>JACCHY010000009.1:0-1375380 GCA_018907195.1 Dolichoris vasculosae | reverse complement strand
AAATGAACGGTAAACACGAAATTTTTAAACAGCTTATCTGAAAAAGAAAATCAAAAGGCTTGAAAAATTATGTTAATAGTTATTACTTTATTCAAAATCACTTCAAAATATCAGAGATTAAGTAATTACTACAAAATTTTACGACGGTAATTCAAGATATGCTGAACAAATTTTAAATAAAAAAAGATTTCTCCATAAAAATTCATAAGTCTATACGAAATCATTATAGATCAAATTTTAAAAAAACCATTAAATATAACACAATTTAAATTTATTTATTTAGTTTAATTTCTCGAATATAAATAAGTTAAAAAACGTTATCTACGTTTGTCGTTCACAGGAATAAAATTTTAATCTTACGCATACACGTAGAAATTTGACATCGACGTATGTAGGTTTGAAATTTTGTTTCGGTTCATTTCGATTAAAACTGAATTTTCCGTCGTAAAGTTACCCGAAACTTTTTGACATCGAAAATTCTTTGACACGCGACGGAAGAAAAATCAAAGTATCCTATTACGTAATAAATGAAAGCAAAGACACTTTGGATCAAACGTGGTTCGGAGTTAATCCTTAAAAAACTAAAAACGCGAAGCTTTCGAATTAGACGCAATTCGATGCAACGCCACCGACCGAAATTCATCGCATCTTCCTCGCGATCGAAAGCACGAGAGATAACGAGTATTGCACCCTCGTCGAGACACCAACTCCCCGAGATCACCGGGACAACCGGGACAACCGGGACAACCGGGATACTTAGCTTTGATTTATAACCAGCTTTAACGACAACCAGAATACGTGAGTGCGCTACCGAGCTTTAAGACCGCGATGTTATCGGCCGCCCGGGAACAAGGGAAGCCAGCACGGATCGCGTGGCTTTGATAAGATCGTCATCGGGCCATAAACGAAGCGCTACCTCGTAGGTGGTGTACACCGGGACAGGAAGGAAGCAACGTCGCACGCCTTTCCAGCAACTTGTTCCTTTCCTCGTCAGTTCCTTCAGTTCCTTTCCTCGGTTCATAAATATCCGCACACTGTCATTTATGCGTGACACGTTTTACGCGCGTCAGCATCGATGGCCGAAGGAAAAATCGGATGTTCGCGTCCGTAGAGGATACGGAGGAAGTCGTGGCTAATTTTACGCTTCGGATTAATATTTTATAAGGAGTTTTCTCTACGTTCTTACGCTCGCTCTTATTCCTCGAGCGTAGTACTCGAACTTGACGCATAATGTAAGAAAAAGTGATATTTCGCGTATAAAGACACACCCAAACACACACACACATCTTTATATATAATTAATCGATGTTGGGAGAGGAATGGCAATGACGGATTGGGTAACTACGAGGTGGTTTTTAATGCAGATGTAGCGCATCGCTCGTAACGAGTCGAAATTTAAACGAAACGATTATTTACGCAATTTTTAATTTCCGAATAAATTTCTGTGAAAATCAAAACCATGGAGCGAATTATTTCGAATCGACGATATTTTACGTTTAAAAAACAGTTATTTCAAAATTATTGTCATTCTCGAGGTCGTTGTAAATTATATAGTATAAGACGCGAGGAAAGACGTTGAGTTCGAAACGAGTTAAATAGTTACGTTATTCTTATTTATTTACGATTTAAGAAATTAAATTTTTTATGCAGATCGATCGATGTATTTTACTACGATAAATAATTTTCGTTTCAACCGGTGCTTAAATAAATAACGTTTTTACAGATTCCTTTACGTATAATAATAAAAAATTCGAAATCGTCGATTGTGAAATAAAATATTCGTATCCGTTAATAAGTTTTTAGTTTTCGTATCTTAACAGATTCCATTTAACTCGGACACATTTTCCGAATATTTCACCTCCGCGTTTACATATTTCGGAAACTTTTTCCAAACTCTTCGTATTTATTTTTAATTTTTCCTAGCTTCGAAACAAATAATCCGTGCCTCGATCGAGATACGCGAACCATAAGTGTCGCTTATTCACGATCGACTAAATCCATCGAGTTCGCGTTAAACGCAGCATCGCAAGATTAATCGTACACGAGGATTCGTTCGTGAAAAATATATTCGTTTAATATTGACGAATGCGCATAAACATAGAGCATCCGGTTAATTATGATTCATATTCGCTGTCGACATACGAGAGACGAAGAAAGTTTTTTCTACTCGAACGGGTTTAGAAGTTTAATACACATCGAAATCTCGGACAACGCGCACATTTTTTTATCTACGAGTTAAAATATGGTTTTCGAACGCGACTCATAAATTAAACGGGAATATAATTACAAAGTTTAATCGTAAATATTTGTTTATTACCGAAATTAGTGAAAAAAATGAAAGAAAACTTTCTCCAGCCGAGAAATACGAAACGAAAAATACAAAAATCGCAACGACAATATCGTACGAGTACAAAAAGCATACGAATACACTTATTTGTCCGAGTGAAAAGTTGCAGGGAGGCACGTGCAAAAACCGAGGCAGCTCGAAATTCTCGAGCAAAAAAGTAAGAAATATCCCTTTCCAAGAGTCTCGCAGAGCCCCGCATATTTTCTCTCCCGGGCAGAGAAGACTCGATTCGGTTGCCCGGGGAAACCCCACGAGGCGGAAGCGGTTGGTACGGTTTGGTATCAGCGTTGACAGCGAAGGAGGGTCTCCGGTTCCCCTGGTTCCCCTGGTTCCCCTGGTTCCCCTGGTTCCCCTGGTTCCCCCGGTTCCCCCGGTTCCCCCGGTTCCCCCGGTTCCTCGGGAGGAAAAATCGGGTGCCTTCGATTCTTCGATTCGAGTTCCTTTTTCCCGCGGTGGAATCCTTCCCAGGCTCCGTCGAATCGGCTCCGCTGAAATTCCCGCGGCTTCGGCGTTCGCTTCGATAACAACTGCGCGTAAAAGCCCGATATTTCAGTGCGGGCCGCGCTAATAGCACGTATACACGCGGAGGGCCGAAACGTCGTTAAACAAGGTTTGACGCAGTGGTGATTTACTCCTTGCGCGAGTCTCGAAGTCCGGCGATCCGGAGCCGTTATTGCGGCCATCTACGTGCATACCCACACGCGCGCCTAAGTACATAATTTACGGCTCTCGGGTTTCCGAAACTATCGCGCCGAGGATTAACGAGTCCGGGATACGTGAGTCCGAGCGCGTTCTCGACTCACCGAGATCGTTCCTTTCCGTTCCGGCGATTATTTTTCAGCTGCTCGCGCGACTTTTCGAAAATATCCACGGGGTCCGCGAACTGCCCGTGAATTATGGACCCTAAATCCCTCGGGGAATTTTGCGATTTTTCGAGACTCGGCCGCTCGCCCGAGATCTCGTCCGTCCGGCTTGATAAACCCAACGTTTATCGAATTGAATCGTAGCGCTTGTTTGTCACTTGGCGAGAAAGACGTTCGGCTCGTTCGTTCGGTTCGTTGTTTTTATCGCGTTTAAGTGGCTCGAGATTATTGGCGTGGACCGTTGGCGGTTGGAAGGGAGTCGGACGATCGTCGCTCGAGATATATTTTGCAGCGCCTTTCCTTTCCTCCTCCCCCCCCCCCACCAACCCCCCCTCAAACCCCCTCAAACCCCCTCAGTCGCTTCGTCGCGCTCGGTAAGTTGCGAAAAACGTACCGAGACGCGCGTAAATTTACGCATTCCTGGGAGAAGTCCGCGTTTTCGTTTTCAGCCTTCGAAGTTGGCTCGTGAGTTTAACCTCGACTATGCAACGTTTCCTAAGGGAATATTCGTACGCGGTTATCATAGTTCGAATTCCGGAAAGCGAAACCCGCGTCATTGTTCGATCCTGAGTTTCGCGGGAGGTTACCGCGTCTTATCGCGGATAAGACGGAGACCGCGAATCACACGGGATTCGAGATGTCCTCGAAGTCTAGTACTTCCTCGAGTCCGAGACAGCGACTCGTTACAGGTATCGTTACAGGTATCGTTACAGGTATCGTTACAGGATCGCAGCCTCCTCCGTTCCTTCCTCCCTCGACAGGTGCGTGCGACATTGGTCACGGGAAATTGCAGACGTACCGAGATGTAAACGCCCTCGGCGTAATCTCTTGATTTTCTCGTTCGCATTCCGTTGTTGTTTCTTGGATATTCCTTCGCAATATTTGTAAATATACTGCGTTGATCGTTCGAAAGATGCGTCGTTCTTTCGGAGGGATCGAGCAGCGATCGTATTACCATCGAAGCGGGTTTCCTCGCGATTAGAGAATAAATACGTTTAACGCGAAGTTCGATGTTGCCGTATCTTCGTATTAAGATATTTTGAGCTGTAATAACACTGTAATTATTTATAATAAATGTAAAAGCTTCAAATTGTTAAGTAAATACACTGACGATTTTAAACGGGTAATATAAGTTTACTTTAGCTTAAAATATTTTACATTGTTTGAAAGGAGTAGTTTGGTATAAGAAAAATATAATTCTGTACCGTACATTGAAATTATATTACCAATGGTACGTAAATATTTAATAAGTTTTACTCGAGTGTTTGTTTTATCGTGAGTCTACAGGAGATAAATACAAGAAAATTTTACTCGAAACATAAATATCAAATTATGAAAAAAATTTGGAATTTAATTATAATTATTTAAAACGAAAATATTTAAACGTTTCGATTGCACAATTATCGATTCTATTTATATTTTATATTCTTCGTTTCTATTTTTACGAATATCTAAATATACTCTTAGTCGCTAATAAAGTAATAAAAAATGGAAAAATATATTTTATTACGCACAGCCACATGTTTATTTACTACTCGCGTATACTATTATTTATATAAATAATTAATAAAAATATATAGCGTTTAATAGTATGGATAATATGAAATATTGAATTTTAATCGTTGCTGAGTACGACACATTTTTTCGTATTTTATAAAAATAATTTTTCCACGTTGAAATTTGTAGCTTAAACACCGATCAACGATATATAAACCCAAATTTCTGGTTAATAGAAGAACAAATGTATAATTTAATTATTAAAAAAATTTCAAAGGTTGAAACTAACATGTTTACAAGTATAACTAAATATTTTATGAAATATAAAAGTGGATGTTTTAAGAAACAAAGTATAATTTGCATCATAATTATTTTACTTGTTTCGTTTGGCGAAACGGAATCATCAAAATTGCGGAGCAGTTGAGCAGGTTTTAAATTAATGGAAACTTTTTCTTTCTTCGCTAATACATCAATTACTGCAGAATCGTTCTCGAGCAGAGTTTCTCTTCGTATTCCCGAGATTCCTCCGGCTATTATCCATTTTTCTCAATGTTTTCACGACGAAACATTCGATGCTTTCTTACTCGTTCTTGATTGCTCTGGAGGATTGCGAGTCCTTCGTTTGTCGGCTTCCACGTCTCGCTCATCTTTGCTCTATTTTCTCCTCCGTTGCCTCGACTTTGCGCATTTTAAGCTTCGGATGGACTTTTGATAATGCTTAATATGGAGGTAATTCATTTGCGCGACAAGAGCCAGGCACCCGTTGATCAAATCGTTTATTGCGAGCTCGCGAAACTTTAATGTCTTCAGCAATATCAGCATCCATTTATGTCATTGCGATGCACTAAGTCATGGGTATCGCGTGTTCTTTACGTTTAATGTGCGCCAAAGATTTGATGTTACCCTTTCATGAATATGGATTACCGTCTTTCCGTACACGGAGAGTATGAGAATTTATGAGATTATTTAACGTTGATACTCCGAGTGCCGGACTAGATTATTAATGTAGAAGATGCCAAATAAAGAAACGCGAAATTTTACTTTAAGAAGTACTTCATTTACATATTGTCTCGAATAATTTAAAACCTCCAAGACTTAATTCTTCCGTGTAATTGGAATTAGCAACAATGTACGTTGTGAATATAAATGTTTTCATTTTCGCGCGTGTTTGTTAAAGAAAAGATGTTAACAGAGTGAAAAAATATTCATAAAATTAATTGTCATCGAAAAACGTATTTACCGACATTACGTATAAAATATTACGTCAAATATTTTTAATATGTAAAGTGTGAACCATTATATATACTTATACAATATATATGGTAATTTAATCTTTTTTATTTATTCGAAAAAAGCATACTCAAAAAATCTACAGAAATGTATGGTGGTTAAAATTAAAGCACTTAAAAAATCTTTAATTCTTAATGTTCGAGTATCATATATTTATAAAAATCAACGTATTATTACGAAGAATTGATAAATTTACATAAATTCGGACTTGGAGTTTTACTCACAGAATTTAGCTTCAAAAGTGTTAGACCCATTTTTTTTATTATTCAATTATGTTGAAGAGCTGCTACAAATGTATTATTTGTGATTAAGATACTGTAAAAATAATAAGTGTATCCAAGATCGAAGTTGCAGATAATTTACATAAATTATTATTACAAAATTAAGCAACCATAAAAAAATATTGCAAATTTTTTTTCATCCCACATTCAAGGATCTCGCTAGCATAATAACTTATAAGAATTAAGTGCTTCTGTTTAAAAATATTTTAATGGCTTATCACTTGAAAAGCATTCCGAAAGGATTTAGATGTAATCGAAATTGTACAATATTATAAGCCTCGAATCAGAGCGGTACGAAAATAATTTCATTTGGTTACAAAAAGATATAATATTTTAATCGTATTTTCTTAGAATAAAGTATTTAAAGACTATTTTTTACAAATATAGATCTTTTAAAAATAAGATGGATCAAAACATTTTTATTCAAAGCTTTAAAAGAAATAAAAAGTATTTCTAATTATTGCATTATTAATCATTAATATTTATTAATTTTATAATTTGTAAATAAATTTAAAACGTTATAAATAAATTTCTTAACTTTTCTACTTCGAGTTGTTCATACAACGATATTATACAAAAATTTGTGAAAATTTACATGTCGAAGTAAAAGAAATATTCGATTGTAGAAAGCGGTAAAAATTAGTAGAACGAGACGAAACGAAATAATTGGATCGATGAACGAAATTATTTTGCGATAGAAAATTTTAACGGTAATTTTATTCGTATCGAGTAATTTTATTCGGGAATAAAAAAATGTAGGAATCTCAATGTATTCTCGTATCGGTCGTTCTTAAGGATTTAAGCATTGTATAAATATTCATAGAAGCAGAGAAGACGAATTTTCCAATCAAGAGCGATGTCGAAGCATCAAATATCATTAATCGAAATATTCTTTGGTTCTAACTCATCATTATACACTTTTAAAGTCGGAGCAATAAAATTTCGAGCAGGTCCTTTGTCGGCCCCGAGAAAGAATAGAGCAAGTCACAGATGAATATCATTAGGCAGTCGCCGCGTATAAAAAAGTCGGATGATTCAACATCGGAGCGCTCCTTCAAGAAGGATTACGGATCTCGAGTGCTCGCTGTTCGTCCAGTGGCTCTCCCCCCGGTTTATTGTTTAAATAGTAGATCGGACGGGGAATGCAAAATGAGCCGAAAAAAGGTAGACGCGCGTCGCTCTTCCGAGAAAGCCTTGGCGGAGTCCTCGTCTATTGTTCTCGTGTCCTCGCATCCTCGCATCCTCGCATCCTCGCATCCTCGCATCCTCCGGAGGAGAAAATATCCCCCACAGGACCACGGGGAAAGGGCGAGAAAGGGGAGCCATCGCCGATCGATGGGGTCCCTAATGCGCACTTCCGCCCGCGATTATTACCCGCCATTGCTCAATTGGTCCAAGTGTCGACGGCATCCCAGACGACGTTCGGACGCGCCGTGAGACCTTCGACGCCGCCAGACGTCACGTTCGGACTCACCGACTTCGGAGTTACGACTGCACCACAAGTTACAACCGTACCCCATCACCGCTACCGAGACTAAGTGCGCGTCTTTCGGTATCCAATGTTACCGATGCGTCAATTTTGCAATTTGCTCAATTGTCTCTCGTACGCTATTAACTCGCGTCATAAAGAAATCGCGCGATAATCGTACGTGATTTCTTAATGCGCGTTTAAGTACACGAGTGTGTACGTGTCTACAGAGCGCGTATGTGTTTCGGATAAGCAGTTGTATTGATTTTAAAATGAGTTTGTTATTTCGGATCTCGAGAGCCGTCCAGAGATTTAACTTACCGCCTTTATCCCAAGAACGACGAGCGCCGAATTGACTCGGAACGTGTATCAACCCGTTCGTCCTTACCAAAATTCGCCGCGTCCATCCTCGTTAATACGGGATATCCGTACGATACTTCGAGTCCCGTCGAGATCGAAAACTTTCCGTTTTTGCCTTGGAAGACGAGGACCGAAGGTGCGAACGAGTATCGGATATCGGACGCGTAAGACTCTCAGCGAAGGACGACTCGTTCTCTCTCAAAAGGTAAAAGCGATAGGTAAATACGGTTACGGTTTATAGTTACGGTTTCGGCAAAATCGGTTTGGTAAAAAATTGTTTTAAACGAGATCTTCCGCCTTGGGCGATCGTCCGAGACGGGTCGAACCGAATAAAACGGTAGCGCTCTTGGCGGACTAATTGTTAATGTACGTCGGAAAAGATTTGATTCAGAGTTCAGTGGCACTGCGCTGAATTATAACGTACCGTTATAACAAGGATAGAATTTATAGAATGTCATTGAAACTAACGAAGTCACTAAATAAGAATTGGTAATCTCGCCTTACTTTAATTAAATGATTACACGCTCGAACGGGAGATTGATCGATGCTGTCGGCCATTAGGAGCAGCACATCCAACGTTTTTCCTTTTAATCGCTTAGGAATGACGAGTGGAAAGTTCTTTTATCGCGAAATCGATACCCCCGCAACGAAAGTTTTCCATGATTTCGCGCGTGTTCATATTTTCACCCGCGATAGATACGGCCTACGATATTTCTATGCGATTCGAATTACGTAGATTCATCCATTAGCTTCGTGTAACTCCATTTTTACCTCGCCAAATTGTACTCGGTTTGCCGGTTCTTACTTATCTATTTCGTACATTAATTTTTCACTGCAAATGTAAATTGTAGAAAGTTTTCGTTGGAATCGGGTCACGAGTATTCAAAACGCGAAGATAAAAAATCGTTTGTACAATATTTTTGACAGTGTAATAAAAGGGTAAACTTTAAATAAATTTTGTACATCTTTCGCCTACGTTTCGAGCGCGTAAAATTTATTTAAATCTAGATAATACGAATACGACCATAAATATCGTAAATATATACGCAAGAGTAAGCAACGCGTCAAATTATAAATTGTAAGAGGTACAGCTTAAGCCGAATCGATCAATTTGCGTAATAAGATTTTGCAGGGTAATAAGAAAGAAAAACGAGGATCAACGACGCGTACGAATTTTCGCAGTGGCGAGATATCGATCGAGGATCGTAAAAAGCATCGAAGATGACTATCGAAGCACCATTTGTCATCGAGATTATATAAGTAGAATCGGCAACGATATTAATTATTCGCGTGGCAAGGTCGAGAGAAACGCGCTAGAGAAGTGAGCGAGAGAAGGAGAAAGAAAAAGAGAAAGTCGCGGGGATTGTAACAACAACAACAGCAACAACAATAACAACAACAACAACGCGTGACCGGATAATTTGCCGGAGATTAACACTTTTTCGGCGGGGTTTCCTTCCTCCGTCGCGTCTCCGCCGTTGCGCCCTTCTCTCACTCTCTCTCTCTCACTCTCTCACTCTCTCTCTACGTCCGAGGCTCGAGAGTGACGCTCGCATAAATCAGCGTCCTTTCGACGAGTTCTCCCGCGGAACGGTCTCAATTAAACGGGTTTGCGTCGCATGTCCCCGGGGGGTCCCGAACGGGCCCCGGACGAGAAAGCAGCGGCTCCACAGCCGTGAGAAAGGGAAAAGTCAAGCGCGTGTCCACCTGAGGTTGCACGCTCCGATGCCCAGGAAGGGGTGAATCGCGATCGGTCGCTCGTCTCCTCTCCTCTCTCCTTTGTACCGGATGAGACCTCCTCTCCTCGATCTCGTATCCTCCTTGGTTTTTCATCGGCGAGCTCCTCTTTATTTATGTAATTTATGCGAAATTTGGCTCTTCCGAGAGCCTCGCAAGAACCGCACGGTTACATTAGCGACGAGTGTCGGTGGTTCCTGATTACTTTACGCGTTGCGTTGGATGTTTCGTGCGAAGCGCTCGAGCTCGGAGGGATCCACCGGTAAATTACAACGATCTCGTTCTTTCGGACCGGATGCGTACTCGAAATAGAACGGACGGAGTTTCGGACGTTTCTCAACGCGCGTTCAATTACGAGGCGAATCAAAGGCAACCGTTAACCCAATTTTTTAATCGGAGAAGCCGCTGGACCCGTTCAAAGTCCGTTCAAAGTCCGTTCAAAGTCCGTTCGAACCGATCGAACCGATCGAACCGATCGAATCCATCGTTCGCTAGAGGAGTAATATCGAACTCGTTACGATTGTACCGTTCCCTCGATCTTTCGTCGCATCCGCTTACGCGATACTTTTTGCGCCCGTCTCCATCTCCGGATAATTTATTATTTGCCCGGGCAAAAAAATTTAAATTTAAAATATTTTGACCGCTTTAGCGATAAAAAAAGCTTCTTTTAATTCCAACTTGCAAAGAAAGAAAGCGCGTTACCAAAGTTTTTATCCGGCGTAAACCTTTTCGATCCCGCTTTCTTAATATTCGGGCGCATTCGTCTATTCGACTCGTTGCTTGGTTTCGATCAATCTTCGAGGCTCGCGACGTCGAATTCGCGTGACTTTGGCTTCGGTTCCGTGCAAAAAAATAAATTTAAATCGAGGAGCAAAAAGCGGCGAAAAAATGAGCGATCACCTTGGATCCGCGCGTGCACGGCTCACGATCTTACGCGGAGTCACGTTTTCCCCCGACGTCCTCCTTCCTCGAGATCGTTAGTAACTTCTAATCTCGACGAGCTACATCCTTACGAGGTGTGGATTGTAAATGAACCTTAATGACGTCCCGCAGGCAAAAGCGTCATTTTTCACCGAATACGGAATACGGAATACGGAATACGGTGCGCGAGTTTTGCACGTGCCGCCGAGATTCGAGATTCTATGGGAAACGAAAGAACCTCGCCGCGGAATCGGGACGTAAAAAATGATTTATAACAACGGAGATTCTCGGATTTGAATACTTTCGACCTATTAAGTATAAGTGAGAAATTTCTTAAATAGCCTGGGTGAAAAAGCGCGGCGTGATAAATAACTTTTGACTTAACGTCTAATCAAAATTATGGGGCTTACAAATAATAATGCTAAGGAAGGCGTAAATTATCGTAAATTATCTTAATTTCAGCGATATTTTTGTTTAGCTACAAAAGTACTAACGAAGAAGCTGAACAATCGTAACGCGGACAAAGAGACAAGTAATCGTTTTTTAGATTGCTTCTTCGGAAATTCAGAGAAAGTATCATTAATTATTTGAGAAATACAAACGTATCTTCTTGTTTACAAAATATTTTTCTAGCGCAAAAGGTCACCGTTAGACACTTTATTACCGTGTATAATTCATTATCGATGAAAATAAAATTCCATCTCCAGCTTCGAAGACGGATCGTAGAAAAATTTATTTTGTATTTTAGTAATGTACCGATATTCGAAAGCGCGCGACGAAAAGGTGGAAATTAATTTTCGAACGGGAAGAAAAAGGCAGAAAGAAAAACGAATTTTTTCGGTAACTGTAAATACCCGTATTTACCTAAAAGAAAGAAAAAAAAAAAAAGTGAGTTCTGTAGAAGCGGGAAGCGGGAAGCGGGTTCTGTAGAATTCTGTTGGATGTTTCACTCGGGTTACGCGTTAAAGGCGCTCCTCCGATGAAAAGAAAGGATAGCAATTGTTAACGCTCGCGTCTGCTCGAGAAGATGGATAAAAAAAGAGGAAGGAAAAAAAAGAGAGAGGAGGAAAGGCTCGGATCGGGTGAAACGCGGACGTCGGTGCCAAGTGTTGCGTACTCGCACGATCAGCGCTTACGTATCCACTAATGAGCGAGCGATGCAAATCCAGGGCGAAGCGGAACGGGCTCGCATCTTTTTCGAATAATTCATCTCGTCGACTCTCGAGTTGTTGCCGCCGTCTCTACCGTCTCCCCCGTCTTCCCCGTCACCGCCACCACCGAGATCGAGAAAACGAAACGAGAAAAAGAGTCGAGGGGAAAAAGGGAGGAGACGCGTCCGCACCACGTGTACGTTACACTTGTCACGAAGGAGAAAAAAGGAGAAAAACAAACACACGCGGCCGACGAGAGCTTCTCCTTGCCGGGCTCAATTGGGGTTGAAATTATTTGAATACGCGGTCCATTCATCATGCGTGAAATCGGTGCGCACAGTTCCGAAGGGGAGTTGGGAAGTTGGGCCCTCGTCGCCAGTGGGGCATCGGCTGGCCCATATCTCTTCGGCGGTTCTCCTGTCCGATTCTCCTGTACCGCGGTCCTCTTACGGATGCGCGAGAGTGTAAATATATGTATGTGGATATGTGATTAAATTTCGAAAGTATAGCTAATTTTCATACCGATACATAACTGTAATTTGTCCAATTGCTTCGGGTTCGGCCTTTTTTTCACGGCGGAATCGTAATTTGTCTCGTTTATATTTTTGTAACTCGGCCCGTAACTTGTATATATCTCTACTAAAGCTGTTCTTAATTTCTTTCTTTTTCAAATCATTGCCTACGTACTCGTAACGGAGATAAATTTCGGCTCCGGAGATTTTCATATTTCAGCGGTGAAATAATAAAGCATTGCATTTATACGCGCGTCCGAGTAGACAGGCAGTTACGAATATGCATTATGAATTTTTAAATTCAAGTCGTAATTATTTTACTTTTTCAACGGCCGTTGATATATTAGAGAATATTAGACGCTTGGAAATACCATCGGAATTTTCAGGCGTGCGATCGATTGCGTTACCTAAATTCAAGGTCATTATTAAGTTATTACACGCGTTTTAAACGGGCATTGTTTTCGATCGCCATTGTTTTTCTTGTTTTACAAAAAGAGAAAGATACGACGAGGCGCGTAATTGATACGAGAAAAGTATATCGGAATTAAAAAAAGGTTCGCTTCGAAGTACAAATTGTACTTTACTAATTTTTAAAGTCGCCGTTGAAGGTAAAAAATTAAATTAAAAATAAGTTTCTTCTCGTCTGACATTTTGACAAAGCTTCTGTTGCTCTTCCGAATCTGAGAAACGACGCTTTCTTAAAATAAAGCCTTTAGATTTTTTACTCGTACGAACAAAGGAAATTAAAAGATCGATAGACTCCGCGTTGGCAAAATCTCTTACGGCATAAGAAAAAAAAATTGAAGATACGTTTTTTCTCATTTTTTTATCCAAACAACATGTTTTATTAAAATATCGTTCGTCCGCAGACTGAATCGACTATATTTTCTTTACCTTTCTCGTCGCGTAATTGTTCCTTTGAAACCGTTACACTTGCCGCGCGAGTGGCTCATAACGTCGGTGCAAAAAACTCGACTCGTCTACCATTTGTAACGGGGTGCGGCTGTTTCACGCGGCGCGAAGACTCGCTTCATAGGGGGTTGGTCGAGATGCAGGACCAGTTTTGAAAATGGCTTTGTTGCAAAGAGTCGGGAACGACGAACGAGGATCGACGAACGAGGATCGACGAACGACGAGCGACGAACGACGAGCGACGAACGACGAGCGACGAACGAATCGCTATCTTCCGCCACTGGTTTCCCGGTCCATACATGGGGTCGCTCCCCATCCGGGCTTTGTATCCGCGCGACGATCGCTGAGAATAATGATCTCGAGCAGTTTTTTCTCGAGATGCGTCATTATCTCGCATCGAGATATTAACTAGCGCGCGCGCGAGCGCGATTCGGAATTCTTTGTGTTAAGTAAGTTATCGCTCGGCTACTTAAATATAACTCGGATCCAGGAACGACGTCGGCAGTTTATTTTACGGATATTATTCGAACAAAGGGGAAAATTTAATGTACCCATTGGAATAATCGTTGGAGTAGTTTTTTGGTTTATTGCCCTTTCGAGCTCCTTGCGTCCAGCCTCGGTAAATTTTCTGGAGACGCGGGCAAAGGACGATAACTCTCGTCGAGACCTAGATACAACGAGCCGGCCGTCAAAAATTTTCATAAACGTCCGAGTTCATCGCTCGTAAAGATCGGCCACCTCGAGCGAGCTTATAAACGTATTAAACGTATAGACGTGTTTTTGGGAAGACGTCGAAACGCGGTCGATGATCGCTCATTGTAAATCGATGCGTTATCCGCTGACGGCCTCGGCGAGCCTCTCCTTCTCGGCTGGATACAAAAAACGGGTTCCCGGCGCGATTCCCTCTTGATTCCCTCTTGATTCCCTCTTCGGTCCGAGTCGGGAGGCTGACAGCGCGCGAGGTACTTCACTTTGTCTTGGGAGCACAAGTCGAGCAGGTGGCGAGCGAATCCCACGGCGAATCGGGCGCGCGACTCGATCGCGTGTATTCGAGATTCGAGCGCTCGTATAAACTTGGACCTCGTTGGTTAATTTTTTCCCCGTTTCTCCTCCGTCAACCCTCCCGCGGCTTCCACGTCTACGAATATGAGAAATTAATTTCGTACGAATTGACGTGCCCTTGGCTCGGCTCCTTCCAATTTATTAAATTCGCGTATCTTTTTTCTCCTCGCGATGCTTCGTAGAATAACTCGCGAGGATATTCGTATTTTTAACGATCCGATTTCTAGACGATTTACCGTCGGACTCGCCCTGCAATTTTTGCCGAATTAGCATTTCGTTCTTTTATACATTTGCCGAGTCGCTGCTTTTAATAGATGCCGTCGCATAAGCGATACTCCAAGATCGATTCTACCTCGCGTTGATGGACATCTTTATTATGTACGGAAAATACAATTTTAGCATTCGCGACTATTTTTATACTTGTTTCGTAAGCATCGTAAGCATCGTAAGCATCGTAAGCAAGAATACGCTTTCAGAGTCGACAAATAAAAACGCTCGAGTTTACGTTTGTAAATACAGTCGTTTTCTAAATCGATGTAATTTCAAATAACAGCCTTCGCATTCAATTTCATCGTAAATGCAATATAAAGTAACGATTAACGTTCACCGACCAATGCAACGATTAAAATTACGTTAAATGATAAAAATCTTCGAGTACTCTGATATTATTTTATAAAGACTCGTCTCGAGAAATGGTAACTTGTAGCAAAGAAATAATTAAAATTAAGTGTAAATTACGAACCGAACGGATCGATAAACGTAATAATATATTTTACGCATCGATATTTTATTTACAAAAGTTCGCTCGATCTTTCATTGTAATATTTTATATTATTGTAATATAAATGTAAAAAAGGAGATTAGTCGGTAGGTTGCCACCTATTTCCGTTATTAAATATAATCGTTTACACCGAATATACATAAAGGATAATGTATAAATTATAAAAATATGAAACTAGCGATTTAATTTTAGATTAAAATTATAAGTCAGTAGAGAAGATTAGAAACTTTAACCGATAAATACATGAAATATCGTATTTAACGTAAATAAGATAGAAAAGTAAAAGTTAAGAGGTAATTATTACAAGTATAGATAATAACAAGTTTGGCGCAAGCAATTGATTTTATCACGAAACGCGTAATAAGAGTAAAAGAAAAGAGTTAAAGGAAGAAAAAACGCAAAGGCGCGTGTTTGAAAATGGTGGAGATGCCGACCAAAGCTTAAAATGATTTACTCAAAAATTGGGTTTAATTTACGTAGGGCGTCCGGTTAAAACGGGTGTATATTTTTATCCGAAAGTTTTCGAGCCGTGTTAACCTTTCCGCGCTTTGTAAATGTAACGTCGCGTAGAGTTTCCAAAACTCTCGTTAGCATACATCTTTCTCGGAACGCGATACTCTCCCGTTGTTTACAGAGTAAATGCAGCGGAGGAGAGTTCCGACTTCCATCCCACGGCATCTTTTTCGTTGGGTCTCTTTCCTCCAAAGCACACGCGCAAAGGCTTGTCGGCCTCACCTGCGTCGATCCGCGTTCGCGTATCATCGAAGCGCTAACTTGTGAGAAAGTTGCGTCGGCGTCGAACCTTCCTTTTCTCTTCCCTCCCCTCCCTCCCCAGCATCCACCTCTTTCCCGTCTTCCCCGTCTTCCCCGTCTTCCCCGTCTTCCCCGTCCCTTTAATGGCTCGTACAAATGAAGTTTCTGTAAAAAAGCAAACGAGCTCTTCGGCTGCCCGCGTGAAAAAATTAGTCATCGCACGCATCTCGTAAACGTTCTCCGACCACTTATCACGAATACGATGGAGGCGAGTCGGGAGAGGCGCTTCAAGGAACCGAGAATCAACGATGTTTCGGAGGTGGCGCGTCGTATCCTCCGGGGCTTCCATTTCACGCTATAACGTCGCACAGCCTCGAATCCTCGGATGAAAGTTCCGCGCGTCCGCCTTAACGAGCTTTCATTGTTTATTTTTCCATTTAGATGGGAAGCCTTGCCGTTGATGCGCCGTTGATGCGCCGTTGATGCGCCGTTGATGCGCCGAAACTCCGTTATCGGTAGAATACGGATTTTTCAATCTATCCCTCGGTTCCTTCCCGTACATTAAAACTTTTTTCGACCCTCCGTCCGCGTCCCTATTTTTTTCTTCCTGCAGTATACGTTTTAAGTGCGCGGATCGTCCGATCGATCGATAATTGAATTGGCACATCGTCGCGTTACACTCGGGAAAGGGTAATTGGTTGTTCGTTTAACGCTACCGAAGTATTACGTAAATACCTTTACCTCGACCTTTTTCTTTCCGCGGATATTGAATTTTGGGGAAGCTCCGATTCGCAAGAAATTTATTTCGTAAATAAATACTCGATTCGACTCGTTCGAATGTAACGACGATGCGAGTGATTTCGAACTTCCGCCAAAATAAATAATAATAAACATTCCTCGGTTCTTACATTTTTCGGTAACCATGCCACTTTTGCAGGTACGAAATAAGTCATCGATATTTCAAAGACGTTAATTTAGAATAATGAGACGTTCTATCCTAATTCCTCCTAATTCTAAGCCATTCGAACGAACGAAGGTAAACGCGGTAGTCTCGAGTCTCTAGTCTCGAGTCTCGAGTCTCGGATAAAACCTAAAATACCAGGTCGATTCCACCACCGTCTTTCGAGTTATTCTTCCGAGAACGGTAATAACGTCTTCATGTACCGGAGGAAAAATATACGGTAGTACAGATGTGGATATCGTTCGATCGGTCCGAGATGTAGGCCAAGCATTCGGAATACGTCTGTGTATCCAGTAATCAACGTCGAGTGCCTGTTCGAAGCCTCGATCCAAGTCTCGATTATCAATCACGTGCACCGCTCGAAGAAACAAAGCTCGTTCTCGCGATAGGTTAGTTCGCGATTTCGGAATACGTCGATTTCTCGCGATCGCCGAACGGGAAATATCAGCGTGCGAACTCGTCGTCACTTGGAACCGTCGTAGAACCGTCGTAGAACCGTCGTAGAACCGTCGTAGAACCGGGCGAAATCGACTCGACTTATTAGGAAAGGACGAATAATTTGCCACGAGTTTAAATCGCGTCTGGGAACTGGTGTACCTCATTTGCATTTTTATTTTGTTTCTATTTATTAGGGGGGAGAGAAAGCGGTGGAGGCTAATGGCGGGTTTTAATGCAGTGTCTTGTACCGGTTCGCGAGACAAAGTGTGAGAAAAACCGGTGCACTTTCGTCGATGATTTTTTTTTCGGTAGGAAGTGATTTTATTGCGAGTCGGATCGATAAGTTTGCGCGCTCTCTGTCGATCCCAGACGACGACCGCTTATTGTTTTGATAAACGTTTTAAAGGCTTTACGTTCGCGAATACGTCATTCGTTTCATAAGTGAAAAGAGAGGAATAACGATTATGGTTGTTTTTTTTTGTTTATTTTCCGTTAAGTAAGAATTTTGCATATTTCTCTCATTTTCTTATGATTTAGAGAAAAAAATATCGTTGTAATAAATTTGTTTTTAGCACCGTTCGATTTGAATATTTAATTAATTAAATAATTATTTTTGATCGATGTTTTTGATTATTAATGCACGTATGAATCGTCCCCATACAAATATACTTGTAAAAATACAGTTTTAAAGATCAAATACGTAGATAATTTTGAATTTTTACTTTTAGCTTGACTTAAAATAAATTCCGCGCATGGTTTACTTAAAAAGGAAATCCTAGTAATATGATATGGTGATAATATAATATATTTTAATATCTGGTAATTGAAAAACTTTATAAATATGCGTTACGACTTGAATTTTCTTAAAGCCCACGTTACTAAACCTTTTCATTGAATGTATTAAAAACGTTAAATTATCGAAGGTAGCGCTTGACAGCACCATAATTTTGAACAAAAATTTTTTGCGAATACTGGTATTTTCAACCTCATTACAAAACAAGCGGAAACTATATTTGTTAAATTATACCTACTTATGAATCATTTTTGCCACTTCATTTATTTTCTAATGGGTAGATGTTTTAAAATTAATTATTTGTGGATGTAAAGATTTTAAAAAAATTTCGAACGCATTATTATACTTTCTTCGCTATACACGTAGTTTCGAATAATAAAAAGTAATTTAAATACATTTTTTGGCATTTACAGTAATTAATTGTTACAAAATGAAATAATTTCAGATTTAAACATTTTACTGATCTTTGTCTTCGAAATTAAAAGTTGCGTATGTTAATTGAGTTTCGGTAGATGTAGAGATTAAATTAAAGTTATTTTACAAAAAAAAATATTCATATATTGTCCCTATATACATAATTATAAAATTAAATAAAGTAATTGGAAAAAACAAAGTATTTTTTACCGCTGTATCTGGAAACGTTGCGATAATCGTAAAATATATTTTTTGGGACAAAATGGAAAGTTTTTCAATCGTATACAACTTTGTATAAAAAAATGTTAGTTCTTTTGTAATATCGTATTACCGTAAATTTTCTGTAATATGAGTTTATCTAATAAAGTGATATTTCATTTTTTATTTTGCTCGATCGCAATTTAATCGACTACTTTTGACCCCGACAATAACGAATTTAGAAGCTCGATCGACCGAATGAAAAAAAATTTCATTGCATTATTTTCAATGCATTACAGACTCTCGAACTATTCACAATTGGCTTTAAATTATTTTAAGTAATATTTCTTTTCCGAGATAAAATAAAAATGAAACGAGGGTATCATTGATAAGTGAACGGTAGAAACCCGTTTAATATATCTTACGTCCAATTATAATTTTTATTAAGCCAAAAAATTTGCCGAGTTCGTTAGCATTTTTGATAATGTAGCAATACGTTACGTTAAAATATGATAACGTTTTACGCATTTTTTATACCGCGAATTATTTAATTTCTCTTAATTGTTTGTACACAAAGATACTTAATTTTGATTACAAGTATTCGAGATACATACATACATACATACATGTGCATACAGAATGTAATTTTAGTATAGTGTTTGATACCCGTACCGAGCAATTTTACGTCTACAAATACGTTAAATCAATGTTCGAGAATTTCACAATGTAATATACAATAATATGCATGCATGATACTTATTCAACGTGAGAGTCCCTCTTAACATTATGTAATTTTTATTCCGATTAATTATCTTAAGAATAAGAACGTTAAAAATGACGTATCTCGCTCTATAATCTAAATCGAGTACTTGTAAGCAGTTGGTAAATTATTAGCGAATTACGTAAAACACTTAATTCCACAAGGTTTCAATGTTTGCCGATTCGAATACAAAGATACTCGAGCGGTTTATTCGTACCTCGGGGTATGACGTTTCAAGGCGAATCAGCCTACCTGTCGCTCGACGGAAGATAAGCCTATTAAATCCGGTCATCTGGACGTTCTAACTGTTCCACGTATAAAGAAAACAAAAGGAAAAGACGAAGAGAGAAAAGCACTCGTGGCCTCAGGCCGAGATGGAGAGAGGGAGAGAGGGAGAGAGGGAGAGAGGGAGAGAGAGAGAGTTGGTCCTTTATCAAGATCCGCTTCTACCCCAAAAATTCTTGCATCCGAGCTGAAGATTCGGCGAGTTTTTCTGGGTCTGCCGATTAGTCGCGGAGATATTAAAAGCGACCGAAACAAACGAGCTCTATACGTCTACGTTTATACATATCTAGCGGTCTGGTTTCTCAACTGCGAGAGCGATCGAGATCCCCGAAATCGGGCCAGGTGTACACTTCGGAATTACTCGGATGTGACAAATATGCCCGGCAACCTTACCACTAACCTAAAGCCTCGGATTTCGAAGTGATGCAGAGGAGATATTCATAAGATGCGAAACTTTCGGTTCCAGTCTCTTTTTCTCTTTAACTTTTTCTCCCTTTCTCTTTTCTTTTTTCATTTTGCACCTTGCTTTCGTCGATTTTATTATGTTCCGACCTGTCCGATAAGATATTGTTGCGAGTTTGCATTTTCAACTTTACTTTCTCAACATACTTTTCTTCGGTAATATCCGGTTAAACAATGTTTCACCGCTACCGTTTATACAATATTGTTCCGTTTTTTCACTTTTAAAATATAAATAAAAGATTAGTAACGTAATAAAATGTTCTTCAGCGAAATCAAAAGTATCGTTCCGTATACTTAACACGAACAGTAAAGTAAATAAGCAACGGATCGGTCATTTTTATCCATGTTTTCTACGCTTGTAAAAACTTATTCCATAGAAATAAAACTAAAGCTTGGAGAGTGATATCATGGAAAAAATTTACGAACCATCGTTCGAAATGAATAAACTATTTACCTTTAATAGTACACCTTTTAACCACGGAATATATCGTTTATCCAATAAATTTTGTACTTCGTATTCTCCCGTACGAACACGGGAGATATTCAATCAAAGATTTGGACAACACCCTAATACTTAGAAAGTTTATCAAAGAATTTTAATTCACCCTAAACTCAAGCACACGCCGAAGCTTACTTTCAATTATTTTTGTTTATTCTACTAATTACGCCAACCCATAAATATAGTTAACGGCTCCGGTGCAATGTATACACGTACAAGATACGATAAACATTTTCGCGTGTGCAGAATCTTTAATAGAGATTAATGTTTCGTCTTGTGCTTGCTCGGAAGAAAGATTACTATGAGACCATTTAAACTCGACTCAAAATAATTGCCAGCTATTCGTCTTAATTGGAGCTATCGGTTAGGGTAGCGTCATCCTCTTCGTCCAGGAAAATTGGTTGGAATTGAAACTTTAGCGGAACTTATCGGTGGAAAGTACACACGAAGTAAAAAATCGGTTAAAGTCACGTACCGATATTAAGAAAAATCACACGAAATTCTCTTTACACGGACGCGAATAGGTATCGATTTGTATTAATCTCCTGGAAATAACGTAACTTATTCCTTACGACTTAATTTCGTACCGGTATAAATGTAAATTTAGCGTTAAGAGAAATATGACCAATTTTATAAAAGGATTAAGATTAATAGGAGTAATTAAATCTTATCGAGTGTATTAAACCGAACCGAAGCAAAGTGATTTTTATTTGCGTAACTTATGCCAAGACATTTTTACAATCGTATCGTACACGATACAATATTTGAATTAAGAATTTTTTTTAATCCAACGATTAGACATTAAAATTATAAAATTACGTAGTCTTATTAGAAAAAGAAAGTTTACGTCACAAGTTATTGGTTAAGGCATTATTATTAAAATAAATCACGGCGTTTGAAATGATTTTGAAACGCGGTTTATAAATTCTAGTTTCGATCATTTAATTTTTATTATTGGTATAAAAATGACAGGCTCGTATTTTATAATTAAGACGTTCGATCGCATCCAGTTACGCTTATACATAATTTAAATTGTAAAGGTTCTTATGAATTATAAATCGCTCGTGAAAACTATTTTTCGATTATAGCGTGCGTTCGTATAACTAACCGTCCACGAGGTGTGTAATATTAAAATGAGAATTAAGTTTATATTTTATAAAAAAAGCATTATTATCGATCCTTGACGAATAGCCTAAGCTCGAAAAGGTAGAAAAATTTCTATTTCATAAATGTTGCTGCGACGTTATAAGGGTGTAAACGGGGACAAAGTATTTTTCAATGGGACGACAGTTTGCATTGAGCCGAATTCAATTACCGAATAAGTGGATGAGAAGTCGAAAAATTCGAAGTGACCAGCTCATCCGTCCTTTGGCACGTTGCAAGCTGTGCCTAAAACGTAGGAGGCTGTCTCAGCCTCCATCTCCATACGCGCGCGCGCGCGCGCGCGTCATACTTAATAAACGACAATTTCACCAGGGACATATTGGCTTTCCATTGTCACGAAATTCAGACTTGAGTGCACTCGAATATCGCCGGAGTTGGGAAGGCGTTTCCCTCGCTCGCAATGGCTCGTGGATCTTTTCAAATCGGATCCTTCGTTCGAGGCGTATTATGCGACTTTAGGTGGCTTTTCAAATTTCCACGCGCCTTTTAAAAGACCAAGTGACTCTCAACCTCGACTATTTCGTCGAACTCTTTGGGTATCAGCCTTTGTTCCTTATTTTCACCATTATTTTCCTCTTTGTGGAATTTATGGATTTGTTTAAGAAATGCTTCGATCGATGTTACAAACAGAGTATCAATAGCGTCTTTCTTATTTTCGCTTTCGATCCGCAACGTTACAAATTTTTATAAATAAACGTCGAAAGCTTAATCTCCTCGGGATCATCGTTGGGTAAATAACGTTCGGTTTTATTACGGGAGTTGGACGATTAGTTCGGTGATATCGAACTCGTCGAGAGAAAAAAGATTTGTCCCAAATAATTTGCGAATAAAATCAATGAATTTTTTGTCACCTTAATATGGATATTAAGGGATACGAATCATGGATACGAACGATAGCGCCAAAATGTATATATAACACGCAGTTTATGTTTCGATGTTGCGGACATCGTTATTGCTCGCTTTACCGAAAGATCCAAGGAAGATACGGTAATCCGAACCGAGCAAAAGCCTCCGAGTTAAATTTCGTACACTAACTCTTAATTGGCAAGAATAAAATACCGGGGAAAGTAAATATTTCTTTATGATTAAGATACGGTCATTTGCTCCTTATCTGTACATAAACTTACTTTAGTCGGTTATACAAATAACTTTTTATCGAAGATATTTTCAGTTGGTTTAACGTTTTACACGTACAAATTCGAACTAATATCTTTCTTAGAATTAAAGAAGCTTTGAAATCCAGTATATACTCGGAAAAAAAAAGTTGTATTTGTATTTGTCGAACGGCAATTTAAAGGTCTACTTCTCTTCGAATACTTTTCCGTTGCAATTTATCCAATATCCCGATTTTTGATCGTATCGATATTACCGCAATTCTCACCGTATCAACCAACATTCGTACAAGCTCACAAAGCTTCTCTTACGATTTCTTTCTCGAGCGGTAAAAATCACGTTCGGTCGTAATTTTTTCTAATAACGACGAAACATTGGTATTTACTATTATATACAGGAGTTGGGTATTATTGAACGCTTCAGCGGCTACGGTTAAAAGAACCATAAAAGTTTGAAGATCGTCGTCGTGCGTAAGACCAAGACCCAACTCACCTGAGTTCTCTCCTCGATTCTCTCGGATCTCTCGGTTCTCTCGGTTCTCTCGGTTCTCTCGGTCACTCTCGGGCTCGCTCGTAAGCCATTCCCGCGACTGAGAACCTCCGGTCACGCGTCAGGACGCGTTCCATTCCAAAATAAAAGTCATACAACGCCGAAGCGATACTCCCAAAGTAACAACGTGCCTCCAGTTTCCGAGTTCATTGATGTGCTCGGAGCGGGCGAGTTCATCTTTGACGGATGGCACATCTGCCCCGAGTGTCGTCTTCTTTCCTCCTCCCTCCTCCTCCCTCCTCCCCCGTCCACGGGCGAAGGGCAAAAAGGCACTTTGTACACAGGTATATCCGCGACAATGCTTACCTTGGCGCGTTCTTCTTGGGCCTCGGTGAATCGACTCCGCTCGCCCATTATAAGGACTAAGTAATTGTCCGAGTCGATATTCCGAAATTGGCCACTTCCATTCTGCGGCTTTGCCGCTCGCTCGCTCGTACGACCGAAGGTTATTGCTGTTTTTATTACCTCGGGGCTTTTCACACCGACTACGAAAGAGTCCATAGCTCCTTTACGCCACCGACCAATTTCCATTCTCGGTTTCTGCTTACCCGTCCATTCATGGGTCGGGGCGAGAAAGATTGTCGCACGCTCGGGAATCGAAGAAATCTTTTGCGTGCATTTAAGAGGGGTGGGGGCGTTTTCTCGAGCGGACTCTCTTATTTTTTCCTTTCTTTCATTCTTTTTGTTGCTTCTTCCTGGATGCGGGCGATGCGATTTGGATGAAAGTATCGCTAATGTCGGGACGATTGGAAGAGAATGATTCACTTAAACCTTGTTAATCGACTGACTGATTTTCTTCTCCATAAGGAAATACGCGCGTATATCATCGAGGAGTTCAATGGGTGAATGCGTTTCTGACGTTGTTATTTCACAAATAGGTGGCATGACTTTACAAGTTTCGGGTATGCGAAGCAAAATTCTGTCTGTGCTTCTGCAGTCATTCGAATTAAATCGACACTTTATAATACTCTTTGTAGAATGATCCAATATTCTGCAAATTAATGATGCCAAAATTGAAATATCATACTGTTCGAATTCTTTATATTCGAACTCACTCGAAACGTAATTTTTAGGTAATGTTACTTAATAACGTGAAAAGAAACTCTTCTATTATATTGTATTTAAAATAAATTCTGTGGTGACTAGTTAAAAGGAATAATTTTTAACTTGTAATTTTTATTTCGATTAATTTTGCTTTGGTAAATACTTAAAAATATAGTAAATAATTACATATTTAAATGTAGAATAAAGTCTTAAGCTTAAGTATATATGTATAGTGTAAATTTTTTTCTAGTCCTAAACAAATTAAATTCTTGAAATGAAAATAATAAATAACGAATAAAAAATAAAATTCTTCGACTTTAGTTTTTGACGAAATTTTTCTTCCTGTCTTTTGAAATGCTTTATTAGTCTTTAACCATTAAGTGTATTATATACCCTTTAAAACATAATAATATAATTATTTCGATAATAAACGTTTCCGTATTCGTCTTGTATCATTTACAATATGAGAAAATCATCGAAGCATATAATAAAGTTTAATTGCTCTATTTAATTCTCAATTCCATAAGGACGGATTAAAAAGATAATTTTTTAAATACTGCCTCGGGAACAAAATTTATCCTCCATTGATGAAGTTTAATATTCCGAGTGATATATAACGTTGTTAAGAAAAAAAATTAATTCTGAAAAGTGGTAAACAAATCATTTATAAAGTCTTAAAAGAATTTTTTTTTAATAAGAAAATTTATTTTTCATATAATTGATTGATGAATTGTATTTCTTCATCGATAATTTTTTTTAAATATTTGCGTAATTACAAAAATTATTCTTAAGTTAATTGTAATTTTATATATTTAGTGCCGAGAATATTTAAATTAAATTTTTGAAAGCATGATAAACATTTATTAGTGCTTATTATAAAATACTTGAAATATAAGTTATTGATTTTGAAAATTTTTCATATTAATGTACTCGTGATACGAAAAAATGATGAGATTTAATTCCTATGGCTTGTATACATACATTATAGGTAATATGTCACATGATAGTTGATTTATACGTTTCAAACATTACACGAGAATTTGAAGATGTATTAATTTTTAATGATTAAAATATTTAAAAATATTATAATTCTTTTATTAATATATCTGTATTTGTTATAAATTTTAATATGCATATATCAAAAAATGAAAATAATTTTATAATAGTAATTATGAAAAAACTTTATTTTTTTCTATTCCTAACTTATTGAAAGATAAGTTTGATTCTGATTTTTTATTTTAATTTAAAAATACAGTATGATACGTAAACGAGTAGATATTTGTGGTTAAAAATAAATTTAAATTAATATAAGCTGTAACATTTGACTTTGATATACGCTCCGACATATAAACATACACACATACATCCACAACCACACAAAGGGTAAATTTCTAATGTATGAATATAAAAATATAATCCTAAGATCGAAAACTCATAGATTAAAGTTTTAGTGCATCTTTATAAAATATAATATACAATAAACGAAGAATAATTTTTTATAATAGATTGTTTGATATTAAATTGTTTGCAAAATCTGAGTTTTAAATAGTTATAAATTGAAAAACTGTGTTTAAAGTTTTGTAAAATTATCAAAGACAAATTTTGTGCTTGAATATAAAAAATGCAGCTTACTCATTAAATAATATTTTACCCGATATCGGAAGTAAAATCAACTGTTTTGCAAAATTTAATAAGAGAAAATGTCTCGATACTTTTATCATTCAGTGATAAATTAAATAAAAACAAATTTCATTTGGTATTACTAAAATAACTTCTACATTAAAACACGACCGAGTACTTTACAAGTTATTGATCAGAGAAATCGTATCAAACCTGTATTTTTGATTTATAAAGTTTTTTTCTTACCGTTTTAAAATTGTTACGCATCTTGTTTTGATAATATCTCGATTTTCGAAACAAGATACAGGTGCAATATTGATATTTATCTCGAATGCTCTCGAAGCTCTTGTTTCGAGTAAATTCAAACGTTCGAAGAATAAATTAATCGAAGAGAGTCCGACTCTACATAAGCGGTGCAAATGTAAAATATAATAACGTAAAAAGTTGTAGCAATAATTTGTAAATTTATTAATTCTTTCTCGGTACTTTTATCTTCGCCGGAGCAAATAATTATTTTGAAAATGCATAATTTACAGGTTAAAGAGAGGCGCACGAGCCGAACGGAGACTAAAATTTCCCCTCAACCTGCATTCGAGTTGGTAAAAGGTAAGTTTATCGGAGATTCTCACGAGGAACTAACATCCCGTTAGGAAAAGCGGCAGCACGAATCATAGGGACGAGGACAAGGTATTCGGAAAAATTGGGAAAAATTGGGAAAAATTGGGAAAAATTGTAAAAAAAAAATGTTCCCGCGGACAGAACTCAACCGAAGAAAAGGAGAGACTCTTTCCGGCGATTTCCCTACAATTTGTCGCTGAGGGTTATTTGAAGTGACTCCCGCGCTTTTCACGGCATCTGCGTTCCGTGTCGAATGCGGGGCTCACGGGTGGTTCTCGCCCCGGGATCGGCCCTTTCAGCATCGCGAAAAAATCTCCACTTCCTGCTCGGCAACAAAACAAGGCAAACGCGCCCGCAGGATTCTATGGGCTCATTCACGGGATCGGTGAATGGGCTGATGGGCTGAGCCTCAGCACGTGGTCGTGGCTCAGGAATACCCGGACGGACGAATGTAACAACTCGGCTTGGAGTGATTCGAGTGATTCTCTAGATTCTCTAGTGGTTCTCTAGGCAATTCATTCACCATTTCTGTGGGATTTGACGCGCTCTACTGGCCTATTCGTAGCTCGATCGAGGGTCACTTGACGGGAAGTGCCGCACTTGTGCCGCGTACTTCAAGGAAGTCTCGGTGCTCGTTCTGCTCGTTCTGCTCGTTCTGCTCGTTCTCTCTCACCTCGCTCACACCGTTTCCTTTCTTTCTGTTTCTTTCTTTCTTTCCTCGGTGGTTTTGTCCGTTACGGGCAGCTCGGCTTCTTTTTGCGGTGCTTTTGAATGATTACTAGGTACGAGCTCGTATAAATCAGCGCCGCGCGAGTACAACGAATCGAATGTTTTTTTTATACGGGGTTTAATACTTCGTTAAGACCAGCGGACCACCCCGGAGATGAAGCAAATTTAAGGCAGCTTTCGAGCTTTTTTTCCTCTTCGAAAAATCTCGTAATCGATACGTTTTAGAACAACCGCTTCTCGCGTTTAAGGATTTTCGCTATCGAACCTCTCCGCTATTCGAGGAACAAAGGTTTCTCCGCGAAACTCGACTCAACTCTGTTATTAATATCGGTGTCCAAGCGAGACTCTTTCCTTTTTTTACTTTAATAAATCTTTAATACATCGTAACTTACGCTGCTGCTTTCGTTTAATACAAATTCTTTATTATTCGCTCGTCGTTGATCCTCTTTTATTCTCCTTTATTATTTCGATAAGAGGATCGATAATATCGGAAGAACTACTCGATTCTAAGATAAGGAAGACCGTTAAAGATCAAGGCGCGCTCCGGATAAGAATAGCCTCGAATTATTTCATTCTTCGAACCGTATCTTTTCGAAGGCGAAACGAATAACGACATTGTTTGTAAAACGATCGATTTTTTCGATATGAAATTTAAAGAATATATTTTTTATCGTAATCAAAGTATTAAGAATCTGGATAACGCGATCGAAAATAATAAAAGTCTTTCGAGCGGTATCCGAATAAGTAATTTGGATATCGTTGAAAAATTGCCTCGTCTTTTGGTTCGTGCTCGTTTGAGACAAACGTACGTTGATTCGGTTCGTAACTACCGTAATCGAAATAAGGAAAAAAAATCTGTTGGTTAAAGAATAATTTTTAATTCGATGTTTTTATAGTTACGTAAATATATCGATCGATAATAATATTTTGAAAATACATAAATATTTGTATAATTAAAAACTTTGTTTTCGTAACGTCGACGTTAAATAATATTGTTAATAAAGTTAAAAAATTACATAGTATCTTTTAAAGTATATAAAATCAGCGATGTTCGAGAATTACACTTAGATTAAGAACAGGTGATCTTAGTTTAACACGAGCGAAAGCTTTCGAAATTTTTTAAAAAGACTTCATTGGTATAAGAATGAATATTTATCGACACGATTTCGATTCCGATTAATACAGTATCAATTTCATCGAGGATCCTACGGTATTTTATAAAATATAATAAATCTTTGTAGCATAAGCAGTTATAAATAATGTATTTATATTTATAAAAGGTATTTTTTTCGATATCATGTGTGTGTGTGTGTGTAAATATACTTATAAAACTGTATTAATCGAAAAACTTTATTTACGGAAGAAAATTCATTAGTTAGTCACAAACTATAAAACATATCGGACACGCATAAAAACGTATACGTGTAAAATAGTTTACAAAGAGAAAGACTATGTATAAGACTGGTAAATTTACCGTGTACAATTGATTGCGTACATAAATATATCTTAGATTCGAATTTTATCTCGACACAAGAATAATACCGTAAATTATTACTAGTTCTGATAGAAAACAAAGAGCGGGTCCAACTTTTAATCTATTTTGAAGGAGCGATCCGAAATAATTATTTACCGTTGACGTTTGGTACTCGTTACCGTAACATGCCGGTATTTACACCTAGGTTTTTGCGGCCCTTACGCTCGGAAACGTTGTTACCTCGCCAAGGTGTGGCCAGAAACTTGTAAAAACCCGAGGCGAAAAATCGGTGGAGAAAATAAGAATGGAAGAAATGGTATTTGCGATGGCGACAAGAGCCGCCTTGAATAAAATTTACATTTTACAATGTCTCGGCCCACATCCGTGTTTATTCAACAAAAATTAGACACGATCTCTCGGCGATCTCTCGGCGATCCCTCGGGATTAAAGGCCCCAAAGCGCGATCGCCATTTCCCGTACCTCGACGCAAGAGTACGTAGGAGCGTCGCTCGCGTGGGTGTCGATGGTCGTCCGGCTTCGCGACGCCCTGGAGACGTTGGGGTCGTGCGTCGGCTCTTTCTCACTCCTCCTCCACTCAACTTTTGTTTCCCTTTTTTCGCCAACGGCTCCCTTTCCTCCTCCTCATCCTCCTCATCCTCCTCATCGTCGGCCCCGAGCGGCAGCTTTTTTGCCGCCTCGGTCCCGTTTGATGGATGCGCCCTTGCGTGCACATGCCCGTGAAAACAAGAAGGACGTTCCGCTCCTCGGGTGAACAGCGCGTGCGCTCTTACAGGTAGTTACGCGTCGGCTTCTACCAAAGACCGGGACGACGGACTTTCTCGCGCTTCCTCAAACGCTACCTTTGTACCCGCGGTCATTGTCCGAGCGTAAACACGCGCGTTTTATCGATTGGAAGCGTGTCCTTTATTTTGCTCGAAATATTTTGCCAGTCGGATAAAAGGTTCTTAGTCGCTTTAAAAAGATGAAAGAGGCTGCAAAACTGTAAAGCTTTTACAAGCATCGCGGCCCACGTTATAATTTGTGTTATTTTTGCCTTCGAGGAAACGTACTTGACCTAAGTGCTAAAATTTACAATTTTCGTCGGTTTTTATACACACTTGGTTATTAAGCGGCGTTTCGGTCGGGGTACTTTTCGCGTCAGTTGGGAAAAAATTTCGAAAAATATCCGTACTCGATTCCTCGTTCCAGCGCGGTCGAATGCGCTAACGCTGTTTACTCGGTTTGGACATTTATTACCAAAAATAAGGTCAGACCGGAGGGTAACTTTATAAGCTTCCTCATGGCCAGGTTATGTTTCGAGGAGTTAATTTGCTGCGTGCCTTCATTTTTTCTCTTAAGTATATATAATAAGAAGGTCGCCAGTGGCGTATATTTCGATGCTTTGTTCGCTCCTGCACCTGCGGTTCCTGCAATCAATGCTACGCCCGGACCAACCAAGTGGAATTTCCGAGTGGAAAATTGCAGTGAAAAAGGCGACGCGTTGACGGACGCGTCGTCGATCGATTCGTCGGTCCAGTCGTCGGTCCAATCGTTGGTCGCGTGCTCCTTTCGTAGGACCACGAGCACTTTATCTATAGATCGCTCTCAAATAATGTTCTCGAGGTTGTTATTATAATCGGTTTATCGACCCAAATATTACGCGCAACATATGCGAAATTGCGACGAGACGCAGCGAATGACCGAGCAAATAATTTTTTTTTAATTTCATCCTGCATAAGTTACTTTCCTTTTAAATATTTTAATTATATGATTAATATTTTTAAATCTCGCAGATCGGTTTGTGAAAGTGTCGTCGCAACGCGAGCTTCATTTTTTACGGGGGAATTATCGTACATCTATTTAGTTCAATGAAATATTTTATTATTTTACTCCTTGATTTTTCGTAGTATAACAAAATGTTACCAACATTTTTATTGCAATTTTTATTATTAATCGTTATTTATAAAAGCAGTTTCATAAATCAAATTTAATTAAATAAATGTATAAAATTTTCGATTTTTGAGAATATAACGAATATTTCTTTAATATTTTATAAATATTGCGTGCGTAAGAAAATTGATAAAAATCATATGAAAAAGAAATCGATTAACTTTTTGTATATTATCTATTCGAAAAGACTTTTTTATCGTCTTCTCTTATATATTAAAAATTGTTACAAGGACTTTTGTTTGTTAATTAAAAAACAAGATTCGGATAAAAAAATTTTTACAATTTTCAAATTTAATTTTTTATTTTGTGACAAAATACCGATAAATATTTACGACGTATTTCGAGATTACATAATAAGTTGAAATTAAACAATTATGAAAATATACCGGTAATTTTATGCTAATTATTAAATAATTTGTGTAATGTATGAAATAAGTATCTTAATGATATTTGATTCGTAAATTATTATATTAGTTTAAGTTGTACAGTCAAGGTAAAAACTATTTCAATTTTTTTCGTTTTCCTTTTTTTTGGATACTTTGGATCATTATGATAGTCGATTCGTATTATTGAAATAATTATAGCAAAATAAACGTATGTAACGCCATAGCTAGAAACGTATTTTACAAAAAAAATATAATTATACATTATGTCAAAACTTAGTCGATAGCGTATATATCCGTATACTTTATATGGAAATAAAACGAGAGAAATCGAATAAAATATATTCATTTTTATTATGGAGACTTTTCTCGTATTAATAATAAAAACAACGAGAACGTAACCTTAAAAATGTATATATATATATATATATATTTTTTTTATCGTTTGTATCGATCAACCAACAAAGAATACGAGTATAATAAATAATATTATGCAAAATTGATAAATTAATTTAAAATTTACAAATACTGCGTTACAATCACATTTTTACTTTCTTGCTCGAGAAAATTATAAGAGAAATTTTTAAATACGTTCCAAGTAAAATGAAAATACACGATAAATACAAGGAAAATTGACGCTAAACGGTCAATTTAATATTTAAATAAGTTAAGTAGATTACAACTCCAAAACGGCAGAGCAGTTCTCTGCGCATACGTATTTATTCACACGGAAATTTACGCAAGGAACGTTGGAGCATTTCGAAAAAGCCCCAAGACAATTTGGTCCCGATTCAAAGAACTTGGAGGAATTAATGAATGTTTTCACGCGGTTCGGTAAACGCTTCCCTCGCCGTATAATAAACCGTCGATAGCACTCGAAGCAAATATCTCGACTCTTCGGAGAAAATTGAAAGAAATCACGGTTAGCCAAGTCCCCGGGACCCGAGAGCGAATTCATCCCCTCTCGGCAGCCCCTCGTTCCACGCATGAATAACGGCCCGATTATCCGCAATTTACTGTATCGTGGATAAGGCACACGAGCCACGATTTCCTCGAGTACCACCAGCGGCGCTCGTCGACGCACGCATGCGTACCGACCCGGGGGCCGTCCATCGATCGCCGAGTAATCGTCAGGGCTTCAGCGCCCCGACGTGCAGGTGTAGTGCCTTGGGCCCGGGGCGGGGAGCGATTACACCTCGACGTCTACGCGAACCTACGACCGCGTCGAGGAGTCGAGGAGAGGTTGAGCGAGGTTGAAAAAAGCCCGGAGACTCGTCGACGAGAACAACTCGCCAAATGCGCGGGAGGAAAATCGACGAAATTCCCTCCACGAGTTATGGTCGTTTCGGGCTGTATCGCGAAGGTGATGATTAATGGCCGTCTGGGTTCATGGGAATTCACTGGCCCTCGTTCTTTTTCGAGATGATTAACCTGTATTAGAATGTCGCTCTCGCTCCATGATTTTTCATAAGGATTTATTTTCGGTGGAACGCGATCATCGCGAACCGTGAGATCTTGCCCTCGTCGAAAGTCAAAGCCAGGATTCCAAGTTGGAGGAAGCGAAGAGCGCGTGGTTAGGAACCATTAGAATACGGGAATACGGGAATAAGGTCGTATCTTTCGTTTTCGCAACGCTGACCAGAGATTAAAGTTCGCGATGAAAATTATGGGCATCCCGGCCGTGTATTTTAACTTTCTTTTTTCGAAGCCGCGAGTAAAAAAAAAAGGAACGTGAAAGCGTAGTTACGCGTAATTTATACGTATCTGGAGTTGCTCAATTTCGGCGGAGCGAGCGGCGGAGCGAGCGGCGCATCAAGGAGTCGTTTATCTCAATGTCCTTTCATAAAAATGATTAACTCGAAAGAAATAAGAGCCGAATAAACAGTCGTTACGTAAACCCGCGGCAACGAGGTTAACCAGCCAAGGCGATCCCGCGTCCCTGGGCTCGAGGAATGTGGAATTATTTCATTAACGCGCGGACGAAACGGGAATGCGAAATGGAGGAAAACAAAAAAAATAAAAAAAAGAAAGAAAAGGAATAAGAAGCGAGAATACGAAGCGAGAATACGAAGCGTGATCGGCTGTAATTGCGGACTGGAGGTGGGACTTATCGCACGCGCGCGCGCGCGCAAGCGGGTAAGAAGAAGAGTGGAAGAGTGGAAGAGTCGGAGCAGCTGCCGAGCGACGGTCCGACGGTTCGGCCTCTTTGCACGGGGCCCGAGGAAGCGTGGAAGCGAGGAAGCGAGGAAGCGAGGAAGCGAGGAAGCGAGGAAGCAGCCCTTCCTCCGAAACGAGGGGTTCGCTCGGGATCTCGCGTGTCTCCGGAAAGGACACACGCGTGTGCGTAAGCGCCGATCGCGGAAGAAGCCGGGCCCGGTCTCCGAGACCGTAATTGGCGTATGGAAAAGCCCGTGTACCGGGTTTAACGCGGCTAATGGGCCCCTGCGGAGCCGAGGTACCTTCTTGTTCCTTTTTCTCTCTCTTTTTCTCTCTCTTTTTCTCTCTCTTTTTCTCTCTCTCTTTCCCGCCGCGACACGCAATCCGTTTTAGAGCAAAGTGCGAGGGTCTGTCTCGGGGGGACGAGGCTCGAGATCGCCGAGTGGACAAGTTCGGATAACAACCGCCGACATCGGTGCGTCGATATTCGTTTATGCATTCGGTGTTTCAAAATGTTTATCGAGCATTGGAATTAGTCCTCCAGGTTGCTTTCGTTCCTTTGGAAGACGCGTTATTAGGATCGGCTGTCTTTTTATTTACCGCCCCTTTAAGCTTTCCTTTACATTCGCTATTTTCTTCCACGATTTTGCCCCCGTAACGATTTCGATCTCGATGTTTGTATCAAAGTTAGAGCTTTCGCGTTTCGATACAATTTTAATTGCAACGGACTTTCGTTCTCTTTCGCTCGAGATTATCCGTATCGCGTGCAATTAAATTAAAAGTAGTTTTATTCAATTTTATTCTACTCATCCATCGCTTATCTACGGTATTTATTCGTGCGATAACGTTAATTCGAAAGAATAAATCCGATAATAGCGGAATCTAATAACGCAAGAATCGATGTAAAACTAACGTGTAAAATTACAAGCTTTATATTAGTGTAACGAGTGTAAACCTTTTTTATCTTTGTTAAACATCGGTGTATTCGCAAGTATGTAGAAAAACTTGATTACGTTTAGTTAGCGAAGATTATTTTAACGATCGGAGCTTACGGTAACCGTTACGGATAAGATATGCGTACAAAGTGTAGTAAAAAATAAGATATTAAAGAATATTAAATCTTTATGGTACATCCGAACGATGCGTTACTACAGTTACTCGTGGATACTAATTTTTGAAAATGACTTGTCATTCGTAGTCGGTTATTTCAGAAATATTTGTGGAACTTGGGAAGTTAATTTTTTCCGAAATGCTGTAATCTAACCGAGCGAACGGAAAATATTTTTGTTTTAAAAATTTCATTAAATAGAAGAGTTTCCGTAATTTTTTAACTATGCAAAATTTACGTTATCGGCGTTGCGTTTATGAAAATTGTAGCATTACGAACACGCAAATATATTTTGCACGATACTTTGTTTCGAGAATTTATTTACAAGAGTAAAAGTTCTTACGTGTTAAAATAATTTACATAAAATATTGGATGACTTTTCAAGTATTGCCGTATTCGCTCCGAGAATACCAAATTAGCCGATAATGAGTAAAACGTTAATTTTTTCCGCTAACAGGCTTCTCATTACCATTTTATAAAATGAACTCCTAATTACCATCGAGGATGTGGGTGATAAGAGTCGCTCACCAGCCTCCGTTATTGACTCTAGTATTTTACATATTCGTTTCAACTTTCGTACGATAATTCGCGCTATTTTAAATTTTTAATGAAACTAAATTTACGAGTTCCCGATAAAATATGAACTAATTTATACGCGAAATTTAAAATAAATGCGCATTCGTTTATTATACCACCCGAAGGAAATCTCAGCGAAAAAAATTCGTACGTAAAATTAAGATTAATTATTTTTTACTTCCTTCGTATAAATTGTTTTTTCTCGTTGGTGCGTAACATCGATGGTTTCAACGTCTCCATTAGGCGGAGATGCCACGCGATACGCGTTATGGTAAGCAGCGATGGAGTTCGTTAGTCGTAAAGCCAAGTTGACAAAGGCCGAGGGAACTAGGTACAATAACGAGTCGGAGGCTCGTATAAATCCTAACGAGAGTTGGAGAAACGTCGAGTGGTGTTTCGTTCCGCAGCCTCCGCAGCCTCCGCAGCCTCCGCAGCCTCCGCAGCCTCCGCCACCGCCGCCACCGCCACCGTCACCGGGGATAACCGCGAAGTAAGGAAGGCGCCTCGAGCGACCGAAGCGTCTCGGCTAAAAAGGCGGCGTCGCCGATACGCGGACGCGAGGCCTCCGATACGGCGGGGGCGGCGCCCCGCGGGTCGGATTTGCTTAATTGCAATTAATGAGGGAAGATATTGGCGCGCCGTGGAAGATCTGATGTGCCGACAGGATTAACGATGTTGAATTATTATCGCGCCGACGTTCGAGCCGTGGGTGTAATCGCGGCGAGCGCTTAGACTCCGATATCCCTTCTCTTATTTTATTTTTCGTTTCGCCCTTTTCGCGGAGATTAAGGGCGGCCGCGCGTCCGCTTCAAAAAACCAGCCCGCGGCGTGACTTGGATTTAATTTCGAGCGTGAAACTAACTGCGTGGCATGCCGAACTTAAGACCGAAATGATCTTTCTTCTTCGCATTAGCGCGCGTTCAAATTTGCTGCTCTAATGTTGCTCGTCCTATTGCCAATGTCTTTTTTCCTGTACTTTTCTGATGCTCTGGTATCGTCGATGTCGTTTTTCTACGAACGTAGTTTCCTCGAGCGATTGAAAAATAATAATTCCTTGATTAATTAGGTTACCCGTCGACGAACCTTGAATCAGTGGCATCTAAAAAACGTAAAAGTTTTTCGTTGGTAAATGCCAACGATATAAAATTATCGAATTTAACTGGAGGTATTCGTGAAATGAAATCTTAAATGAAATTTATTTATGGTTTCATAAAATTTGTGTTCTGTATATAAAATGTACTCGCATCGTTAAATAAGAGCGATATATATATAAATTATACCCGAGTAATTTGGTATATATTACTAAGCAATGAAATTAATTCAAAATAATTAAAGAAATTATAAGGAATTCGTTTATTTGAAAAAAGGGCGGCTAATAAAAAATATGCGTGCGTATCTAAAATTTTTGTTTGCGTAATATAAAAATATAGCTCGAATGAATTTTATAATTCGTGAATTATTTTTTAACCTAAAAAGTTTACGAGTTTTGTGCAATGAAAATTTTGGTCTAATTATTTTTTTACGCTGTGTACTGATAGAAAAACCAAAAAAATATATCGCAGATTGTTGTATTAGAAAAGTTGGAATAACATTCGTATTTACGATAATTGGATAATTGAAAATTTATAAAATACTTTACGTTCTATGATTCTAACTGCTTTATTAATTATTCAATGAAGATAACTTTTTCTCGCGAATTAAATATTGATTAACGATGACTAAATTTTATACATTATACACATATTCGTAGCAATGTATACTTGACATCGATAAGTTAAACGGTGTTAATAACATAGTAATTTATAATTGGTACATAGTTATCTATAATATACGATACAGGCAGTGATTAACGTAAATTCATATATAAAAATTGTATAAATACCGATTTAATTATTCATACTTTTATCCTAACTTCGTATAACGAGGTAAATTTTTTACTAATGCAATTATGAAATTTGAGTTTTTTATGTTATACTTTTTAATATGCATTGAAATATTTTTAATGAATATAAAAATTGATAGTATTAATTTGTAAAATATACATTTTAAGTCTAACGTATCGTATCTAAAGAATTTCTGATTAATTAATTTGTAAATATAAATAATGTAACTCTTTCGTTTTCAACTTCGATTACAAACTGTTAAAATGAACTATTCCATTACGATTTTTTAAAATATTTTTTTATTAAACTAACGCTATTATCGATACGATTTATGAATATTTTCATATCAACTAAAATACCGAAATTTTTATTACATTCTAAATTAATTATTTTATAATAAAAATTTTAGTTCGATCTATAGTTTCGACCATTTTTTATTTTTCGAAGTAAATATGTTACATCGCTATATAATATATATATAATAATGTAGACAAATTTAGAAATAATATGAATTAGAATAAGTCAGAAAAAATGTTATTCCACCCTATTTTTATGCCTAGATCGATCATCCAAATATTAACAAAATTAGAAATCTTACGTCGAAGCAAATAATATTATGACATCGCACGATCAAGAATATCAGTTAGAGTAAATAAATTTAGCGGCTAAGTGATTTTTATCGAATGAAATATTTTCCATAAGCGCGTCGCAAATACTAAACGTATTTTTCGCTAACGATCATCGACAGCCTCGAAAATGAAAAATTTCGCAAAAAAAAAAAATGATCGGTTAAAAAATGCTTACATCTCGATATCCATAGAAATTCTTGAAAAGACACCTGCAAAGTACTCGACCCGCAAAGCCTGTCATAATCAGTGAGAATGCGGTTGTACGGAAGCCTAACGACTTCATTTTCACTCGCGATAAGTGTCATCTTCATGAATCTTCGCGACTCGCTCGGGCACCGAATGCACGCGATGGTCCCGATAAATAAATTCCGTCTTAACGATTCGCGCAGCACAGAATCATTAGCCGTGAGTCTCTTCCTCGCGTGCCATCCGAGATCATCCGTCAAGTCACGGTCGTACGAGCGTACGGCGAGTACGGCGAAACGACCGACCGATGCGCTTTTAATAAATCCGATGAGCCCAAAAGAAACACGAGATCCATGTCCGAGTTGATTGGCCGGATTTATGGGTCCCACTTATCGCGTACTTACCGCGTTGTATATCAACAATGACACCGATGCCCGCGGGACTTCCGGGAATGCCGAGGCTCCCCTACGGGAACCGACCGTCGGGATTTACAACCCTGTAAAATGCGAGCCAACGTCTGCCCGACGTTTAACGGAGTTTCTTTTGCGAACGAAAGTAACGTACGTTGGTTAATGAACGAGGACATTCGTGTTTATATTTGCGGTTCTGTATGTACGCGATTCTGGGAGCGAATGCACCAACGGATTCCCAAGTGTACCAAGATTTTTAATTTCAATGGACGCGTTTGCCGTGGATACGAGTAATATCTACTTTTCGATACGTTACTCGGTGCACTTCTCGAGCGTCGTGCGATAGTATTGCTTCCAGAATACACTAATGCGTGCGAAATTTAAAAAGTTGGCTCGTTCGATGTAATCAATTTACGTATTAATTTTACGAAACAATCGATACGATATAGGAATGAACCATCAGTTTATTCTTTAACGCGAATATTCATATTTCTAAACGGTCGATCTGCACGGAAATAAAATGTGTTCCAGATGATCGTTTTCATACTTATCAAAATATTGCGTAGAAGAATAGTCTCGGAACAGCGTCCATTTCCAAAAATAATCATAATCATAAATTAAAATATACGTCTGAATTGGAAAAGGAACCGTTTTGAATATTTGTTTTATATGGGCCTGAATTTAGAGCCTCGCGATCGGCTGTCTTTCCACGGAACAATTGGCAACATACAGAAGACAGAAGGAGAGCGAGGAGACCGCCTCTCGTATTTCTCTCCACATGTGCGATATAGTTTGCGGCAATTCTTAAAAGTCTTAGCATTTCTAGTCATCGGCGGTAGCCCTCGCGATCCCTAAGAAGAAAATATTATATTACCCCCTTTGACTTTGGCCCGACTCGAGGAGACCCGAACCTAAGACCTTACTCCGCTAGACGATACATTCTATGGTATTTAGCTCAAAATAGCGCGGTTAAAACGACGCGGGTCACGAAATTTTTTGCCTCGAGCAATCAGGAAACTCCGGTGGACGTTGTTTCTAATTAATAGTCGAGCTTGTGGGTCGAAAGCGCTCGAAATAGACTCGTCAATAGTTTCTTTCATGTAGTCCGTTGTTCGACTTTATAAATGCTTGCTTTCTTCGCTCTTACATAAGTCCTGGACTTTGGCTTCGTAACGGTCCATAGTTTTACTAGTTCGACTTTTAAAAATAAAACCGTACCACCCGAAACGTTTACTCGACTCGAAGCTTACGTTGATTATTTAATAGTCGAGCGAGATTAGAGGAGTAACTAATTAACCGACTTTAACGTAATTTATCGAGTTTCGCGTCCTTTGAAATACTCGTCCGAAACTTTTCGTTAAACTCGAGATTTCGAGATTTTATCAGTCGTCTATCGTTTAAATAGGTCAACGTGTTAACGCGTGCACAAAATATTGAACGCCCGGATCGATCCCCCCCCCCCGCCCCGAGGAAAATGACCGAGGAAAATGAAGATCTCGGGAAATTGAAAGAACCGTGAGATTTTAACGCGCAAGGTTTTCTCAAGGCGAAGAAAAATACACGTGTCGTCTTTGTTATGGAAAGTGTCCGAAGGAGTGTGCGATGTGGGCAGAAGGGCCAGAAAATCTAATGAATTATTTCAAGGAGCAAAGAAGTCGGTGGTACAAGTATCCGGTAGCCTATCCGGCGCCTAGACTACGTTCCGGTTTCTCCTACTCTATCTCTATAACAATGCAACGATTTCGATTAGAGTCACGGGGCCGACGAGATTTCCTGCTTTGTCTGCGCGCGTGAATCACGAGACTTACGTGACTTTCCGGCTTCCTGGCGCATAGTCAAAGAATCTAAGCTATATGTAACCGATCCCGTTCCGTGAGCCACGTGGCGCGACTTTTTACGCACAGGATGTGTCGGGAAGATATCCAGAAGTCATAGAATGACTGTATCCACACATGCTTCGATTAAACATTCAAGATAGTTTAGCATTCGGTGCAACTCCTTTCAAGGACTCTTTAGTTTACGTCTTCGTTTCTTTTTATCCTTCTTATATTTACTCGGAGTCTGGCTGTTTTACGAATTTCTTGGTTGTTCATTCATATATTTTTATAAGCATCGTCGTCCTTGAGAATGGGTTCGTCTCAGACTTCATCTTGAACGAGTACATCGGATAAATTCTATTTAGAAAATACATTTTTTAACGTCGTTTACGTTTGCGAAGTTAAATATGCACAATTTGGTTAAATTTTATTTACCGAACGTACAATTGTTTTATAAAAATTTGAATATTATCCGCTCGTTGGATTAATTTTTTTCCCAGTGAAACATTTACGTACAAATTATATTCGCGTAGATGAAATTCGAGATAGATACTTTTGTAAGGTTCACCATTTTTTTTTTCATTTTATAAAAATGACTCGATGGGGTACTATATTTCTTCGAATGTACAAATTTATTTATCCTTCGCTCAAAATATTTCTCGAAAGATACGATCGAAGCAAACTCCTTAAAAAATCTGAAATATAAATATAATTTATCGATGGTAATCGTTACATAAATTTTATTAAAAGGCAAAAGGAAGAGAATAGAGAAACGTCCGAACGAAGAAATAGAGCGAACCGTCGTACGTAATTGAATACATTTTATACTAGCGAGCAGAGCGCAAGATAAGTTTTGCTTTTGGTGACGCCTATACGTTTCTTACGTTTCTTGCGTTCCTTATCTCCCGAGAGTTATGAAAAATGCAAAAAGACGTCTACTAATTCCGCGCGGTCGAAAGCAGGGAAAAGAAGAGGGAGAGACCGACGTATTCCCCCCGGCGGAACAAACGAAAGTAACTTACCGATTATTATCGCGGGAACGAGCAACGATCGGGTACGCGAAGGCGTCGCGAGCCCCACGATACGGAGCAACAAAGAAAAGAGAGCGAGACCCAGCATTACTCAAACGTTATTATTCGGTGCTCTCGCTCCCTCTCTCTCTCTCTCTCTCTCTCTCTCTCGCGCGCACGTGCGGCCTACGCCTTTGGGTTGGCCGCGAAAATGGTGGGCGGAGAACCTCGCGAAGGCACATAAACTTCACTCGCTCTCGTTCTTACGGGCGTCTCTGCGCTACGAGACTACTTTGTTTCCCTCGTCTCGCTCGTGCTTTCGCAAAAATCGATTATTTTCGCACGCGATTGTCTTGCAGCGCTTATCTTCTGCATTCGTGATGCCTCGCGTTTGGGATAGGCTGGCAATTTGTACCGAGTCGAACGAAGAATCGGGATTTGGTTGGGCAATTTAGGGATGGAAATGGATTATTTATACGGGTTCGATCTTGGGAAAGTGGGAAAGTGTGCAAAAACGATTTTTTAAAGGACTTTTAAACGCACGCTGCTAATTTTGACCAACGATCATTTTTTGGAACGTGTCAATTCTTATAAAATCGTTGGAAATATTAATCGTGATAAATCGGAATTAGTAATCTTTTTTGTGAGTACCGTGATATAATACTTTCCTATACTTTTCTTCGTTTATCGAGCGAAATATTAATTTATTTTCCTATTCGAAATAAGTACGAATATCCATCGCAAGATCTTATTTAAAAAAAAGTTTTTTCACCTTAAAATAAATTGAGAATTAACGCGTTGATAAGGTTATCAACAATTTTAGAAATTACCTATTCGAAATTTAAAATTATTTTAATTCTAACGACTTATTCCCTAATTTTTGAGACAGAAATCGACGGTATTTAGCCCAGAGCCAATTACAAAATGTATAGGTTACTTTGTAATTTAAAAATTATTAAGAATCGTAACACGAAGGGTTTTGTGATGTAAATTATGTTTCCGTCACTTAATAAATGTTAAAGTCGCAAATCAACAGCTCTAAGGACTGTAATACTCGAAAGTCGTTGTACCTCATTTTCACTGCTTCGAGAAAAGTTGACACCGACAACGAGCTTCGCAAATTTTCGGTTGCGCGCGTCAAGTTCGTATTTGCGTGACAAACGGACGTGTCAGTCACGAAAAATACGGGTCTGCGTTCGAGTCTCGCTTATTACGAAAATATTTTGTCCTTTCTGTCAAATACATATGTTGCTGGACGGCGTCGGCTACTTAGCCGAGGTAGAAAATTGCATGGATTTTGTCGTCATTTGTAAAATTGACGATGCCCAAGCAGATGGTACGTAAAATTGAAGGCTCTTAGTAAAATAATGTCTTATACTTTGTTTTTACGATAAACACGTTATTTTGCCACAAGCACGATCCGTCTATTTTTTCATTCGCGTATTTTTCGATACCAACAAAATCTATTATTTAACATCGTTGTCCATTCCATTGGTTACGTTAATAAACTTGAATCGAATAAACGAACATCGAGATTTTACTAATTACTGGGATTTTTTTGTTTTTTATTTAAATGATTATATAATTCTTTATTAATAATAATGTTATTTAGATTATTTTACTCCTTCGATCAACCAATGGTAATTACAGTTTAGTTTTGATCGATAAGTAAAATTTGAATAACGTTCTTTTCAACTTAGCTGTGAAAAATATCGACGCAGTCATGCATCTTAATACGAGTATAACCTTTTTTAAAAATCTGTTCCTGCCGGTTAAGACTAGAATTAAGGAAGGCTGTCACCGTTCATTAGTCACATTTCACTATGTTCTTGAAACGACTATTTTCCAAAACGAAGGCATTTGCAACGTAATTATAAAAAGAGGAAAGAAAGGAAGAAAACTACCCGAATGCGTCTCGGAGCCTAAATAAGCGTCTTTGCCAGGCGCGTGCGGATACATCAATTTAACGGTCCAGCAAATCCAGCAAGGGCAGGCATCGGTCTCTTTCTCTCTCACTCTCTCTCACTCGTTCTCATTCCTCGAGGCACCGAACATCTCGAAAATCCGCAATTTTCGGAAATGCCACCCTTCGCGAAGGCGGAAATTACAGGGTGCAAGAGCAAAGTGTACAGGAGGACGGAACGCTGTTATTGCTTCTCAGTGACGACGAAAAAGGTACACCGGGTCGAAGAGACGCCAAACTAAACGCCACCGTCTGGCCGGACGAAGAAGACGAGGAGATCTCGACACGTGGTTCGAGCTCGAATTTCGTCATTGCGGGTCCACGCGCAAAATGTCAAAATAAAGAGAGCGCGAGGAATTGGTGTGTTGGTGTGGCATTACCGACATTAAGGTGTGAAAGCTTTCCTTTCAGTCTTAACCCAACGTTGAAAAATATGCCGAGATATTTTCAGAATTTTAAGAATAGTAATTAGGATGTTTATTGTGCGTTATTTGGAAATGTTTTCACAGTTTCGCAGCTCCGATGAAAATTTAGCTTTTTTGCCCGTTTGCGATATTTCGAGTAACCGTAAAAATAAACGATGCTACTTTTTTTACTTTCAATAATAAAAAGCCCAAATATCGCTATTAAAGATCGAAATTAGTTCGTACGCGCGTAAGATCGATAAAGTTTCCAACGATAATTTTGACTTTAAACGCATACCTTTCAATAATACCCTCTCTTTTCGTATTTAAATTTAGCTCGGTCTTTCCAAATATACTAGAATTACAAAATATAATTTATTTTAAGAAAAGACCGAACTCCTGTTACGAAACTCAAGACTGGCTGAGCGAAACTTCATTAGCGCAACGTAACTTTCTTTAAAGCGTGCACACGGTTTCACCCACTCGACGAGCGTTTCAAGATGTTTGTTTTGCAAAAAACAATTCTCAACTCTCATTGAAATTGGCAAATGCTTTGTCCGATCGAAATTGGCACAGGTGCGCATATAGACAATGGCATGCATCGATAGGAGCACTCGAAACTCACGCGTCAGCTGCACCGAACGGGTTGACTCTTGGCGATGACTTTTGCGTGGTTCGCGTGAGAGACACTCGTTTCGCGTTTCAATGAGGCTTCCATTGTCTTCTTTTCCATGAATGAACAGCTGAATGAAGATCGTGAGCGTACGGGACACCGCGAGTAAGGGCAGGAGAGCGATGAGTGGAGCGGAGGGCGAGGGGGAGGACGAGGAGGAGGACGAGGAGGAGGGCGAGGAGGAGGACGAGGAGGACCGCGAGAATAGAAAGAGACGTTCGCCAATTTACCGTCGAATCACGACGCGTATCCTTGCCACGGGAATCCCATTATATTGTGTATTTGGCGCACGTGCGGAGAGGAAACTGGTCGTCGCTCATTTTTTTACATTTGTTTTCTTTCAACTTTTAGGTAGTTTTCGAGTCTTTGAGGGAAGCCTGCGATGCAATTATCGACTTCCCTTTCGGTCTTCGTATCACCGCTTCGAGGGAGCTCTTATTTTTCTTTCTCGGTCTGTGGCTTTCATTGGACTTTCGGCTCAACGTTATCCGCTCGTAATTCGAATCCTCTCCAGAAAATCGTGGATGCTTTCCGACCATTGACCCAATTAATCGTGTTTATCTTCTGGCTTACGTACAAATATAAATTATTCCTGTATTTTATAAGAGCTCGACGTTATCGAACCAAATTAGTCATATTTATCAATGCGCGCGATAAACTTTGTACGCTAATGCGTAATTTTCTTTGCGTTATCCATTCTGTACTATAAAATGCATTTAACGAATACATATTTATTAAATTTCAGCGGTGCATCGAAAATTTATCGAAGTTGTATGTAAAATTCTCCTCGTCGTCGTATAATTATAATTTATTAGGAGTAAAGAGAAAAACGCGTCTCGGAATTACCGTGATATACATTTTCCCAACTAATTACAACGAAGAATTTGAATTTGGTTAAAAAGCAAAGGCTTGACAAGAAAATTATGCGATGGAAACGGAACGATCGGTTCACGGAACGTTTTGAAAATAAGCAAGTCCGAAGTGCAACCTGAAATTATTGAAAATCTCGGAGGGAAAAAAGCGGAGCGATTTTCCGAGTTTGCACCTTGCGTTGTAATTACCGTCCCCGAGAGCAAACGGGTTTACGTTTTTCAGTCACCTAAGTAAGGTCGAATGGCCGACGGGGTTAGCTTCCTTCCTCTACTCTGTAATCTCGAACGATTACGTTTTAGCGACCCCCGCTCTAAAGAAAATGTCCTTTGGGCATTTCCACTTTTCAGCTGTCATTTCGATTTAATTATTTTCTAATGCCTTTGCTACCTTGTATCTCGCCTTGGGTTATTAAATCTATTAAATCTGAGAAAAATACAGCGAAATGACTTACGCGATAAAAAATAAATAAATTAAAATGAGGCGAATCGAAGGAGAGAAGTTTTTATCGATATTTATGCAAAAAGCGAAGGAAAAATTATAATTTAACGAGAACACTGCGATCGAAATTGCGATATACGGGTCGAGTCCGGAAGGCATTTGCGTATTATTACGAATATTACGAATACCCGGTTGCGGTATTTTCGAGAAATGTCCTCGATGTTATTCGGGGACGATAATACACGTCGTTAACTGCTTTGAATTGGCCTCGGCTACAATTGGGTATGAAAAATTATTCGAAAAAATTATTTGATTTCAACATTTGCAGCATTATTGCGGAGGACTTTCGTGTTTTTTCTTTTTTTCTTTTTTCGACGTAATCTACGGTCAACGGAAGAATTTGCTTCGCTCGTAACTCGAGACTGACTAACGAACGATTTCCGCTTTGAATTTTATATTCACGCGAAGTATTTGAAATGCGATAGTATAATACTCGTTTCTAAGAAATTATATAATTTAAATTTTACTAGAGCATATTTATGAAAATGAGATAAAAGCGATGTCTTATTAACCTACTTAAGATAATCACTTTCACGTATTTGGTTGTAGCATTTAGGTGGACCCGAAATTATTGTAGTTTACAAAAAAGGAAATAAAAAAGCCGAATAAAGGACTATTTCATACAAAAAAAAAAGCTGACTTTAGCTTGCCCGCTAATTTCGATAAGTATCCCTTTTTGGTGATCAAGATGATCGGCTTTACCTTACGGTCTTTCTTATGTGCGCTCTTCAATCTTCTCTTCTACCGTTACGCGTAGTCTGTTAAGTTACAAATTTTTCGCTGAATTCTCAGAGAAATTCTATTGATTATAATACGATGAAAAGATTTTGACTATTAAAGGGACAATTTCTCTTCGTGTGTAATTTGCCTAAATCCTCGCGATTATCATAATTGCAGGCACAAATTGTCAAATTAGAAGGAATTATACCTCCTTTTGTCTTGGAGGACCTAAATTATTTCTCGATTCAACGTTAAGTGTTATAAAATCCCACATATGCGAGTAAATTCGCTACTCTTACTTTGCATTAAAATCAAACCAATGTTTTTCCAAAGAAGAATATATTAATTCAATCATAATTCGCATGTGCCGTAATCGATCGATAAAGATCCGTCTAAGTTTGCGAGTCACCGTAAACAGCGGCTTCGACCGATTACAATATTGCCAACTATAAAATACTTAAAATACTATATATATATATATATATATATATATGTGTCGGTACCGATACCTCGCATCGACGGGGCGCCTTTTCTCCGTTCTCCTTCCAAAATTATCTTCGTTGATTTGTTTACGCTAATTAGCATGAAAAAGACACGGCGTTGAAACGATCTTCTTCTTTGCTTTCTATATATTTTTTTTCCTTTTTCCTTTCAATAGGATCGTACGTCAGCAACCTTTTTTTCATTGTGCTCCTAATCAAACATTCGGTCGCGCGCTCGCGAGAGAGGGAACAGAGGGAGCAAAAAAAATTCCGATCATCCACCCGGCCATTACCTCGTATCATTACCTCGGCCTGTCACCGCGGGGTCAAACGGTTTTCGCCTCCTCTCGACGCGACGGTGGGCGTTCTAACTCCGAAACCCTTTAGGGGGAGGCTACGCACCCCAAAGCTCGACGTCCTGGCATTAGCCGTCCAATTAAACGTACCCGGTGCAAAAAAATAAGCAGGGCAAAAACTGCCTGGGAGAGCAGGTGTGTGTTTCAACCCGGGTTCGCGGCGTCGGCGGTCCTTTTGAAAAACGCGTGGCGTCATCGCGTTGGGAGATTCGCTCGCGTATCATCTCCTGCGGCGGCTCGCTGTCACCCTTCTCGCGATGACGACCCTTCCGATCATACGTACCTGCGTAAGCGGCCCTCCTCGCAGTCGTAAAAAGACGGCTCGGATTTACGAGCCCTTGGAGGGATCCGAGGTGTCGTCGACGATTTTACATTTTACCCCCCCCTTTTATCCTATTTTCGTCTTCCGTCGGCCTTGGCTTATTCCGATTTTGCTTCTGGTTTGGACGTTTTTAAGGATGGCGTCGGTTTTCCCTTCTCTTTCTCTGCGGTTTTACGGTTATTTTCGGAGACTGCATAATAAGCGTCCCCGAGATCGTTTCAATGTCGCCTGCGGATCATTAGAATTTCGGCGTGTCGAAAAAAGGCAAAAAGGCAAAAAGACAAAAAGACAAAAAGACGAGCTCTTAAATTTTTTTTAATGGGCGAAAAAAGACCGAGGCGCTTCGATTCCGCTTCGAATCCGCTTCGATTCCGCTTCTCGGCTTGTCGCATAAAACATTCTTCGGGATTGCTCCTTGCGAGGGAAACGCGGTAAAAAGAACTTATAGAATCTACAACTTATTATATCGGTCGGGTATATATTTATAAGAAAAAACTACTGCCATCGCTCCTGTAATAGTCGCTTTATTGTGAAACTTGTCTATTACGATCGATCGTTGAAAAAGTATCGTGGAAAAGTTATCGCGAGACTTCCTGTATTATACAAGGATACAAGGGGACCTGCTGTCCTTCTGTCCTTTATCCACTTCGTAAACATTATAATAATATCGCATGCTGATTTATTCACTCGTATATTACTCAAATTTTGCGCTTTAACGTTCGCGATATTACATTTTAAAAAGCCAATCATAATCAATCAAAATATAAAATATCTACTTGGATATTTTGCTTGAAAAAGTGTCTACTAATAAGATCTTGATCTTTTGAAGGCATTACTCCTAATCGGCTTTAAATACGTAAATCCTCGATGCCTTTAACATCCGATAAATCATAAATTCTTAGCTCGATCGACCCTTATTATCACGGAGGTATTCCAAGCCTATTTAAATGACAATAATCAACGAGAGCGGTATCAAAGTAAACTCGAAGGGCAGGAATAATGGATATGCTAATTGGAAGTATTACCTCGAGTCATAATATTACAAAATTTTTACAAATCATCGGGTGAACTTATTAGTTTCTCAAAATCATCTTCGGTTAAAAGTATTTCTCATTTGTAATAAAAATAAATTTATTTATTTAGATGCGAGCAGCTGTTAGCGGAAAATAATAACATTCGTATTTAACAATGTGCTCGCTTGAATGAGATGCACGGTATCGTAAAGTTATTCGCGAAAGGTTAATTTATGCATGAGTTGCGGTCACAAGGTTATTGCGACCATTCTTACGAAGAAATGGTACAGCGCTACTATTCATTTTAACTCTCCTTTGAGAACGGATCCATTGTTTTTTATCGCTGTCTCCTACATTCTTACACCGCGCTTTTAATGCTAATATCCGACAATTTCGAGGACTATTTCTCCATTGGAAAAAATGTTTGGAGCGTTAAAGGAGCGATCCAAGGCAAAGTAAACTAACAGGGTATACAGCAGATGTCGTTTGGTTCGCTGAAAAAATTTATCGTATTATAAAATGACATTGGACTGTATTTTTTCGCTCTAAAGTTATTATATTTAACGGCATCGTAAAGAAATTTAAAAAAATACAGCGCTAATGGTTATAATACAAATAATAATCTTTATATAAAAAAAAAAAAGAAGAAAAAAGGCTTTTTTTGTCGTTACCACCGCTATCCTAAAAATTATAATTTACCTCCGACAAAAGTTTACGTAGCATAATAACTATATTAATATATTTAATGACTAATCAAAATTTACCCTTGGAATGGTAACATCGTCGACATCGTCGTTGCGAGGATCGAGCATTGAAATTTTATGTTTTTCGCTTTGTAGAAAGTTACATTGTAACTTTGTATCGTCGTTGTTGATAATACGCCGCTATTGCAATGGATTTTTTCCATTGGAAACTGTCTTTATTCGGTAATCAATGGAATCGATGGATAAGGTTCTACATCGTTAAATTTTTGAATATTAATTTTGGACAAAGAATAGTTTGCAACGCATCTCGCAACTCGCTGCTAATGAAATTTGCATATCATCTTACAGAAAAATGGAAGGATCGATGTTCCTCCGTTTCATCGGCGTCAGTCAAAAATGACCGATAATATTTTCTCTCTCGGAATTGGCTTGCAAAAGGGTCGTATGAATACCAAACCGGGCGATCGCGCTTCGATGAATGAAGCCGTGTATAAAGAAACCCTTGGTAAAAAAGGAGTGGAACGACTCGCAGCGAGTATCGAACGTACCGTTGCGAATCCGAAAGGACCAATGCGCGTAACTGGGTTAAATGACTCGCCGAAAAAAAAAATAAGCAGAGAGGGGTGAAGATCGAGGGCAGGACATAAGCAACGCAGGCCCCGTTTATTCCGTTTATTCCGTTTATTCCGTTTATTCCGTTTATTCCGTTCGTAAACGATGCAGCCATGCAGCCAGTGCCATTAAAATATCCTCGGCGTCTGTTTTTTTTTTTTTTCTCCTGCCTTTATCTCGCGGGCAACACGCGCGAGATTTCGCTGCATTACGGTGAGTCATCGTGAGAGAAAAAGCGCGAGATCGCATTGACAATGTAATGGAGAATCGCACGCGTTCACGAGGTTCGCTGTTCCTCTCAACGAACGTTTTCTGCCGCACCTCTTTTACCGATTGATATCATTCATAGTAAATGTTTAGTCATGTATGAAAGAAAACGAGAAGAAAGGGTAGAATGTACTTTACAAACTTTGCTCGATACTGCGAGCAAAGCGATTTTTTATTATTTTTTCACATTAATATAGTGTCAAGCGGTGAAATATATTCTCGCGTTAAGTATAATCGAGCGGAAAGAAAACAATTTTATTATTCCTATTTTTATTGCCGATTCAATTCGTATCTTTTATTTCGTCCGCCATTTCAAATATATCCCTATAACATCGATGAAGCGCGTTATTAAATTAGAATTTTTAACTGCAAAATATTTTTATCGCTCGTGTTTATATATTATAAAATTTGTTGCCGTAAGTTTTCATAAATTATGGACGAGTATCATTTGCCGTTTTATAAGCTAATGTTTCTTTTTATTACGAAGAGCCAATTTAAGTAATGCGAATTTTTTAAATTTAATACGCGATATTAATTATAAGTCGTTAGGTTTATTAAAACGCGATCACCGTTAGATTTTACGAGTCTGATTTATTTTTGTTCCTGATTAATCTTACCGACAACTTCAAAAACCATTATTAAAACTAAAAAGGACCTTCGATTCTTAATTTTTTCAACTCGTTTTTCGAATACAACGTAAAATGCTGGATATTTTAGTTGGATCGAAATGAAACTATTTTACATAAATCGATTCGTACTTAATTGTAAATTCCCCTTATTAAACGAAATTTCCATATTGATTGTACATTTGGAATTTTGTGTAAGGAGCGGACATCGGTTGTTTTAATTATCGAAACATCGAAGACAGAGTAAAAATAATTTGCTCGAGCTCGTAACGTTAGATTCGTGGGTCGAGAGTATCGACGTAGGAGCTCGTGGCACCGAAGAGAAGAGGCGAGGAAAGAAGCTAAGCGTTTCTCTAAGCGCTTACTAAAATACACTCCGTTATCGGCATCCATAAATTCGGTTCCTACGAAGCTTATGCCGTTTCTCTTCTGCTTCTTTTTCGATATACATAAACCGGTGGAGAATTCGCTCGCTGCCTCCGCTCCTCACCTGCCGATAAAAAAGCAAGTGTGTACCTCAAAATATGGTATAATAACCGATTTTAGCTTTAGTCTTGAAGATGGGCGCGTGTGTAGAAAATAAGCACGAGGACCGAGTTTAAGTCCGAGACTTCTAAGACCGAAACTACTGACATGGTTCCCATAAATAAGTCATGGAATTACAATAATCCGGTTCAATTAAAGGGAAAATTTATAGTCGCAAAAGTACCATGCAAAAGTATCCTCGGCCCATCTTGACATCAGCTCGCGGCGTCTGCGCGGTTGCAGTAGTTGACGCGCCCATTTGCATTTCAAAATTTTTAAGCGTAATTCGGAACTTACTTAATAGCTCTCGAATTCCGAGCCGTGGGAGCAATTTAGAAGGGTCCGAATGGAGAGCAAATTTTTAAGGACTGAAAAGAGCCGACTGCACGAGGCTTTTAAAGTGGCATCGTTTACTGTGAAATAAATAAAAATAAATAAAAATCTGCATTATGCAAAATTTTGCTTTGTATGATTGAGTGAAAAAATACATGGAAAAATTACCGCTTAAATAGGAAAGAATAACCGATGCTTTGCGAGTCCGGATATTCCTTTTTTTTTTTTCTTTTTCTTTTCTTTTCTTTTTTTTCATCGATCTCGTACACCTTGATGATAGTCGCGTTATTTATGGAGAATGTTAGATCGAGATTATAATTTTAACAAAAATTTAAAAATTTATTTTAACGAATACATGATAACCGATCGATCGTGTGTTCGTGTTTTCTTTTTTTTTTTTAATAAACCAGATTAATTGATAAAATATGATTTATGTTAAAATTTTGAAATTTTTATGAAATTTAAGTTATTAAATACTTAATAATTGGACTGTAATTTAAACTGATATCGTTAATTTTTCGAAAATAAGACGGTTTACGTATTAATTATTCTTACGTGTATAATTATGAGCATGTATTAAACTGAAATAAATCTATAAAATATGTAATACTATGTTTGTAATAATCGTTGCATTTTTTACGTTAAATAACTACATATTTTTAAAGATACTTTATAAAAAATGGTTATAAAATTTATTTACCATTAAAATTTAGTAAGATAAGATAATTTTAGTCTCGTATTTTTATGTATTACGGAATAAAGCAACAATGACTAATAAATCGTAACTTTTTAGCTTTTATTAAAATTTAACATTACACGTTATTCTATAAAATATATGGTTTATATAGAATAAATCACTTTGTTCGTTTAACTATCGATTTTAGTTAAAAATATAAATAACGTTCATCGTTACCGATAAACATGTTTCTACGAATCATGAATCTTTTATACATTTTCATTATCATAAATAGATTTCAATATTTTATTAAATGGAGCGTTAGAAAATAATAAATTTAATTCAAGGTTATTCTTTGTTAATGACGAAAATATAAAACCCATACATTTTAAAGCTCATTGTCTAGAGTAAATATAATTACAGATTTTTCATTAAATACTGCGTTGAAAATAAAATGTTTCTTTCATGGAACCTCTACATTTACATTGAAATACATTGAATAATTAAAATGTATATTATGTTGCGAAAAGTTACATTGTGACCGTGAAAGTTAGTACATACGTTCAGGATACTGTTCTACATAACTGGTACGCGTGACATTATCATACGTTACTTATACAGAGAGTTATAAATAATTGATTTACTTACTCATACCTTAAACTATTCTTACCGCTCTTTGTTTTATTATTTTTATTCGAAAGGAGGTTTCATCTTTTAGATTTATTTTTTTTCCAACGGTTTTTCTACCTCTTGTATATACATTTGTATCCCTTTAACGAGACTTTCTTTGTCTTTCGTAAATCAGAGGCAGTACAATAAATAAAATTCGGAATAGTATCGGTTGTTTTGCTCGAAACGCTTTACAATTTTCAATAGGTAATAGATAATACGAGTACATCGAGTAACGACTACACCGATGCAATTTACTTATCGGATGTTAAAGCAATCGATAGGCGAACGGCCGCCAAGTTATTATGCTGTTATTAGTAAAAACAATTTAACCCAACCTAAATTAGTATTACATCGAATGCCTTAATTTACCACATGTGGATATTGGTCCGAAAGCTTCGAAACGTTATTTCACGTCCTTGTAGTTAATTAATCGTTCGTTTACGAAAATCGTACAGTCATTTTCGATTTCATACATCGATACCGCGGTATTATCGCGAAATATTTACGTCACTCACAGTATCGACTCATCAATTGCAAGAGCGCTTATCGTTGGTAAAAAAATTGAAGTCATCCACGAATCAGCTTGGAGATGCCGCGTTGAAACTTTTACAAGGTGTTCGAAGTCTCTTTCTCCCTTTCGACGACGTCTACTTTTCTCGGCTCTGGGAGCGGACCTATCATTACTCGCGATCGCGCGCTTCGGAATCAGATCTAAGAATCAATGCGAAGAGGAACGAGTTTTCGCGATTCGGATTTCGTAGCTCGTGGATTTGCGCCGAGCGAATTAAGCCGAGGTGGAATTAAGTCACCCCTCTCTCGATCTTTCTCTTAGCGCTCGACGATTAGCATAAATTATATCGGCGCGGTCGGAGTAACTTGGGTTCGCCACCATAATCCCGTCTGGCTCTAATGTCATACATTCGGAGTTAAAGTGTTAAAATCGACGCGCCGAGAGATCCGGTAAACTAGGTACTCGACCGATATCGTTCGGCGTGTTCTGCAACAAAGAAACGAGGAGAGGACTCCCCCATAATTACCGGTTGTGCGCTGTGACGAAAGATGGTTCGTATTTTAGAGAGAGAGTAGAGAGAGGGAGCGAGCGAGAGACGGAAAGGGAAAGAGATGGATTCCGCTAACTAGACTCTTCTGTTTCTCTGATTGCCAGGAGAACGTGATCGTACTTTCGAGGAGAACCAACTGCCGTTCTTTGGAAGCGTGCGAAGGAATATTTTTGAATTTCCACGTCTTTCTTTTGTTGTCTAGCGTGAATATCAAGATTTTAAGTGGTTAGGGACTAATTTGATACTCTTTTGATGCACGATACTCGTTGCGATAGTATTGTTTACTAACTTTTTCACGTTGCTACCGCGGAACGTATTTTACTTGTACACTCTTTAAAATTGAATACACGACGTTTTTAATTTATATTCGAAAAATGTATAGATATTGGTATCGCGATATCCGCGAAGATATACACGTATCGTTAAAAAAAGTTTTTAAATTTATCGCGTTTTCCGAGTTGATTTCTCGAGATTGTAAAATATTCCAGAATTTATTTCTTATCGTAATTAGCGATTATTAGCTTTTTCAAACGAACAATATAACCATAACGCGTATATAATTTAAAAATATTTAAAACTGACAACATCGATAAAGAACTTAAAACATCGAATCATCGAATCGTCGAATGACTCGAGTCAAATTTCCATAAGTTTCTAATTTCAAAACGAGTTTATTCGCGTCATGTTACACATTATAATCAAGCAATTCGGTCGGGCAGAGATACGAAGTTACACAAGCACCTTCTGTTTTTCCATTCGGATATCCTAATTCAAAGTAATCCCGGAGCATCTCGCTCGAATTTCTTCGAAATTCGAAAATCTCACGTCCGGTTTTTCGCGAAGACAAGGGCGGTGCGCATAAAGTTCCGTCACGCGATTTATCTCTCGATCTTCTTGGATGCTGCCGCCGTATATGTGGAGCTCCTCCTACATAGATCTTGGCTGATACGCGGCATCCCCATGGATTATATGCTCGTACGAGTTTTGAAGGCTACACCGAAAGAGAGAGAGCGAGAGAGAAGGAGTGGAGAAAGAGAAGGGCAGAATACGTTGAAAGTCGCCCATTGTGCCGGGTATTGTCGTACCTGTCGTCATAAGGTCGAGACGCGGGCCTACGGTTAAATATTTTGTTCCTCGCCTTTCTCGGGATTGACGTTCCACGTCTAAAGTTTGGAGACAGTGGAACCATCGCCGGTTGAACTGTCTATCTTTTTATAAAAAGAAAGAGTACGTTTAAGGATGCGAGCGAAGCTTTCCCCCATTACTTTTTACGTTATTGGGGGTTCGGGAAAGTTTTCTCGAAAACAGTATTTGTTGGTACATAAAAATGCTAAAATATCGACAAGCCTTCGCGTAAAAACGGTGAGGAGTGTCCGCGACAAAAGCTGCGAACAACAAGACCGATCAGAAGAAGAAAGCTAAACCGAAAACGTTTTCTTCGCATTCTCCTTTTACAAAACAATGCGCCCACAAGTGTCCCTAATAAAATCGAGGGGTAATGTAAATAGACGAAAGCAAAGGGAAAATGCCTTTCGTATTATTCTTTGATTTGGCTGACGATTTACGATGCACCGAAGTCTCGGGCAGAGAGGAGTAGATCATTCAGGGTGATCTTTTTGATATTATCCGTTCGCATATCTTTTCCTAATAATAGGACCACACGAAAAAAAAATCATGAAAGCGACTCGTGTATAGAAATTTCCAGTACAGATACGCGCGGTTCTTTGCGTCGCAAGAATATCGTTGAGCGGCAAATCGTTTTGTAAAGTTAGACTAATACAGGGCTTTCACTAGATCGGTAATAATGTATTGGTATTGAACCGGTCTCGATTACTCGGAATAGTTTTTGTTCGACACTGTTACAGTATATAATTTTTCATATATTTCAAACAAGAACACGGTGTATTTTTTAATGGCTGTAATTTTATTTTTGACTATATTATTTTCGAATATTATTAGAAATTTGTTGATTTAATATAAATTTTATTATAATTGTATCCAGAGATTGTAATGTGAGCCAATGTAATGCGTATGAAATAAATACTAGAATTGTGTAACATTCGCGTTGTTTTATTCCAGATTATTTTATAAAGAAACTGTTATAATATAAATATAAAGTTGATGAACAAAGAAAAATAAATTTTTCGATACATTTTAATTTTTTATCTATCGATTAAAGTAATTTTTTGCCGTTCGTTAAATAATTATTTTCGATTAATTATTCGCAGTATTATTAAAAAATCTAACTTATCGTTACGTAGATTCATTTACAAATAAATAACATTGAAATAAATTAAACTTATGAAATCATTTATTATTAAATGATAAATTGTTAGATATATTCGCATGGAATATTACTATATTTGTTGTATAAAAGGTATAAGATTCATTAACGTTACTATTAGTAAATTAGATTTACTTTCTTTTAATTTATTATTCAATCATTTATAGTGTCAAAATTCACAGATTTAATCATTAAATGTTATTTACATAATTAAATACTTTTTATATTATATTAGTTGGAGTTATCTATATTATATATTTAATAGAAATTAAAATTTTAATGATGATCTTAAAAACTACAAAGGCTTATAATAATTATTTTAACGCTTTAAGATGCATCTTTCATATTTTGAAAATAAATCATTAAGAATACAAAACTAAATACTTCAAAGTAATTGATTTTTGTTTATTATTTACCTTATCGAAATATAATACGATAATTTTTACCTTTCAAAACTAGTAAATTTTCAAACTTAAGCATTATTATTATTAAAAAAATTTAAATATTACATATTTTAATTATAAAATATGAACGAAAAAAATACGTTCTTTTATATATTTTGTAGATAATTATTGAAATGGAAAATAATAAAAAAAACTGTATTTAATAAATATTTTAGAACTTTTCTACAACAGAATCTAATGAATCTAATGAATCTATTTATTTTTTACATTGGGCGTATCAACATAAATACTTTACAAAACAAATAAAACTGTCTTTGGGAATAACAATCCAGAAAATTGTCGATTGTTTAATAAATTATTATTCAAATTCCTGCGGGCGGAAATACTGCGTTTAAACTCATCAGATTGTCATAAGTTTAGGCGGATGTTATTTTATTAATGCCAATTGGTCTACGAAAGATTTTTTTCACAGCCTATAATTAAATAATGATTTTAAATGTCCTTACCACAAACCATTAAAATGTATTATATCGTTATTTTTTTCAGTTACATTAACACGATTAAAACGTGAATAGAACGTATAGAAAATTATTTTAATATTCAATACGGATTTTACGTTATTTGTTTATTTAATTATTATTATTGTGATTTATGTCTCGTAAACCGAACGAATATTAACGGTAAATGTTTGACCTTTGAAAAAAAAATTTAACGCGAGAGACTATAACGTTTCAAAAATATGGCTCCTTTCAATTATAATTAGTGTAATTAATACCTATTTAAATTATACCTATTCACCGAACAGTGTTTACATAAAAAATAATTGCCAATTTTTAAATTTTATGACAAGGTAACAAAAGTACCAAATAAAAATTATTTAAGTATCAAGGGGTTCAAAATAGTTGGTTTCGTAATAAAAAAAATTCAGTTGTACAGTAACGTATTTGCCAGAATTTTAAAAATCGAACATTATTATTTACAAATGATTTTCATCCGAGTGAAAATTCTTAGGTGTTACGGCATTATATCAAAATAAAATTCTGGGTAAAAAGATTTTTAAACGTAAGCGAGATTCTAATCTATAATGGGTTCCTATTGATCCAAAAAGTTTGGTTTAATTAGTTTTTCGAACAATTGCTTTGTACTCGCTTGTTATGATATCAGATTTTTTTTAAATGGAGGAGAGAGAAAAGGAGAAAAATGACGGTTATAGCATTAAAATTTATCGTCAACTAAATCGAATTATCCACTTATCAAATACACAATGGACACTCGTTTTGGTCAAAAAATCAATTTCATAATAATCTTGAGAAAATCAGCGAGTGAGATCAAGAACTAGTCACTAGAAATTTATAATCGTTGTTATTCTGTATATTAATAATAATACATATTTTCGACATACTTTGTCTGTTTGTAATAAAAAAGTACGTTGGAAAATATATTTCATTCGGGTGAAGTTTATTCTATTTTTTCATTTACTCGGACAAGAAATTTTATATTTTTGTTACCATGATTGTCCGATTAATCTATATACATCGTGCATACATCGTGCATACATCGTACATACATGCACGCACACATGTATATATGAAGGTACGTAAAGCGTTCAGAGTAAACCTTTTAATTATAAAAATATGTGGAATAATTTGAAATATATTATGGTTATTTTATTGCAAATCCTATGCGAACCTGTAATTACAAAACTCGGTATTAAATTTTCTATTGACTCAACTTAGAGCTTGATCTGACTCATTAATTCAATAAATGAGATATTTATCAAGATACGATTATAACCATAAATCGATATTTCTTAGAAATATTAGTATTAAAAGGGATCATATTTAAACTAAACGAAACTAATTTTTCATGCTCTATAAAACGATACGAAAGCAAGAACCCGACATATAAATATAAATATATATAATAAAGAACGCGATGCATCGAATGATCGCATCATCGCTCGAAATCCTGTCCGACGAACGTCCACCGACGTATTACCAAGTGTCAAAGAATTAAGAGCTCTGAATGGGACGCGAGTTCAGGTTGAAAGAAAATGTTTGTAAATACGATACGCAATGCTTATCCTAAAACGCCCTTTTTGAAAGAAAAGCCGAGCAGAAGTATCGAAGCGAGATGATCGCATGTTTCTCAGTTTGCAAACTCGTATACTCCGATTCGAGGATTCTCATTTACGTAAAAACGCGTGCGCCCCTCGAAGGAGAGGGAAAGAAAGAGGGAAAGAAAGAGGGAAAGAAAGAGGGAAAGAAAGAGGGAGGGAAGCATCATTGTCCCGGTAGGCGGTGAAAAGCGTCCGGGTCACTCGACAATGGCCTCAAACGTCGTTCCACGCGAGGATCCCGGTAACGCGTATTTACGTAACTCCCGATACTCTCGGTGATTTTTTTAGCGCGCGTAATCTCCGGTACCGATCGGCTGACATTCCGCCGGCATAATTCGTCGGGCCGTGTCGCGCGCGAACCAAGGAGCTAAGCTCCCTAAACGTTTGCGTACGCGTATCCGCCGTTCCTGGATTCCCCCCTCGAGAACGAAGATCGGCACCTGCGATATGGGCGTGCGCGCGCGGAACCAGAGAGACGGAGCGAGAGAGAGCGAGAGAGAGAGCCAATAATGTGTCTCGTAAAAATTGTCCGAGCGCCCGTATCTGATCCTCCTCCTTCGACTCGGGACCCGAGCGGGTTCGAGTTCAAAGACTCAAACTCTCTCTTTCTCTCTCCCTCTTTCTTTTCCTCGCTTTCACGTGCGTGGTCAAAGTAGATACTAGCCGTCCCTGGGTAGTACTTTGAGTGCATTACTTATCTTGACGAGGCCGTCGTGGACTTGCCGCGCGAGGAATCCACAATGGAGCGCGGCGAGAAGATCGTGTTAATAATTCCGGATTGCTCTTTTCGTCTCTCTCTCTCTCTCTCTCTCTCTCTCTCTCTCTCGCTCACGTAATGTTTAAACGCACCGCGGATTTTCGAACTTGACGCCGGCGTTTTAGGCTTAAGCGCGTCTATATATTATTGCTCGCTATCGCCTCGCATTTTCGAGCTCGAGCGCAACGGATGCTGCGAAATCGTGAGAAATTTTCTAATTTTAAATTGCCTCTATAAATAATCGAGAATAGACGATTCCGTACGTTGTATGGCCGAATGCATTACGCTCTTCTTCGCTTTTTATTTATCCGTCCGATATTAAACGTTCGGATAAAAGCAATTTGTAAGCGCATAAAAAGTACGTTACGAACTTTCATCTTCCGCGGCGCTTACGTTTGCTTTTACGCTAAAGATATCGCGCTTTATAAATTTTACGAGCATTAATTTATACCAAATTTTTTTAAATTTAGATCTCTCGAGACAAATATTTAGTCGTAAATACGATAAACGAGCGATTACGTACTTCTTTCTAAATATTTCTCGGTAAATATTTGACGACTTAAGCTTTTATTTTGATTGCGAGACAGCTGAAATAGACTTCCCGGTCTTTAAACGCGATGAATAATACGTTGTTACGCGCATTGTATTTTACATTATAAGTTATAAAACGAAAGATACACGTTACGCATTGTAGCGATTAATCACAGAGATATAAAAACTCGTTTAAAACGGATACTCCTTACACGCGTAAAGAGTCACGGCAAGAAACAACGTTTCATCCATCAAGCAAAGCAATTAAATCGTAAAAAATTGTTCTTAAACGTCCGAGATCGTCGACTATACATTCTCGATACGAGAGCGACAACGTTCTTGTACGAAGACGTTGTTGCTTAACAAAGATGTTACGATACAAGGTAGCGTTATCGAAAAAGGAAATAATAACAATAAGAGCGACGTATTATTCCTCGGGATGCTCCTCGCAAGGATACGATATTGTCCTTTCTTCTCCCGACCGACGTGTATACAACGCCGTGTACACAAACAAGAGTAAGTGTTTATTTGCCTAAATTAAGTAGACGAAACATCTCTCTCTCTCTCTCTCTCTCTCTCTCTCTCTTTCTCTCTCTTCGAGTTCAGTGCTTACCAAAGAAATCCGGATAAAGCGCTGCAATAAAAAGAAAGGGTCGAAAAAGGCCAAGAGCGGAGCAGAGAGAGAGAGAGAGAGAGAGAGAGAGAGAGAGCGAGAATAGAAAGAAAGGAAGAGGCATGTCCGTGGAAAAGAGTAGGAGGAGCGAGGAGAGAGAGAAGCACGCGCGCGACTCGCGCGCCCATAAGACGCACGCGCAGGGCCCCGCGCACAATGGGTCCCAGTGTACACGATGCGCGTATAGTCCTCCTCTGTGGGCCCCCTGGTGGGTCTCGCGAACACCACAGCCTTAGCCACCAAGAGTCTTATCTCTTTCCGAGATCTACAGGGGCCTTACTCTATCTTCCTCTTGCCCGGGTTCTGTATACTAGAAAGCCCTCGGGTCCTGTTAGCGGCCGTATCGCACGGCCGATCTTCGATGGTCCCTGCGATAACGGCCCTCTTTCATCGCCCTTGAGTGTAAGAGAGAGAGAGAGAGAGAGAGAGAGAGAGAGAGGGTGAGGGAGAAGCTGGAGAGACACAGCCTCCGGCAGGATTACGAGCAGCTGGGCGACCTCGGAACTTTACTAAAACTGAACTCGCTCGAATTCGCGCGAGACACTCCCACGAGGTATACACGAGGTATACACGAGGTATACGGAGCGCGAGGTTCGAGACACTGACGTCTTCGTTATATTGGGATGAAGAACGTGTTTTGCGAACGGATACACGGAATTTGACCAGTATTTACAGAACGCAGCTGCATTTCGGTTCTCTATATTTGCCTCCTTCGGCTCTCATTTTGTAATTCTGTAATAAGTTTTATTTACCAATCGAGACAGATATTTAAGGTAAAAAATGCTCCCAGCCTCGAGCCTACGTCTCCTTTTTCAACTTATCGATAATTTCTCGCGTGCTTGTACTTCATTTTAATAGAATTTTTTTGGTAATCAAAATTACATTTATTAACGCTCTCACTCTAATAAAAGTAGCGTTAATTTTAATAATAATTAATGGTAAAAATTTTTTTAAGTATCATCGTATGTTTCGCTTTATACCCTAATTAAAAATTTTTAAATATTTTTTATTTAATTCGGTTTAGTGGAATCTTTTCGAGTAATATTAATTACATTTATTCATATTTTTATTCTCATTCATTTTTAATTAATTTTAATAATAGTAATTGATGGTGAATAATTTCCAAGGCATCATCGTCTTTTTAATTTTTACCGTAATTAAAATTTTTTTTAACTTATTATTTTATTCGATATAATGGTATTTTATATAGTATTATCAATTATATTTACATCTATTTGATTATCATTAATTTTTAATTAATTTAAATAATAATTAACGAATGGGTGAGAAGCACCAGGAATTTATCGATGTACGTTACTCGATTTCATTCGAGGATTTTTTTGCGCATTTTTTTCCGATACAACGTAATTAATTATAATGGTGTTTTAACGGATAATAATAATCATAATAATTTATATTCGTTTTTCATTTATTCAATATTTAAAATATTACTAATTTTAAATTATCTCGATAATAAATTATTTGATCAAAGTATAGATAAATACCTTCGAAAGAAAGTAACAATGTTTTTACCGGTGAACGATAGATGATTAATACGTTATAGTTCGATTTAAAAATTGCGAGAAAAAAGCATATGAAAATAAGCAGAAAATAAAAGGAATAAAAAAAAACTTGCTCGTTACGTTGTACGGAATGTAACAGTAGATTAATGCATTATAATAACAATTAAGACAAAAAAAATTAAATGTAATCGAATTTCATTTTTTCCTCTTATGTAACACGTACGATCGATACAAGTGGGATCGAAAATAGCAACAAAAATTTTTCCTATCATCGTTAAATTTTATTTACGTACTCGAGCAAGAGGATTTAAGATGATAGATACGGTTATAATTATAAATAAAATTTTATTAACGCGATATTAAAAATTATGCTTTCAAACTTTCGAGTGAATGTTTTCGCAAAAATTCTGTACACTGATTTTATCTTTACGTTTCAGGTTGATATTAAACAAATATACGAATACATATTTTAGAAGAATTAACATTTTTTAAACGGAAAATATAGCCAATCTACTCCAATTTTAAATATTCGCTTCGTTGCAGTAATTCTTATTTTATGCTCGTTTTTATTTGCCCCGAAGCATCGAATGAAAATATAATGGTTATAAAATTAGTTATTAAATTTTATTTCAATTAAGTAGTTTAAGTTAAAAATATTTGAATTTAAAAGTTTTATTTTAAATTTATTTTAATTTGATGGTTTTTATGTGAAAACGCAAGAAAGCGAAATGAAGCAGAAACGCCGTAGAAAAGCAACTTTGAGATTTAACTAGAATTTAAAGAGTTTACTCATCGATACGTAATGAGTATACTCAACGAATCCGAATAAAAATTTCGAACGTCGAGCGAAAATTTACGGACTTCGCTATATACATTCGTATAATAATCAGCGTGGAATGGAATCGTCGAAGGTCCGTTGCGAACCGAAGCGAATCGCCAACTCACAATTTCCAAAGTTCCCCTGAATCAAACGTCTTATCCTTCGAACTCAAGCTCTTCTCCGGTGCACCAAGAAAATTCCCCGGGACAATTTTTCACTGTTACGCATCTAACTCGAGCTTCGGCATCCGAACAAAGCATATCGTAAAATCTCGAATGCACGCGTTGATCGGGTACGTGGATTTTTCCGTCAGTCCGCAAGATGTAGTGCGACCTTCCCACCGCGGCGATCGAGGAGTTCGTTCATCCCGTTGCCGATCAAGAGATTGTAATTCAAGATCGATCAATGCACGAGGGAGAACGAGAGAAAAATCGTGATCCCCATTGCCTTGCGGATTTACCATACCGCCTTGCAGCAACGCAGCAATACAACAATCAACGGGAGGCGCACCTGCGCAATTGGAATGTCTCGAAGCGAGGCTCTCGACTGGCCTCTTACACACGCGCAAACACGCGCAAACACGCGCAAATACGCGCAAACACGCGCACACTTATCCTTCAATTTTGCAATGTAACGAAATCGATTGATCCTATTAATCAATACTTTTGCCGATAACTGACGTCTATACGCGCCGAGTGTGTTTGTTCAGGAAACTACGTGTATGATATCTAAACGTTGACAGGTCAAATGGATTATCCGATCAAAAATATCTCGGCGTAGATATCGAAGCGGAGAAAAATTCGATTGAAAACTCTGTGTCGAGGAGATTTCGAGAGCTCGAAAGATCAATAATAAATAATATGGCGGAACTAATAGTTGGATACATATTGTGAAAACCTCTCGATACCTATATATACGCATATATTAGAGCGTAATTCAGATACATTCGTAATTAACGTATCCGATACCCGGAGATGCAAACGACCAGATTGCCGTAGACCGATATAAATTTGTAATTATAGTTAACGTGTCTATATATATCGATGTAAAATGTAGATAATTTATAAATAAGACATAAAACTGAACGTATCTCTGGCATTCGAGCGACGCTGATCGTGCGAAACGGCTAATACGATCGATCGATCTTAAAATTTAGTTTGCCCGCGATCTCGGACTTGGAACCGTTTTTCAATCTATCGCTGAAAATAAATTATTAATTAGCGACGATTGACACAAGCGGAAGAAGACAGCCTTTTGGATGCGCACGGGAAAACAAACGATCACCTACGAAATTTATTCATAATATCAAGGACGGATAACACAAGTCTACTGTCACACAAGTCCAACTGTTGCTGTACTTCAACTTTTTCAACGACTTTTATCGAGATAAACCGAACCGATAAGCTTTAAGATGCTCCCATTTTTAATTAGTTATGCATTTTGTCTAATACCATTGAAACTTTTCTAACGTATACCGTTTATAATACGAGAGAATCCGTGAAGCGGAGTTTCTATTTTTGCAAACTAATTTACACAAATTATTGGTTTAGTATTCGTATACGTTAGGAAAAAAGAAATATCGTTGATTCTGATCTCAAAATAAAGCTTCCTTTGGACTTATCTTAAAGTTTCTTATTTAAAAACAAGTTATTTGAAGCTATTCTTTTAGATCGGATATACGGAAAGATAAGGATAAAAAATAAAAAATCCAACGGAGAAAGTATGTTTCTTAATTGTAATAAATTTAATTAATAAATTAAAGGATTTAAATACCTCAAATATATCGTATTACAGAAATAGTTTTCGTAATGAATTCTTTTATTCGCGATCGCGTTGCTTTAATAAAAGCGTTATTCGCTTTATAAACGTTTTGTTTACAGCGTATAAGCTGTTTTAAATTAACGGATTAATAAAACTATAAAGTGCAACGATTTTTCTTTTAATATTTCACATAAATTGATACCATAAAATATTTAATAATGAAATTTTCTATAGAATGTATAAATTATCTTAATATTTTATAATTCTATAAGGATTGCAGCGATAACTTTATATTAAGATAAAATTACAATTTAAAAATATATATATTCGTATATTATTTCAATCGAAGACATTCAAAATTATAAAAGAATTATAATAGCTAAATTCACTTTAAATTTTATTAGTCAATTTAATTACTTATCGTAAATTATATTAATTGTTAACGAAATAGATACAAAGAAACTTTTAAATTTATTATTTTCTAGAAACCGTATACGTAAATTTTTGAATAAGAAAAATTTGCCTTTAAAATGTAAATAATTTTTATTAAGAAATATAGCATGGATATGAAACTAAAAAAAGATTTCTTTGAGATATGGTTATACTTATAGATAAAATGCTTCTCATTAGTTTCATGGATCTCGATGTTATATACTTACAAAATTCTTATCTTAAAGTCACCGTATCTGATTTCTCTAATATAAAGCGAACAAATTGTCCCTCGTAAAAATTTTCTTTTTAACGCAATAATTATTAACTATTACAAATAAGCGTACAAAATGCTAATACAACGAAAATAAATATACAGGTATTTACGAATAAAACAATGACTACCGCAACTAATTATTATATCGTATACACGATCTTGCATTACGTTCAAAGCCAAGTATACAACCAATAATTATAACGTTAAATCTATTAATCCAACAACGGTTTAGCTTTTTTCATTCCGTTAAACGTTCGTGCCACGATACGAGCGAATCAGCCACGAGAAAATTCCTTTCCTCGGTAAACGCGAAACGCAGAAATTTCCACGTCCTTTCAACGCATCGACAATAAAAATTGAAGCTCGATCGCATAAACGCAATCTCAAATATTAATGGATTAACGACTCCCCGGAGAAAAGGGTTCACCTCGAAAATTCAGCAATATCGATTTAACGGCGCGTCATGATTACGTATTCGCGTTCGATCGCAACAAAAAGGAAACTTGGGCTCGTTACCTCGGCATTACGTCCGCAGCGTAAAAATAGTGGAAGCTGCAGCTGCATCTACATGACGGAGATGGCATCGAGCGTCGTCATCGTCATCCCCGAGCGCGAGATCACCGGGGGAGATACGCCCGGCGCTTATTGTCACGGATCAATTTCAACGGCCGCGTAAGACAAGATAAGACTCATCGCCGTAATAATTAGAAATTAATAGCCGGGACCGCCGGCGACTCCGCCTCCGGTCCACCTTCGCATTTTCCGAGCTCCGTCCGAGGGTGGGCGAATCCTCCGCGCGTTAATTTCCCCGTTTAATCTCCCCGTCTTCCCCCGGAGGGAGCAGGTGAATCGCGGCGAGGAGAGACGCGTCATTAACGGTGCGCTTAATTAGCGAGATCGTTTTCCTTTTCATGTTCGCCGTGAAGGTTAATTTGCGCGTGGTAAGGCGAGAAAATTAAACGGAGCCGCTTCTCGTTACGCGTTTCATCCTTTCGCTCGGTGTCCTCCTTTTGAACCACCCCGTCGCGATTGCGACGATTGCCGCCGAGCTAATCGACGGTGTCGCGAACGCGACGAGGAGCCGCCGTTAATTGCAGTTCGCTCGAGATATTTTGATGAAGCCTCGGCGCCAGTTCAGTATCGCAACGCATAAAAAGACCGTTATTACCGGCGAGGCGAAGATTTAAACGATTTTTCCGTTCTCTCTCTCTCGCAACGACCGACGACCGACGACCGACGAACAACGATCTCAATAATCACTCGCACGCGTGATTGCGTTAACGTTCCGCGGACGTAATAACGGGCTCCGGCTTCGATCTAATAAAACAATCGCCGTGTCCTATCGATATTTACAACTCACTCGAACAAAACAAGATAACGCGGGTTCGGATCGTTTCTATCGCTATTATCGATACTCGCGCGTTCGATGCCCATTCCGAGGTGGAGCACGATCTTGTTTTTCAAAGGCGAAATTACGGGGTAAAAGTTTCAATGGACCGATACGAAATACCGGTAAAATTTAAGAATTGCTCCGGTTGGAGGCTGAGTAAGCCGTAGCCACGTGTAGAGGCGGTAACACTTCGTCAAAATATTATCGATCGAGTTCTGGATGATGTAGTGCATAGTTTCGAGGAAAATTAGCGACCAGGTTAGGCGTGGCACGTTATTAAATCCAAGCCGTGCACCGAACGCGACTTCCGTTTCTTCGTTGCTCGCGAGTTTACGCGTGTGGTTTATTCACGGGCCATATACGCGTGTACACACGAACATTATGCACGAATCCAATCGCAGCGTTGCCTAAGGCGCATCGCAAACTTTGCACCTGTTGCGTAATACCGACAATTACATATCAGTTACAACTACTGATTTCTGTATTTATATCGAGGCCGTGAGGTAGACGCGTGGTGAAATCGAAAATTTTAACGTCTAGTTGCTTAGTTAATGCGATGTAAGTAGAATTTAATTGTGTATTATTTAAAGCTCGTATAAATGAATAATTTTTAAATCTGTAATATTATTGCGTGGCTGGAAATTTTAATAGCTTCTGTCCGAAAAAATTACACGCAAACTGTTCCTTCGTGGCTATTGGATTTTCGTTCCACGGACGTGGGTTTGAAATAGCTTACGCGGCTTTTTTCTCCATCGGATATTAAATTAAGTAGTACCATCTTTTACAATTCTAAACGAAGCTTTCCTATTATAAAATATAAGACTTTATTGACGTTATTAATGAGACATGCTATTTTTACATATTTTTCTCATCTCTCTTAATTTTAAGAGCCCAAAGGAAATTATACTCGCATCTTGTAAGATTACTTTAAGGAATTCGAATTCATAAAGAAAAAAATTAACGTTCGAGCGAGGGTTGAATTTGCCTCAAACTGCTTTTGCGACGGTTACTTTTAGACGAGTCTGTTATCCTTCTCTTGAAATAACTGCTTTTTTTATCTACTTCTCGCGTGATTCCATATTTTTTTAATTATTCGATAATGATGTATCGTCCAATAAATTAACGTAATAAATTTCGTATATTTAAGATTTTTTTTCTGCGTCAAAAGAAAAATTTCTTTCGGAAAATTTAAATATTAATTCGCTTCGATGATGTATCGTTTTTTAATACTTTTTACAATTTTTTTTTTTATTTTCTTCTTCTTCAAAATACACATTTTACAATCGTTATTCGTAAAAAATTATTTGACAATAAATTGTAAATAAATTCGTACCGTATCGAATTAAATATTTCATTGCGTTATATAATAAATTATCGATATTCCGATAAAAAATTTTCTTCGATATAAAGAAAAAATAATACTGGAAAATTGATATTACAGAAAAATGTAATGATCGTAATATTGAAAAAGTATATATTCAAGCGAATACGTTAAGTGATTTGCAACTGTATCGTGACTTGCATTAACGTTAATTATCTGCACTTATCCTATGTAACACTTAATGTCAAACAACATTCACTATCTACTATATTAATTAGTCACTGATTTCTTTTTTTACAGTACAGCTTGAGTATTACAACAAGCCATTCTTTAATTTTTTTTTTATCGTAATTGGCTAACTTATTTCGCGTCGCTTTGTACGACGCTATCTATTTTTATAGTCATAGATAAAGCAAAGTAGTTTCGTAGCTATTTTCTTGGCTAGATACTATTTTCTAGATAGGAATTGGAAAAATTTTGTACCGTTTCGGTACCGGTTTTCGAAATTATTTAATAAACGTAAAACATAGAAATAAAGTATTGTGTATTTATTATCTTGAAACGCATGCCACACATTCGCGTTCAAAAAAGACAGTTATAAACATAAAATAAACTACGCGTCTTAAAAAATAAAATTACAGCTTTTCCAATAAAAGCCGCTTAAAGGCGAGATAGATTTAAAACGAACATGGACGCGTTCGGTATTTTAGGAGTCGCGATAAGTACCTCGACGTCTTCGCCGAATAAAAATTTTTTGCTCGTTTGGTTTCCCGGTAAAAAGAACATCTCCCCGCGCGTCTCGAATATCAGCGGAGAGTTTTGAGGGCAGCTGCGGCAACGGAACCCGTGAAAAATGCGACTGGCGACGGTGAAGGAGCGACGGTGAAGGAGCGACGGTGAAGGAGCGACGGTGAAGGAGCGACGGTGAAGGAACGACGGCCAACCTCACCGCGTCGACTCCGCAACCCTTGACCTGCCCGAGCTTCGAAAAATCGCTCCGCGAATGCGCACGCATAATAAAAGCGACAGTGCGGACACGCGCAGTCCTCCATTGTTCAGCCTTGACCATAGACAATAACCCGGACAATGGCGCACCTTGCACAACTGCCCGGAATCCTCGTCTCCGGCGTCTCTACTCATTGTCGGTCCATTGTCCGTCCATTGTCCGTCCATCGTCCGTCCATCGTCCGTCCATTGTTCGTCCGCGTGGGCACAATGGAGGCATTGAAAGGCGCAAGCGGGGATCAAGCGCCACGGGAGTTGCGCATCGTCGGTCGGGGCACGACCGGTTCATCGGCACGCTCGCGTCATTGTCTCACGGGGAAAAGCAGGTGAGCCGTCTCCTGGAGGTGTGCGCGGGCGCGTCCGAAACGAGCTGGAAAATTCGAGGGCTTCCTCACCCACGCAAGGGAACGCGATCCGGGACGGAGATCTTTATCGTCCATGTCCGCGAAGCGCGCGTCCATATGTCGGACATTCCCACGATGGTATTGTCGTTGGGTTTTCTCGTTCGTCCGGTCTTTGGCTTTTAGCTAAGGCGCGAGGGAAATTTTCCCCGAGTTTTCGAACCTAGGATGTTTTAGGTGGTGGTTCTGTCGTCTTTATTTTCGATCCGAGATAAGTTATTGACGAGGTAAGTTATTGGCAGGGGAGGAGATTGTCATCTCGCCGTCTAAGTCGGGTACAATGCAAATAAAGGGATAACGATTTCCTTATTCGTAAATTACTTTGGAAATATTAATCGCTATTCATTTTGCGGTATCGAATATTCGAGATCGTTATCGCGAGTATCTTAATTTTCTAAATCTTTTAAGGAAAAATTATCTTCTTCGGTGATTGATTCACGAGATATTTTGCATTTTTCGTCCATTCGATCGATATTTCCTACAACTTTCGTATATTTTATCGAACTAATTTTTGGTTCGGTGCATCGATTTTAACGTAATCGCGCGATATTTTGGTGTTATCTTTGGATACGTTTCGTTCCAATTTAACAAAATATATTGTTTAATAATACCGAATAATCGGCGGATACTTCCTTCGATTATAGATCTATAAATTTTTGTACGCATATGTTAAGAGTCAATGTATAAACAGGGACAGGAAGTTGAATAGATTCGTTCGAGGAAACTCCTATACGAGGAGAGATAGGAACAATACAAGGATGAAGTAATAAAAACGATATGCATATTCGGACGGGTAATGTAGGTCCGAGTGGAACGAAAGAATGGAAGCGTGAATTCGGCAGCGGATGCGAAGCGTCGAAGTTGAATAAACATTTTTTTAAATTATATCGACCCGCGCGTTCGCAATTTATAACCGAAAGACTACCTGCAATTTAATTATTAACGAATAATAAAATATCGTAACAAAAATGTAAAAAGTATAACGATTTACGTAAATAATCCGGTAGTAATATCAATTTCGAGATAAAAGTATTGGATCAGGGAAAGAGGAATAAGTGGTGGATAGGAAAAAAGAGAAGTAATTTAAAAATAAAACAACTGGATAAACGGATCGTTAAAAATTGAATAAAATAATAAGGTAGAGGAAGAAAGTATCGCCGAAAATAAGCCGTTTCTATTTATAAAAATATCCAGACGATGCGATTTAGAAAAACGAATTTGGGCATGGGTGAAAAAGAGAAAAGCCGGGTTCGAGGGAAGGGTAAGTTTGAGCGGACGGAGGCAAAAAGACGGAGGAAGCGAGGAATTCGGTCTAATCCCCCGGAATAAATCGAGCGGCCGCTCTCGAGAGCTGCCTGGAAGAGGTCTACGGCAAAAGGAGTAACGAGAGTCTCTCATGCGAAGGACGACGCGCGTCGTTGACGAAGCTCTGGCCCAAATACTGCGAGACCGCGCGAATAACGCCGGACTGCAATCACCGGTAATGGGGCCGGCTGTTGCGGCCTCGAACCAGGTTGAAAAAAAAAATATCAAAAAAATCGAAAGACCGCTAATTATACCCGCGCCCGCGCTTAGATGCCGAGAACCCGGCGCGTCGATTACGCGCATATTATACGTATACACGGGAGCGATTTCACGCTCCATTATCTTTACCTACGATGCGACGCTTCGCTCGGTGAACGCGTGCGAGGTTTCGAGGTTTAGGCCCCTCCGAGGGAAAGAGACGACCCGGGCAGGTGTCGAAGGAGACGATTTTGAAAAGGGTTTAGGCCCGGCGCAAGGTAATGATAGTACTCTGGTGATCCGATAAGGTGCGCCGAATATTCTCCTCTATATATATTCTCTTGTGTATATCTCATGTATATAGTCGGGGCTAGTCACTTTTATAGATATCCTTCTTCTTTTTGCTCGCTCTTTTTTCGCACTTCTAAATCTACTCTATTTCTCGCTTTCGATCCATCGCCTTCGTAGTTTTACGAGTAATCGTCCTCTTCCTCTGCGATGCATCGGTCGACCAGGAAACCGTTTCATCTCTCGTAATAACGAGAATCGCTTACTCGTTACGAATAAATTACTCGTTAGGGAATAAAAAACAGTTTTTAAAAATTATATATCTCGTTTTCTTTTTTTTTTTTTTTTGTTTCGAAGGCGATTTTCCATTCGCGAAAAAAACTCACGAGGAAAAAAAAGTTTGGAATATTTATCTTTACGGCGAGTGCGTCGATTGTACTCGAAGCGAAACAAGGTAAAGTATACCTGCGATATAATCCGATATCTCAATTACACAGTCTTTAGGCTCGGGATGAAAAATTGAAAATAAAACGCGTTTAGTGGCTGATAAGTTTTCGTGTAACCCTAAACGCATATTGATTTTGGATACTTGGTAAGGAAGAAACGGCGAAAATTACGAGTATTATTGCCGTTTGAAATTGTCGTAATAACGATCGAGTCGAACCTACATTTTTGAAAATCATCAGCCGTGAAATTGTGCACTAAGCCAATACAGGCGATATCCCGATATCCCGATATCCGTGTAAGCGCGGCCATACATCCCGCGAATTTAAAAATCAATTTGTCGGGCGTCGGATAGCGAGGACGTGAGCAATCGCGACGTGATCATTGACGCCTACCATCCAACCAACTCCCGCGAAATAAAAAGAAACTGAGCCGCTCGCGAGAAGCGCAACTCGTTGCTTTAATTCGCGGTTGTTTTTAAAGCGCGCACAGGCGAGAAAGCGTTAAACGCAAAGTGCGCAATTAGAGCTCGTTTAAGGGCGTTTAACGGTTCGCTTATCGCTCCCATTATTGTTATTATCGACTTATTACGTAGTGTGCCGAAATCCGCTTTGCCGTATCGCTCCTGCCGTCTTAGAGAGGCACACCCGACCGAATTTTCGGACGGTCGGTGTACGCTTGTAACGGTGTGCTTAACACCCTTTGAGCCCGTAATGGCTTCAATTATCGATCGACGCTGCCTTTTTGCGTTATTAATGAAAAAGTCAAATTGCGAGAAGATAATACGAGGCCTCGGGAGCGCTTTTATTTTTCCATTATTTACTTTTAATCTTTCCGAAATTAAATGCTTTTTACGAATTTTGTAAAGGCGTAATGCCGAGGTTACGCGAATTACGAAAAATGATTAAATTTACTTTCTATTGGAAAAAACGCGGACGCACGAACGTACGCAGGAGAGGAACGTTAATTATGGGATCGGAGAAGTATCATCTTTTTGTCGTTGAAATCTTCGATCGAATGATTTCCAGAGGACTATCTTAAATCAAATAATTTTCAAGACACAAGAATAAGCGCGATATTTCATCGAGGGAAATTCGTTTACAATTTTAGTAATTGCATTTTTAAACAGGCTCCGCGCTTATTAATTCAACTGTACTTAAAATCAAATTAACGTAATTACGATGTTTATAATGCAGTACAAAATTGCGTTAAAGGATCCGATGTATTTTTTCTTTCATCGAGATTAATTGCGATGCCCTAACCTCGTTTCTTCCTTATATTTCTGGGCAATGAGAAAATACAGGTAGTCTTACCATCCCACGTTATCTTCGCGAATTTTGTTTTACCGCTCGTTTCCAAGGTTAGTTATTATTACACATATGCATACATATATATATATTCCTACGTCAAATATCTTCTCTTCTTAATCTCGTTTTACTTAATCGTCGACGTAAGCAGCTTTATCAATACTATCTACGCATAAAATTCAAAGACGCGCAGCGCAACGAATTTAAGTACCTATCGGCTACGAGAAGTTGGATTGTACGCTAAATCGAAACGATTCGAAAGGAATATTACGCGCGAGTTAATTTCGAAAGGTAATTTAAAAAGCTTTGGCTCGAACAAAGCGAAAACTCTATCTTGGAAAATTGATAATGTGGAATGAGTGGAATGGCTGGCAATAACCGAAAGGACGAGCGTTGGTTGGTTGGTTGGTTTCACCGGTGCCTTCGATAACGCGGAAGAAAAATTGGCCGTTATTTTTGAAACCGATGGAACGGTCCAGAGCCGCGACCTCGCGACGCGTAAGCGTAGCCGCCGCGGACAAGGTATTCGAGCGTAGCAGCTATTAAGACGATTAAAGGTAAATTATATATCGTTAGTGCCGCGCAGCTTCGTTACCGGGATGTACATCCGCGAAATAGTCTCGCCCTCGGCAGCAGCTGCCTCGCATCCACCGACGGTGCGGATATATTCCCATTCGAAGAAACAACTTTCAACGCGCGCGGATTTCGCGTTAATTAAGATTCCGTGCCGAGTTACGTCGCTCGTTGCCGGGAGGAGGGGCTGATGTATCCTGCGAAATTTGTCGGGAAGACTTTGAAAAATTTTAACTCACAAGTTATTTTGAATAGGCGTAGTTAGAGAGGATCTGGGGACCGCCGCGAGTAAACACGCCGGATTAAAGGAAGAGCAAAACTTAGCGCCTGGCAAGAAGTTTAATTTCCGAGGATACTTTATTAACGAGTGTCTCGTTGGAATCGGGTTCAAAGACTTTTTTAGGCGATTTTTAGCGATTCGACAAACGCTGTAATTATTTGCTGGATTATCATTTATTAGCGGTCGTTAACGCGGAGATACATCGCAATTTCTAGCTTTGGATTTTGTAACGTTGTAAGCGGTATTTCGAACGCGTTCCTTCTCCGACTTCGCCGACGTCCGGCGTTTCAAATTTATACCGCGGGTAGTCGAGAGAAAGCAACGCGTTCCCTGATATCCCTAACTCCCGCTCGATAACATTTCGTAATATCAATTTTTATAATCGCTAAATCAAAGTAATTTACTTTATTACGCCAATAACGAATACTCGAATACTCGAATACTCGAATACTCGAATACTCGAATACTCGAATACTCGATTGCTTGATTAAGGTAATAAAAGCGGCTCGGAATTCGAGAAAAATCTGTTTTATACGCGCGGCGCAATTGTAGTTGTTCCATAAAAGTAAAAACTGCCTGGGGTCGAGTGAGTCCATTTACGCGGCCATTATCGCGGGAGTCCCGAGATAACGCGGGCGTCCCACTCCCGGAGTAAGTTTTCGCGAACGCGTGGATCGATTCGCGAGTAATTTACACCAGCCGCGAGTTTACGCGTCGGTGTCGCAGGTGACGGGGAATTTATTTTTAGCAGCTTCGCGCGCACATAATTTTCCCTTTTCCCTCCGAGGGACAGCGAGGCATTTTAATCGGAGCTAACGAACCACATAAGCGTACCCGACTCGAAAACGACTGGCTCGACGTTCGCTCGTCCTTTAACCCGCGACGCCTTCGGAAAGTCGGCAAAACTGCTCGGGAAATTGGTTTTTCCCTGTTGTTTCGAGTCTCCCAGTTAACGATCGGCGCTTGGTTTCGCGTTCGTAGGTAACGAGCCCGAGATCCGCGTTACGACGTACTCGACGTGGCTCGTCTCCGTCTGCTTCGAGGATTAATCTTCCTTTTGCCGAACGTTGCCGATTCTTCGCGTCTCGCGTCTCGCTTCTCGCGTCCGACGTTCGTTAACGAGCTTCGGTTGTAGCTGCGCGAGTTCGCGACGAGGTCGAGTCCCTTCTCAGTCTTCTCAGTCTGGGTTTCGGATATCTTTATTAAACTAGCAATCAACTCGTTACAAACTTCGTACAGCTGTTTCGTCGATCCGTACGTATGTTTTTCACCGGATCGAGGAAAGGATTAAGCGACGTAATTCCGTAATAAATTATGCGCATGTTTATATTGCGCTTTAAGTTAACCACGAGGATATTCCGACACGGAAACAACCGTATCGCGAAACTTAATCTACTTCGCACGCGTTTTCGTAATATTTTTAATTTTTAGGCCTTTTTCGTTAGCCCCGACGCGATACATCGAGAACAAGCCTAAGAAAATAAGGATAATCGGTAATAACTGTATTTAAATTATTATACCATTCCCCTGCTTCTATTGACTCGTCTAAATTTAAAATGTAATTAAAGAGCTTACTTTGCGGGTAATACATCAATTTTGAACAACTCATTCGCAAATTAAAGTGTCTTTCAGCGTTTTAAGGATACTAAAAATTGGGAGAGACAGTAAACACCTGTTAGTATTGCAATTAATTTAAAAATAGGCACGGCCTGTTTTTAAAGCAAGCAGCTCAAGTTGTGACAGTCAAATTACCCTTGACAAAGCCGCCTTTCAATCTTACAAATTTTGGAAAAAAAGGAAAAAAAGGAAAAAGAGAAGAAAGGAAGGAAAAATCCACCCTCTCTTAATCCTCGAGATAGCTCCAGAGATGTCCGGCTCAGGGGCTAATCTCGCGGAGAAAAATCGCAGCTTGCATAATCCCCGTGTCGGGCTTTTCGGCGCCACGCCCACGCAACTCTTTTCTTCCTGGCCCGATTAACCCCTGCCTCGAAGTCACCCGTTTGTCTTTGTGCCCGGAAACAATGGACCGGCACACGCGCGGTTTCACGGACAATGAACTACGGCTTACCGACTTGACGGGACTGAATGGAACAGAGTGGAAAAGAGTGGAACCGAGTGGAACCTCAGAGCCGTCCTCCTTTTCCTCCATGAAGTCGTTAGCTTCATCCGTCCCTTCTGACGGAATTCGCGGGCATTCTTTCCCGGTGATGCTCCGATGCGCTCCCGATTTTGGGCTTACGCGTGTGCGTCTTGCTCTTTTGTTTTTCCTTTCCTCCTTCTTTTTCGTGGAAGGATGCGCTGACCGTTGAAAAATCGATGCCGCTTCGTCAGCGTCGCGTGCGCCTCGTTTATTCCGTCGTAGATCTTGCGGGAACGATCTTCGCCGAACGCGGAGCAAGAGGACGGCGAGTGAAGGAAAACAAAGAGGAATCTCCACAAATCTCGGGAAAGAAATGTATCGAGCGATTTGGAAGGCTAAGTACCGAGCGACCGTTCGCTTTTGTCTCGTCATTCTACGCTTATTCTTGCTTCTGTCGGAACGATGGTCTTCGGTGCGTCTCCTGTGCGTCTCCTGTGCGTCTCCTGTGCGTCTCCTGTGCGTCGCTCTGGGAAACGGAGCCTTCGCTCGATTTTCCTCGACGACCTTTCGTGTAATTATTCTCGATGCTGAATACGTTAGATCCTGACATTAGATATCATTCAATCCTGGAAGCATATTTCTGTCAAAGATGGACAGTTTCGTTTTCGAGCGTAATCTTATACGGGAGAAAAGTCGTTGATGAATTACCCGAGTAAAGAACATTTGTTTGGAAGATGTTGAGTCTTCGATTACAGGGTTTTGCTAATATTCCAAGGTAACGGTGCAACGTAGCCATCCCAAACTTTTAACCCTTACATTTTTTTATAGGTGAAACTAGGCAAACGTTTTACAAATATTCTCTATCGTTTTCTATTTTTTTATTCTGAAATTTTTAATTATTTTAAGTCTATAAAAAGTATAGCGTTACGATTAAAATTTAAAATAAGTTTGTTTATTACTCGTATTCTAAAGTACAATTTAAACACGAGAAAAAAACAACGTTTAAATGTTATACAATATAAAACGAATTATTTCTTCGCTTATACGCGATAAAATCGTAGAGCAAACTAAATTTAGTGTAATTTTGAATAATCTTTGTTTACCGATTTCGAAATTTAAAACTTAAAAAACGAAATTCGTAGTTTCTACTAATCGTAGACTAATTTCAATTTTTTATCTTGCGAATAACAAGCATTTATTTACAACATTATAATTTCTAGTAATAACAATTTTATTCGAATACGGGAGCAGATTTTTTAATTGTAACTCTTTTACTTTTTTACTTTATCCCCGATGTTAGTTTTTGTGCCAAAGTATCTAAAAATTGTTCTCAAATCACACAAATATAAAAATAGTTAATTAAAATTGTACGGCTATGTAACGGTCGATCGTTCAAAGGGAACTAGGAACATTTTTGAATCTCGTTTGATTTGTCGGTAATGAAAAATTCGGAGTCTCGGTCGAAACGTTTGTAATGGTACCGTTAAAAAAAGTAGCGAACGTAACGACTGGTTTCGACTTTCGAAAAAAGTATGGAAATCATAATTATCGGAAACAATTAAGATCTTTTGAAAATCATTCTTAATTATCGTTTAAATTTCGAGCGCAAAACAGCAATGACCGAGGAAAAAGTCAAACGAAACCATATAATAAACCTTCAAATTCGACGAAATTAACGAAGACCCACGTATAATTATTCTATCGCGGATCATTGGAAATTACAGGTGTATTACCAGAGTTGGACTACACGGGCGCTCGTAACGAGGAATTAAGTGTTTTCAAATGGATCGAGTCCGGCTCTCGCTTACCTCCGCGAAGGTACTGGAACGAAGGAGCCGGTTCGCGTTTGCAGGAGCGACGCCTCGCGAGCCTCGAAAAAAAAATCCAGCTTCCAAGCTGCGCTTTACGGCGTCGTAACGCGTCGCCTCATCAGCGTCGGTCGTTGATTTATGGAAGCTGAGCGTTCCGGACGCGAGTCGCGCGTCCCCGAAACACCTACTTTACCTCCTCCGATCGATCCTTGTTGCCCCCGACCCTCCGCCACTCGCCTCTACTAATCGATCCCAACCGCCCCTCGGAGAAATTACCTCCGTAATTTCCACGTTGTTACGAGGCCGGACTCTCCCGCCTGGACCACAGAGATCGAGCGATCGGCCGCGATTTCGGGGAAACCGAGAGGAACCACGCGATGGGCGGATCCTCGTAATTCGATTCGCTTACTCCGCTTTCCTGTCGCCCGTGAAAGCGAAACATCCTTCGATACTTTCCTTTCCGAACGTTTCGCCTCCTTTATTTATTCCCGCGGGTTTTTAACGCGGGTTTTTAACGCGGGTTTTTAACACGGATTTTTAACGCGGGTTTTACGCTTTTACGCCGAGCCAAGGAAAACGGTGAGAGCGTTATCGTAAACGTTTGGAGCTAGGAACGAATAAATTTTTGTAAGTTTTCTAGAGTTTACCGGAGACCTACATTTTTCTCTTATCGTTTTACGCGTATATTTCTAATTTGTAGGTTCGAGGAGTGCGTACCCCAGAATTATTCCTCATTGACAGTAGTCGAACGGAAATAATATTTCGAGTTCTTTACACTTTCGGGCGAAGTTCGAGTCCGTGATCCTTTACAACCGTGTGAACTTTTTCTAGCGTTTGTAATAACGCGTAATAATCCTATAAGCATTTCGGAGAATACAGCCAAACGAGTGCTCGAAGAACAAGGAACAGTTTATTTTACCTTCACTTTTTTATCCCGGCAAGAGTTACACTAACGTCTACATTATTTAGCACTAAAGTCACTTGGAAGGTCGAATCGGTTAAGTTGTAGTATGCGTACAACGCCGTATAACGTTTGCATGCAGAGCATCCTACGTTAAAGTCGAACATAAAATGGACCACTAATTGTCGGTTACTCTCTGCTTTTCTTTGCTATTCATCTTTCCTTATACCCTCTATTTTGTTTTTTGCTTTTACTCGTGGCATAACAGCCCCGCTTGTGCTTAACTACTCGAAAGGGAATACGTACGCGAGCAGCGCAAGGTGCCTTTGATAAACCAGCCTACCAACCAGAGTAATGTGGTCTTTATTACTTTTTGTGTTTGCAATAGAATGTTGAGGAATATTTCTAGCAGAACTTTGTGTAAAGAGGTTTACATATGATTATGCTCGTAAATAAAGTAACTTTTTCTCTTTCTTCTTCTTTTTTTTTTTTTTTTTACAAAATATATGTTTTAAAATTCAGCGTGGTTTTTGTTTACGTTGAAAGTTCGTAGAATCCTTCGAATATAATAAAACAGTTGGGGTAATTGTGCCTATTCGAAAAATGTAGCTAACCGGCTTAGACCACGAATCGCAGAACTACGTTGGTACTCCGGAGTGCGGTACGAATGCGTCGTATTTAAAATTACTAGCATTCTTTTTCCGGAACAAATATACAGAAATGTACATTTTGTACATTTTATACATTTTCCACGGGTTATTATTGCTCGATATCGCGAGTCGTTACTTTTATTAAGATAAGCTATGAATTATAACTTCATTTTATCGAGATAACAAAGTGTGTAACGATTAATAGTACTTTTTTTCATTTTTAACTGTATTTATAATTCTTTGTGTAACTAGAATATTAATAGCGGTTTTAAAGGAATAACGCTAGTGATAAAAATGATAAATACTCAACAATTTTGTTTTACAAACTATCGTCTTCCCATTTTACGAGTCATTTTTCTGGCTCAAAAATTTGCAAGGTAGATTTCAAGAGTCCCATTAAAATTATCATTACGGTAATATATTCTCACGTATTCGCGAACCTCGAAGCTACATAAAATCTCCAATGTTACAATGATTACTTAAATTACGGGGTTAAGATAAATTATCATTAGATCGCTTTCACGATGTTCCAAAAGCTACGTAAAATATTAATTTCTTGATAATAGACGACAACCGTTTCAACGAACGCAACGATGTAAAAAATTAAAAAGGAAAGTTATAAAACTCGATAACGTAAATTATATAATGGAGTCAAATTTTATTCTCGGTATTTCAAATTAAACGGAACGAAACGTATCGATAAGTTTAAGAATCGAATATTTCCTCGATGTTTAAACGGATAAAATACCAAACTAGTAATAGTAATGGGAAGATCGACGAGTAATTATCGAGCCGAACCTTCTCGCGGGATAATCACACATTATTAATAATCGGTGAATAGTCGCTCCGTTTTCTATACTCCGCTCAAATGCACCCACTCGAGAAATAAGATTAGCACGTTACTTTGCGAGTCGTACCTTTCAACACACCGTGGCACCGAGGAGAACACTTATATTAAGATGGTTCGCGAGGAGCCAAGTTAATATTCAATTATAATAAACAACGGTATCGAATAATGTGAAAAGATCGGTTGCTCGATTCAATCTCGTACAATCTCGTATAGAAGCTGTAGAAGCTGTAGAAGCTGTAGATGCTCGCGGTCTCATGGAAAACTATCCGTCACTCCCACCGTGTAGCTCGTGAATGATTTGCCTTTTGAAAGAGTACGTAAGAACTTGCCTTTTCTTCGTACGGTGATCTATAATTTTTAAATTTTCGAGAATCGAATCACGCTGAGCTACAAAGAATACATTGTTATTTATCAACGAGCAACGTCTATTCGTAATTTGCTTCGGGTTAGTTCCATGTCAAATTTTTTAACTCGTTAATGCGAATCATTGGAACGCTACTCGGAACAAATAATTTAGTCGTCTTGTCAAACTGTGAAGTATTACAGAGATACTCTATTAGTAAAAATCAGCTTATACCTTCTGAAGAAGCATGTAAACCATTAACTTAACCAAGGCAAATGGAATGTTACCAATTAATCTTAAGAAGATTGATCCCTGTAGTGCGTACATGGTTGGGTACACGTATGTATAAGGACATGCGCATGACGTCGCACATTTTTCTTTCTCTATCGTGCGGTAATTCTCTCGGTAGCAATTCTCAAGTAGCACCTGTGTCGAGTACACAGATCACTGAACTCGCGATAAAGAAAGCGATCTCGTACTTACCGAGCGTTGCGATTTCCGTACCGCGTTTATGCGCAGAATTATACGGACTGTTCAGTGACAGACGTAAAGTTTCAATTTCACAAGAGAGGATAGACTAAAATGTATACGTTATTTATATACGAATATAAATATATTGACTGGCAATGTTCATCCACCGTTGTATAGATACCAATGTATCGATCCCGTACGATAAGCACCGAATATTTTTCAATCGACGGTTCATCGATAAATATTACTTTTGGTAAGCGGCTAAAAATACGCGAGATATAAAAGAGATATAGGTACAGGCATAGTATAAATTAACCAAAGTTAAAAACGATCGCGTACTTATATTTAATATAGTTTAACCGTAAATTTACGTTATAAATTGAAACGTTACTTTACTTTTACTCTATGCATCGACTCTTACGTAAAGATACAATAATTTCGAAAGTTAATTATCATGGGAAAGTATCCGAAACTTAGAATACGCATTTATTTAAATTAAACTTTTTCCTTCGAAACAATTTAGAATAATATAACGTTATAAATTTAAATATGTATCAAGAAGAATCGTGGCAAGTTGTAATCAATTGTTTTTTAATTTTAGCGGTTGTATTTTATCGGAAGTAGGATTGAAAACCTTACGAAACTCATCGTAACGGTGTACTCGTAAACAATTTAATTAAAATAACGTACATTGTATCGAAACCATAAAATGTATTTTAATATTAATTCCCTCGTTGAATAAATAAATATTTGGTAAAAAATAAAATAAAATTCGCAATCGCATCCGGAGCTTCGTTCGATTTTATAATGATTCGATTCGATTTAAAAAGGCTGCTCGAGTTCTAAAAAAAAAGTATCATACGCGAAAATAATTGCGAATCAAACGCGCGCGCTTTCTCCTTCGACAAAAATCAAAGTCGAGTACCAAGTAAAAGAAAAAGAAACGGACGAAAGTCAATAAATTACTCCTCTCAATTTTCTCAATAGCTGTCTTAAATGGTTAATTAAAATAAGCTCTCGAATTCGCGCGGAGATCCGGAGCGAAATAAAATGTTTGGAGCGAGGCGGCGTTGCCAAACGTCCATGCAGCATCGCATCAAAAACACCTTGGAGCCCGAAAAATTTCGTTGCGACGATCAACGTCTCGCGGAACAAAGAGGCAAAAAAGACGCACCCGAGCGCAGTTTTGAAAGGACCGAAACGATTCCTCCGCAGCGCTTCGGTGCGCATTAAGCGCGTTAAGCGCATTAAGCGCATTAAACGCATTAAGCGCATCTCACGAGTCTCGCGCGTTCGAAGCCTCGCGGGTACTCGATCGATCGGGTACGCGGTCGTTTATTCGAGGCTCCGCTCACTCCGCTCACGTAGGTGTGCGCGAAGGTAAATTCGCTCCGGGCCTCGTTCGGTGTACACGATGCACGGGTACAAATTGCGCGAGGGCCGTTTGAAAGTAACGACGCGAAATCTCCCGCTATTTTATCTCGGTCTCGATAACTCGGGGCGACTCGGGACGACTCGGGACGACTCGGGACTACTCCCCGAGTATTTACAGCTGGGTAAACTCGCTCGCATGATCGCGGAACCGACTCGAACAACGTCCAGGTTATTCGCGGAAGGAAGGTTAAGGTACGGGATTGCGCTTGGGGGTTGCGCTTGGGGGTTGCGCTTCGGGGTTGCGACTCGGCGGCACCGATGGAAACGCGAGTTGTCGCTTGGGATCGACGCGTGATCGACGCGTGATCGACGAGGCTAACGTACAAGGATAAAGGAAGATCGGAAGATGGCTGGTCGGCGTTGGAGGTTCGTGCAAACGTCTCGGCACGTAAACCTCGTTAATCCCCGTGGAAAAACCTCGCTCGGTTTTTTCGCGCGTCACGGGTCCTTCCGAGTCGACCGGGAGAAAAAGTCTGCACGGAATGATCGCCGGTGTGTAATTTGCAGGCACACGGCTGCGGAGAACGTCGGTCGCGTGGCTCGACGCGCGTCGCACGAAACGGCCACGCGTTTCTCTTCCCCCGGCGTTTCTACGACTCTCGAAATCCCCGACGCGCCCGGACGAAATTGGAGGAGCCGCGCGAGGCCCGAAATTATTTATCTCTTGGAGGGAAACGATCGCGTGGCTCGAGGCTACGTCGCGTGCGATAGTCACGCCAAGGCGCGAGCGAGTGCGCGAAGGCGTAAACGCCGGGTAATTTTCTAAAATCGAGCCAACAGCTGCGTCCGCTGTCCTCGTCCTCGTCGTCCAGAGGAAGACCTTTGTAGGTTCGTAGTGCCGAGTAGTGAAAGGGATCGGGAGAAAAAGAGACGGGAAAAAAAGTCGAGAAAAAAAGTCGAGAAAAAAAAGTCGAGAAAAAAAGGACGAGGACGTCGGTGGTTTCGTGGCCCGCGGTCGCTTGGATCTCGAGCTATTTCGTCGTCTCTCCCATTTTGGCGTCGTTGCCTCGATTCATTGAATTTTTCAAAGGTACCACGCGACCGTTTAGTTTTGTATTCGTGTTTCAATTTGGCATCGATCGGGATCGGAAGAATTCGCTCTGTTGGCACTCGTCCGATGAAAAATCCTCATCGGAGAGACAAGATGATCGTTTCTACACAACGAGGGTTGCCCCTTCGATTTCGGCACCAAAATTGCAGGAAATTGGAAATTATACGCCGTCTCCAAGCAAAAATTCGGCATAATTTTGGCGCGAATCGTCGAGAATCGTGCGTTATTCGGTACGCGCGAGTAAAAAACAAGAACGGTCGAAGCGTTCTTTCGTTTCGAAATTTTGACGCGCGCATTTTACCCAAATGTTTTATAAAAATGTATCGTTTCGTTTGGTAATTATTTTCTATGAGTTATATGCTTTATCTTAATCGTACTTTATCTTAATTGCAAGTAAAATAATTGGGAATTCCGACCGGTAAAAAATCGGCGAACGTGCGAAAAAGTAAAGCTCATGTTTTGCGTTGTCCGTATCGAATTTCCGATCTAGATTCGGACGCATTTGTGTAACTTTAACTCGGACTGTACGTTGACGTGAATATTAATAGCGTTAAAAGTAAATCAAGCCGTCGGCCGAGTATCACGGGGCAGAAGCAGCGCGAGTCTTTAAGAATTAAGCCGGTTCTCGTCGAAAGACAGGCCGGATTTTCTTTTTCTCGACCAGTCGACTGTATCTTTGGCAAGACTTAAAGCATTTCACGGTATCTGACTACACGTCCGTATAGCTGCAGATATGGAAAGAGACAGCTTTTAATTAAAAGATTTACGATTTGTCCTTTTTTTCGCGTGATACGTGAGCGTCGGCAAAAAGCTGACCTTTATCAATGACGCGAGAAATGCTCAATTTGCAACCAATCAAACGCTTATTCCAACATTTTTTAACGTTCTCTCGTACTTATCGGAGTCGAATCAATTCACGCAAGATTAAAAGAAACGATTGTTGTAAAATAATATTTGAAAATCGTTTCAATAAATATCTCGGTGGTACAGGAACAACCGTTTTAAAATTAAATAAAATGATATCTAAACGCGTAAAAAATATAAGAAAATATAAGAAACGAGAACTTTTCACGGGATATTTACTTTTTTCAAACTGAAATCGAGAAATACAATGAAATCAAAATTTTAAACGCTGCTTCCGTACACCCAACGAAACAAAGTTTCCATGCGAGTATTACGTATTTACCGTGGATATTGTTTCTCAGGCGGTACGAAATCGAGCAAAAGTAGATCGTTTTATTTTCTCGCATCGGGAGAATCGAAGAGCGCGTCCATTAAAAACGAGCGCGCAAAAGTCTCGGAATGAGTGGACGAGCGAGTTTCGAAAAAGTAGCGCGAGACGTCGCAGCGGAAAGAGAAAGAAGCAAAATGGAAAGAGCCGCCGGATTTTCTTCGATCTCGGGGTCCAGGCCGGGCAGCATCAACTATCAACTCCTCTTCCCCGCGAAAAGCAGTGCGAACGAAAAGCAGGAGAAGAAACCGAGGACGAGTATCATCACCTGCGCGAATCTTTAATTCATCGGCACTCGCGTGGCGTCCGTCGAGCAATGGATAAGAATCGCGGGCCGTCCGCATGAAATTCCGCGGCCCAACTTTTTGCTCGTTCAGGCTCGTGCCGTAGCAAAAAGCCGATCTTGCGAATATCCGCCGGTTTTCCCGGAACGATCCGGATCCGTCCTCTCGCGGAATGCACAGTCGAGGGTTTCTTGCGCGCTTGGGGAGAGAAGCCGCGAGCGCAATTCATTAATGAAACACCTTGCAGGACAGCTTCGGGATGCTGCGGTGCTGCGGAGGCCGATCGTAGATAAGATACTCGTGAGTAGTGCAACTTATTATGCATGTGCGGTTGAAAGTAAGATATTTGTATCCAGTATTGCAAATAAACTTGCAAATACTCGCCTGTAGGGGATTTTTTAAGAGCGAGGCTTCGGCTTCGGATTTTTTATTTACTTAAATACACGAGAGTTATAACAACCCGAAGATAAAACCGTTCGAAACGTATCTTCGACGTATAATGACGTCGATACTAAACGAGATTATTATTGATATATTAACATAATATTTATACTGAAACTGATCAAAGGCGCTTTCATTTTTTTGACTTTGTAAGTTAATTGAAAGATCTTCGACGAATAAGAAACGAAGATTGGCTGTTTTTGATTTACGAGTTCACGAATGTAAAAATTTTATAAATGTAAAATAATCTATCTTGCAGAGAAAATTAAATTTTTTACGTGTTTTGGTATATGCTATCGGAAGTGTTTCTTTTAAATCGATCTTAACATCGTCGATGTAATATTTTATTCATTGATTCGAAAATTATATATTTATTAAATTTTAAATTCGAATTTTTCTTTTTCGTTCATTCTGGCGACGTTTTTCAAATTATAAATATATCATCGGATTACATCGCTATCAATTTTTCCTGCAGTGTATATTCGGATTAAATCAAGTTACATAGATCGAAGTAATAATCAATTTTAAATTTGTGTTATTTAATTTAATTAATTTAAAATCTTTTATGGTTTTTTTAAAGTAGCATCATGATATTCGTAAATAGTAGAGTTATTTTTAAATTGTCCAATCAATGCTTTATGTTGTCCAATTTCTTTTTTAAAGTTTAAACATTAAATTTATATGTTTCTCAAAATAAAGAACCTATCTTTATAGTTTAAATTTAGTTACCGTAATGTAAATGATTATTATAGGAATACGATAATTCTTATAAATATTATTTATAAATAAAAGTACATATTGTTGCGATACTTTTTACTTTGTTTAAATAAATAAAAGTTTTAGTTTTAAATAGTATCGTATGTAGTAGTTATGTAGGTTTTAGGTAGTAGATAATATTTTATGAGATATAATACTGAAATATATATAGTTTTAAAAGTGTAAAAAAAAAATATATATATATACACAATCGTTTTAAATTTATGGAAAACATAAATAAATTTAATTTTAAACGAGCTTCTGTACTTTTCTCTAAAATGGTACATAATTTAATAGCGTCTGCAAATATTTACAAATAGAGCGATAAAATTAATCGCTACAGACTGTGAAATTAAAAATGTTAAAGATACAGAATAGTCGAGTAACGAATGGTAGTTATAAACAATTAGCCAAAAGAGAAACGTACGAACAGATTTTAAAATGAAATTATAAGATTTCTCGTTACGATGAATAATTTGCGTTGGACCAAAGTTTGCTACAGGTAGAAATGAATATGCCAGTTAAAATTATAATGGAGATTTAAAGAGAAAAGTTAAAGCACGCGGAGTCGGAAGGTTGAGCAGTTGGTTTCGTTGTAACGATGAACGAGTACGGGTGTAATATCTTATACTACCCGTTGTACGCGGGACCAACACACGAGTACATAAACACAGCACCGAAGCGTAAGCGCATCGAAAAAAACCTTGTTCGAAAAAGCGAAGCTAATCTCATTAAAGTTTAGCCGGTGGCAAAATTCTCGAGTGCACCCAAGAGCTCCTAATCGTTTAACCCTTCGCTGGTACGTAAGATATCCGCGTGCGCATATCAATTTACAATTCAGATCCGCTCGGAGCGCAAATGAGCGGCGGTAAGAAGACGCGGAAGAGGAGAAAAGTCGCTGGATCTTGGCTGGATCTTGGCTGGATCTTGGCTGGATCCTCGCAATCTCGGGTACGCGGTCTCGGGGTATTACACCCGGGCTTCTAGGCGCGCTCCTCGTATCCCCGCGTGCTCGTAAAGTTATCGTAAACGCTCGTAAACGAAGGAAGCGGGATTTAACGACGGCCACTCGCGTGCCGATGCGTATTGTAATTGCGCGCAATAAAGGCGCGATGCGCGCGGTTTTTTGGCGGGTGGCTGCGCGTTGCGAACGTGCACGAACGCGACAATGGATATATATATATGTATATATATATACCCTCGAGGGGCGTTTCGCATGCAAAGCGCGAGCTCCAAATAAGGTATCCTCTTCTTTTCGGTGCGGCTCGTGTCGTTAAAGACGTTTTCGCGAGCTCTTTATTGCCTCGTTTATCGTTGCATTTATACAGCGCGCAGGAAAACCGTAGGCTGAGGCGGATAATCGCTTTCCCATTATTAACTTTTACTTTAATTATAGAGGTTGGAGCTTGCGCCGTTTTCCGGACCGCTTCCGGTCGAGGCGCACCAAAACTTATCCGCGTGCGCTTTATCGATAATGACGGATTAACCGTTCCAAGGCACATTCGGCTTTTTGGTTGTAAAGGAGTCTGCTATGATTAAAAATTATTTTTAATGTACATTATTGCTTGCTGGAGCAAAAACCTAATCCATAAACATTATACCAACTATATACTATTACTTCCTTGGTCAAAATGGCTGCGGTGGTTGGCTTTAAAAAACACGGTATTTATTATTATGCATAAAATATATATTATATACATGGTTGGAAAACACACGGATACGCATCACCGGTTGGTCGTTGCTTTTCGTAAAAATTTCTCGTAAAATATAAGACGTTATTATCGTGTAATAATCGCCGTAAAGAAACGTTCCCGATACGTAGGAAAAATTTTGCATGACTTACAACAATGGATAAATGTTTAAACGAACCCTCGTTATTCCTCGAGTATCGAGAATTTGCATCGTAATAACAATAAGCGAATTCCATCGCTGAAATATATGTACGGGTGAACGTTACAAAGTTGCACGATCAATCTTTATAATATTAATTAGTCACAGTGCGATAGAATCTGAACGTCTAAATTCTTTATTTTGAGCGTTCGCCGATCGTTACAAACCCAAGTACAACTCGGCTAATGAACACGGGATTATTGATTTATTTCGCTTCGTTCTCTCGGAGTAAAAAAGAATTTTGACCGTGATGCGGTCAAATAAATCGTATTAGAATACGCTCGTAACGGATCGTATCGAAATCGACGAAATTATCTCTCATTGTAATTTCTCGGTGACAAAATTTTTACACTGTCATCCGTTTTAAACGACGGCGAGAATCTCGAAATCTCGGAATCTCGGAATCTCGGAATCTCGTTTACGAAACGATCGTATTAACCGAGAATCGAATCGCATTTTACATTTTACATACTTTTTTTTATAAAATAGTATTATATCGGAGTAACGGTTAAAGCAAATAAAATATAATTTATCACGCGAAATTTAATTGTGGTTATCATTGACAAGGGAGAGTCTCATTTTGGCCATAAAACGTGCATTTTAGTTTGAAAACAAACGCTATTATCAAGATCGCACGAAAACTCTTACACGTTTTTACCGAGTAGATACCTTTCAATTAAGAACTAAAATCAAGCAACGTGATTATACACGCTTGTTTCTCCTTCAATGTAAATTGTACGTCTCCTTGGCAATAAATAATTGAGCGGTAGCCTATAAATTTCCGTAATTCCAATGAAGGCGTCGAGCAAATATTTAATTGCCCACGAGTTACATCGTAATAACGTTGTAAAACACAGGGGAACAGGCCAAGGTAAAAAATTCGACTGGAGTCTCGTCCTTTTCACGGGTCGGGAATTTTTCTGTCCCCGCGCGGGCGACGCATGTCTCGGGTAATCGGATCGCTTATTTCTCTCGCCTCTCGCCTCACGCCTTATTTATCCGCTCGATTGGGGCGTTAATGAGAGCACGCGAACCTCGTCGCGGATCCGCGGCCGATCGCGCGTCAGAATCGGAGGACCCGTCTCCGTAATTGGGGCCCAAATTTATACTCGGCGGTGCCGGGGAATCTAATTCCCCGCTGGTCCGAATCGCCGCGTGCGCGTGCACGCATGCGCGTTGAGCCCTGCGTGACGCCTATTACCAACCTCCGCCAAATTACGGTCGATCGAACTTGGACTGCAGTTGCTGATTGCTCTCGACGCATCCGCCTCATTATAATAAGACACGTTTGTACGACAAACTTTATTTCCAACAAAGTTAAGTTGCCGTCGCTCGCGTAAGCTTGCCAAAAAATGTCGCTACATCTTAAACTAATTTTTCGTAATTATGATTTGCGATCGGTGCGTAGATTGCATCGGTGAGAAATTACGAACGAAGCTTTTTACTCTCGGAATTTCGTTTGAAACTTGTGGAATCGACGTAGATTTCGAACGATATTCAACGTAGGAAATTTATTATCGACGAAAACTTCTAAATTCGATTGTTGCGATGTCGATAGATATAAAAAAACAGAGTATCCGAATCTTTCGTATGGAACGAGATTAAACGTTGATCATTTTTAACTGTAATTTTATAAACTTCTGTTACTTTCTAAAATTAAATATCGTAAATTTTAGCATTTAAATATACGATAGACTCGCGTATACACGATCGTTATTTGTTTCGTAGACGTTAAAAAACGCGAAAAGTACGCGATGCGAAGCCAACTATATCCTTCTTAATTATTTAATCTCGATTTTCACTTCGTGTAAAACAGCGTTACAGCATCAACGTGTACATTATTATTATTATCATCATCGCGGATGAAATTTATCGAAAAGTAGAAATATTTTTTATTAATTATTATTTTAAATTACAAACGTAGAATTTTTATAAAGCATAACTAGAAATTCTTGAAAATTTCATAAGCTTGTGAAAATGGAATAACAGTAAGGCACACGAATAACGTATCATCTGCCAAGCTGTAAACTACGTTTCGGATGCTGGTAATACGCGAATGAAAATAAAATATAAGTAAGAAATATAAGTAACGTTTCAACTTGTCGTGCATGAGATACCGCAAATCCATTAAAAACCAAACCAAAAAGTCCGCATCGATAGAATTTATAAAAGTCTAGTCCCACGCTCGGAAACCGCGAATCCCGGAGCAACTCCGCGTCTTAATTACGCGTGTGGCATCGCAACAGAGATCTATCGCGAAAATCTTGCGTCGGGGTTCTCACGCTTCCGTTGGACGCGTGCGTCCCTCGTAAATATCGCGCTTTCGTCTATTTATTAATTATGCCGGTGATTTAAGCGGGGCATTCGTTAGAGCGGCAAAATAATAAAAAAAAACTCGGACTGTCGGACTTTTAACGCCTAGCGCCGCTCGTTCTTAATAGCGTAGCGAAATCGCGTTACGATAAATTTATAGGTCTAGCTATTTTATCGATGCCAGTGCAATGAAAGTTTATCAGGGCATTAATTATGTTTTCCAAAGGCTTATTGAAAAAGATACATTGCGGAGAAATTTGCCAGCTTACTTTACATATGCGTCGTTATAAACGTAATTATGCTACGTTCTACTATGTTTTATGATTCGGATTGCGAAATTATGCCTGATTACTTCCATTTCGTAGAGGATTAGTTAAAATATATAACGATATTTTATAATCAGGAAAACCATCGTCGTTAGATTAGTTTTCTTTAATTCTTTAACGTTTCTTTTAGCCATTTTTCAATCTCCGTTTCATTCGTCACTGTTCTAGTAAAATGGCCTTTTTACTCGCTAGAAACATCCACGTCAAAATTTATCAACCCATATTTCTTTAAATACCGTTTAAAAATATATGAATATAATAAGTTAATTATAAATCGCGGTCAATTTAATTATTCGCTCGAGTGAAAATATAATCATATTGACACTCAAAATTTTATAATACCTTAACCGTCTCTGATAATAGTAATTTACATTATGAATAATTATATGTATAGATACTCGAATTTAAGCGCTGGGAAAATGTTACCTTATAATACTTTGTTCTATACGCAATATTTTTATTTCTCCAGCGTAAACATGCTTTACGACGATCGTTATTCTTCTTACGTTAGCGACAAAATCGTTGATTACTCTAGTTTTTCTTTACTATCCGTATTTAATGAAAATTCTAATTATATTCGTATAGAAAATGATGTACTTAGTACTTATATAGAAACTATAAGTACGGCTATAATAAAATGTAAGTACCGTATACATAATATACACGGTTATCGTGTATTAAAAGAAAAACAAGTTTCTTCATCGCGAACTCAAAAAGGGAATTTCCAACGTAAAATTGCTTTAAACTTAATAACGCTGCGTCACCAAAAATAGTAAATCAAGTTTGAAATTGTACTGGATGTATACCGCGGAAGAAAACGACGGACAATATTATTCTAACGTAACAAATCACCCAAAACTATACATCCTCTTTCCGAAAGAAAAAGATAAGCGTAAAAGGCATAAGAGAACGATCGCTCATTTTATCGATAATAAGAACCCCATCGAGGCAATACTCCACAGTACCTTGGGCACTATTCATCCGAGACTTTTTGCGGCCTCTTTATCAACGAGCGATCCGAAACGATCGATACGCGGGGGACATTAATAATGGCCGGTCGAGCGATCGCTTTTTCAAGCTGGCGCAAGACCGGACGAAGTTTTTCACGGGCGCGAGGCTGAGCTCATGTATATTTAGGCGAGGCATAGGCGAGATATCGATGACCGATCGAAAAACTGGTACAATCTTCCGCCGTGGACTTTTTTTGCGCGAGCGTGCCCAAAATGTCAATTTCGAAGCGCATACGAACTCGGGAGCACCGAAGCGAGAAGTCGAGAAGTCGAGAAGTCGAGAAGTCGAGAAGCCGAGAAGCCGAGAAGCCGAGAAGCCGAGAAGTCGAGAAGCCGAGAAGCCGCTTACTTAATACCTTCGCGATTGATTTTTAACGACGGAATTAGTACCTCCGAAGCTGTAAATTGTTCGCTGCAGTCTCTATCTTTCGGCGAGTCCTTTTAGCCGCGCCGACAATGTACAGAGAATCGCTGCTTTCCGAACCATTTTTATATTTCATAAAAAGAACTTACGCAAGTGCTTAGTTCTCGTTAGAGATTTTGCTCAACCAACTTATTCCCGAGTCGTATTTTTATACTCGAGCCGGACATTCGTAAGCTAACCTTTCGTTTCCGAATCGTTGGCTTCGTTAAAGAAACAATAAAATTTTAATTCCGTTCGAGTAATCAAAATCAGATTGCATTCCTAGTTATTACAATCGCAAACGAAATGTAAATGATTCATGCTTAATTTATCGCGATACGAACGTTGAAAAACGTTGCCCAACGTTGCATTTGCCGAAAAAAAAAATTTACGTTTTTTATTTCTTAATCGGCGCTGTTATCGTATCGCGTGGTTTACCAATCGATGCGTTGCCCGGATCGTTCGGAAATGTAACGAAATACCGAGAACTCGGATATTCGCCGCGAGGGATTTTTATAAATTAGCGTCAGTGATATTTTAACGCCTGGGAAATCTGTATATTATATATGCAAGTCGGTGACTCGCGAGCTCATTAATTCTCGACCTATGCCACGAAGGGAGGATCGTCGAGACGTCGTCGTCGTCGCTGACGCTGAATCTACAACGGTTGTCTCGCTTTTTCTCACGAAGTACAAGAGATTCGAGACGAAAGAAAAAGATAGAGACACGCTTCTGACGATCTTCAAGACTTATGTAAATTGAAATCCGTCCGTGTTGCGGTTCCGAAACAAGCGCTCGGTATTTTTGTTCTTTACCTCTATTTCTTTCTTCAACCTTAATTTGTTTAGACAGCCGTCGGTGAGCCGTCGGTGAGTAGTCGGTGAGTAGTCGGTGAACCGTCTTTGGTCCTGTTTTAGGAGAAAATAAAGATAAATAAGAGTTGCGAGCATTGCGAGTACGAAAAAGGAAGGCATTAAAATCTAACTAATAAAGTATCGTAATGCGGTGCTTTTAATCATTTCTAAGTAAATCTTAGTCTATTAAGACTTCGATGATAATCATGAAAAGTTATTTCCGATCAAAGGGACCAATTTACGAAGAATCTTCTTACGAACGTTTAAATATCGAATCGCTGTTGCGAAAAAAAAAATATTATCGTTCGTGCGTTACTTTATTATCTATAGTACGGCGAAAGCTAATACGTAATAACGCGTTCGAATATTAATTTTGCCTGTAATTATTAGCGCGAATGCAATATAAAATAAGATAAAAAATCGGTAACGAACGTTAAATGCAAAGTTAAAGTATAATTAAATGGAACGGATAACCTTAAAAGAACGGAAAGATGATTCAGTCCGAGGAATAATTCTTTAAACGTGCGTTTCGCCAATAACCCAAGCATTCAAGGAAAACATCGCCCACACAGGCCAGTTTAAAAAATACTAATGAACCTTCCAATGAGTAATCCGACGATCACTCGATACGATCCACGCACGAATTACCATAAAGCGGGCGAATGCGCGAGCGCTCCTTTTGCGGCCGATGACTAAAGCCGAGGACCAACTCCGGGGATCGATCGCTTCCGCGAACGGATAAACGGAGGCTTCGTTATCGTCAGCGGATTTCCCGGTTCCCGGTGAAAGCGACCGCCGCCGCGATCCGCGCCCGAGATAATCCGCGGAGAATATAAAAACAACCAAAAACAACCAAAAACAACCAAAAACAACCAAAAACTACCTAAAAACTATCCTCTCGGAGGATCGAATCTCGTTCGAACCCTGCGCAGCCTCCCTCCCTCCCTACCTCCTTCCCCCGAGGTACAAAGGTGCCTTCCTCCCTTCTTCTTTATCTACCTTTTTCTCCTCTCCTTTTTTTTCACGGTATCTTAAACGTTGTTCTCCGATGTGCCCTACGCTTTCGTCGGGACGAATACATTTTGCGCGCGGGATTCTTTTTTCCACGGGAGACGGGAGTTGCGCACCTTTTATCGTTCGGATACGGCTACTACGAATTCCGTATTATTAATACGTACATTGAAAATAGCTGGGGGATCGTTTTTTTTTCGCTATACGTTCGAACGGTCGAAGATACAAGAAGCTTTTTTTACCGTGTTCGGTCCAGAGTATACGTGGAAGAAATATGCAAGGTTAAAGGCATATTTCTCTCGCGCGGATCTACCAATGTTTATACTTCGCGTAGGTTATAAGTGGCTCAGCCTCTCGAGATTCTTTTCTACCGAAATCTTGCGTCTATGATCCTTATCCGGGAACCGGGAAGCGTCTATTCGCGGCAAAATAGATTTTGGATTCTCTAAAGCGTAATAAGCGTATGTTTACGCAGTCGTTGATTTCACCGTTTGTCGCTAGTCCTCGGGACAAACGCGGAGATACGCATAAAGATACGAAGGTGAAAAATGAATGAGCAAAGTACGCTCGAATGACGGGACCGAGCGAGTGTATGTTTATCGAGGTAAAAATCGCCGGGAATGGAACACCTGTCGCGAGGAATCGGCGCCTCGTAAAAACGCGCTCGGGAGCGATGATACTAGCCGGGATGATCGGTTATCGGGAAACCGCGACAGAGGGAACGAACGGCTCGCGTTAAGAATTAGTTGATGAGCGCGGTGTCGTCCCGAAGGTAAGTCAAAATAACGAGGCGCTACCGCGAGCCTCGCGCGCACCTGCACACCTCGACGCGCGCTCATCCGAGGGTACGAGGATCTCGTCTGCGGCGTCGGCAGGCGCTCAAAGCCCGGATCCGGTGACGGATACGCGGGAGGAGGTGGTGGTGGTGGAAGGGGGAGGATGAGGAGGAGGAGGAGGAGGACCTTCCTCGCCGCCTCTCACGGTAGCGTATCGGCCGCTCTTTGGCATTTTAACGATCGTCGCGTCTAAGCGACAGATCGCGATTGCCGCTCTGACGTTTTCGGAGCTGCCGCAAACGTGGCTGAGGGAAAGGAGGGAAAGGAGGGAAAGGAGGGAAAGGAGGGAAAGGAGGGAAAGGAGCACGGCCACCTTAATTGGGGCCCGTGTTAGCGGCGCTATCGCGGAACAGAAACCGAGAGAAGCGGTAGCCCTCCGACAGGCCCTAGTCTCCCCCGATTCCCCTCCACCGCGAGAAGCTTTCTCTCGCTCTTTCTCGCTTGGACGCCTACACCGGAGACAGCCTTTTTCTTTCGTAATTTGTACATAAATACTGGTTTCGCCACAGCGACCTAACGAACAAATTTTTTTAGAACCGAGCGCACCGTGGAATTCGACGGTGCTTCAATGTTAACGATATTTAATTTATCGGATTTTCTGAGAGCGTGTCTTTAAAAAACTACCGAACTACGCTACCAGCCTCTTTTTTAATTAATTTTTTCTTCCTTTTGTCGATTCCTGCCTCGATCGCTAATAAACGACCGCGCAAAATTTTAATTTATACGAATCCTCCGATCGAAAATGTATCTAGATGTAATACCGATCTTTCCTCCGAGATAAATTGTTTGGGCTTCAAAACGAAAGCACTTAATTAATTTTGAAAATTTTCTGCGTGTTCGATGACACTGTATAAAAATCGTTCGCTCCCGAAACATTTTTAATTCTTGTTTCGATATCATCCCTCGAAGCGTTTCGAAAACGTTGCTTTTATAACGATCCCTATCTTTCGTCAAAAACTGTTTTTTGCTCCGTCGGGTTCGCGTACAATTACACACGATACAAATAAACAAAATTCTGACTCTCGTCCGAAGGATATTTTACATTTTCGAACTTTGTATCGTAATACTTTCGAATAAAATCGAAACTCGCGACTGGTCTTGTATCGGAAACGTGTAGCCACTTCATCATTCGAGCGAGATTTATCTATTTTTTCGAGACTTTACAATTTATTTCGAGTTATTTAACGGAAATTACTTTATTTACGTTAAAAATACGATACGCGCGAAGGTATCGGCTGTCAACCGATAATGAAACTCGTAAATAAAGAGAAGAAGAACATTACTACGATCGACCAGTTCTACGTTTGAATAAATTACGATAATCGATCAATTTTTCAAAACGCGGGATATTTTGCGACTGCTACTCTAAAAGTACGCTCGGTGAACGATACGGTAAAGGTACAAAGGTGAGAGGGTCTCGATCACCGCGTCGCCGTCGATCGTCGTTACTTTTTGCTCCCGTAAAAGAGGCGAAAAGACGCGCGCGTGAATAAACTACGAAAAAAGCGCGGTCGAGTCTCTTTCGGATTCTGCACACGGGAGCGATAAAGCGTCGGCAGTTGGTCTTGGGTCTTGAATCTCGGGTCGGCTCTTCTCTCGACCAACGACGAGCAAACACCGAGCAAACACCGCGCAAACTCGGGGGGTCGAATTTACACGCGAAATTTCAGCGCTCGCAGATATCGAATGGCCTCGGTGTATACCGGTAGCCTGGAACCCGATACGAGTTCGATGCTATCGCTCGAGGCTACCTTCGTTTCTCCTCCTCGGATTTTCAGCGCACGCGAATCAGCTTCGCATTCGCCGCTTACGCGTTAGGAATCGAATGCACCCGCGAACCAGCTGACACCGGTTTTCACTCGAGCGATTGTTTAGCAAGCGAGAAGGTAAACGCGCGTGCGCCAGTTTCCTTATGGCACTGTATCGCTTTCCCCCCGGGCTTTTTTAATTTCTTCTTTCCTTTTCGGCGCTTTCTTTCCCCTTGTGATCCGACCGGTGCGTCCATCGGGTGCGCTTCGTCCTTGTTGGAAATATCGTTAAACGTAGAAAATGATGGTTGAACTGGTTGTAATTAGACTACCTCCGAGCACCGAGCGCTCGTTAGAGTGCGTAATATTTCCGCTCGATATCTCGATATCGTTGAACAATTAAGATGCGCGCTTTCTCGTCCGTGAAATATATAAATCGAGCTGACTTTCCAATGCGATCGAGAACGAATAGCGTAACTGTATAAAATACTATGTCGGTTGATTCCCTTCAAAGGGGAAAGCGAGTCTTTAATAATTTTATTCGTTGCATTACCATCGGTCGTTTCGTAAGTGCGCTTAATCGTTACGAACGCCAAGTATCAAATATCAAATGGAATAACACGCTTTCGTTGAAATGTAAAATTGGAAACCTCCGATCCATCAAAATGATTTATTCGCGGTCGCGCACGAAAACGGCTTCGGGTTGTCCCGGATTGTCCCCGATTGTCCCCGATCGTCCCCGATCGTCCCGGATTGCTTCTCCTCTCGAGGCCGGTGCAGACCTTATAAAATCCGGACGAAAGAAAACACGGGGCTATTAAGACACATCATCGCCGTCATAAATATCGCCGGCATCAATTTCATTGTAGGTACGCGCCCCTTCGAGTCGGTCGTTGGTTCGTTTCTTGTTTCGGCGTGCGTCGAGTCGGTCGTGTTCCCGGTCGTGTTCCCGGTCGTGTTCCCGGTCGAGGACGCGTCCAGGGAGACGTTAGCCTGTCTCGCACGTCTAATATTCCATAGGAAGCACATCGTATATCCTTGGTCCTCTCCGTAAGGAATACGCGAGCGTGTCGGCTCGGCATGTTGCGATCGTTTATATGGTAATTCGATAATTAAGATATTCGAGGAACATTTTGGGAGCCCGTGCACATCGAGAATCGCGGATGCGGAAAGGAGCCCGTTTTCTTGTACACGAAAGTAAGTTGTTCCTGCGATTGAATTGTCCGATTTAATGCACGAATCCTCGTTCGGTACGCGACGCGCATATCGTGAATACAGGTGAGAGTGCGATACCGAATCGAGCGCAGAAGTAGGATTAAAAATATGCATAATTTTATATATTATTTCGCTACTTGTTTGTCCGTGAGAACTGCATTTCTAAACTTTCTAAATCTCAAAAAGTGATTTATACATATTTCTCTTTCGCGGGCTTCGAGCGTGAGATTTTCAGTTTAATATAAACTAAGTACACTCTATAATAACCACCGTAATAAGAAACATTATTTCATTTCTAATTCGAATCGATGAAATTTTATATCGGGTTAAATTATTCCTGCGGTATGTTACCGCATATTATATTATTATGTATCTTATCGCCACGTTACGATCAATTACGTTATCGGTGTTATCGTTAAACTCGTGTCGTCTCTTTTATCGGGGAACGCTTTAAATTTAGTCGGAAATAATTGGTCCGTGTATCGGTAAATGTACGACAATGAACGTCGGCGATCGCTGAGCGAAAAAAGGTAAGAATAAAGCGAGACGACAATAATTAGAGAAAAGGTTAAAATATCCTCAAAATAAATAAAAGGATAAAATGCATCCGTCTGGACATTATGATTATTAACGATTGTAAATAACTAAATAACGTTACGAAGCGAAGCAATTTCATAATTTATTACGGACATCGGATAAATAAAGATAAATTTTTTTTTCGAATGCGATCTCTCGGAGTATGCACGAGTGCGCGTGCGCGAGTCGTTGCATAACTCGACGTAGACGATCTACGCGGGTGTGCATCGAAAGCCAGGTGCAGCAGCAGCATCCGATGAAACATTGTTTTTGTTGCGAAACGGTTAAAAGACGTTTAACGCGAGGACCTTTCGATGCGATAAGCTCGTATTTATGGTCGTTGTTCCTTCGTAATTTTTCAGGCCACTTCCTATCTATTCGTTAATTTACTTTGTTCGCGGGTGCATTATTCTCGTTCCGACCTCGAAAGATAGCCTAAATATTTTTCCGTTTTATACATTTATTTTATTTCGACGTTTGCTTCGCCTTTTACTTTGCGCTTTGCACACAAGATTAATTAAATAGGAGGTCGAACGCACGCGTATACTCGGTAAGAATTAATAATCCATTTTAAAAGTATCGTTAGGATCGAGGTGTCGAAGCAACGAATGGAATTTAACGCTACTTTTCAGTACTTTTAAGACTGCCATCGAGACGCAACGAGTCAAAGCAAAACTTGAACTTTTTCGTCGCGAACGCTCTCGATCGAAAAACGTAGGTATAGGATAAAAATATTTTCCAACGAGTTCAACCGAAAATATATCAATGTATATTTCGAGCAACGATCGATTCTGCGATATAATTAATTTTGAAGTATAAAGATTTCTTACCGCGCCCGAGTAGGCCGAAGAAAATTTCACGTTACAAATGACTGTTGTGCATCGAGACGAAATAAAAGTATTTCGATCGGTCAGAATTTATAGCCGAAAAATATTCAAAATAAATTATCCGATGCGACGCGATGCGAAGCGATGCGAAGCGACGCGATAACGTCCATCTACCGTATACACAATGCCGCTATTTCGACGATTTTTTATCCGAGCGGGTTCGGACAATTAATTTACCGACACTCGGAGAAAAACGCCGACTCCTCGTCGATATGCAGAAGAAAGCCGCGCATACGAATCTTCGTCGAGTGCGCGTTGGTCCGTCATTCGTGTCGCGCATAACTCATAACTGAATTATCACCGCAAAAAGGAAGGAGGAAGGGAGAGGCTGGAAAAAAACAATGGCTACCAGCTAATTGCCGGTACACTCGTTTTTCCGGCGGCCTTTCCCCGCGCGTGGCTTAATTTATCGACGCCGTTGAAATAGGCGCGGAGCCTCGATTCGTTCGCGGAATATCAATGAACTCTCGAGGAGTCGATGCCGACGCGCCGAGGATTCGTGTTTGTATTCCCTGATGAGACGTTGGAAAACTGTGGTGTCGCGATTCTTCATTATTCATCCACGTCGAAATATCACCGAGTGCGAAGGTGGCTCGGAACATTTTTTGCGCAGTTTCTTCCGATTAAGGGCGGTACGAACTTTTGGACTCGCTGCGAATTAATCGATGATAAGTATTTTAGCGCGTAGAAATTTAGAATGTACTTATATTAACCGAGTCTCCGATGCGGTAAAGTAATATTTTTTACGTGGTGGTTTATTAGAGGAAATAAATATCTTAGTTAGTTGAAATTTGATTCAAATGATACTTCTTCGAAGAGGAAAATTAATTAAATTACAAATTAAATCGGGTATACGATATGGATATGATTTCAACGCTATTAGAAAATAGAGTAGTATTTAAGATACATTATATAGAATATAAAATTCAATTAATGTTTGTAGATAGACGATACTCGATTTACTTCTTTTTATGGGAATAATTTCTAATAATCGAATGGACTGAAACTAATATCAGAGTAATATATTAGTAATGATAGTTTTTTTTTAAAAAAGTAACCCGATTTTACATTAAAAAGTTTCTTGAAACTTATGGATCTGATATGGATAGTTGGTAATACTTTAAACATAAATAAACAAATTTCAAATTAGCAAATTCATTATATTTAAATGAAATATTAGTCTTACGCGTTGAATTATTTAAAATTAATTTGAATTATCGATTATTCGGTAAATATATTTTAAGGTATAATTTTAAAGTGCATAAAGTAAACGAAAAAATATTAAGTAGTGAAAAATGAGAAGGTAAAATCGAGTTTTAGGTTGGTTGCTTTATCAAATGCGATAAAAATAGTTTATCGCAAAGCTTTTTCTTTGGTGCGATACGAATTTAATTTCTAATTGAAATCTCTTCGCTTGAAATTTTTTGTTTCCAAACTTCACGACTCAATACCGATACAAATTAGTAGCAAGGAATATCGAAAGGACACGATTGCGAACATAATCAAATAAACCGATCAGGAACCGATCGATTAATTATATTTTCCTTTGTCATACCTGCGACGATTCAGCGAAAAATACTTATGACAACTGCTAGAAACGATCTCGGTAATTATAGCGATAGTAGTCAAGTCAGATACAAACGGAGCGATGTCCGGAATCTTAAGTCGCAATCGACGTTGTACGAACTCGGGGTTGTTAAACGAGTGCCGTAGCTTCAGTGAATTCCTCGACCGGGGATCGAGAAGTTTCTCGTCTGTTCTCAGGGTGTTAGCGCGGTTCCTTTGATCGCTGAGTCATTATCAGAGGGATTCGGTCAACGCCGAGGCGTTTAAATTTTCACTTTATTTTTCAAAATTTTATCCTCTCTTTATTTTAAACTGTGTACATTATATTCGATAATTTATTATATAAAAAATACAAAGAAACTGTATATTAAGAGACGTATTTAATCGCGTACGTTAGTTTGCGGTACGCGAAACTTTTAACTCTTCGAAAAAATCCACATAATTAAAGTTTCTTCCATTCGTTTCGTAGATAAATAGACTTCGCCCGCAAGAGTTTGAAAAATGCATAATCGTAGATAATCGATACCTACTCTTAATAATTAAAAGAATCTCGTTTAATCGTATCATCATTATCGACAATGTGGCAACCAGGCTTGCATTTAAAAGGCGCTTAAACCACGTTCCTTTCATTATAATTTAAGCTGAAATTTTTGATCCCGTTCTCACTCACTAAATTAAGATTAAGAAAATAATTATTCCCGAAGCACGATATATAATCAGCCACGAGCGGAGCGTCTTAGTTGGGAAAGCTGTAAAAGTTTCATCGGACACGATATACGCCCTAAAATCGAGCCGCCGGACCAAATTTCCGTGCCCCCGTATAGATTATCGACCAAGGGTAAATGCACGGGACGTAATAAAAATCCCCGCAGTTTCTTGTGTAGCGGTCTGGGACGAAGCCTAATTGGAAGCGATCCGATTTAAATGCCGGGTAATAAACCCGGTATCTTCGTCGGGGCGACGCATATTTTTCAACGAGAAACGTCAAATTTTTCGCGGAAGCGTACCTAAAAAGCTCTTCCCGCGAGAGGATTTTTACTGCCGATCGGCATCGCGACGTACACAAGATGTTATCGGGGAGGTAAACTCGCGGGAACGGGATGATTGTGACGTTTATTAATAAACTCGTATAAATTTACGAGGTGGTGCCGAGTAAGAGCGCAAGGTGCGAACATCACGTAGGAAGCCGTTCAATAAAATGGCTCGTAACTTATTAGTTTGTGGCTTATCGACACGCGCGCTTCAATTATTCTTTTATACCTTATTTTACTCTTCTTTCGTCACTTTTGCTTTTCTATTTACGCGCCTTTCTTGTACATTTATAAATATGCGTGTAAACTAATAGTTCGATACGAGATCCGAGATAAATAAATAATCGTTTCTCTTATAATGGAACAAGATTATGTACTTTGGTACACGCGTTATTCGTCATTTATCAATTTTATTCACTGATTCGATTATCGAAACTAAAGATTTTCCGTATGATTAACGACCCATTCTTATCTAGTCGTTGAATCACTTAATAGAGCATACGAGAAATATCGTTCAAGGTGAATAAACTTATCTATACGTTAACTTATATCGTATACAAAATTATTACGGTTTAATTAATATATATATATATATATGGAATAAATGATATTACTCTTCGATAGTTTGCAACTGTTCGAAAGAGATGGGCTTCGAGTAGCAACATTTATTACGCGCGGTGATTGCCGTGATGATTTGCTCTCCCTATCTTTCTCCAACTCAATCTGAGTCGAGCATTCAAAGATGGCGGCGGCTGACCGACACGAACGAGACGCCGACGATCGCGTTTTCGTTTAATTTTCCGCGTATCTCGTAATTGGTGCACCTAGAATCGAGAAAAAGAATTTTTCTCGAGAGAGTAAATACAGGCTCGAATTTTTAGTTAACTTTTGTCGACATTTTCTTGCTCTTAATTTTGCCAAACGTCGTACCAAACGTATAGTTTAATGTAAATTGCATCAATCTTTATCAACGAGTAAGTTGATCAACTTTATCAACGACTAAGATTGAGTTCCCGTACCTCAAATCTCGTGACCCAGAAGCGTCATGAACATATTAAAATTAAACGCGTACTCGTTAAACGAAGTTTAACTACTTGATCGAAATCTCGTATACTCGGTTAGAGCAGAATTCATAGGAGACTACTCGGAAAAACGCGGCATATCCTCGTGGATCGTATACTTGTTTAGTTAATCGTTATATTGTAACCTTTGCCAAGCTTAGGACTAGAGAAAAAGGACAGAATCGCTTTAGCAAAGAGACAGTATTTTTGCTCGTCACGTTCGGGTAGGTACAATTACCGTAAATGCAATAGCAATAAAGTTTACAAGAACCGATCAAAACGTCGCTATGTAATAATTCACAGCTGAAAGTCATCTAGAGATTTAAAAACTTCATTTTGTCATCATCATCCTCGCGATCGCAATCTTTAAACTTACTCGCACTCGACTTTCTTTATCCTTAAAATTCCAATGGGAGATTTGTATAGTCTTCGAAATACTAGCTATTCACTCTATTCGCTAGCTCCGTTAAAAAAGTACTCAAAGTTGCCAGAAACAACGACTCACGTCAGTTCCGATACGTCGATATCGCGTTCGATGCTGAAAACTCGGTGGATCGATCGATGAAAGCCGCTCGACAATTAAAACACAATACAGGCGAATCGGCTGTTACGAGTGGCATTCGCTAAACAAAGGACCGTTAAAACCAATCTCGCTAATGAATTACAAGAATGGCTTGTCTAATCGACGTATTTCACGTAAAAATATTTTACATGAAATAACCGAATAAAATTCAAGATTTACTAAGTTTTTTACAATCGGTCTTTCATCGAGAATGTTCCCGAAGACAAGAAAATTCTTCGTTTCATCGAATACATAATATATCGCACGTTTCACTTAATATTGCACCGTCACGCGTTACGAAAGCGTATTCGCAAAGTTTTTCAATTCGCGCGATTACAATAATAACACGTTATAAATAAGAGCGTATCGACTCAGGACTCGTAAACAAATATGCGGGCCGAAAAAATAAATGGCACGCGATAATAAAGCCCGAGCGTGAATCGTGCGTGCGCTTCTTTTGGGTCGAAGACACAAAAAGAGAATCGAATCTTTTTCCTCGCGAATGTATTTTAAGCGCGAAACTGCACCGCGTGCGATCAACTTGGGAATTTCGCGCGAGATTGCCCCGCGACGCACATAAATCGACGTTAATAAAATAATTACAAGGTATAACCGGGCACTAGGGTGTCCGGGATATCGGCCGCTTAATTCAGGGCTTGAGGAAAAAGCGGCGTCGAGCGACAGCGGCGATAATTATTCGACCGAGGCCGTGTGTTCGCGGAAGAATAAGGGAACATTCGCTCGCTGAATTTGCCTCCGAGTCTTGGGTAATTGCGCGGCGGTCGCGAGCAATTATACCGCCGCTGCCCTGTGACGAATCGCGTTGGGTACTTGGAGGCAACTGCCTGAGCATTGCACGCGTGGAACGGGTTCCCATGGGGTTGACTTTTTCCTCCGTTTCTTATGATTTATCTCGGCACTCCAGATACCCGAGAGTAATCCTGAGGTGCGCGGTAGCTGTTATTCAACGTATATTTCTTACCGTTTCTTCCCAGGATCTCAGAGCGTTTCTTCCGAGCGTTTCTTCCGTGCGTTTCTTCCGAGCGTTTCTTCCGAGCATTTCTTCCGAGCGCTTTCTCGCGAGTTAATTTAAGAGCGCGTGTATTATATGCGATGAGATGACAGGAGGATGAGCCTTGCATCCTACCCGAGAAGATTATTCTAGCGCGTGTGAATCGAACCGACGTTACTCTTCGAGATTCTACAGTCAAAATTTTATTAAGCCGCGCGAATCCGCGTACAATTTTATAGCGTTATTTTCGTGGGTGCGCCAATGTATCCGCGACTTTTCTCCTTTCACCGAAATTTACGCTTTTAAGGAGAACGTTTCTTTTCTTTTCAAAAGACTCGCCTAAATTACTCGAATTTAGCATTTAGGAAATTTAGTCTATTCGACAAATATTTCTTTTTCATCCACTTTTCAATATTTTCAATTTTAAATACCGTTAAAGCGTGTAGAGTTCAATTGTAAATAATTAATAAATAGTAGTTATTGAATATTCTCGATTACAATGTTTCGATAGAATCGCATTATAATTATATGCAGAGATAAAATATATTACGCGTTTTTTACCCTCGAGCGCAGCGTTCGAACTTAAGCTAAAAAGTTTTTCCTTGATTTTCTAGCGGCAAGCCTTACCCATATTTAAAACAAAAGACACACTCCGCGATCGTATGTACGTTTATATTTTATTACACTCCGATATCGTTTAAATTATTGGTGCATTATCAGTCGTAGATTTCAAATGATCGATACCCGTAACGTTGATACGGTTAAACGTAACATTTAAATAATTCGTATTTAAATTATTTATTTAAGAATGCGCTTGTATCGCAACATATATTTATTTTAATAAAAGACAATCGCAAAAGTTATTATACGAATGCCGTCTTAATTAAGAACAATACATTCGAAAATTAGATTACGGAAAATCACGTCGGTTTAACGCGATAAATCTAATTCATTCGTCAAAACAATTATTAGATTTAAACACGGATCGAAGAACCTCGAACGTAACATTAAAAATACAGTAATAAGTTGGAAATAAAAATTAAGAAATAAATGTTTTCTTTTGAATGTTTCGAATTAAAAATGACTCGAATGTATTCTAAAAATAAACGTACGCGACTACGTAAATAGTTATTGAAAGATTGGTTAAATTTTCAGCCGAGCGCAAATAAGCCTGTGGAATAAGAATGAAAAAAACTGTGCAACGGTTCCTAAAACTCGAAAGGATCGTTCGAAAGTTATCTCCGAAGCATACTTAAATCCTAAAATCAACGTCGCAGCTCACTGGAATTTACAAAATCCAATAAAGCCGAGCGACGGTATAACAGCACTCGAAGCGCCGTTGACCCCGGGTCTCGCTTTCCACGTACACTTGTGAATCCGAGTATCATTAGCGACCGCCTCGTGCACCCGCGAATCCTAGGGGACGTCTCTCCGAGGTTTAATAAAGGCGCGCTTAGAAAAACATCGCTCCTCGCGGACAGCGGTCGAAGCTGTCTCTCGAGTTTCGAGAGGAGCGATCCTCGTTAAGTTCGCACGAAACTCCGTTCCTCTCTCGAGCGGTAATTAAACGCCACGGTGAACTCGCGTGACACGACGTCCCGCGGATACAAGAATGGGAAAAATGCGTGCAAGAGGCTGGGAGAAATTTTTAATGCGCGGCTCGGAAAAAAAAAGGTTATTCGGAAAGAGATATAAAAGGAAAGAGAGCTTTGATGTTCCTCGACAAATTAATTAATTCGGTCCGGTACGTCTCGCGTTGCTGGAAGTTGGATCGGCGAACGATTCGCTAGAGATCCGAGAGTGAATCGTCCAGCTGACTCCAGGCTGACCAGCGGAGCACTCGTACGAAGATTTCTCAACCGTCGCTGGTCGAAAGGTAGTCCTTCCATCGCTCGCTAAACCGGTGGCCAATAGAAACAGAACCCGCGTTTCTCGGACGCGGAAAATTTTCGTCCTGCCCGTACGCGAAACGTAATAAATTAACGGTAACCGCAAGCCGCTCGGAAAAAGGTCTTTTCTCACTCGCGGAGACGTTATTATGTGCGCCGACGGGACTCGGACTCGTACGAAACGCGCGAGAAACTACGCGAGAAACTACGCGAGAAACTACGCGGTATTTAAAAAATCAAAATTATTTTGAATACGCGCTTGAATTTATATCCTGGATGCGAGGCAGAGATAAATTTTCGAACTATTTCTCGAGGGAGATCGAAAGAGACGTTAGCTTGGAAACTCGAATAGACTTTGAATAGACTCGACTCGTTAAATCGCCTTGGAAAAATTTCGCTTATTTTATCACGGAAACTTAATGATTAATTTATTCGAGAGGATCAGCCATAAATTAACGATGAATACATTTAACGTTGTAATAACGTTACGAATTTCTCCAGGAGGATCTCGCGAGACGCGTACATCTTGAATTCCGGAGCCATCTTATTAATAATTGAAACAAGATAAACGAAACTGTCGACGCGCTACACAAGTTGTTCGTGCGCAGTCGTTGGCCATCCTCGGATTGGAAACGCCGAGGATACGCGGACACGCAACGGAATCGTTGGGAACGGAGAAAGTAGCTTGTAAACGCATCGCCGTGAGCCGAGAGCCGTGAGCCGTGAGCCGAGTAAAACGACCGAGGGTAAAACGTTGGTAGATCTCTTAGCCGGCGATCTACGTAAAATGGATCTACGTGAGTGGCATGCCGTGGACGCGTGTCCTTACGACGCTCGCGGTGAACGTCGGGAATTCTCGAAGGAGTAGCGGGGCACTCGCGGTAAATGGAAATAGGGACTATAAGTAATTGCCGTGGCTTGCCCGAGTGATGGAGGGAGAGAGGGAGGAGAGAGGGAGGGAGAGCGGCACCGTTATTTATTTAAAGTGCCTCGTTCGATTGCGAGATCGATTCTCGTGTTGCGCGCAACAATTAGTTCGAGCGTGGAGCACGGACTCGGTGGAATAACATGCTTTTATCGTGGCAGCTGATGTATCGAGTTCTTTTTCATTTCTTTAAGTGAAAAGGCTCACTAGTCTTGAGTGTTTCGATGATTGTGTTAAGTAGAGCGACTGAATTTACTTTCCCGGCTTGCGTATAACCGATACAACCGAATAGATCCCAACTCGTGGTGTATCCTATTGGAATTGTGTTTTTTCCATCGATCCTGTAACCTATTGCTACTTAAAAAAGGTTAATTATGATACGACGATCCCTTTCAATTATTCACGACTACGTGAAAATTCATACTTTTCTATTTCGTTAAAGTTGTGTGCTATGTAGTTGATTTTATACGAGAGTAAACCGCGTGAATATTTTATAACGATGATAAAAGTATCCTTATTATTTTTATAAATTTGTCCATATTTCGAAAAGGTCTTAAAATGATTGATAACCGAGTTAATTATCAAAAATTTTTACGGAGTGCATAATATTCTCTTGATTCAATGTGTATAATATTATCGGTAACCGTTTGGATCCTTTTGTCGAGCGCCGTTAATGACGCTTTAAAAAGAATAAAAAATGATTTTTGTAACGATCGTAAATTAAATATTTGAATTAATAATTTTATTGCGTATAATTTTAATACGTATAGGTACGTTTATATACTATTTAATAAGTTATCGGCTTATAAAGGATTAAATTTTTTTTAAAGATATTTCAGTATTTTACATAATTCCAGTGTCAATTAACTCAAGATCATAATAAAATTGACTATAAAAAGTATAAGTGCACGGGTTGATGATTTATTTATTATTTTAGTTTATCAAATCGGTAAATTAATTTTATGTTTCTTTAACGTTGAAAAATGCATGTAAATTAATATGAAATATTTCTTCTTTCTTTATATAAATGACGGATTTAGAACGTATATTAAGTATTTATTTTTAAATGCACGATATTAAAAGGTACGGGAGTTTTTATTCGAAATTCGATAATTAAAATTTTTGTATTATACGAAATTATAATATTTTAATGTAATATCATCTTTTGGTTGGTGAATTGTCGAACAAAAATGCCTTTTACGTATTTCTAGTCAGCGATTTAAAAAAAGAATCGATGCTTTTTATTCGTATTATGTGTAAAACGATAATTTATTTAATAATAATATTTGATAAATTGTAAAATTAGATTATAAATATTAATATTATAAATAATATTAAAAAATTGAAATTACTAATTAAGATAAAAAGTATACAATGGAATATGAAAGGCAGTGATAATATTCGATTTACGGCGGACGCGTGAAGCGCCAGACTCGAGGCAACCCAATATACAGCGTGTTGTATCTGAAAATGCAAATTTTGAATCGCTGTATCAAGTTTAATTTTTTCTATTAAAATTCATTTCTATATTATTATAAAATATTTAAACAAATTATTTTTAAGTTATATTTAAAAAATATTTATTCTTTAATAACATATTTTTTTACAAACTTAATATTTTAGATGCTTTTTTCAAATCGAACTTATAGATTACTTTTGAACAAACAATTTTTAGTTTGTAATATTGTATTATACATTGTAATATACGCTATATCTTTGATTTAAAACTATTTATTTTATCAATAATCAATCGATGAAATTTAAAACTTGAATTTCGTATATTAACAACGCATGTCAAGAATCATGAAACGTCAATTTCATACAATGACAGACTTTAAAATTTATCGGCAATATACAACAATGTAGAAATTTTTTAATGAATTACTAAATCATAAAATTTTATGTAAGAAATTTACATAAAATTAATTTCTCAATGTCTTATTAGATTTTGTACTATTTTATAGTTTTTCTTTCAACCTCATTTGAATTAATACATTACTTTGTAATTTATTATCTCAACCAACTCACTTTAAAACTCACTTTAAATAGGTTTGTATTAATAGATAATTTCAATAATTATCCAAGGCTGTTCCCATTTCGACTCAAATGGAACAATGTCTTATAAATCAACCGAAGCGTAATCAAACGACATGCCTTTAAATTATTCCATTGATCTTACTTAAGCAGCAACGCATTGCGAATATAATGCTCCATGCGAAAATCAAACATATCCCATGCTCTTATCAACGGTACTATCCGTTTCCCTCGGCAGAGCTCAGCTTTGGAGGAACCAGAGTTACAATTAGACGCGTCGCTTGACAAAGCAGTCAAGCGGTATAAATTCATGCCTCCGGCTTATCTATCCTCCCTTCGTCTTAGTCACCTTCCGTGCGGTACGCGTACTCCTAGACCAATAGTATCGCAGGTGTTCCGATGTTCCATTCGTTAACGAACGCCCGAGGCAAGTGAGCGCAAGGATAAACCGACGTTCGAAAGCTTATTAATCGCGTATCGGCTAATTATTATTCCACTACGTCGATTAATTGGAGTAAACCTGGTCGTATGTTCCATGATTAGTGTACCTTTTTATGTATCGAGGACGAGTGGTTCGTTTATCAAAGAAATAACTTCGTCTCTTTTGCCCGCGACATTTATTATCCAATTTTTCCAAGCGTACATTGAAACGATCGATATCAATTGTACGAAGATTCAGGGACTCGTAAATTTACGCTAATTTTTTGTTCCCGCAGTCTCGAAAATTATGGAAACGATTTCATAATTTTATTTTATTTTATTATAGAAAACTCGACAATTAATTAGTTATTGTACGGAAATATATTTAAAATTCCATTTGGTAGAATTTAAGAAGAAAATATTCGTTTGTCGTCTTAAGAATTTCATTTTACCTTGGGATAACAACGAGATTTACGATTATACATTTTATATGGAAAAAAATTCCTTTTTTTCGTCGATTCGAACTTTTCCGAAGTACACAGAATTCGCTCCGTGTATTTCAAATTAAATAATATATTTAAATATATTTTGGTGGATCAGTTCTTTTAAATGTAGTTGTTTTTAAATTTAAATAAACTTTTAACGGCTGAATTTAATTATCGAACCGAATATCGCTTGGAAAAATCTCACTCTCGAGCGTTTTAAAAACTTTCTCGATAGTAATAAAAGCATCGTAACTGTAACGAAATAACATTGGAGCACCATTTAAGCGCACTCTGTAAAAATTACTCGCTAAAAATTCAATACTAAATAAGGCTTGAACTTTATTATTAATAGCTCCGAACGACAGTTTTGTTATTTCCCCAGCCTTGAGGTATTTTGAAAATCACAGTTATTTGCAGTAAAGAAAAACTTTCGCGTCGTTATTCCGCGCCGCGGTTTCCAATAGAAACGAGCCATTGTCCTTATCACGCGTGCGTGTAATTTTTCAGAGCGCAAGCATCGAAGCTGCGCCCAAGGAAAACCCGAGTCGGCGCTGAAAGAGAAACGCGCTCGACAAACTCCGAGTCCAGCTTCGACGAGGCGCGAATTTCCATCGCGCGGTGACGAACGAGGGCTGCAAAGGATCGCGCGACTTAATTATACCAGGAAACGCGGACCTCGGAGTCGTTCCCACGGTACCTGCTTAAGCTACAAAAAGAGCGGACGTGACGTCACCGAGAGGGCTCGCGAGCTCAAAGAGCTCAAAGAGCACGTGGACGCACGCGTTGCATTCCCCCGAAGGCCCACGCACGCGTGAGTCAACGCGTGTCGGGAGTCTATGCGGGAGCACCGGGCCCTTTTTCCCGATCGGGCCCCGATGAGTCGTGAGAAAAATAAACATTGCGAAACTCGGGGAGTCGGTCGAGGGTTTTCCTCGCCTCGGAATCGAGCGATACGCGTTTTGTTCGCCGCTTCCAAGATCGTAGATTGCGCCGACGAGAAATAAAAACGAGGAATGTATTGCAATTATTTATGCAAAAGCGAGGAATGCCACTTTGAGAAATTAACTTAATCCGCTGCGTTCGATATGTCTCCTTAGAAGCTTTTCAATGGAGCGATAGCCGCGATAAAAAGTAAACTCGCGACAACTGTTACTTTCGATCCTAATCCTTGCGATCGGGAATGCTTAGAATTTTATTTAAATACTCGAGGGAGTTCCGAAGACTTGTAAATGAGAGATTATTCGCTACCGAGAAAGAAATTATACGACTTTTGAGAAACGGAATTTAATTATGTTTTAAAGACGTCTTTGTGGAATTAATATTAAATATAATAACAACGTGCCTGGAAAATTTTTAAAATCTTCGTCTGTGTTCGCAGCTTTTATTTCGAAACTATAAAATGCGGAATTTGAAACGATAATAGCGGATACAACGAATTTATATGTAAAATCTATAGGTGTTACGGATCAAAGGCATTATTGTTTCTAAACTTACGAGCAAAGTGAAATCGTGTCTTAAATCGCGTGAAAATAGAAGTTTACTTTTTTCTTATTTTATAACTTTTTTATGTTCGATGCGAGATTACAAAGGTATGCGGTACATTATCGTATATAATTAAATCATTTGATACAAGCTTATATATAAAGCAATAAAAAAAAACAAAGAACACGCAGCTTCTAATTTAATTTAATTCGATCTAGGTAACTTTAAGATCGCTAACATCATTAAGTCGTTGGACTATCTCACGAATATTCTATTAAGGAGAAGGTAAACGATTAGCTATTAAACGACTAAAAATACCGAGATAACTCGTAAAAAACGCGCAGAAAATACGCGGAAAATACGCGGAAAATACGCGGAAAATACGCGAAAAATTCGAGGGTAGAGGCAAAGGCATAACCACCGCACGTTTTTCTTAGCGAGCGATTTTTATTTTCTGCCGAAAGGTAGTTCCGAGAGATACAGAAGTCACGTTCTCGATCGCGATTAGACACGCGCGCCTCTTATCGAATCGTTTCTTTCGCACGCATTGTATACCTATATCAGGGCCACGCCTGCGTAATATAAGCGCGAACGCGTGAAATCGATCGCTCGCGTTAGCGCGAGAGAGAGAGAGAGAGAGAGACGCTCGAGCGCACGCGTGTGATGGATTGCACGCGTGACTCATGCATTTGCATAGATGCATGCGCTGGGAAAACAATGAGCTCGCGTTGTTTTCAGTGTCACTGTCAACGTTTCCGCATGACTCCCCGTTGTTCCATTAACCTACCGGCTGCGAGTCGATAAGACCGCCTCCGTTTTATACACGTTTTATACAGGCGGTTACGATTTCGACACGATTTCCATTTTATGCGTGCGCTCTTAATAACAATATTTAGCGTCGTTATCGCGCGGAAAAAATTCCCGTTACCGTAATGGCTGCTTTAGAAACCGCAATTTTGTCCTTGCCGCAACAACTCACGGCTTACAAACTCATAATTGCTACCCTCGCGATTACAAATTGCCGACTTTACGCTCCTAATTACGATTTTGGAGGCAATGGATTTCGGCGCTCGATCCTAGTCTTTCCCCCGTCGATCGATATTTTCCCGCTCCGAACAAGGATCATTTTGGAACGTCGACGCGCGCTTAAATCCGCTTTACCGACCTACTCGCTTCGATATTCTCGAGACAAGGTTTTCTTTTGTTATCTGGGCTCCGACGTAATTATGCCATTCTATATTACGGTAACTACGAAGTGGCTTATTGTTATCTCCGAGTTTCCCATGGCAAACGCGATGCGGTCGATGAGGCAAAAGTGAAAGTACGGCGATAAAGAACGTTTTTGAAAACGCAACGAGAAATTTCTGAAGGAATCTAAGGAGCGAATTGGATCGTTGGATACTATATACGAATACGAATATCCAGGAAATATTGTTCTAAATTAAGGTTCTAAATTAAGATTAGAAATTAAGGTTAGAAATTAAGGTTAGAAATTAAGGTTACACTTTCGAGGATTTTACGGTTGGAAAGGACGAGAGAGAGAGAGAGAGAGAGAGAGAGAAGGCCTTCATTGAAAATATGAAAATGGCTCCGGATCCGCGCAAGAAGCGACGTCGGTGAAAAAGGCCCCGCTGATTTATTCGTCGGGTGATCGCGCGTCCGTAGCCGGGAAAAAGGCGAAGGCAGAAAGCGTCTAGTATAAATCCCAGCGCGGGCAATCGAAAGTGAATTTATTGCTCTTGTAAATTGCACGGCGTATGCTCGATTGCCCTCGAAGAATTCCCCGGCTCGCGCGGATCCGGAGCGAACGAGTCTCCGGTCACTCTTCCTGAAAGATCGACGGCTATTTGAATTTACGAGGACCCGAGCGGCCCTGAGGCGCGATAGATCGATTCGCGTCTGCGTGTGGTCGCGCTTTCATGCAAATCCGCGAACAAGTGAGCGCCGATAGCGCAACACTGCTATCGTGTTCTCCACCTCCCCTCCACCTCCCCTCTCGCGTGTTCAACGTAACTTTTTTCCCACCGTGAGTTCGCTCTTTGCTGGATTTACTTTTATTCTTTTGCCCGCGAGTCCAGCCTAGCGATGACGAGATTTTTTCCATCTCGTGCGAATGTATTTAATTTTGCGATTTCGATGCGTTGGATATCGTAGGTGTGTTCGAGTATAATTTGAAAATGAATGGTTTTCGATCGAGACCTACTTTCGAGCCTTTTTTTTGTCATTTTTTTTCTCTTCTTTATTAACGTATATAATACGCTGTAAAAATTAATGATATAAAATTAAAGATTTAGTATTCGTAAATAATATAAATTACGATATAATTTAGTTTAACGATATAAAATACAATTAGAAATTCTTAATTAGAATTATTTTTAATCTATGTTTATCGATTCGCGTTAAAATAATAATTAGTTTATAGATTTTTCGTAATTCGTAATAGACGATATTATAAATATAAACTTTCAAAAGTACTTGGCGACAATAAAAGTTTCAGGTCAAAGCAATACCGGTGATAAATCAAACGGTCGTTTTCTTATTTTTCTTATTTATCGATGCTTTTATTTAAAATTATGTTATTTCTGTTGGAACTAGACTTTTTTATGCTCGCCATCTTTAAAATTTAAAAAAAATCCATGAAATATCTTGTACGAGTTCTGTCCATGGTTTGTAACGTATGGTTGCGGTTTACAAAGTTGGCTGTAAACGTTGTAAAAATAAAACGTAATGAAATATTTACTCTACTTTCTAGAAAAACTTTCGTTGCGTACCGTTATTTATTCCGGTTGCGCGACCCTGGATGAAATTATTTATTTATTTATTTATCGTTATTGGAAAAGTATTTTGTTATCTCGATTACCAGCGTGAATATGAAAAATGATCGAAAAATGGTTAGGCGGTAGGCAGCGATGAAAAGACGTTCCCGTCGTACACGTATCAATATTTCGAATAATTGTAAGCTAAGCCTATGAAAAGTATGCAAATTGCACGGCAAAAAATTCCGCTTCGACGGAAAGAAGAATTTAGGAAGAATTTAAATGTAAGAGCCGAAGCAACGAACGAGAACACCGCAAACTCAAACGGTAGCCTCGGACTCCTTTACTCTAACTTTTATTCGAGCGATATCGCAACCTCCGACTCTTAATTCGCTCGCTGCTCCCTCGCATTATTACCTCCCGGCGTTCGTCTTGGTTCTCGTCTTGGTTCTCGTCTCGGCGCTCTTCTCGGCGCTCGTCTCGGCGCTCGGCCCAAGTCCCAAGGCTCGACTTCCGTTTCGATGCAACTGCATATCTCTCCTCGCGAGTTCGTGCAGGACTACTCGTGCGTGCAGGGCAGCTTCTGTCCGACTCCTCATTTTCGTGCGGTCAGACCTGTTATTTGCTGGAAAAAATTCCTTCGGCGCCCTCGAAGCGTCGCGCTAGTCCAGTCTCGCGTCCTTCTCCCACGCCTGATAACCGCCGAGAATGCACTACAATTCCGCGGCGGGGTCTGATGCGTATTATTTCGGAGCCCCTCGTTTCTGAGATTTGCTCCTCCGAGCAAACAATCCAACGGAACCCGCGGGCGGTGACGTTTTGGTGCATACGTATGTGTTTACGCACTTCTCCTCCTCCTCCTCATCCTCCTCCACCCCTCATCCTCCACCGACCTATCCCCGCGTTTTTTTAATTTTGCTTCGGGAAGCGTGAGAAATTTGAGATCTCCTGCAGCGTTCGAGGGAGAAAATTGCGATACGCGTAATTAAACGTCAGATTTTTTCGACGCTACCGAATAACCAGTTTCGAAGTAAGTAATTGTTACGCCTCGAGGAGCGGGTGACGTGAAAATTGTATCGCTGAGATTTTGAGAAGGGAGACTATTTCCTATGGAAGGTGTACGACTTAGGATGGCCAATAAAGTCGTGATTAGTGTGCAATAAATATTGCGCTACGAGGTTTTTGCCAAATTATAATTTCGCGTTAAATTCGATGAATAATCGACGTCGTCCTTTCAAACCTGCGCCCGTCATCTTTCCGTGATATAGTTCCCGAATCTTATAGTTCGCTCTGCTTCGGATAGATAATTAATGAGTACGAAAGGAGTTTCTGAAAAAAAGAATATGGTATTATGATTCGATAAACATTATTATACGGATCGAATAAGATATATGCGTTTCACGGATATTACATTAATTATGATGAATGACACGCATTTTTGATTGAGATAATAGCGTTCCTCGTTTTCTCGTTAGAAGACGTATCGTCGAATTAAAAATGTTCAAGATACAAAATATACGCGGTTGTAAAATTCAAGACATTCTCACGCCCTTCGCATCGATGACGATCGATCACAATCTCGTGTTCCAATTTCATTCGCGTTCCTTTATTTTCAACCGCGCGAAATGCTTCCTCGGCTCAACGGAAAATCACTATCGTACCGTTTATTTGGCGAAAGGTGCGCATCTCGTACGGGTAATGAGACCGAGCCGAACAAAAATTATAGTCCTCGAGGGCGGACTTTCACTCCCGCGGCTGATTTTCGGACAAATTAAATATCGGGAGCGCGATTCGAGGGACGAAACGAGGCGCGTGCGAAATCTGGACTCGCCTGTAATTCGTACTAAAGTCATCGCGACGGTGACGACGGCAACGACGACGACGTCGACGACGGCTGCTTTCTCCACCTAAGGCGTCGCGGTCAACATGACGATCGGTGAAAATAAAGGTCCGGGGCTTGTTCCGCGCGCCGAGATCTCCGATTAGCTTGTTTGCTATTACTTCTCTCGTTGAGGTTGCGGGGCCTACACTTATTAACTCAATATGGAAGTCGAACCGATTACAGCTGCAATAAAATGTGTTTCCTTGTATAAGTTGCGAGTGAGCTCTTAAGAAACTATTCTACGTACGGTGTGAAATGTATTATACGAGCGTAAGAGCTTGGCTACCGTAAGCCGATGACTAAACTCTCTGCACTATTTATTAATTCTCCATTTCCAGTATTCAATGACAGTTGGATTCTATTATCTTGGATTTATATTTCTTACGTCGCGTTGTTTTTTGTACTTGCTCTAAGTTACTTAACATTGAATTTGCAAATACCGTTCCATTTATGTCACTTTTAAGTTGATAACTAATTTGAACTCGTACAGGATGAAAAATAAATACATGATCTATGGTTGTAAATAACAACGTTTAACGTACGATGACGTACGTATGGTTCAAAACTCGAAGCGATTCACGATCGCGAAGTTTATGCTCAAGTTTTTAAATTTATTTTTGGATTTTTGACTCCTTCCGTTAAAAATCCCTGCTAAATGAAAGAAGAAGTAAAAATATTTAAAAAATGAATTTAAAAACTTAACGATATTTAGTTATTATCTAATTATAATAATTAGAAAATTAACCGATAAGATTCTTAGACGAAACGAATGTAAATAAAATAAAATTAATTTTCGTCTTTTGTACGGATTTTTTAAGTGCTTTCGATTGTTTCGGAACGGTGAAACAGTTTTAAATTTAAGTTATTTAATTATAATCGGTACGTGGATAAAATTGAAACGATACACTTTATATTGATTCGTACAATTTATTTTAATCTCACGTAGATAAGATAAGAATGATACACGGGAAAAATATCATAGATACAAAAGTTACACTGGAAGATCGCGATTCGACGATCGTTGAAACTAATTTTACAATATTAAAAACTTAGTAAACGTACGTCGAGCTTGAAAAAAATATTTATCGCTCCGAATAAGTTATTCCGGTTAGGATATAGAAAAAAATTTACGCTATGAATTATTTATATAATTCGAAAAATCTTTTTAAGTATGAATTTAGGTCGAATATATATTTTTCCGCGAAAACGTTAGAACAAATATTTCACGATTTCTCAATATAGTTTTTGTAGTACGGAAAATGCAAATCCAGCGATCGTAAGTGCGCGAATAACAATTGTGACATTGTAATATACGAACCGAAGGAAAATACGTTGCAGCCGCGGAAGTCGCGACCGCGGTAATACCAAGAGCGGACTTTTTTCGATGTTGTAAAATCGAAACGCGCCGCGGTAAAAAGCAATAAAACCTTATTCGCAACGCAGGCTTCGTCCATTAAAAGATTTTAGCGCACATTAGAATACGGTGATGCATAAAGCATACTTGTCGAATCGTCCATCAAACATCGCCGGCTCTAATTCACGCGCAAACAGAAAAAGCGAGAGAAGGGAGAAAAAAATACGGGACATTAACACCTCGCATCGGAGCCGCGATGATTCAGAATCAGGCGGCATTGTGGAGGCATCGGGTCGGAAAGCACAAGTTCACGATATTTAATGGTCCCGCGGAGATTTGCCAGGAGAGTTGCCTTGAGAATCGGGTAGAGAATCGGCTGGAGAATCGGCTGGAGAATCGACTATAGAACGAACATTCTAATGCAGTTTTTGCGGGTCGCTCCGTTCCGGGAATGTCCCACTCATCGCAGCCGTCGCTCGTTGATCCTCGGGGTTCGCACTCGCTATGTATGCACTCGCCACTCGACCGCGTCTCTTTCATTGACGTAAAATTTACGTAAAATGACTCACGTAACGGTCCCGGGGGACTCGGCCACGCTCCGTCAACCATTCGCCTTTCATTCAGGCATGCAAACGCGTCACACCTCGATCCAGTCGGTTTTCTTCTTTTTTTCCTTCCTTCTCCTTTCGATGCGAAATGGAGCTTTGTCGCTCCATGTACGGCGAGGCCCTGAGTTCGTGCATCTCCGGCTTTTGCGCTGCTCTCGTGCGATGCTTGAATTATATCCTCCTTTCCGTCATAATTTTCCTCGGGTTTTCGCAACGCTCGCGTAGACCGATCGACGAAAAGGATCGCCTCCATCGCCTCCATCGCCTCCATCGCCTCCGTTATTCGCGGTGTTGTTAATTCGTCGTGTTGTTACGCGACGAGGACGAATCGACTCGATTCCACCAGTTACCGGCCTTTCTTATATTTTACGTAAGTCTAAAAGCATTGATTTTTACGAGAATTAATTATTCGAATATAGTATTCTTTTTTCGCCTTGTTCTCGCTCGTTCTTTCGAGGATCCTTATAAGGCTTTATTTCGTGACTCGAATGCGCAGCATTAGGTGGATTCTCAGCCATCGGAACCGCGATGAAAGATAAGCGTAAGAAGCAGTCTCTTGCCATCCGATCCAGAGTTCGAGACTCTATCGAATGGGCCTCTGCATCTCGAACCTCTAAACCTACAACCATTTTTCATTTATCGAAAACCAAGATTGTCAAAGTGAAACGTATTCTTGGCTTTAAAGGCCTTATTATTCCGACGATTTTTTTTTGTGTACGCGATGATTATCTCTAACAAAATAAATAGATAACGTGTATTTTCGTGAATATACGTATTCCGATATAAATATTATTATTATTATTAATACCATTCGTTCGTTTCTTTTTTTTAATTACATCAAAATAATTGCTTTTGTTATAAGTTGCTCCATTCCTTTTCACTATTATTTACTCGTATTCTTCTATTTTTATTTTTAGTTTTATTTCTCTGCAATTCCATTCGTCGCAGATATCGCGTATAATTTCTAAAAATTTTTATATTCCACCGATATATCTGTTACACCTAAAATTTGATTATTGTTACACGATTTTTTTAATTATACACCTTCTTTATATTATAACTATATAATTTTCAATCTTACCTGTATTTCCTATTTAGTTTCTATTTCATACATAGTTATAAGAAATTCCAACGTTTGCATTGTTATAAAAACACGTGTAATATTTTGATTTGTAAATTTTTATTTGATTTTTCGCGATAATATCTTGGTTTTATGAAAATTATAACATATTTTTGAAGCAAAAATGTTTTTTCCTCGACTCTAAATAATTATATATTAAATTTTTTTTATTTTGTTCGTGCATCTATTTCTATCTATTAGAAAAAACTTTATTTCTAGACATTTTTAGATTTTTATCTTTTATCTTTCGTTCGAGATTATCTGTATATATTAATAATTTAGTAATACCATTTAGAGTAACCTTTGTATAATTATTTTGGCTTGGCATATAACCGTATTCGAAACGTAAATTAAATGAGAAATGTGATAGTGAATTTACTTATTTGAATCTATCGTGAATCTTAAACAGTTCTTTTAAATCACTTCGTGTTCCAATTCAATCTTAAATAATTAATACATATCTTTATAATTAATAAACTTCGTCGATTTGTTCAACTAGAAATCGATATATTTAATACTTTTAATGCAGTCAGATTATTTTTTTAATTTAAATAGTTGATATATCGGTTTGTAAAATTTAATTTTTTCTCCATAATTATTCGATCGCTTGTCAATTTATTGCGCTAAATCCACATTCGATTATCTCTAATAATATCTTGTATATTGAGACTGAACCTACCCAATATAATATTAGATAACATTTTGTGATACGTGGGAAGTAAATAACTGACGTTATAATTCTTGCAATCTATTTTATATTAACACTTTAATGCATATGGCAAATATAAATTTTAGAAACTAATACAATTTCATAGTATTTTATTAAATAAATTACTTCTTTCTTTTTCTTTAAAAGTAACGAATTTTTTGAGAATTAGATTCATACATTTGAAATTTGAAAGCTCGTATTTCATTATAATTCATATCAATCTGAAATTTACTTATAAATCTAAAATAATAAAATTTATTTGTATCAAATTAACTATATATTTCTTATGAAATTGTTATTTTTATTTTATAATAAAATTTTAATAAAATTATAAACTAAATAATAAAATTTAAAAATCATTTTCGAATTAATTTCTATAGTTTTATTTATGGTTTCCATTTATATCCATTCCCTAAATTACTTGTTAAAACAAATTTTTTTGTTCCTTAAAATGTATTAAATATTTCATACAATTTTTCATTAAATTTATGAACTAGTTAAAAACGATTGATTACTTTAATCTAATACGCAATTTTGTATTATTTTAATTCTAGTTTTTTCTACTTAATCAGTTTTCCGTTATTATTTATTATTAATTGATTTCTAGAATTAGATATAAAATAAAAGCAAAATACAATTTAATATTTGTGTAATATATTTCATCGAATAAAAAATGATCTTTTTAATTATGCAAAGCTTAATTTAAAATTTTAATTGATATTAAAAACATTTGTTTAATAAATATAGTTTTTCAATAAATTTTATTAATTCGTTGTATCATAATTTATATTCAGGTTAAACAACTTTTTTCTTATCTTTCTGTTTATATAAATGTATATAAATATATATAAATATATATAAATATATATAAATATATATAAATATATATAAATATATATAAAAATATATATTTATGTATGTATATGATTTCCTTGTTAAAATCGCGTAGAATTTTTCTGTCGCTACATACTGAACGTATATCAAAGAATTACTTAAGATCCCAATCAAAATTGTGTTTTTTGATCTTTCTATATCGGCTTGTAATAAACATTTATAAAAGCATAGTTAATGTCACTATAAGAGTAAAAAAAATTTTATAACATTCGAAAAATTGTAAAACACCAAGTTTGTGAGTTTCGCTAATCGTATATACATAAACGATGTTGTGAACACGCAATGTTCAGATGTTTTAAAAAAATCGCGCATTCACGACTTTGTTGTATGCCATATATGGTAAGATAACAAAATTCTGGTACAAGTTATCGAAGTCAGAAGATAGTACACGTCAGCCGAGAAATGCATAGAAATAAATTTTAAAACAAATTTGTCGAAGTAGGTAATTACTTATTGTATAAATTTAACGATTGTATTTCAATTGTAGTTTTATCACATATTTATGATATTTATGCTATTCTTAAAATACAGATGTTGAGTATATCGATTACAATCATAATTTTAAACACGCGCTTTTTTAAGTTATAAAATAGAATAAACGAAGAATAAACAGTGTTGTATTATTTTTCAGTTTTGCGTATAAAGTTTGATAGTTAAAGAGATAAAAAATAAGAAACAAATAAATTTAAACGTATTTTTATATACGCGGAATCAGTAGTACCTATTATATACTAAGCATCTCTACACGGACGATACGAACAATGATTCATAATTTCATCCACTACCGATTGCATACACGAAATTACATCATTAAAATTAATAGCCGCGGTTAAAATTAATCGTAAATTAATCTTGGTATTTCTCGTACTTTACACTTCTAGACAATGAAAAACATCTCGTACAATATAAATAAAATTACCGAACCGTAAGTTTAATCGTTATATAAATAAGACTCATTTTATAAAAAAAAAAAAAAAATAAAATAAGGTTAACAAGTGTAAAATAACGTCAATTCGAAAGGACGACGATAGACTCAATAAAAGTATAATTGCTCGGAGACAACGTTATTGCTGTTTAAATTCTCGAAAATAATTCGAATGCAGAATAATGAAATTAGTTCTCGGAAGCGACGCTATACTTTCGAGGAAAATAGTCCATTGCATCGGCGCACATTTTTCACAGGTTTAACGAGTTATCCACGTAACGCGTCCGTTCGTTAAAGCGCACGTCCCGTAAATTCCAACTCCCATCCGACGTCCGTTAAGAGAGAGTCCTCGGCGATAATCCCCGCGCACGCGTACAATGCCCGTCGCGTCGTCCGGGTGTGGGAGGCGTTAGCCTCGGCTCCAGGAGTTGCGTGGGCCCGAGTCTCTCGGGGACTTTTCCCCTTTTCACCTTTTTCCCCTCCCCCGGGCTTTTTTTTTTGGGAAGGCTCCACAAAAAATACAGAGACCGCGTTTCGCCGAGCGCCAGAAAACCCGGCCGTACAATGTCGGCTTTACGATTCAGCCGCTCGGAGCCGATATCAATGTCGCGCCTCGACTCGCCCGCGCAGGAAAAGAAGGCGCCGCGTTTTGCTCCCGCTGGACAACCCGGATAAATAACGGCGCGCCGCCGAGACGCTTGAACCACGGGATTGAAAAAAAGAAAAAGGGAAAAAAGGAAAGAGATCGTTTCTTGGCCGCCGGCAATGCGGTGCGCATTTTACGAGGGCCTAGGATATTTCGACCGAGGATTACACCACCCCGTAAAAATCCGATCCGTAAAAGTTCGATTCGCCGAAGGCGACGTCGCCTGGAAATTGAATTTAGGTCCTCGTCGCGTCTCGGGGCTCGTGTCTCGAAATATTTCGCAGCCGGTTAATGCATCGGTTATTTTATCAATTACACAATGCGGCCGGCTTGTAAGAAACTTAAATTACGAGCGACGAAGGCGCGTAGCGAGTTAAGGGAATTGCGGGCTCTCGACGTTGAGCAAAGTAGCATCATCGGAACAACTTCCTTAAATACAGAGAGGGAGAGAGGGAGGGAGAGAGGGAGGGAGAGAGGGAGAGAGAAAACTAAATTGTCTCGCGCGTCGGCCACGACGACCAAGTGTCATTGACTCGAGCTATTATTCTTCGGCGCGACGCGACTTCGCTTTTATTACGACGACTTATCGTTATCTCCGCTCGGTTCCCCTCTTTCTCTCACGTTCTCCGCGTGATCCGGATGTGCCGTACGTACGAAGCCCGTGTACACGGGCACACGGGCACACGGGCACACTGGCACACCTACACGCGTTTAAAATTTCCCGTGGCGTCGAGAGCGCTAAATTAGGAATTCGTTCCGACGACGTCGGCCTCGGAGTCTCGCGCGCAACGCCATATTTGGCCGAGCGCATGAAAATCCGTTTGACACTTGCACAAAGCGCTGAGGTTTTTTTGCTCGATCCGTTCGTCTAATCGGTGCGATCGGCCAAGGTCGGGACGGTATCGGCAAATTTATTTTTGACCTTCCCTCCTTATTTATTTGGTCCAGCGTCTCGCTCGTGGCGCTCGCTGGAATAAATTCCAGGTTTCTCGAGAGATAGATGTTGCCCGTCTCTTAAAACTTAAAGCGCGGAAACTAGTCGCGTGGTTCGATCGGGATCGACCTCGAAAACGCTTGGGAAACGCTGGATAAAGACGAGGTTGACACCTCGTACTCGCGGAAAGGAGACAAGAACCGATCTCGGCGATGATCGTCCGCGATTCCCGGTCCAGAGATTAGCGGCGCGCGAAACGTTTTCGCGACGTTGCACCGGTGGGGCACGAGGGAAGACGCCGGAGAAAAAGTTGCTCGCACGATGCGCCGCTCGTACGTGCCTCGAATCTCGAGATAAGAAAAAGCTGTCCAAGATTAGCTTCGCGTACGCGAGTACGCGCGTAAACTCGGGATCGGTCGCCGAGGCCGAGTAAAAAGTGGCTCGACACGCGTTCGAACGCCTCGCGTTTCTATTTTCGAGCTCGAAATTCATAATTCCGTTGAGGCCGGTGAGAAGACCGAGGCGATCCGAGCGAGATGGGCGTCCTCGATTCCGCGGCACGGAAAGGTCTCTATTCCCACCCCCGATCGCAGCTCGACCGGTGCTTATTTACGATCTCGGGTTCGCGCGAACGGCAGCAACGATAAAGGCTACCGCGTCGATAAGACCACCTGCGAGTGGAAGGGAAAAAGAAGCTGGGATAAAAGATCCGCGCGTCACGCTGATAAAAATCGATTCGTTGATTCCTCGTATTCGCCACCGTCGCCGTTCTCAGGGTGGAACTAAGTTACCGAGACACGAACGAACGCGAGTAAATTAACGCGAGGTAATGGGAAAAGGTAGACGCTTATTAGCGCACTGTTAAAAGTGCGTGCTTAAATTATGAGCGGTTTGCCTACTCCGCTTTATCCGATAATTAAGAGACTAATACTCGTTAATTTTATACCGGGTACGGTATAAAATATAAACGGCGAGTCGGGATCGAACGGACGTACGTCTGTCGATAACCGGTAACCGTCTATTATTCATTTTTAATAGAAAACGACTTTAACTTTTAATTTAACCGTCGTAAAATATCTTCGGGGAGACGGCAATCGAGCGCGAGAGTTGAATTTATCCTCGACTAACGAAGAGTTAGCATCGCCGCGGTCTCGACAATGAGCAACAATGTTGCGCGAATCGCAGAAACGATTACACTGCATTTTCAGAGTAGTTTACATCCCTGTCGAAGCGCATCGACGAAATCGATTTGAAATTCGTATTTTGTAAAAATGGGCAACGATCGGAGGAAAAGGCAGAAATACGGCGACGGTACCGAGTAAGCGTCGTACGTTAGGTTGTTGCGTTAGGTTGTTGCGTTACGTTGTTGCGTTACGTTGTTGCGTTACGTACGATCGAATTCTCGGACGGTCCGCGGCATCGATCAAAGAGGCGAACGACCGAACCGAGGGAGAGGAAAATCCGAGCGTTGAGTTAGCGAGACGCTGTCGGACCAGATCCGACCAGATCCGACCAGATCTTGATACAGATGCTCGGCGCCAGCCGCATAAATTCTTTCCCGAAAACTAGAAAGCCATATCCGAATCCGCGCCTCTCTCCTTTACCGACTCCAATTCCCGCTCTATTCCCGCTCTATTCCCGCTCTATTCCCGCTCTTACTCCCCCACGTCCGTATATCCGTACATAGGAGTTAGCGCGGTAGTATGTTAATGAGCGGGGTGGACTCGTTCGCTCGCGCCTTCGTTCGGTATATAAAAGCTTATTCATAAAACGGAGGCCGGCCACCACAATGGTTATTGTTTGAGCGCGCGGCCGCGACGCGGTGGGGGTCTATTTATGACACATTATGCGAGAGCGCAACCGATACGTGTGCGGGTTTTCCCGGTGGTGGTCGTCGCCATTGTACCGGTCGGCGCATCGGTGCAACAGCGATAGCCGATTCGTTGGTTGGAAAGTCGCGCCGTCGACTTTTTCTTCTTCTTCTTCTTCTTCTCCTTCCTCTTCTCCTTCCTCTTCTCCTTCCTCTTCTCCTTCCTCTTCTCCTTCCTCTTCTCCTTCTTCTCGTTGGCGTTCCCACGCGAGCTTTTTTCGCGCTTTCGACGCGCCCTCGGAGCTTTGGTCGGGGCCTCGGGCGTCGACGAGCGCAATTAACGAAGGAATCGACGAGTAACGAAGCTCCGAGGAGTTTTCGCTCGACGGCCCGTCGAATTTATGCGCTTCGTATACGCGATCGGCAACAAGTCCGACGTCGGAAAGCCATCGAGCGCTTAAATTCGAAACAAGGCTACCGGTACAGCGGCGGTGGTGTTATCGTGGCGAGTCCGCATCTAATTAACAAAAGAAAAGCCTCGGGTCGATTTTTTTTCGTGCCCGCAGCGTCGCTACATCTTTACCCACCGCGGCGTTACTCCGTGTTGTTCCTGCGGAGTCTTTTTTCTCGTATCTTTCTTATTTCTCTCTTTTCTCTCTTTTCACTCTCTCTTCCCTTTCCTCCCTTTTCACCGCTTTCTCCCTTTCCTCTCCTTTCTCTTTTTTCTCCTCTCGTTGTCGCGGACTCCGAGACAGAAGAAGCGTTGCGCGCGGGTCGCTTAATAAGAGCGCGCTCGTCTTAATTGCGAGGATATACGGCGCACGGAGGCGAGTCGAGCGACCGGCGGCCGGCGGCTCCCATATATACCGGGCCGGTATTTGCATATACCGAGAGAGTATAGAACCGACGGCAAAGTTGAAGCTTGTGTACCGGCGTGTTGTAGCCTCGACGTCCTCTCGGTCTCCTCTCGGTCTCCTCTCGGTCTCCTCTCTCGTCTCCCCGGGACCTCGAACACACGCTCGTATACGCGAGTAGCGTCGGTCGCTCGCAGCTCTTTCTCGGTCTCGATTCTCTTTTTCGTTGGCTAATATCGTTACGAAGCTCGCCAATCAACGTAATAATCGTCTCGGTGAATATGTAACGCTCGCGATTTGTTTTCTGGATTTTCAGACATATTTAAAACGCGCTTGTTCGCTTCTTTATTATTTCTTAGTCGTTTCCTCGATGCAAAAAGGACAAACGAGTCGCACCGATGTTCGTTTCGTGTAAATTATTTGCTGAATTCTATATTTGCGATTGGAAATTTGTTCGAGGAATTATCATTTTATCGCATTTTTTAATAAAATATGGATACTTTCGTTTATTATCGTCCATTAAAATTAATTATAAAGACATTTTTAAATTACGACCTAAAAATATAAAGTAATTTTTACAAAAATATTCGTTGAGTATCCTTTCGACAATTTGTACTTACGATTGATAATTCATAATCGTTATTAATTTTATATTCAGCGGATACTATAATATATTCGAGTTAGTTGCAATTTTTAATTTTTTTTTTGCCATGGGTTTAAAAAAACTTGGATCGTATTTATTCGTTAGCGCATTTTTGCTTATCAGTGATTTAACGTAAAATGTATATTCCAATGTATCGAATCGTATTATGCTAATTGCATTAAATGCCATATTTCTACGACAAGTTTAATTAATAACTTTTTACCTTATTAGTTTTGAAAATAATTTATTTTCAATTTATCTATAATTTAAATCGTTGATATAATTATTATAATAAATATTTAAGTAGATTAACCGAATCGTATAAAATTAATAAAGTAACTTTAAACTTAACATCTCCTTATTAAAAAGAAGCTTAATCAAATTAAATTGCCCTCGATCGCTCGAATTTACCTTATAATTCTTCAATTATAGAAAAACATGAAATATATTTTCATTCCCCTTATATTTTTAGATTTTATTACATTGAAATAAAAATATATTATCGATTATCCTTAAGTTCAAAAGATTAATTATTTCACTGTGTAATAGTTGTAATTAATTATGGGATGTCTAAATAAAAAATGTAGTAATCTAAGAGAATATTTTACGAGGATACGTTTTTATAGATACGATGGTTATTTTTCATATTCAGCAACTGAATAAAATTTTTCTCTAATATGGCCAATTTATCATTGTTAGTTATTAACTTCCTTTTATAATCTATTCAATAAGAATTATTTAAAAAGTGAAAAATATTATGGATGTCAGTATAAAAATAACTAAATAAAATTATTGAAAATAAAATATTAACTACAATATTGTTTCAATAGTTTCGATATTTTTTATTACTACTTTAGCTTTGTAATAAATCAATGATTGTTTCAATAATGTCAAGGAAAAGTTGTATGATAAATTATTTTTAGGATTGAAATACATAGAGTGTGAAAACTTTACGAAACTAGGATAATATAAATATTTTGATAATATTAATATATCTCGTACAGTTTTTTTAGAAACTATTTTTACATTGTATAATTGTCAATTATGTGTAGGTTAAAGTACACAAATAGAATACGTACTACGCGATACTATAACTATATAAAGAGTAATAATGACGTCGGGTGTGAACTCGGCAATGTAGTATTTTAACATTATGAAGTCGAATTACAAAATCATTCGTTTACTATATTGTATCAAAATATATCAAGCGCGAAAATTGATACGGCTTAAGTTATTTTAGTTTGTTTGACATATTTCCCGAGTATTTTTGTTGTATTATTGAATTTCTCTCTTGGATAATCTGCCTAGATTTACCTGTTTCTGGTTAAATATAATTATAAAGTTAAATTATAATATACATATATACATATATATTTATATATAAAAAGAAAATAAAAACTGACACGAGAATATCCAAGATACGATATCTTGAAAAGCAGTGCTTCGCGTAATGATGCGTCGATAAGTAAATTTTAGATATGTTTATTTTTTAATCATATTAAGAAAACACGTTACGCATATCGTAACCATATTAATTTTATGGTGTAATTTAGATCCATATTTATAGACATTATTTTTAAATTCAATATCTGTAGAATAAATGAAATGCAAGAATATTTTAAGTACTTCATATTTTTTAATATATTATTTATACCTAAAATAAGTTGTCCATTTGATCTTACAATATTTAATATTATGTATAAATAATAATAAATCAAGATCTATTTATATTTTTCCGTAATGTACGATTAATATAAGAATATATTAAATTTAAAAATATTTTTAACTATTAAAAGCGCATTTATAAGTTGTCGTATTATAAATGTAGAAAACCATTTCTAATAAGAAATAATCTTCGCATTCTTAAAATAATAAAAAATCATCAAAGATCTATCAAAACAGAGAATGTCAAATAAAGTTTTTGTCAAATTTTTCATCCTTATTCCTTTCGTACATAAATTTCATTATTAAAAAATGAGTTACATTATCAATAATATTTTTAATTTCAATTTGAATATAAATTGATCGGTAGAAATAAAAGTATTTTCAAATAAAAGAAACCGAACATTTTTTAATACAACTAATGCATTTTTAAAAGATCATTTAAAAATGTATTAAATCAAAGTTAAGTCAGTTTAAAAGAAATTATTAATTATAAAATTTTTTTACTCTAGGAAGTATAAGTAATGAAAAATGAAGAAAAACTGACTTTTTAATATATTTTTCAGGTAATGTAAAAATACCACTATCGGAACATTTAGGTCAAGTAGAAAATCATTATTGATGAATCAACTATGGATCATACATCATTGCAAATTAAAAATCTACTATAAGATGTCTAAAATAAATCTTCGTAGAATCGTTAAAAACATAATTTAGAAGTTAAGTTACTCACGTTTTCTATTACATTATCGAAGAATAAAGCGAATAGCACTTATTTAAAAAAATTTTCGATTATATAATAGCGTACTTTATTTTTTTCTTAAAAACAGTTTGTAATTATAATTTAATACGAGGTTTATATAAAATATACAAATACGTTAGCGCTCGTAACATTTACGTAGAAAAAAATGAAAAATACGAATACACGAAAAACATTCGTTCGACTCGAAAACTTACAACAGTTCGGTATCGCCTATCGCGTTCATTATTCGAGGAATCGTCGGTATCCAACATTTTACAGACACATTGTAATTCGATTAATTATACGAGAGAGTAATTTTTAAGGAATTTATATTAACGGCCTCGCGCGTACATCGGGTACATAATCGCTACCTCGATGTAGACTTCATTAATAAAATTGATATTAAAGATAAATTACGTCTGCTAATAATCAAACTCTTGTTAGACTACAGCTGGATTACAGTATTTTATCGGGACGCTTATCGATAAAAATCTTTTGACGTAACGCGCGATCGACCAGAAAGAATAGAAACGCTTATTTTTTATACGAAAAGTATCGTTCCCGTGTCGAAGTTGTCTCGGGTCTTATCTATTCATTAAATTTAGATATACGCGATGTTGGTTAAATTACGATCTCAGCGATGGTAGATTATTCGCTACTCGTACGATCTCCGAGCTCCGACTTCGCTTTCAACGATAATTACGCGTGGACGAGTAATCGAAGACAGTTTCACTTTTTCAGAAACACCGTAAAGCCCTCGTCGTTTGTTCAACGAATTTACGCGTCCAATTCCCGGACTCCGTCGGTTCTTTCACAGAGGAAATATCCACGAACGAAAATTGAATTTTACAACGTGCAAAATTACGCGCGCGTGAGCAAAGCATGTAATAGGCGTAGAAGAAAGAAGTCGTAGATTGTACTCCGATTTCAAAATTATACTCAGCTTGTCCGTCATTCCATAGTACATAGGCGGGTATTGGTATCCCGTCCATTCTTTTCCTATTATTTCAGCCCGCAACGTATCAACTCCGACTACTGTTAGCGAAATTGCAGCTTAGCGAGCGAATCGTTTCATTGTCCGCGGCGATTTCGCCGACGGCGGCAACGCCACCGCACGTAATGCGCCTCCGCGTCGCGATCCAATTTCCGTGATTATCGGGCGGGCTTTAATTGCGCATCGAGCGTCGAAACGAGTGAACCGGCTGGTTGTCTCGAGAGAGAGAGGGAGAGAGAGAGAGGAAGGTGGGTGTCGCGCTCACCCGGTCGTTTCATCGCGCGCCGTCACGCGCGGGAATAGGACGAGGAGGACGGGGAGGAGGACGGGGAGGAGGACGCGGAGGAGGACGCGGAGGAGGACGAGGAGGAGGACGAGGAGGAGGACGAGGAGGAGGACGAGGAGGAGGACGAGGAGGAGGACGAGGAGGAGGACGAGGAGGAGGACGGCGGAGGTACACGCGCCCGAGAGAAAAAGAGCCACGACGTCGGGGACTCGCGAGCGGAAAGAGCGCCGGTTGATACCGAGTCCAGGGTGGGGAGGACCGACGCTGTGGGAGAGGCTCCGACGCCGGAGGAAGACGGATTTCGCGGGGGCGGCGGGAGACGGAGGAACGCGACACAATCACGTCCTGCACGCGCCGAGCCTCGAGCCACTTTCAGCCGCTGTTACACGAGGTGGACACGTCGCTGAATTTTTCGCTCTGCCGAAAGCTCCCCTTGGCCTCCTTGGATTCCCCGAACCGAGCGACGAGTCGACGCTTGGGTTTCGGATCTCCGCTCGGACGTTGCATCGATGCGTAACTTTTATATTATGCTTTTATGCGCGATTGCTCGGCGATTCTTTTTCGAGGCATCCTTCTTGTGCTTTTAATTGTGGCTTTCGGAATGAATAGACCGAAGCTGCGATTCTTGTTTGTCGTTTTTCGAATCTGCAACAAGAAAAATAACAAAATAACGAGAAGGTCGTCTTTTTTATAATCGCAAATAAATACTTTCACGCGTGCTTTTATATTATAAGATCGTACGTATCTCAATCAGAAATTGATTCCTTCTACTTTATCGTCTTTATTTTTTTTCTCTTAACGATTCAAAAATATTTTTCAAAATTTCTTAATTTCTAGCAATTTATTTTTATATCGAAAGGCGTTTTCGATATCATTTGAGATACGCGTACGATATTTTTGCAATAGTCGATAAAGGAATCAAATTAATTTTTTTACATTTATCATCATTTTTATGTTAACTCGTAGTACCTTCCAAGTTACAAAGCTTTTGCGCAAATAGTTTATAAACTTAGTTTATAAATTTTCTTCTGTTATTATAGCTTGAAAGATTTACAGTCGACATATAAGTATATATAAGTGACGATGACCATTCGATATTATTTTGATTGGATGAATTTTTAATATTTGCGTAAGTTAACAAAATATCGTAAAATTCTTTCCATCTTTTATTAAAATTCCTTCGCTATGAATTTCATTCGCTTCTATTTATTTATATTATTTAGTTTTATATTTAAAAGAAAAGTACGATGAATATATTTCTAACTTTACGAGCGAATTTACGTTAATTATGACATTTATATAACTTAAGAAGTTATACCAAACCCATAGAAACCATTCGACTAAATAAACTTAACTTTCCCAAATGACTTTACTTTATTCGAATTTTTTAAAAATTAACTTCTTAATCGTACAGAGAAATCTTATTATAAATCATATTTTATTAGAGAAAAAACATCGCGGACGATAAATCAACACCTGTATTATATTAATGTACGCAATGCGCGCAAGCATAAAAATATTAATTCCATGTAACTTTTAAATATAGCAAATATAATAAATGTTTACAAAGAAACCTTTAATTGAGCGGAAATAATCGTCGTTCTGTCGATACTTACATTGCAAATAGTTTCTAATACCGAAATAAATTGATTTAGAAATTCTCATTTCAGGCAACAAACTCGAGTAGAATTTCTCAACAAAATATTTAACGAAACCGTGTAATTTTATTTTTACCTTAACTCGAGAGATAAAAATGCCGCTATTATAAATTCTCGGTCCACGCAAAGAATCGCAACCTCGTGTACCATTGGCTCGACTCTCTTGATATACGTTCGTATAAACATACATCCGCACACATATATCTACGTATCTATATATCTTTCGAACACACGTATATAGACGTATCGCTACTCCCGCTCCTCGATATCACGCGCTCGGAGGAGGCGACACGACGCACGCGTTCCGGGTGATACGTGGGGGGGAAGTAGAAGTGTGGGAAACGTCGCCGCAGCCGACGAGGATGTCGGCGAGGACGATCCTCGGGAGTTTTCCCTCCCTAAGCGTTATCTAAATATGCGACCTCGGCGTCATCTTCGGGAAGCTCGCGATCCGTATCGATCGCGCTCGCTCACGATCGCACTCCGGACAAAATACTCGGCTTGCCGAGTTCAAGGTACGAACACGTGCGACGCACGAGGAGGAGGCGATTTTATCGCGTCGCCCGCGCGCATTTCGCATTGTTCGCGGTCGGCGCTCGAGCGCGAAAATTATGCAAAGCGTCACGTGGATATCGCCGTACCGTAATTTAGACTGGATTTTATATCTTCATAGGATTCCGAGGTGCACATCCGCGGGAGCGCTGCCGAACCACGAATAAATTATCGGTGGAAAGGGGAAAGCGCGACCAGAGCTCGATGTAATTTCTATCGATCGCAATTTTAACGATAATTTGTTCATCGCGATCGTAAACTCAAAATTAGCATAATGCAAAACTTTCCTCTACTACTTTCCGCTGCTCTTTACTCTCGGGGACTGACTGATACTCTCTCGTTAATAAGTGTGTGTTCCTATTTGTGTGTGTGTGTGTGTGGGGCTACGTCGATTTATAAAATTATCTTATCGGTAATCGTAAAAGTTACAGTCACGGGTACTCCTTTGAAAATACATCTTACTTATTTCCTATTCCATTCCCGCGAGATCTTTGTCTCCGCGTTATCTCGTCGCGACTACGGTTCCATATATCTCGCGAAAGTGCAAATGCTTTGTTAGGAGCTCGCGTCCATTCGATAGCATCGCTCGGGAGAAGCTAGAAAAATCGGCGATGGAGTGAATCGAGATCGATAAAGAGGTCGCTCCGCTCACGCGTGTAGCAGACACACGCGGTGTTATACCGAAAATTTTTCCGCGTCGAGAAAGCAAGGTTCGGGAGTAGTGCACCTTCGGTGTCTACTTACCCGACGAAAAAATGTTGAACTCGGAGGTGCAGTTCGTAGATCTTCGAGGTTGGTTTCTTCTCGGCTCTCCTTTGTTTTCCAAGTGACCCGTGAGCCTTGGAACGGTTCGTATTTTTGCATCTAATCCACGACGGCGCTATACTTCTTTGATTTTTACCAAAGTACCGTTTACGCGTACTCTTATCTTATTAGAAACGTTTCGTTTGCACCTGCGATCGGATACTGCAATAGATGTTTTTTTAGATACCGGAGATAAAGTAAATCCGTGGAAGAGTAAGAATTACCAGTTTAATTAAATACTGTACATCTGCAAAAATAGTACGTATTCTTAGAATCGTAGACGCGTTTCTCGGCTAGAATAATTTTGCAAAGAAATCAATCTTACAAAAATTGTTTACGTCTCTGCGATCAAGCGTTAAAAGAAGAAGGAGCATCTTATTGGAATCGTGTGCTCAACGTTAACAATTAAAGTAATAATCTTAAAAAAAAATTATTGTACGATTCTTGTTAGGTATCGTACTAGAAAACAGGTGTTGTAAGATACGAGAGGAATGCACTAATACGTACGCGGGAGAAAATTGAATCTTCGAACGATGGCTGCGTGTACTTTATCACCGGCAATTTAGCGCGCGTAAAAGCCCATCAAAAATTGACGGAATGAAGTACCATTAGCGCTAGAAGTAGCTAGAACACGCAGGCGAGGATGAGAATACGAAAAAAGAAAGTAAGAAGAAAAGAAATAAGGAGCCGAGGGAAAATCACCTGGAGCGACTTCGGCGTTGGCATCGGCATTGGCATCGGCGTCGGAGGCGGCGTCGGAGGCGGCGTCGGAGGCGGCTTCGGAGGCGGCTTCGGAGGCGGCTTCGGAGGCGACTTCGGAGGCGGCGACGGCGGCGACGGTAAGCACCTCATCGGAAAAGTCAGTCGTTTCGAGCATCGTCGGCAACATCTCATTCTTTATCTCCTCTCCTTGAACCTTCCGTCAAGTTTCACCGTGAGCAGCGATCCGGTTTTATTCCTAGTGGGTAACAGGGAGAGAGAGAGGGAGTGAGAGAGCGAACGAAGGGGGTAAGAACGATCGAGTTGCTAAAGGTTACAATTACGCGATCACAATGGCTCGTGCATACCCGCCGGGGGCCGATCGTCGTTCCGCGCGACCCTAAGTACAGAGCCGAGTATCGCGGTAGACAGAGAGAGAGAGAGAGAGAGAGAGAGAGAGAGAGAGAGAGAGCGCTGAAGTTCGCAGATCGTTGCGTCGGATGCAGAAGGCGATCCCGTGATCGTTCTTCTTCGTCTCTTTCTCTCCGGTGCGATTATCTCGTGCGCGAGTTTTGCGATTTCTCTTCCCTGTCTCCGTCTCCGACTCTTTCTAGCCTTTCGTTCCTTCGTTGTATTTCGCTCTACACTGTCTCTGACTGATGCCCCGCTTACGCTAATCTGTCCGGATGATTGGCCGATGCCTTACCGTCAAACGTCCAATGGCAAAATCTTCTTTTTTTTATTATTCATTATACATTTCTTTATCGTGGGTATGATGCAACGGACGGGTTTCGTTCTAAGGATAATGTACTTCTTTAACGAGCGTTATATTTTGCGCCTCTAACGCTTATTTAAATTGATCGATCAATTTTTTATTGATATAAATGTAATTAAAATTGTTTCGCAAGTCGAAAGGATTATATGTATAATTATGCATTTTTTCATGAATTTTATCAACGTGTACATTAATTCATGTAATTACCTTTGCTATTTATACGAATAGCTACTTATTTTATGTATAATGTTTAACTTATCTTTCGTTAATTGCGATTTCTTCACGTTTATATTGCATATGTTAAACTTATAGTTAACTTGTGGTACAAACATCGTACCAAGGAATGTACAGTTTCAAAATTGTTTATCCAACTGTAAGGTTTTCTGAAAGGTTGAAAATTCGCTTCGAACGTTAATACCGACAGTAGCGTAGAAAATATAATATTAACGATTAAAAAGGAATACATTGTATTTTAAAAATGATGTGGAATCGTATCGATATGAATATAAAAGAGAAAAATGAACGTCTTATTATCGATTTCTCTGAGTTTTTCTTAGTTTTGATCTTTTGTAGTTTTCGTTCGTTAAAATTATTTTAATTTTCTAAGCATTTTTTTGGATATACAAATCTAAACGCAACATTTTTGTTTCGATCTTAATTGGAAAAAATTTTTTGACCATATCTTAAAGTAACTCTTAAAGTATAAGCAATCGTATAAAAAGTACTTTAAATTTTACTTAAATTTTACTGTTACAATTAATGTTTATTTGTGGTTGTTATTCAGAATTTTACTTGTCTCAAAGATTTAAATTACTTTAAATATTCTCGTTATTTATTTATTATATCCGAACCAGTTACATGGGATTAAGTTTCGATACAACATGGAACTTCGTTACTTTAACATGAAACTTACAACTTTGTGAGATTAATTAAAAATTGTGTTACGATGAAAAAACTTTTTACAAATTCGTACACTTATTTGAATAAAATATATTTTTATTCATTTTGTATTCGTTGATACGTATAATATAGAGTTTATTACGAGAAATAAATAATACGTGTATTTAGTGAAATACGAAACGAATACATGTGGTGGTAAATATATGGTTTCGCTAAAATATTTTGTATTGTACATATGCCCGCACATAGGCAAATATACGTGGACAAGTATACACATTTTTTTAAAATAAAAATATTTTAGAAACTATGAATTCGTATGATTCATACATTACATAAATATTCTAGACTTTTTTATCGCGAATAACAGCTTTTAGAGTGAGTAAGTACTCATATTTTTAATTTTTCATCGTGGTTTACCGTGAAAAAAATATCAAATGGTAAAGATATTTTTACGGTAATATTATTTCTCGTACTCGTATTCAAAAGGGTATTACGTCTCCGCTTACTTTTTTTCATTAAATAGTAAAAATTCTACGGTAAATATCGATAATAACAAATATTATTACATTGGTGATTGCCGTAAGGACGTTGCACGATATTCGTCTCCTTCCATCTTCATGTTTCCTTCGTTCAATGACGGTTTTTATTATGCGATTACATGGACGTTAAAAAAAAGTAATAGAGAGGAAAAGAAGAAAAACTAATTATGTCTGACAAGATACTTTTCTTACATTTTCTGAATTGAGTGTTTACGCTGTTCGTATACACAATGATGTATCATTGACATTTTTATAGAAGATTTTTGCATTACATTTATGATGCCTACAAGTTAAGACATCGACGGCGTCACGCTACTTCAACTTTTTATCAGCTATTTCTATGGAGATTAAAACGATCGACTTTACGTATAAAATAGTTGTAAGGATCTCCGTCGATAATTAACATAAGAATATTTTAATTTTAAAAACATTTGCTTAAAAAAAATTGTAAATAATATTTAAGAATTCAGGCTGAAAATGTTCATCAAAATGTAGCGGTTCGCGAATATCCAATTAAGTCGGTTAAATAATTTTGTAAGTTTTCTAATGATACGTTGAACGCAATATCCTTTATTTATCGAGCAGAAAGGTTTAAGAAAAAAACGCCGTATGAGAAAACTGGCAAAAAGATTGTATTTTTACGCGAGTATTAAACAAATCGCACTATAATTTCAATTCGAAATATCGAGTACAACTCGATGCAAATGTAACGCTGTTGTGCGCAGTGATTGCCAGCAATCAACCGGATTGAAAGTAGACGTAGCGTATAAATTGACAAAGATAAATTGCAGAAATAATATGCGTTATTCGCTCGTGTAACAAATATTTACCTGGCGAAGTTAACTCGATTACTCGAATCACTCGATTTCGTTTCTTCTTCTCCTTTCTTTCACAAAGGAACGGTACTACACGCGTGCACTGTACACACACACACACACACACACACACACACACACACACACACAGGCACGCCCGCGTACACGTGGGTAGAAAATAGCAGCCCGGATCGTCGGTGCGATCTGTGTTGAAATTCGAGCACCGAGGGATAGTGATAAAACCCCGTAGCGCTGATTCCAGGTAGGAGGAATCCTGTCAATCCTGAGAAGATTGTTCGAAGAGATCATTTGAAACTCAAGCGGAAGCCCGTTGGCGGTTTTCAAGGAGCTCTCGAACTTTCTTGGAAAGCTACTGTACCTGGTAGCGACCAAACAACTGCGCTATCACGCTTGATTAGATTGCGATTGGATGTTAGATTTATTAACATGTCGTTGTTCCGACTACCGCGGACTACTGCGCTTTTACCTTTGATCGAGAGCGAGACACGCGAATCCAAGTTTTCCGTTCGTTTGGAAATTCTTTTCTAAGTTACCAATGAACCTTTCGAGGGTGAGATCACGCGAATTCAACTTGTTTTTTCCTTTCAAAATTCTTTTAGCCATTTTCAAAGAGCGTAAGCTTAATGTACGTAACGTAAACGTAACGTTGGATTCAGCGATCTTCGGTCGGCGATCTTCGCTCGGTGTATGATTTTACTTTGAATTTTTTAGGAAAATAGGTACGTTTTTATTTGCTTACTTGCGCGTTACATATTTTTAATTTCATACTACCGATCGAGAGTTTTAGTTTCCCCTTTTTGTTATTTCAACGATCAAAGTAATCGAACCGCGTGTAAAAGCAAAAAGTAATCGATTGTTATGCATTTTAAAAACGTATAACATATTTTGTCGAGTATAACTTTAAAAAATTTAACCAAGATCTGGTTAATATCGGTTTCAATGATATTTTACGGATGCTTCTTAAGGTTTCGTCAGTTTTAGGTTGCGTGTCTAGTGAAGCATCTTGCGAATGAATTTTAATTTAACTGTAAACGCGTATTTAATAGTACGATATAAAACTAGAATTGAAAATGGTTGTTACCTTCTTTAGTCTTGTCAAATTTATCGGTATAGAGTTATTTTCTTTTAAATATTATTAATTTTCACGATTGAGATTAATTTAAGATAGATTGGCATTTCTACCGACGGTAAACCAATGTTATTTATGTTATTTTTGCGTAAGTTAAAAACTTGGAATGTACTTATTTTGAAGTGAAAAGTCTTATTAATATGTAAAATAAATTTTTTAAATCCTCAATATTTTAATTGAAAAACAACATTATGCATCGAAAAACGTTATTCAATTTTCTTTTGCAAATTCTCTTATCGAAACTAAATTTCATTAAAAACGTAAAGAGTATGTAAAATAAACTTTCCAATAAAAAGAATAAATGAAAATATGAAAGAAACGTGTCGTTGATTTCAATATAAGTTTCGTATAATTAATTATAAAAAATTTTAATTAAAATTAAATTCTTATTGGAAAGAATTTTCGTAAGTAATGCGTTGAAATAAATTGAAATAACGTTGAAAAATGAAATAATTAAAACGAAGATAGTTATTGTAGGCTATGCGCGTATAAATTCCGATTGAAAATGAGGAAAATCCTTGAAAAAGGTCGATCGAAAGAAGGAGTCTTAAAAAATGGAGAAACATTAAAAACCAATCTATAAATTTAATATTAACCTCAAATAAGCGATAAAAGAAGCAACTCGCGCATACGAGCGAAGACCGCTAATAAACGCGAAGACAAAAAAAAATTAAAATGTCATTTTAACGATAATATTCACATTGAAACGTCCATTAAACCTTCAAAGGATTACAAATGTACATTCTAAAGTTACGGTAAATGCGATTGAGCGCGACACAACCAAGAAATCAACGATATCGAACCTCGAGTGCGTCTCCTTAACTCCCGAGGCGCGAAAGATCCAGCGATGACCTTTTGCCGCGGATTCACGCCGCTTCTGACGTAGTGGTTAAAAGTGTTAAAAGTTGAAAGGGGTCGACGAGTCTCGATCGCCGGTGAGAACGAGTAGTGAACTCGGGTGTACTAAATCACGGCTATCGATGAAGCTGATGAATGTCCGATTTGGACACCTGTTTTTTCGAATGCGCGAATTTCTACGCGTTGCCGATGAGTTTCGAAACGCTATACTACACCTGTCGATTGCAGAATAGTTTCGCGATGTATTTATTGTACGCGGTAATATTTACTACCGCATCTACGATGTTTGGTTGCATACAGGCTTTACCCGAGAGCGTTTCTCTCTCTCTCTCTCTCTCTCTCACTCTCTCTCTCTCTCTCTCGCTAGCTCCAGCTCTCTTATTTTTACTTTTGGATCGGGATTTACGGGCTTCGATTATATTTGAATCAATCACTCCAGGCTTCGATGAGTTTATGAGTTTATGTGTACATATAAGTTTTATAATAAATAAATCAATTTTAATTTCGAGACAATGCAACTTTTATTTTTATACTTGCATAAACTTGGTAGATAAATCAGTTTTTATGATACAGGGACAAAGAATGCCTCAACTTAAAAAGAACAAAGCTTTTTATATGAAAAATATTGTACTCGAATTCATTGTCTGTTCTACAGTCATAAATTTATGATGATTTAACGCACACTCCGAAGAAAGAACTCTTTAAATATCTTTTTTCTCTTTACTATAAAATATGTACTTCATAAAAAATCGATAATAATTAGCTACGCTGGCAACTACAACGAAATAACGTTTTAAAATCCACGGCGGTTTTCTTTCTTTCTTTCTTCATTTTTTTAATAGCTCGCTCGACTCGTATAGGCTAAAAGAACAGTCTTACGTAATTCGTAAAAAGAGAAGAAAAAGAGGAGAAAAGGAGGAGAAAAGAAGGAGAAAAGAAGGAGAAAAAAAGGAGAAAAGAAGGAGAAAAGGGGGAGAAAAATCTCATGGGGCCGAGTAAGAATTACGGGATCGGCGAGCGAAATAAAGAAATTTTCGCTCGTTCGATTATTTTCCAATTTTCTCTTTGAAATTTACGAGGATTCCTGGAATCGGATCCAAGGGAATTAACGATCCTGACTGCGATCCGTAGGAGCGGGACCGGCTGGTACGCGTCCGAGCCATTTGTCGACGCGTCCCAATGGACGTCTCGTCGAGTTCGCGACTTCGAATGAAAACATTCTCACGACGTTCGCGACCACTACTCGAGTTTCCGCGGAGACGCAGAGACGCGGAGACGCGGCGACACGGCGACGCGGCGACAGCCGAGAGCTCCGCTCGCCTGGAAAACGAAACGCGGCTAACCGCTTTCTGATCGCGCAAACTCACCTAATTGGCTGTTGCTGGCTAACGGCTCGGGAGTTTCTTTATGTTTATTTTTCATGGATGATTCTACGTGGAAGCCTCGAATCATAAAATCGAGGTCCGGCAATTTTCGTTGAGCGTTCGGTGCTCCGACTCGACGACTCGACGAACCCCTGCGCGAATTTACTTGAGCTTTCGGGACCAACGATTCTCCGATCGCCGACAATTTTTCCACCTACGATCTTTCTTGTCCTTTCAAAGTGCAGCGAGCGCCGATCGATCCTTCGGTCTGACTTGTCTTTCGATCCTTACCTCCATTTCCATCGCTTTTTATATATATTTCTGCTTGTATTCGGGAACGTTTCTAAAAAAAGAGAAAATTTTAGCTGTAATTTTGAGGGTTGCGAACGAATATTTTCTACTATCGTACATTCGATTTCATCCGAAACTCGGTATACCCGTATTCGAGCATTACAGGTTTGGATTGGAAAGAAATTAATATCGATAAATGAAATAAGAACGAGATAATAATGTGGGTTACCGCAATGTTCCAATGGTTCGAGAAAACGATACAAGCCAAGCGTCGGGAAATCAGAGTTACTAAAGTTACCGGACTTATTTTCCGAAAGGTGCTTTTATTTATCGAACATCGAATCATCGAATCTATTTAACTGAAACTCTTGAAATTGAAAAACCGTTTCTTTCGAAACGGATGTCTAAATTATACCTTTATAAAACCCTTCCGATATTTTTTATTTCGGTATATTAAAACTTCTGAAACTGCTGAATAATGTTTTTTGAGGAGGGAAACAACCTAGTCATAGTTTTTTATCGTTTTTTGATAAGACGGATGCGGTGGAAGCTGCGCATACCTTCCTCTTGTACCCGTATTAAGTTCCCGCGCAAGAAACGAACCCTCGCGAGTAGAAAAACGCTAATTCCGTCAAATTCGTCTATTATGGATTTCCTATCTTTAAATTATCGGAGGCTCGTAGCCGCACGCAACATCGTAGAAACGGAAACGTCGAAGAAATTCCAAATTTTTGCCGAGACGGTCGGTTTGGCGTAGCTGGTGCGAACGACTCGAAACGCGATGGAAACTCGAAACTCGTTGGATCCGTCCGTCCGTCTTCTCGTTCGTTGGTTCGTTCGTTGGTTCGTTCGTTGGTTCGTCCGTTCGTAGATGCGCGGCTAGTCATCGAGAAAGTAACTTTTTGCCCAAGAAACCGCGGCACACGATTTCAGGCGTGGCTGGAGAGAAAAAGCCTGGACTCTTGGCCACTTGGCCGCTTCGACGCTCCGCCGCTGATCTTCAATTACCATTCGGAGCCTTTGCGCCGGAGTTTCGTAACTATCGAGCTTTAAGACGAATTACGCTTCCATAAATTTCAAGGGGTGGGCTTTCGCTTTCGCTTTTTCTTTCCTTGATCCACCCATCCTCGTTTTTGAAAGAAACTTTAGTGCAGCTTACGTTACAGGTTATACGTCGCTAAAGAAGCGAATGCAGCTTTTTTTGCACGTTTCGGTAATATCTTTGGCGTTACGCTTTTTGCCTCCTCGGCTCCATAGTTTTTTGCCTTTTCAAAGATTTTCATAATTACCGATCGCTCATTCGAGAGAATCATGGCACGTTCGTTTAAAGAAGTTTTCTTACTTCTATTCGTAATAAAATTTTTTGTCGATTTTTTTACGCGCTTATCACGGCTAATGCGATAATGTACTTATTAATAACGTTATTCGTATTCTATTTTATCGCGTGTACGTACGTACGTACTTAATTATATTTTTCGTATCCGCGATACATAAAATTAATAAAAATAACGCGTTAGCGAGAATTCCAATGGATAACGCATAAATTTACGACTCGTTCGTTTACATAAAAAGTACAAGGTTTATCCGGGAAAAAATTTTATTCCCGAAATAAGGACATTGATAATTTAGTACCGTTCGAAATAGCTATATTCGATTCGTAATAGCGATAAATTCGTTTGTAGAAATTTTCATGCAGTGGTAAAGAAATTAACGTTCTTACAAAATTGAAAGAAATTAAAATAAACTTTCGATAGACGTACCGCATTATAGCTTATGGAGGCTCGATTTTAAATTAACGTATTTAATACTACGAAAAACTACCTTAGGCGAAGGTAGAGAAATAATCGAACGAGTACAAAAACGTGCCACTGAAATATGTAAGTTGCTCGTGCCTTTGTAAGAAAGTAAATGTAACGATTATTTCGCTCCCGCCCGAGTAAAGTTTACGTTGTATCGAGCGCGTAAAATAATTCTTAAGAACGAAATATATAATATTACGATCGGGGCGCTGTTCGGTACATCGACCGATCGTCGAGGACAATCTCCGCGTAAAATCTTGATATTCCAGCGTAATAAATAAAAGCAGGCTTAATTCAACTTAGGAACGACGGAGGACGAATGTCCAGCGAAATCTAGCCATCCGCGGACGTAAAAACCGAAAGAGCGCGGTATCACTTCCCCCGGGAAGAGAGAAAAATGATCCCGAGTCCGAAACTCCGGGGCTCCGGGGCTCCGGGGCTCCTGCACGGCTCTTATCTCCGTGTCCAGTGCACTCGATATCTTTTTTCCTCTCGCAGGGAGGTGGTGGGAGTGGGGAGAGATGGGAAGGGGGAGGGGGAGGAGGGTGGTGGAAAGAGAAAAAGGAGGCGCTCGCACGACAAATGCTCGTACGGTCGCAGCACGGAGTAACGTCCTGGGACCGATTAAAGTATAGCGCGCGGGGCTTCTTATTTCGCGCCCCCGTCCTCTTCCCCTGCACCACGTTGGTCCTTCGTTTTCTCCTATTTCTCATCCAGCGGGGCTCCAATTAATTTGGAGCCCTGGGCGATGCTTCTCCGCCACCGTCGTCACCGTCGCCACCGCCGCCACCGCCGCCACCGCCGCCACCGCCGCCACCACCGCCGCAGCCTCCGTTGGTGGACCCTCGAAAACAAAGTAATCGCGCCTTCGCATCGGCGTCCGAGCGCCGCGCTCGTACCCGTGTCCCCGGCCTCCGTTTAATTAGCGGCCATTGTGCGGGAAAACGCGAAGGGCCCGGCCAAAAAAGAGGGACGCTGCCCGAGAAAAAATCCGAGGAGGAGTCTCGTCGCTAAACGCGCCCGCGCGCGCGCCTCCGAGCCAATATCGCGTAACAAGATCTCATTCGGTGTTCGACGTACGGCGAGGGTTAATGATGCTATCGCCATACAGTGCCAAAGCCGATCGCATCGCAGATACTCTTTCTCGCTCTCTCGCTCTCTCGCTCTCTCGCTCCCTAGGGATTGTTAACCATCCAAGCTGCCTCGCCTCTTATTCCTCAGCTCGCGCACCTACGACGTCGATATTTCTCTGCGGGCTTAACGTTACGGGTGCCGTGCATGAACAGGGTCCACCTTTTTTACCGTGGCAGCTTCTCTTATCCTCCTTCTTCTACCTCCGTTTCAGCTTCTTTCTCGCGTCCTCCTTCTTTCTCCTCCTCCGCGCAATCTTTTGTTCGAATCGCGATATCCTGCTGGATACATCGTCGCTGTACCTTTGGCTACGTGTAGGTGCGGTAACTCGCTTCTGTTCCGTATGTGTGCGTCTACGCCGGTGTACGTAATTATTTTACACACGTTCGGATTAAGCGGAAAAAGTTTCGAGTGTGCAAAGTTCCTACGTGAATTCAATTTGTGATTATTAGGGGGATCATATACACCGGATTCTCATTTATTTCGACTTTATTTTTCTGCTTCTCGCTACAGGATGAAAGTATCGACGAGTTTCTTAGTATTCAATAAAGATCGAATTTTATTTTCGAGGCAGTATACAATGTATTTTAGTATTCGTAAAAAAATTTTAATTTTGTCCGAAAGCATGTTATATTAATTTTATGCGTTAAATTATTGTATTAAGTCTTATTAGTTTCATATTTCTCAATGTTAAAAAATACCTTACGAGTTTTTCTCGACTTTATGCAGTGTAAACTAAAATTCATTTAGGAGAAACTACGAACATAATTTTCAAAACCGAGATTAAACTTTACAAATTACTTTACTTAGTTTATACAAAATCCGAGTTTAATTTTACTGCATAAATTATTTAGCGGAACGTTGAAATTTGTATTTAATGTTTTGCGAAATCGTAGATAAATTTTCGAATGATGTAAAGTTGGAATATTCGCAAATCAAAATAGTTTTAAATTTCCATTTAGCGTCGCGTTACATCGAAAGTATGCGACTCGAATTTTTTGTCGTTTACTCGAATAACTCGAATATTACAGCGTAATTAACGAACGCGTAAAATCGCCGTAAAATTTCATTAACGCGACGAAGAGAACGAACGAAGAAAAGTCGACGATCGCGAATCCATCTAAAAATTCGGAATTCGCAAATTCCTCGTATAAATAATAATCATGTTAAAATAGCCAAGGCGAGATGAAATGGTACGAATGTGTATGCACCGATTACGCGAGTCCCGCTTTCCCCCTCCCACATCTACAAACAAACCATTACTTCGGAACCTCTTACGTACGCCCGGCAATTATCATCTAATTCTCGCTGCACGCGTGGATTTCCGCGAAGGCGCGTATTCGCCCGGAGATCTTCCGCGAGTTCCCGACTTCAAGGCCGGGCCTCGTCGGGGACTGTGGGAACTCTCCGGGCTCCTCGCTTACATGGGTCCGCGTAACGTCGGCACCGCAATTAGTTAGATCAGTACGTTCCTGGCGCGTCGGGGCGCCTCGACACGCGACTCTGCGTCCTTCGTTATTCGAGACGCGGCGCGAGCGAACCTCTGGCGAACCTCTGGAAATCCGCCGCTCGATTTCGGGAAAAATTGTGGTATTTGTCGAGCTTCGGTTTCCCCTACCTCCAATTAGCAGTTGGGTTAATCCACCCTTGAATTCCTAGGGAGCAAAGCCGTTGGTCTCGCGTCTTGGAAAATCCTTTTCTAAGTCGCTCGTCGCGCGTTCGTTAAAGACACTCGCGTAATTTCGGGTACAAAGAGTTCGCCACCCACTCGTTCGTGCGTACATATTTACATTTAAACGAACGGCTTTTACGATCCGGCGATTTAAATATTAAGCGAAATAACGCCAGTTTACGGTCGAGTCGCCCGTTTCCCTTAGTTTCTCCTTCTCCGCGTTCGTGGATTAAACGCGCGGTTTATAAAACTCGGTCTCGGTGAAGATCCTCGTGGGTGGAGTCTCGGACGGCTAATTATTTTATCGGTCGCGGTCGTCGCTGTTGACGAGGGTGACGAGGGGAACGGCTTCGGAAAATGATCGAGAATCGGAGAGCGAGAGGGAGTGAGGGAGGGAGGGAGGGAGATGGATTTGCGGGTCGGCACCGATTCAAATACGATTCGTCGAATGTTCGAGATGTGCTCGCGCGCCTGACGTTGCGTCGAATCCTCGCGACCGCAATTTAAATAACAAGAGACCTCGAGATACGGAGGGACGAGCGAAGCAAGAGGATCACGAGCTGCACGCGTACGTACCGAGATCCGTGAGTGGCTGGGATCTTTTGCCCTTGATCCTGGGCATTAGCCGATGCTCGAATAACAGTGTGATTATGTCGCTTAATAGACCCGGTACCGAGATATCGACCGTTTTTTTGCCGTTCAACCGATTGCAAAATGTAAATATTTTGGGAAAAAAAGACAACGCGTTCCTCGATGGAACGATGTTTTTTTTTTCCATTTTTTTAATTGCGAATATAATAGTCCGCGAATATATTTGTTTACTTTTCTTCGATACTCCAGGTAATTGTTTCTGTAAAAATAAATTTATTACGGTTAATAACTATAATTTTGATAATTTCATTTCCGTAAAATATCCGTCGTACAAAAAATTAATTTTTCTCGAAAACTTATGTATATGAATTGATTACTTATTATCGTTACCTTGAAATTACTTATAGCTTTCTCGGAATATAATTTTTATACGAACATTACATATTCGTCCGCGTGTATCCGTATACAACGTTTATTTTAAGCGCGTATTCTTACCGTATCTTTAAAGCTTGTACGGCTAAACGATGTTGATATAAAAAAAAACACGAATTAGGGTATCGCGATCGGAACGAGTAAAAGAAACGGCTGTTGGTTAGAAAAATTAATATTCCTACAAAATGTTTCGAAAGCTAAACAAAAAGAACGGAAACCGACGAGAAAAATCAAAATTAATTTACGTTTAAAATTCTTCCGATAATTCGAGAGCGGTAAACGAATTTTAAAATTCAATATAGGAGTACCATAATTTTTAATTAAAAAAGTTCCAAATAAAAATATAATTCCGACTATATCTCGTCGTAACTTCAACTCGAAAGCGTAGAGAAATAAATTTTGTAGAAAAATATTGCCCGAGCCGATGGCGAGAGTTTTGTTTGAAAAGAAAGGAAAACTAACTTTTCCAATAGTTTCGGATAAACTTTGTTTAAATAAAATATCGCAGGCGTACGGATGTCCGGAAGATTTCTTTCTTTTATTTTCGATAAATACGATATCGAAAGTAGGCAAGAACGAAACACAACGAAATTAAAAACTTGGATTAAAATAAGGATGAAAAAGTTATCGAACCAATATTGATTTATTCCTTAAATTTAGATACGCGCTTTTATTATTTTTGCATTTAGTCGCGGTTTTATCGATGGATGAAATTCCGGAGAAGAAAGCCTTTCTCCAAACTGGCTCTATGTTCTAGATCCGAAGTCCCGAGGATCCGAGTTCTTCCTTAAAACGACGATAACCAATCGCTTGGAGAAGCGGCGGATAAAAGCAGGAGCTCGACTCGCGCGTCATAGTGTTCATCTCTCGTCTCTCGTCTCTCATCTCGCGTTGGCTCGAAGGGCGAAGCCGAGCGAAAAGTCAAAGGGCTCCCCGCTCGAAGGCACTAAAAGTTTTCGGGGCGCGTCGGGAATAATTTACGACGCCGAAGCCGAAGCCGACGCCGAGGCGATAACTATTCCCCGTAAACGGTGTCCGGACTCCTCGTGCGTCAACCGCGCAAAGCCGCGCAAAGCCGCGCAAAGCCGCGCAAAGCCGCGCAAGGCCGCGCACATAAATCCGTGGCTCGGTTCCGAGAAAGCAACCGCGATGTAGGTCTCTGTGTCTCGACGGCTTTTTCCCGGCCGACGTCCTTTTTCCTCGGCGCCCCGCTGCTTTTAAAGCGACGACGCCTTCCGAGGAATCCGCTAATTGATGGGATGCGCGAGCAAGAAACGTCTCTCTAAATCTAATTTATAAATTGCTCTTCTTTGGCGAACAGGAAGTGTCGTAGTGGACAGTCGGGTTAATTGACACGTACTGCTCCCCTTTTTTATACCTTTCGCGTTCGTTGGGAAATTATTTTAGAGCTTTTTCCAACTTTTCCAGCTGGCGATCGGCTCTATTATAACCGTGATTGCTTCGGATGATGTTAACCGAACGCTCTTATTAAATCTTCTCATTGACGCGGCTATAAAAATAACGAATCGAACCCAAACGACTGGTTTTTGCGATTTTTACGTTACGATCGCTTGAAAAATCTATGTATCTCGACGCGCTTAAAGTCTGAGCGTCTAAGCAGTTCGTAAAGTTTCTTTTTAACGAGTATTACGGAATTAATCGACGTATCAGGGTTAAACTATGCCGTGCTTTCATTAATATTGTGTTTATCGAAGCGACCGAGTTGGAAAACTCCTTGAAAACTTTTCCTTTGCAACGATTGTTACGCCTATTTTTGCCTACTTTAAAAGGATTATATAAGGCACTTTCGATGTAACGTACTCTCGCTGATAGCGAGCGAAAGTTGTTATTATCCAAACCGAAAAGTCACTCGAACATGATTTTCTTATATTATATGCGATGATACTCCCGATCAAGATTGATCGTTAAACGCAACGAGGATACATCCGACGGTCTTTTTATTTCGCTTGTCAATTCTTTATACTTGTAACGCGTAGAAAATAACATGACGTACGTCGTAACGGTACAGACATTAAACTTCCTGCACGTGACTTTATTCTTATCATATTTTTTTAACAACGCGAAATTAGATCAAAATAAAACAAGTTTCGAATTTAATATTATTTATAAGTAATACGGTGCGTTCGCTTTTCTCGTTCGTTAAGAATTCTAAGTTAAATATATTCGATAACGCTTAGAAAAATTGATTGTTCAATTTATAGATTCTCATCGGTGTAAAAGCAATCGGGTCGAGTTACCATAAAAATAACGCGCATTAGATAAGAACTGGAAACTTAACCACTTTGCTAATCCGTTGAAATACTAATTCAACCATATTCTTTAAGTTTTATTATCGCGAGATCTGGAATACTATCTTATTTTATATCCTTTTACGCGAAACGTTGAAATATAATTTTCGTTACATCGAATATTCGTTTTCTCTCGAACAGCAGCGAGCAAATAGTTTTTTCGAAGAAACGCTTTTATTTAAAATTGAAAGAACCGTGAGTTGCGGAAATTTGAAAAGGAATGAATTTAAATGGATTAAAATTTTAAGTTTCCTTAAAATTCTATTTTAAAATCTGTTAGGTTCATACGTAATATTTGGATTTGGATTCGGAGGAATATAATTTCGTTCCCGATTCCTACGAAAATCATAATACGTACCAAAAATACGTAGCACCGAAGAGAGCCGGTATTTCGGTCGACAGCTTGTCGCTACGTTAAAAGCGGTCTCCATACGCGAATCCAATTTCGTTCTATTGGTCGAATTCGATGAACGCATCGACAAGGTATCTCGTGAGTCACTCGAGCAAACGTCGGTATTGGTGGTAGTGCCGAATATACGTGAATATACACGAATATACGTGAATATACGCGAATATACGCGAATACACGAGGCTCGCGATTAAGGACCGCAAGTTCAATTTAATAAACGGAACGTATCTCTACGTGCATAATCGCGTTGCGCGTTGTTTCTCTTTTTCTCTTATCCGGGGCGCGCGTATTCCCTCTCGGCACGCGTTCCTCCGAATAAGCGAACGAGCGAACGAGCGAACGAGCGAACGAGCGCATAAGCGAATAAGCGACGTACGGTAAAACCGACGGGGAGAGAGAGAAAGTGAAAGAGAGAGGAGTTTACGTTTTACGCTCTCGTAAATAAGAATGCGTAAAGAGCCGATATATTCTTTTTTATGCGCATGCTCGGACGAAACCTGCGCGCATTCTGCCCTCGGCGGTACTCGGTGTACGAAACGCGGATGCTGTTACAGTACCGCATCTGCATGCGTGTGCGTGCGCAACCGGGCCGAGCTTCTGCGCAAACGATCGTCGATAAGCTGCTTTAATTTATCGCTCTTTTCCCCGGGGTCGATGTACCAACTGTAACGAGTACTGCTGCCGCTGTTGTTGCGGTGCTCGGCTATGCTTACGTTCCTATACGCGTCGGCCTCGTTAAAGTCAACTCTGGATTTTCGCTACCTACCTCCTTTGCTCCCTCTCCCGCGATCTCCGGCGATCTCCGCGATCTCCGGCGATCTCCCGCGATCTCCCGCGATCTCCCGGGAGTCCCGACGTAAGCCGGCGTACTTATATCCTGAATTTCGGATCGAACGTGCACGGTTCGGGAGTAATGGGTCGCTCCAAGGGCGTAGTTTCCGCTATTATTTCTTACGATCCGGTTAAAGTTCGATGATTTAAATCGAGCGGGGCTTCGGTGCTCCGAGTGCGAATCTCGACGCTGATTTATTTTTGTGCGGTTTTTTTCGAAAACCGTCTCGCCCGTTGATCCTTTACCTTTCTTTTCGTTTTTTTCGTTTTCTTCTCCTCAACGCGGATAATCGCTAGCTACGACCGCGATTAATAACTCAATCATAAAAGACCGCGAGTCACGATTCAACTCGGTTCGAGGGACTTTCACGCATCGTGTACCACTTATCGAAAGATTAACAATGTCCAAGAGAACGTTCCCTACGAATAAATTGTCCGTGAGGCTCGGTAGGCTTATTTATCAAATCCGTCCCCGAGTATCGCGTACGCGCGTGCGGCGAGTGGCGGCGAGTGGAGGCGAGATACCTTAATTACTAAAAACACCCCGATAAGAGCGGGGCTGCGCTTAATAAATCGAGGATCGGACGCGAGCCACTGGGGCGGAGGCTCGACGCGAGAATTCAGAAAAAAGAAATTCCTCCTGCGGTACGCTCGATCCGATATAAAAGGCTGTAAAAAAAAGCCAATTTCAATGAGACGCCGAAGAGAAATCCAGCGAGATCCAGCTTCGGAAATTAGCGAGAGCGGTGAAGCGAGGGGTACGAGGGTGGGGTAAGAGAGAGGACGAGGACAGATACAAAGTGGGAGCGGGAAAAAGGTAGGTGTACGCGGCTCGGTAGATTACAGTACCTTTGTTTTTGCACGTTCATCAGATATTAAGCGAGTCGTTATCGACGACTGGTATCGGGCCTACGGCAAGGAAGCAAGTGTGCGTACGGTGTCTCACAGATAAGCTATCGCAAGCGCTCGCTGGAGACCGATGCCTCTCGCCCTCTTTCTCCCCCTTACACCCCTGGCTCCCCCGGCGATCTCAGTCTCCCTCGCTCTTTATCTTTCTTTTTCTTCTGCAAAAGAGCCGTAATAAATTGTGGCAGAGATCGATTATTTTTATCGATCTTTCATTCCAATTGTCCACTTGCCGTGCGCATGATAAATGTTAAGTACTTAGTTTAAATAATGAAAATTCGAATAGCATCGGTGATTGAAATATTTATCTGAAACATTGATTTTATTATAATTGGATGTTATTTCTATGTTTCTTAATATAAGCGTAATCAGATGTTAATTCTACGAAAGAGTATTCGTATCCGAGCGGAGGCATCATTCGTCTTAATGAAGAAAATATTAAAAGTTTCGTTGAGAAAAAAATCTGAACTTGTAAATATCTGATAGCGAAGGGATTGCATTCTTCGTACGCTCGTTAAAACTACAATGTTGTTAGTTAATGCCAATGATGTCATAAGTTTACGGTTAAGAAATAAAACAGTAATCTTAAACTTTTTTCTCTCTATCGCAAAGACCGAGATTCATTCATTATTTTTGTGTCTACGAGACTACGTATGTTTTTGTGATCAATTTTCGTAACGATAAGCGAAAAGAAACGACGTCATTTATCCGAGCGAAGGAAAAAAATTTTTAAAAAGACTAGAAGTTCGTAAATTAAGAAATTCGTATGTAGTTTTAATCGATGCGGATAGGAAAATGCGTTATAAATAATATAAATACGATTATATTGTATTTTTATACTATTTCAGCTGTTTCAATTGCATTTAATTTTCATACATAAATTAAAAATTAATTAAATTGATTAAATAGATATTTTTATTTTATTGTTATATTTAATGATGTTTAATCTCTATTTGAAAACAAACTGCGATGAATTTGATTTTGGTAAACAAGTGTGACTCACAAATAAATACGAATGTACTCTTAGCTTGTTTTTTCATTAAAATTTTTTTCTATAACTTAATACGTTGTATAAGTTCGTAAAGCGTCTTAAAAATATTTGTATAAATTCACGCACTCGACTTTAAAATGCAGATTATATTCGTACAAAATTATAATAAATTAATTATGTTTTACAAATACATATAATTATTTATCACTTTTTAGCTAGAAATTGTTTCGTATAAAATTTATTGAATTTATAATAAAATTAATGTATAATAATAATTTTTTTGTATAAATTTTTAGATACGTGCTTCCAAATTATATCCTGATCAAGTATAACTATGAGCAGAGATTTTCAATGTACCAGTTTTAACAAGATTTTATTTTAGAAAAAGTTATTCTTATTTTAATGAAGAAACGGAGAATTTTCAAGCATTATGAACATGCATTTTATATCTAGATAAATATTTCTCTGCTTCATAAAGCATCTGTTAATAATTTCCTATTTTTTTAACGATTTAAGACTTTCCGAACAAGTTTTGTATGCGTAAAGCAAGAAATAATAATTGTCGAGTAAAATAATATCTAAACTATCTTATTTTCTAGATACATAATAAAAAATTAATAAAAAAGACGAATCATTAAATTATTTTAATTGAATATAGATAAGAGTTGCGTCGAAAAACGAATAAACTCACAAAAATAAAAAAGAATTAGTTCTTCTAATATATTAAATATGTAGATATAATTCAGTTGATCGGGAAAATATTTTACAGGAGGGTCTTTTAATTAGATATAAAAATAAACTCTCTAAATAAAATCTTATACAAGAAAAGTATGCGTAGACTCTAAAGATTAATTCTGAGGTCAAGAATGTTGCTCGGTAGTTGATTATATTAGCAGAGATAATGGATTGATCGGTAAGACGGATAAAAATGAAATAAATAAAACTACCTTGAAAGTTTTAATTACTGTACTGCTAAAAAACTGTATATATATTAATGTATATATAAGTGTTTACAGTAAGTAAAAAGAAAAAATGATATTCAATACAAGTTTCTTCGTATTTTCTTTACTGCTCTGCTTCTTTACTAAGATTTACTCGATTCGTGTACAAGTAGTTTTGCTGTATTCATTAATGTAATATTTTGCCATTATGTTTTTATATATCATTAAACAATAGAATCAGTTTCCGATCTGAGAATTTATATCATTATGTATTTTAAAGAACTTTTTGCAGAAGTATTAAATTCAAGTAGTCTAAATGATTAATAACGTTTCAGCAATTTATTTTACTTCAATAGTATTTTTTGGATAAATTGAATGTATACGTTTAAGGACTCGAATATTTTTATATCACATTTAGAGCGAATGTTTTTTTTATATACATAATACGTATAGAGTGAATGTAAAGATAAAAATATCTCGTTTAATTAGTTATACCGCACTAGATTTAAATTTTCGCAACGATACATTTTTAAACTATTTTAGTCTTTTATATCTATCGATTTAAGAAGTTTTAAAATGTCATAACAGATTAAATTTGATTTAAGAATGTATATAATACGATTGCTAAATAAAGTTTGAAGCATTTAATGAAACGTATATGAATACGAAAAGTTCATAGAAATATATTCTTGGCATGTAATACATCATATCTGTTTATTTCTAATATGAAACAAAAAGAATTTATAGAGCGTAGATATTCATTTATTTGTAGGATTTATTAAAATTTATAGTTATAAGATTGTAATTTATATATATTAATATAATTTATGTTATCAAACGAACGTTAAAAAGTACATTTTATTAAATATGTCGGAGAAATAAAAATGACCTAATTATGAAAACTTTAAATATTCATATCTTGATTTCATACAACAGTTTTACAATATCGTTCGTAGATTAAAAAATTGTGTATAAATTAATATTTAAAATAATTTCTTTGATCCGTAGAAAAGAATCTTTATTATTCAAAATATGTCGACGTTTCATATATTTTATGATTCCGTCCATCATTAAGTCATAAACACTAAAAAAGCATCAGCGTTTTGTGAATAATAAACTTCTTTTTCTCCCAGTAATTCAGATAAATATAAAGATTTATTCATTTGCATTTATAACGAGTTTGTAGAAAAACCCCTTTAAAAACGAAAATCCTTCGAATAATTCTAAACTGATTCGTGCTATGGTTATTTTATTATTGCATCGCTACTCTACAGAAAACGAAGCTGTATGCGAAGTGAAAGGGGTTAAGATGATTGTCATATTTTTTAATTATATACCGGTGGTATTGTTGGCGTAAGCAAGAGTTTACTTTGTAATCTTATGAGAAATTGTACATAAAATATGTATTTAACTTTCGATTCCCGTAAGTTCGTTAATTCTGTAATTTGTTGCGCACGAGGTAACGAAATCTGCGAATTAACGAAGATTCGCGTACAATTTTTAAAGTAACAAATTGCCCGTGTACAATTTTGTAAAAAACGACGTTTCGCACAAGATCAGAAACGAATTTTCATCGGGCACACGTCGATCAGAATTTTCGTTTCGCTCGCTTTGAGCAACAAAGACTATTATTTATTCCCGAGATAACGAAAGCTTGAAACCCATTTGCAGTTGATGGATCATTATCCGAGTAAAAACCGTTTGGAAAAAAAAGACGCTATAAGGCGGAAAAGAAAGGAAACGCATTTACCCGAGCTGTAAAACATTCGTTCATAGGCCATCAGCGAAAGACAGTTTTCCCTGCAGCGTTCATCTTTTCGCACGACCTTATTGCTACCGGAGCCGTATTATAGCTTAAAGCACAATAGCTTCTTTCCGCTCTCGGCGTAGGTTTACGTCCGTCTCTCCGGAATCGTTGATTGCGCGAGGCGTTGCTCGGAGCTGCGATACCAAGAGTCCCTCCGAGATCCAAAGCATTATCAGACCCATAACTCGATAAACGAAGGGTTTACTCGCGAGATGCGTTTTTTACGTCCTTGCCGAGGAAACGCCGCTGGCAGATTTGTTACTCGCGTCATCGTTGGCTGGCGCCGCCCGCGTTTCTCTCTCCTCCTTTAATCCTGGAGTCGTACGTGTTTTTTTTCTTGCTACTTGGTCGCTGCATATTGACACGGACGCGTTTTCCGTAGCGTCAGTTCTTCAATTTGTTATCGATCAAATATTCAACAGGGAATTTGTCGAATGTTGCAAAAATTATGAAGGTTTGTTGAAACTTTTGCGCTGCTTTTTGTTTTAATCGGGATTAGTAGAGTGTCGAACATTTTCGATATTTTTCCTTGCGGAGAAACTGATCTTATACGAATGCGAATCAAGAGTTCGGCACGGAAAAATTTTGAACGAAGCTACTCATCGAACGAATTCTCGAAGATTCGCAATAATTCCGTATGGTTACCGTATAATTAAGTTGACGTCGAGCGTTTTATAGAAGAAACATATTAAAATGTAAAAGTACTCGTACAGTACGTATTTTTATTAAACAATTTTTTTAATCGCGCTGTGTAACGTTTATGGAGAAATATTAATGAATAAAATTGCGTTGTATAATTTTTTCAAAGATAAATGCAACGATTTATATAAAAGTTCGCATTTTAATTGTAAATACGGCTTTCCATTAAAAACGAATTTTTTTATAAAATGTAAAAAAACTTGATCCATCGTTCGTAAAACAACGAAAACGCGTAAATACTGAAATATAAATTCCGAAACAAATAATTTAATCGAGATTTTAATTTATCCTTATTTTTTACTACAAATATCTTATTAAATAATTTGAAATGAAATTCAAAGTTGAATTCGCATCGAACGAGTAATTTTTTAAAGCAGAAGTGAAAAGAAACTTATATAAAAACATGTGTTCTCGTGATTTAACTTCTCTAACTCAGAGTATATCTTTTATGCGCTTATGTACAACAGATGTTACAAAACAGTGACTATACACCTTTCGAATATAGTGACATGCTTTAAAATAAATTACTCGAGTATCGCAATAATTTTTATATACAAAAAGTTGTATATAAATGTCTCCGCTGACGCGATGTCCGTTAATATCTTTTTTCTCATCCTAGCTGCGGAGCTACGGTACAAAAAATGAAAATCAAAATATATCCGACTCAATGAATACAGAGAACGAGATATTCTAGTGAAATTTTTTCAAGAAATCTACCGAAAATACTTTACGTACGTTAATATACGCAGACTCGCTGATCTCAAAAAAAAAAAAATAAAGCGGAAGGTAGTCATTCGAGCCTACGGTTATTCGATCCATTCGTAACTCAAAGAAAGGATTATCCGTTGTTTTTGCGTTATTATATTCGATATTTATTTAAATATTAAAAGTTTACACAAGAAAGTAAAAGTTGATTTTAGTTTTTTAAAGCGTAGATCACGTATTTATTTCACAAAATTGATTTTTACCGATTCGTCTTCGCGAATATAAACAAATGCGTCAAACTGTCTTATCGATAAAACCGATTATTTTTATATTTAAGATAGAAATATTGATTAGAAAATAACGACATCGATTTAAATATAGAAGCGATTTTCAAGGTAAATTCCCGAAAACTCGTTCCGCAAAAATTTGGAGAATATTGGAACTCGGGTTCCTCGATAGCGCCAACCGGTCAAAAGAAAAAAAAACGTGGATGGAAATGAAATTGACGGAGGCCCGAGTCGAAGCAGCTCTCGTAGTTGGTCGCAATACCGTCTCTCTCTCTCTCTCTCTCTCTCTCTCTCTTACGCACCGCGTATCTCGCGCATTACGTAACGCGCACTTTGGACGAAACGCGACTCCGACTCCGACTCCAACTCCGACTCCGACTCCGAGCTCCGAACCCGGGCGAACGATGCGCGAGAAAGCCTCGACGCGGGGATCGAAGGCGGCCCGGATGGCCGGCACAAAGTGCATTTTTTATCATGCCGACAGCGGGACTCGCGCCGCATACGCGCACGTACCTGCACGTACGCGCATTTACAGCGTACGTACACGCGGCCTCATTGTTTCGCATTCGCCTCGTGCCGAGGGCGCAGTCCTTGCGATATGGCCGCACGCGCTGCCGTATGCATATATCGGCGACGCGCGATAATGAAATTCAGACACGGTAGCGAGTCCGGCATGCCGTAACGCCTTTCGCGACGCCCGTTGCATTAATTTCCCGAGGCGGTACGTGCCTGGACGCCCCCGCGATTTTCCCTTTGTCTCCCGGTTCGGTTGGGTCTCCCCCCTGCGCAAAGGTCGGTTCGCATTTTTCGCCGCGGGACTCGCGTGAACTTTCCTCGTCCCTCGTCTTCCCCCCCCCGTCCTCCCCCCGCGTCCTCCCCCCGCGTCCTCTCCCCACTTGGTCGACCCCTCCGACTCTCAACAACGATTTCACCTTGCGATTGTTGCAACTGTCGCCTAAGAGCGCACCGACCGCGTTCCACTCCCGGCATTGTCATGGAAAGGACCGTAATTTTTTAACGCGAAAAGAGCATTGTCTCGGGGATCCAGCCCGTATTTACCGGGAATAGGCTTCTTTCGACGCCGGTCTTTATTTCTTTCTTATTCCTCAAATTACGTAATTAGACGATTTTTATCCGAATCGGAGTTGCCAAAAATTACTGTCTGGAGCGGATCGCGTTGCTTCGGAGGCCGTTCTTTCGATTGCAATGAAAATTTACGGTGCAATCGAGTCTTCCGATAGACCCAAACCTTTAAAATTTAATCGAGAATTCAAACTCGAGAAAAACACGGATCGAACCAAGTTACGAGAATTTTCGAGAAGCTAAAATCGAACGAAATGTAGAAACTATTTTGAAATGGCGACGAAGTAATCCGTAATATTTTATAACTTTGATACCAAGTTTACGACTCACTCGTATTCGCGATTGAAAGTCGATCCGTATCGAAAGAGTTTGAACGTTCGCGCACGATCGATTCGCATGGAAGATACGAAAATGCGAGCGATTCGTTAATTTAGCATTCCGATTGTATCGAGGAGTTTGCGCGTTCGTCGACGCGAAGCTACGGCACCGAAAGAGAAACAGGAAGGAAAGATAACGAAGCTCCACCTACGCTCGCCTCGATCATCGAAGCGAAGTCGAAGCTCTTTGATCTCGTCGATTCGCTACGAACCGAGTGAAGCACTATTCGTACCGAGGGATTCGTAGGCAGATCGGCAGATCGGCAGATCGGCAGATCGGCAGATCGGCGTGACGAGCCGAATAACCGCAACGAGTCTTACGAGGTGAGATGGAGGTGAGAAGGAGGCAGGAGCAGGAGATAAAGGAAGGCGAAAAAAAGGAGGGCTCGAGGGGGAGGAAGGGGGAGGAGGAAGGAGTTTGCATACGTACGATTCGAATTCGTGCGTGCGAGAAGCAAACCGCATTCGCACGGGGATGTGTGCGCAGTCGACGGTAGCAACGGCTGCGCGTTAAACGCGTTCGTCGATGCGCAAAAATGCGGCTGGTAGTGTTCTTATATGTACGTAAGGTAGCTCATTATATCGGGCGGCCCTTGTTATATGCGCCGTATGCATGAGTATGCGATAGCGCTCGAGGATCTTTTTCGTTCGAGGATCTTCTTCTTCTTTGTTTGAGTCTTCTTTCTTTTCTCCGGCGTTTTTTTTTTTGCGCCTTTTTTCCCTTTCGGTCTTTCGGCGTTTCCGAGGGGAGGTTGGGGGGAAGGGGCAGGAGAATCGACGGACGCGCAACACGACTTTAACGAATAAATATTTGCCTCTGCGTTGACTCGCCTACCGTGTGATATTCGATAAAAGAGCGAGACGACATCTTGAAAATGCGAATTTTCGCCATCTCCAAAACTGATCGCGAAAATATCCAATTCTTGGACTCGTTCGTTCTTTCGTCCACGGAATCGTGTCTTTTCTGTTAGTCGGGAGAAATAAAATGCTAAACTTAACGAAACTTATAGAATCGGTGTTTTGCGTGACAAAAATTTTGAATCAAAATACGTCATTTTTTCAGATTTTTTTAGAACGAGTTTATCTCGAAACATTTACGCGGTCACCAATGGAGGATAAATTATTTGTGGATAAATTTATTACAACTTAGTTTCTTTGGGTACTCGGAGACGAAAGTCAATAATTTTGTTGAAATTAAATGGAACAACGATTTGGTTCAAGTATATCGAAATAACTTTTCAAAGATATAAATTACGCAATCAATTATTGAAATAAATTGATACAAATTTATACTCAACATTTAACGTAATGACCGTTATTATATATTTGGATATTTTTAATTTTCTCATAAATTTCGTCTAAATATAATCGAAAAGATAATTTATCTATCGTCTTTTTCCTAGTTGCGAAATAATTTAATAAACGAGGGATCAATTTATTTAAGGTATTTTTTCTTTGTTTGTCGTTATTATTATTATACTTAGTATTAACAGATACGAAAATTATAAGCTATGTCGAAAGTTATAATATACATAAATTATCGAAAGCGTAATTTTTTGCGCATGCTACAATGGGAAATTTAAATTTATTGTAGATTGAAAAATTGACTACATTTATTTTGATTCACCACAATCTAATATTAGTAAATATCTACTTTACTCGTAGATAGTTCCAATGAAAAGTAAAATAACGCTTATGAATGATCGGTACAATATCATACATTACGTATACGTTATCTATTTTTGAAAATCTAATGTATTTTATTATTTTACGGTATAAATGCATTTAAATAAAATTAATTTATCTTCCATACGCATCGATAATTTATATAATTTTTACACTTAAATACCTTATATTATATATCTTTATTAATCTTACGTCACGAAGATGTAGTATTTAAAATAAGATAGAAAAAACAATTTTTATAACAAAAAGGCTAATTTTTATAAAATACAATGTTCTATTTTTAAGAAAAAAATTTTTCGATATAAATAGAAGCCTGGTAAATTTCGTAATTCATGATTTTTTTAAATATTTGAAAAATGAAATTTTAGAAAAAAAGTTTTCAAACGTGTACAAACATTCGATTCGAGCTAAGACTCACGAAACATTTATGAATTTTTTGTTTAAATTTAATTTTCATTAAATTAAATGAAAAATATTTTGAAAAAATAAAATGTCATTCTACCCTGAAAACGAATAAAGGTTTTTTCATTTCTCCACGAATTTCCATTTAAAAAGAATCGAGTAATCCATAAAATTCAAAATGTGTGCATCAAAGTTTAGTGCTCCAGTAAAAAAGTATGTTATTTCTTGAAAAAGCAACGAGAATTTGACGGAGGTTGCTAACTCGGAAATAATTTCCGTCCCTGAAAATTTCTTGAAAAAGCAGTTAAAAGTTCCTCGCGTTTTCGTAATACTCCCTCGAATGTCGCCGTAAATTCGGAACAGCGCGTGGAAGCATCGGAAACTCCGCCATGGAGGGAATGTCGTTGGAGCGGTGAACAACGACGGAGGCATTTCAGGATTTTGTACTCCCGGGCTTCAATTCTTTAAAGTCGCGCATCCTAGCCGGATAATTGCAAGGGGTATAAAAAGATGCTGATCACTTCGCGGAAATTAAAGATGTATCTTTAACGAAAGCGAAAGCGAAGGAGGTCGCGAGAAATATGCCGATCGTAGGAAATGACGTTGACGCTTTTAAGATGCGGTGAAACTAGACTGTTTAATTGCACGCGGTAACAGAAATAACTAGAGTTACCACGATAAATTATCGCGATGTATTTCTTCCTTTTACAAAAAAAGAGGCGTAATTATAGCGCGAGTTTGGATTAATACCAGAAATAGAAAATTACAAGTCATTTTTTTAAGTACATCTTTCAGATTTCTGTTTTATCATTCGTTATTTATACGGCGAGTATAGTCGTTGAAACGAATTATGATTTATCACTGTAATCGGACGATTTATTTCCAGGTATAATCTAACTATTAAGTCTTTATAAGGTATTGTAAATCATTGTAATCGATAACAAAGCTCACCGAGCTCAGCTATTTTATTTCTCCACGTAACGAGCAATTTTCATTAGCCAAATGCTCCGAGAATAATTTTCGAACGCAAGCGAATCGTCATCTTCCTTTTAAGTATTTTAAAAGTCTTATACCGGCCGAGGCTATAATTACATTCATCGTGAAAAAAATGCGATGCAATATTGTCTAGCGGAGCTGAATTAAGTACGAGAAGCAGAGAAGCAGACTCGGAGTCAGTTTTGAACGTGTCATTCAAAGAATAAGCGTATAAAGTCTCGCCGATGTTCCGACGTTCCGACGTTCCGACGTTCCGACGCTCCGCAACGTAAAATTTTGTTACGCATATAGCAGGTTCTTCATAATTAAGAGTCCAACCCGAAGAAGTGATTCAACTTCTCGGTTCACCGGATTCTTTGGCGTCTTTTAAATGTCTCTCAAACTTCGAGACGTGAATTTTTCTTGTCATTATTTGTAATTTACTTTTTCTTCGAGCAGCTCGATTCGAGAGATACCGAATCAACGTGGCATTAATTTTAAAACGCGAATCGTTCGCGTGAATCGTTATTATTTATAAGAAAGCGTTTCGTTAGAAACGTTAAAGACTATCGCTGATCGATATCGGTATAGAAGTATAGAATTCTCGGTACTACTTTTCAAAACAACCACTTTTATTCCTTATTCTCATTGTTGTTATCCGCTGTTACATCGATGCTTCGTCTTTAACATCCAGACCATCCGATGCGAATTAATTCTCCAAATAAATATAATTTCCAAATAAAATCGAGCGTTAACGTCGAGTCGGAGTCGACGGTTCCAAGATTGCACGGTTGCAACACTGTGCATAACGCGTATCGGTGTCGTAATCAAAATGTCCTATCGCATCGAGATACGTAATTAATTGCAACAAAAATCATCCGTATGCCTTACACGCGTGGAGATATTTCATTCGCGACAACCGGATAATTCCATTGGCTGCTCTCGCGAGCCGTCCAATCCGCGCTCTTATCTCCGAGACGCCCGAGAGGAAAAAGCAGAAAAGTGTCCTCGCGTCTGTCTCGTAACGAAACGTCGCTCCTCGTTCCGAACGGCTCAGCCGCGCCCGGACAACTTGGACACATCCGCGCGTCATCGTTTTTCCACATCCGGTCTCGCTGTCGCATCTACATCGAACGGAGCGACGCCGAGGATTTTTGCGAGTCACGACGATGAGGATCGGCGCGTGTACCACCGCGACATCTTTCCTGGTGCGTGTGTGTGGCCCAACCCTCGCAAAACCGACTTCGGTAATGGATTTCGCGTCCGCTACCGGTGCGGATGTACCGCAGGAATGACGAGCTTTTCCTTTTTACCTCGGGTAATTGGAGATCGATCCGTGCAACACGACAACCTTAACACGCGAAATATTGTCCCCGGGATATTACAATGAGATCACGAGACGCTTAGGTTTTGTAGCTTTTTTCCTTTTTTCCCCAGCCTGTGAACCCGGCCTTTTTACCATAGCCTTAAATCTGTGGCTACCGTACGAGAACCGTTCTTCCATTTACGGCTGAGGCTTTTTCTGTACTTCTATACTCTACAGCACATTTTCATTACCGTACCAATATCTTTTTCTCCGTATTTCGTGTTTTTCCCGGCCGCGATTCGTGTCTCTAATCCATCTCCTTCCAATATAACATTACGTTACACGATATTAAAATATCGATCTCGCTTTTTCTTACCGGTATCCTGAGCATTATTACACTTTCGATGGGCCGGTACAATTAAAAAAATGCCGATAAATACATTTTACAAATTTTATGTACTATTTATGTACCAGAGGACTACCGCACGATTATGCGGAAAGTAATAGAATATCGTAAAAAGTAACGATAAATAAAATCGAATGATAATAACGCATTCTTGTAAAAACTAAAATAATCTTATCTTTTATATTCGCTGCATATTACGTTCATTATATAAATATAATGCGTACTTATGAATTAGGTACGGGTGTAAAAATATTAAAAATTCAATTGTTTCTATTTGCATATCAAAATTCGCGTATTAAATCGAACATCGTAACTGGAAGTTTAGAGCTCAATTAACGAATGCCGTTAACGTAGAGTATAATTTTAGTTACCTCTAATATAGTATAAATAAATTACGAAAATTTATCTCCATAAAATTTTCATGCACGAAGTAATGTTTCAATTTCCATTAAGCTGATATATTTTAGGAATGTATAAGAAACTATATTAAATCTAAGATAATATATTCTATTCGATACCGTTACTTGTCTCAACTTATATAGATGTATAATTAAATATTCTGTGGGTATTCGTGTTTTACAACAAAATAAAAACCTTTTATATAGAATAAGTATGTTTGCTCTTTAACCTATATATCTTATAATAATGTACCTTTGCAATTACACGGATCAACTATACTTGTATCTATTTATAAATTCGAAGAAAGTTATTTATAGAATTATGTTTTAACTTTGCCCAAACAAATTCGTATTCGTAAGATTGTGTACTATTTAACACGTTTTAGGAGCGTATAACGATGCTCGATTATTATTCTTAAATACAGCGATAAAGTTAATCACCGTTTTATTCATAAAAAAATAAAACAACGATTTTTATAGTATTGAGTTTGGAGTGGTCGTAAAATTGAAAGAACGGCAACGATTGCTTTTTGCTTTTAATAATAATCAAGTTCGAAAAGAGAGAGGGAATCGAAGGAAGATGCGCCTCGATTATCGACGTAACGAGTTTTCCATTTCGAAGACTTCGAAGTCTCGAATCGAGCGTTCGCAGCCTCGACTCACCATCATCGGAGTTCTATTTTGCACCGGAAACGAGAATTTCCCGCACGCGGCGAATATTCGCACCGCAGGAGGAACGCATTTAGAGCCTCGGTACTAATTTCGAATTTGTTTGCCAGTCGCATTAGCATTCCTCGCTGCGTTGCTTTAACTAATTCGCGAGTAAACTTGCCTCGACGCTGCAATAAAGACACGCGTAAACCCCGCCAAAAGGGGAAAACAAGAGCCGAGTCTCGAGTTCCTTCGCTGCGAAAATGCAAGTCGATGCGCGTGACCGGACCCAGGGAACTCGAATGTTTTCGGATCTTAACGATCAGCGAGGCGTTCGTCGATGTAAATCGGGGGCATACTCTTATACTCTTTCCCTCTCGCTCCTTTTATTTCGCCTCTTATCTGCCTCGAGTCGACGAGTCGACGAGTCGAAACGAGGAAGCGGGGAATGCGCGTCTTGGTGTACGTATGCCCTGGGTATACGCGTTCGCACGTGGCGTCTTATTCTCGGGAGCTTGACATTCACCGGGAGTCGTTGATAAACGTCTACGTACGAGAAGTAAAAAGGAATGAGCTCATTATCCGACGTAATGAAATATTAATTTCTAAGATTGCTAGCGTGATTCGTCCAAGTTTTTATCGAAGCTTTGAAAAAATTTTCTAAATAAAAATTCGCCGATAATTTGTATTTTCTTATTCGATATTATACAGTTTTTAAAAGGATTTTTTTTTATTATTTATACGGCACGCGAGTTTTCACGCTGATTTTGTTTTTCCTTAGCTCGTCCAACTGTTTAATGCATCGAATTACGTAATAAACTAGTTTCGTTACTGCTCGAAAAATGTGTGCTGTACATTTGTACCGATGATGCGCGCATTAAATTACTTTACAACTTCGTAATTATTACATTAGAAATTTGCAAGCTCATAGTAAATATTAACTGCACAACAAAAATGAGACCTTTGACTCTATTTTCAGAGTCAAAACAAAGGAGTCTTATATACCGCGGATGATAAGATATGCAAGTTTTTTCATCGTGTTTTATCTTACAGTAAATTAACTTGTAGGATATACCACATTATAATATCAGCGTAGATAATTGCACTAATCTTCGTAGTACTTCTATTTACGTGATAAGTGACGCAACCAATCTTAACCATTTCTAATTTCATTGTGCAATAGCGTATACCAATAATAGATTCGATACAATGTTAAACCCTAAGTTTACGTATTCGATTTTACGTTTGTATCGCTTAGTTGCATCACGATTTTTTCAAGATTACGGTTTTCGTTAAATTATCGCGAATAAAATGATGTTATTCTTATTATTCGATGCATTATTTCCTAAAACTATAGAAAATATTCGTTGGACGTAAGTAATATTTTTCGTACAAAAAACACTATTTTGAAACAGCTTGGTTTACTTAGGACTGAAACGAAGAAAAAATATACACTCGGTGCAGTCGTTTATCACGAATAACGACTAAATTCAAGGGGGGACACAAGCAAAAAATCTGATCTTTTGAGATTGTCAGTAAAATAATGACAATTTTATTAGTGTCTTGATAACTCCGAGACATGTCGCCTGATATGACATTATCGCGTGTGTACTCATACTGCATGATTAAACTTTTTTTTTTTTTTTTATAAAACTGGATGTATATACTCAAGTATTTTAGAAGAATATTTTTTATTTGAAGAAAAAAGATTTAAAGTTAGCGTGGGTATATTTATGCGATGAGAAATAGCTGAAATACTCCTTGGGTGGAAAAATTATAGATATTTTATCTATCAAAAAAGTAGACGCAGCAGACGCGCATCGATTATCAAAAAGCGTTATCTCCTCGTAAATTGAAACTGTAACCAGGTAATTTTCAAATAAACAAACTAACCAACCGCACATATTTATACAAATGTCGCTTATATTTTCGTTCGATTTGGCCATGTATCGGTCCTTCGTTCGACAACTATTAGCATACTCATTATTTACATCGTAGCTGATCGTCGTACCGAATCAACCTTGTTTCGTTCTACGCAGCGGTCTGAATTTTTCCTGTCCCACCTTTGGGGATCTTTGTTTTCAAGTTTTCAGAAATACAACTTTATCGAGGTTCGAGGTAAAAACGAGAGTAATAAGGATGCGATAACAACAAAAATTTGTCAATTTTACGAAAAATTGACGTATGTGGTTCAAGATCGCTGATAACGATAAAAAACATCGCGTGAGGTTCGAATACGCGTTAAAATGATTTTTAGCGTAACGCTTCGTCTAAACAGGTTACCTAAGCTATCTCGAGAATATCAACGACGAGCTCAAATATTTTGATGCGAGCAAGGTTAACGTTTCCTAAAAAATGAAAAAATCCGTGTTTACCTTGGCGAGCACAAATTTTCCGGAACGAACGCAGTTCCGTGTCCAGTTCGCGTTCTTCGGATATACATCCAGTTTTGAATTATCCCTGTTGAAAAAAGCATCCATGAAACGAGAAAATTCTTCTCCGACGCATAAATAATTTAGAAATGAAGCATTTTATAATCGATTCGTCGTCGGAGCCACGCAAACAAGACTCGAGGAAATTTTCCGCTTCGTTCGCAAGCGACGAACGAATCTCCCTTGTTATTGAAAAGTGCTTATATAGTCCGGTGGTATCTCGAGCTCTCTCCTTCTCTCCCTCTCTCCCTCTCTCCCTCTCTGTCTCGAAATTATCGTAATACGCTTAATCTCGCATCTCTTCTCTCATGCGACAGTACATTAAGTCCGAACCGCCGAGGCGATTACGGACGCCCGCGGATGAATCGGAGCGTGCGGGCGCTTTCAGGCGTGATTTATAATAACGTATCTGGAGCCATTAGAAGCGCCGAGAGTGTGCGACCTCTTGCGTCAGCCGCCCCCGGGAAGAGCGGGGGATAATTATACACTAGCGATAAGCGGGAGCCGCGATAAGGTCATCGTGCCGCGCGCACATCATCGGCCGTCCGTCCGTCCGTACGTACGCTTTCTTCTTCTGCGGCTTTTCCGCGCCGACGCACGTGACACCCCCGCGGACTTTGGATTTGGTGAGTGGCTGCCTGGTAGTTTCCACAGTTGACTCTTCCACCTCCCTCGTCGACTCGCGCGTTTTTTACGCGCACCTCGAGCTCGAATCTCGAGCGGGGGAATGGGGGAATCGCGACAGTCATCGCCGATGTCTGTTTACGAGCCGCGCGGGTATCGAGGCCTTCCTATGCAACTGGAACATCCGCGGTTCAGCAATAACAATTAATCCAACGATAAAGCCTAGATTTACTTTACGGCTAGAGACCGCTTGAACCCGACTTCCTTTTTATCAAATTTTTATAACTAATGGACGACGCGAGAAATCCGCGCTTCCTTTCGGCTTTCGAGCTCTAACTTTAAAATCGCTTTCTACGATTCAACTTACGTTTATTAACTACCGCCGCATCGATCGAACCTTAAAACACGCTTTCAAATTTAACGTCGCCAATCATTTTTATCGTAGCGGACGCATTTATGGCTTTTTCGATAATTATTGCCGCGAAGGAAATTAAAGGAATTTGCTTTCCAAGTTTATTTCGCGCGGAAATTTAAAGATCGTCGGTGCTCGCGGTAAATAATATCGTGGAATGAATTACGCTTCCGATCAAGGAAAGTCGAGTTGGATTCGCTCGTACCGTTTGCTTCGCGTTAAAAATTTAGAAACGCGAAAATCCGTGTAAAATCGCTTCGCGAAATCTCTCGCGAAATCTTTCGCGAAATCTCTCGCGAAAATTGATGATCGGATTCGTCGGGGAAGCGAGTCGACGAGTTCGAAATCCGTTCGCTACCGATCGCTACTATATTTGCGATTATCCGTGGAAAGCCACTTTCCAGGCATCCAAAAAGTCACGACTCACGGGACCCGGGCACGATATTCGATTACAACCCGAGATTCGATCTTACGCCACGTTTGCTCCGCGCGAGCAGCGACGCTCGATAAACGCCAACCCGAAATTACGAGTGACCCAGTTGCAAAGCTATGCATCTCCGCACGTACGCACCGCTAGTTTCCGGATAACGCGACTCCCCGTAATCCGAGGCCAGCCGACGTCTACCCACCCGCCTCGAATCTTATCCGCCTCGCGAAAAAAAGTCCGAGAGAAAGAGAAAGGAAAGAAGCGGCTCGGGTATTATCGTCTCGCGACCTCCGCCGCGGCGTTCGACATTGTCTAGACGCGGAGCGAAATTCCGCAGACGAGTCACTTCGTGGTCTCTGATTTCGAACGCGGTTATTGACGATCCGTTCGAACGCTCGCGCGATTCGCTGACTTACCGGAGGACGCCCGTCGTGTACGCGGAATTTTATGAATGAGACACGCGTGTCGCGCTGTTGGGGACGCGTGTGCGAGTCTGGGTTGAAGAGAGGCTCCCGAGAGAGACGGAGAGAGAAAGGGTGTTTCCTTTCCGTTTTCACGATTTTATGCATCCTTCGCTCTCGAGGAGACTCGCAAGTTAGACTCGCAAGTTAGACTCGCAAGTTTCTCGTCCAGGCTCTCGAAATTTAACACAAATATGATTCAGACTTTTTCGCGAATCGAAACCAATTCAAATCGTTTATTTGGGTCAAACTTTGACGACCCGTGCATTAATAATCATGCGTCGAGTATCGCGGAAAAATTCCTTTTTCGCAAAATACCGCGTGTCCGAATCGAACCGGTTATCTCGAAGAAGAAAACAAAAAACACGTTCATGCGTCTAAAGACTGCGTTTTTCTTTGTTTTCTCCATCTTTGCTGAAATCCTCCCTTCGAACCTTGAATAATTTCACCGAGAATCGGAAGCACCAGAAGCACCAGAAGCACCAGAAGCACCGTTGATGCTTAATCGCTTAATCGCTTAATCCCCTGCACTTTATTACGGATGCTTATTCAACGAAAGAAATTTGGACTTTTGTAACCTTAGCCGTATACTTTCCACCACTTATCGCCGTTCCTTCGTTGCGTCCGTGCGAGTCTCTCGTGCGTGTATACTACGTAGTATGGAGTAATTCGCGTCGGTGCTACTATCCACCGGAAATACCGTGACGACACGTCTTTCATTGTCGCGAGAACGTACGTACGTACATACATAAGTGCAGTGTTGTGTTTCATGAGAATTGTGACGCTGCGCGAAAAAGGGTCATGGGAATGTGTCATGGGCACTCGACGTTCGTTCGCACGTATAATCTCATTAAGACTTCGTGGGATGATAACCTTCGAATCGTATATCTTCGTGCGAAGCATTTTTATGTACTTATTTATTTATTTATTTTAGTTACCGATGAGCTTCGATCAACGCAACTTTGGTTATTAATTATTATTGTTAATTTGGTTTTCGTCGGATTGCGATTTCGTGTTTACATGGTTTAATTATCGTTGTTCGAACAAACGAATTAGCATCGTTTTTACACTCGCTTTAATATTTATCGTGACTTTTTTCCTTGCCTACGTATTCGATGCTTAGTTTTTGAATCGTAATTGCATCGCGGATAACACTTTTTACAAAGATTTATTTAAAAAGAATTTTTCAACGGTTTCAAATTCTATACATCGTTCAGAAATAAATATTCTTTTTCAGCTAAATATTTCTTAACTTACTTTCTTCGTAAATTAATTTTCACTGAAATTACTTTTTAGAGTTTTTATTCGACGTCTCGAATTAAACTGTCGTGGAAGAATATTTATTACTAAAATGATTTATCAATTGTTGTAATAAAAATCCCGTATAGCTGTAAATTTATAAATGGAAATTTTAAATAAATTTTTCCTTACGTAATTGATTATCGCTCAAGGTGAAATTCGAAATACAAATGGTATTGTAAAACATTTAAAAGTGAAAATAAATTATTATCGTATACTAACACTAATGTATAATGATAATAAGAACTTTCGAGAATCTTTGAACGATCGTGGCTTGGATATTCTTAAAATATCTTTAAAATATCTTTAAAATATCCTTAAAATATCCTTAAAATATTCTTAAAATATCCTTAAATTAACAGTATAACGATAGACTCGCTCCCAAAAGTTCACGTGTATCGATTAAAATAGCGCCCCAGGAAAATCTAAATCTAACGCACAAACCGATTCCTCGAATAAACATTTACCGATCCTTCCAAACTAACCTATACATTCATCGAACCTACGAGTTAAAATCGAACCTCGCCTCGGGCCGATCATTATCGAATTAAGGTCACGAGTGTCGATCTCTGGCACGACGATCACCGATCGTGGCAAGGAATAAACACGACGTCGTCGGGATTAGCTAAGTTTTCTCATCCCGCGGGCAATGGAATATCCCGATCGAGGTACGCGTGTTTGCCTCGCCGGGATGCCCGGGGCGCGTCTGCTCCGGAGACGAGGTCGACGAGGTCGACGAGGTCGACGAGGTAAACCGTCAGGGTAACAAAGGATCGGGTCGGAAAATTCCATCGGCAACGTTGCGAAACGAATCGTGCCAGACGCAAACTCGGACGACACACATTTCGAGGAATGTCTAGGTTGCGTGAAAGACCAGACTCGGGGTCTGTGCTCGACTACTTCGCGTATTCTCGCGTTTAACGGTCGCTCGAGAAAAAAAGCGGAAGTTCCGAGGGCTTCGTAAAATTTTTCACAGTGGATAAACGCGGTCGGAAACTCGAGAACGCGCATCTGCGGTAAGGGAGAACTTTCGGTTTCACCTGAATTATGCACCTTTCTGCATTTCTCGCTCGGTGCACGGAGGAATAAGGTCTCGGAGGATCGAGATGCCGCTCCTTCGGAATTTGTGGAAAAGCCGATCTCCGAGAGTGTAATAATTTAACTTTCTCGCGAACGTCTCATCTGGTTGGAAAGTGCGGATCGCATCGGCGAAATTCCAGCACGGAAAGCGTAATTTCAGTTTTGAGGTAAAAGAAGTGAAAAGGGGGTGGGAGGAATAAAGAAGGGAAAGAAGCAAGAAAGCAAGAGACAGCGGAAATTCGTTAAATAATAACGCGTAAATGCACTTGCCGTACTCGATGCTCCTCGGAGGAGGGCGAGAGGCGCCTCCTTGTAATGACTGGGAGTTTCCTGCGTTCGAGGCCTCGGCTCTCCCCAATGCAGGATATCCGATGTTTAATCTGATTTCTGGATTATGTGTGCCTGCGCCTCCAACGATAACGAGGCGTCCGTTTTTCCTTTGAAGCTGCTGCTCCTCCACCTCCTCCTTCCCCGTGGACGAAAACGGGGTCCCGAAACCGAACCTCCCCGACTCGAGGAAGTGCGTAACGTAAGTTAGCCGTCGAACTTCCGTCTTTCTCGAGCGTGTCGCGAAGCAAACCGTCCTTTTATTGTAATTTTGCGAGGCTTTGTATCGTTGCGCTTTCGCCTCCGTCGGCTCGAGTGTGTGAGTTTTTTTTTGCCGTTGTTAACACCGAGCCTTGTGTCTTTCTAATTATGCTTCTTGATATATTGTAATTAAATAGACGCAGGTGTTTCGCGATTTTCTCACGTTGATGCTTTGGTTTTCTATTGTTTATTTCCCAACAACGAATCTTCGTCGTTACATCGTGAAATAAATTGTTGCTCGTATGAGAAAAACAATGACCGACTACGTTGACTTTTTGACTTTTAATACCTTTATTCTATCGCGAATTGAACAAAGTTACACGAGCGTAATTTATTTTTGCACTCGTTACACTCAATGAACGTCTTTGACAGTTTATTATTATAAGAAACGGAACGATATGAAAAATTATAAAAAAAAACCTCGCGATTGTCGGTCGCATGTAATTATAAAAAATAAATATTTCAAATGTTTTTTCTTTTTCAAAAGAGTTATCGATCAATAATGTATGTATCGAAATACTAAGTATTCTGGTTTTATTTTAAATCATCTTGTATCTTTCTTTGTTTCGTATCGTTTATTATATTTCATTGTACAATAGCGGACAGTAACGCGATATAAATAGTTTTCACGGTAATAAAAAAAAGCCTTGATAAAAATATATACTGATTGATAATCCAATTACTCTTCCGTACCGTTTCTAGATTCATCGAAGCAAACATCGTAACAAGGGTGAATTAAATACCTTCAACAGTCGATTAATTTACTCATTGGTACAACGTTTAAGTTATAAAAAAATAAAAATTTACGATAATTTGTTTTTGATCGATCGATCGTATAATATAAAACGAGCATTACGATCATTCGGTATTCGTAAAGTTATTTTCCTTTTTATTTTTCGAAACTTACAATCTTATTTATAAGAAAAATTATCTCGTTTCGCAACATCAGGATAATAATCACGTGATTCGTAAAAACATATAATAAATAATTAAGTCAGCTTCTCACGAGCTTACGTCGCATAAGTGGAAAATTCACCGAAATTATCAATAGCGTTGAAAGTTACGGTTTCTATCTTGAGCGCGTCGCAAATTTATGGGCCTTAACTTTGTGTACTCGGCCGGCGAATTATTGTACATGTTTGCGTCAAATCGTAAAATTCCGTTTTGTTCTAAGCGCATTAGGTGTGGCAAGAAAACTACGAGGCACGTATCCGTATAAAATTTCACCTTTGCGATTCGTTACGCGGATCGTTTTGCTTTGCGCCGACTTTTGCTTTTTGCGATTTCCAACCAAGATTGTAACCTCGATCGCTTCTAGGAAATAAACGGGTGGTAAGGGGAGGGGGGTAAAGATGAGTCGTTGGAAATTATTGTGTTTAATATTGGTGAAACGGCATTTCTAATTCTCGAACGGTTGTAAAAAAGAATCAAATAATAAATATAATTTAATGTAATTTGTCATTTCTTTTTTTGGATATTAGGTGCGGATGTAAGTATCGTAAAATTTGAAATTCATCGACCATTCACGAAATCCAACAATAGACCATTTCTAAATGTTGCAAAGTATTCATCTTATTACATTCCAATATCCGTTGTATAATTTCCTCCTTTCCGTTATTACACGTTGGTAATTATCGATAGAATATTGAAGTTACTGTAATATAATATTTAATATTTGATTCTTAATTTTTATCTATAAAAGATTTATCCATGAAAGATAATAATCGCGTTATTTCCTTTCGCTAAAAAATATTTTTTTCAAATTAAAGGAAAAAACACAAAATGTGAACACCCTTATTTAATGCCAAATCATTCTAGCGTGAAAGTCGGCAGAATTTTCGGAGGCCCTTAGCTGAAAAGGACCTGCAATAATGTCGACGAAGTCTCGCTCGCTTTGGACGTTATAATCCAGGACAATTTGAGATTGGCTACAGCTCCAAGGTGGTCACTTATTTGGGTCAAATCGCCGTGAAGGATCTTATAACTTAAAATCTTGCGCCGTTCGGAAGCCCATTTGATTTTTTGCTGATATTTAATACGAGTATTCGACAACACCTTGGTTAATAAACTTAATTTTTAAACATAGCTTTTCATCGTACGAGAACCTAATATTTCAGATTCAATGACCCGAGATTAAAAGTAGATATGAATTTATTGATAAAAAACCAATGTAAAAATTCCTTCGATATATTTCATGTCGCACTAAAACACGATAATGATTTATAAAATTATACATTAAACTTTTAAAAATTGTCTTTTTAATTTTCTTTTATCATAATACATTAATTATGAATTGTAAGTTAGTTCTTTATACAAACTTTTAATAAATAATTTTTAATAAATAATTTTTCCAGCAAAAACCGAAGAATAAATTTTTTAACATTTTTTGAAAGTATTATAATTTTATTGTAATTTTATAAATTAAACGAATTTAACGTATTTAAATTATTATTATTTTATACAGTTGACTCAATTACATATAAAATGATACTGTTAAACGGATAATCGGTAAATTTCTAATAAAATTTTATTATTTTTTCTATTTTAATAACGATAAATTTATATATGACTTTTAATATTATAAAGATCGATTAATTTATTATTTACCTATTAAGAACCTTTGTGGTACATAAATTTAATATAAATTACCTAATATAAAGACTTTGATTTATAACCATTAAAATATATCTATGATTACAAATGTTTAGTACTTTTGTCCTCGATATTTTAAATAATTATCGTTATCGATTAAATCTTTTTTATAATCGCTTTAACGATTATTAATTGAAAAAATTTAAGAGTTATCGATTAATCAAACAATTAGAATAATGAAGGTACACGCCTCAAGATATAGTTAGAAACAACCGATACTCTTTACGGATCATTGAAACCCAACCGAAATAACTTAATTAGAAAGCCGTTAGTTCAAGACAAATTTTTTCTTGATTATTTTTTTCTTGACTATTTTTTTCTGACTATGTAATTGGCGCTCAAAATAATTTTACTTTCAAAATTATTATCGAGTACTGCATTAAAAAATAATACGAATAATTTTTTATTCTTATTAGCATTTATGGAAAATATAGCAATACGCGTAGGTGGATAATTTTTTTCTATTTTTTACACATCGATAAATAAAAGTACCTAAATTACGAAATAAGTGAAAAATATGATACGAATTATTCATCCAACGTTAATACAACGGTAAAAAGTATAAAATTTATTTACTGCTATCGATATTCAATAATATCTGGTAATATCGCACAATTATTCCAAATACATTAACCGGATATTAATATCTTCCAAGAATTTGTTTTACCTGAAGGAAAAACTTTTAATAAAAAAAGTAAATAAATCTCCCATTTTCGACACGTGACAAATTTAGGGGTGGAAAAAAACGCAGATTTCTATTTCGATCTTAAGAAAGAAAGTCCGAGGATGGGATGTTTATCTTGACTAATGACGCAAGGTGATGGACGCTCAAAGTTCGTAGCAAGAGTAATTATCCGTTTCCAAAAATACGGCCACTTCCCTGTAAAAGAAGCTTAAACGCAAGGAAGGTCGTATACGAAAGCGTAAGATCTGAAAAATTAGGCGCTTCCAGATTTTTTCGTGTACATAAACTATCGAAGTCGGACCTATCGAGGAACGAAGATCGGGTAAGTCTACAAATAACGCGGAGGAAGGGGATTTTGAAAAAATCGAGCGACCACGAAATTTCACCGATGATTCAACAACGCTTCTTCCAGAGTAAAGTTAGCGTGAAAAATGGTGTTTCTCCTGCATATTCAATACACGCTCTCGAGGTATTAATAGTAGAGGTATTTTTAACGTCATTAATTTAGTGGCCTCGTGTTCCATATGGATGCATTTCGTTAAATTGTAAATTTTTCAACTTATCGCTAAGCTTGATTTATTGACTTCGCAACGCCATGCATCATGTCAGCGAACAATTTTATCTGATATTCTAGATTGATATAATATACGATAATACAATATTAAATTATTATGTTAATAAAATAGTAAGTTAGTGCAATAACGTAATTTATTAGCAATAAAATAAAGCTATACTACCTTACCGAGATTGAGTAATGGCATCTCAAACATTCGTTAAATAATCCTTTCTTATTTAGTCTCTACTCGGAACATTCGCATATATCATTATTACGTTCGCGTACTCGCGCATACAATTACAGAACGATAATTTTGGATCGTATCCGCGTCCAAGTACGTTCGTGGATCAGCGCTAAAAGCTTCCATTTAATAATAATTCCATAATCTAGCGATAAATCAATTTAGATTCGTGGGCTTCGCCTCGTTACATAGATAGATAGAACAGGATAACACATCTCGTTCAGGACAGGTGAGTTGGAAAGGAATCCGAATTAAAATGCTTACGCTGATATAAAGCAATCGTGAAAACCCGCACGCGATCACAGGTACAACACATGGTATCCTGGATCGCAGCTGGAACAAAGCGTAATTCGCGCTCGTTCGGGAACAAAATGGACCGGACCACCTTTGAAGATTTTGCTCCGGACCGCCGAGTCTCGTAATCTCCGGGCAATTTCAGCGTGTCTGCGCCGCATTGCGATCGTTCCGCCCGAATTAAGAAATTTTTGCGTGATCCAGAGATCCGCGCACACGCGAAATCGACTCGACTTTTCTCCTAACTTAATGGCGTCTCGAATTAGGGTCGAAGACACGCGCGACACCGTGAAGTAGCGATCAAAAGGTGCGAAGTGAAGAGAAAAACTCGTTTCGCGTCGAGCTCCGAAGATTATTTTCAACGATGCCTTTCATTTATTATGTCGAGCTCATTTAAACTTAACGCATGTCTCGGCTGTATATTATTGCCTAATGGAATTACGGCAAATAATCATAATTTACATTAACTTTTTACTAGAAAGTATTTTCATATTTTTTCACGGCACGTTTAATTGAATTTGAAGACACGAGGCCAGTTATCAAGGTCAAATTTATATTTAAACTAAATTATTATTTTAATCGTCTCGGATTCGTCGGATTTACTTTACGATTTACTATTTCTTTGGATCGTTATCGAAAATTGCGATTAAGATAATATCAAGACCCGCGAATAATATCAAGACCCGTAACGGAACATTCGAGAAAAAGAAAAAAAAAGTTCGCTCCGGCAAAATCCTCGTTCGTCGACGTTCGAATATAAAGAAAGATGAAGTACTCGGGAGAGATTAGAAAAAAGGAAAAATAAAAATGAGTCGAGCCGTAAAACCCGTTGGAAATTCCAGTTCCGTCGTGAGACAATGCCTCGCATCCCGTTCTTACTTGATAATTCAAGCGCGATAATACACGCAATTCCGCCCGCGACAATATTCCAGGTCTCGAAGGGGCGCGCGGAAACGGATCCAGGTACGCTCGGCTTTAGACCCGGGGAAAACGTCGTCGTAAACGTGGTTTTTACGAGAGCGATTAGGTTATCTGGTCGTGCGTACATACGGCGCAGGCGATTCGTGTGTTACACCGTGTGTCCCGAGCGACGATAATGGCGCAAAAAACCGAGTCGAACTTTATCTAAACACGGAGTACAAGCGCGCAGGAGTAATGCGCGAGTGCCGTTCGCCTCGAACGAGTCGAGCCTCCGAGAGGTTCGAACCTGTGTGTACATACGGTGCCGGAGAAAAAGGCGAGGGCGTCATAAACCGAGCCAATTACATTCTTTCGCCTGTCCCTTTCTTCTTCCCTTACTCGTCCCTCTTCTTTTTCCCACTCGTTTCCTGTATTTTTTTCTATTTTTTTTTCAGTCTCTCGTACGTACACGGGAACATACCCGACCCGGTCTTTTCAAATAGCACCGTTTCTTACCTTATTATCGGTTACGTATCGAGTAAGTTTCGCGTCGCGATTCCAACGCCCGGAAATTCCGGGGGGGAAAGAACGGGATATTTTTTTCCGCTCGATCGAACAAATTTAATTTCGCTAGAGTCTTCGTAATATCGCACCGCGTCGAAGAGTCGCGTCCAAGTTGCTCCAACTTGACACGCTCCGAACATCCTCCACTCGAGAACGAGATATTCAACGGGATTGAGACGGAAGGGCAGATCAAAGGACGCGAGTACTCCCGGGTAGGCTCGATATAAACAAGGAGAGGCGTTGATCGGCGAACGGAAACAACTGCCGCGGCCTTTTTGCCGAACAGTCGGCGCATCTTATCGGTGCGCTTACGCGCGATCGCGATTCGAGCGTTCGAACGCCGGCAACGGCGCAAAGGCCCGCGGATTCCCAGCGATCCTGCCCCGAGGTAGAATTAACGCGCTCGCCGACCACCGTATCGCGTTACGCGCACGCACATCGCGCGCTCGAGGTCGATACGAGCGCGCATCCGCGCGTAAGCGCACCAAGGATAGATAGCGAGGGCACGAGCTCGTTAAAAGAGCGCGAGTCGCTCGTGGCACGCCGAATATTCACGATCCGAGATGAGATATCGAGTGCGAGAGGGAGAGAGGGAGAGAGAGAGGGAGAGAGAGAGGGAGAGAGAGAGGAAGAGAGACCAACCGCGCCGAGTACGAGTCTTTGCTTTCAGCTGCGCGGGAAGATGAAGCGAAGAAAAGCGAAAACTGCACTCGATCGATTATTCCGAGTTTTATGCCAAGCCGCCGTAACGAGCTTAAATTTAACCGAGGTAGTTTCTACTTCGGCTACCAAATTTTACCTTTCGAGTATCTTGCCCAGATACAGATCTATTATTTCAAGCTACTTATACTCCGAGGATCGTAAATTAATTCAAGCGATACTTTTTGCTTCTCGCTATCGTCGAACGTTGCTCAACGTTCAAAAAAATTCTCGCGAGCCGATCCGTTTAAAATATCGTATTTCCCAACGAAACTCACAATACTAATAATAAAAGTGTTTCGCGGTTATATTTTAAAAACTTATCCAAAATTTAATACAGTTTTGCATCGATATTACGATGTTGATCGTCTTACATCGATACGGTAAACGGCAAAAATAAAAGTTAAAGTAACGCATCCAAAATTTCCATTGCGCCTTAGCGATATTTATAGTCGAAACGGTCATCGTTGCCTCGAATCGCGTCGACGTCTTCTACGATTCGCAATGGAAAATTCAGCAACGCAGGCGATCGATATCTTAAAAGCGGATTCACCGGCGGTGGTTACAACTTATGCGAGACCTGGAAGGGAAGTTACCCAGGACCAGAAAAATCGCGGTCCAACGGAGCGAGAAAGACAGAGTGAGAGAGAGAGAGAGAGAGAGAGAGAGAGAGAGTGAGAGAGGGAGAGAGAGCAGACAACTCGGCATCTCGCTCCTCGTCTCGAGGGAGCTGCTTCCAAGGAGTCTACCCGAGCTGCAGGGGTCGTGACTTTCCCGGACGAGGTAATGCCTCTGGCTCTCGAGGCGCGATGCAACCAGCGACGTAGAAACAAGGTTATAAAGATATCATCGTCGTAATTAATTCAGGGTCGTCATACCGTGGACAGTCGCGACAACGACTCCGATGAGTGTGTATATTAGTTTACGAGCGTGTCACAATGCCGTCTTAATGCCGTCGCATTAACCGCGAGCTTCGCAGTTTATTCTCTCGCTTTTTTTCTTTTATCGGATGCAAATTTCATTTACCGCTAGATAAGAGTTTTTCGTCGATTGGCTTCTTTACGTTGGCGCTCCGTTGGTTCGCGCTCTTTCGTTTCGGCTGTAATCTAAATTAACGGGGCCCCAGCGAACGTTATATTACCCCGCTTATTTACACAAATGTAATAAATGTAATGCTTTATATCTCGTACGTTTTATTCATCTAACGGATTAACCTCCCGCTTCTTTCTAAATAACTGAATATATAAGTAAAATACTAGTTAAAGATTCATAAATCGAATGAATCACAAAACACATTTTTTGTAATTAAGACGCGATTATATTCGCAAATAAACTTTTAAGTCGCATTTACAAAAGTTGTAAAGATTAATTTAATTTATTGCTCGTATAATAGTTATTTTTTCAGCGATGCAAGCATTCGATATAAGCCTGAGTTAGTAGATAGATCGTTTAAAAGAATTATAATTTACGATTGAAAAAGTTATACGAATTTGCTCAATGTTACACGATAAAATAATTTTATTGCCCGATAAAGCCGAAAGTTTTGTCAACCTTAATATTGTGATTCGGATAATTGGCTCGTTGTACGAAGGAAGAAGAAGAAGAAGAATAATTATTGGAGCGTCGAGTTGCGCTCGGTCGGCGTCTCCTTCCTCGCGGACGAGTTTCCAAGTCGTACGCGGTGGGCGCGAAGCGAGAAAAGAGCGGAAGAAATAAGCGAGAGGGAAAAAGATTTGGTCGTACGACGCAAATTGCGCGACGTCACGTAAAACAAATACAACACCAGCGTGAATGAGTCGTTCTCGAGGTGGAGGTGGACGAGAAGCAGGGACTGATCAAACATTAAGCGAATACGCGAGACCGACCCTCGCACCTGTTACAACGAGAAGACGAGGATCCGCCGACGGAGCGCGTCGCTGGACCACACCTTATTAGGTGTGCGACTCGACGTTTTTGTTTGCTCCTTCGCTCTCGGAGGGTGCGGTGCGGTGCTCACGCGGTGCTCACGCGGTGCTCACGGGCCTTATAGAGACCCTTGATTCGTTGCTTCCTCTCTCCTCTCTTCTCTCTCCTCTCTCCTCTCTCCTTCTCCAGCCGGACTCGATGTATGACAAAGCAAAAGCCTCCTTCTTTTTTCGATGCTTTTTTCCCTTCGTCCCGACCACAGTGATTCAAAAAATGACAGGCTGACGTTCCCCGTAGGAATACTTAAGGACTTATTAAAATTCCCGATACTTTTCGGAATTAATGCGATTGATTGACCGATTCGATGAAATCGAATTTATCAATCGAATTTATCAATCGAATTTATTCGAAAAGAGCGAGGGCATCGTTCATTTCGATGCTAATTGTAAATCAATGATTTTGCGCTCGACAATTTAGAGGTTACGTCGCCCGTTTCGATTTAGTACTTATAAATATGTAGGGAACACGATATCTTCATTTCAAATATATATATCGACCTTCCTTCGATCAAACCTTTCGTTTATTCTATTTTCCGCTTCTAAATTTCATGTTTGAAAAATAGGAAAAAAATGACTATGTATTCGATAACGTTGAGGCATTTTCACGTTGATACGTTACGAATCGATGGAATAAATTTAAGCAACAATTAATTATTATCTTTATGGATTCAACGTTTAAACTATATTTGTTCGAGTTCGACGATTAATATTTGGTTGGTAAACCATTAACCAATACTTACCCGTGTTAATAATTTCTAAAGATAATGATTCGATGTACTTTTTATTTACATTTGCGCAATAATATTCCAATCGTTGAAATCGAATTTTACTTATACCCGATCTATCGAACGGTTAAAAATTTGTATCGAATGTACGTCGATGTATACAAAGATGATTAATTCAAATATAAGAATTATCGTACTTCTGTCTACAGTGAAATAAGAATGTAGAAATTATTCAATGATATTATTTTCAAAATATTGATTTACATTTACACTTATACACATGTGACAAAAATTTGTAGAAGGTAAGTTATAACAATGAGAGATAAGATATTTAAAATTATGTATTTTAGATAAAAAAGATACCGTGCAGCGAAGGAAAAAATTTTTTATTACAATTTTAACCGTGCGGAGGCAAGAAAAACTTGTAAAGGTTTTGATAACTGCTTTTTATATTTGATATTTCTAAGTTATACGAACGTACGTATTTCGTGCATTCAAGAGTATTGATTTGTAAACTTTGTATCAACGAATAAATATTTAAATTTGTAAGCGTCAATATTTTTTTAGTACCGAATTGCGTTACCGGTTAAAATTAAATTCGTCGGCTGTTTCTCTATTTCTTAACGCTATTACGCTCCACGCTTATAAATAAATGATATAAATTTGGTAAATTTATCGTTGTCTGGAAGGTGAATCTCGAAAATAAAAGAATAAAAATTGGAAATTCATTATCTTTGCTCGAAGGCTCAGCGAGCAGGTATATTTCTGAAAGTCTATATGTAAAGGCTATCGCAACGTGAAAATGCGATTTACAGCGCGTTTATCTCCGTTGTTTGCGAAAACGCCATTTTACAAGCAGCGGCTGGCGCCTCCGTCTTTACGCGGCAGAAGAGAAGGAAAAGGCGCGTCGGAGCTTAACACCCGGGCGTGCGAGGATCTATGAGCAAACAAGATTTTCGCCACGCATAACTCGGGCCCCGACGCGACGATAAATCCAAGGAAATCCAAGGGCGAGTGATGCGCCTTCGGTGCCTCGGGGAGGCTCGTCGTGGATGCCATCCGCGGTAAGACAATGCGCGCGCCGAAGATCCGCAAATATTTTCGAAGCGATTTCTCCCGCGGGCGCTCAAAGTGCCGAACTCGAGATAACGCGCAGCAGCTGCCTGGAATTTCAGGAGCGATTCAACACCATTGTTCGAGGGAAGTAATGCCCGGGTCCGCCCGATGGAGGGGAGAGTTGGGAAAGAAGGCGCGAGTCTTTGCGAGTCTTTGCGAGTCTTCGCGAGGATGTTCCTCGGTCGCGTTCCGAGTTCAGCGGCTTTTTCGGAGCTGCGTCAGCGCAAGCCGATCGGATGGCTCGGATGCTCCTTTCGGTATTGCATACGGAGCTTTGAATCTTTTATTCGCGATTTAATTATACAGTTTTAAAAGATAAACGATCGTGCTTTTTCGAGTTCGGAGCTCGCTCCTTTCCTTTCCTTCGCTTCTTTCCATTTTTTATCATTCGCGGTAAAAGTGGACCAGGAGACTCGAGACTCGCTCGAGACCCGCTCAACCGTGTTTTAATTTAATTGGTCAATCGGACTAAGATCCTCAAAGAAAACAGCTTAGATGATAATCGAACGGTGATATATTAGCGGTTTATTCGAGTCGATTCGCATTAGGCCAACGATATAACGGATCGTGATAATTAGCGTAGAATGTACAAAAGTGTCGAAGGCACTCGCCGAATTCGATGATATCGTAATCGAGTACAAAATATACAATAGCGACCAACGAATCGACTCGAACCTCGCACCAGACTCGTAAAAAGCAAGGGAAAATTTAAATATTAAAGATTTTTCCATTTTACCGCGGCGTTCGAAAGCGATTGTATTTTAAGTACGTTTCGGAGAGAAGAGAACCGAGAAAGAATCAACCGAGTTATTAAGGACTTGAAATTACTTCTTATCGAAATATCGTTTGCTGTACGAATGTTCTCGATACGCGCCTCGTGTTTAACGAAAAACAGCGATTTCAATTTCAATTTCGATTTCCTTGCGCGAATCTACTTTCGCGCAGAATCGAGAGAGGCGCGATAACGCGAGTAGAGTAATCAAAATTTCTGAATGAGCAATCGCAATTATGAATATTCACGATTGGTAAATACCGAATGTGTAAACTCATAATTCATTTACATATTCATCTGTTTCTAATAAAGCTTAACGACGCTCTCCTCCACGAATGTATACGTGCCTGGAATACGAAATTGTAAAAAAGAAAGTAAAGAGAGAAGAAGAAAAAAAAACCGAGCCTGTCGTTCGACGTTGCGAAGACTCGGTAAAGTCGTTGGAAGAGCCAAGAGCATCCAAAGCGCCTAACGTCGTTATCTACAGCTCCGGAGCCCAAACAACCGTATCTAACCCACCTAAGAAAACATTTGAGGAGCTTTAGAGCCTCGCGTATGCACACAGACGAACGCAAGAGCGCACGAGCGCACGTGTGCGGGCGCGATCTGTCCAGGACCCGTTCGACTCCTCCTCCCTCTCCCTCTCCCTCTCCTACCTCTTCTCTGGGACTTCTTCCACGTCTGGGAAAATCAAACATTCGAACAACTGCGCGAGAGGCCGAGTGCTCCAAATGTTGACTCCTGGCATACATTTCGTACGGATCCTTTCCCATCTTCGGCCGGACAAACAACCTGTCGTGATAATAATGCGCTTGGAAAAGACGCGTCGGGACCACTGGAGGAAGGTAGAAAAGATCTTCGCGTCTATCAAAAACCCGAACTCAAATTTATTATGTAACACGTAATAATACTCACGGTTGTCTACGTCGATGCCTTTTCTGCCTTTTCTGCCTTTTCTTTTCCAGGTATCCTACGAGTTTATCGAAATACGTTTCTTTTTTATTGGTCCTTAGATTTCTGCTTATAAAATTTATAAAACATCGAACTAACGATCGCGATGGAGCTTTATCTAATTTCGTATCTGCGCGAAATGTTTATTTATTACATATATAAGTTTCGACTAATAATTTCTTGATTCGTATTTGCTGATACAGAAACTCGAACGATACGTTTTAATTTTAAATTGCGCATTGTATGTATAAACTTACGTACCGTGCGCGAATATTGTTACTAATTGTTACAAAATTATACATGTATTTATCAAAACGTAACTACCATCGTCGTTAATTATAATAATCTTAAATAAATTTACATGTTAATAAGTATAATAAATGAAACATAATAATGCATCAAAATTGATTGGCAGCTCTGCACTTATTAAATTTGCTGGCATTTCTTACGATATTTTCCATTTGTAAAAGTTTGAAATTTTAATTGCGATAATATAATATTGCGAAATACGCAATGTTTTAAATTTATAAAATGAAACTTTTGTCTCACTAAATATCAATTGCAAAAGATACGATAGTTGGTTTTTTATAAGTCTAGGTAAAAATCGCACGTACGCGAAGTACGAAACTGATTATTATCTGTGTTATAACAATTTTTTAAACAGCGTTATTCTATTTGAATAAAATTATGCGTCTCGATAAAATTTTAATATCATAATTTTTGTATCTTATTTTATATATTTGCTTTAAGTTTAAGAAATATCGTATAGAGTAAGTATTTTATTAAATTTACCTACAAACGTATTTAGAAAGAAACAAATCATAAAAACCTATTGAAACTATATGCTCTAGAAAAATATTACGCAATACATTCAAAAAATAATTTATCGAAGTATTTAATAATGTAAAGTCGATATTTCAATAACGAGTAAACATTATTAAATTCCAGAAGGCTTTTAAATCCATTTAAATAGTATCTAATTTTGTCTTTGAAAATCTTGTATCTATAATATTTTTAATAGAACTTCGAAAGATACGGGAAACATGCATTGCAAATATACAAAGAATGGTTAGCTAACCTAAAAAAACAAGAATTAGAAGTAGATTGAAAAAGGAACAGACGATAAAAACAAATCAAGATGTATAAAAGCTAATAAAATAATAAATAAAAATTCAAATGAGAAATCGTGAACTTATCGTTTTATCGAAAAATAAAAGATTGTTTAAAGCAGTCGCTCGTAGATCGCGAATTTTTGTCGGTGTCCGTAATTTTAAATTCAACCAGTTTGCCAAGTATCGTTTCTTTCTATTTTAATTTGTACGTGCGTTTATATATCAATTTTTACAACGCCTATTACGAAATTATTGGATCGCACGGTATTATGACTAGTCAAAAGTTTTTAGAATTAATCTAGAGCCGTTAACTTTCGAAAGCAATACTATATATTGTTAGTTTTTAAAAGAATCTATTAGGTAACAAAGTGCGCACATTTTTCAATATTTCTGTACGTCATTTAAAATTATATCTGGAAACGTTTAGTTTCCAGATAACGACAAAACATAACGAAAAATATATTCCTTAGAAACAGTTTCATTTACGAAGACTGAAAACAGCGATAACCGATTCCAATACCTTTGTAAATTATTTTTTATTAAATCTCGTTATTCTAATTTTCTCTGTAAAAAAAATAATTTAACGCACTCATTAATTGCGCGTATATTCGTATGTAGGTTGAGTTATTTATTTTATTCTTGTATCAATGAACTTATGGCGTATAAATTTTTAAGAAGTAAAAGTCAGATTATCAATCACAAAAGAAATAAAAATCATATTAATTTTGTAAAATAAAACCCATTTGATTTAGTAAAAGCGTATTTACATCATACGAAAGCTGCATAACGAACTCTACAATAAACGATAAATTAATGGGATGGTAGTTTTATACGTCCGAGAATACTTCACAGCAGGTGCAACATCGAGTTCGAGGAAATTACAAATTTTTCGTCCATTGTGTCATCGACGGTTAGCCGGTAAAAGAAGAATCCGGCCAGACAATAAAATAGTTTTTCCCGCTGTAAAATACTTAATAACAGTGAGAAAAAGGCTTCTCGCCATTATTTGAAGCACGTGAGGTGAGCGTGAGGCGAGAGTGAGGCGAGCGTGAGGCGAGCGTGAGGCCAACTCCGGAGCGGGTGCGCGGGATCGCAAATACCATCCACCGGGTCGTATATTCTCCGGGTTTTAAATCAGCGGCGGAGGTTTCTTATTACCCGTCATATAATTCCAGAAGCTGCAGGAGACGCGCAGAGGGTTTCCTCCGTGGCGCGCGCGCCGATAAGCCGACGCTCGTTTCCCACGGGAGCCACGCGATCGTTCGTCCGCGCGTGCGCGCGCCTTCGACCCTCGCGGTATTCCGCGGAAAGGGAGTCCGATGCAAATAAAGAGCTGCCAACCTGGGAAAGAGCAGAAGATGCCTCTCGATCCACTCCTTTTCTCCTTTTCTCCTTTTCTCTTTGCTTTCGACGCGCGCTCGCCCTTCGAGATTGATAACTCTTATAATGCACACCTTGAGCATTACGAGGCATTACCTTGGCGATACCGCCGATTTGCCTCGTGGCTCCCAATAAAAATCCCGGTAAAAATCCCGGTAAAAATCACGGTAAAAATCACGGTAAAATCGATCGAGGCTTCCAAGCTGTCGGGGAATTACGAGTAATTGCGAGGTATACGTTCGTTCGCGTGGGTTGTTACGTCGGAAAAAAGGGATCTTTGTTTATGCACTCTTGACCGGGATAAGAGGAATATTTTACAAACGAAACGAGAATAACAAGACGAATAAATTATGGAAAATATACAAACATCTTCTTGAAGTTTCTTCTTGAAACCTTCCGCTTTTAATCGACTGTAAACTGGATCTTTGGATCTTTAATAAAAACATAGTTCCGAAGGACGAAAGCGATACGTCCAAAAATTTTCCAGTTTAATCTCGAGCAGAGATAAATGTAAGTTTCGGTCGATTATCGATACATTCCTGAAATTACGGTTTTAAAGCGACCCCTTACGAAAAATTCGATCGCATTCGTATAGGAAAAAAAAGCGATTCTCCGGCTGTTCGGGTTCGCGATGTACGTAAACTATTCCTAAGAATTCCAATGCCCGTTTTCTATAAAGCACGCGCCATTTAATCCAACCTTCGGGAGGAATTTTGTAGCGCACTCGGTTCAGGTAGCTCGCAGACAATAGAGATAATTTCCTCTCGCGATAATGCCTCTCGTCCTCTCGCCCTCTCGCTCTCTTTATTCCCTCGCGGCTCTGCCCTCGCGCGAAACGCGGGTGTGCACGCAATCCTCGCGAGGATCGAGCGAAACGCGGTCCTTCGTATCGCGAGGGGATTCTCACAATTACGGAAACCGGCGCGCGTTCCCTTCCACTTCCTTTTTTAACGAGAGCGAGAGATAATCGCGTTTAATCGACGACCGGCGGCGGTTCCAACCATCCGATTCCCGCGAGATAAGTCGCCCACCTTGCGCTTCGGTTAAACGAGCAAACGACCTTTGCCTCCACGAGCCTTTTTCGGGGCAACTCGCGTTCGAACAGGCAATCATAATTTGCGACCTGCGCCGACTTCAATTATTTATTACAATTATCTTGGAGGTCGGTGCAAGAGCTAATTATTACTGGCTTTTCGCATCGAGGAAAACAGTTTGCGTTGCTTAAATCTCACACTCTTCCCATAACACAACGAGTGTAATTTACGTATTCCTTTAGGTGGAATCCTTTTCTTTCGCAATATCGAACTTTAATGCTTACTTATTAAATTTTTTTCGTGTATTTCTCGCTAATTACAAAGAGAATTATTCGTAGTTTGCGTTGTTAAAAAAAGTTTACCTTAATTTCTTATGGGGTAAATATTAAATCGCGTACGAGTAATTAAGCTCGAAGAAAATGATTTATCGAAATCCACTTTATTTTCCTTTGGAGGATAATTCCGACGGCGAATGGTTCCACGAGGAACGCGAAGGAAACCTGTGCGGTTATTTTAAAGCGCTGTACGAATCTTCGATCGAAAAAATGGTCCTCGTAACGAATGGAAGAATAAATAAAAATTCGAGCTAAATCGATTCGCGCGAACTATTTACCATCGAATCGAGCGCCTGCGTCTATTTCCAAGCATCGCAAAGTAAAGGATATAAATAGTTTGTTACTCTATACGATCGTAGGTTTCATCGGTAAAGAATTAAAAGTAAATTAAAATTTTGTCCAGATATTTCATATTGAAATTTTACCCTAAGCTCGTTTCGTCCATGGAATTTGAGCGAGAAACTGGATCGAGCGTGTGTCTATCTCTAGTGTAGGAGAATCCACGGTAAGGTATAGAACGAATGCACGTATACTTCGAAGCGATTCTCCGGCGAAGCTGATAAAAACTCGCTGACGGTCGCAACTGCGCTCGATCCTCCTATCTTGAATTTTTACCCCCGTTCGCTCACGGTGACGATGACCGCGAGATAAAGGCGCACTTTCAGAAAAAAAGAAGACCAGAGATTCTCGTCGGTCGTCGGTCGTCGGTCGTCGGTCGTCGGTCGCCGGAAATACCAGAAAGAAAAAATATATTATTATAGCCGGGGGTAGACTCCGGTTGCGAGAATCACGTTCTACTTACAAACGTTACGAGGTTTTCTTTTACATCGATAACTGTGTCGTTGATCTCGTTTATTCTGTCATATTTCATGAATTACGCATTTTTGCAGCTGTTGAATAATTCACAGAGCTACTTTGTTGTACGTAAATGCTCGGGTTTTCTTAAAAAAAGTGCGCACGCTGAGACCGGGAGAAGCGAAACTTTATAAATTTATGCAAATACCGAAGATTTTTCACCGCGATTTTTATGAATCGCAAGTTTCACCGTACGGAATACGAGTGGAAGCTCGCGGTGAAAAAAGGAAGAACGTCGATTAAATCGCTATCGATATCAATTAAAATGAGTTTGATTCGAGCTTATTAATACTTAAAAACCAAAATAATGTTTTTAATAAACGCGGACGATCGTTCAAAGCGGGCAATCGAATAAATCATCTCGGTAATAGCGGTAATCGGATCGCGCGACTCACAGCGACTCACAGCGACTCACAGCGACTCACTGCAACCGGATGCAATTTACGCAGCCTGTCCTCGATGAAACGCGTATGCATTTTTCAGCGAAGCGATGCACCGACGCGCGGTTCGCTCGCGCGTAAGAACCGACGAAAAAAAGTAGTGAAAATTGTTTAAAGCCATTTTGCGCATAACCACGGGAAGCCAACCTCGAGACAGGCGGAGGTGGGGAGGCGGAGGAAGGAGTCTCGCGGCGCGTGTCAACATTTTTAAACGATAAGTATCGTCGGCAGGTAGCGAGGCTGAATAAACGCATCGCGTCTTCGCTCGCGCGATTAATCATTTTCGTCGGCGACGTTTCGCTCCCGATTTCTGGCGTTGGTCTCGCGGACCGCGACTCGATCCGCAACTTTTTTCCTTTTCTCCTTTTTTCCTTTTTTTCTCTCCTTTACACGCGAGAACGCGCGAGTTTTTGGTTCGGTTACGAAGAGCGAAGACGTGCGTCGATGGATTTTTCTTGGTACTCGATTATGCATTCGATGACGTAACGAGGAAGCGATTATTCTCAACTTTTGTTTCGAATATTTTTAAACGATGCCGATAAGAGGAAAACCATTGTTTTTTTATCTACCGAGAATAACTACCGATATAATTTAGAATTATGTCACGCGGTGTTTTCAATGCTTTGCTTCTCGAAATATTAATGCGAATAATTTCTTTTTTTTTTGTGTTTTTTCTACGATAACTTCCTATTTTTCACGTAAGCTCGATTGTTAAAAAATATACCGCACCGTACGTTTTGGCTAAATACGTCAACTTTTCACTTTTTATACGAACGAAAACGTATCTGGAAGAACAATTTTGTAAACCAATGATTTCTCGACGGTTCATTTCTCAACGGACGCGCTCCGAAGAACTTTCGGTTCGGTGTCTCCGAATCTATTTGTATAATATTAAAACCGTGCTCGGTGTTCGTAGTCCGAGAAAGTGCAGGTGTTCGAATTCCGCCGGTATCTCGTTTTATTCGTAAAAAGGTCAAGTTAAATTAATTTCCTACATCTTTTTATAATACATTTAAACGAGATACAAATCTTTTTGGTGCATAAAAACTTCATCGTTAGACATTCTGAACGAGAGTTTATTCATTCGGATTTCAACCATAAATATCAAATATATTGAATTTTTGCTTTTAAAAAAAAGGCAGCCGAGGATCGCTACGTTCGCGTAATGATCTACCCACTCCCTTCTTCTCTCTCCCCCCCCCCTCCCCCAACCCCCCGCCGCCGAAAAAAAGAAAATCTCTATCCTAGCAAAAAATGTTTACCCAATTATCATCCTCGTCCGCTTCCCTCCGAGTTCCTCCTCGGCGATCATCCACCCGTTGGCATCCCACGAAAACCTAATGGCGACAAATATTAATTAGCCGGTACGCGAGGTCCACACCGTAAATTCAGAATTCGCTGGTTCGCAATACCCACGCCGTCGCTTAAAGTATTCATAAATAACCGACGGCGGTATACGATTTCACGATAACGGCCGCAAGTAATTAAATAGTGGGGTAGTTAACGTCTTCGTGAATGTGCCCTCGAGAAATATATGTACACGGGAAAAGACGCGCCCGTCCGCTATTTGTGTACGCATGCGTGCACCTACCTACGCATGCGTATGCGTATATACGTATTTACGGAAAGACGTCTAGATCACGGCGTGACGTCTTGCTTCGATATATTCCGTGTAACCGAAGCGCAAAAAACAAATTTTTCTTCGTCTCTTCGGCGAGTCCTCTTTTCGCTTACAAAGATTCGCTCGAAAACAATTTCAAAGACTTATACATTGGTAATTCTACAAAAGTTAAACGTATTTTTTATTTTCGTATTAAAATCCGAATCGATAAAATCGGACGACGTATTATATTTATTTCTCGCCCGCGAGACAATGATTTCAGATGGTTTCGTTAATTTCAAGGTAAAATTAATACCGGTAAAATTAGTAACCTGAGCGAAGATACGAAACAATTATTTACTTTTTTATCTTTCAATTTTGAATAATCGATCGCGCTCCATACATTAAACGCGGATCGTGGAATATATCGTTATTTTAGAAGCAATTATTCACGCACCGACGATGTATCGAATTAAAAAGCTAAACGTTGCGAACACCGTTGAATGCGAACGTCGTACTTTGAAAATAATTATTTTCGGTGCTCTTCGCGGGAGTTGCGGGAGTTCGTACGGGAGAAGCTGAAAAGCGAAACGAATACCGAAAACGATGATTAAATTACAACTTTTTAGAAAACTCGCGCAACGCTCGTAAACTATTCGCGGATCGAAAGGTAAGTAAAAGGTTCATAGTTTCGTTGTTATTACTCTTTCGATATCTCGAACTCGAATAAAGACAGAAAAATATGGACGCGGATAAGCATCGCCAGAAATACGAAATCGTCTTGGTTATTGGCAGGACGTAAATAAGTTCGGAATAAAGTCATTCCCATTTATTGCAAAATGTCTGGGAGCTCCGGCGTATCTCGCATCGAGATCAAATCGAAAGGAGCTCGCGCAATTAGCGCAAAGGTACAAGCCGGTACACATAGTCGCGGAAGGTGGAAGGGACCGTAAAGATATCGCCAGCGTCGGTCGCGCGTCCGTCGACTCGAGAACTCGACCGGAGAGAGAGAGAGGGAGAGAGAGAGAGGGAGAGAGAGAGAGAAACTCGGATCCCCCGCGGCGAGCAAACGCGCGCGACGTCGACGCGTGGCCGTAGGCGAGTGGTACACGAGCCTCCGAGAAGATAGAGGAGCCGGGGATCATTTTTTATGGCGATAAAAGCCCCCGCAGGCTCGAGGGGGAGGGAAAAAAGGATTCGGAATACCGCGGCTCGCGCTGCGGCAATAAAAACCGCGTTTTACGAGTGGCACTTTAAACGCGATGGGCGAAGAAAAGAAAATTAACGATTTCGAGAGGCGGACCGGGAGGGATCCAAGTACTTGGACGCTCCGTTGTTGATTAAGGGCAAAAATTCTTCTACTCCTTTTCTTCTACCCCGCTCGGTCTCCTCCTTTTCTTCTCTTTGCGAGTTTACGGCGCTTTAGGGGAGTCCTAAATCCGTCGACGGTGACTCGCTTTAACGAGCGCAAGCTCATTTACGTTTTTCGCGTTTTTTCTCCAAACATTTAGCTTGATCGATCGTTCGCCGGTGCGATGATTTACACTTTAGAGACCGAGTCGGGCATTTTTTATCGCTCGCGAAGAAAAAATTTTACAATTTAACCAAATCGTATACTTGGAATATACTTGGAATATACTTGGAATATACTTGGAATATACTTGTATCGTATCGAAAAGCTAGCGATTATCTTTCCCTTTTATCCACGCGGCGATCGCGTTGATGCGAACACTGATATTACGTAATTTATAGAATTAAACGTACAAACGAGTAAAATAGCAGCGTTACTTCGGATATATATCGCTGGAATGATATTCGCGTTTCATTTTCAACTACGTTTTTAATACGCAAAAATTAAGTACGAGTATAATATTTTTACGACTTTACGGAATACTTTCGGATTCTAAAAACAAACCCAAAGTCTCGAATACGCGTATAATTTCGTTATAATTAAAAATAACGATAAAACCCCGATGAATTTTATATATTTGCTATTTAAAAATTAAATTTTTTACAACATTAGGAAAAAACTTTTAATAATAACTTACGAACGAAAATCCTTTTTTAATTTTATGCGAATGTCCAAACTTTAAATTTTTTAGAACATTTTATCGACGTTTAAATTTAATAATGAAAATATATCGATCGCAATTAAGATTACTAGGTATATTTTAAATTGGAATTATTTTTACGAAGCTGATTTTTTAAGAAAAGAAATCTTTAACGCTTAATTCTTTTATATTTTTAAAATTGTTCATCGCGATATACATAAAACTTTTAATTCGTTTACTTTAATTATATATTTTATATCGAATCTAATTTTTGTAGTGCATAATAAATTTTAATTTGTATGATATGTAACGTCCAATATTATGTGCAAATTAATGAGATATTCAATTTACTTAAGACCCTTTTATTTTACACAAAATAAAAAAATGTGTACAAAATACAGAAATTTAGAAAGGTATTAAATGCATTTTGCTAAGAATTAAAAATTTTTTAAAATATCTACACTCTTATACATAAATCAACATAAAAAATTTATTTCGAATAAAAAAATGTGTACCTACTAAAAGTACATTTTTATTTTTGATACACGTTATTGATATGTATAAAACAAAAACATAATGAGATAAAATATAATTTATAGGTATTAGCTTTAAATAATATCACATTTCATTAAAATCAAGTATCGCCATGATCCAAAAAATTATTTACTCTTATCGTAACGATATATTAGAGCGTCAAATAATAATTTGTTTTATTAATTTTACTTATTGTACGTAGAAAATAATTTTAAATATCAATTTTATAACAACCGGTAATACATTAATTATATCAACGATTTTCTTTGCATATATTACGTAAAAAATCATAAAGGAAGTAAGTTAAATGAGTTAAGTAATAAATTAAAGTAATATTAATTATGAATAATTTACCCCGATTATAAAATTTTTCTATACCATCGATCATACGCGCGATGTAATAAATAATATCTCGAAATTTAAAAATGACACCGTTTCTTTAGAAATTAAAACACCGTTAAATATATGCAATTAGCAACGATTGCCGTAACAAGCGTAACGATAATTTTGATTCTAAGTTTCAGATGCAACGGATTCAGCGACTCGCCTAAATTCCTATTTGTAAATTATATCAGAATTCAAATCATAAATTCGATCGTACTTAAAATTCTGGTTTGTTTTACAATCTTACCTGTTACCGACAATAAAATTATCTACAGTTTACAAGACGCCGAATTTATATTTATGGCTTCGCGCTCCAAGTGTTACTTGTAATGAGTGATAATTACCAGTTATTAGTTTATTTTATGTTTTTTCATTGCTTTATCGCTCGCCGCATCGCATCGAGCTTTGGAATACGTTGGTTGGTTCGATTGACCAATTTGGAACGAATCCACCTAATTGATCGATCGTTTTTCAACTCTAAAAAATACCGGTCATCCGGTCGTTTTGTCAGGACTCGGGTTGCGCGGGTTGCGCGTATTAACCGCGAGAGTTTCATCGCTGCTTCTGCAGGTGTAATTACTTTCCAGCGATATGGAGTCATTAATATTCTTATTGGGGGACTCATCGGAGGGCTTATGTGTAATTTCCCGGCTGGTTCTAACTACGCCGTCGCCTCCGCCGCCTCCGCCGCCTCCGCCGCCGCCGCCGCCGCCGCCACAGTTTGAGCTTTGAGTCGATCGATCATGTCGCCGGTTGACGGGTAGAGGCGTGAAAGCTCTGATTGGATACATTTTTCAAGGATTACGAGCGTGATTGCCTTCTAAAATTTCATTTGTGTGCCTCGTTCTTTTGTACTTGCTCTTCCATAATAACTTAATAAAATTTATTCCTTTTTGTCTTTTCGACTCGTACTTTGTAGGCTGTGTATCTCGGGCTCGAAGGTAATCCGTCGATATTCCATTTCGATGGCCAATTATTTGTTAATGAATATAAAAAGGTAATATCGCAAAAATAACGCCTTCGCGATATTTTAAGCGTAATCTTTCGGTTTCAATCACTCCATCTTATCTCGCTAATTTAGATTTTTAATTAAAATATCGTATGCCCGATGAAAATATAGAATCGACCGATCGATCTTATTTTTCAAAAGCGAGATCGCGCGAGTTTGCGATGCGATCGATACCATTGGAACTGTACAAATCGACAACGTTAGAATAAAAGGTAAAAGTATGAATTTCGGTTGTAGAAAAATCGGAGCGTTCGTTAATGACAGCTTATTATTCAGAGTCTGGCCGTTGTAACAGAACGGTGGTGAAAGTGGCGCTTTCACGCCCTCTTAAATCAAAGCGAGACAAAAATCTGATCATGCGTACCCTGAGATGAATAAGCAAAAATCCAAGTTGCAGAGATACCAATCTAATTTTTCAATTTATAATTCTCTGTCAAGGAGAAAAATGTACGGCAAATTACTATGTTTTCGATTAACTCATAAATAAACTCGCGGTACGAAAGAAAATTTCAATATTTTATTCTTACAAAAATTTAAATTAATCAAACGTTGTCCGCCATCGCGTATTATCGTTTGTATTTATCGTTGTATCGTTGGCCGTGTAAGCTTAACAACGCGGTATAGAAAGTTGATTCGTTGCAAGTTTATCGGCGGAATCGAAAAAGGAGGTATTTTTGATAATTTTTCAAAACGCTCGCGATCGACGTTCGTTCCGAGTTCCATCGATCGGATGGATCCGTAACGAAGACCGCCGCCTCGAAAATCCAAAGAGAATTATCCAAAGAAATTACAAGGTTAGCGAGGACGGGTGAGTAAAAAGGAGTCGATAGACCGGAACCCGGCTGTAAGGAAAAACGGAAACTCGAGCAACCGTCGGTCGTTCGGGTGACTCGAGGCGCGCGTCGCTCGGCCTCAATGCAAATCTCGCGTCCGGGGAAGCGGAAATAGCAGGCCTGTGGCGATGGCCACCACCTGTTCGTCCTCCGCGGGCGTCTAAAACGGATGCGCGTCCCCGTGGGTAAGCACCGGCCCATGTCGCGTAGACTCGTTCGACGAACCGATTAAGGACAACCACCTTGTCTTTGGCGCACGAGGCCGTCTCGAGAGTTTACGATAAGACAGACCGACCGGAGCATCGGCTTCGTTCCTTCGGTCTCGAACAAAAATCGTCCGAGGCAACAAAGTTGTTCGGTAAAGAACGAGACAACGAGAAGGAGGAGGAGGTGGAGGAGGAAGGATGGATCGAGACGAATAGGAATATCGGAACGGAAACATCACAGCCGCGATTGTTGTTGTTAACGAAGCCATTGGGTTTCTCCAGATTCAGGCGCGGAAAAAGAGGTGGAAAAGAAACGAGAGAACTAACGCGACGGGCGCGCGATCGCTCGAGCGTAGAAAAAGAAAAAGGAGAGAACGAGGCGTGATTTTCGCCGTCTCGGAGCGGTTCTAGGAAGCACTCTAGCGAAGGATTTCGCAACCGGCGATAAATAGCCCAGTTCCAGCAATAAACATCTCGTCAAATCGAGCGTATCACGAGCGACTGTAGAGTCACTGGGCAAAGCGGCGGTGGCGGAGGTGGAGGAGGTGGAGGAGGAACGGTGGAAAAAACAAGGAGAAACAAGGAGAAACAAGGAGAAACAAGGAGAAAAGGTTCGGTTGTTGTTCCGAGAGTTCGCGAACGAGGCGAAAGAGCGAAAAACACGACGGGGAAGATCCCGGAGTCTCGGTCAGGAACCACGGCAGCGTCACGCTCGGGGGGCCGCACCTTCCTGTCCGGGATTCGGAGGGCCATCCCCGCGTTACGGAATGCTGCTTCTCCGCTTCGTTTCCGGGTGGGCCGCAGGTGCCTCCACGTGCAAACGCGTGAATCGCGCCGTCGCGGTGTCCGAACGCGTACAGCTACCGAGCGGCGTTCGTCCGTCGCCTCCTTCCGTAGGATCGCCCTCGAAAATCGTATCCCCTGCGTCAGGTGGCTTGTTTCGTTGGTTCGGAAGCGTCGCTCCCTCGCCCGGGTTACTATACCCGTGGCAGGGATTCAAATCAGTTGGCTTTTAAAATGCGCGTCGCGTGAGCGACGACGTTTCGCTCTTTCCGTTCGTTACGGCTTCCTCCGGAGTTTTGTTGCCCGTGCGAATGGACGAAACCCCGAGATTACGCACCAAAAATGTTTCGTTAATGAAGAGTTTCGAGTGACTGGGGTGACTGGGGTGACTGGGGTGAATGGGGTGAATGGGGTGACTGGCTTTGCGTTTAACCGCTATTTTCTCTTTAAAGAGGGACGAAAAATTCTACCGACTTTTCTACGATATGTTAATCCGATGTATTAACTTTTAAATTATACCTCTAAACTTTATCCTGTTAAACCATAATATCCTTTCAAATTCTACCGTTCCCTTCATTTTTATTTTACGTATAATTATAATTTAAAACAGAATTTGCGAAGATATATAATTAGAAAATGTGCTCGAGATCCCGTTCGCTTCGTTTCAACTTTAACATCTCGCAAAATTTATACTTGTATAAAGTATAAGGTAGAATAGAGAATAAATTTTGAAGTTACTTTAAGCAGTTTGATAAAGTTATTCTTTGCAACGACTCGGGGAACGCTGACAAAAAATTAATTAGTTTAATTACTCGATTTCGTAACGCAGATTTTACGATAATTTATAACGGCGTCTCGTCGTAATTTTTGTAATTGTTGCGAGTACGTATTTTGCATTATAAATAATTATATAAATTACGCAATTATAAGAGCAATCGTCGACGCTTTTTTATTCGTTAAAATTAGCGTTCGGTTTAATTTATTTTGTCTGATTCCGTGTACTCGATTTCACACCTGCATTACTCGTATCCTTATCCATTAAAACTATAAATTTGTTTGCGGTATCGCGCTAAGAAAACGAAAACGTATTATTTCTTTTTACAATGTTTTACGCGATAACGAGAAATTTACAAGAAAAAAAAGATCCAACCAATTTCATAAGAATAAACGGAACGATAATCGCAAAAAAAGCTTACACGAATTCGTTTCGTTTTTTCGTATTAATTTCGCAAATTATACGAGCGTCGGCGATCTTCAACGTCAGCGTTCGCAAAATCTCCGTAGGATCGCGCGAAGGCGAGTTGGACTCGAGCCGTAAATCCGAAAAAGCCAGAGGATAAAGGAAAGGGCGATGTATCCTCTGTATCCTCTGTATCCTCGGGCCCGGTCGACTTGTCCCTCGTGAAACCGAAATCCCGACGAAAAACGAGGAGCGCGGTCGTCGGTATCCGAAGCACCGAGGCACCGAGGCACCGAGGCACCGAGCGAGACCCGCGATCGGATTTGCAAGGGTGAGTATCGTTTTACCCGTCGGGGAAGTAATGCTCCGAGGAACCTCCTCTATTACTTTGGCTCGCGCCGTCGGCCGCACGTAACGCACGCCACCGACGTTTCGCAAGAGGAGCGGCCGTTTATTAGCGGCGCATGCAAGTTGCTCCGATAATGTACGGTTGCCGAATAATGTCAAGGATATCCCGTGCATGCGTGCGTAGTACGAAGGATGCACGCAGGTACGCGTCGGCAGGTGCCTTCCCAAGGCGCAAAGGCGCATCCACCGAAACGATAACGTAAATCTTGGCGTCCTATCCCCGTCGAAGATCGAAGGCTGCCCTCGGCGAGGATCCGATAACGCTTCTCTCGCCTTCGTTTTGCGGGGGTCTCGGGATTTCCTTCTTCCATTTCCATTTCTCTTTTTAACGGCGACTCTCGATTTTAAATTTTTCTCGGCGATTTTCTTTCGTTTCCGCTCGACGAATCGGGGACGCTTCTCGTTTTACACCCGCTCTTCGGTTCTATGTTAAGACTTTAACTTTTTTTTACATTTATCCAATTCGCCGAGCGTCGGTTTTTACGCTGGTCCTGTGAAATTTATACGAACGAATAAGCTGTTTTTTTTTCCTAGTAATAATAACAACTCGTAACAACATTCTAAACGTACAAAATGAATACGTACTTATTCAGCGACTTCCCTCGAGAAGTTCGTAAAATTAATGGGAAATACAATATACATCTCTACGAAATATCTCCCGATAAAAAAATACCATTGTTTTGGTTTAATTCCCTCGTGCACCGACAACCGTAGACATCGGAAAGAGCTACAATCTTCGTCATTATTTACATTAATCTCACGGTCCCACCGTTTAATCTCCAACGAAAGATCGCACACTTTTGTTTTCTACTCGTTGTAATTATACGTAAATACGAATTAAATGTATTACATAAAAACTGGGAATACGCGAATAAATACCGACGTCTCTCTAACGCTAAAGGAACATTCTTCTTTGTATGTATAATTAATCGGAAATACTTTTATTACAAGTTATCAAAGTAGATACGTTTTATAATTCGCATAAGAATTTACAGCGGATAATAATCCTGAAAATAAGTTGAAATATAAATAAGATAAATGGGCAAGTCTTACCGTATTTATAAAACATGAATTAAAAAGCGATAATAATTTGACTAGATAAGAAGAATCGAAGAATCAAATAAAAGAAAAAAATATGGGTGCAAAAAGAAAAAGGAGAAAAGAAACGGTACTCGCAACGATCGAAAAGTAATAGTGGCTGCTAACGGTAACCCTAAAAAAAAGCGAACAGCCACGAGAGCAGTAGTTTATTATCGCTTCCCGTTTCATCCCTTATCGAATGATATATAACGACCGCGTTTCCCCGCGATGATCGGAGGCGCGATCCGAGTCGTCGTTGTTCGTGTCCGTTCGGTTTTTCACTGGTGTGCGAATCGCCGAGCGCGACGTATCGACAAGCTCGACAAGCTCGACAAGCTCGACAAGCTCGACAAGCTCGACAAGCTCGACAAGCGGTGGCCTGTAATAACATCGCGTTACGTGGACCTCGAGAATTCGAGCACGAGGCACGAGCCAATCGCCGACGGCGCGAATTACCTTACGATCGTCGGGGAGGGTTCGATGCGCTCGCACCCGATACGATCTCTCGCGATAGCCACGTGTACCGTCCACCGACACTCGATCGACGATTTTTTTCGAAAACTGTCCGATTTTCGTTTAATTAATCTAACTGGCGGCTTCACTTTGCCTCTTTGCCTCTCGCCTCGCGAATAATTTCGCGATTTATAAACGGAAACGGCTTTCGTATTTTAGGAAGACGATTGTAACGATCTCCAGCAACGATTAACTTTTTATTCTTCTTTGTTTTACGCGCGTTTCGGTTACCATGTACAGCGTCCCGTAACAAATTTCAAGGTTAATTTACATTATACATAAAAAAATTTTACGGTGCGATGTACATGCTAATGGTAATCGAAACGTTGGGAAAATAACTTAAATTGCAATATATATTGCTATGGTAGATCATCGAAATTACTTTTCTCTAATCCTAATATACATTGTGAATCCGACGTATTACTACCGTCGTTCGAATTATTATAAAATTTTCGGTTCGCTGTCCACATTTTTATAATTATATATACGCGTATATTTCATATTCATTACCCTTGATCTCAAGTTAACAACGATTTTTTCAACCGTTTCGGATGAAAACAGCGGTCAAAAACTGATTTACTCTCGTTCGACGTTAAATTTTAACTAAATCACACATTTTATTGGAATTTTTTGAACTGATATAAAAGTAAAATAATCTTCTTACTGAAATAAACAGCGAAAGGATACGGATTTAGTAATCTTTATAAAATATTTCCAAGTAAAATATTTTCGCTGATAATATAGCCTAAATCCCCTCCCCCTAAAAAGTATCTCTTTTTCATTTTTTCATGATTTGGTTTAATTCTTCGATTAAGAGACGGACGTTTTTTCCTTCTTGCTTATAAATTGGATACTACTCGCATACACGAGTCTACTTAATAAGCATTTATTCACTGTCAAATAAATCGAGGAGCGATACGAATTCGTGTGGGGTTTTCATAAAATGCGAATGTATATTGAAACAAAGAGATATCGAAGATTTGATCAGTTTTTATTATAAAGACTTAAGATAACATTTTTTGGAGATTCGAGATAAGTTTTTTTTTGTATGCGATTTCTTTTAAAAAAATATAGGCTAACGGTAAGTTCTGATAAGAGCCAGTGATAATGATATTTATAATTCCATGGTTCGTTTTCTTTTTTTTTTTTTTTTTCTTTCTTTCTAGATATAAATAATATAAATGAAATTCAAACTCGTTCTATTTATTTACTTAAATTAATTTTTTTAAGTCGTTGATATCTAAAGTGAGATACAACTAATTATCTTACAACGATGATTAAAAACAAATTTTTTTTAATTATAATTTTATTCTTACTTTACGGTAATTATACGAATTACTCGTAAGTACTATTCGCGCTTAATTTAGAATATTTAACGTAAGGTTGATGGTTACGAAACGTAACAGTATCTAAATGAAATTATATAAGTGGCTCGGTGACACTCATAAAACGGACATAAATTTTTAACTTGTTCCTCGGTAATAAATACGTCATCTCTTTAAAGTTGATAATGACGAGCTATTGCTGCTATCGTTAGGCCACCAAAGATTTGCGATAGTATTTATCTCGGTCACATGTACATATTTATATATACATATATGTTTGTATACGAACTTGGAGAAATTTCAACATTGCGCTCTTCGCTGGCTCGTATATCGCGAGAAAAATCTTGGGTATATTACCGTCGTCTAGCGGCGGGTCGGAGACAACGTATCGATCGAACGATACGATTATAAATAAATACGAACGTATTCTATCTTCTCGTTCCTTATCCGATATTCCGTACTTACTCCGTGCATCCAGTTATTTTCATCTCGAGATAATACGTAAGTCTACATTTGCAGAAATTTTAATCGTAATTACTTTCGTCGTTAAATTTGTTTGACTTTGCCACGTATTTCACGCATGAAATGGGTTCAAATTAATTATAACTTTGTGGAAGCAAATTTTATTTCGAATCAAACGAATGCTACTTAATACCGGGTAAGTGTGATTGGTAAAAGAATCAATTAAAGAAAAATCCATAAGGAAATCAATTTGTATCAGCGACTCTTACTATCGTATAAATCAGACCGAACGTAATTATCCTCTAAAAACTTTTGTTTTATCAAATCGAAGTTAAAACGGCCGTTTTCTCGATTCCTTGTTCCTTTCCGTTACATAACAATAGCGGCAACCCTGCTCCAAGAATCTCCGATGTACAACGTAACCAAATAAAGAGGACCGCGATCCAACAACGACCAGCCGACCAAGCGTAAATACCTCGCTGGGAATATAAAAAAGAAAACGAAGGAACGCGAAAGTTTGATTCGCGCGTGCCTTCGTATTGCCCACGGACAATATCGCATCTGGATTTTCAGGTACGCGTACACACGGCAGCGGCGAGATAAAGCCCGGAGTTTAATTACCCGAGCAGGAAGGCCGGGGCCGGTGAAAGACATTGGAAAGTCACTTCGTTACCGGATAAACGCCTAATTGCTTTTGCACTTATCTCGCGGTGCGTTGAAGGAACTCGTTGCTCGGGGTATCGAGGGACGACGTCCGGGGACTTGGGGACTTAGGTGGCGATCCCCGCGGGTCTCCGCCGCGTGCAGGAACGCACGTACCTACACCCGCACACGAGCACAAGAGTTTGGTGGGAGCGCCATTGCGAGGAAATAAGAGGGAATCCAACGCGGAGGAACGCGTTTTTCACGGGGACCGCGTGTCTGAAAAATTCCGCTCTTCGGACGCGGTTTTCTCGACCGTTCGATTATTCGAGCGGTTCGTCGCTTCCAGTCTCGAAAATGATTATCGATTCTGTACCAAAATTTCCTAACGAAGCAGACGCTTGCAATGTGTAGCGATACGCTTTCAAGGACAAATTTTGATTGTAATTTAGGAAAGTTCCAAATCATTGTCGTTCGTTCTTTTTATAGAATGATCTTTCGTATCGAATAGTTTATTTTATTTCAGGCTAAACGATAAAAACGGGACGAGTAATTACGATTAGACTACAAATTATTTTCTTTTAAACCTTCTTACTCTAAAATGACTAAAATTCTATGCTATTCAACGTCGAATTTATTTTGTTAAAAATTGCGTTTATTTCAAAACAAATTCTTTTGGACACTCGCAACTAACTCGAAAGTTATTATCGAAATATATTATCCATATTTCTTATATCAATTTTAACCGTTTTAATATAAAGGAATATTCAACGATAACAATTTTTTTACTTTATCGAATCATCCCAATAATAAAAAGGGATATTTCAAAAAAATAAATTGTTTAATCTTTAATAAACAAATTGTAATGTTTATACCGACGATAGAAAATAGACAATATTTGAATTTATCGTTTATCATCATTTTTATATCGATAAGAAATAATCGAAAAATTAATAAAACAATTCATTAATATTATTTTCAATATTGCATACTTCGATACTGGTATACAATTTCAATTAAATTTGCATTTGATATTTTCCAAAAAAATAAATTGTTATTACAACAACACTTTTATACAATTATTAATAAATAATATTAATCGATAAAGGTAATATAATATTTAAAGAAAAATTTAAATTCTTATCAATATTTGAAACGAGTAAATGAATAAACCGACACGTATAAGTATAAATAAAATTTCTATTTTTTCATCCGCGTCGTATTAATTTGATTAGTTTAAGAAAATTTAGTTATTTAAAAATAGTCTTAAAATATATCCCTAATTACATTCGTAATAAAATATTTGGAAAAAAAATTTTATATTACAAAGGTAAACGTATTTAAATAAATGAAGGTTCAAAAATCAAACACGATTATTAACGTACAAAGATTCGCGTAATCCTGAATGATATATTCGGATCACGACAAAAGCAAAGAATAATCGTTTCTCCAGTTTACGCGATGAAATCTCGAGCAATATATTTACAAATACTCGGTGATTAATTAATTTTGTTTTCTAACGAATTAATTTATCATTTTCCACCATTAAGCGAATCGTTTCAGAATCGCTTGGCGCGTATTTGAAGAAGAACCACATCTTGACCAAAGAGCCCAATAGATAATTTCACGACTCATAAATATTGTTTTCGATCGATGCAAAGTATTTCGTTCGAGGCCTCTCAATTTTAAGATAACTAATTATCTACGGTTACATCGTTTTCCAAGAAAGCGATTCTACGTCGCGGATTCTTTTAAAAAGCGAAAGAACTAGTTCGCATTTTTGAGCGTATTAAATTATAAATATTTGTAAAAGCCGTGGAAATAAAAAGAGCGCCAAAGGAGAAAAATATTAAAAGATTTTGCTCGGAGAGTACAGAAACGGAGCGAGTAAATAAATTTTAAAGGCCTTGCGTAAAAAAAGTAAAGTCCGCACTGTATATGTCTCGGTTGACCAGTCACTACCGATAGCCAATGATTTACGTTATACGCAACCATCCGCGCAAAAAGTCGAACAGTTTTTTCGTTGGGAATTCAACTTTCAAAAGCCCCGTGAAAAAAAAAACGCCTTCATTAACGTCATAAACGATCGCGTAGAACTCCATAAAAAGTCCGTGCATCATCAGCGTATTTCGAAAGCACTCGGCTCTCGTACCCGTTCGCGAGCCTAATAAGATAATGGGCCGCGCGTATAAACAAGCCTCGACAAAAGCGAAAAAAGAAGACGAAGAAAAAGGAAAAGAAGAAACCCAATAATAACTCATGCGACGAAACGGGAGACACTCGCGCATAAAAGTCGGATCTCTCGCTCTCGGATCACAGGCGCGCATCTGGTCACTTTCCTCGGCCTCCCCCGGAGAGACGCGTATCTCGCGCTGGTAAGCGTATCTGCCGCGTGACCTCTGACTCCGGGTCTCCCTCTTGGGTCCGCGGAAAAGAAGGAAGAAAAAGGCATGCGCGCGTGCGCCCAGGGGGCATCCGCTAGCGGCGTCGGAGGTCAGCACGCGACCCGGGACGAACTCTCCGACGGTTTCTTCGTCTTCTCGTCTCCGGCACTTTTTTCGCTCCACTATTGCCGAGATATACAGTCCACGTATTCCGAAGCGAAGAGGCGAAGAGGATCGCGTACGCGACGCAAGCTGACCTCGACGGCGAGAGCTCAGTCCGCCGAGCGGAATTTTTACGGATAAGAGACCCCGAGAAGTCGCCTCTATCGTTACGCCCGGTACTATCTACCACTCATCCATTCATCCTGGACTATCGCCCGTCTGGATATCACCCGTCGTCCTCCCGAGCCTCGAGATCGACGCCGGGCTTTAATAGAGCGGGACGACCGCGATCCTTCCGCGGCTCTCTTCCTCTCGCTCGCTCTTCCGACACTTGACACGGGGACGACGTTTTTTACGGGAGGTTTTTTACGTTTATCGTATTTTTACGTATCCGATCGCTCGCGGCCTTTCCTTCGCGATATCGAGGCGTCTCCCGACTTGCCGACATTCGGACCTCTGCGAGGCTAACCTCCAAATTGTTATGCTTCCCTCGAGCACGTATTTATCGATTTGTCGATTTGTCGATTTGTCTAATTATCGCTGGGAGTAACCAAAGTCGTCAATAGTTTGAACAACGAATTTTTTTTTACGTCTTGCAATACATCGAGGAGAGTTTCGAGGAAAGTTTCGACAAGAGTTTCGAACGATATCGTTGAGCGACTTTGGGAAATTTGGAAGGTCTCCCCGCTATCGCGAAAATACGCTCTCGAATAAAAATCGAGTCTCGAGCGCTCGGCTCTGTCGCATCCGCGTCAACGAACTCATCCCCCGAATTGGTCCCGACGGGGGAAACCAGGGCGCGGGACTCCCGTCCGGTATCGAAGCAATCGACGAACGAGCGGAACGGCCTGGCCCAGTAGAGCGGACACCCGGAGGAAGCACGGCCGACGGAGAAGACTCGGTGGGCGCGCGCCCGACACGCAGCCTAGACACGCGCCCGGGGAACCGCGCAAGAGCAACCGGAAGTGCGCCAGGGGATCCTTCCGCGCAGCTTCAGGCTCCGTTGGCGTCGGCGTCGGCGTCGGCGTCGGCGTCGGTGTCGACGTCGGCTTCTCCGGACGCCGATTTTCGTCCACGCGATTTTATTGATCCGCGCCACTCGTAAATTTCACGCGCCGGCGGATTCTTTTTTAAGGCTTATCGTTCCCCGAGCCTCGGGATCCGAGCTTATCGTTATTAATTTATGACGGATTTTATTTGAAATTGCGAATACTGGACTCGAATGCTCGACCACTGGAATTAAATTAAAATTAACGTCCGCAACTCGATGTAAGCGAAACGTGTCGGGGAATTATTAGCCACGCGCGTAGCGAAGCTTACGCCGTTCTTACGATAAAAATTTAAGGTTTCGAATTTGAATTAACGCCGAGCATAAACAATATCGAGTTTATCATTATTGCTTTCCAGATGAAAACCGTGCTCGATACTTTTGCATTAAAATTCTTCGCCGATCGAGGATATAGCTTTTCGCCTCGAATAACGTCCGCGATACATTACTAATATTTTCACGAGAAATTTTAAGACGCCGCGAAATTTTATCGCCTACCGAATAGCTCGCGACGGAAAGTCAGAAGAAAATTGTTTATTTGTTTTTCTCTCTCGGCACCGAGATTTTCCGTTTCGCCTCTCGTTCGCGGGCGCGTTTCGATTACCCGAACTAGCCAGCCGAAAAGCTTAGTTCCGGAAACATAAGGTTCGTTTCGCCGACACGGGCCATAGTTCCTGGCGCACCCACGATCTCGCAAACGAACTCTGACCAGGATTACCCAAGCGCGACTTTGGCCGGAGTGTGTACGTGCGGTGCTTCACGAATGCGATGAAACGATCAGCGGAGCTTCGGAACGTAACGTTTCGACATGGCTGAAAACGGGTCGAAGGTGCTCGCGTCTCGGCGTATCCGAAAGATAATTCAGCGCTGATTTTTTGCGGATTCGGCGATCGACGTTAAAGCGACCGTTAACGAGACACTTGTGTTTATCGAACGATGCTCGTTGCGCCTCTTTCAATTAAACTCTCGACTCGTGCTTTCGATACAATTCAATAACATTCCAGCCATTATCTACGTAACGCATTAGCGGTGTAAACGATAAATACGCTACGAAATCATTGCTTTCGATGCTCGCCAATATCGCGATTATACTTTATTTAGAAACATAATATTTATTTTGATAAATATTTTCAATGTAAAGTAAGTATTGGTATAAGATTAGATACAAAGGTTCGTTCGCTAAAGAACTTGAATCGCCGTAACTTATATCGATACAATAACTTTTTCGCTACGTTAAATATATCAAAATAAAAGCTGCGAAGCGAACGGTAAGACCAAAATTTCTCCAACCGAGAATATTCGGTTTATTTTAGGAAGGAGTTACGTCAACGAATAATATCGAGGTTTGATTTTTGGCAAAAATATTCGGTTAGCGACGTTTCCAACGAAAGCTCGATCAATTTTCCGAACTTTTTGTAATTCCGATATCCTATCGACAGGAGTCACTCGCATTGAAAGCTATTTCGATATAATAAAGTCGAAGCGTGATATTTTCTATACTTGGATCAATTCGTTGATATCAATGTTCGCGGAGAGAAAAAAGCTTTGGCGTCGACGTAAAATGACGTTCCGCTGGTCCGAAAAAGGGTTCGTCTCGAAAGAAACGGGATCGAAAAGGGATATGGAAAGGTCCAATTGTCCAATACGCGAACGCTTTCGGAAAAAGAAAGAAATCGGAGACAATGGATTAGGGGCGAGGAAAAAAGAGCATCGGTCCGAGACGATTGTTTCGAGGTCGGTTCGAGTTGACTCGCGTCGGCTCGCGTCGGCTCGCGTCGACTCGCGGCGAGAAAGCGAGGAAAAAAAAACGTCTGGCGCGTCCCTCCGAGTTGCACCTTTGATTCGCTCGGAGCTAACGAGCGCATCAACCGACGCGCGCGAGGACTTTTGGAGGGCACACCCGAAGCGTTACCGTGACGCAGCGATGACGCGAGCCAGGAAAGCGGATCCGTCGGGAGGCGGGCGTCAACGCCGAAAATCATTGTGCCCGAGCCGCGATTAAATCCGGTTACACACTTTTCACTTTTTTTATTTTTTTTGGCCACGTTCAACCTTTCGCTTTGGACTTTTTCTTTCGCCTTTTTGTCCAAACTGTTTTGCGAGCCGAGGATTAATTTATTTGAATTAAAATTCAATGTTGTCGATAAGCTCGTTGAATCGAGAGTTCGGACGCGCGTTTAGGATGAATTATTCGAGGTAATTTCGCTGCCCGCATTCTCGTGCGAGTTTCGAGGCGCATCGAATTTTCCTTTAATATTTCAGCTTTTTAATATTTCATCGTATTTGGTACGCGCCAAGTTATATAAATTTAACGGCGGTAAAGTAATGGTCGCACGCGAGCAGAAAACGAGCGGGAAAACACTCGTATGCGAGCTTGACTAACTCCTCGAGAGTCACGATCCGCTGAATCTTAATCCGAGAAAATTGCGTACACCTATAAGTACTTTTCCTTATCGCGTAATGTATTTTCGTACTTAGTAGTTTATTAAAATATTCCGTATGTTTATCTCTAAATGGCTTATACTTTATTCAGTTAGGATAAAATATCGTCGAAATAAAATCCAAGCAGCCCCCGAAGAACACCGATTTCCTCTCCTCTCGAACTTAATTCAAAATTACACGTTCTCCTAACAAGAAAATTAAGCGACTCCGGGTAAATGTAGTTATTATTTAACCGTGAAATAAAATTTCCGCTCGCGGCTAAACTCTGAAACATTTACGCCCTCGCGAGTGACCGTGACGTGATATCTCGCGGCAACACGGCAACGCGGCAACGAGAAATTATCTCAGGTATTTGTATTTTTATACTCGATCGGCGGTCTCCGCGCACTCCGAGAACTGCAGAGGTGAGATAGACTTGTCAATGAGGAAGCTATTGACATTAGATAAACGAACGGAGGTAGCCTTACTTCCACGGATCACTTTTTTCACTTGTGTCAACCTTTGGTAAATTACGTCGGACTGGATTTGGCCGTATCTTAAGTAAACCTCGATCGTCCACTGCGAGCATTTCTTTATCATCCTCCTTACGATCTTAGTACATTATATTACTTTAATAAATAAAGATTAAACTTACCTGATACGTTAAACGAATAATATTAATAAAATGCGGTAGAAAATTATTTCGAAGAATCCAATATTCGCATTTGTTATTCGTGCATTAGACGATACGATCTAAATCAACTTGTAAAAATTTTGCAGTGTACAACTTTATTCCTTTTATTACAATTTTACGCGATTATTTCACTTCAAACTTTATTTAAATTCGCTATGTATTGGTCAATATTATTATATATTTAATTTTACGTAGACATTGTCGTAAATTCATTCAAACAACGATATTTGACTTCGTATGAATAATTTTTGTTGCTAATTACTTATGTATCCATATCGATATTAGTTTTAACAAAAATCAAGCTCTAGAATAAACGCTATATATATAAATCAAAATATAAAATTTAATCCTTCTAAGAAAGATAATATTTGTGATAAATTAATCAGGAATTCCTAAAATAGTTATTTTAAAACAATAATTGTTTTTAATATTTAAAAGAATAAACATAAAAATATTATAATTTTAATGTTCAATCAGTTATGAAAACGTTTTAATATAAAATAAATAAATAAAATAAATGAATTTTTTTGATAATTAAAAATATTTATCACCGTGATACGATTTTTGTGCGCTATAAAAAAATCAATAATTTAAGAAATTACTTAATCATAATTCACGTATTTTCGTAGATTGTAACATTTTTAATTTTTTACCGTGTAATTTGCAGATAAAGTTTTCGTTCAAAGCGAGAATTTCAAAGTCTTTTCTTATCAAATTTTTTCCAGTCCTAACTTCACTTTATAAATATACTAAAAGCAAAAAGTGAAAAATCTAATATTTCTCTCACTTTTATGTAAAACAGAATCTTCCTTATATTAAAGAACATTTATTTTCCGTTGATATTTTAAAAAGAATATTTCGATTGAATAGATAAATTTTCGTTTTTTAATACTATATTTTATAATAAATACGAAAAAATATAAGGAACAAAAAAACGCTGTAAATAAATTTTAAACAATTTTTATTATTTATAAATATTCTTTAATTTTTATTATTTATTTAATTAGTGGTAACGCATAATATTTTTTAATCGATCCTATAACAAAAGTTAAAATACACAATATTTGTAAGAAAGTATAATAATGGGTGAATAATAATGTATTTCTTAAATTTGGTAACCGCACATTAAATAACTTATAAACTTGTTTGTTTCGATAGAATATTTGTAACTTTCATTTACTGAAAAAATCCGATTAGCAATAAAAAAGAAATATAAAATCTTATTTAATAATTTTAAGTAGAGTCAAAAAATAAGGAAATTGTATATTAGTTTAATGGGTAACAGAGTCTAGTCTATCGATTTAATAAAGTGTTACAAGGTTTACTGCATCAGCGGAAAAAAGTTTTTAAGAAAAGCTTTGGTGCAGTTTCCTGAAGTCAAAGATATCTAGAAATTTATTATGGTTGATTTTAATAGCCTAGTAGAATTTTATAAAAGTTACATTAATTTTTACATTAATTCAATCGAGATAATTATTACAAAATATCGTAAATTCAATAAACTGCTCTTTAATTTGAAGAAAAAAAAAATACTTTTCCTTATACGTCGAGAACATTATTGTATCGTTCAAGTACGCATTTCGCAAGATCGATGTTTTTCTTTGCAAGTAAACTGTGACTACGATAATGTACTTTGATAAAACAAACGTTACTCAAACAGCTTTATGAAATCATCGATCAAATTGCAATCTATTGCTCGCCACTTGGAACATCCCAAGGAACGTACGTCGGTTCACTCCACAGTTTCAAGTTGACTCGCATCCAAGGTTTAAATTGCATACGTGACCGCTTTCTCAACAGCTTAACACTTTCGAGCCTCTCTCTCTCTCTGCCTTTTCATTCCTTTTGTTTTTCATCGATTTAGCCGCCGCTCCACGTGAAATGAGCATTGATATAAATTGGACGGGTGGCCACTTTGGGTTACGCGTATGATCATACCTTACACATTTCAATTGAAAATTGATGATTGCATTTACATGAAAAATCGATTCGACGCGTGTCAGATAAAGTAGATAAAATTACATTTTAACGTTTGCTATAACAACTAAATACCTTGGCAATTTCAATATTTTCTTAGCGTTCTCGATACGTAGCACCAATTTAACGTTCGAACCGTAGACTATTTTTTTTAGAAAATACAAGCGTTTAATTAAGCAGTTCGGTAAGCGGTAAAAGTTTCAACGAAATACACTTTCGAAATTAAGTTAGAAGCAACGCGACTCGCACGAATATACTGACCGATAAGTTTTCGAGCGAGAGAGATATTCGTACGTGTCATCTCGAGCGAGGAAGGCGTGAAATTTGCGATACTTAATAGAGGGTTAGGGTAAAATGGCGAGCACCAACCAAGAAAAAATGACGCAGGCTGTCGGACGAAAGCGTGAGAACCCGCGAACGTAGCTTAGGTTTGAGATTGCATTAATCATGGCTGTGTGCATGTATGTCGTTATTAACGGAAAGATGCACTCGCTCGGAATTATTAAGCTTTATCGCTACTCGCGTACATATCTAGTTTATAGAAACAAATTTCAATGCCGATAGTTCCTTATAATGTTAACCGAGCCACCGACCATTTCTCCACTCCAACTCGATAATTTATTCCTCGTCGTAAAACAAGTTTCTCCACGCGCACTTGGTTGCAACAAAAAGCGCTCCGATAAGTATTTAAACAAGTCTTTTATTGAAACAAATATCGCTCGGATGCCGATTGATAATCGATGAAATAAGTGCCCCCTTGAAAGGAGGTATCCATTTAATATACAAGCAAATCTTCACTGTGCACATAACATCGACGTAATTAACGTCGGCGCTCGCGGATCCTTCATTTCTTCTAGCTATTAAAATCGCGGCATGAATGCCGATACGTTTTTTGCTCCTGCGGAATTCAGGCTGTCGATTAAGAGCGAGCGATGGAGCGAACGATGGAGCGAACGATGGAGCGAGAGAGGAAACGAGGGAGAGAACGACTACGAATACGGCAGCCATAGTCTCGATGTAATTTCGCGTTCCGCCGACTAGGATGAATTAGGGTATCGGAGTTACGGTAGCCGAAATTTGTATCGACTTTTTGGGAGTGATCGTTACTCCTTATTATTATTCGACCCATTTTTCGCTCGCCCCCGGCTACTCCCACAGATTAGCCTCGGATACCTCACCAATGTGACTGCATTCGTCTAGAATATAAAGTAGCTTATTTTCGCTCGGGAGATTTTTTGGGGCGAAACACTCGAAATTAGTATCAAATTCCTCTATTAACTCGAGATCGAATGAAAAATCAAGTTTTTGCGTGACTCCTACAATGGCAATTAGGCGTTTTGAATTTAATGCGTTATGCTAATTTTCAAAATGAACAATGCACTTGGCTAGAAAATGGATGAGCATCTCGTGTCGAATATTTTTCAATGTAAAGCGGACTTCTATTTTTTATGCACATTTTTTCCCACTATTATTATTCTAAAACAATTTTTTCGCGTACACGTATAATTATGCGTAAATACTATTATTTAATTATCTATTATATTAATATTTGCTTACGAGAACTAATATTAACGTTGTAAAAATAGCACAGGTAACGAATAATTTCATCGATTACACGGTGCATTCAAAAACATAAAATAAAATACTCGGAATGAAATTTTACTCGTTGACTTCTATTCTATTCGTCGAATGTCGAAACGTGTGAGAATTTTGGAGGGATATAATTTTAAAATAGCGAGCTGAAATATTTGAACTATTTAAATAGTCCTCCGTTGTTTATACGACTCTACAAGTTTTTCATTTCATAAGTTGTACGCGTATTGGTAAAGTTCACTGGCTGTGGGTTAAATGGACTGTAAGCGAGGACGACCGCAATCTTCGTTTCCCACCGCAACTAACGTATTAATTATGAAATACCTGGTGCTCAATTTTCTAGAGCTGCCACTTTAGAGACTTAGGAATTTCCTTTCATTTATCTAAATTTGCGAGCACGATTTCTGGCCAGTTTCGGACTTTACAATATTGTACTTATTCGGATAAGAATTTTATGATTAAATTAACTAAACTACATTTTGTATAAACTAGAATATAAGAGAAAGAGAGAGATTATTTGAATCGGCGATTCTTTTAATGAGAAGCCGATAATAATAAGTTTTCTGTATTAATTAATTTAATTAGATTAATTGAGAACTTCTGTCGCGATTATAATGGCTTAAGAACTTGTACGGTGATAAGAATGAGAACTTGTGCTACGATAAGATTAATTTAGAACTTCTTCGATGATAAGATGTATCGAAAGCTTATGCAATGTATAAAATTGATAAATTGAAATGTTTGAAGCTAATTGTTGATATATAAAAAAAAAAACAAATTAGCCAACTAGACTATCTATTTTATAACTACTATTTTCCATTCTAAAATAGAGTTTTTATTTATGTTTTGGTAGCTACTATCAATCGTCTATTTTGGAAACTGTGGAATTCTAATTTCCGCGTTGAAAATGTATTTAAAGAAAAAGTATAAACTTATCGATCGTCGAAAGTACCGACAAACTTTATTAAATTTCGACGAATGATTTTAAAGTTAATTAACGTGTATAAATTAAACAAATTTATTATCTAAAACACAATCGACGACGCCAGATCGTAAAGTAATTGTAATAATATTTACTAATTTATATAACACCGTGAAATTTCATTTGTGTTACAAGTATAATAATTAAGTTCATAAACAAGAAGCTCGTGACTCAAGATAAGAGGACGTCGCGTTTTCTATTCTTTAAACGCTCCGAATAGCGAAAACGATGACTCGCTCGACGTCCACCTCTCCAAAGAGATCTTCAAAGTTGAATTTTGAGAAACGCAAAGGCAAGTCAATACCACCGAGCGATGACGGATCGCTCGAAATGAGTTTCCAACGCAGATCCGAACAACGAAAACCTCGTCTTCGAGTTATAGTCGTCCGAGTCGATTAGCTTGCGAAGGTCAATAGGTGATTCCATAGACGCAACGCAAATCTTTTCAAAAGTTTCTCGCGCCTGGTTTCCTATTATAGTCCGATATTGTAGTTGGCGCGTACGAACCTCTTCGCGAGTGACTCAACGAGACGCGCGAGCCACGAAATATCAGAATCGACTTGCTCCGTTAAGTAAACGGAATCGAACCTTCGAAATTCCTTGTAACTTATTTTCGAGCTTCGCAATAAGCAAACTCGAAAGTAGTCGACGAGTAAACCAGCTTATCCGCACCGTATGATTAACCGGTGAAAACGGTTCGTTTAAACATAAAATACAACAATGCGTTTTGGGAACACAAATGTTTTCAGCTTGACGCTTATGCGCGGCATCTTCGTCGAGAAGTGCGCGATAGAAGTTTGAAAATGACTCGCAACGTTTTCTCGACAAACAAAGGCGTTGCTCCGCACTCCAAATTTTAACTTTCGCGTGTAAGATAATCATTACGTTTTAATACAGCGACGCGACCGAATAGGATTTCGAACGAGTAGGAGGTAGGAGGAAAGTTTAGGTATGGAAAATTTACGTAGAGGAGAGAATCGGTCGCTTCCGATACAGAAAAACTAAAATCGACCGCGAAATATAAGAGAATAGAAATTTTGTTTACGTTTCGACACGCGTTTTCTATCGAGTAGACTAGGAACTCTAGGAACTCTAGGAACTGCGGAATTCCAGGCATCGAGTTTGAACGGCATTTAGAGTCGGGATATTAACTTCTTAATTCTCAAATACGCGTTAATTCACGATAATGATTTTGGCGGTTGGTGCGGGAACGCATTTACATCGAGACGTGGATTCGTTGCGGCGGAAAAAAGTTATTCGTTACCGCAAGATCGAATTCCGCAAATAAATCGCTTTATCACTAATAATACAAATCTGCAAAAGCATAAATCACTCCGAGTTGGTATTGACGTCATTCATTTGTTTACTAAGACACGAGTGCGGGTAAAACCCATTCGTCTAAATTTTCTTTCAGCTCCCGTTCTCGAAGTCTCGAAGTAGTATCGCTCAACAGTTAGCACATTCTCACGCTACCTACCACTTTTCGAAGTCACCTCGCGGCTCGCGCTACCAACGCAATGTAAATCGCGCCATTGGCCGATCCCGGAGCTCCGTTTAACTTTCGCTCTCTCTCTCTCTCTCTCTCTCTCTCTCTCTCTCTCCTTATTGGCGCTCGCGCGCGTTAAATTGCCGTGTACACGCGACGATGTGGTCACCGTCGTGGAATTCGCAACCCGTGAAAATACGCATGGTACACAAAAGGACGATGGAGGTAGAAAAAAAAATGAAAAAGTAGCGATTTTTATAGCTTCGACGACGTGCCGAAACAAAAGAAGCACGGGGGTGCGGAGCCAAGGAGTCGAGGAGTCGAGGAGTCGAGGAGTCGAGGAGCCGAGGAGCCGAGGAGCCCAGGAAGAAGCCGAAAGAAAGAAGGGGCCGTAAAAAGGAAGGGACTTTCTCCTCGGACATTCTTGAAAAACTCGTAAAATCGACTTCGCACGGGCGCGGGATCGAGAGGTGCTCGGCCAAAGGACAAAAGGATCTTTTTGTTGGAGCTATGGCGACGATCACCCGCGCGATCAAAACAATCTGTCGAAGCCAACTTGAATGGGTAAAGATTTCGTGCTTTCCCGTACCCGTGTGTACAAATATGCGCTGAATCGACGAATAAATTGTTTTCTTCGGTTCTCGTTGCTTTTTACTTTTTTTTTTTCCTCGCCTTTATAAAATAACGAAAGGAAAACAAAATTAAAATCGGGCGTATTATTGCGAGGGAAGGAGACGGGGGAGAGGCTCTCGGTCCACATTCCGCAACAATGAGACGTCGTTAACGTTCGAGCCTATTCTTTGTTTCTTTGTCTTGTATTATTGTTCGATGATAGGGTGAAAGGCGTGGGTGCTTTTTGGGTAAATCTTTTTCCTTTTCGCTTGGAGGGATTTTTTTTTCAACGAGCGCCTCGATTTCGCTTTGTTGCCGCCTTTCGCGCATTAACTTTTTAATGCTCGATTTTTCGGCTCGAACCACGGAAAACTTCGCTTCCTGATTGAAATTTTATACTACGAATACAAGAAGCCACTCGTTGATCGACAGTGACGTAAGCGGATTTCACGCGGATTCAGGCATCCCTTGGCAACTGTTGCAAATTATTGACTATGTGTCCAGTGGAATTACAGTTTCAAAGATAAAAAATTTAATTTTACGGTTCTTATCAATTTCTACTGAAATATATATATATATATATATATGCTTTTATAAGTAATATTGTTAAATTATTATGTTTTACGCGATATAATTTTAGATAATAGATTTTATAGTCAAAAATCGAATTTCTCGACATAAAAAGTATAAAATATATAGAATTCAATTAAAGTATTAGATAAATATAAATAGTCGTCTGTAGCAATAAAATTACTAATACCAGGATTCATAATTTACTTAAAGATAAATGTCAAAATATAGATAATAATAAAATTGTCGCCTAAATTTTTATATACTTATACAATAAATTTTTTGAAAAATCGTTTAACCGTCGCTATTTATTTTTAATAAGTTTCTTTAAAGACTTTATTATACTCCTTTAAAATTAAATAATGTTTAATAAGCGATATATAAATTTAAGTTTAAGATAGAATTAAATATATATTTTATTATATTTTAATTGAACATTTTTTCTGCATTTTAAATAATGATTATTAATTGTATTCAAGAGTTGGAACATAAATATAATAGCTAATATTAAAGTATATAAAATCTTTTGAAATATAGAAAATATAGCAATTATTATAAATATAAATAAAATTGTTTCGAATTAAAAATGTTTACTTTATTCAAAGTATTTTACGTTAACTTAACGACTGGAAACATTATATTTCGTATAAATAAATATGTATTTCAATGTAGCTATAAATTCATTTGCTACCATGTGGTAAAAATGATATCTATACATATACGCGAATACTTTGAAACTTTTCAATGGATGTGATTGCCAATTGCATCATGTATATTTGATTATACAAGATTATGATTGCTGTACGTAAACTTTTACGGTTTCAAATTGATTTTCATTATTTACGTTATAATATTGTTTTCTAGCTATCAAATAAGTTATTTAACAAATAAATACCATAAAATTTATTTTAAGAAAGAAAATTCGTAAAAAAAATTTAATGTTTCTTCGTAAATAGAGAAAGAAAATTTTTTTACAGCATGATTGTTCGGTTATCGAGTCATTAAAAATTCTAATACGATAATGTACATATTTTTTCAAGTTGGTACACGTCCACATTCTATATTTGATTATAACATTAATCGCGTCAACGCTCATAAAAAAAATTAAAACGTTTTAATAATTAATTCAAAATTTGACTTTGAAATTGTTGAATTACGGATAACAAAAAACTTACTTTCAAATTAGTTGAAATATATCGAATCCAATGTTGTTCGTTTTGATACTTTACGCGAAATAAGCTATTCTAATTCAATGCAATTAAAAATATTGAAAAATCGTTTATATAATTTAAAAGAATACATAATACTCGAGCGTAATATAAAGACAATAAAAAATATTACTTCTTGGATTGGCGTTCACCTAACGACTGAAAAAAGTAGATTGGCCACAAAATTAATTCTTTGAAATTTTTTAGACGTAGCGTATTGATAGCCGTAATAAATAAAGGTTTATTAAGCGACGATCGTAGCATAGTTTAGCTCTAAGCTCTAATGCACATTCGTGCAGAGGCGTGAAGAAGAAAGGAGATATAAGGACCTTGAATGGCGAGTCAAAGGGTTCGTCGAGCACGAAAAAAATAGCTCATTTAATCCAATGCGCCCCACCTTCTCTCGACGCTATTAGGATGCTTTTGCATTTTTAGCCTATGAATTCATCTCTCAAAAATTAACAGCCCAATTAAAGCAGTCATTAACTTCTGGAAATATCTCATTAGGTCCGGAACTCGTTTGCAAGTTTTTAATGGAAAGGGTGACTTTTTTGCGATGAAACAGTCGAACACAAACAAACGTATTTGGTTTCTCATTACAATACCAACTATGGCTTTATGATCCTTTCTTATCAGGTTCTAACTCCGAATGGACTAGAATTTCTTCTCTTTGCCAGCAATAATATAACGAAGTACCGTATCGTAAAATTGATCCATTTTACTTTGCCATTTTAAATATATCCGTAATAATTATTTTAAAACATAGATCATATTTAAATGATCGCTTATTTTCGAAGGTCATATTTCAAAGAATTCTATTAATCGGAGTTTGATATCCTTTCCCTTCCTTCTGAAATAAAAGAACGTTCGAGGTAACAAATTATTGATTTAATATATTATTAACGAATTTTAAATATTTTTTGACGGTTAAAAAGTTTGAATATTATATTATATTTCACGTATTTTTCCAACTTATTTCAGCATTCTCGATCGCTGATTCAACGAAAATTTCCCAACGAATTAAAAATGACGAAATCAGTATAGATTCTATTTTCAAAACTAAATAAAAATTTAAATACGATAGAATTTTAGTTTGATTATGCAAATGAAATAATTGCGTTAATTCGATCGCGTACGTTGCTAATGCATCCAAATCAATAAAATGAAATATCGCTTATAAAAAATATTCTCGATTAAATGTAACTACAATTTATCGTATCTCGGTCTCTTATTATAACCTTATTTAAATATTTCAATATATATCGAATCATCGTTCGTCTTACAGTTTGTAAAAATATAACGTTTTCGAATTTTTCAAAGATTATTTCAAAGATTTTACCATTGACAAACAAAAAAAAATACAAACCAAAACAATTTTTTAAAAAAGTAAAAAAAATATATTTTTGAAATTATGAAAAAATTAGTTAAGAATGTTTGGATGGCAACGTTAGACTTTGTTTACAAACAAGAATTTAGTTTGAATTTAAACGTAAAAATGATAAAAAAAAGATCAAGTTTTCTAACGGATTTTAATTATAATTATTATAATTCTACCGCAATCGAGTACTCGATACCATACTTAATATTTTATGTCGTGCGCACACTTTTATTATAAAGTTTATTACAAAGTTTTCTTCTAATTGAATAGATATTCGACGGATTATAACTCCGAGACGCTTGAAAACTCCAAACTCCATCGAAATTACAAACCGAGATTAATGTTATTCGGTAGTAGGATTAGTAGGATTTCGGTGCTCTTTTAAATACCACGAGCAGAATGTCATCCAATCACCCAGAACGTGTATCTTAAAATCCAGAAGCGCATTTCGCAAGACAACTTAGACGCTCAAAGCTAATGCAGCGAGATCCGCCGAGTCGATAAACTAATGCGGCTTTGCGCTAGATAAACAAAAATTTTATAGCGCGACCGGTTTTGGCTCCTAATGGATATTCGTATATTCGTCTATGGACTCGGTCATAGCGGTGCACCACACTACAAGGCGCCCCAGGATCTCACGAAAGCGCCGCCGAGGATGCGAGAGAGACGGACTACGCGCGAGGAAATCATCAATCATCGCCGGGTGCAGGTGTCCGGGCGCCGGAGCTCCTTTCGGTCCTCCGAGTCCTTTCATCCGTTTCATCCGAAGGCCCGGAGCGCGGTTCCTCATTGTTTTACTCTCGGCACCCGGGGCTCGGATCTCTCCTTGGGAGAAGCGCGCGCTTCTTATTTACTCGTCGGCGGACTAAATCATCGATTTGCCAAAGTCGAGTTGCCGTCGGGGCGTGTGCCCCAAGTTGCGCCCGAGGTTGCATCCGAGGTTGCGTCCGAGGTTGGGCCCAAAGTCGAGCCCAAAGTCGAGCCCAAAGTCGAGCCCAAAGTCGTGCCCAAAGTCGAGCCCAATGTCGAACCCTGGGTCCGAGGGACTCCCTCCCTTTTCCCAGGCCGTACCGGATTCTTTTTTCGGGTCCGGAGTGCGAACGCTTTTTCCGCCTATTGTCTTTGTTTCACGGCTGATTTTCGCGCTTTAGAATTTCGCTCGAAAGTCATTGTTTTCGTGAACAATGGATTTTAATTTGAAAGTTCGCGCAGTCGGGTGAGCGCTTTGCGGGTCGCTTTGTCGGCCGGGAACCTTACCCCCGCGTCCGCACCGCCCTGGTAATAAGTTTCAACTTGGAAAACAATGTAGTAATGTTAGACTTTTGCGGATACAAAGGAACTTTAATGCGCGTGGCTCGAGAGCTTTAACGAAAACGAATTACCGATAATGAATATCGAGTGTTGCGTGGCCAGCGCGGAAAAAGAATTGCCCTCTGTTTATATTTATCTTCGTATTTTTTTACGATATTCGCCCGAGTAATAATAAAATATTGGCTTTATGAAACCTGGCAATAAAGCGTTGCGCCTAGTCGCGGAAAAAAAGTGGCTGTTTCGCAAAAGATAAAGCGAGCGCAATTAGAATGTTCCAAGTTTCTCGTGATCGAGCGCAAAAAAAGCGGAATGTTAATGGAGCTCTTCGGCTAAAATGTAGCTCCGCTCCAAGGATGGTATCTTAATGCACCTCGGCTGGCAACCGATAATTATCAAAACTCAATGAATAAGTCGCGGTAAGGATCTCGGCGGTAGCTTCTCGCTCGAAGCGCGAACTACGTTTGCCTCGTCTGTCCCGTCCGTTTAACAATTTGCCGCGTTCGTCGGGTGACTCTTAACGATCTTAGCAGTGATTTCGGCGCCTCTCGGGGTTGACGCCGAGCCACTGTGCGAGACTTATGGGCTCCTGAGAAGGGAGAAGCGATTCTCGGGACAATGCATCATTCGGGGAGGCTTTCGGGACTCGCGCATCGGGAGAGGAACCGAGACGGTAACGAGCTTTGGGAGTCTTCCACTCTGGGTATTTTTACTCGTTCTCCCCTCCTTTCTATTCCCTGCTTCAGCATCGTTTCGATGTCTGTCAGTGAAAAAGCACTGGTCGAGTTAATAATGCCTCCAATATGGCGTGGGTAAACTTTGTTTCTAAACGATAATCACCTTTTTCTCTTGATTGATTGCTCCATTTTGTTTTCTCGGCTAGACCTCTGCTGAGAAAATCAAATGCGTTCCTAACGTTCGATACCTTCGTAAGCGTCTCTTTGATGCTTCGTTTTTCCGATCCTAACGATACTCGAGCATTATTTATGATAATTATCAAGATTGAGACTTGCATTAGATTCTAAAAGAATTGATTACTCGAACGTTCCAGCGATATCTGTTCAATGTTTTAAATTTTCGTATCAACTTTGAAAGAATATCGGATCGTTGAATTTAGCTTTCGCGATTCTTTAAAATTATATTCGATATCGCGTTCCATTTACACTGGTAACGAACCATTTTCAAAATTTACCGACGATGTATTCGAACAGTTTACCGAAATTAGAAAAATCAAGGATACGCAAAATATCGATGTAACGCGAAAAATTTATTCCTAATTATAAAAATAATTTTGTTATTAGTCGACAAGTGTGCGAAGGACAAATATAGTATCGACGTTGACTCGATTGTAACGCGCGAGGAATTTTAAAAACAAAATTTTCCATCCGTTTCCATCAGTTTTTCGAAGAAAAATTCTTCGCGTCGATCTAGATTTAGAAAAAATTGAATGTTGAGTCAAATACATAATAAAATACTATGTTTTTTTGTACGTGTTATAAAAAAGTAGATTTATGATATTGAAAATCTAAGAAAACGTGTAAAAATAACAACGTTTTCATGTTTGCTCTTCGTTCGCTTCTTAACAAAAAATTTTATAGTTCTACACTTTTCGAATACTGATTTTACTTTCAAGATTACTCGAATATAAAATATAGTCAAAAAAATAAAAAATAAAATATATTTTAAAATAAAGGAACAAGGAATATTATTATTTTTCCAAAATTTTAATAATACAATATCGGTTGTAATAATAATAATAACAATCTAGACATATTTATAACGTTTCATAGTTATTTTATCAATTGCAATTTCACGAGTACAAAGAAACAACCGTTTCGATATCTTCTAAAATACTTTAATAGAAATATTATTTTTATTCGTATCCGAATAACTTCTTGAACTATTAATGGATCCATCGTTACTATTTTAAAGAAAATTATTTGTTTTGAATAAAACTCTTCGCTTAATAATTAAGCGCTTAAGTAAATAAAAAGTTTTAAAAAGAAAAAAATGTTGTCGTAATTTTGAGCAAACTTTGAATAAAATGAAAATAATTGTATTTCATCGAAACCTTTCTCTCGATACGAATATCCATTACGATTCAAAAATTGTTTTCTCTTAAAAACCTGTTCGAGCCAATTCGCGTCGAACCAAATGGACTTTTCTCCGAGTGAATCAGAAGTTAGGTATCAAATTCAATCTATTCCTCAGTGATTACGAAATCAGGATTTTTTTGCACAACCCTGCCTCTAATATGTTTGCTCTTTCACAGAAGAATTTGATTTTCGTTTCTAAGTTGGTTAATCAGATCCACGTTTCATCGATCACATTTCTTATCCATTAAACTCTTATATTTTTTACAACTTGATTCTCCCTCGAACCAAGAGGGGAAGAAAGAAGGACTCAGGGTCGGGTCCAAGATCGAAGAAAAAGAAACTTAGAAATAGAACCGAGGCGATTCTCGTTAAGCCTTTTCACATTTGGAGAGTGCCGGGGGCAGAGCTTCGAATTCATCGATCAACCCGGACTCTCGGGTACGTCAAACGCATCGGGACCCACGTGGCTGGTCCTATTTTTCTCGTCGCCTCGCAGCCTCGCAGCCTCGCAGCCTCGCAGCCTCGCAACCTCGCAACCTCGCAACCTCGCAACCTCGCAACCTCGCTCTTCCCCACCGAGAGGAACCGAGAGACGCGCGTGTCGCGTTGTTGCGCGGTCATTTTTCGATGTAACAACACCGACGCCAACACCGACGCCAACACCGACGCCAACACCGACCCCAAAACCGACGCCGACGTCGCTCGAGCAGGTGACTACTCTTTGCGCGCGAGCCACGCTCCCAAAAATTCCCCCGTCTGCGAGACACCCCGCCGAGCTCCCCCGTAAAAATCACAAATTAAAACCAAAAAGCAATTACACTGATCTATAGCGCGGGATGGGGATTATGACTCGGCATTTGAAAGCGCTCGTCCGGGTTCCTTCGAATTTTTCTTCTTCCCTCGCGAATCTCGCGAATAAAATATATACAATAAAACCCGAAGATGGAGTCGAAAATTAATTTTCATATTCGTAAAGCGTTTCTCGTCCTGTTTATACTCTTAATAAACATAAATTTACAAACGCTGGTGCGAGCGATAACTGTAAATACTTTTTTAAATTACTCTGCTGCCGGTGGTTTTATCGCTCCTCCGAATTTCGAATCGACGCATCCGCACCGCTACAAATTCTTTCCCTTATCCTACGTTATTCGATATACCAAGTTGTAAAGACTTTTTAAACGTACGCATCGGAGTTATTAATATATATTTTATGCTAATACGCGGAATTGATTAATAGCCTTTTCGCGTTATTATCTGATGCGTAGCGATGTACATACGCGCGTGCGTGTGTGTATATTAATAACGTTGGGTGTTGCAACACTCTTAATTGCACGAGAATTATAAAACGAAATGCAATAAAAGCTCGCAGAAAACAGTCCATTTATAAAAGCATTTCGAAACACGAAACTCGACATCTTGATTCGGAATTTCCAACGAAAGAGTCAGTCATCAGCCTCGTGTATCGGTGCGAACCTCGTTTCATCGCTCCTAAAAATCCTCCTCGCCTTTCCACCGTCGAAGCTGCAATTTGCGTCCGCGCCACTCTTCCCGTGGTCCACGAATCCTCGAGCTCCCGGTAAATCCCACCGGTAGCTCTTCCCTTGTCCAGAAGGCACGTACATCCCCGAGGGCAGAAAATAGAAGAGTCGGAAGGATCTCGTGTGTGCCTCCGCGGATGGTTAACGAGCACTCGCGCATTCCCCTCCCCCCCTCCCGTACCCCGCAACACCTTCGGAATTTTCGTTTGCCAGGAGCACGAGCAACGCGTGTGCCTACGGATGGTCGCGGCGTGCGTCCCGACTACCAAAAAGGCGTGCCTAAACAATGAAGTTTACGGCGACGGGAATAGAGAGAAGGAGGAAAGGAGAGAGAGAGAGAGAGAGAGAGAGAGAGAGAGAGAGAGAGACTCACGCCATTAAAACAATCGGGCCTGGGTTTCTGGAGCGAGCGGTAGGGGGGATGCAAATATGCGAGGGGGCAACACAATGGCGTCTCGAGAGGAGACTGCGGCGGCAGTAAATACCAGTATAATTGCCAGCCTCCGGGGCATTTTCGAGAAAGCGAGGAGAGCCGCCGGCATGCAAATGTCGCCCTCAGCCGCCGGCCGCGCGATTATTCGACGCCATCCCCGGGAGGATATTCCTCTCGTGGGGACCTCCGTAACTCGCACGAGTACGAAATCCGCTTCTTGCGCCGATCGTAATTCCAAATTATACGCGAGTCACGTGCGTTACGGACTCGGTTCGCTCTCCAGAGATAAATTGCCTTCGATTTTCACGGGAGTGGTTTTTCTTTCCCGCGCGCGAATCGAAAGTCGATGCTGATTTTCTCGACGGCACCGAGTTTTGAATATTTTACAAGAATATTGGAACTACCGTAATACTTTACGGTATACCGAATATTGGATTATACCGAACCGCGCCGCCATTCGAAAACCCAAGCTCTGAAAAAATCTCGAGATAAATCATTCGAACGTCGCGCTCGAAATATGACTGTCGTTAAATTCAAAAGTTAATTATTTGCACAACGTGCTCGTTCTAATTGAGGCAACGCACGTATTTCATGGCTATACGTGATCGACGTCCGCCGCGTATTCGAACATTGTATTACGATAGAAAAAACAATTACGTATTAATACCGACTCCGACCGCGTGTGCATAACAGTGGATAATTAACCCGGACTAATAACAACTATCATTTATTTTTAATTATCTTTAATAACGCACATTTCAGACTTTCGAATCGCGATCTCGGCACGACAGCCCGGCGCTCCTCCACAAAGAGCTTAATTACTCGTCGGTATCGTCGTAGTTGTATCAAAAAATGAATAAGCAGCTTCTTTGTCTCAGTTTCGCAATAACGACGATCGAGAAAAACAACGAACCGAGCGTGTAACGCCAAATTAACTTTCTCCCGCGACCCTTCGCTCGCCCTTATCTTCGGGTCTTCGGGTCTTCGAGTTCGCGATATTCCCTTCGTATCGGAGCTCCCGGGAGTAATTTTCTCGACGAATTCTCTCTCCCTCGCTTTTTCCAAAGTCTCCTCCTCTTCCCTCCGACACCGCAACTTACCGCAACTTACCGCATCGTTAGAGAGCGAGGCGTTATCGGCTCGAGGATGATGCGCCGAGCTTTTAGCAGCCGATACTAGTCTTCTTCTCCACGCCGATAAGATACGAGCAAATACTTCGTTACGCTCGTTATTTTCTTTGCCTCCTTTTTCTTGGTCGCGATGAAGGAAGCTGGTCTAGATTCGTCGCCTCGTTTCAATAAGAAACGACCGGAATCCAATTTCTTAATTGAACCGCGGAGGTATTCTCTTATCATCGCCCGATGCATGAATTAATTACGTTATCGTCGATTTTAGATTGTATTCGGTGATTTGCGTCTGGATTTTTTCCATCTAAATTCCGTGCGAGCGAGCGAGCGAGCGATGGAGGGGAGAAATAAATAAAACGGTAAAGTGTAATTGTTTTATTGCACTATAAAACTTATTATTAGATTCTTGAACCTCTGATTATCGTCGATATTTTTAACGTGATATGCGAGAAAATTTATTTAGAGATAGAAGAATTTTCGATGGTTAAAAAATTTGTTTTTCAAAATTAACTTTGTTATCGAATATTATGAATAATATCGTGATAAATTTAAATAATGTTGGAGATATAAAAAAATTTGAATTAAAGGTTACGATTACAAAACCTACGAAAATTATGCATTTCCGTGTAAAAACTCCATATAATTTACGAGTAAAGAAAACTGTTTCAAAACTAATTACGAATTTTACGCTAGTTAATTTTAAGTTACCGTTGGTCTTTAAACAAACTTTACTCCATAATTACTAATTCTAAATATTTGTAATAAATTAAATAAATGTTTGTAACATTACCAAAATTATTATTTAATTCAACGTAATCTATAACGACATTTTAAAATTAAATATTAATTAAAAGTTATCGCTTGTAAAATTAATTAATTCAAATTTAACCTATATTGAATTATAGTTATTTTAATCGAGAAAAAGGTTGTCGTAGTGCTTTAATTAGCATTTCTTTGAAAATGTTTCCATATTTATGATTTATACGTATATTTTGGGTATATTACATTATTTATCTACTTTGATGTAATGAGTTACGATACCAAAATATTATTTTTCTCGTTGTTTACATAAAAAGTTCTCGAGTAATATATTTAAATCTATCAAATTTTTACCTCGTACATAAAAAACTTTCAAATGCTTAATAATTAATTTCTTACAAATAGAAATTTTTATATTGTACATTCATTGTAAAATACGATAAATTAATCCACTACGAACATTATTCTTCAAGATTTAAGTTTAGCACCCATTTTAACAAAATCGTACACCGAATAATAAACAATGTTACTTTTGGCATTTATCATTTGTAAATTAATTAATAGCGAAGGTAATCAAAGCATAAAACGTAAACAATTTATCAATGTAAGTCCGAATCCCTTACAAGACGTTATAAACTAATTTAACGTCCCTCAAAAATTTAATGAGCAAGAATTCATAGACCGTTTTGTGCTTCATGCAGATAAGAGTACAACTTGATACACAAAGTAATCCGGATCTTCTCTCGTGAGAAAAAATAACTTTTGACGACCGTATAATAAAAGCTTTGCTATTAATTAAACGCATCTTTCAGGAATCTTGATACACGAACCCTCACTATGCAACTTTTTCATGCGAAGTTGCCGCGTCTATTTTATTGCCTCTGGGTGATTCGACCGTTAATTTTCAATTTCATCCCAACCAACACCAGTGCACCAGCCCTACTCTGCCCCGATTCGAATTCAAGCTCCGTTTCTTAGCTTATTTTATGTATACAACCGGCAAAGCCTCCATGTAGCTACGTCATCTCCTAGCTATCAGCCTTAGATCTTGTACATTGATAATTAAAAATTTCTAAGCGTAAGATTGCTATTAATAGCGATAAATCATAACATCCAACTTTTTTAAACGAAGCATACGAATCGCCTGTATCCGTTCGCCAACGATCTAATACGTTCGATGCAACAAAATAAGCGTTAATTAACGTCCGTCGTTGGTCTTTTTTTTCTTGTTCAAATACATTTTTGAATAATTAATCCACCGTTTGCAATGATTTTTAAATATTCGGTGCAGTCGCCGCAGTTTTTTCATCCGATTATTTTTAAATATCGATCGAAATCTCGACCTGGATTTTAAGCTTCTTTTTTTTTTGTTGTAAATTAATTTAAATCAAACGAAAGGATATAAGTACTACGTTTTATTAAGAAAATTGTAATTTATACAATCCGATCGATGAGTCAACGATAGCATCAATTATTTTTACAATTATCGCTTAATGTTTATCGTAATTTAAAGTGTTGCGAATATAATCGTTATTTCGCAGCGATTATCGGTAAAAATGACAGGAATGTGAAATGGATTGTCGGTAAAGGTTCGTTGGAACGCGGATAGAAGAATTTGGAAGAAAACGCGAACGAAACGGTTGCGAAAAGTGCCGGGAAATAAAAATGAACAACCGCTTTATTAATTCGTCCTATTCTCGTTACTCGCGCACATTTTAAATTAGATTCTTATAACGCTATTACTACCGGATCCTAAACAAAGCAACTCCAAATTGCACGTGTCCGCCTCTCGTTTGATGAAGGTATGAAAGCAGCCATGTCTATCAGCTGCATGCGAGATTCGATTTCAGATAATTTGACAATCCTCCTTTCGAAGCTGTTTGGATAATTAGATTGTAGGACTATTTTTCCATTCATCAGCCCCTCTCCCTAATCCCTTATCCCCGAGTCACCTGTATTCTATATTTCAGGGTAAAGCCCTTAAAAGGCAAATGGAAAAAATCGAGACTGCGAGTAGAAGGAGAGAGGGAAGTTGGGACTTTGCTCGGACTATGCTCGGACTCGCTCGACTAGAAAAACGAGGCTGTATCGCTTAGTGGCAAATTGTGCTCCTACACTCGTAACCGCACTCGTCCGAAAGGCAACGATCGCGCGACGCGGAGAGCGAGACGCGACGTCGGCGGCGCGCCCGCGAAATGGCCAACTCGTGTTTGCAGATTGGCCCTATCTCGGACACCCTGTCGTGGGCCGGGATTGTCGTTTCCTCTTTCCGCCTTCGGAGCGAAGGAAAGAGGAAATAGTCCAGCTGAAGAGGGAGAGGTAGGGAGAGGGAGGGAGAGGGAGGGAGAGGGAGGGAGAAAGAAGGACGTAACGCTCGGTGCCAAGATAAAAAGAACACGGAGAAACCGGACACGTGCGTAGCCAGGGGGAGAGGAAGGGGAAAAGGAGGCCATCAGGGGAAAAGTAACCATTGAATACGGATTGTTCGTATATCGCGCCGAGGAACTACAATGTCTGGACTTTTAGCCTCCGAACTCTCCGCTCGAGAGAACAGCGAGACTGTCTTTTCGCAATTTGGAACGCATTTATTGTTCAGATAAAGGCATTTCGAGAGACGTTCTCAAGATAGGGAAGTATTAAACAAACGTTATTCAGCTGAGTATCGATACGCTTTATCGGGAAGAATAGGCGTACAAGACTCGTAGTTCCAACTAAGTTGATGATACTCGGATCTTTAAATGGCCACGGCGTTTGTTTCCAACATTTTATTACGTATAAACTTAAATGTTTCTTCGAAATTCAATGCATAATAACAAAGTTTTGAAATAACGAAAGCGAAGAGAATACTGGCTTTGTCGGTTTACATAATTACGTCATATTTTTCATGCTTTTAAATTTTCTTTCTTTATCAACGTAACGTCAAATAATCCATCCGAGTGTGTTTTCGCGAGCGAAAATACTTTTCTTGTATTTGTACCTCATTTCGCTACCTATATATATATATATATATGCATATGTGTATATATGTATATAAATCAATATAATCAAGGTGATAATTTATACGAAAATAGCTGTATATTGTAATAAATTATTTTTTGTTTCGGCGAATCAAAGTTTTATAACATGCGAAAATTTTATAGTACGCAAAATCTTATGTTTATTTGATTTTGATAATTATTCGATTAACGAAACAACTTAGTTTTATGTTAATATTATCAATAATATATTTGTTCAAAATTTAAAAGAGAGGACCAATATAGAATTACATTAAGAATCGAATATTTTACCTTGTTATCGGTTTCGTTTCAATTCAAGAATGTTTTTGGTTCTCTTTCATATTTTTGAAATAATTATTATAAGTTGATCAAATTTTCAACGTTTTATTCTCAAAATTAAAAAATGAATTTATACTCGTTTATGGTATATTTAGAATTACTTCTTTCGTAAGCTTTTAACTGATAAACTAAAAAATCGGAAATTATTAAATTAAAAATTTTTGAATTTCAAAAGATTTTTTCGATACATTTAACGAACCAATTTTCTTTATATTTGAATCGAATTTATGCTAATTAGTTTATTATTTTATCAAGATCGTCTTAATCAAAATATTATTTCATATTTTATAATATATCTATGTTAATAAAAATTTTCTGTTTAACTCAATTCATTTTTTAAAAATGAATTATAAATTAAAAATTAACTCTATTTTAAATATTATCCTACAAATTTAATTCTCGCATTTGATTTTTTAAAGATTTGATAATAGGAAAATTAAATTAAAAGAGCTGAGATGTTACATTTAACTAAAACTTTATTGGATAAACTTCTTAAAAGCGGATCAGATCTCATCCGGAGTTTCGTACGTATACATCGCATTTCTTTTAACGTTTTACGTTAAACAAAACAACATATTTATCGCTTTTCTAGCGAAGAGCATTACTTTGTAAAGCCGGAAAAAATTCACCTACGGTAACTAAAAGCTTTTCTCATTAACGCATTCATCCAACCATGGCGATTTCTTTTAAGCAAATTTCTTTTTTCCGTTTCCCTTTCCTTTTTTCTAGAAGAACATAGAAACAAGTTTGTAGTTGTCGAGAGCTTCGCATTTTTTTCAGTTTAAAAGAACCGTCTTCGCGTTTCACTTCTCGTTTTATCGCGAATCCATTCGTTCGATTATTTTTTTGGTACGCTTGCCTCGAAATCGGTCCACTTTCGTTCGATCGCTCGTAGCTCGTTACTTATTATACCCGGGTCAATTGCAGTATTCGTGCCCTTATCATCGAGTGTCAAAATTAATCGCTCGGTTGGGCAATATTATCGTAAACCCCAGCGAAACATCTAAGGACAAATTGCGAAGAAAAAATATTTCCGAATTATAGTGTCTTCTTATTTACGGTACAGGGAATTATTAGCGATATCTCGAGGATATTGGCTGGAAGCGGTTAAAGAAGCTGCTTCGAAAATATTTTGTCTAGAATTGGCGCCGATAACGACTCGAATGCTCGCGATTAAGGTCATTCCGCAGCTCTTAGGTGCTATCGAGAATCTCCGTCCCGAGTTTGAGCTGAAAGTGGTCCTGCTACGTTTTTCCAGGAGACACGGTATTACGTAAACACACGTAATTGGAATATCAGTCGCGCGTCTTTGCCTCTTGGATACTTTGGGCCGTAGATTCATTACAATAACTGTGGCGTTTAGATTACATCCGTAACTTTGAAATAACTCGGCGCGGTCTTATCTCCGTCGCTCAAAATGGAAATTACGAATATCGTTTCGCTCTTGCGAGCGCACGTTACGAATACAATTTCAACGAAAACACGGATATTAATAAGTTATAATTTATGGAAGCATAAATTAAGGGATCGATAAAGCGCGGTCCGCTCCAAGTCGAAAACACTCTCGTGCTCGGGCCGAGGGAACGGTACGCATTTATCGTGGCTTAAGTACAGGGCGGGATATTTTTAATTACGAAAAGATTTCCGTTCCCGGCCTCGGAGAAGTTTCTTTCATTACTATATTATACAAACCATCGGATGGAACGAGCGGGTAATCAGCGACGAGTCGCGCGATCCCTCCAACGAGACACGTCCATCCGTTAAAGCGCATTCCTCGAGGCTAACTCGAGATGTTACAACTCCCTCGCTTTCGCGGTTCGATAGAACTCCGGTACCAGTTTTTCGGGCCTGGACGTCCGAACCAGGGCCAGGTTTCAGTTTTCGAAACGCTCTTGAGAGCTCGATCTTGTTTGGGTTATAGGTAAGTTACGCGGGACCGGGAGGGATTAACGAACTCGCCGCGGTAATATCCCGAGTCTAAGCCGCGGCAACTCCTTCCAAATGTATTTCTAAACACCGACCGACCGACAGGGGAGCGCTCAATAACGCGAGAGTCTCGTTCGACCCGGGCGACTCGAAAGAGGGGTATCCTGACCGAGGCTGTCGAAACGGAATACAATGCCGGGAGAGGAGGAGAGAGAGCGAGTCTGCCTCTTTCATAATATGCTAATGGGACTCGCGATCTTGCAAGCTCGCACGCAATTCACGGAAGATTCCGAGATCCGCTCCTACGTGTACGGGAGTACCTGGAACCCATCGCCGATTCGCCCGGTGGTGCGGACCTTGCCTCGCTCGATGCCTCGCTCGATGCCTCGCTCCGGTTACAAGCCAACCCAGACTCCGTCGCGATCCTAGGTTTTGTCTGCGCCCCTTCGTAAATTCTTAAATAACCCCTCCGTATTATTTTCGCTTTTTTTTTATTCGCGGCACTGACCCGCACGCACGCGACACAAAAGAAGAGCACGAGATGTTTTACTCCCGCGCGTGCGGGGCATTCTTTTCTTTTCCCCGGGATTTTTTGCTCCTGAAATTCAAGCCGAGCGAAAGCTTCGGGGATAGTCGGTTAGGATGGAACGGACGATCGTCGCTCCAGTGATTCGGTAATTTTTGGACCCTGAAACGTAACTTGTAATCGTTCGTGACCGATATATCCGACGTAATGGGTACGCTTGCGTTTTCAAACACGGATCTTGGCTTTTGTTCGTTTCAACGAGCGCAGATATGCGTGAGAGATTTGACGGCGCTCGATACGCGATCAACGTTTCTTAAGAGTTTAGGATAATTATTCTATTGGCTTTGGTATTTCGATTAAACTCCTTTCTTTCCTTTCTTCCTTTTTTTTAATGAATCCTTCGTAAAATATCGACTGCTTTCGGATTATCTCGATCGAATTATAAATTATCCAAAGTTAAATTTATGCTTTTCAATAAGTTACTTCTATCGGGATTTATATATCGAATTAACATTCAATGGATACGATGGATGTAAATATCGATTTGAAATATATCGTAGTTTATATTTGCGAGTTTTACAACGATGACAAAATAAATTAAGTTTGATTTTACAAATTATACTAATTAATATTAAATATTAATTTAGATTCATCATTTTCAAGATTTAAAAAACAAAAAAAAGAGGGAATTTAATTTATTCGTCACGGATAAGATAATTAACGAATGCTTATTTTTTTGATACGATAGAGACGTATAAATCATCGGCTTTATCAAATGTAAGATTCTAATATATACGATACACTTATTTTGCGTAATCGCGAGGTGTATTCGGATGTATCGAGAATCGAAGCTATTAACCTAGAAAAGCGTTACTTACTAAATTTCCATATTTATGCGCATAAATTTATAAACTTTTTAATATATTTATTAATCGCGTAGAAACTCGAGTACATTTAATAACTAACTTCGTTTATTGGATACAAATACCGAAAGAAAAATTTTGTCGTCGATAGAGGCGATACATCGAGTAACGATATTTTCACCATTTTCCGTAGCATTCGTTAATTGTTTTATATAATTTGTAAAAAATAACGAACTTATCCATTTTTTATACGTAGAAATAGCGGTTCGATAATTACACGCTCGGCTTTCTTTTAAGAACATAAAATAAATTAAGTGGGCCAAGCTTTCTAAAAATTTCAATTTTACATTTAATTTTTGAAAACGAAGATGAAATTTACAAAATGCTAATTACCATCATAAAACTTAAAAGATAACTCTTTAACTTACTGCATACAAATTTTGATTTATGTTCTTTGAAAACGATCCACGTACATCGCGAAGTAACTTTCGCCGAAATTTCCTAAAATAAAAAAATATCCCGAGCCTCGGAAGGCCGCAAAAATATAACGAAAAGCAAAATAAAATCGCGAACGGCGCGTCCGTGAATAGCAAAGTACTATAAATAAAAGGTAAAAAAATGTTGCACCGTATAAAATTCTAGCAACGTCCTGGACATAAAACTATCGCGAGGTATGGAGGCACGAAAACCTTCGTTCCTTCGACGGAAGTTACTCCGATCCGCGTCCAAGAATCAGGCACGAGCCCATGCATCATTACAATCCTAATGAGACGCGGTCGCAAACCGGCTATGCAACTCGGCCGTCGTCCCGTCGATTTATTAAACCCGTCCGATAAAACTCCGCGTCCGTAACTCCATTATTTCCGCGATTCTCGGACGCGGTCGGCATATTGGAAACGCCCCCGTCGGTCCGGCGGCTCCTTTTTCTCCTCTTTCTCCTCTTTCTCCTCTTTCTCCTCTTTCTACTCTTTCTACTCTTTACGCGCGCCCGGGACACACCCAGACACACGCACGCGGGGGCGGCAGAGAATCTGCTCTCGCGGCGCCTTATAAAGGCAAAGGAGCGCGCGTTCCGACCTCTCTCTCCCCCCTCTTCCTTTCTTCCCGGCCCTTGCGTTACCGGCACGCGCGCTCCTCTCTAATAGCGACTCATCGGCTTCATCGCAGCTTCGACGCTCCCACTCGTCGGGCTTCTTCGAGGGAAACGTTTTTTCCGCGTCTGATCCTATCCGACAACAAAGAACAAAATCGTACTCGATGCGAGGAACTGCGCTTCCTCTTTCCCCTTACCGCTTTCGATTTCGTTTTCGAATCGGTGACTCTCGGATAATCGCGGGATGGTCGCTCCTTTATTGAGTCATTGGACCGACGAACCGATCGAATCATCTCGAACGAGTTCCTCTGCAGCATTATAGTTATTACATTTCGAATTAATCGCGTCGTTTACCCGTTCGTAACGGAAGCGTTGCGATTCCCCGCGAGGATCGTGTAAGCCCAAAAAACAAAACGTCCGCCGTAATTCCAAAATGAGCGAACTCGAGCTTAATAATAGTTCCAAAAGGGAAAACAACGCACATTGCAATTACACGATTAATAATGAAGATGTAAATTGAGAAATGAAGTATATTATTTAATACCGCCGAGTCGTTTACCTGGAGAGGCTCTCGGATAGCCAAAGCAGCGCTCTTCAAACAAACAATATAATTTCACGCGAGAACTCCTCCTCGGTGTACTCTTGGGTGCGCATCGTAATTACGTTATCATCGGCAACGAGCTCCGCGTTAACGGGTCCATATTCCGTGTGCTCGTACCTCTTTCTCGTGTTTCTTTCGGTCGCTGATCGCGAGTCGGCAACGAGTCGCAGATCTTATCTCGACTCGCAACGAGAGCGATGCGAGATGCACCGGTAGCGGTCCGAGGCTGCGTTAATGCCCTCTTGCGAGTTTCGCGTGGGCGTGACCGGGACCGGTGTCGCGGCCTGCGAACTCCTCGGGGCCCGCTCGGATAATTGCCGGCTTCTCGACCATTCTTGACCCGAGGAACTCCGAGATTTTCGGGTGCGAGGGCCGAGGGAATTTTGACTTTTTGAAGAAAGTATGTATTTTGCTCGGCGCGGACTTTGGAAGCGTATGATTTTCGAGCGCGTTTAAATATACGCGTCTCGACTCTTGACGGTTTTCGCCTTGAAGAATCGAGTACGTTAAATTAACGAACAAATGAACAAAGATGCATTAATGTTATATGCGTAGCTTTTATAGACAGGCCTGTAATTCTTACGTCAGTTAAAAACTGTTTCATTTCTCTACTCGGCTCGGTTGTGAGAAATTTTGCTATAAAATTAAGTAAGCATTCGTAGTAAGTTCAAAATACTTTAACCGCCGCTTTAACGAACATTAAGTATAATTTTTTATTAAATAATAATAGTATATCGAGCAGCGATACATAGAAAAGTGTTCCATCGTTGGTTCGACTGCCTCGTTAAATTCATCGCGTTAAATTCATTGATTCCGGTACGCAAATTCGAGTACAACCGTTGTCGGTTAAACAACCCAGGTTATTTTTCTTGGCGTGTATTTTACTCGTTTTGTCAACGATAAGTTAGCCGTGTAAAAATATTTTGGCTATCGGAGATTCGAGAAAGTATAAAATATTAAAAATATCGACGATACGTTCCGTAACGTTGAAGATCAATGTTGCGAGTACTTCGTAAACGAGCGCAAAAAATCCACGTACAACGCAACGCAACGCAATTATAATAAATTTATGTTACCGATCAAAATTGCGTATAAATACTCCGAAATTATAAACAATGTGAAATAATATCCGAGCGACGTATAATATACATCGATACGACGAAAGCAACGTAAAATCCTTAGCGGGTCGAGCGCTGGTTCACTTTATGCGAGCTAATCATCGTAAAATATTTCCTACTCGTAATAAACGGTCTTATTAAAAGGAAGGTTTTATAAACTAAATACGAGCGCTCGCGAAAGCCGAGAAAATGATTACGGACGCGAGCGGGAATCATCGCGAATTTTCGGACTCGCCCACGCGCTGCCACTTAGCAAGCATTACGCAGACGCGGGCGATGGCTGTTATTAACGGCCGTAACGACGTTGGAGGCGCTCTTAGACGATGAAAAAAAGAATGTCCGAGTCGGTCGTTTCGAGGGAGCGATGGAACGATGGAGCGAGGTACCGCGATATGCTGCAAACTGCCGCCAACTGCCGCCAACTGCCGCGAAACGCCGCGAAACGCCGCGAGCCTTCCGATACGAGGGGCGGAGGATAGGAAGCGGGAGGAAGCGAGAGGAGGCGAGAGGAGGCGAGAGGAGGCGAGAGGAGGCGAGAGGAACGAGATAACGAGATACGTTATTACGACCCGTCCCCGGTGTGTGTTCCAGGCCTCCGAACGATTTGCGATAAAGCAGCCGTTAAGAGTCCGGCTACGATTTCGCACTCGGTCCTTCTTCGGTATGCGCGGCTTTGCGCAAACAAAGCCAACCCGAGCTAATCGAGCACGCGACTCTGCAAACCCGTCGATTGTTTCGTCCGCAAATACGAGTCGTGTTGCTTATTAGCGCTCGAGTCGAGAGCTCCGTTTCTCCCGACGTTTCTACGCGACGGCTATACTTATGGAAATGCTCTCGTTGCGTTTCCTATCCGCGTAATTTCACTCCACTTAAATAAAATATTTAAATTGTTCCGGAGGTTGCATCTCGATCGCGCTCCGAGAACGCTCCGAGAACGCTCCGAGAAATTTGTTGGGAAAGGCGCTTTAAAGTATTTTAAATATATATTAATTTGCCAACGCGATCTCGGAGACTCGCGTACAAGCCGGATACCTTGTCAATGTTATTATACGCCTTCTTCACCCTAAAGCTCCCTTGATAATAAATATTATCATATTAATATTTTAATATCCACCCGCGGGATACGTACGCGTAGGCTTCGGTCGGGAGGATAGGGTATAAAAAAGAGAACGGAGATGAAAAATTGCACGAATTCCGTGGCTCTCTCTCTCTCTCGCTCCTTGCCGATACCTTTACAAACCGATTTTTATTTCGTAAAATACATCCGCCCTCTTCTTGTACGCGAGGCATAAATATACTCGCCGTGTATGGATGCCGTGCTTCTTCTTCTTCTTCTTCTTCTTCTTCTTTTCCTTCTCCTTCTCCATATCCTTCTCTTTCTCCTTCTCCTTCTTCGTTTCTTCCTTTTTTTTACTTTTTGACAAATTACTCGACTGTCCAATATCTTGCTCAAAAATTGGGAGCTAAAATATTGGCTTCGACGTTTGTTGCGGAACCACTATCCGTCAGCAATTTTGGAACAATGTGTTCCGATCACTTTTAACCCTCGACAAAGGATTCCGCTAAGAAGGCAATTTTTTTAACTAAAAGTTAACGTACGCGTGACCCGAGTTCGGACGGGTGAACCTCCGAGCGAAGTTCAAAGTCTCGAAATTATGAATTATTGCGATAGAGTCGGAATACGATTGAAACTACGTAACAATTATGACTAATCATTTATGAAATTTGAGGTGTCGAAGGAAATCGTTTGATTAACAGCCGTGAGTAACATCAGAGTTCCGAAAGAACTCCCTAAAAATCCGAACCGGAAGGTCGATGATTCGGTTGGGATAGTCGAAGAAGGGAAATATTTGGCACGGTCCGATACTGTAGTGAAATATAGATGAGTTTTTGTAAGAACGTGGAAATCGATAAAATTGAATCGTAAGCGAAGCGCTTTTAATCTCTAATATGTACCGGATTTGCATCGCCCAATTTTGTCTAGATCCTTTTAACCGGAACGATCGTTCGTAGACAGACCGCGAATAAAATGTCGCTTGTAATTAATAAAACTCGTGAGTTAACTATCGGAATGATAAATGAAAGCTTTAAAAGTAAGTACCAACATCGGAACTTGGTACACTTTAATATTTTACTAGCGTTTGTAATAGCTTTTTATGTCTATCCTCGAAGGAAAAGATACAGATCGCCGCTGTTATTTCTTCGCCCGAAAGTTTTCGGAGAGTACCTTTTCGAGCATTTGGTCTTTCGAGATGAATGTAAGAGCAGAGGTGTTGACACTTTATATTGTAATAAGCTAAGCTGTATACTCGGAGCACAGCCTTAAATCACGTTTTAATGCACGTGGGTAGAGTAACGTTCTTTTAATCGTCGTGGAACGGCGTATCAGGAACATAAAATTTTGCAATTAGCAGGCTAAAGAACTCGATAAATACGACGCAAATATAAAATCCAACCCTTTTTATATTCTGGATCTAAAAAATGAGACTACTCAGGAAAGTTAATAGGCTCTTTAGATATGCTTTGGGAATCTATTTGTTACCATTAAAGCGTGGTTCTCCGCTTTTTTTACAAATTGCAAATTTGCCGTTGTTGTTGCGGATTTTCCTTACGGACGGATGCGGTTATGGCATAGTAACCAAAAAATTATTACGCTTATAGAAGACTCAAATTTTTATCTTACGTAGCGTTTCGTTGCTTAAATAATTCATGTAAAGATTTCATTGTACCATTCAACGTCAAAGACGTTGAATTATCTTTCGAAAATCGTACGAACGATAAAAGAAATTTTACCCGTTATTAAAGAGATTTTTTATATATTTTTCTACGATTCCGTATAATCCGAAATATTTTATTTCTTACTTTAAACGTGAAAAAATAATGTAAGAATCGTCCTGCAAAGAAAAAACTCGAATCTTTTTCACCGTTTATACCGTGGTAATAAAATATTTTGTAGATAAAAGATCGAATAAAAATGTAATATTCCTTGTACACAAAGAACTAAAATATAAATATAGTTTCGCATTAAATCTAGATAACGCGCGAGTAAAACTACTAAATTATAAATTTTTAAGAGTATTCGCTAATCGTATATACAGTTAATCGTATATTTGTATTATTGAAAGCATAGAGTAAAAATTAATTGTAAAGGTGAAGGAAGTTTCGGTAGAAAAATACTTTCTTAAACATTTGCAGAATTTACGTTCGGAATCGCGCCGAAAGCGCACGAGTATCGATATTTAAATACAGATACGAAATATCGTAACTATTGTTTGAAAAAAATCGACGAATACACGAGCGGACTTCCCCCAGAAGGTCGAGATCGTTTCACAGAAGCTTCGCAAATCCGTGCACTCGGAAAAAAAGGCCGTTGAAAAATACACGAAAAGGAAGTCCGAGGCACTGGCCTCGATTTCTCGTTGGATAGGGAAGGTAAGAGCCGCGCGACTCGCCCTAGACGATAAGCCGCGATTGAAACATCCGATGCGGAGTCTCGCCTCGAGGAAGCCTCGATATCCCTTGGCCGCCGATTTCCGAAATGGAGGCCGCGCGCACCGATAAATCACGAGGAGCTCGGGACCATACAGCGTTCTTACATAAACCGCATTCTGCCAGGCCGGAATCTCATTCGGCTCGTCTCGTCGTCTCCTCGTCTCCTCGTCTCCTCGTCTCCTCGTATCCTCGTATCCTCGTATCCTCGTATCCTCGTATCCTCGTATCCTCGTATCCTCGTCGACCGTCGACTATCTCTCTCTCCTCCCCTCTTCCTCCTCTCGCGAAAGAATGAGCAGGTGCTCGGAGAGCCGGGCACCCACTGTCACGCTCCCTGCACTCGTGCCCGCACGTCTCCACCTCCACCTCCTCCTCGTTGCTCGCATCCTCCTCCCAGCATCCTTCTCTCCGTCTCTCCCTGGTTGCAGCTCTCCGTGCCGGGTAGATTTTAAGTGCTTTTTTACGCGGTTTCACCGCTTTGTCTCAACTTGTCGTTTTTCTTTTTTTCTCCCTTCCCCCGCCGGCGCTTCTTTTTCTTCTTTTATTTCCCCGCGCCGCTTATTTCTCCGGCAAAGTCCATTCGCAAAGCGGTTCGTCTCATTTTTTCTCTCTTCTCGTGCTCCTCTCGGGCAGGGACGCCCCCTCGCTTACACCGCGCGAGTCTCCGCGTGCGCACGTAATGCGCGGAGGAGAGGGATCGGGAGGAAATCGGCGAACGATAAAAATGACTCGGTGAACCCTTCCAATCGATCTTTCCTCTATCTTCTCTCGGTCTTGCTGCGGTTACGAGGAATTTCGTATTTTTCGAATTAAGTTTCGCCAAGTTTTGAGGTTCGGTGGGCTCGCAACGTACTTGAAAGGGTAATTAAGTTATCGGGTTGTAGCTTGAAAATGTATCTTCAATTACGCGCGCACACGAGCGGTTAATGTATATTTCTTCGTAAAACGAATATTGCGTTTTGTACGTGTCAAGAGTTATTTCCGATCTCTTCCTAGATAGATTAGTAGATAGACTTCAATATTGTTATGAAATTTGGATCCTCCTTCGCAGCAGCCACGATAATGCGTTCCATAAAATATCCGCGGTTGCACTCGTAGCATTCGTTGGCTTTTCCGCGCACTATTCTCGGAAAAAGAAAATGCTGCCTTTGACGGGAAGTCGTAGCTTCGGATGGCCCTTGGAAGGAGGATAAGGGCGCGCGCAACTTAAGCTTAAGCGCGACGCGGAGTTACCGAGTTACCGACGCTTCGAGTTTTCAATTGCGCCCTTTACGAGCAGAAGTCGATTCGAAAAAAAATTTTTTTAAATTACGGCGCGGAGCAGGAAGTTAACCATTTCTCGAGCCTTTCGTTCCAGCTCGCTATCGTCCAAACGTACCTTTTTTTTATCTTTTTTTTATCTTATTTTATCTTATTTTATTTTAGTTTTTTTCTTATTTTTGTGAATTCTTAAAAATTGGCACGGAGTTACCGAATTAACGTTTTTACTTAAAAGAATCGTAGGCTTTGGCGTCGTTAACTCAAAATTAATACAAAATTTCGTTTTTTCTTTTTTGGTAATTGTAACTTTCTTTCGTTGCTTCTTTTTTCGTTGTATGTTTTATAGATGTTAAATGAATGCACGACAATTTTGGAAATTTTATTCCACTTCTTACAGTTCTCCGATTTCGATTTACTATTATGTTAAAAACGAATGGACATAAATCAAAATTAAATTTTGCTCGATACACCGAATTAATTTATTCTAAAATAATGCAACTAAATATACGTTTACGCACGATCTCGAGTTGCCGCACGGAATATTAATTATCGCTCGAACGAGAAATTTCACGTTTAATACAAACGTGTGCTTATTTCGAATGCTACACCGCGTTATTGAATATAATAACATTAGTCTAGCATTCGGACTATTCGTTAAATTAGAATAAAAATGATTAAAAAATTCTAAAATCAGGAATTTTGAAAATGCGCATTTATAACGATATTAGCGTTTTAGAAAAATACGAAACACGTGTCCGAGTAACAAAGTTTATTATTTGTAATAATTAATGCATGTTAAGTATATTTTTTCGAATTTTAATACGAACTGGCTGCACGCGAAACAGGTTATTTTAATATACAAATTTACCGCACGAAAAGCAGATAACACAAGCATAAAGAAAAAGGTATATGTTGTAAAAAAGTAATTCGTCGGTGATTTATAGGCGAGTTACAATAAGCCTATGCCGCTATAAATGATGCATTAAACCGAAATTTATTTTACAAACAACTATAAGTACAAGGTGCTCTACATAAGTAAAGGTAATCTGAGATCGCGCGTCGGCGTCTTCGGCATCTTCGGCGTCATCGGCGTCCTCGGCGTCTTCGGCGTCTTCGGCGTCGTCGGCGTCCTCGGCGTCGTCGGCGTCCTCGGCGTCGTCGGGGTCTTCAGCGTCGTCGGCGTCGTCGGCGTCCTCGACGGTGTCAACGTCTCGACGGCCGCCCTCGGAGAAACTGGTTTTTGGCCAAGCGCACGCGCAACCAAAGTCCTCGTCGCGTGGAACCGGGACTTTCGAAAATCTGGATCATATCTCCTGCGGGTAGCCATCCGCCATTTGACGCGTCCTTACGAGAGAAAGAGAGAGAGAGAGAGAGATTCATGGGCGGGGTGTTCGCCCACTACAAAAATAAAAAGACGTTTCCCGAAAACGGCTCCGTATTTTTTGAGTTTTCGTGCGGGCACCGTTTGGGTTCCTTGCCCTGAGATAATGCCCTAATTATAAACCACTCAATCCTCCCAACGGTATTTCATCTTTTACAAAAGATTTATTTTTAATTTCGAGATACGCGTCTTTTTTCACCAAAAGAATAGAGCGTGAGACTACGACCTGTGTTTTATTAATTTAAGCGCGCACCTCCTACTTTTTAGAAAAAAATTTTAATTTGGATCATTTTGAATCTGATGAATATACTTATTTTATTAATAATATAATTCTATTTTTTGTATCGCGAAAGGAATCGTAAATCAGAAACTTGGGCTATTTCTGTTTTTTTTTACAAAATGGTAATATAATAATTATACGTCGATGATTACTTTATATAATAGTAATAATATTTAGTTGTAAATATCATGCAATGATTACTTTCATTCTAATTGCACGTTCATTATTTATAAAATAAATAAAAAAAAAATTCTCGTGATATTACGTTTTTATGTAATCCTCGACATTAATTTATATAATAACAAGACAAGTTAATTGTGTTATACTTCGTCATTATTTATCATTCATTCGTTACAAAGTGTCAGATTTATCATCGGTAATTGTACTATGCGGAGCAACAAGTGGTGCCGTGTTTTCTATGCACGTTCGTTCGTTAATTATTGGTTTTATAAAAATTTGCATATCAATTTTGTGTCGTAAAAATCATTTTTTTACAACTGTACAAACAGAAATCTCTCGTTATATCAAAGAACTTTATTAATATAGAATCCTGGAATATTAGCGAAAAATTAGCTTAAAATTTTAGCAATTTTTAATACGAACTTCACGATTCAAAAAAAAAAAAAAGATATCATCGCTCGAATAATGTTTCAAACGTTTCAAAAATATTTAACGAAATTGTGTATTCGTCTCTTAGAAATTCCGCTGTTTCTTTAATACGAGCACATTATTTACACTCGAATTATATTTGGAAATAATTATATTATTTACGGTTACATTAAATTCTACACTAACGAGCATCACCGAAAAAGTACGAAGTTAAAAACTGGCGATAAGAACAGGCAACGAACACTAGACCAAATAATAAAAATAGCAAAAGTACTCAAAAGGGCGATTCGAGCATCTACTCCAGAATACAAAATAGAATTATCAGTTGCCTTTTTCGTTGCGCTACTGCCAAGATATAAAAGTAACTACGATGAGGCCTTTAGATCACGACTCAGCGGGCGCGATTTTTAATCGCTGTAGTGATCTATAGCGCGTTCGCAGTTGAATTTAAAATAGTCCCCGAGAAGCTATATACTCTCATTATCAGCGGTCTATCTTTCTTAAACATATATTATACGTATAAAGTAACTTTTCGTATAAATGTATACTAATATTTTTACATAAATTCATTTTACATAAATATACAATTTTATTTATTTTTTATAAACTTGTTTTTTATTATTCAGCAAAATAAACGTTACGTACGTGATTTAATAGTTGGTACTTAATATCGTGGTATTAAACCATTTATTTATAGAAACGTAATAATATTTTGATATTTTTATAATAGCTGTACGCGTCTCTTTGTAATATCAAAATATCTAATCGACCGAGGAACGATGTCGTTAAGAAACGTTGATGTAAAATACAATATATTGTATACGTATTGTATCTTATTCGTACCAAAATTGCTTTGAAAAGCCTCTTTCGAACGAAGCATAATCAAGATGTTCCATTATCCTTTGAATACGGAATGATTTTTATTTAAAAAGTGTATTTATTACAGCGTAATACCCGAAAGGAAACTGGAAAACATCGATCCCCGATTCGAGAATAAGACGAGACTAAGAATACGACGGGCGAACCTTCAAAGGAAGCGTAAAATTTTTTAAAAATTTTAGGATACCGTAAAAAAGGAAAAAAAAATGGAAAAGACATAAAAATAAAGTAAAATGTAACCAGTACACTAAAAGCTTTTCCGCATTTGGATAAAACAAACGAAATCCATTCGCTAGTCCATCCCAGGCGAGGGTCGTACCAGTAACCATTAACAAAGCTAATGAAACATGTAAACGATCGGACGTGGAAAAAAGCGGAGAAGAGAAACAAGATGATCACGGCGAGCCACGATATTACGTAAACGATGAAAAATCCCGGAGGTATTTTTCTCGACTCATCGCTTCTGCACTTGTATGCGGGTTCGAGGGATCGTACGCCGCACGTCGCCATGCCCCTCTCGAATATAATGAACCGGCGTTATTTCCAAGCAGGAACTCGCTCCTCGTCCATTAGCAGCACCTGTGTATAGGCGGGGGTGTTCCGCAAAGGGTTCGGATGGAGCCTCTAATTTGAGATTTCCGAACGAGAGGGTTCACGCCGCACTGCCTTTTTTTATTCTTTTTTTTTTTTTCTTCACCGACTCGCGTTCGGTTAAACCGCGATTGACCCTTGCTCACTACCGATCCTCCGAAACGCCTACAGTCAGCTGCATTAATTGGGATTTCTCGGCTCTTTTCGCTCTTCTTTCTTCCCGGCTTTTTCTAATTTACGCTTCTTTCTTCGATCCTGATTGATTTACCTTTTGATAAATTGTGCGTTTATTGTGCGTTTATTATGCGTTTATTGTGCGTCGGAGAACTCCGCGCGATATTTTACGTGTGGATATGGACTCGAGTGAGATACTTCGAGCCGGTAAGGGAAACAATTTTTTATTTGGGATATAGAAGCTGACTTTTGGGAAATTGTGCAAGAAAATAAAAGGCTCGGTAATTTATGTCAAAGAGTTATTGTAATTGAGTTTTCGTTGTTGTCTCGTTGTCCTCGTCTCGATACAAATTCGTCATCCAAATGTAAGATTATTTTGATTTCTGAGTAACCGTTAGTAGCTTCAATTTTAATTTCACTTTAAAATTTTACAATAATGTGTAAAATGATCGTTGCGTTCGTAATTAAGTAGATTATTACGTAAATCTAAATACTATAAATGAAACTTTTATCTTGTGTAACAGTAACTTGGATGTAAGAGTGAACGCGTGAGTCGTTAGTCTGCACAAAAATTTTTATACTCCCAACCCTAGAAAATTCTTGCATAAATTTTGTAAATGTAAATATGGATGTTGATAATTAAGTCTGACTTATAAAATGTACGTTAATAAACTTATTTAATTAAAAAATACTGATTTAGATTTATCGAGTTACCGTAGCATTAAAACTTACCGTTTTACGTAGTTGCTAATAAATATATAAACGACACCTTCGACGAGTATTGCACTGTAAAATACTTGTTTCTTGTTTATCGAATTAGATGAATATTTTCTGTACCAATTATAATTAAAAATATTACATTTATTCGATTCAAAACTATACGTTTAGGATACATTCTATCGAATGAAAACTATTTCAAAGTCTATTACAAAATTATTATTTAACTGAAAATGGTTATTTGTGTACAGATATTAACTAAATGTAAAAATTAAATACAAACATGCTTTAAATATTTTCATCTAACGTTAAGCAATAATTATAGTCAATTAAAACATTTTCTGAAATTAAAGTATATGCTTTTAAATTTCTACGGTTGCTTGGCTTATTTTATTATCATTGAGCGATGTTTTAATTATAAGGTTTTAAATAAAATATTAACATTTTAAAAACTAATGTACCTTATGTTATCATTTCAATATTTCCCATAACATAAATACGTGTACGGACAAAATTAATAGAAACTTTTCTCTTATTTTGCATTGAAACGTATTTTAATTATCAGAAATATGCGTTGATCGTTAGATTAGCATTAAAATTCTATGAAAATTATCATTTTGTTTACATATTATTCTCAAATTATGCATAATTAGTTTTGAACAATAATTTATCGGTAATGGAGCAATTATCCCAGCTTATTTCAAACTCATAACATCATTGTTTTGAAATAGTATCTGCAAAGAAACATCGTAAATACGAAACATATATTTATGCGAATACGTTTCTGCATAACAAGACATTCAAAATATCATTACGTTTCAACGTACTGCAATCGTTAATAAAATTATTGTCGATCTCATTTAATAAAACTCACTGTTACGAGATAAACATCAACGATCGCGTATCAAGTGTTACTACACTTCTACTCAGCGAATACTAAAATATATTCCACATCGACTAGAACTTGGTAAAATGAGCTTCGACTTCCGCAGGCGACTTTCACGTTTGCCATATGCAAACGCACGATGTAAAATCCCTGTCACGATAATTTCGTGATTTACGATCTTTTTCACGACGACCATCTCACCTTCGATGTCAAATAGAGCGCGATTTTTGTTAAATCAACCATCTTCTTTTGTTTGTTGGATACTTCAACGTTAATCCGAAAGAACACGTAAGTGGAAATTGTATACGTTACAAAAATTCTGGTAAACAACGTTATTTTATATTTTATTAAATCTTAATATCAAACTTGGTCGTTAAAAATATAAAAATTTAGAAATCTTAGAAAATCAAATTTATTGAAAAAAATTAATCACGTAGACGTTAACGCATTTATCAATTAATTGTTAACAGTTTCACGAAATATCTAAGAAATTTATTTCTGCTTTCTCTATGAAAACGCTCCTAGTTCGTAAATATTTCTATACGCGTCTACGCGTATATTAAAAATTTAAAATTCAGCAAAAGGTTTCCCTCGCAATTTAAATTGTCAACTTTAAAAGAGGCTAAGCGTTGATCCGAAAGAATTATCGTCCAAATCCTGAAAATCCTCTTTCCTCAGCTCTCGCGTAAATATTTATACGAAAATTCTAGCTCTGTACATCTCTGATTATCGGGGATACAATGCAGTTTAATAATAATAATACGAACTCGGAAAATCGTTCCCAATTCCGCGACCATCGCTTTTACGAGCAATCCCAAGAATTTTCGCTCGACTCGCGAAAGTTCGCGGCCGATCGCCTCGCATAAATATGCAAAGCGCAACTCCGTTGTTTCGCTGGACGCGATGTCGTTCCGATGCATCTCGGGTGAAGAGGTTAATGAAACTCACCACGTGAAAATCGAAAAATGCAAACGAGTTTGCCGCGCGTGTGCGCATGCCAAAGTGAAATCAGGCTGATCGAAAGAGGGTACGATTCGTTTCTTTCCTTCCACCGCCTTTATTTCAACTCCGCGCACGTAGGTAACATCTCCGACCTTGGCTTTCCACTTGATTAAAAGTTTAATAATACAGTATCGAAGAGCCGTGTTATTCGATTCGATATCGCCTCGAAGCTTCGTTACACTTAATACTTTGTGCGAATGTAATTCACAGTTCGAAAACGATTTTATTGCTCAAACTTTTAAAGAGGAAATAAATTAGGCTTATCGGACTCATCGGTAACGCGGAGGGCCCAATAAATCTCGAAGCGAGATCGGAAACAGGTGTAAATAAAAAAAAAAAAAACGTCCGGGCGTGCGCGAATCAAATTAGCCGGAACAAAAGGCGCGTTTCTCCAACTCGCTGAAAAAAAAAGGAAAAAAACCAACGATCCACGACGATTCTTACTCAACGAAGATTTAGACTTGCGCACGTGCGGGCCGATCTCACCCGGAGCAGGTGCTCGCGTAACTTGGCAGTTCGTGAGAACTCGGGTCCCCTGCGAGTACCATATGCCGGGGTTATCGCGCCGTGCGACAGGAAGCGGGATGTAAAGCGATGCTAATGGGTTACCCGAGGCGCGTCGAGTCCGGCGCCGCGACTCCGATGTCAAAGCAGTGCAATTTTCTGATTGGCTTCCTCGAGGAAGCGCGCTTCGTTTGACGATCTTTTCGTTTGGCGGCTCGAGAAAATCGAGAAAATCGAGAAAATGGAGAAAATGGAGAAAATGGAGAAAATGGAGAAAATACCGATCGGAGATGCGAGTTTCTTACGACCGCTGATATTTATCTTCGGCTTTTCGGCTTCGTTCCTTCCATTTCTTCTCGAGGCGTGGTTGCTATATTTTTTGTCTTGCTTTCTTTTGATTTTCCGCCTACTTAATTCGCGAATTTTATATGCGTTCTTTTTTTTTTTATTACGCCTCGGTGAAACGAGCTTTCGACGACTGTCCGATCGCCGACTAGGCTCTTATTCGTCGGTGTTTACCTACGCTGCTTAAAAATTAGGGAACGGACATTAAAAAAATTAGCATCTCCGCGGCGACCGTCAACGTTGAAACGGCTTTAATTTTCACCGCCGTTTCCAAAGACGAGTCGGTCGCACTTTTCTAGACTCGCGGTAGATATTTAGGTCAGCCTATTATCGCTGCGCCGGATAAAACGAACGCGATACGAGCGAGGCTCATCCGTGTAAAGAGCCGTAAAGAACGCGGAGACGATCGGTGCTTAAATCGGTGCTTGTAAAAGTCGCGCGAGCAAACAATCCGAAAAGAAAGGAACGAGAGAAAGTCGCGAGATGCAGATAAATCGGTGCATCCGTGGAGAAAGGGTTGCAGGAGCCGAAAGACAGAAGGGGATTCGCGGTGATTTACGCGGCTAATAAAGTCGGCGAAAATTTACATAATACTCGGCCAATGTTTAAAATGCGCATCGACCTTCGCGTTGTTAAGTTTTATAATAATGCCGCGTGATTTACGAGCGGCTTCGGCGGCGCGCGCGAGACGCGATGCCTCGGAACCCCACCCCCGTACTCGGGCGCGACTCGTACGTGCGTTCCTTGTTCCTTGGCAAACTCGCTGATCCCCTTACCGCCCCCTTACCGCTCCTTACCTCCCCTTACCCCCTTTATCGCGAGCTGGTTAATTACCTTACAATGCCGGAACGCGCGCTCATCCTTTTCATTTCCTCGGCGAATGCTTCGACTACACGCGCGTGCTTTTATTATCGACTCGGCCGTGATTTACGAGCGACTCGGAACTCGGAATCGCACTTCCCGACTCCCGACACCCGCCCGGTGAAAAGCGGCGCCCGTTCCACCGATTTTTCCCATTTTATCCTCTTTTTCTCTTCGCAGGTGTCGCGTCTTTTTTCCGAGTTGGCGCATTCCAGCGTATTCCAATCTCTACTTAACGGGAGGGAAGCGTCGTTTCTGACTCGTCACTTTTGGTGTCGAACGTTGGAGCGTTAAGTTTTTCGTTTCGTTTCAAGGTATCGATTGGCCGAGTTATAAAGTTCTTGTACCACTTTTGTACTTGGTATTCCGTCTGGATGAATTCACTGCGTTCAATTTAAGCGAACGTCGAAATATTTACGCTTTGGCATATTTGCTTCGTATCCCAAAAACGTGAGAGACGGGTCGAATCCGACTTATTTGTCGGATCTATCCTTTGAGTAAAAGGATATTTTTAAAAAATGAAATTTTTTCGTAATTTATAAATGGAAGGACCGATGTAATCAAACTTACGAGCGTTTCTTGAAAGATAGCGACGGTAGATCGAAATAACGAATACAGATATTTTTACATAAATTTCGTATCGATCGGTGTATAAAAACTTCCAAAGATTCGTAATATAATCCGAATATAAAATTTCTCTTAATTTATAAATACAATCGACTGAAATATTTAAGTAATTTTATTCGATTTTTCAAATTGAATCTTGGATTTAATAATATTACCGAATTGGTAAAAAGTTGCTTTTATTCTCGATACGTTTAGCGTAACGTAATTATTTTTTATTTATGCGATTTTATTTTAAAATTTTGAAAGTTTATCCAGCGATAATTATGTAATATTTTTACGATATTCGTTTCAACGCTTCGATGTTTATCACGAACGAAAGCGAGAAAATATCGTCTCGACTAGAAGTGCGCTTGATATTTTAATTTACAGGGTACCCAACGACAATTTTATTACTTAAATTATAATTTTATGAATATTTATAGTTTCAACAGATTTCAAAATGTTTCTCTAATTATAGTTATGAGGAAACGTAATAAAAAAAATTGGATTTTTGAATAGAAAATGGCTCGACTCTCGTTTCAAAAATTATGTTTTACGAGCGCATTATTGTACCTTTAGAGGAGTCGCCGATTATTTATTACTTTTTTACATCGAACAACCTGAAATTGGAAAATTGCAAGATTATTATTATCGGAAAAGAATGTTTGAAAAGACCGTTAATTTAATTGTTTATTCGATAAATTATCACGTAGCGTAATTTTCGTATCTAATTTCCTTATTCCAACAATGTCCAGCGATACGAGGCAATAACTTATTCCGACTTAACAATTATATAAACATTAATTGATAAAGGATTCGCCAGTATTTTTAAAGGGAATGATAAATTTGGAGGATAATTTAAGAACAAAATATATTTTACGACGGATACTCAGCCTCGATAAAAATTAGTATAAGCGGACGAAAAAGCCATATCGATCAAAAAGGAATACCGATACTTTCTTCCCGTAAAATACGCCTCGCGTTTAATTGCCAAAAAAAGAAATCAAGGTATCGCAGCCAGAGTAAAAGGAAAAGAAGAAAGACGTAAAAAAATGTTTCACATGGATATTAACGAGCGGTCGGGTTATGCATCTCTCACGGGAACGTTATTTCCAGGTCGGCCACGCAACACGCATGCGCACGCGCGAGCATCCACGGGTGCGTAAATTGGCTTTAATACTCCGCGTACATCTTTAAGCTAAAGAGCTAATTGGGAGTAATTAAGTCCATCGGGATATACATATAAATATCTCCACGGCTGCTCGCATCTGCGGGAACGCGTTCGCCGCGCGAGGCCTCCACGAAAATCCCGGCGCCGCGCTCGTGCATTATTATTACGAGCCTCGATCTCGGGCATTCGTTAATAACAACGATCCGACGGTTTTTTTCGAGAGAGCCGTGCGAGAGTCGCGCGCCCGTCGAGCAGCTGTCCAGAGCAGTGCAATGCAGTGCAATGCAGTGCAATGCGGTTATCTCGCTTTCGAGATATGTCCCAACGAAGGATGCGTTCACCTTCGCGCCCAGGATACGTTGACGCGACTCGCGTGTCCCGGACCATCCGACTCCCTTGATAAATTATCGCACCGCCTCCCCCGACCGTAATCAATTCTTTTCCGTAAGCGCAATAAATTCGACCGAGGGATGAAGTTTATGCCTCCAAATATTAATGCGAAACCTGCTCGTGTTGAACTTCGTGCGAAGAGGATGATGGATGTTTGAAAAAATAGTTAATATTCATGAATGCAGTCGTAGACTTTTACGAGTCGATAATTAAAGCTGTCGCGCTTTGCTTTGTTTTTATCGTATTATTCAAATTTCTTCTCGTAGCGGCTTATTTATGGACAAGTCGCGTCGCGCCAAACGCAATAATGATATCCAGACAAAGGAAATTCCGACGGCGCATCGAGGCGAAAAATTCCGCGCGCGAAACCCGCGACCAACTTTTCGATACTCGTCCGAGGGCCGCTAACCTCCCGCAAACCGCTAACCGCTAACCGAGAACCGAGAACCGAGAACCGAGAACCGAGAGCGGAACTAAATCTTCCCCGACCGCCGCGGGAAAATCGCTGCTCGCTTCCGGTGCCCTCACGGCCGCGGTCGAAGGTCACGACAACGAGACCCGATTACGTTATCCGACCGAGAGATGCGCTCCCGCACGTACGAACGTTCCTCGGAGGCGGAAACTTACGGCGCGATTCCCACGAGGGAATTATACTTAGCCGCGAGATAATACGCGAGAGTTTCGCGCGTCGCTACGCCTCGAGTGAAACTCTCCCGGAGACATAGATAATTCCCTCGTGTCGTTTCTTTTGGTTAAAGATTCTTTTTTTCTACCTCCTCTTCTTCTTCTTCTTCTTCTTCTTCTACTTCTTCTTTGTCGTCTTCTTCTTCTTCTTCTTCTTTATTTTCGTCGGGGCCTACGCTCGACTCTCAACAAGGAAAACTTGGAATTTCAGATTATTGAAAGCGACGTGCCGGAATACGCGAAACTCTCGTTCGTTGGCAGCGTTGCGAAACTTCGGGTCATCGTTGCGGCTGATACCCGTCGAGGAGAAATTGAGCTAAAGTCCGTACGAGCAAATTTGAAAAATACGGTGAAAATTCAACGTGTAAGAATTTTCGTAATTAACCAAACGAGTGTTTCATCCGCGATACGTGTTTACGGTGTGTCTGTCGGTTCTAACGTAGTCTATTAAATTAAAAGGCTCGGAACAATGCTTAAGTAATTACTCGAATTACGGAAATATTTTATTTTTAAAGCGAACGATCGTACATTCAAAAGGCTTAAATTTTATATTTTAAATTGAATTTAATTTTGCCGCAAAGATAAGAAAAAATATGGTTGCATCAACGTTTATTAATAACGGTAATTTTTACATATTTAAAGATATTTTCAGGAGAATGTTCGCTTTTACAAAGTAAAGTGTGCGTGGACGTTACGATAATGAATATTGTAGGTAACTTCTAGCTTGTATACCTACTAAAATAGCAAAATTTCTTTAAACAATTTATATTATATACTCGAATCGCGATTCCGACACATCGCTCCGATCCTTGGTATTTAACGCAAACTAAAGTTGAAACTATGCATAATTAATTATATTAAGTAATTATCTTTACAACGGAGGTTGCTATGTAACGCGGCTTTCGCATGTGAGAAAGTAAATTAAGATTAAAATCTTTAGATTAAAATCTCCACATAAATTATGATCTTGTAAATGGTTTCCATGTAAAACTGTATCATTTTCTTAATTATTCATGTATTTTATTTTTTGTTGTTGTTAGATGAAATATTTTATATTTCGTAAATATGTTTATGGTGTGTATCGTATAACGGTTCGATTAAAATTATTCAATTTTCTCGAGGTTTTATAAAAGGTTTTTCATCGTTAACATTTTTATTTCAACTTACCGTGTATTATTCGTTTAATCATTCATATTTCGATACGAATGTTCGTTTGTTAATTTGGAGTAAATAAGTTTTTCATAATTAAAATCACTCGAATATATTTGATAAAATGGAAAAATATTTAAAATTTGTTACTGATTGTATCGGTAAAAATAAATATCTTAGCCATTATTCGGTAAACGAATCGAAGCTTTCATAATAAATATTTTTAAATTCAATAATTTCGCGAATACGAGTGAAATTATTTTTACTACATTCGAATGAAATTTATTTTATGATTTTCTTAAAGAACGAACCAAGTACCTTTTTTTTTTAAATTATTAAAACTCGATGAAACCTGTAACTAATTTATGTTTTAAACATTTTATCCGCTTTATATTATATTTAAAAGAATACGCATAAAAAATGTATCTAAATCCGATGCTATTTTTACGATGTATTTTTTTTACACTGTATATTTCATGAATTATTTGGAATAATTTAAAATCACGTGCAGTCTAAGACTTATAATTTCTGATGTTTATGTATTAGATGTAAATGTTTTTATCATTTCATTCCATATTTATAATTAGTAGAAAATGAAAAAATACACATTCTGCATTACGTGCATAACTTTAATATATAATTTATTTTTGTTGTTTACCCTCTTGATAAAACTGAAAATTATGTGCAGCATAAATTACAAATACACGCGTAAAATTGAAACAACTCTCAATTAATTATAGTAATATTATTCGAACATATGGCTTATATAACATGTAAAAATATAAAGTAATTAATAATTCTCGTAAAAATAATTGCACTTTGTATAAATAAATATCTAATTAAAAAATTGTCCATAAATTGCACGTAGGTATAAGAATCGACAAAAATATAATTCGAAATTTATGGGCTTGGTTTTGATATAAATTTTACTAGACAAATGACTATTTAGACTCTTTTTAATATAATTAAATAATCTATTTTTAATATAATTAAATATGTCACCGAGTAGCATAAATATATATGTATGTGTGTGTGTAAATTTATGTATCGATCGGTTATCAATAATTTATTGTAATATGCGATGAAATAACTCGAATAACGCATTCGAGTTCGGTTACCGCTTTTTTTCAAAAATTGCCGTGCAAACTCAGGTTTCAATCGAAAAAATTATATTTGCGATGAACGTAATGGCTCGGCGCACGAGAATCGATAACGCGATCTCAATTTTCCACGTAACGATCGCTTGTCCAGTGACCACGAGACACGAACCGAAGAACAAACAACTCGAAAAGTAAGATCTCTCCGTCCCAAAAATTGGAGTCGAAGGATCGTTTCTTTGTCAAGCTTTTCCTCCGGCTCGCGGGTAGGAAAAAAAATCAATTTGGAATCGGCAACCCGGTCTTGCACCCTCGAGCCGCGATATCACGAGGAACTCGCGCCGGTGATAATCGAGGCGCGCGTCTTGCCGAACCAAGACCAAGACCAAGACCAAGACCAAGACCAAAACACGTGCGCACGTGCGCAACTTACAACCTTGCGCTTGAATTATAACCCTCGGCTTAAAGAGAGGCCCGGCCGTCGCTTAGGTTCCCTAATCGGTTTCGGTGCAGCTCCGAATCGCCGGTGCGAGAAGAGAGAGAGGAGACCTCGTAAAGCCGAGGTTACGGTTATCTTCGCTACCAGCTGGTAGAGCTCGAGGATGCGCGCGCCACGCGAGAGAGAGACGCCGTGCCCTCGTCGGCGTCGGGAAAGCAAAAGGAAAAGGCTCGAACGGAGCGGGAGGCTGGGGCAAAAGGAGGAAGAGGGAGGAAGAGGAGCGCGGAGTTTAAAAGTCGAAGGGAGAAAAAGGAGCACGGCAAAGGCGAACCGAGAGGAGAAAAAAGGCGACGGTGCGCTCGGTAATACGGCTTTTTGGGCGAGCATAATTTTGGCCGTGCATCGGTTTTTTCGTCGATGGGCGAAGCGCCATAAATAAATGTTGTTTTTACGGCTGCCAAATTGGGCATTTAAAGTACATTCGGGCCTTACCGGACCCGCTTCGCTGTGCGTCGAGGCTCCCCTTCCGCTCCGCCGAGGCTACAATTCGGACCGCCGGAGCCCGACGAAGATTTCGGTGGTTGAAAACGCGAGCGGAGCGCCCCGCAAAATTGCCATTGGCCGTGGAACGAGAGCGAGTTCACCGGGAGGTACCGAGTCTTCCTTTTGGGAGCGGCGGCGCATGCAAAAATGACGGGCTTCGCGCGTTAAACGGTGCTCGGCTCGGCGCGTAACGACGCTCGAGGATCGTGAGAAGGATGCGCGGTTCTTCTGGCGACTCGTAGCGAGAAGCGTTGGGAGATGCGTTGGGAGTTGCGTTGCGCGTCTCATCGCGCGTCTCATCGCGCGTCTCGAACAGTCAACCTCTGTCCAGGTTCTTCCTCGGTCTGCACTCGACGGAACACTCGAGTCGGCGATAGTGGCTACGGCGGGATTTGGTGTCTACGCCATCAAAGGCACGCGCTCCAGCTATTAACGCCTTTATTTGTTTAAATTTATCTGTCAAATTGGCCAACGAACGTCTATCGATAGCACTCGAACCGACACGTGCGCGTAATCTCGGTTTAGCGGCGAGCACTTGTGAAAATAAAGGACAAGTTCCCGCATCGTTGGTATTCGACGCTCGATATCTGTCAAATTTTCTGTTAAGTAGTTGGTTGGACTGGCTAGACTCGTTATCGGGAGCATCGCGATCGAACGGTAAAGTTTAGATCGCGATCGAATGCTCCAACTCCGAGACGCTTGAAAAGGTCGGATTTCTTCGTTCGTACCCGAACGCGTTGCACCGTCGCGACGAGCGGTAAGAGTTTCTTTCTCCGTCTCTCTCTCCGTCTCTCTCTCCGTCTCTCTCTCCGTCTCTCTTCATAAAGCAAAGAACGCTCGGCGTACGAGCTTGTAAAATCGACACCTACTCCGCTCCCGCATCGGAATAATCGGCCGATCGAATAATTTTATCGACGTCGCCAGGCTTTACTGGAATCCGATGTTTATGCCCCGACACGAGGAGAAAACGCTCCGAGTTGTAAGCGGTGCCGAAGAGGCCGAGAACAGCGAAACGTGCGCGAGCCATTAAATCGGAGTCGTAATACGTTACACGGAGAGAAAGAAAGAGTGGGAAGGGGGCAAAGCTCGTTAAGTTGCGCGCGACGAGCCGAGCCGATAGTAAAAGTCCGGAGCTTAGGTATCTCGTAAAAGCGGGATTTTAAATTGTCGAATCATGGCCGCGCGAGTTAGAGTCGGGGAATGTAACGAGATGACGGAGGCAAGTGGCGGAGGCGCCTTAAGCGCGAGATATCGTCGCGAGATAAAAGTCCGTCCGCCGTCCAAGGATTCGCCACCTCGCGTTTAGATCCCTCCCGCCTCCGCTGCCCCCGATCGTGGCTTACTTCGCTCTGTTATTTTTCATTACCTCCGCACGCGGGGCCGATAATATTCCGATAAAGTCGAGGCTTCTGATCCGCGCCGTGAATTATGCGCGCCTCTCGCGAGGCTCTCCCGAGGCTCTCCCGAGGCTCTCCCGAGGCTCTCCCGAATCGCGACTCGTACCTTCTCCCGAGGAGGTTACGCCGCGATACGCGCCTTTCCTACGCTATAAAATTCACCCGAGTCGAAGCGACGTCTGACAAAATTTCGAAAATTCTCCGCGGAGATGAAGTTGATGCGATACGGGCTTTTAAACTCCAAGCGAGGGATTTTATTTTTAAATTATTTTTACGAGAAATTGACAGTGCGCGATAAAGTGTCCCGATAAAATATTTTTTTCATCGCTCCGTTACTTTTTACTTTTAACGTTACGATGACCCAACTCTGTTACACAATAGGATATTAATTCATCGCGTATTCAACGTTTTATCATTCGCCGAGATTATTTACGTTAATGAATACTTTACGATTTCTATTTTCGCTGCGATAGTGCTTGGGTTAAATGGAAATCTACGAACGAACGAACGAAGCTATCCTCGTCGATCATCGCCTCATTTTATTGAAAAGAATCGCCAAAATTCTCTACCGGTGTTTTTCTTAGTGCGGTTAAGGGAAGCAACCTCGGTTCGACGTATTCGACACAGATATTTTCTTATTGCAACGATATTTAATCGCTTTCGTACTTTCTTATCCGCGGTGAACTTATCTCGCATTTTTTTCGAGATTCCGCCGCTCCGTAATCTTGTCTGAAACGTATATCGACGGATTGGTTTCTCCGAGTAAACGTTACGATAACGAGAAAAAATCGATACGAGGTAGATTTAACGGATAATTTTATTGAACGTATCGCGTCGAAAGCCATCAACGGATAATCCCAATAGTAAAATCGCCAAGCTCTCTCATTATCGAACAAAGCGCGTCTCATCAGACGTTAATCGCTTTATCGTAGCGAGAGTTCACACTGGAATCGAGATAAAAAAAATTTGCACTTCGCCAACGAGTGAAAGTGAACCGCGAGGCTGGAAAATCGCGACCGAAGCACGCGATGAGACCTCTTACGTTCTCTCTCCTATCTTCGTATCCAGCGTTGGGATAGGAGTTGGGATAGGAGTTGGGATAAAAGTTGGGATATTTTTTCCTCGTTACGCGGCATAACCGCGGCCATCCGTCTTTCTATATCTGCAGCCGCGGCTTTTATTTTCCGTCCTCTCACGAGCGCGGTGCGCGTTTCTTGCGCAGCGCGCTTCATTAGCGACAACCTCGCCGTCTTCCGCGGTTACGTCGAGTCGACGCCGTCGTCCCCTCGGCAATAATATCGTCGTCGCCTTTCTCACGGCCGCGCGACGTCCGATCCGAATGCAAGGGAGACAGGAGACAGGAGAGAGGAGACAGGAGACGCGTATCCCCTGGATGATGCAGTAACGCGTCGAGGCGCGAGATCTGGATGTCGGCGAGGAGAAATTTATTATCCGCGCGAGGCCGCCGATAATTTACATCCTCGATTTTACGCCTGTGAAATTCGTCGGACGCCACCTCGGGTTTGGGTTTGTTCGGGTGTGGATTCGGATTCGGGTTCGGATTCGGGTTCGGATTCGGGTTCGGGTTCGGGTCCGGAACTCCGGGTTTGATAGAGACGAGCAATAAACCGACGCTTTTGCGTGTCCGTCGTTCGCGAAACGAGCAACGGTAATTCCTCAGCCTCCGTCGAACGAGCGATGTTAAAAGCGCCGCGAAATTCTCTACCTCGGCTAAATACGATATTATACGCGTCGCGTTCGCGTCGATCCCGCAGAATCTCTTTCGGAAATCCAATTAAAGACCGAGGCTGCAGCTGGCATCGACGAAGCGGTTGGAAAAGCGTCCGGTCGTTGGGAATATCAATGAGCATTCTATCGGGCGATACTCGGTTCTCCTCCACCAGCTCGAAATCCGCGCGGAATTGGCTCGACTTTGGCTCGACTCGAGCGCTCGATCCTCTGTCTGTGCGCGCGTGTGTGGGTGCGTGTGGGAGACCAAGAGCAGACCCGCGGCCAAAGAGTGCGTGTCCGGTCCCTTTCGATCGGACCTGGTCGAACTGGTTGTTATGACTTCACGCTGACTTTAGCACGCACTAAATGCGATTCGCCACGAGGCTTTCGTGCACTAGAAATAAGGAACGACGAGCAAGAAGGAGAGAAAGGGAGAGCTCTCGGCTTTCAAAATAAAGTTGTGAAAGTAAAATTTTGCTCTCGCGAGTGTGCGTGCCTCTGAAACGTCCGTAATTTAGAGACAAACGGAGAAAAAATATGTAATAGAAACCGTGTCGTGAAAAACAACTCGATGAGAATCTATTCTCATGGTTCCCTTGTCTCGGAATAAGTTGCTCTTAATTTAACTCGTATGATTCGCTCGCGTCGAAGAATCACACCCGCTCCAATTGCACGCTTATATTTTTATCTCGTAGATCGCTATAAAATATCGAGTTGGATATCGAGACGGGAGTTGTAATCGTCTCTCGTTGTAATCTCGATGAACTTTACGTTTTCGGTAACGATAATAATAATATTTTAAGTGACGTTTGCTTCCAATGAACGAACGACGAACCGTTAAAAAGTAATTGCGATCGATAAAAATAGTGGAAAGTGTAATTTCGTTCAAAAATATTTATTACGTTTATATTTAAACGGTGATTAAGTTATAGCACAAGTATTAACTTTAGCCGATGATGAACGTTTTCATTTAGAAAGAAAAATTACATATTTTCCAAATTGGAATTCGTTCTAAATATAATTTCGAACGAATGAATTTAAAAATTAAAAGATTTTACGCCAAGTATAAATAAAAGGTTGCGACAACTCATTACATTATTATTCACAACAGATACAACAAATATAGCTCGGGAGGGAAAAATAGTATTCTCAAGCCAAAGACTTAATTTTGCATGATCTATCTAAAATTAGGAAGGTAAATATGGCTCGTTCTACGAAAAAGTATAGGTCTTGGTTCGAGTCTCGCGGCGCGCTCCGTTCTTCTGCGCAAAATAGCGCAAGAAGTATTAAAACTTAAATTTACCTCGAACGAGTGCGGCGAACGAGTGCGGCGAACGAGTGCGGCGAACGAGTGCGGCGAATAAGAGCGGCGAACGATCCTCGGAGAGCTCGCGTCGAGTTTGTATCGGGTCGGAGCGAATTCTCGCGAAGAAAGCTTATCGAAACCCACCGAAGGCACATTTCCCTTTTAAGAATACTGAGGATCGAAGGGAGCAGTGACAGCGGCGACTATAGTTCCCAACTCCGCGCTCAGTCGAGCAGTCGCATTATAATATTCGGAAAGAGTTAATCTGCGAAAGTGAGCAAACATAAATAAGGATAAAGCGACGGGGGCAGACCGAGAGCCGAGGAGTTATACCCGCAAGGGCGTAGGACAGACGGACGCCGATAGCCGAGTGCGGGCGGATAAAGAAGCGGCGCGCGAGGCGCAATTGCGCGTAGGTTGAGCCGTCGCGACGATTACGCACCGTGACCGGGGAGAGGTGGAGGAGAGGTGGAGGAGAGGTGGAGCAGAGGTGGAGGAGAGACTCTCGGGCCTTTTTCGATCCGCTCGGGCATTGTGGCTTTGCCTCGCGGGAGACATATTTATCGCTCTCTCGCTCTCTCGCTCTCTCGCTCTCGCGCTCTCGCCTTATGCGGCCCGAGTGTCCGCGCGAGCAAAGACTTTATATAGCGCGCGCTCGCCCGGATCGTAACGATATTCGATGACAGCTTTTCGCCGTGAATAAGTGCTCCTTCGATAGGGGCGGTGCTTATCTCTCTCCCTCTCCCTCTCCCCCCGCTCTCTCTCTCTCTCTCTCTCTCTCGGTCGCTCGAAAAATTCGCGGGGGCGCCATTATTATTCCTACGCGCTTCTCCGGTAAATTTATCGCCCGGGTCGCCTCGTTTTCCTTCCGAGCTCACGTCCTACATTCCCCGCGTTTTCCATTTTACGCAACTCCGAGCTGAAATCGCGTCCGTACCTGCTCTGGGGAACACCTGCGAAAGCGTAATAATTGCCAATGGGACGAGCGCGACGCTCGTTCCTTCACCTCGGCGTGAAAAGAAAACCGTACGTTCTCGTATCTCTTACTATCCCTCGATCTCGGGAAAGCCGGAAAACAATGGACGCCACGCGCACCTTGCGCGCCTTCCTCGAAGGAGCCTTGCGGGTGTCCCGACGGGAGGTCGGTCGAAAACCGCCCGGAGTCCTCGCCGCCGTCCTCCGGATTCCGCTCGTCACTCCGACGCTTACCTCCCATGGAACCGGAGCCCATTATACTTCGTGACCGGGGCATGGAGGCATGGAAATCGCTGCGTAAGATCGTTTCGCTCCTCGTGACTACTTTGTGCACGGGTACGAAAACGCGAGAAGACGAATCGAAGGATGATAACGAGGGCTCGTACCGCTTCGAGAATTTATAAGAGTGACGCGTAGTAGTTCGTGGATGGCGTCTCAATTCATTTCGGTTTGACGTTTTGACTGTGACGGAGCTGAAATTTTTGACGGGGGTTTCGACTCTTTCTCGGAACTGTGCGAGTGGTTAACGTCTAACAATGCATCTTTGCTTTTACGACTTTTCGCCGGATTTATCCGAGGTATTTTTTATTCGTCCGGTTGGCAAGGATATCTCTTTCTAAAAATCAAGTTCGATGCGATAACGACTCGCATTCGGTCTTACGATTATATATATATATATATATATACGCTAAAATATTGAACGAGTCTCCACTTTGTCGTTCCAGTCGATCATTGTTCGAGTCTATGGTCCACTTTGCTCTCTGCCTTTATTGGAAATTCGAATGGAGGTTGAAGAATATCGATTACGAATGTAGATAAAATCGTAGAATACGTCGTTGTGTATCGCTCCTAACTTTTTTTACGCGAGCATTCGTTACATCTCAATGGAATTCCATTCCTAAAATATTTAAAGAATCAATTTTTTGGTTGGTTCACACGGTACATCCACATAAAATTCGTGTCTCGACGTTTCTGAATACGTCGAACCGAAAGTAACGAGTATTCGTGTATAATGGAGAAAATCTTTGGATCTAATCGGTATTAATTACGGGAAACGTATTAAAATAACGCGTTTCATTTAAATTCAATATACCGCAATTTCATAAATTTGTAATAATAGCGAGATTTTAAATGAAACGATTACGTGCTTTTAATAAGCGATCGTCAAAATCTGGCAAACACGAGATAACTCAACGCTCCCTCGAAAGAATCAATAATATCGTAATATTTCATTCGAATACCCTCGCCTTTGGCTCCTTATACGAAAATAAATGCAAGCTGGTAGCAGATCTGGTTAATAAAACCACAGAAGCAGCGGTTTCCTAAAAACACACTGGCCAAGCTCTGCAATTAGAATTGGACGGGGCTGCGTTCGACGGATCGTCATAAATATTCACGATTCAATATCTCGAAAACTCTCGCTCGGACGCAATATAATTGAAAATTACACGGGACGCGCGCCCGCCGAGATTAGAGGGACAAAAGGTGAAAAAAGCTGGACCGGGGAAACAATTTGGCATTCGAGACGCGCGACTCGATAATTATCGATCCAGAGCCTCACATTAATCGCCGCGGAGCCACGGAATGCTGGAAAGATTTCGAGAGATCGAGGGGCTCGCGCCTAAGGCCACGCGCGCATCCTTGCCCGAAAATCGGGAGGAAAGGGATCGCGATGCCGATCCTTCCAAGGACGAGGGCCGCGCCGTCGGCAGGTGAATTTGCGAGGCGCGGGCGCATCCCGGCCACTGGGACTGCAGACGTAGAACTAGATCGACTAGGAGCTGTAGTGGCCCGAGCGACGCCTCCTCTCGACCATTTCAGGCAGGTGGAGCTGCGGAAAGATCGCGAGCCGCTAAAGGAAGAAAACGACTTTGACGCCCGCGTCGTTCGTGGCTCTTGGCCTCGCTGCCGAGCGTAACGGAGTTTAGGCGAGAGGTAAGGACGGAGACGGAGGAACCGATATCCGCGGAGAGGGAGAGAGAGGGAGAGAGAGAGAGGGAGAGAGAGAGAGAGAAACAACCAAACTTAGTGCCATAATTACCGGACGATCTTTGATTACCCTCGTACACGATTATTTAACGTATAATTTAACGTCGATAACTCGATTCCGTGCGAGGATCGGACCCGTGCGCGTTGGAAATTGTTTGATTGCTTCAAAAATTGATTTCGATTTGGGGAATGATTAGTAAACGACGATAGTTTGTTGCATTATCGAAGAAATTAGATTTATATCTTAATACGCGGAGATACGGGTTCCGGTGGCTTTTTCGATGCGGGATTGCATTCTTCGGGAAATAGAAATTAAATTACGGTTCGCAAATAAAATGTTCCCGTTCGAGCTTTGTATTGGAAAATTATTTTTAGAAATTATATTTGAATTTCTGCTTATTTCAAATTATTTTAATCGTATAAACATATGATAAAAATTATAGGGTTCCCTTTATTGTGAATCATACTATGTTTACGATGCATCTTGAGACCCGGAGGATGAATGTGCGGTTACGTTTTAACTAATAATGATAAATTCTCTCTACGAACGTAATAGAAAGTAATTTTATTTTTAGTATCAATGTAAATTACATTATAATTTCGCTTTTTATAGTTAGAGTAAATATAATTTTAATGAATTCCGTATATAAAAATTTGTAATTTACATTATCCTGTAATTTTTTTCTACTGCAGAGTAATTTTAAATGTGGATACATTTCAACTTTCTAAATTAAAGTAAATTACGATGGATATGAAAATTGAATCTTATTTTATCCAATTTTTTAATCTTTCATATTTTTTTACCAGATATCTAATTATAATCGATACGGTATCTTCGTTTATTTATTTAATTATTTATTTATTTATTTATTTAATTAGTTAGTTAGTTAGTTAGTTAGTTAGTTAGTTAGTTAGTTATATAATTTTTTATTTATTTATTTAATTAAATTTTGTACCATTTTGACGTATCTTGTTCAATGTTATATTAGGGTTGGAATAAGCTTCAAAAATTTTTTTTCTCTCTAAAATAAACTAATAATTCTTTTTATTGTATAAATATAGTCGCTTAGAAAAGTTTTAGAAGTCTGAATCAATTTAGATTGAATAGGAGATATTGGAACGCTCATTGAAACCTTCCATATCATCGATCACTAAAGATCTTTAGTATAGATTCTATTTTGTAGAAAAAAGAATAGGAGAAGTCTTGTGTAACTCTTTCTAAATACTATAAGAGTTTTAAATATTATATAAAATTGTAATCGATATAAAAGGATTTCAAGAAATATTCGAAATATTATACATGTGTTTAATGTACAAAAGAAAAAAATTTTGACTCCTCGCGAGGCAAAAATTAAATCATTTCCTATATTTTTTATACCCTCGTGAAATATCTTTCAATTATATTAGAGAAAATTACAGTGTATATTTAAGAAGTTATAACGTTGTTATGTTTAATGTCTTTCTAATTTGGTTACGCAAAAACTATTTGAATAACACGAATTTGATAACGTCCATATAATGACTTGCTCAAAATGAAATCTTTCCGTTCAAGACAAGAGCGAAGAATACATAATAACATATTACGAAGGTCCGATTTAAAAAAAAATATCAGGATATAGTTAATACAGTACAAATAGCTATTATTTCCCTAATATTTGAGAATATTTTGAAAATGAAGACAGCCGAATTTTTATCAGCCATAATGCATTTTTTTAAAGTGTCTATTCGAAAATAGTTGGCTACCTGGAAAGCCATTCGGTCGAAAGCCACACAAGAGGAAAAAAGAGCAAAGAAAGAAAATCGCGTGCAAATTGGTGCGAGGATTGAAAATGACGTGCTTCCGATGGACCAGGGCTATACGTTTTGCGAAATACAGTGGTAGCGAAAACGAGTGGATAGTCTAGAATAGAAACTATAATACAAATTCGACGTCTCGTATTCGCGAGTCGCTGAACAGGAGATTAGTTTCTACGATTTCGGGCAGAACCTGGGGCCTCGCTCCCTACTAAACGCATATAACGCGCGCTGTGACTTAGATTAGAGCGGCAGGTGTTTCATTACAGGGTAGAATCTCGAGGCTACGCGGCCTAGAACTTGAGCAAGGATCTAGAGAAAGAGAGATGGAGAGAGTTGGAGATAGTTGGAGAGAGTTGGAGAGAGTTGGAGAGAGATGGAGAGAGATGGCGAGAGATCGAGAGAGATGGAGAGAGATGGAGAGAGATCGAGAGAGATCGAGAGAGACTAGCATCGCGTGCCAATCGGATTTTGCATCCTCTTGTTTCTCTATTTCGCCGACTCTCGTCTAAGAGTTTCTTTTGTTTCTCGTCGCGTGTTCTATTCCACCTCTTTTATTCTCTACTCCTACGATTTTTTGCAGCATGCCTCGAACGTCTCGCAACAGCTGCATCTCTTTTGAATAATTAGAATTTAGGTTTGGAGCAAAGCTGAGCTTCCAAAATCAAACAGATATTCGGTAAAACCTTGATCCGCGTCGTTCGAGATACTTAAGTGGCTTCTGGAACACTCGCCGATGACTCGCCGATGACTCGCCGATGACTCCCATGACTCCCATGACTCCCATGACTCCCATGACTCCCGCAAAGCGGCCGTATTAAAAATTATACTCGGCCTCTTTCCTCTTTCCTTCCAGCGAGCGTTTATTTTATTATTCCGCAAACGAATGACCCGAAGTCAAGGCGGCCGATTTCACTACTCGGTGCATTAAGATCTCGATAAGGCTTAAGTGGACACGTTTTTATGGGATTTTAGTGACGAGTTATAAAAAGGTAGGAAAAAAACATTGATTTTTAATTATACGGAGCTTCTTTTCAGCTATTTTATTGGACCTCTCTTGAATTTCGACTTGTCTATTAAACCAGCGGCGCCTTATCTCGTAGCTGCTGCCTGCACCTTTGGTCCTCCGCCGGCTTTTTTTCGCCCTGAGATACGAAGGGCTGCAATTTCCGGGAGAGCCTCGAGGGTTCCAAGTAACGGGGCGCGACTTTTGACAGAAGCCCGCGGGCGTGTCCTAGTTTGTGCCACGTCCTTCCTCTTTAATATTTTGCAGCGCATATATTCCTTGCTGGCCACCTGCCAGCGACGTCCTTGTCTGGCTCGGTCAAGGACTAGATACACTCGCCGACGCCTTTTATACCTTTTATACTTGCGCTCGTCGGTGTCACCTGCGCCTCTTCCGATATCGGACGCTACTCTTCGCTCTAACCTTTTTCTCCGTTCGAGCTATTTTATTGCACCTAGAAGGCGGACTCCTTGTATCCTGGTGCTCCTTTATCGGGTAATTTAGAGCCTCGACCTTCGTCGAATCCTGAATCCAATCAACCGGACTCGGGATTTTCATTTCGTATACAAAGACGATATATATATTTAAATGCTTTATCTATTCGAATTGATTTTTATAGGCGTTTTATTTATAGCGCTTGATTTGTTTTCGTCCTGTATATTTCTGTGGCGCGTTCATTATAGTCTGTATAAATTTTGCATTTTTAAAAGAATTTATCTGTTTTTAGGCACTCAATTCTTGAGAAAAATTAATTTTTATATACTAAAGTGTCCATTTCGAATTCCAGTCCTATGATATAATCTTTTGCCTATACGAAAGCAAAAATAAAATAAAACTACTTATACTTTCCTTACATTCTTTATATATAAAATTTCGAATTTCTAAAAATAAATCTATCTCTTTCTTTTATTTCTTAAATCAAAAATTTATTTCTTTCGTTTAATCGTCAGAATTTAATACCTTTCATTTTTTTTCTAAATCTACGCTTTACCCTTGCAATTGTAGGTTTTAATTGTATCGACTAATTCTTCTTCTCTTCCATTTTTTATTAAAGCGTAGTTTTATTCGTTCGAAATATAGACGCGAGGATTCAAACTATTTTTATTTTTGTGATTACGAGACCTTCGAATCTAAGTAATTACTAGACTTTGTGGATCCGAAAAGCCAAGGGAATTTCAATTACGAGTCCGCTCGATTTATCCGAGAGCTTTTATAAAATTGTCTAGTGTGTGGAATTTAATCGACTTCGAACCATTGAAAATGTTGACAAAGCGTAATTTATAACCTAACTTCCTAAATGGTTTTTTATTGATTATGAACAATTAAAATAATTCTCGAACTTTCAAAAACAATTTAAATATATTTATATTTAAATATTTCATGCGATGCAATTTAATGGTATTATTTTATAGCTAAAAATTGCTGAACGGTTTTAAAGAAAAATCCTTTTAATATTTTAAACGAAAATATTAGTTCGATATAAATACTGTACAGAAATTTTAATTTGATAATCGGTAAAAATATATTATAAAATAAATACTTGCCAAATAAAATATTGATCAAAATATTTAATCTTGAAGTATACCGATAAAGAAAAAAATAACTTTTTAAATATAAAAAAATGCATTTACTTTCGAATATCAAATATTACTTTAATAAATCTTCCGATATCTTCGTTGAGCTGAGAATTCTCGATTGCATTTATTTGTAGACAATATGGTTGGAGTAAAAAAAATTTTAAATGTATTATTTTCATTATTTATTATAAGTGTTAAACGATATTCAATCGAATATATCACCATCATTATAGATTGATAATTAATAGTAACTCATTATTATAAATTTTTAATATTTTAAATTTTCTTCCTCTTTAACTTCTCAACGCGTATGGATCTATTCGAATTAATAATAATTTTAAATGAAACTCATCCTAGTAAAAAGGCGATATAACGAATAAAAACGTAATTGTGAATAGAAATAAAAAAGAATAATATTTATAAAAATATAAACTAGAAGTGTACTCGTTAAAAAAATTATCAAACTGTTAAAAGCATCGATAAATAAAAATAGAAAGTAAACCATACTTTTTTTATTTTTAATTTTATATTGTCGAAATTATGAAAATTCATAATATCGTAAGCGATGTAACATTAAAATTCTACAAAATTCGAAAGTAAAGATTATTATTAATTCATAGAGATATTTCAATATAACGTTATCATAAATATAAAATTGATATGATAGAAAAAAGTATGAAAATACAATTTTTAATATTTTCAACTAAATTGATTATTTCTGAAAGGAAATCGCGATAACTTTACTTGGATCAATTAATAAAATATGGCATTGCTAAATGAAATAGAAATCATACTTTTTATCGTTGCCTTGACATTTTAATAAATATATTTGAAATATTATTCTTTAAATAATGCAAACGGAAACCTTGAATGCTCGGACCGTTGATGCTCGGATAAATAAATAAAGAAGAATAATTAAGAGCTCCATCGAGAGGAATGTCGGTATAAAAATCGCAGAACCTTTTACATAAACGCGTGATATTATGTGGAAAAAGAAACGATTAATAACCATCAAGCAACGAGACGAGTAGTTACCGCAGGCGCATTTTCTTCGTAGTTAGGAATTGCATTTTTATCGTTCATCGGATTGACTAATGCCGGTAAGCGATTTTGATAAAAATCTACTCGGTAAATTATTTTGTGAAACTGGTTAAAGTCCGCGAAGCTTCGACATAGTTATAAAAACGAAAGTACATCGTAAGAAATTACAAAATATCATCTCGTACTCGCAACTTAGTTCGTAACGCAAACATTATACTTTACTTTTCCCAACGCATCTCGTTACAACAGCCAATATAATTAAGTTTACACGGACAAATATTGCACGTAAGTCTATTAGGAAGTCCATCTAACGTTAATAGCCAGTTCGGGCAAAGACACGAGCCATTCCCCGTTGCCGGTGTTAGATAACATCGTGGCTCGGTCGTAGGATCATCTTGGGAGCATCGCGAGGTAAAAAAAAATCCGAGGTAGCTCCCGCGATTCCCACACGGAGAAAATATTAAGATTGCATTGGTCGTGCGGTGGAAAGCCAAAGAGAAGAGGCATCGGAGTTGGACCGATGACGCGTGGATCCGCGCCTCTTTTCAACCTCTTTTCAACCTCTTTTCAACCTCTTTTCAACCTCTTTTCAACCTCTTTCCAACGCCAGGAGGTAACCGAAAGAAGGTGAAAGACGAAGGCAGGAGAAAACCTCGCCGCGACGACACGACGCGAACGAGGCGTCCGTCACCCGCTGGGAGGGACGGCCAGTCTCCCGCGGTGTTCCTCTCCGCGCGCGGAAATAGTCCTCCTCACCGGGGGCCACGCGTCCCTAAGACCGCGCGTGCCTCCGTAGATTCGGCAAGCCAGATTAACAATGCGCAATAATTCACGGACTGCGGTAGCGAGACGCGCCGGTCCTCGCGTAAGCTGCCAATGTCAGAGCTGAACTCCCGTCGCGTCGAGCTCATCGGCCGCACGGAGATTCGTTCGTTTGAGATAAGGCTTTTAAGTTTAAATAAGATCGGTTGCTCTGGAAATTGAGTTTTAAGCCAAGTTTTATGTAACGGCCGGACCCGACCTGCTTAATTTACGAATTTCGCTTTTATTTTCCCATCCGTTTATTTCATCCGTTTATTTTCCCGATTGCGAGACGAGGGTGAGTCCAAGGCGACCTGCCCTCTTCTATCCCCGTTTTATATCCGCGTCGATGCGTCATTTTAATTACAAATTTGCTTTGATCGACGTTAAATCTAGGAACAACGATTATCCTTGACGATTATCCGCCGGTGTGCAATCTATCACTGTTGCGGCTGCGCCGATCTTTGCGCTCGGAGGTTTGTCGTGTGGAAAACATTAGTTAGACGTTTGATTTTTCTTTCGATAAATTTAAACGTGGCGTAGATTTATTATTCGTTACTTTATTTAGCGGTACTTCCTTGCGCTGCAAACCACCGAACGCTTTGAATAGCTTCGAATTTTTTTTTTCGATCGATGTAATTTATCGAAGTTTGGTCGGTACAATGGATCGTGCGCGCAAAATCCATATTTTATATTCGTTTGACAAATGCTGGCTTCGCCATAATTAATTACTTAATAATGTCATTGTGCAATTAAATAATAAATAATTAAAATCTACTTACTTTCGTTGGGAATCCTGCGAAATGCCACGAATAATCTTCGCGATTGTATTTTAATAAAATTTCATCGATGTACGCGAAATCTTATCCTTGCTCGTCTTTTGCATAAAGAAACGATCTTAGTTATATAATTATATATTTTCGTAACTGTCTTTACAAACGAGAAATTTGGCGAATATTCTTGCCGTGTTCGAAACGAATTTAACCAATTGACATTTATATAAACTAGGTCGAATCTTTCTTCGCTTCGATCGCGCGTAAATTGTATAGTTTTTTAACGTTCGAATTGTTAAAACGTTTATTACGTTTTATATAATTTTACCGATAATTATTATCGAAATATTTATGGCAGTTATTTATGTTCTAACTTTTTCACAGGTTCTCCGTAATCAAAATCAGACGCAACTAGAAATCATTGCTGAATGAGAGTTTAATAACTATAATTAGAATTGAAAACTCTATTCGCTACAATCTATATACGTTACATAGTCCCATGACTAATTATCGAATGAAGTCATTTCGTGATTGCTCGGTTGAAGAAACGAAAGAAAAAGCGTTAGTCTGTTATCTTTATCGTTTTAAGTAACATAAAAAAAGGCTTCTCGAGAATGCAAAACAGCGAATCAATCTACTTTATGGTGAATAGGCGTGGTTTTAATAATACAGAATCCTGTTTTCGAACAACCCTGATGTTACGAAGATAGACGAAAGTGTATCCTATTTTATTTCTTATTCAACATGGTAAACTTATACGTTTGAGACGGTTCATCAAAATTTTTATCTATTGGATACTTAATTAATTTAATACGCCGAACGATATATTCGTATAATCAAAAAACTATTGTACATCGTCGTACTCGAAAGTCATTAATTTTATTCATCAAAAATCTCGATCGACGTTCGGATTTATGATAAATCGCTCGGACAAGAAAATGTATTTAAACCTCACGATATTATATCTGAGGTATTTTATCGTTATAGTTATTAGATAAAATAAATTCCATTGTTCTTATTGATAAAACGAGGTCGACTTTTAACGATTATCCTAAATCAAAATGCGGCTACAAGTCATTATACGGACGAGCGAAGTTTTCGTCGTCGAAAACCAAAGTCGAAAACCAACGTCGAAAAAGAAGGAACTGTGACTACTCGAGTACGAATCATCGACTATTTAGATCCGTAGCTCAACGAATCAAAATATATAAACGCTAGATAACCGCTTAGCCGCTCGGTCTATTAATCTTGGTCAGGTCGAAAGGCATTCATTAATATCCGAGAGCTCGTAGGTCACTCGTGGAAGCTACGCACCTTTTTTATAATTGATCGCCCAACGACTCTTGTCACGTTTCGCCCGCTATATTTTATTGTCTCGAGCCTATCGTTACACGCGACGTTCGAACATCTTTCTCAGGTGAGCGAGCATCGAGACGCTTGTCCCACACGACGTGTCGTTCTTTCTTTCGTCCGCTCGATTCTTCGGTTTTATCGTACCTCGACAAGCTCGCGGTATTATAAATGATCGGTTCCACGGACTTCCCATTGGTGGCGCTCGATCGCAAGAACTCGCCGTGGATCTTATCGAACGTTGCCAATCCCGTATCGGTCGCGTAACGATTGCACTTCGACCCACAAAGGAACTTAGCGTCCGACTTCCTCCGGGATGAATTTCGAACTCGCGACAAACAACTCTCGCGACTCGATCCATCGATCCTCGCACAAATCCGCAGAGTCACTCGGCCTGCCGATCGCAGGAAGCTAAGGATACTTCCCGTTACACGTGTAATTTATCAGCCGCTTATCTCGTATCGCATCTCAATCCCGCATGTAACCCGCGCCCAAGCGAGCAAACAGGTTCGCCCAAGGGAAAAAGGACCGCTGTGCTACGCTTAAATCAAGCGGTTAACGAGAGCGCCGGTGGCGTTCCTTAGTTTGCGTCGATTCCCCGCGCGACGACGACGACGACGACGACGACGACGACGACGACGACGACGACGAGTCCACGCGTCGACCGCGATAAGCCTCGAATATGTAAATGGGGATTTCGCGAGAGCGGCGGGAAGAGTCGACGTTCGGGATTTCTAATTGCTCTTGGAAGTTGTTCGGGAGCAGTCGGAACCTAAGATTCGTAGCGCGTGCGCATCCATTTTCTTCCTCTCGCGATGATTGAGATCGTACTTTTGATTTATTTACAAGGCTCTCGCTCGCGATACTCGTAATTTACCGTAATGTATGGATCAGGTATCAAAAGCTATATATTTAATGAAAGTATTAAATCTTAAATATTATGATTGATAATAATAAATTTAATGATATTGTTTTTCATAAAAGTTGACGAGAAATTTATAGCACCGAGAAGATACGCGTACAACTCGTTTAATTTATTTTGCACTCGTGATTCACCGACACTATTTTTGTCAAAATAATTCATTTGTTATAAAAAACTCATTTTCATTCGTTCTGGAGATGCGTTACAGGATACGCGATTATATTAATATAATCATTCCTTTATTGATAATCATTTTTTCGCTCGCATCGATCGTTTTCGCTGTATTGAAAATAGAGTTGCTAAAGGCTCGTCGATATTATTTATGAAGCGACAAGCTATAATTTTAAAGGTTTTACGTCGACAAAACCAACATTTTTCGCTTGATCGCGTTATTGGGGAAAGCTAATTTTTTACGTTCGATCTTGTAATTACAAATTTTTTACCTGTTTCGAATAAATCAACTTGTACCTAAATTCGTTTGGCGTGTCTCGATGCGAAGCTTTTTCGAGAATTCAAATTAGAAAAACTTTTTTGCAAACTCGATACGAGTAAGACTGTTTTTAAAAAAAGTTTCCATTAAAAATACAATAAAAATAATGGGCAAGAAATTATACTTTGTATCTATAAACTAAAAATGTCACGCAGTTTACAATTTAGATTTTATTGTTCATATTTTTTTATTGGCGCGGCTTACAATGTTATTCGGTTACTTGGTCAATGATATTTTGAATGGTAAAAAATGAATATTTTCTTCTTTTATATTTCAATTGATTTATCTGCAATGAAGTTTATACCATAGTCGTATACAATTCGTTTCGGATATTAACCAATCAAATATTTTTCTTGGGTACATTGCAACAAATTTACCGAAAGCGTTTATTATTGACAACTAATATTTCATACCACACCTCAAACGTATTTGCTTGTAAAAATCATTCGGTTCTTTTCATGTAAATGACTGCAGCATAGATTTTTTGAGATATTACTTTATTTAATTTAATGCACATCGAGTACATGCATTTTTTATTACGAGTATTTTTTATACATTTATTGGAACATAATTCAATACCTTCAATTTTTCAAATTCATATTTAAAGTATTTTTAAGAAATTAATTTTAAAAATTTGAATAAATATCTTAGAATTTTATAATTAATTTGAATTATTACGATAAAATCGATTGAAATAATGTCATCTATCGAGATATTGGAATATATTGCGATTAAAATAGAATACGATATTAAATCATATAATTACGCACATAATAATCGTTTATGTTTCGAATACAATAAAAATTTTCATTTTTACTCGTAAATAATAAAAATTAACAAATATCACAGAATTCTTTTGTTACAATTAACTTATATATTCACCTTATGCGCTTTCAAATGGAAACTTATCGTGTTGATACTTTTTCTTGATACTGTATACACAAATAATGAAATATTCGCTATGTTCAATCGTAATATTCGCAGACTTGTGAAAATATTAAATTTTAAAGGATTCACCGGTAAGAAAAGTCATAAATATAACGAGTATTATTTTGAGAAATATTTTAAAATATCGTTAATTTAAAAAATGTAACGATATTATTAAAAACCACGAAAAAGTTTCGAAAATTATTTCCATAAATATTTTCGTACATCTCCAAATAACAAGGATTGCGAATGGTACAATCGCTTCGTTGATCAATCATTTTTAATATACAATAACTGCATAAAATTAAAGAATATAATTTGTATACCGATCGATAGCTCCTTTTCCGTTTGAAATTAGGAAGGGGGATCCGAATCGTGTCTTTAACACCGCATAATCGTTTTTAAAATACCGATAACTTAATACTTCGATAACCAGTTTTGATTCTTTTGCATAATTTTTGCGGTAACGTAATAACTCATACTGGAAAATATTAAAGTTATTGGAAACTGTTTTGGCCTACGCTATCGAAACGTGTAATTGTCTTCGTAAAAATCATACTGCTTTGATACAAGACATTTATAAAAAAAAAAAAAAGAAAAATGAAAAATTTAATTGCTTATTTTATGTTAGGCGTGCAGTCGTTAACCGTGTTTGCTCGGACGATCGAGTTCCTGTTTGGACTTGAAAATATTTTTCATAAACGGTTGAATAAACTAAACATCGCGATCGAACATAAATCATAATCCATCGATGACTCCGGTATCGAGAGTAACTTTCCATAATAAAATTTGCACTGTTTCGGTTCGGGAAGTAAAACGGTTGAAGAATATCGAAATATGGAGGTAGAATCGACGGGAGGGGCGAATTTCCATCGGCGTCTTCCTGCGGTTCGCTCTTGGTTCGCTGTTGGTTCGCTGTTGGTTCGCTCTTGGTTCGCTCTTGGTTCGAGGAGACCCGTTGAGAATTTGTTTAATTACGAGCGTGTGCGTGGGCACGCATAGCGTACGCGTGGAGGAACGGCAAAAAGTCGAGAAGGCAAAGAAGCTCGCCTACACGCTCGACTCTTCTTCCACGACGTTAAATGCTAATCGCCGGCCCTCGGTTCGGGACGTATATTCATTTCTAATTAAACGACTGACACGGGCGACGTATGGCTCGAATAAAACGGCCGTTTTAAGTTGGTGCACGCGCGCCCGTGCTTTGAAAGTCGAAGCGGTTTCTCCGACTGCTGGAGGATATTATACTTAGACGACGTGATGAAATTTCGTCGGTGGTTGGACGAAAACGAAACAAATTAATCATAAGGCTTCGCGTGTGACCGCAAAGAAAAAATTCAATTTTTACCGAGGAATGTTTTTTTAAAGCGAGTGGAACGACGTTTAGTACGTGTAAACTTATTATATTTTTATCCATAACTCTTTCGCACGGAGTTTTCAATTAACTTTGGAATGAAGTAATTGCCGGTACTGTTTAAAAATATAGGCCTACGATTATTATTTGATTGGTTGTTTAGGTGTCCCCAAAAGGATACATTCGATAAGTTGAATTCGAAAAAAGTTCCGTTCGTAAAGAACGCTCCGATAGTTTTATACGTAGCGATCGTGACACTTTATGAACAACGATCTTAATTTTTAAGTGTGATTTCCTGTTATAATATTAAAATATATCATAATTATATTAGATTAAATATATATGCGTGAGGAAATTGCAAACGTTTATCTAATAATATTTTTATTCTATCGAAAAAGATTGCACGTGAAAGTTAATATTGTAGCAAACACTCGAAAACGCGTTGGTATAATTAAATTTAATTCGCAATAAAATATTTTAATTCTCCATAATCACGCGTGTCGAATTATAATCTCGAGTCTAAATCTATTCCAGCCTGATTATTATATTCGACGTTTTCTTTTCTTTTTAAATTAATTTCTTCGTATTTTAATATGATTTTAAATCGATATCGGTGTATTTTAGAGCATATTAATTAATTTATACACAAAATAATATTTAACGAATACGATCGGAACGATCGCCGTTACAAATAAGATAATCGATACAGTTTTTTTCATTCAAATATTAAAAAGTAGAACCTCGAAGTTGATTAAATTATATTTGTCTGATTTTCGACATCGCTCGAACAACGTTCTTTTATCAGAGAGTGCATTAATAAAAAAGGAAGAAAATGATTACGAGTCTCGTTCGATATCCTTAATTATCGAACATCTCACGTGCGCCATTGAAAAGCGAGGATTCGACTCGATAATACCGAAGATAAATGCTCGTATAATTCGCAACAGCCAGGGACTAACAACAACCAGGACAAACTTAAGCGCGTTCGGCTAATAATTATCGAAAACAAATTTCCAGTGCGCGATGCCTTCGGTCGCTATAAATATAATAAACGAGCGAATCGTGCTCGAAATTTAGCGTATCGGCGACTCAAAGACCACGGATTACGCGTTCCCCTCTAAATGTGACAATTCGCAAGCAAACAAAAGTACTACGACGTCCAAGTTGGGCCGTCGTCGCGTTCGAGGAAGCTTCGTTCGTTCTTATTTTCCTCGGTTCTCGGCGTCCGCGTACGCGATTCGCTTTGTCGGTGTTAATTGCTGTAAAATCAGCATCTTATCGCTAATTAACGACGAGTGTAAGCACCTGCTCTTACGCTTTATCGAATTCTAACGTTCCGATACTTTTCCATCATCGTTAGAAAAGTATGTTGCCCAAATACGGAGCGAGGATTTAACGTTCGCAAAGCCGCTTCTTTCGACCAATGGCTCATCGGCAGTTAAACAGCTACGCGCGGGAAACAGCGAAGGTAGAAAAACTAATACTCGACAACTGTGGCGAAATAAAAAGCTTACGGTATTTCAAACGTGATTGTATTTTACGGCATGGACAATGGATAAGTTATTGGTCCTTATACGACAAAATTAAGAAATAACAGTTAACGCGGTTCGTTATTCACATTTGGATCCAACTTTTTATTCCGAAAAGCTTGCCGTAAAAACAACCCAACGAACGCGTTGAATGCAGGAAAGCAGTTTTTCGCGAATGGTACGGAATCGAATAATATTATTATTAAATCGGATGCGAAATTTAAACGGCCATAAAATAAACTGGAATAATATACAATTAATTTTCTTTAGCCTATCGATTCGAATTATGCGGTTACTTTTTATCCCAAGCACCAATTTATATCGAAAGAATAAAAATTATAAAAAGTTATACATTTTCTCTCTACCTGGAATATTTCATTTTAATAATATAAATAATGCATCGAAATAAAAAAAATATATCTATCCACGGTCGGAAAGTAAAGGATATTCACTTTCGGTTAAGGTCGAATCGAGTAAGCAATTATTGTTTAAATTTATTAAAAGTCGTCGAGTATTCCACGCGTAATATTATATGCGAAAGCAACGATAATATCGAGTTCGCTCGAAACTAATTCGATTCGTCGTTGCAACAGCGACGCACGAAAAGAGGATGTTCCCCGAGTGCGTCAAACCGGAAGCGAAAGTCTACACTGTCGGCGCATACGCATCGAGTCGGTGTCGCGGATACACTTTATTCGAACATGATGGATCGATCTGGCAATTAGCGATAATCAATTAATTAATTAAACGCGAGCCCGTCGGGCCAAGCGGAGAAAGATAAAATTAAACCAAGCCCAAGAATACGGGCGATCGAGCACGAGATTTCCGTAGGTGGTCCCTCGACTCGACGCTCATCCGACGCGACGAGACGTTGATTTTGGGACGCGTTCACCACCGGGGCAGTCACGATCACCGAGATCGGAGAGGGAATCGCGCTCGCCCTTGCGAATCCCGCTTATCCGGTGGATCTACGATCATTATTCAGAGGCTCGATTAAAGGCTCCGGGCCTGTGATTCGATTGCTCCCAGGTGGCCTCCCTCCCAACTCCGGGAGCTTCCGGCCCTCCAAGATCTAGGAATCGCGGCTCACGGGTAATTAGTCAAAACTTGCGGTTGCTCCAGAGCCGAGTGTGCGAAATCGGCCCTTCTCCGATAATCGCTTCCAAGGTGTGCATTACCTTGTTATTATTCCATCGAAGCTCAACCGCGAAGTAATCGAAATCGGTAATTCCCGTTTAAAATACCATCGAAGGAATTAACGAGTAGTTTCGAACATTTTCCTCCCGATAATTCAGCTTGGGAGCGAACTCGGGCGAACGAACGAGAAGTTTACGGAAAGTTTTCTCGATCATCGTTGGCGTTATTAATGTCGGAAGATCGATGCTCGAACGTGTCCAAGGAGCGAATAGGTTTGGTTCCACTCCACGAACGAACGAACGAACGAACGAACGAACGAACGAACGAACGCATCGCCCGTTACGAAAGAATAACAACGATAACAATGACTCAGCTCCCAAGTAAAAACGCAGTTCGAGAGCTCGCGCCGAGATACGGATGTTTTCGTTTCGCTAGCGCTATCGCCATCGCCGAGAGTACCGAACAATCGCATTAAAAAAACAGCGAGCGAGACCATTAGTTTCAAATTAACGTTTCGGAAGCGTCGATCAACGCGAGATCGGTTATCATTAACGGAGTAAGACTAATCGCCCCGTTGGGAACGTCCGTTCGTTTAATTTGGCCAGCAGCGCAACACCGGTCCTTATCTTTGCGCCTAGTCGGGTCGCGTCGCGCGCCGTCGTTCCCTATCGTATATCAGCGGTCGCGCACGCCTATGCGTGTCCGTGTGTGTGTGTGTGTGTGTGCGTGGGCGAGAGCAGCGGATTCCAGGGCGCGATGATCCTCCGGGTGGTCCTTGGCGATATACGCGACCGCCCGACCCATGAATCATGCGAGACCGCGTCGGGAAAATGCGACCGAGCTCGCGTATGTTTTATGGTATAACGTGACTCCGCTATAACGCCGTCCAAAGATTCGGTGAAGAGCGGAGGAATCGATGCGTCCTTTTGTGCACGCGAGCCTACGATATTCTGATATTCTGATTTATGATATATTCTCATTTTTCTACCGACGGTGCGGCCCGGCTTTTGTTATTATTATCTTTTCGGCTCGGCGTACCTTCGCTTAGCATAATCCAATAACGACCAACGATATTATTATTTGTAATTTATCGCAGCGAAAACACGGGCGACTCTTTTCTAAGATCGTAATTTCCAGATCGCTTGTAAACTTTGCGATCGTTTTGCGAAATCCAAGTTTCGCGCGAGCGACTACGTAAATTCGTACCGCGATAAATGAAAATGCATTCTATCGAGAATAGTCGTGAGAAATAATATATTGTTCGAGCGTAGGTTCTTTTTTTTTTTTTTTATTAAAAACGATGAATTTGAAATGTTGGAACGACTCCTTCGAAATACGTCCCGACATTTCTTACGAATGCTTTTATAAATAATAACGTCTCTTTATTCTTCACTGACGTAAATACGTAAAAAAAAAAGAAAAAGAAAGAAAAACGATAAATTTTGATTGGCAAGACGAAAAAAGTTTGAGTATCTCATCGGAATTTAAAAATAAAAATTATACGCGAAGATCGATACGATAAAGCGAAGCATCGGTCAACGTTATATTTTTCCGGAAACTGTATCGCTTCGAAACCCATCCGTGTTACGGTTTTTCACTGGAGGTGCATTTATGCATCGAGTTCGGAGCTCGACGATCGAAACGCTCGGAAATTCATCGGTTTAAAAGAGGGGTAAAAAAAGGCAAACGAGCCAAGCAGAAAAACAACGGACAAGGATCGTTCCGAAGTCTTCCTTACGCAAAGTTCACTCGTGGCTCCGATGTCCGCCATCTGTCCATTAAATTTCGGGGGATATCGTTCGTTAGTGCCGCTCGCAAAAATGAACGGCCGACGACAAGCGGCATTACGAGCAATCAGCGAATCCTTAAACACCACGAGCGAAAAATACGGGTTATCCGAATATATCGGGGAGAATGTTCGCGGTCGCGGGCGCGGACGGTCGGTAGGGGGGATACGGGGGATACGGCGGAACTCGCAAGGAATCGCTGCTCGGCAGATGTCCCGAGATACGCGAGCCGAGATGCGAGGATGAGTCGACTCGATGCGTGAGCGAATCATTTAGGCACGCATACGTGCTTTCAACGACCCTTGCGATGCATACATACACTTCCACTCGCGTATCGGTCCGAATTCCGCAATTACTTTTCTTCTTTTTCTTTCCTTCTTTTTCTTAACGTGCCTCGTCCGTATCCTTTTTTAAGGTTATTTCCTCGCAAGCTTACTCGCGAGAGGAGATTGATTCCACAATTTTTCGGACGATGTATTCCGCGCGTTTTCTTTTCGGCTCTCTCGAGTCCTGCGAGCGATATTGATTGGTATCGACTCTCGTAATCGCACCGAATAATATTGGTTGAAACGTTGACTGAAATAAGATATAATTTCTTTGAGCGGTTACCCTTTAATTACAAAAGATCTTCCCGATAAAAGAAGAATTTTACTTAAAAAGGATTGTGTCGTCTCGCGTACCCGAACGCGTCGTTTAAAAATAAACGTTTCGTATAAATTGTATTTCCCATGGAGTAATATCGTTTACGACTGAAACGTATTCGTTCCTTTTCTTATTTTCTTTTCGCCGACCGAAAACGTTCCTTTTACATTTCAGGAATACGTAACCGGTAATTTTCTTTAAAGTTTAACGGCCCTTTAATGTATCTTGGCGCATGCGAATACATCTTTATCGTAAATAAATAATTCGCACGCGTATCGCCGCCACGTACTTACGAATAATACGATCGAGTCGTATTATAAGTTTCCCTGACTCGGGTATTCGTATATGGTTGACGGGTACGCCGAGGGCGCAACAAAGAACCACCAGCCAAGTTTGGTACGCGGTCGAACCCCCAACAGATGCCAAGCGGGGAAAAAGTAAAAAGGTAAAAAGACGAAGACGCGTCTCTCGAAAGGAGGAAAGTCGCCGCTCGTGTATCGAGTTGGTCGATCCGGCGGTCGATCCGGCGGTCGATCCGTCGGTCGGTGTTTCCTTGTCCCGTGCGTGACGCCGACGATCCTCCGATGAAAAACGCGCCCCCTTTTTTCTCGAGGAGCGTCTGTCTCGTGATCGCCCGGAGATCAACGGAGTACCGTAGGAATGCGAACGCGTGAATGTTTTCGTCGACGGTAAACTCGCGTGAGGCCTCGACGGGTTGTGGAAACCGAAGCAACCGCCCAGGTCCGTTCGGATCCGTTGCTTTCATGAATATGTATGCGCGATGAGACTGGTGTAATTGAAATTAGATTAGCGGTGATAAAGCATAACGTCAAAATTAATTTTCGTGCGATGCTCCTTTTGTCCCTTGATTTGTATTTTATGCGGCCAGTCGGTGATGCTAAAGACACCCCTTCTATATTTTACGATAGCCATATTTTAAGTAAGCCACGAATTTTTCAGTTTACCTCGTCGGCGTCTTTACGATCGTCGTTTCAATTTAATTAAATTTCAATTAGCTGTATCGTTTACCTCACCGTTACGTATAAACTTATATATCGCGTCGAAGGTCTCGAAGGCATGGAATAACTATACTCGAGTAAATTATATCTTCCCGCGTTCCTTACTTTGTATTTCCTTACGATATCGATATTCTTATCAATTATCATCGCGCGTCGATAAAATTTGCATAAATAGACGAACGCGTTTGCAAAAATTTCCAAAGTATCTCAGGAAGCACGATTACGTGTAAAATCGTAGCGGAATAATAATATTAAAAGTATTTATCTCGAATTATTTCAGCTTGGCTTTCGGTTTATGCATCGTTCTCGCTTTTTCCTCAATTTTCCAACGAGATACGCGAGATCGTTTATACTCGAGCAATAACTTTATTTAACGTACATTAATACATTTAAGAGCGTAATTAATTCAAAAGCAAGATAAAGAGAAAAGTTGTTGAATAAATTGAGAGCATGACTTGGTAAACATTGATCCAAGTTGAATATCATCGGGTCATTTCAGACATCGATGTCCGCAACGATAGCGAAATATATATTCGAAAACGTCGTTATCGACGTGAAAACTGTCGATCGCACCGATCGAGTTGACACGTGCCATAAAGTGTCAGTGTCTGGCTCAAAGACCCGTTTCCGTTCGAGCGCACCACGAAAAATACAGTGTGAGCAATTTGTAAGCGAGCAGTCAAAAAGTGACCGCGCGACAACCTGGACTCGCCATTGCGGAGGAACTGCGCAAAACCCAAGCTGGGAATCTTAAAGATGCTGTAAACAACGTCGGACACGACGTAAGAATTTTATTGCCCCGCTCGGCCTATCGTTTTCGTCGCTGATGAAATCCAGATCGCGCGAGAGATCCGTGTAAATAACGAGCGGCCGATACAAACACGAGGCTCCGAGGGAGTAGACTCGTCCTAATCAGGAAGAATTTTTTTAACTTAATGCTTCGGAGAACGAGAATTTCGCTCACAGCGAGACCAACAGTCCTGTCAATCCACCTGGGCAGACTCTTACCTCTTTAGGATACATAACGAAATCCTCGCTCTTGTAGGGTAGATTACAGAAACTCATAATATTATCTTTCGCAGACGATCTTAAGAGAATCGAAAAAGAAATATTTCGAATAACAATCTGGCGGGTAAATAAATTATAAGAACGTAAGTGTAAGATATAAAAGCTTTGAAGAAATTTACGTTAATTTACAATTTCAAATATATCGGCTGAAAATTATAAAAGCGATAAAAAATATATTTTACAACGCAGGGAAATAATTTTAAACGGGGTTATTTCCAAGATATTTCTCGATATTTTCTATCTTTCGATCTGAAAAATTGCTAACTATTTTCAACCGCGTATCGAAAAATTTATAGTCGGAACGTAACATTTTGAAATGTTACGTGAATTTGAAAATTAAGTAAACTATTTGTATTCAAATTTGAATACATTTTTCGAACCGTACAGTGTCTAATTCGAAATATTGTAAAGGCGATATAATATTTTCAACTTTTCAATTTCTTCGAGTAGTAAAGCTATGATCTTTCGCGTAAAGTAATCAAAGTAATTAAAGTGATCAAAGTAATCAAAATAATCAAAGTAATCAAAGTAATCAAAATAATCAAAATAATCAAAATAATAAAAATATTGAAAATAATCGGTCGTACGATTCTTTTTTTCTAGCCATTGGTAATTAACGAACGAGGACGCATTTACAACGATCCGTTTTCGATCACTTTTGTCGTTATCTGCGTTTAAATGACCAGTGAAAAAATAGAAAAAATATGTAGAAAGGAAGAAAAGAAATAAGGTAAAAAGGAGCCTCGCACGTAGGCAATACTTCTAGTTTCGAGGCACATCAACGTTAACGCACTTCTTTATTTACTAAATAACTTTAAACGAGTCGTTTATTTTATGTGTGCGGCTAAACAACGCTCATTGGTCTCGACTGGATTCGTTTCCTATCCAAAGAAGACAAAAGAAGTCGAGTATGTTGTGGTCATCTCTTTCGAAAAAGTGGCGCATACAACCAAAGTCAGTGCAGCGTGTAATACGAGTAAATAGGGTTGTTAAATCCTAGCCGAGGAAGGGCGCGAGAGAACGTGCGCGAGGAGTGCGCACATACGGCACAAGGCACAAGGCACAAGGCACAAGGCACAAAAGAGCGACCGAGCAAAGGAGAGGCGAGTCGAAGATCAGAGAGCTGGTGCAGCTGGCGAAAAGGCATTTATTGCCCTCTTGCACCATTTTACGGGTTCTTAATTCTCTGCAGCGACGCGGAATATTCAGGGGAACGACGAGGATCTCAAGGACGGGACGGGTGGAGCGGGAGAGGAAAGGAGAGGAAGTGTGCGCGAGAGTGAGACGACGATCGGTGGATTCGCTCGCGCGTACGACGACGTAAGCCTTTGGGAAACTCGCGCTGCGCTTAAAAACGAGCTGCGCGTGGGCGTCTCAACAATGAAATCGTTTCGCGCACTCACAATGCCTAAAGACGGCATTTCGCCGACCTCTTCGTTTCTCTTTTTCTCTCTTTTTCTCTCTTTTTCTCTCTTTTTCTCTCGGACGAGCGACGCGAGGACTCGGCCGGCAATCCTTTTATAGTTTTCGTGGAAAATTAAGTTGTAAAGACGTTGCAAAGGTGCTGCTACGAATCTAAGACTTCTGCTAACTCGCTTCTACCGAGGCGGATGTACGCTTTTTTTTTTCTTCTTACCGCTTTTTATAACTGCCTGAAAAAGATGACGAATTTCGGATCAACTTTCGCCGGTGCTACCATTTTTTTGGTATTGACCCGAGGGATTTTTGGGCATCGACGTCTTTTCCTTTTTCCCGCGTACGCAACGAGCAACGATTGCTCAAGATTTTTAAGCAACGAGGTTAAGGTTTCCATTTTTTTTTCTCGTTCCGTGCGCTCGTGTAATAACCTATTAAATTCTGTTCCGCGCGCGAATAGTTTTTTGCTAAAGAAAATACTATATTTTAGTTGCGTTACGAGCGGACTTATTTAAGAAAGGCGAACGCTATGCAAACTAAACGGGAAACATCGATGTTGCGGAAAAAAATTGTTCGAGCGGTGCGTGAGGTAAATATGATGCAAGTTAAAAAATCGGTCGCCCGTAAGTTTACTCGGAGATACCAAACACTCGAATCCTTCTCCTTCCTCGACAATTCGTAACGTTCGTAACGTGGTTAAACTCCGAAAAGGTTTCAGCGAGGTACGATGATCGCAAAAGCGGATTGAGTTAGCAGCGCAAGAAACACTTTTCTATTTTTCAAAGAAGATTCTCTCACCGTCGGTTCGAGTGGCGTTGCGCCAGTGACAACCGAACTAATTCGAGGGTTTACGGAAAATCCATAGTCGAGACCGTGCGAAGGTTGGATTTAAAGAGTCTAAAACTCTGCGGGAATATCCACTCTATTTTATTTTACTCAAAATAAAATAAAACTGGGTCAAAACTTAAATACGCGGGCCATCGTTGCTCGATCGAATTGCGCCGTTTGGTTAAGCTTCGCTCGCAAATAACGTAATCTTGCTCGTTTTAAAATTAAGCCTCTCAACACTCGGAGTAACGATTGTACAAGTATTATTGTTGTACCGTTATAATCGTTTCGGGCGTTTATAATACACATTATGTACTTACGAATACGGAGTAAACGCGGGTAAATGCATTAGAATAATCGTTTTTTCTTAATGCCTATTTTACGGGAATCAGGTTCGCAAAATAAAAAAGGTCGTAGTTTGGTCGCGGGATGATCCGCTTCTTTCAACGCGAGAAAAAAGTGTAAAAAGTTTGCGCGGTGCGGAAAATTTGCCGATAACCGTAACGAGAAAGATGTCGAAAAAATTCAAATAATCTCGAGTTACTTCTCGCTCGATGAAACTCGACGAAACTCGACGAAACTCGACGAAACTCGACGAAACTCGACGAAGCTCGACGTTTCCAGGTCGGAAATATTATTTTCAACGAAAGTATTTTTTACCGCGCAAGGTGATATCGGTCGACGAAGGACCGACTGTCGTCGGCTCCGCTCGATAATCCCGTGCAACGTTCATCGCTCGCGGCGAAAATCCTTGCGTACCGGTCCAGCTTATCCGCAACAATTAAGTTTTAAGAAGCCGAGCGTTAAAGGCACGAGACGGAAGAAATTACGCACGTCGAGGTTCGCTCTCGGCGAATTACGAGCGCTCGCGCATATTGGTACCGAGTGTACCGCAAGCGGCATTTAGGACGCGGGATGCACCGAAGGAGAGGAAAAGAGATGGCCGAGGAACAAATTGTCCGCCCCTCCCGTCGCGAGGCAGACGATTCGCGGACGACGTTTCGACGACGTTTATCGCTAAAAATTGCGGCGCGTGTCGTTTCTTTCGTCGAATATTTGCCCGTGCGCGCGCGCGCGCACTCCAAACTTTTTCTGGACGACCGATTACCGCAACGCCTCGAGAGCGAAAGCACAATGCGATCCTTTGATTTTTATTATGCCAGCTGCAGCAGCGGTAAAGGACACGAACGAGCTCGTAATTCATACGGCATCTCGTCCCGTGACCAACAGCCAAATTCCGTCGATTCCCAACGGGGATGAGTTGAGAGAGCGAGGGGAAAATGTTACGAATATTCTACCGTTGATATCCAGAGAGAGAGAGAGAGAGAGAGAGACGCTCTCGGACACGTGCGCGATACCTCCGTCGAATAAAAATAAAAATTAAAACGGGTATCGGTAACGAACGTTCGCCAAATCCGCGCTAATTGCTCGCTCGGCTCAACCTTGCGTTCCGTAAATTTTTTTTTTACGAACTTTCGTGCCGAGGATAAATCCAACGGCCAACTGGTTATTTAGGTTATCGGAGTATCCGAATGCGTCAATTTTTCCCCCCGAGTGATCATTGCCGATCGAATAAATAATATTATAAATTTTATAACGCACGCGAATAGACGATCGACGAAACGAGAGGTAAAATTCTTTTTTATTCCGACATCTCGTATTTTAAAAGCGTTAACTTTATTGGAGAGGAAATTAATTCGGTAACAATTTAAGCTGCTTTCTCTTAAATTATACTGTTTTGAAAAAGACAAGTTATAAAAGTGTAACGTAAACTAAATTTCAGGTAATTTTCAGGCAATTATCCATAAAATTTCTTATTTACATTGCGCAAAGATTAAACCTTGTTAAAAAAAGGTTACCCGCGAGAACCGATACCGTATTAATTTGCTTTCCGTAATAATTTCATTTGTAGGAACGAATCTCTCGGGCACCGTCGATGCATAAAGTACGATAAAAATGAATCTTCGTTAGGTGGATCCGGTAGCCGCGGAGTTTCTCGTTGGATCACGAAGCACGCGAAACGCGAGGCGTCTCGATCGTAAATCCAAGGATCGAACCAACTACCGCGCCAAGATTAATAAACTTCCTTTCGGTTCTCGTACCGTCGCCCGGCAGCTGCTGCGACGAGTCCCGAAGTAAATGAACATCGAAATTCGCGAACGCTCGCACGCAAATGTATTAATATAATAAATAATTGTGTCCGGCCGAGATTTGCCGGAGCCGATCGACGATTTAAATCGCATACCCACGAGAGATTGTCCCGGGGATCTCGGCCTCGGCGTCTCTTCGGTCTTCGTAATTACTCTACCGAACGTTAATCGAGTAGCTATTCAGTTTCCTCGCGTCATGCCCCGGCATTTATACTCATCGGTGTCCCTCCGGCGCTTCAATTTTCAACCAAAGAAATTATCTCGTAAACCCTCATTTTTTTCACTATTCGTTATTTCGCTTCCGACGATCGGAGCGGTAGCAATAGTTTCCCGACTGCATCGCGACTGCACCGGTGAAAAGAAACCTTGCGGTGGAAGTTAAGAAGTTAAGACCTCGTTAAGTATACCGTTCGATAGGATGTAAATAAAAACGATTATTACGTCGTGTGAATTGCTATGCACAAATGGATGAGCTCGAGTTCGTTTCCTTGCGTTCGTGAATATTCGATATCGCGTATCTCGTTCGCGTTGATCGAGTACGCTTCAATTTTCTCGTGCAAAATATTTTTATATTTTTACGTAAAAAAATATTTCCACCCCGTTTAAAACGTTGCGCTGTTTACCGTTGCGTTATTTCCTCTACATCCTTGATCGTATTTTTTAAATACAATTATAAAAGTTCTCGTAACGCAATCGACTTTTGTCATCTGCCGCGGTTCGCGTTAGAGGACCAATTAAAAGTCAAGGCGCGTGTAATAATGTCGGTTGATGCGACTGCGACTGCAAAGAGGACAACTATTTTCTCCGAACACCTTTTCGTTTATACGACCGCTTCGTACCTTCCCAAGCATTTATTATCCTTGCTCTTGTCCGGTCCTTCGGAACCTTTTGTGCTCCGAGACTCGTGGCGCGTGTCTTCGGAAGCAATTCAATTTTTTCCATCCGAAGTTGGTGACCGATCTTCCGACTCTTGCGATGCCTTGTCCCTGTCCTTGTGCCCGTTCACTCGTTATCGACGATTATTTAACCCTTTTAGAAAAATCTCCGCGTTAAAAAACACAAAAAGGCTTAATGGCAACGCTTTTTTCATAGCTAAGCTTCCAAGAGTCACCGTACCCTTTACAAATTGTACAAGTTAAATTATTTTTGTAATAGTGCCGCTCGATAATCCTTTCTCTACCCGTGGTAAAAGACGTTTCGATAATTTCGAAGAGCATAAAAGAATAAATTCTCGAGAAAAGAATAAGTAAGTTCTTTCTTTAAATAATATAGTGGTAAAAGTTATTGGAATTAAGGAATCGCGTCGTAAATTATATTATTGTTCGTTTTAACTTTACGCGCGTACGTCAAATTCTCCATACGTGATATAGTTCAGAGTATTTCTTTACGCTTTTACGTAAAAGAGTATTCCAAAAAAAAAAGTCCGATCTGAACTAACGGGCGGACCCTTTTTTAATTATCTACGTATTTCCGTACCCGAGGACAAAGAGACAAGAGCATCTTCGAAACACGCTAACTATCAAACTAAATATGTTGGAAGACGTCTCGTACGTTCGTGAGTCTGGACAATCCTCCAAGGCACTCGTAGATAAGAAAAAACTCCATTTGGTTTTCTAAAGATTAGAAGCTCTCCCTTTAAATATGTAAGCAGTCTTCGTGATTTTCGGTGGTACCTTTTTACGTACTTTTTTATTATACGTTTGCAAAGAATACTGGAATCCGGTTGAGAAAGATTTATACATGGCATTTTAATTTTTGGCTTTAACAACGACTTTCACTATTCGTTGTAAATAAAGTATATAATTATTTTTATGAAAATTTTAAACTGTAGGTGGAAACGGTAAGTAAATTTTGAAGGTTTTATGAATATTTACCTTCGTAAATAATTTCATTGTTAAGTATACAGAAGAACGTTGTAATTTAAAAGTGTACCATGAAATTTACTTGGTTTGGTTATTTAAATTTGAGAAGCAGTGGGTGTAGTTGGATACTAATCAATGGATTCAGTTCGTTAAAAAAAATCTCGCGTACTTATTAATTTACAAAGAATTAGAGTCATAGACGATGTTTACACAATGCGGTATTTCGAAACACCCGTACGACCAATTTAAGCGGCATTATAAATAATAACGCGAATTCGCATCCGAAGGCTTGGAAGGAAATTGGCAAATCCTCGTTCTAATTAATTGGAATAAGTATCTAAAAATCGCAACGACCATTGAGACTGGATGATATTTCTCTCGGCGAAATTACACTACAAAAGAATAATTTTTGTAATTACACTCGTGAAAATAAAAGGACCCGCGGAGTAAGCTAATACAAAGACGTAAAAAAGTCATTAATAAAGTGAGTACGTCCTGAAAAAATACGGAGACGGAAGCCAGAGGCAAAAGCGTCAGCGAGCAGAAGAGCAAAAGAAGCGCGGACGTGTGCGAGAAATGAATAAGAGATGGAGAGAGAAATACCGAAGAGTTCAACGGTAAAGGTAACAACGTCGAGAGAAAAGAAACGAATGATCTGAGAAACGCGGCCGAGAAGAGGAACTCGAAACGGAGATACGTGTGGGTGTCCGATGGCCGCCCATGTCGATTGGCGTGCGCCCGAAGTAACAATTTAATTACAGCAGCGACCGATATGTATAGCAGCCACCCACGATAAATTGAATTTGCCACGGTATTAAGGTCTTGGATGAAAAGAGAGCGAGCGAGAAAGAATCTCGATTTATTGGGTTCGCAGAGCCGGCAGCGTTGAACAGTAGTCACCCTTGGAAAAGGAGCGCAGGATGCGGCAGTGTAGAGAGAGAGAGGGTGAGAGAGGGCGAGAGAGAGAGAGAAGCGATATTCTAATTAAGAAATTCGTCATCGTAGAAATTCACTCATGACTTCATCAGGCCCGACTCCGCGTACGTTATTATGATCCTTTACTCCGAGGGCGCAAAAAACTCATTTGCATTTTCGCAGTTCGGCCTTCAATATCTTTTTGCGCGCCCACGGTAACGATCTTCCAGTGCGTCTGTGCGTTTGGATATCCCTTTTAAATGGGATTCCTCCTGTTCTACCGTCGAGCGACTCATCTAACGAGAGAAATTAAAAATTACGCTACCAACTCGGATCGCTTCCACGTTCTTTTCTTTCGTCGATTGTCCTTTATTTTCGGCTGGTTTACTTTGGCCTCTTTGCGAGAGACGCTTAGACGCCTCATGAGTTTGCCGTACGATCGCGTTTTGACACGGTATTTTTGCCGGAAAATAATTACACGTAGAATGTTTAGGGGGGGGGGAAAAAAAGCATAATTTCTTTCTCGCGTGAACCGATGCGGAGACCGACCGAGATATAGACATCACTTAAAAAGATTGGCTCGGGATGCTCGAGAACTAATTTTGCGTTTAAGATGTTTCAATTCAAATTTTTTCATTATTATTTAATTAAACTATATAATATTCATCCTGCCTAATGAAACAGCTAAGATGGTAGGTGTAATTATTTAATTATAAATACACTTTCATCGATGTCTTTATACTAATTAGTTTTTAATTTGTAATTATAAATTCATTCCTTAGTTTTTATCCTTGTAAAATATCGGCAAAATTTAATGACTTTAATGATTTTTAAATTTTTTCGTAAAAAAAGTTCGATAAAATTAGAAGATCCGTATTTATATTTTTTTTAATTTAATAATACCGAGAATAAAATATTAGTAATAGCTTATTTTTTAATTTTTTGTTCGTTGTACTATATTTTTATTTATATATAAACATTATAATTATAAAATTGTAAAATTCAAATTACTTATAAAATTTATTAAAATTATAAAACAATTCGAAAGTTTAGTAAAAGTATAATGTAGAATTTTAATAAAATTATTAACCTTTTTCCAAATTTATAGCAGTGATTTCTTATTTTCTTGACACAGATCGGTTAAAAAATTGGTGGTAAAAACTCTGTTAAAATTTATATGTTTATCCGTGGTATAAATAAAAATTAATTAATTTTCTAAAATGTAAAAAGTAAACTAAAATTGAAAAAAATAATTATAATATTTATTTAATATCATACTTTTAAGATTAAAAATAATAATATATACATTTTTATTTATTAATTTTTATTTATTAAGTGACCCATATTTTGTTTAATATAATTAAAATACGATTAACTTTAAAAATATAAATCAATTTTGCTAACAAAATCTTTGAAAGTCTATCTTTAATTATTCGAATGCAACGCATTTCGGTTAAATAAAATTCTAGATATTTTGTATTGGTTTAGTTTAAATATAGTAACTGTTATACTTTGTGACAACCATTAAAAACGAAAGTATAAACAAAATATTTTTGCAGTGATAAACGAGAGTCGCGATAAGCAAACAAAATAACCGGTTATACGATTAAAAATTTTACAATAAAAGTTATATAATTTATTGTATTACCCAATAAGATAAATAAGTATTTATTACGAACTTAGATAATTTTTATTTTGAGTAACTGAAATTACGATATTATAAACTGCCTTTGTATAATACCACCAATGAATAATATTAAAAGATTATAAATGTTCAAGGATACTTCTTGATTTTATTTCGGATTCGTATTTCTCGGTGTTCGTTTACTTAAAACGGAAAACTTGAATTAACTGCCCTTTTTTAAAAGAAACAAAAATTTATGTATTCAAACATCAACAGACGATAACTTTGAGCGCGTAAAATAAAATTTAACATATTGTATTAATTAATTTCATTCCACATGTAAATACGAAACTAAGTAAGATCGATTTTTTCCATTAAATTTTGGTATGGATGAGCCGTCGATCTAAATACGTACTTTGCTTTTAGAAAATAATAACAAATAACGAACATTCGACACGAAAAAATTACGCGAAATACGTTAATACAGGAAGAATCAACAAAAATATAAATGGATGGAAAACATACCTGACTAATTTGAAACCATAATTTTTTCAACCATCGTATCCTTTATATTCCATAGAAAAATAACGTGAAGTACTTCGGATAGCCTATAAATTATTGTTTTCTATACGGTTGCATAGAAGCATCGCAAACACAGAGGCTGTTAAAAACATAAATTTTTAAAATAGATACGTAACCTTTCCCTATTGTACTTGAATGTTTTCAACAAACAGAAAAAGGAAAAAGTTTTTCGGCGTCACTATTATGTAAGTCACGTAGAAACTCGGTATTGAGAGGAATACAGTGGACCTGCAACACAATGTAATCAAATGAAAGCCTCCTCCTCTTTCACCTCCACCTTCACCTCCTCCTTCACCTCCTCCTTCTCCTCCTCGACCTCCTCTTCCTCGTTCCATCGGCATTCGCCGCTTTGCACTTGGCGCTCGGGCTCTTGTGCAAGTTCGAACACGCAACGTCTTTCCTTTTTGTGCCGCATGCAGGTAAACTCGTGGAACGCGAGCGGAAAAAATACGACCGAGTCCGTCGAGTCCGTGCAGAATCGGCGGGCGCACTTCGTTTTTTTCCGTCTTCGTCCTACACTCGTGTCCGACCTGACTTTTTTTTTATGCAAAGCGCCCCGTATTTTTCTCTTTGCCCCTGCAATTCGGCGATGACGCGGTGCAAAATCCGTTTGCTTTCCAGAGCTGTGCGAAATCGGTTCTCGACGTTGCGGTATTTGCCCAACTTTTGTTGCGCGCGCGTTGGAAGTCACCTCGAACCGTGTGACTTTGATTGTCCGGTAAATATTTTTTGCGAATCGAACCGATTGAATTCGCACTTTGTTGGAAGTCACATTGTATTATTGTTGCATTGATAAAACGATGATAGGGTACAAAAATAATTAACTTTTGGCCTTTGCTTCTCGCTTCGGGAATAAACTTTTTTACTATGTTTTACACCAACTTCTTTACGCGAAATACAAATACGTAGTTTCTTTTAAATATTTCGTTATCGTAAAACAAATTTTATTCGTTCGAAGTCAATTAAATTAACTTAAATTTAATAAAAACTTTTAAGCGACTAAACGTATAAATATTTTCTAACGAATGTGATATTTTAATTTAATTCATAATTCACACCTTTAAAATCTATCGAATCAAAACAGTATTTAAAAATAATTAGGAGCACGATATTATTTTATTTACTTCAAAAATGATACAAAGTACTAAAAATATTTTTCTAATTATAGTTATAGAAATAATTTCGATTGACACGTTGAAATACTCGTTTTAATATAAATATCAAACGAATAATTGATAATATACTCGAGAACAGTTTATAAAAATTTTACAGTATTCATGCAATTTGTAAACTATGACAAATTTAGTATTTTATATGTGGAATTCACTCGTTACTCGATAATAATTTAGTTTTTAACGTTAATAATAAAAAAAGCAATTAGAAATATTCGTAGATGCGATCATCGTATTTGAAATTTATCTAATAATAACATATCGATAGGATTCGTTTCGTTTTTCAAAAGCCGTCTCTAAAAATTCCTTAATCAATTATCGTATAAAAAAAATTATATTAAATTGCACTTGCACAAAACATAAATTGTTTCATCGCTATTTATAAATTTTTTAACGTTGAAATTAATCGATATCGTAAAATAAAATCTTGGTATTTTTCTCAAATAAAATCACGTTCCATTGAAATATTTAAGAGTTTGTAAGAACTAGCCTAGTTCGAAAACTGCACCTTATTTACAAGTAGTTCAATTATAAAGGAGTCGTTAAAGCGGTAACATTTTACATTATATTTCCAATGTTGGACACTAAGCGTATTCACCAACAGATTTTTGTACGCGTCTTACCCGTACGCGTCGGTATGCGCGTACACAAGGCAAAAAGGTAGACATTCCAGCAACGAAAAACTCTGATCCGTCAATGTCCGTCGGTTAATGATCGGCGACTGTCAACCGACGTATCCCATTTAATAAATAAACGCCTGTTAACGCGACAGTTTCCAACAGGCGTTGTCTACAAGCCTACCACAATGCGTAACGTCGCGCGGGAACGCCGACGCGAAAGATTATTCTTCGAGAGCATCCGGCCGAGAGGAAGGTGAAATTTCCCTTCTGAAAAATGCCGCACCCTCGAAAGCGAGAAAGCGAGAAAGCGACGCGATGCACCAACGCGGCTCGTTACGAGTCTCGCGCGAACCGCGTTCCGAAAAAAAGGGACGGCCGTCCATTCATCGAGGACGCGGTCCTCCATTGAAGCACAGCGGCACTCTTTTCTCGCTCTCACGGCGCTGTGAGAGAGGGGTTAAGCCCTAATCCACGGCATTAGGTGAAACCCGTCCGTATTCCGTATTTTCTACGGGCGATTCTACGATTCTACGATTCTACGATTCTACGAAGCCTCGGTCGAGACTACGGGACGTTGCTTTCTGTCCCGGTCCCGGAAGCCAGTTCGATCGGAGATTTTCACGCGAGGCTTCTCGTTTTTTAAAGGGGGAAAAAGCCTCGATCCGGTGATTTATCTTTCTCCGCCTCGTTGACAAAATAAACGTCTTGCTTAAAACGCGAGCGATACGTGCCGACGTCGGCCTTTTGCGGCGATCCTCGCGTTTTAGTTGGATTTTTTGAAGAAGAAAAAAAAAAGGAGAAAAAAGGAGAAAAATGGAGAAAAAAGGAGAAAAAAGAACCCGTGCTTTTTCACCGATCGCTGAAAACACCCTTTGTGACACCGGATTGTCATTGATGTCGTTGACACACTGATTTACCTAGACGGAAATATTTGCTTGGATACTTTGCGAGACGCGTCCTTTTCGGGATCTACCGAAAACCGAGAAACTGAGACGTCGAAGCTACGCTTTTGCAAACGCCGCGTCAAAGTGGTCGGCGAGGGAAAAGGGAAGAAAAAATTTAAATCGGCTGGAAACTATTGTACGTAAGACGCGAAAAATCCGAGGGGAACAACTTACTTTCCATTACCGTTAACTCGTTGCGAGCGAAGCAAAAGAAGCAAACGCGACGAAATCGTGCTCCGGCCATTGTTAGCCATATAAAGATCGTCCAAGTTCGGGTTACGCAAGAGAGGCCGAGAAAGTTTATAAATAAGCGAAGGATAAACGGACTCGCCCGGGTTCGATCGGGACACGCGAGCCGTTCGCAGATGTCACGCTTTTAACCGTACGATTTCACCATTTCACCATTTCACCCCGTCCGTGAGCGGCGGAAAAATAAAAATAAAAATAAAAATAAAAATAAAAATAAAAATAAAATATCTCGCCCGAGATTCGTATCTAGCTGCGTTTTCACGTGCCTCCTCCGGTCGCACTCACGCTCGAGCGAGAGCTCATCCTCGTTACGAGTATTTCTCGGCTCCTTCTCCGTCGCCCCGTTCCCCGTCAACCTTACTCGTTGTAGCCTCGCGTGTCTGGCTTGCGCAGCGTTGGACCAGCTTTTCGCAATTGCGAACGAACGGACGCACGTCTCGACCCGGATTATCCGCCTCTTTGGAATCACCTTTCCGTAACTCTCGCTCGCTCTCTCCTGCCGAGGCTGAGCCTCGGTCTTTCGAGGAAGAATAAAACCGAAGCTTACCGCAACCCGGCAAGTATAATCAGGACGCGCGTGCTAAATATATCAAAGGGATTACACGAAAATTCTAGGCGTGTTTGTGCAATATTTACCCAGCCCTGAAAACGATTTTCGGACACGCTGGATCGACTCGGTCCTTTTCTTTTTACGAACTCGAACGAAAGGCTATCGAGATAGCGTTAATGAATTCCTTCGCGTTGAAAGCTCCGACGGTAGCTCGTATTTTAATGGTAAATTAAACGAGCAGGGATTCCTTTAAAATTATCGATTTATTAAAGCCGATGTTTCTCAACTTCCAAATTATTTCGGTGCTAATGTTCGATCTTCGTTGCTTGGCTATTACGCAGGATTATCCGCGATAATCCAAACGCTGCATTTATTTTAATATCATTCGTACGTAATACCGATATAATTTAAAGATTATTCGATTTTTATGTGCCCTTTAACGTTTCCGAGAGAAAGTAAGCAACGAATTAAAAGCTTACGCAAGCTTCGAGTCGCTCCGTCATCCGTTTTTTAGTTTTTTAGGCATTGTAAAAAACAAATACGTAAAAAATAAAATAAGATACGTATCGTTTTTGTTGGTTGAAATCGCTGAAAAAAAGGGCTGTATGTAATTCCAGGGTCGATAAAGTGTCGCATCGCGGGAAATGGAAGAGATTATCGGCCGAAGAGAAGACAAAGGTCCTTTGTATTGGATCGCGTGTATTTGCACGGTGCAAATATTGGATCGTCCGGTCGAAGAACGGTCCAACGGTTCTCGAATGTTTCGGGGTAGACTCGCCGCAACGAATCTAGCAATCTCACGTAAATAATGAACCGAGAGAGGAAGGATAGAGGCGTGCGCACAAAATTTTCTGCCCGAGTTTTTCAGCCTGGCTGCAACGATCGCTGTAATTAGTGGGCAGGAAACTATAATACACGAGGCTCTCCAGTGGGTACGTCTCCGTTAGCCCTCCCGAGCTTTTAATAAGCACCTACGTGAGCAAGGGACGCTGGCCCCGGGCCCGAGAACCTTCGGAGACAAAACAGAAATTAAGCAATTACAGGCCATTATGAAGTTATTCGAAAAGGGCGACGGTGACTACGGGAGTTGTCCGGTTAGTCCTCGCACAGGTATAAGAAACTTCGGAAGGAGTCGCTCGTCGCGACGCCCTCGTCCACGATTAGATATTGCTGGCGACGACGGAGACGATGCGATTGATTAAAAGCTTCCTCCGTCTTGTCCGATGGCGCAGGTCCTTGAAAGCCTTCTGGAATATTTGAGGTTGTACTCGGTGCTGAGTGCTATTCCCTTTCTCGCTCTCGCGCGGTGGTCCGGTGACCACCGCGGGTGTCCCTAACAGAGACGGGGAGAGCTGGAGAGGGACGGTGGGACGGAGGGCGAGAGGGAGAGAAAGAATAGTACGCATTGTTCGAGAGCGACTTTCTTGGGTTGCTGTCCGTTGCTTCCTCGTGATACTGCGTATTTTCTGGCTTTTCTTTTTTCCGAGAAGTGCGCTACGTTTTCTAGCCTTTACGTCAAATTTCCAAACTTTTCGATTCGGCAATAATCTAAATATTTTCTAAAAAAAATGATGCTACGTTTTAATACTCTTAATTCGCAATGGTTTCGATTCTTGCTTTTTAAATTGACTTCTTTTGTAAATGTAAAGCGAAGAAAAGTATATTTCACGCCGAGTGTTTTTAATTGTCCGGCCATTTTCTACGAGCGATCGTATATTAGTATATTATAAATTCGTAAATATACGGTGTAGTTGTACAAAAAGGTATTGTTTTTTAAATGCTAAAATTAAATTTATCGCAAGGAAAATTATAAAATACAAAATGAATAGATGTACAAAAATATAAAAAATTTAATTTTTAAGAATTTCTGTTTAGTTTACGATACATTTTTAATCGATTCAAATAAATATATTTGTAGCTATTCTTTATATTATTTGAAAAGTATAATTTAAAAAATTTTTCCTGCAAATCCGCATCCATTTGTTCATCGTAGTTTATATTTTTGACCAAGAAATAGCAGCTTTTTCAGATGTTGGGCACAGAAAATAACGAACTCACTTTCTCCTCGAGTATCGCTTATGTGTTACGTTTCTTCCAAACGCTATTTTTGTTTCTTCTTTGATACGCGTTTCTTACTTCGAACAATCTACATACCGTTTTCAATAGTTAGTGTTAAGCCCTTTTAAGCTGTTCCTTCTCTTCTCTCTCTCTCTCTCTCTCTCTCTCTTTCTCTTTCTCTCTCCCGCTATTTCTCCCACTATTTCTCTATCTTTCTCTTCTCCGATGAAACCAAAGATAAAACCAAACTCAAACTAATCTCGAGGCGCGCGATGTCTAACTTGAATATTATAATAGTTAAGGAAGGATGAAGGATCGTTAATAGTCCCCAGCTACTGAATAGCTCATCTCTTTTTCTCTTGAATTTTGTTCCCCCACTCTGGTTATTTCCTGTATACCTTCCGCAAAGCCGTCTCCCTTTTCATTGACGCAACGACCGAGAATTATAATAGATGGTACGAGTTCGTCTAAGCACGAGCTCTAGTCTTTCCTATGCGGAGATGAAACATCGTGATTGATCAATTTGACGCAATACGTAATGGCGAGCGTTTGGCTTAATAATCAATTTCCTCGTTTCTTTTTCAGCGAATGAAAAGGGGCGAGACGTGCGTAAGCACCGACTGTTTTACGACCTTGAAGAAGGAACTAATCGTTGTTTTATTAAACAAATTCGAGTATTCGAGTAACACGTGTCGCTTTAACCTAAGTCCTACGTATAAGTAATACGTAAGTTGATTCGTAAAATCACAACGATCCGGAGATTTTAGGTTGCGGTTGCGATAAAAGTTGCCTTTTTTCGTTACGAGTTGTATCCGGATTTTTCTAAATTACGCTCCAAAGTATATTTTCCTTTCGTTACCACCGATGCGTTAACGAAAAGTACAAAGACGTCGGTAAATAAGAAATACATTTATTTGCTTTGCATTCGGTTTCTTTGCTCTTTTAAAATTTATTTTTTAAAAATGTTAATTATCGGATAACGGTGGTTATCAACTTAAAAAGAGAAAGACATTCCGTCCGAAATCTTGGATGTATTCGTGGATTCATTTTGTCGAATTTACCTTGATATCGTTTCGAAATATTGTAACTCGTTAGTAATTATTAAGATCGAAACTCGCCTCTTTAAAATCAATACGCGAATCGCGGACATTCTCCGTTGATAAAAATCACACGAGAACGAAAGCGTTTGAACGTTCCCCGAAGCGAATGTACAATTAGGCTTCTCCACGAGAGCCCTAATGAAATGTAACGATCGTCGTTTCTAGCTAAACGCTTCTCTCGCTCGTTGAACTTCAAAAGCCATTAAAGCTAGTCTGCCGCCTAACCGCGTTCGCAGCAATCGATGTAATTGTACGAAGCGGTGCGACGGCTTATGCGAAAGCTCCTCGAATGTGCTTCGAGGGCTCGAGGCTCGGCTCCTCGGCGTTCAAAGACTCGACACACAAAGAGATAAGCGAGAACTGCGGGTGAGCTTAGCGAAACCCTCGGCGCTTTCGTCGCTTTGATCGAGCGCCAAAATCCGAGGTGCAAAAATCTTCAAAAATATTCTTTCGTAACGCGTTTCGAATAGTTCCTTTCAACTATTTGGCACACCTCGGTTTTCGACTGGCGCCATCCGAGCATTCGACATAATCCATCGAACGGGCTTTTTTTCCGTTTCACAATAGCGAAGCGATCCCTTTCTTTGTTTCATCGTCTCTCTTTACGAATCACAATGGAATATCTTCGTTCCCGGTCCGTTTTCGAAACAATCGATTACACCGAAACTTATTCCCAGAATTTTCAAGCTCGAAATCTTCGTTCTCGAAATCCGGGCTAACTTAGAAATGATACACCTTTAATTTTCGTACAAAATGCGCTCGACTTCGATTCCTCTCGAGCCAATCTTCGAATCGAAGTAGTAGTCCGAGTAGTCTTGCATAAGCACATTAGCGACGCGTAATCCTCCAACCTTCGCTCGAAGCGCAACGAGGGCGCGCAAAATAATCCTCGACGCCGACGCTTCCAGTCCGGACTGCGAAAGTGTAACTCGTCGAAGGAAAACAATGGGGAATCGATCGTGGAATCGGCAGTAAATCATGATCCGGAGTAAAGTACTCCGAGTGGGCGGTTAGCGTTATCTCTAGGAAGCGAGTCCCTTTTACGGGTATTGTGTCCCCGAAGCCGGGGGTGGTCTTTTGTTCGTAATCCGCGTCACTTCCTTCCGGTACGCGAGCCTTACGTTTCCCGATAGTCCGACAAAAGGAGCGGTGGAATCTTTTTCTGTAGCGCTCTTTCTCTCTCCTCCCCACGCACGCAGGCACGCAGGCACGCACGCACGCACGCACGCACGCACGCACGCACGCACGCACGCACGCGCGTACATTCCAGAGTCTCGATCTTTTTCACTGGATCCTCCCACCATTCCTTCCACCATTCCTCCCTCCATTCCTCCCTCCATTTCTCCCTCCATTCCTCCCTCCATTCCTCCCTCCATTCCTCCCTCCATTCCTCCCTCCTCTTTGTGCCCCGAGGAAAAACAGGATGTTTTGGCGCCGGTGAGCCACGCACGCGCGCTTCTGCGCTTATTCACTTTATCTTCGAGGCTTCTGCTTTTCAGGCATTTTTCAGGCATCTCCCCGGCACTATTCTCACGAGAAATTTCACGTTCCGTGCTCCCGACCCGGCTCTTACTCATTTTTCTCTGGAATACCTTGCATGCTTCTCGGAGTTAAGGTGCCGGCGATCTTTCGCGTTAGAGTTACGTTTATTCGTTTAGAGCAAACTTTTGTTCCGAGGAATTTGGGGGAATAAACGTTTAATCTTGTGGAAGGAAAAAAAAATGCATTACACTTTGTCTATCGCGGTGAGAAATCTCCCCGGTGATTTATACACTGGTAAATCGTGAAATAAGTGTCTATTGGAACAATACGACGTACAATCGTACGTTACTTTACTTCCTTCTTTTTAAAATAAATTTAAACGAGTTATTAAATACTCGGAATAATATCGCCGATTTCACGCTTAAAATGTGTTTGTAATATTTTCATAAAGATTTTATACGAGCGCCTAAAAAATCGTACTAACGAATTTTTAAAATTCTATATACAGTTTTATGATTTTTACGACGTTGCGAGTCCCGAAAGTATAATTTAAAAGAAATTTTACATCTTGAGTAAATACCTGGTATATAAAATGGAAGAAATGAATAACAATACTTAGGTAGCACGGAATTAAGGCTACGCGAGATAGCCATTAATTTTAAGCTGACTGATCTTTTCGTGTGCAGCGAAACTTTACGGCTTGGAACTTGAATATTAATGACAGCTGTGCGAAGGTAATGTAGCCAAAAGGAGTCGTCTTATCTGATACACTATACTTAAACTATATCAAAAGTAACGTTACTTCTTCGAAAGCCAATTTTTAATTTTAATGTGCACTAACATTTTTAGTGCTCTCGAATGCGCGGACGAAATTTTTTACCGTCGGAGACTTATATAAATTTTATTCTCTGTATAAATCGGTACACAAGGTCGTAAACAGTTTTAGTTATTACAACTAGTTATTCGTGCATAATTAACAAAAATATTTAACGTAAATGCTTCGAACAATTTTTTACGTTATTAATGAAAGACGCCTTTATAAAAATATAACTTTTCAAACGATCTCGACATTCGTATATTTTATTTCATCCAAAACTCATCCCAGCGAAAACAATATTACGACTCGTCGTAAATCAAGCGCAGAAAAATTTGACCCATAACGAAAAACTTTATTTCCCGAATGACAAACCGTGTTTCATAACAAACGATAAAATTCGAGTAATTGGATCTTCCTTTTTTGCCCGCGCTCGAAATAATATCGCAGCGACCAACAATATTTATATCGGATATCTACGTATGCTAATTTCATAGAAATGTACTTTGAATATAATATCGTAATAGAGGCTATAATCCGGATATCACAAATGAGTTAACATAATATGCGGCAAGGTAGGGCAGCTTTTCAATATCCTGTACACGTACTTCTGTTTTGAATTACGTATCCATATTGGCTAGATTCTACCTACGCAAATTCAAATGTAATCGCGCGATAGTTCTCTTTTTATACAATGAAATAACGGAAAATATTTCTTTAGTTAAATTAAGTATTTATGTTGCGGTATACCGTAATTGATAAGAGAAAGCAAATGGCTGTTCGCGTACGCGTCTTAAAATATACAATGTCTCCGAGCGTACGTAAGAAGCATCGTAAAATGCGATGTTTTATCACTTACGTGTGTACACGCTTCGATAAATTATATTAAAAAATACGTATAATAGGTATTTATGGTTATCGTTGTATCAAGTTTTTAAGGGAAACGAGGGAAACGCTGCTTCCAGCATAAGTTAGGCTTTCAACGCAACGAATGTTCGATGCATCCGTTTCTAATCCGCAACTTTCCCGAACCGCTCGCGACGTTAACGTAAAGTTTGGAGAAGCCTTTTACCGGTATTAAACGGAACGATCCGTATCCACCAAAAGTATCACCTCCGAGTTCCGCTCCAGTTTTAAAACGCTAAAACGCGAGCGAAAATAAAGAATCGGAAGCGCTCGAGTCCGGAGAATCCCGGCGGAAGGTCGTAATTTTCTCATCATCGCCGTCGGCACCACGGAAAATGCGTCGGTGCGCGTGGACACGTAGGAGCCGTGGACCCGCGGCGACGTCTCGACGCTCCGAATACGGCGCCACCCGCTTAGCGTCTGGAACGTAGGCGGAGATCCACGCCGAGGAAATCCTCGAGTTTGAGAAAAGCCAAAGGCGAATTCTGCGAAGGGTCAGGGATCGCGTGCTCGGTAAGTCCCGTATTTCGATTCCTCCCACGCGACCGAACTTGTCACTGACCAGACGGACGCCTACGTTTTTCGCCCGCTGCTCGTTTCTTTCTTTTCTTTCCTTCTCGCCTTTTCCTTTCTTTCGCTTTTTATGGTGCGTAGAAGTCGGTGTCATCGCGCGACCACCGACGCAACGTCGAGCCGAGCTCTTAGGTCTTCCGACCTACAGAGGCGATTTTTCTCGGCCGCCATTAGGATCGAGTGCTCCGGTCCCTTTGACGTCTTTATTCGGAGTTGATGTTTATCGCCGAACCGAGTTTACGTGCTTCCTCGACCATCTCGACTCGAGTCACGTACTTTACCGCACTTGCTTTTTTCGTCGATATTTCCTTTACGAAGCTTAAACGGGGCTGCGTTCGTCTCGAGGATACCATTTATTTATTAATTTATTAATCTATCGGCGACGTAACCTCCGCTGACCCGCGTAAAATACGTATCGCGATCACCGCTATCGACTCGAAAAAAGGCTTTCGATAACGACTGCACCGTTGGATACATTTTGCGACGGAGAAGAAAATCGTTATCCGAGGCGAAACAGTGCGGTGCGATATTATCGAGGAGAGATACGTTCGATCGCGCAGCTGTCCCAGGTATTTCCCCCACCCCTTCCTCGTTATCCTTTATCGTACCGAGAGCTCGATTAATTCTGCGCGGCGGGACGCGATCTGCTAATTGCATTAATTTCGAGGCTGCATATTCGGTCCACTTCCGAGCACCTCGCTCGATCGGAAAGTGCCTAGACGCGATTGGCGGTGTTCGCGTTTCACTCGGCGCCGATGTAAAATTCAAAAGCACTCGGAGGTAAGAATAATATCGAGACGCTCGCTTTTCTATAGGCATTGAAATCCGACCTGCGGTTACTACTTTATATTTCATTTTAATTTCCCTTTAAAAGATCTCCAGAGAGTATTTCATTTTATTGGGATATTAGCTCGGTTAGAGAAGATAAGCGTTCAAATTTTATTGGTTTTACTAGTTTCGGTAATTTATGGTAATACGGTAATAATAATATTTAATAAAGTACGACTACATTTATTCGCGTAATTTTTAAATTTATCCATCGGAGATATTTAAATGTTTCGAAATATTGCGATATGTATTTAAAATTAGGTTATCGCAAAATAAATTAAACAACGCTTTTTATCGAGTTTGTATCTAATTTTGTAATTTATTCGATATCGCATTGCTGAATTCAACGAAATTTCGTACTTGTTGTATTTATCAGTTGCCGTAGGGTCGATGTTATTAGATATAAATTTTAAGTAGATTATTTTAGCTTTACCCCTCGTCAAAAATATCGTACATTGAAAATACATACATTTTTTTTATTAATCGATAACGGAGACAATTTATTTTTATCTTTATGGTAATTTAATCCCTTACTTTGCAATAATGCGCATTAGATAATTAGTTCGAATAAGCTCGTTGCATAAAGAGGAAAAAAACTTGTGGGTATAGGCGATAAATTATACGTATACACATATATTTGAATGTATACGTCTGTACGACTAGACATTTTATGGGTATAGTATCGAGTCGTATAAATAAAAATTGTAATTTTAATCGCAGCTACGGCAGATGTTATTACAAATTTAGCATTTTCCGCTGGTAACCGTTATAATAAAAAATAGCGTGTCCTCAAGATACGAATATAATTCGGTAATTTTGGTCGTAAAATTGATTTTTGCATCATTCCGTATTTATCAAGAACAAAATTTCTTCTTCTAATTGGTCTTAAAGAGAAAACAAGTATTTCTTCGATCGAAGAGATTTTTGTTTTTTGTATACATGCGTCTATATAATATTCGTGTATACGTCAGTGTAAGATACGTACATTTCACGAGACAGAAACGTATAATAATTAAAGAGGTGCACGAGAAAAAGGAAAAGCCAACAGCATCAACATAAGATCTGAAAGCTACAAGCAGCTGCAATTAGTGCTTTCGTATAAAATTTTTATAAAAGCTTCCTACTCCCCTCGAGGAAGTACTTGGGCGGTCTCTTTTACCAGAGACATTAATGTTTTCATTCGAGTATTTTGCGTAAGTTTTCACCGACTCTTATTTATTTTCTGGCTTTATTTAAATCTGTGTACGTAAAGTAATATATATAGAGTACCGACTCGTATCGAATTCAACGTATTAATAATTTTTTAGTTTCGTAAAGGAATTCGATGGCGATTCGACGAGATATCCTTCTTCGATTTTCATTTAATAATTTGTGCATCCTTTTAAACATCATAGATAACGAAGATTTTATTTACGTTATTAAAAAGCTCGCGTCGATTGGATTCGCGATAAAAAATTGAACTCTCCGCGTAAAATAAGAATGATTAATGGTACAAATAAAAATAAACGCTGCGTTAAAAATTTTGAAATACGCGGTAAAATACTTTTTATATTTATCATAATCATTGTTTTAATGTACTTGTATATATTTTATAAGCCCTAATAAAATAAATATTATCGCGATCCGCATACAAAATATATTTAATTCGGATTTAAGTAGTTATTTTGTTTGCCTTGTTGATCCCTTAATTATTTTTCGAATAAAATTAAACTTGGTCAATTATACAAACGCAAAAAATCATAAAGATTTTTTTCGATATAAATTTAAAACGTCACTTAAGACCCGCGCCGTACTTACGCATACAATTTCGCCGTCGCGAAATTGTCGGAAAGCCAGCTAAGCTAGTTCAATCCGGCTCGTAAATTTCGCGAGAAAGCCGAAGTCTCCGTCATCGCGGAATCACCGAAATTCCAGCCTTTCATCCGAGTCGGCGCATAATTAGACGCGCGAACGGTCGATGCGAGCCGCGCTTTAATTAATTTCGACTTTTCCGTCGGGAACCGAAATCGCGGTCGCGTCAAATCTCGATTTAACGAGGGCGAATTAAGCGGGGCGTTAAGCGCGTCTACGTCGTCGTCGTCGGCGTCGGCGTCGAGACGCCCGAGTCGGAATCGTACGCGCGAGGCATCGCGAAGTCTCCGACCGACGGATACGATCCAGCAGGGAATTAATTAGTCCGCTTCTGCAGCCTTCGAAACATATTATCGGTTATTTTACTTGGCACAATATAATTCCGAGTCGACGAGTTGCCTCCGATAGATCTGTGGAATCTTCGGGTAATTAGGCTCGATCCTTCACTTTTGGAATCAATTTTTCCACTTTTTTTTTCAATCTACGAACTTGGCTCGATCGATCTACATCTAGGCAAATTACTCCGCGATGAAATTACATTGATGTTAAAGCGATTCGTGCTCGAGTTTGATCGGTGATTAAAGATCGTTTATCAAGAACGTTTTTTATCTCTCGACGCCTTTGGATTTTAGCACATATTTTACACGTAAAAATACTTACGATACGTTTAAAAATTAGTCTCAATTTCAACGTAATGTATCGGGCGATCCTTGGAATTATTTTTATCGTAACGTTCCAATCGTTGGAAAGCGTACGAATGCGTTTAAAAATATATAAGAAATTTACCTGTACCTATTCAATAAAAATAAACCCGCGGGCAACGTAAATTCAAACGTTTGATATCCCAATAAAAAACCAATGACGATATTAAATACAAGTTTGCTACAATTGCTTTAAATCGATATTTATTCGATAAAAAATTTCTTTTCTATCGGAATTTATATTTGAGAAATTATATTCGAGAAATTATATATATACGTAAAAGATTACAACCTTATCTTAAAGAAAATCAGTGGAAGGATTCACGTTTTATCGGAATACGAAATACATGGAAAAGGATAGAATAAAAAAAATAATAATAATTTTGAATATTTAATCATCGCGAAAGTTCGGAACTGGATAAAGGAAATAATATTCAATTCAGGCCAAAATGCCAAAATGCCAACAAGCCGAAACGTCCGTTTCTCAAGAAAGCAATTAATTTTCGGATTTCAGCGACAAAAAAATAAAGCAACGAAAAAATCGGCGGCCAAGGTTCCGACTTAGAAGCTGGCTCGAATATCCGCGGGCCCTTTCTTACAAAGTCGCCCCGAGGAACACGCGAAAGCTCTCGGAACTATACACGCGAGGAGCTGGCAATTACGCGTGCCAGGACTATAAAGCTGATTCGGATTCCGCAAAAGCGGCATAAGGGACTCGCGGAGGGGAGGGGCTGAGCGCGTGCTTCTACGTGTGTGGTCGACTATCGCCTCGGAGTTTATCTTTCCGCTGTATCGAATAATTTTTGAGAAGGAGAGACAGGGGAGAGAGACAGCGGAGAGAGAGAGACGGGGATGAAAGCGACCTAGTCGCTCGGCTAATTGTCAGTGTAACTTTCCGAGTTGAATGTAGGTTAGTGTTTGGGATGGAAATTTACAATGCTGTAAAACGTCTCTGCCGGTGAACGGCGGGTAGACACCGCGACGGAGGGGGAAAAAATGTATACTTCGTTAAGATTTTAAAATGCTCATAACAGTTTTATGCGGAGCATTAAAATTACTTTAGGACTGGCAATTATAATGTTTCCAGCCGGATACAAAAATACTTCGATGTCGTATTTTAAATTATTTCTTTATAGTTATACCAGTTCAGATTAAAATTCTCAATTTCTATTTTATATTCTATTAATTCTTTTTATTAATTTTCAGATATGAATTTAAATTCGTTTCCGATAAAACGCTTTATGCGAAACACGAATTTAAATTAATATTTACGCCGGGTTGACTACGCTCGGCTGAAAAACTCGTACGAAAATATTCGCTCGGAGCTACAGGTCCTGTTTTACCACTAAACTGTTTATGATCGCGATAATGAACGATCCAAGTGGTGTTTCAACTTACGGAGGTATTAAATTTTGTTCGAAAAGACCAGCGTGTAATCCTGTAGCGATGTTTTCCAAAAGTATCCGAAAAATTTATCAAACATCGGCATCCATTGATAACGTTTAAAGGCATTCTAAAAACTCCACTAAAATTCATTCGAATGGCTAAGCAGTTTACCACCGAGGACCTCGCTTAAATGATTTTTAAACGATTTCGGCTTTTACGCGTCCAGGTATTTCGAAAGAGCGAGTTCGAAACAAAGTAATTTTTTATTGCTCCTCGGATCTAAACGCGCGTCTTCCGAACCAGAAGAATCTATTTCGCGCACCGCCTCGAAAAACGAAAAACATTTTGTTTCCGTCGTGGAAAATTCCGCTTTTTCGACGAATGCGAGCTCGACGCTCGCGACAAAGATCCCAGAGGGAAAGAAAAGTCGAGCGCGAATCGTCATCGGTTTTCCCAAGAGCCACGATTAGGAAAGTCATGGGAGTCTTCACCCGCGAGAATTCGCACGAGCGGACGGCAATTTTGCGCACTCGCGAATATCTGCAAAAAGAGCCAAGGCGCGTGCTTTATAACATAATCATCCAAGTCAGCGTACGCTAATCGTATATCTCCGCTCGCGGCTTGTCACACTCAGGGAGGGGATAAGAACAACATCCACGCGCTCCTTTTTTTCCCGGAGTCTTTCTCTGCGCGGCTGCGTATAAATAAAGACCCGTGCGGTAGCGCGAGATACCTGTGGAATTATAGGGAGGGGGGAGGGACACGCGGAAAAAGAAAACCCGCGTCGCTGATTCACCGGAAGGTTGGAACCGTCTCTCGGGAATCCGGGACCCGATGCCTCGACGATGATTGTCTTTGCATCATACGTACGCTTGAGATCAAAGTTACGTAAAATTACGAGCTTCGGGAGATCGCTCGGATGAACGGTAATGGTTCGGTGATAATTCCGAAGAGTAAGAGGCGTAAAGGCACGTTCCAGAGGAGAGAAAAATTAGCTTCCGTGGCTAAAAATGTTTACGTCGGAGATACCCGACGTTTCTTGCGTATTCGAGGATATGTAACGGAAAGAAAGGTTATCCGAGCAAATCTTATTTATTTCTGTTACGCGTTAAATTAAAAGTAGCGTTGCTTACCTACGTAAAATACATTTTTGTAAATCTTTTGCAGAAATAACGTGGAAACGAAAGAACGAATATTTCGTTTCGGATACTAAGAACTTAGTTGTATTTATAAAACTAACTACCCAAAGTTTGGAAAGTTTTTATATTTTTTATGCGAACAATTGTTCGTGCGTCGGCGAACCTTCAATTTTAAATTTTAATAAAATAACCCAAATAACCGTATTTAAAGGCGCTACGACAACGCGAGATATTTAACTAGATATTTAACTAGATATTTAATTAGTAAAAAATACGAGCCTCCAAAGAAGTACAAAATTACATACGAATTTCTAAAATAGAAAGTAGAGCAAATACGATATCCAAAGGAACCGATGCCTTTCCTCGGAACGATAAAGTTCATCGCAAAAAAGCGTAGATGCAAATGCAAGATGGAAAAGCCGAAGCGCGCGGCCAATGAGATCGGAAATGGGATCGGAAAAACCGAGGCTCCCGATAAAAAATTGGCGAGAGTAACCGCGGCGGGTAAAAACCCAATCGCAAAATCGCCTGGTGCTCGCCCATTTCGATTCCGAAGTTTCCAGCCTGACTCGTTACGCCCTGCGGAAATACGTACCATTTCGTACGGAGGTAGCGAATCGACGGAAAACCCGAGTCCGGGAAAACATTGAGACGTCACGAGCGCGCGTCGCTCTTTTCCGTTTTACGGCGCGGCCGCGGTTTTTCTCCGACTCGAGCGCTCGGAACTCTGGTTTTTTTTTTTTACGCGCTCGACTCCGAACGGAGCTCGCATTTTTACGCGTGCCATTTTTTACGGGCTCTAATCTCCGTAAAATCATGGATTCATCGATACTCGGTAAACCGTAGTTTTTCCAGTTTTTTCCGTTGGATGAAAAACGTTTTCGAAAGTTTACGAAGCCGACGAGGGCAAAGAGTTTAGGACGTATCCCGCGTTGATAAAATACGCGTGCGAACGTTTCCACGTTCGTAAATCTAGTTTATCTTTGTTTTATTCGTTTCGAAAAAAAATGGTCGTCGGTGCGGCGTAAACAAAATCGAAAGGCAACTAATCGACTTTGTACGATAAGATGCTTATAATATCGGAAAAGATACGCGTATTACGTTTTTTAAACACTTTTTCTGGTTTAAGACATCGAGGATATTCCGGGATACTCGATGTAAATATAATAAATTAAAAAATCCCGCGCATCGAGGAATCTACGTTGGAAACATTGGAAACATTAGCTATATATAGATTTATTTTTATACGAATAATTATAAATTACTGCCGTGAAGCGTTGAACGCTATATCATTACAAAGAAGTTCACGTACCGCCGAAATTGCTCCTAAATACGAGGAAATTGATCCCGCCTCGAAAGGCATTACGCAAGACGCTGTATTCATTATAGTCGTGAAAGTTTCACAAGATTTTATAATGAAAGAGAATTTTCGCCACTTGCAGCGTCGGACGAGGCAACGTCGGTGGGCCGATATCGCGAGGACGGTTTTACCAAGGCAAAGGGAGTTGTACGAAAAATCCCTTAATACCCCCAAAGTATGTCGACCGATTGTGTTGCATGTACTTTTAATGCGCCACTTACGGATAATTTAATAATCGCGCGGCGCGTGCAGAGGACTGGTGCAGATTCTCCCTGAGAGGGGGGTGGAGGAGGTGGAGGAGGTGGAGGGTTGGGGGGAGACACGGAGATCGAAGCGCGGCTTTTAAAACGAATGCCTTGGCACGAAAAAGATGAGCGTCGAGCGCGCAGATGTTTCCCCGGGAGGCTGCGACCCGGGGAGGGCGCCCGGCTAGGGCTACGAAGACGCTGGGAGCGTGCCATCTTGGGAGGTCGCGCGGTGGGGACTTGGACGCGCGTCCGCGCCCGCTCTTAAATATGTTATTAGCCCGCTCGTATAACTGCTTCATTCTGGCGGCGAGTGGCCCCGGGCCGATCATCTGCCTCGCGCCCTCCCCTCCTCCGGACCCGTAGAAGAGGTCCGGCGGCGCGCATAGGCCCCGCGTGGACGCGCCTCGCGCTCCCGTGGTACCTCCCAGAAGTTTCGTACGCTTGGGAGGCCTAGATTGTTTAATCGCACAGCCCCGTCCTCGCGGCTGAGCCACTCTGTCCCGGGTAATCAATGCCCCGACGACTCTGTAATTTCCGACAAATTGCGGGAGTCCGGGCGCGGTGGCGGATACCCGGGACACGCTTTTACGGCGCTCCCTTCATCCTCTCGCTGTGTGGGGCTTCGCGTATATGTTCCCGAATAAAGCGGCCCTTTTTTTTTTTTTACTCTCAGGGATTTCGTTCGTGCGGAGCCAAATTATAGCGGCGCTCCCCCGCTTTCCTTCTATTTGCCAAATTCGCGGGAATTCCGGGGGTTAACCCTTTTGGATCGCTTCATCCAGGGATTTCGCTCGTAATTCCTTTTTATCGGACGCTCGGATATGAGTTTCTGTCTACGAGCGGATGTTGCATCGACTGTGGGAATCGCTGCTTTGCTTTCGCAAAATCATAAAAACGACCTTCTTCCCGCCCTTCGCCCTATCATTTCGTTAATCATAATTCTGGTGCGCGCGCGGACGAGTCTATCGCTTAATTACGTTAAGCCTAGCGTATCTTTCGTTGAGATAAATACGATACGACGATACGAACGGATGTCGAGTTTTCGAATAGACTGTAATCGCGATCCTTGTATCGTTGTTCCTTGCTTACTCGGAAGAATTGCGAACGACGCAAATCCAAATATTACTCAAGATTAATTTTGAGAATCAGAGTCGAAGTTATTTAAATTCGATCGTTACGTTATAATTACGTAGGTTAAAAATACGATCCTCGAAAGGGATGGGATAACTGGAATGGTTCGATTCTAAAAATACATAATTAGTCGCAAAAAGTAGTATTTCGTTTCAACTTTCGGCCTCGTTGGAATATTTTTTTCCGCGTCGCTGCTCGCGAGGGAAGCTCTCGTCGGAATTTTTTATATTTTTTATATTCGAAGCGAAACACGCGATCGCAATATGGCGCTGATGTATAAACGAGGCGCGTGTACCCGAGAGACGAAGTCGACCGAAGAGCGAAAGAACGGTTCCTTCGAGAATATCAGCATTCCATTGTCCGATGATAAAGCCAGGAATTGGCTGATGCGGTCCGGCGATGAAAAGTCCCTCATTTCCCGAACGAGAAACGGTAAAGGAGGCGCAGACGAAGCGACGACGAAGCGACGACGCCGCTGTCGGGTCGGAGGGGGGCCTCCTTTGTCGGCGCACCGGCGAAATCCTGAGGGACCACCGCGTGAGTCGACGCACGCGCGACTCGTCGTCTTACGCGCGCCGAGGATCACCGCGAGGAGAACCGAGAGTCGAGCGTCGGATAGGAACGTCGGGTAGGAGCTTCGGGGAGGAGCATCGGGGAGGAGCGTCTCGACGGAACCCACGCGGTCGCTCCAGATTTCGTCCCGAGATTCGGGGTTTTTTCCCTGTGCCGGTCGCGACCGCCCCGGTGACGATGATCGGCAGGATGAATCTCCGGTACCCCCGTCGCCTTGATTACGTCTTGCGAGTTTCGCCCGTATGCGAGTGATCGATGGCGATTTTTTTTTCCAATTCTCTTTTCGTGGGCACTAGGCTGGAGAGATCGAGATCGCAGGTCTGGATTTTGCGCGTTATTAACTAGCAGGTCGATGACGTTCGATTATTCTCCGATGTATGTTTGCGCCGAACGAGCGGACTCGACTTCGTCCTCGGTTAACCGAGTTTAAGTGCGTTATCTAGTAATATCTGCTTTATGTATATTAGGATTGTGGATATCGGTTGTTCCCAAATAGATAAATAGGTTGCTGAATCGATTCGTTAAACCGAGGATACGTTCCCACGGATACGATCCGAACGGTACGAATCTCGTGGGTAAAAACTCCATTTCGTATTGCTCGATTTATAACCGACCGATCATTTCGAAAAAATTTGAATTCAACGTTGGATTCAAAGATGCACAGATTTATAATATATTTGTAAGTTATCGTTGGAATAAAAAAAAATCCGCCTCTAATTGGTATTTCTAAATTAATATCGAAATAAATAAGCAAAGTCGGGTCGATTTGGAGGGTATCGGTACCAGAATTCCAAGTATCATATTGCATAAAAAGCTCAAATCGATCGAGATTCCTTGGATTCTGTCGAGAGGAAATGGACACTGCTTTGGTTGTTTTCTTGCTCTTTAGACGTCTGCGGGCACGCACGGAAAGAATGACGATGCGAGGTAGAATATTCGCCGAGTCCTCGTTAGTGCGCGGCATCGTTACGCGTGTGCGGATGTTATCGGATTCCTTTGGTTGCCCTTATGACGAATCTCGACTTATTACGATCAGAAAATTTTGGTCCCTTTTTTTCGAGACGCGCGTTCGTTGCTCGAGATGATTAAAAGCCGCCTCGTAATTAGAAAATTGCGTTTCGCTCGTATTTGAAGAAATATTAATTTTTCCCAAGGACCGCTCGAGAGATAACGTGAGAAATAACGTCGGTTTCGTTCGAGGGACCAACGGAATTACAAGTTGGATATAAATTTAAATTATTTATCGGGAGATATAAATTATATGTAAAAGCATGCGCTATAAATATATGCGAGTACGCGTTTACTTTAGCTTCCAAAATTCATCGATGAATGATATATCGGGTTAGTAATATCGAAGCTAACGTATCACTATATTTAGTTTATTAATTAATTTTCAATAATAATTTATAAATGCAATTTGGAAACAAATTTTACCGCTAACGAATACATCCTCGAATTCAAAAAAGCTATTATAAAATAAAATTTTTTGTATTTTTATCGAAAAAACGATTTATTTTATCAAAGGAATTGATTTTAATACGCCCGATATATAATTTTGTAGCTTCGGTAGAATTAATTTTCTTCTCCTCCACGTGGCTCCGATCAATTTTTCACAACAAATTTGTTTTCGATCTCATTATCGCAAAAGTTACAAAGCTCGACGTATATCAGATTTGCATAAACCGCGCATACCGCCGTTCATTTACAACCCATATAATAATATAATAATAATAATAATGAGCATCGTAATAATAATGGCGAAGCCGCTTTTGCTCGAGCAACGAAAAGGAAGAAAAAAAAAGAGGAGAAATCCAGCGATTCCAGTGTCCATTGAGCGTCCATTGAGCGTCCATTGAGCGTCCATTGAGCGTCCATTGAGCATCCATTCGACAAAGCCCGAGATACTTTATTTTACGAACAAATACGAGCCAACTTTCCGGGAAGGCTGTCGGTAAAGGTATACTAGTCAGGATTCGCTCGTGGAACACGACTACGTCGAACCTGCGCTGCTTGTATTTAGGATGAGGCTCGTGGGCTCATTAGCATAATAACTCTCTTATGCGCCAAGCCTCGAGTGCATTGCGCTGCTGTGCATTAGCTGAGCAAGCTTCGGCACACGTACGACAACGAGAGCTCTTTAACTTGTTAACGTTACCAGCGCTAAAATCCGTGCCTTACTTTTACCTCGCTGCTGTTTTCGTAGAAAACGTTGATACGCGTTTCGGTGAGTTCGGTTTTTTTCTCTTTTTAACCCTCGGCGCTTCGTGTCTAGTTTTAAAATGTATCTTTAAATTATGAATAATTAAGAGAAGAGCCCCATTGTAAAACTCTTTCGTTTCAAAAGTCTTTTACTTTTCAACGATCTTTTAATTATGATTATACGTGTATTAGAATATATTGGCATATATTGGCATATATTGGCATATATTGGCATATATTGGAATATATTGGAATATATTGGCATACATTGGAATACATTGGAATATAAAATATATACAACATTAAATAATGGAATATTGAAAATTAGGGAACCCGACGAAGCAAAAACTTCGACACTTTTGGAAATTTTGTCAATTTTTATTCGTGAAAGTTAATTTACCGAAAGCTACATAATTGTTCGATCGCGTGAGATAAAGTTGATTCCATAGAATAACGAATAAAATTGGTAATTACAATTATTATCTCGCGATGAGTTTTTTAGAGTATATATTTCAACGCAACGATTACTACTCCGATATACGCAATAATAATAACAATGAAAATGTAAAATGATTGCAAATAATTTATCGTATAGAAATTTTATCGTTTTTATCGAATAATAATAATTGCACTGTTAAATTAAAATTTTGAGAATACAGAATACGTTACGTTATTATTCAATAACGTATAACGATAAATTTCACGTTGAATTTTTACCGATTGAAAAACCATCGTTAACCAAATTTTTTACATTCGTAAATAGAATATACGAAAATTTTACCAAGCTGATTTCAAACAGTCCGTTCCAAATTTTCAATAAAATATTTATTAAACTAAAGAGGATGAAATACGCCAACGAAACGTTTCCGATATTCAAATTTATATCTTTTTTTAACGAATTTCGTTAAAATTTTAAAATTAATAAAAATGATAAAAAAATGATCGTTCCTGTATTAAATTATCGATTTATCGAATTTTAAGTATCAAGAAAACGTTGTTAGTTAAATTTGTGAATTTTTCAAATTAAAAAAATATATTAAACGCAATAGGTATCGACCGTTAAAGTCAGCTTTTATAAAATATTTATATTTGTTTTTAACGTGTATATTTTTCACGCGTTTATCGAGTCGTTCGATTTACCTATAAATAATTTATAACCTGCCTAGAAATTAAATTAAAATAAATAAAAATTTCACGTCAAGCTTCTAGAAGACGAAGGCGTAAAAAATGTTGGAAGGGTAAACTAAAAGTGAATAAAAGACACGAGGCGAACTCTAAATGTAGTTTTCGGGTGATTTAGACCAGAGGAGGTGTTGAATAAATCGAAGTCACGTGGGGTGGATGCGTCTGGTCTAGCGATCCAGACTCGACTCGATGCATCAACGTAGCACCATGGGGTCCTCCTCCGGTCGTAACATTCGACGGATGAAACTCTGCATGGGTCCAGGGTACGCGAGCGTTTTCGAAAGGCTCGAGGGTTATCTCGTAGGGAGCAAGAGTTGCGCGGGAGATCGGCTGCCTTTGAAGATATTACGGTTCCGTTCCCCTTTTTCCGGCTGGCACGGCTGCTGGCTTGACTGCTTGCTTGGATGCTGGCTTGGATGCTGGCTTGGATGCTGGCTTGCGTCTACCGCCAGTTGCCTCGAGGACGTCCCGAGCCACCGAATCCAGGGTGAGCGCCGATGGGCACGTGTTCCTCGCGACTTTACGAGACGAGGGAATCGTAAAATTGTCGTTTCCTGCTAAAAGGGAGGTTTGTTACCAGCAACGTTAACGAGTAGCAGAGAAAAATATGCCAGTGCCTCGTTGATAAGGGAATCTTTTATTTCGAGCGCAGGTTTCCGTACGACTTTCCGCTTCCGGTCGATGTTATTGAGTAACCAGTTTTAATTATAGAAGCGTAAACGGTAACAAGATGTTCGCGTACTCGTACAAAATTTATTAATACCGATTAATTTAGGACGATAAATCCGAGCGCGTATTTTATCATAAATCGGCTCATTAATATTTGCTCGAAATTGATTACGTTGGTAAAATTATAAATTTATTAAACCGGTTAAATTTATACTGTCGTAGATTTTATTTTATTATAGGACATTTTGAAAACCAATTCATATAAGATTAACATATTGCTGGAGTTTATGATTTTTACTACTTTAGAAATTTAATAGCACTCGGCTTCGAAATCCGTAGCGATTCCATAATTTAGCTCCCAAGTGGGTCTACCATGGAGAATTTCACGTTTTATTGTTTTCGCGTCGTAACGAATATAGTCATAAAATCAAGCGAGCCAAAAGCACTGCATCGCGCCAAATGGCTCGGCTGGCCCCCTTGCATTTTTCAATCTAAAAGTCGCGCATGAACTTATATATAGGGTATAGCAATATCCTCATTATCGATGGAATATCACGAGTGGGGCGAAACGCTCGTATTTCACGTCGGAATATGCAATTAGAAGAAGAAAAAACGATCGGGCAGTGGCCACAGCTTCGGCCACAGCTTCGGCCGCAGCTTCGTCCGCAGCTTCGTCCGCAGCTTCGTCCGCAGCTTCGTCCGTAGCCTCGGCCACGGCTTCGACTCCGCGCAACTAAACGAAGCAACTTTGGAAGGTAAGACCGTAGCGAAATTGGCAGCCGTAAACGAGTTATTTAGAAGAGCGAAGGACGGCCGAGACTTAGTAGATAGACGGAGATAGGAATCTCGAGAGGGGGCGAAGACGCGCGCGCGTTTTCTGGTAGCTCCTTTTTCTCGAGGCTCCCGCGTCGCGTGGATGACTGAAGTGGACCGGAGTTGATTCGACTCGAGGGGTGGAGTCTTCGCTATCCCTCGGACGCCGAGCGAAGAAAAAAACCACGCCATTAAGTCCTGCCAATCAATTCCGAAATCTTCCTCCGCGAGGGGTGGAAATTCGTGTTCGGGCTTCCACGCGTACGGCAGGACCCCAGGTGTCCGAGATGTGCGTGCGGTCCCATCCCAGATCCATCCCAGATCCATCCCAGATCCATCCCAGACCCATCCCGAGTCCCCGGCAGGACCCTCGCTCTCTTCCTCGCCGTGAGAATCGACCGATGTCCCTGACTTCGCTTTTGCATTCGGCACGCTGGGATAACTGGGCTGCTCCGTGGAAACTTGCTGGATGCACCTTAATTAGAGACGACTCTTACCTTTGGCTCACGGGGCGTCTTTTTTTTTCTACCCGGTATTTTTCCGACTCGGCCCGTCCCAGGGGATGTCCCAGGGGATAGTCATGATTACCAAAGAAAATTGCGATCACCACCGGTTAACGAAGCGATCGTTCGACCGTGCAAACAATTTCGGCCTTTGAAACTTCATCGATTAAATTAACAAACAAAAGTCGGTCGGTCATGGAGGAAACTACGTCTAAATCCGAGCTCTGATTAACGGACGAACCACCTGTCAAAATAACGGACAGACAGCGGACGTTCGTTTTTAATGGAGAGCGCCTCGTGGAATTCGGTGCGCGTCGCGGCTCGACGGCTGTAAGTAAACTAGAAGAAGCAACGACAAATGACTGTAATAAAGTGCAAAAAAAGGTGAAACGTTGTAATTGTCGGATCGGAGGACGATTTGATTGAAACTTAACCACTAGATTGCTATCGCCCTCGCGAATTACAGTCTTTTCACTGAAAATACGCCTTGGAATCGCTAAAAGGATAAAAAAGAGAACTACGGAATAAAAAGAAATCCGCAAAACATATTGTTCCCGAGCGACGACACGACTTCCCATTTATCCGATATATCCGTTGATTAAAAAATCAATGTATCCATAAGTCTTCCTTTTCTCTTTCTTTCCTCTCTCGTGTTCCCGCGGCTTCTGTGCGCTCGTACGAGGGGCTCCACTGGTAGGAGGCTCTTGTCACGAATCACTTTGCGGGCCATTTGTTCGGCGCGTCTACCTCGTTCTCTCTCCCCTTTTATCCTTTCCCCCATCCCGTCCAACTCGCTCTCTCTCTCTCTCTCTCGCACGCGCGCGCTCTATTCGTTAGAACTCGCATTTATGGATGAGATTCTCATTTTCGTCCGCGCGCTCGCGAGATAACATCTAGGTTGCGCGCGCTATTCGCTCGAGTCCGTATTTGTACCTGTCCCCTGTGACTCGGCAAAGGTATAATATGCGAAGGACTCGCTGCGGCTTTCCCCTTTTGGTTTTTCATTTATTTGCCGACGAGGTCTGACTCAGAAACTCGGTGGAGCTTCTGGCCGGAAGGATTCTTGCATCTGTGGCGCCTCGGGTTAAAGGAAACTGACGTCGAACGCATTACGAGATTATCCCGCGGTGACTTCGCTACTTTCTCGGTAACTCTGTTACGGATTACGAAATATTCCTTGGTGATTTTCCAAGAAACGTAGTAAAGGATTATCATCGATTCGAACGATTCTTTCGAAGCTATGCAAGACTCGACCGATCTATGAATTATATTAAAACTCGATACCGATCGTATCATCGAGCGCAGTCGACCTCAAGTCATAATTAATCGATCGTTCTTAAATTTTATCGTGAATCGTAAACGCGGAATAGTTAAGGTTGACGCGTAAAAATAACTTTTAACGGTACGCGATTTAAATAGATTTACGATCGACGAAAACAGATGTAACGATTTTAACGCGATCAAGATTTTGAAATTACAGCTGTTAACGATGCTAACTTTTCGATGGTCGACGCGTCACCCGCCGCTTAATTTTCAAATCGGGACGCAACGGTTTCCTTACCTTTCCCCGATCCATAGAACAACTCCGATTCGATTCTCGCTTAGCCGCGGCCGCGAATCGGTCGGTGCGGCGTCGTAAAGAAAACCGGAAATCACGTTTTCCTTTGGTGAAACGGTCGATGCGCGGGGAGAACGACTCGCTCGTTAAGGAATCGGTCAGCGTGTGTCCGCAGCATCTATCTTGTCCCGCGCGACGTCCCGTACGTGCCCTCGCATAATTTTCGCTCGCATTTTTCGGCGCGAGCAAAAGCCAAGTTATTCCGCGGCAGGAAACTCGGCGCAACCGCGGCTAAACAATGCCGCGGCTTTTCCCCCCGTCGGCCTGTCCTCGGGTACCCGGAAATGGCCAAACGGACTTTCCGTTCCGTTCGCTCGTGGCGCACGTTTCACCTGCCGACTCGGGAAACCCGAGCTTACGACCGGACCCTATTCTTTAGGAATCGATTAGCTAGCGCGAGATTTATGCGGGATTTATTTGCGCTGGCTTCCAGCGCGTTTCGACAATTTATTCCTTGTTTCGCGAAGGATGGAAGTAGAGAAAGGAGAGGAAGGAGAAAAACGAGAAAAAAGAGAGGCACGAGAGAAAAGAGAGAAACGGGAGAAACGAGAGAAACAGAGAAATGAGAGAAACGGGAGAAACGGGAGAAAAGAGAGGAACGAGAGAAACGAGGGAAACGAGGGAAACAAGAGAAACGAGAGAAACGAGAGAAACGAGAGAAACGAAAGGAGAGAAACGAGAAGCTCCGACACGGGACGTCACGTGGGTAACGTGCCGCGTTCTTTATGCGCGCAGCGTACGAAAGTGACGAATGGATATCGCGATTGATTTCAATTTTATACGGTATCGTTGATTTAGCGCGTATCAACAGTTTGCGCGCAAATCCTTGCCGAATAAAATACATAAAATAAACGTTTTTATCGTCATTTCTATATTTAGACTTTTATGCTTCTTTTCTACCTGTTTTCAGAGGCACGCCGAGTGAAAAAAAATCTAGGAATAAAAAATGCGACGGTGAATTCAAGGCTTCGAAAGAACCGTCGTACATTCGCTCTATTTAAAAAATTTTACGTTGTAAAAGAGATCAGTGTCGTATTCGTGCCTTGTCTCCTCCTATTAAAATTATCGTGCCTGTCGCCTGTGCATTCGTACATTACAAATAATTTCCAGCGACTTTAGCGTCGCACGTTTAACTTTCTCTCGTTGAAACGCTAACCATATCGTACGCTCGAAGAATTTTTCGTAATCGATCCCCTGAAATCACCACCCGAGTAGTAATCGCGATACGGATTCCAACGGACCGAATTCATACGCTATAAATAGAATTTAAAAACGCTTTGGTAATTCGAAAAATGTCTTCTCGGCTATCCTCGTCGAGTCTAAACAAAACGCGATCGATCACGATCGATCCGAATCACCGATCCACACCGCGATATCCCATTGGATTCCTAACGATCATCCCGCTAGACGTTCGCGCGTTCGTAGACTCGGTCCAACCGTTTCACGGTCGGGGTCCGTGTCGAAGGGGCGATCCCAGAAGAAAAGGGATGGTGTCCCGTACGAGTAAAGAGTTCGATGGTGAGCCCCGATAAACGGGGACGCGGACCGGATGGACGTGTCCTCCGCGATCGCGGCTTGTTATAATAATAGCGCACGAGGGAACAACGAGCGTGTGACGCACGAGGAACGTTTCTCCTCCGTCGGGTATTGATCGTGGATCAGGGAAAGTGATTTGTAAGGCAACCAGCCGTGAAAGCGCGGCCAGAGCAGTGCGTGCGTCTTGGTTCGGAGGAGAGAAAAAAGGAGGAGAAAATACGCGTAGCGTATTATCCGCGGAAGAACATCTCGGGTAAACGAGCGAGAAATTCGATTCGAAGGACGAGACCGCGAGGAGCGACGCGGAGAACGTTCGAAAGCATTTGAGAATTTAGAAAATATCTCGATAAATATCGAAAACGCGTCGTAGGAAGGTTCGAGAATTTTCCTTACTCCTCTCCTTGCTTTTCCATTCCACCGGGATTGATCGATAAGATCGTTGCGATAAGTGGATCACCGAGAATAACGAATTTCTATTATTCGCGTTAATTTAATGACTCGGATGCGCGTATAATAGAATACGGATGACGCGATAACCGTGTAACCGAGATGAATCGTTAAACGTAAAGGGATTCGTGCAAGAACTTACGATCGACTGTTTATTATTCAAAATTATCCTTACCTGTGCCGCGGTCTTAATTACCACTCGCTTATTGCGAAATGTATAATAGAGGCAGCAGATATAATCCAGGATTATCTCGAGAGCTGAGCTATTACTTGTAAATCCTTTAACAGCGAAACAAGCGAGCATTCGAGAACGCGATGTAATTTATCACTCGACTCGTGATTACGTTCGCTCGCAATGGATTTACGTTCGCGCGGTACGAGGGAACGGTAGACGATGTATCAGCTAGAGTTAGATTTTCAGTTACAAGGGTATTAAATCTTCGATAGGCGCGCGGTCGTTCGAAATTAAAAGCGGTTGTATCGCAAGGACACTGGAAACCGAGGCGCAACGAGCTTATTATTCGGCGAATGAAAAGCCGCAAGGTGCAACGGAATCGTTCGAGTATAGGGTTACGCGCACGACCCGCGTCTAATCACCTCTTTTTCATTCCACGAGGAATTAACGATCGGAACGGGGTGGCGAGCGAAGAAAGAAAGACCCGCGATCGACAGGGAAAGTGCGAAAGACAATGGACCGCGCGGAGAAAGAAGGGAGAAAAGAAAGAAAGAAAGAGTTCCATCGAGAAATCCAATATAATTGCGCGGGACCTTGAAACGATTACCGGATTCCCGCACCCCGCAAGATTAGAAAACCAATTTCCTGCGCGTGGGTACGCCTCGTGGAGACGGATGTGCAGTTGCGCTCGTACATGTGGCGCAAGCACTCGGGCCGTTAGACGGATGACTATGCAAATAAAAGCCGCGCGTATCCCTTTCACAAGGACGTCTTTCACCTTCGACGGTTCGAAGACCTGCTAACGACTCACGACTACCTGCTCGTGCCTCCTCTTCCTCCTCCTCTTCCTCCTCCGCGTCCTCCTCCGCGTCTTCCTCCTCCTCCTCCTCCTCCTCCTCCTCCTCCTCCTCCTCCTCCTCCTCCTCCTCCCATCCTCGCGCGCACGCTTCCTCGAGGAGGTACTTGTACTCCTCGCACGAGCTATTATTGCGGTAGCCGTGCGCGAGAAAGGATCTACCGGGAATGCAACAATGACGTCTGCGGTAGGCCCGTATAATGAATTTCTAAGCCCGATTATCCGTTTAACGAGACGCGTCTGTGCGTGTGCGCGAGTCCGTGCGCGTGTCCGTGCGTGTGTCCGTGCGTGGGTACGTTCCGGATTTCTCGGGTACAACGACGATCGATTCGATTATTTTTCTCCTCGAGCCGATCTCCCTCGTCGTTCTTTCGAAGGCAAAGATTATCGCGATATTAGTAACCAATATTTACGAATGTTGCAACGAGGGAAATCGTTAACTCCTTTCCGAGGGAATAATTTTGAAATTGACACCGCGAAGAAATACAACTCGAAACGAAATTATTTCGCTTAAGGAAAAGGGATCCATTCCGAAAGTAAAATTACTACCTTCCGATATAAGTAGGTACTCTTGTACTCTCGTACTCTTGTACTCTTGTACTCTTGTCGCGTTTGGTTCTGATTTTATTGGCGTCTGTCCGTTATGTAAACAGACGTTTATCGCTTAATATAAATTACAATGCGTCTATAGCGCAAAAAATATGATTTTGCAATTTAGATACCGCTCCAACAACTTACGCGCGCTCTTTTTATTCCGAAGGAACGATGACGTAATAGAACAAGGGATTATATAATAGAGTAATTAGTTAATCGAGCCTTCGATCGACATAACCACGCGTCCACCTTTTTTGCGGCCTCGGCGATTTTCTCGAAAAGGAAAGAAGAAAATTATTAAAAATCATTATAAAAGTAATCGCGTAACGTTACATTGGTCGAACATGGATATCGATATAAATTGAAAATTAATTTAATAATCTTAGCATGCGCAATAAAAAGCGATTCGTACGGGTTCGCCTATACGGATTCTACCGAGGAACCCTAGTAGAAAAAATAAGAAGCGTGTCGGGGAGCGATCATTGATTACGCATTATTGCGTGAAAGGTCTACTCAATAACATACATTGGAAATGAAACGACGAGACGACCGCGGCAACGGCCACCACCGGAGAGTATCAAATGGGTATTAGCGTCCGCGAGGCTTAACCATAACTAGAGAGAGGATCCGAGGGTGCGAGTCTACTTCCACGCACGGATTCCGAGCCACTCATGGAGAACGCAGGTGTACGCGGCTCGACTCTTGCCTGTTACTAATTCGAAAGTCGGCCCACCCAAGTACCTTCTCTCTCTCTCTCTCTCTCTCACTCTCTCTCGCTGCTCGCGTCATTTTAATAGACGCCCCGGCGGACGCGCATAGGAGAGCGACCAACGCGATCCAAGACCAACCGAGCAAATACTGCCTCGGCCTATCGTCCCTCGCCATCGCTTTATATTTAGGGAACGAGACGATTTCGAATTCCTGCTCGCTCGTCGGATTCCGTAAAATCGGAACGCCGGTTCCCTTTCGGGGTCGAAAGCGTCCGATTTCCGTCTCTGGCCGACGACTCGGTATCGGGGCTAATTATTGCGAAAGAAGAATTTTTCGTATACCAATGAGTTCGCCTTCTTTATTGGACCGTGTTCGAAATATACCGCGGCTGTTCCGTTTGTTAGTCCCGCAAGACGACACGAAAATTGGATGGGAATCGACTAATTGATCCGAGTAAAGATTTTAATTTGCTTGGATATTTTGTATTTTATGCTCACCGCTATTTCTATTTACGAATAACAAAGTGTATACGCTTTTTATCGGAGTTTAACCAATCGTGAAATAATATTTTTCTCATTTTACACTGGTGCGTAGAAATCTTGCATACGAATCTACGAACGGACTACACGTTCCCACAAACGCGCTCCAACTTTCGCGCACACTCGTATATTCGCTCCTCCACGTTCCGTTCCCCTGTATTCCCCTGTATTCCCCCGTATTCCCCCGTATTCCCCCGTATTCCCCCGTATTCCCCCGTATTCTCCGCGGTAGAGACTCGTCTCCGATAACCTTACCAAAATTTAACGAACGAGCTTGTATACTTGGAACGCTATCTTCGCGCTCCCGCGATCACTGTAATTGCTTCGATACGAGAAACCTACCAAAATAGGATACTCCGCTTTCCATTACGGTTTAATTTAACACCGCGTATCGATCGAGCGATGAATATTTACAACGAACCAAAAAATAAAAGTAACCCATAAATAATACGGAACACGTACATAATTCATAATCTAGTTCAGGCGAAGAAAATACATAAAATATCGCTCGTACGGTATTATTTATAAAATTACCCGTTAGTCGTTACTTATCTTATCGCGCAAAAGCGGAGACTTATCGGTAGCACTGGGCCTTAAAACTCGACTCCCGGCGATAACATCTAAACAATCTTACCCGAAATCTCCCGCTCTTCTCTCGAACGAGCAACAAAAAGCGAAAGAACCGGTAGAGCACTTACAGAGCTCTCGGCGAAAAGCGAAAGGTGAAACCCCGAGGTGCGTGGCTCGCACCCCATTACTCATAATCGGTAGCATCCTCGAGGCTCGCCAGGATCCGCGAGCGCCAGGATGATCGAGGCCGCTCGGACAATCGTTCGGCGGGCAATTTTTATTTTACTATATTACGAATGGCCGCGAGGCTCGCGCGGAACATCGACTCGCGTTCTCGTACCGTTCTCGTACCGAGCCGTTAACATCGATCGGGAGTATCGAGTTTATGATCACCTTCGAGACTCTTAACCGAGTTTGCGCGCGTGTCTGTCTCACTCTCGGTTTCTTTTGTGTCTCTCGATGCCGTGCCTCAGCGCGTGGCATTTAATTTCTGTTCCCCTACAAAAATATGGCTAAGGAGTTACCATCTTTCTTCGTTTTTATCTCTCCTTCGTTACTCCTTCGTTCGTTTCGCGGTCTTTTGCTCCGAGTACGATTTTTTAATCTCGAGCTGTAAATCGAGAATCTCGGCTACCTACCTCGTTACTTTTTTGCCGATAATTTTCTTCCTCCTTTTTCCTCGCATATTTATTCGGTAAAAACTTGGTGATAAATCTATTTAAAATATCGCGATCTACCCTCCACGAAACGAACCTCCGCGAAACGATCGCGCAACCAACTTCGATTCTGGATTCGAGAGTCCATCGAAGGATCGAATCGATTCGACGAACCAAATAGGAGAAAATCCAACGCAGCGGTTTCCTCGAAAGCCATCGGATTCGATCAGATTCGATCAGATTCGATCGGTCCCATCGTCGCGTCGGACGTCGTCGTTTTCCCTCCCACGCTTCGATCGCTCTCGCTTCCTTTTTACGCGCGATCCGCCACACCTACGCGCGATCTCCGCATGTTAATATTCCATTCCACTCGAGTGCGCTTTCCCCTCGCGTCATCGAGTCGGCTGAGTTTTTGCGTCTCTTTTTCCGGCTCGTACCCGCTCCTCCTTTTCTCTCCTTAGCGGTTCGATGGCGGTTCGGCGGCGGTGCACCGATTTGGGCAACATTCATAAACGTAAATCATAGGAGCGTCTTGTTGCTCTGGAAGCTCTTTCGAACTTTGGAAAATGGCCGTCCGCTCCGATGCACGAAATTCACCGAAATCGCTTGATAGACGAGCGCGTCGAGACTTTGGTATCGATCCGAGTTAAATCTGAGGCGAGAGCGAGTCGCTCGTAATTATCGTCTAGTCGCGTTTCTTCCTTATTCTCTCTCGTTTCTTTTTCCCCGAGATCGTGTTCTCAACGAAACAGAAACGAAACGAATATCGTCTTTTTTCTCGCGCCGTTTCTTACGATTCGTCTATCGATTGGAGCCGTCGCGCTGAAATCGAATCGAAGGAGATGACGAGGCACGAGAGGCACAGCCGGTTTCGAAATAACGGCTCTGTCGCGTGGTTGAATCAGCGAAGGATAATTTCGTAGGTTTATTCGAATTTTGTAAGAAAAAAAAGGGAGGGAGGGAGGGTAACGCGAATTTCCACGCGAGTCGTAATTAAAGAACTCGGCGTAAATTAAAATAACGATAACCGTCGCAGAATCAAATTAAAAGCCTTTTAATAATTGGCTCGAAATCGCGCGTGAAATCGATGGAGGAATAATTCCCCGCGATCGATGCTAATTTACGATGAACCATAAAACGTGATATTAAGACGTCTTATCCGAGAAACGCGGGATCCCGCATAATCTCGAATTCAAGGGTCGAACAGAGCTCCGAAGGAGGACGGAGGAGTCCCGCACCAAAGAGGAGAAGCATAAAAATGAGGGTTGCCGGGAGAACAAGTTGTCGCGGACTCGGACATTCCGTCGATTACACGTACGCGTGCTTTGCCCGGCGCGTCATAAATATTCCCCGCGTAGATTCGATCGCGAATTAGACAATCGGGACGGCGCTCCCATGCCCGCATCGGCAGGAGGGAACGGGAGAGGCGCGTGGAGGACGAGGGGAGGACGAGGGGAAGGCGATGGGCGCGATACGCGCGTTATAACCGAGTCGCACGTGCACGGGTGGAGCCGAATATATCGATACCCGGCTAGTAGGAGAGCGTATAAATATTCATAACGCATCGCCACCATAAAGGGTCCGGGTCTTTATCGTCTCGGACGGTCTCGAGACGCTGCGATTGGACCCCGGGCGAGGCGAGCAGCTCCAAAAATGAAACGACTAGCCTGCGTCTTCTAATACTCGAGGTACTCGCTATCGACTCTCTTTTAATTATCGGGCTTCTCCTTATTTGCTCTGATTAATGGGTTATCGTGAACCGCCGTGGTTTTTGACAATCGTTCCGATTGGTAATTTTATCTCTTTTTCTTTTCGTTATCGCGTCTTCCAATTTCTGAAAAGTACGTCCAAGAGAGCCAATCAATATTAAATATTTAATCGAACATCGTTAAATTTTCCCCTGACTTTTTTAATCATCGACGTTACTACGATTAGCGTAATTTCGTAACGATTAAAAGAACGAAAATTCACAAGTTTTCGATTCTTTTAATTTACAAGGTTAACCTTTTTCTTACAAATATATCGCTTTTTCGTACTTGCGCGTATCGATATTTAAAATCGTAGGCGTTCGTAACGTTCCATCGTTTTTTCTTAAAAAATATCTTCGTTAAAAGACGATATTGTTTTAGTATAACATATTGGAGCCAAAGCAACTGTACGACGGTCGAGATATATCGGGACCATTTATTTTTCATTCTTTTTTAAAAATACGGGCTTTAAAATCGATAAATAAAGATACGTTTGTCTTTGCCAATCTCGTTCGCTGAATCGTACGATATGGTTGAATTGAGGAATTTGAACGAGAGGTTCGTTCAAGTGTTTAAGAATACCATCCATCCTTGAGAAACCATATTTTTCTTGCGTCTAAATTCGAGGGTGATAAATCGATTTGTCGATCCACCGGGCTTGAAAACATCAAAACTACGGATAAACAAATTAGAGCAACGAGTTTAAAATATAGGATCGGAGCCAGTCGTTAACCAGTAGCCAAATAGGAAAAAGGAAGCGCAGTCTCGATCGATCTAATCGTTGATCTCTCTCGTTCTCGGTCTTCCTCTCGAACGCACCAGTGCAGCTATCCGTCCGTCTCCGTCGGCGTAATTGTCGAAGGGTATTGTGAAAAGGGTCGAGCGAATCGATACGCGACTCGAGCGCTTGGACAGCCGATGCAGCAGCCCCGGAACCCACGCAAATATCGAGAAGCTTGGACAGGATTGGACGGGATTGGACGGGATTGGACGGGATCTTTGTACGCCGGGTGCATAGAGTTTGCAATCAAAGGATTGGCCACGCTCGCTCAATTAATGATCGAGTCGCGCTCGGTGCGAGGTAATTGCGTTCTAATTAATTTTTTACGTGGGTGCGCTCTTCCTTTTTCGACGGGCTCTCCGTCTCTTGGCATAGCCGTGGGATATAGGATTATGGGCGCGGAGTCGGCGCGACATCGAGTGGGTGGTTGTGGGAATATCGATGGCTTTTTCGACCTTTTTACGGTCCATGTGCGCACGCGCGCATGCAATTACCGATCGAGCCGATTCGGTCGTTTTTTCGAACCGACTAAAAATCCTCTTTCGAGATCTGCCCAAGATGCTTCGGCGTCTCTGCATTTTTCGGCTACACCCCGAGTTTCGTGGGTCGTGGGTGCGACTTTTCGTTATCGCGATAGAGTGAACCGTTACCTCGCGCACTGTTATTAATCCAACGTTTACCGTTATAAATATTTTCCTTCGTTTTAACGCGCTCCGAAACGAAAGATCGCTTCGATCGCGCGTGGAAATTGCGAATACAACGCAAAAAAAATTTTTTATAATTTACGATACACCCGATGATAAATTAAACTAATTTCACTTAATTGTTTCCTCGAGATGTATTTATTTCTATGCATTCTAATCGCGAAGCTGTTCATGATATTACCGGGTAAATAAATTATCGCAATGGTACGACCAACGATGACGCGACTCGGTTCTTTAAGTGTACGTATTAGGTTTTAGCGATACCGCGTGTATCTACATTTGTTATTCGATGCATAAACCTTTAAACCTTTATCGAAATACGAGAAAAAAGTATTATAAAGTTACCGACCATAATAAAGTTTTTACGAGCAAAACATAATGTAAAAAATGTATTTAAAATTAATTAACTTATATTCAAAATATGTTTCGCCGATAAAAAATATGTGTATTATTATTTATTTGCATACTGCAGCGGAAGAAAAAAAAAGCCGGAGAAAACAAAATGAAAGCGTAACTCGCAATTTCATTTAAATCGTATAATGTTTTTTCAAAATAAGACGCTAATAATTAAAATGGAAAGATACGTATAGCTCGAACAAAATGCAATTGGTAAAAAGCTCGTACCGCAGAAGCGAAGCGAGTTTCGAGCACTCGATTATATATTTATGATAGAGACTTCAAGTGCAGTAGCTGAATTACCGCGTTTAATACACTCGTCGTAAAAAGTGTTCTAAACGCAAGAGGTAGAAAAAGCATCGGCATCCCAGGGCGAAAGAAAAGAGGGAAAAAAAAACTCGTATTTCAGGAGCACGGGAGCACGGGAGTACGGGAGTACGGGACCACGGGACCACGTGACCACGGGACCACGGGAACACGGGACCACGGAGTCGCGTTTGCGGCTCTCGGTCGAAAGAAAACGAATTCGCCTGCGCTCGGTCAACGATTCTATGAGCAGCTCGAGATACTAAATCGAACCGAGGCGGACGAGACATGGCTGTCTCGCTCCCACCCTCTTCCAACCTCTCTCTCGCTCTGAAAAAGTCGTCTCCCGACGATGCGGCTCCTGAAACGTCGGGGTCGGGGGCTTTGCCGGCGCGTAGATTGTTCCAAGTCGTTTCAGTCCGCTCGACACGCACGTTCTCCACGCAATATTCGCGAACGCACGCAGCCACCCTTTGCCGCCGACCCTGTACCATGATATATATGTTTTGCGGAGGAACACGTGCTCCCCCTCCCGCCACCACCTTCCCCGTTCATCCGGAAGGGAGGAGGGAGAAGATTGAAGAGCCGAGCGTACGGTGTGATTTAATTGCTCGGAAATTAATTTCGATCGAAAAAAAGTGTCTCGTTAGATATTTCATTCGCGGACGCTATGAAAAATTCGAGACACTTCAGCGCTCGAGATGGCCATTTATTCGCTACCTTATTATTAGCATCCTTTTATTTCCCTTTATTTCTTTCCCTCTTTCTTTCCTTCTTTTCTTCCTTCTTTCCTTCTTTATTTCTTGCTCGAGCGAAATTTCTAAAAAGCAAAGGAGAAATGGACGTCACTGGAATTCCGAGCCAAGCATTTACGCTATTATCGCGAGATAAAAACGAGTTAATAATCGCGGATTTAATTGAATGTAAAAGAAAGTAACGTTCGACGAAAGTATACTTGGTCTACTCGTTGAAGGAACGGCTTAGAACGTAATCCGGTATCCTTTTATTTCGAAGCTCGAGCGCAATAAAGTCGGCTCGTATACGGACGCTGCTCAACATTTTTCGTTAATTTATATCCCCGCGGAGAAACTTTGTATGCGATAGGCGGGAACCGCATGCATCTCCTGTCGTTCTCGTTTAAAGGGATCAGAAATAAAAGAAGGTAGCGGACAAGTATAAAAGGGCCAGCGAAACGGTGCAATGAATGAAGTATGTTTCGAAATGAACATTTTAGAGCTTCATTCGCCGCCGATAAAATCTCTGAATTTATGGCACAAAAGGTCTCGAACGAGTCAGCGAAATTAATTATTCAAAATTTGTTTTGAAGATCTTATCGCACTCGTAATTTCCGAGCGGTTCGGTGTACAGCCGTACACACGCGTCCCTTGATCCGTGTTCGGCTCTCGTTTCTCCCGTCCGCGGCGGGCCTCCGACGTCGCGAGACATTCTAAATATTTCGTAGCCGGGCAATTACAGCGGCGCTCGCTACTACCGCGCGTATAAAAATGTCTCTCGCGAGGTATTCCCGGCCAATTTTTCGGTGGCTCCCCCGTCCCTCTCCCCCGTCCCTCTCCCCCATCCCTCTCCCCATCCCTCTCCCCATCTCCGCGGATAACGATCGACTCCGAGCGAAGCGCAAAAATACGTCTACCCCCGCTCGGGTTACTTTTTACGGGGATTCGCGGCCTTATCCAAACTTTTTTTTCCGCGCTTTCGTTCTCCTGCACCGCGGATAAATATTTACGAAACGTAATTAACCCTTGTAAATAAGTAATCCGGTTGTCGCGATTAGTCCTCGCTACGATACGCGACGAACTCTCGATTATCGCTTACACAGCTGTAAACGTCGATTTACGGTTCCAATTATAATTCCGACTACGGCGAACATCGAGTACCCAATTTGCGGTTTCCGAAGCCGTAACATCTTCCGCGCGCGTAAATACGGCAAAATGAATAAGCTGTTAATAATTGTTGGAGGTAGTCGTGGATCCCGAAACGGCAGCAAACGCGGACGATAAATTATTGTGTATTATTGCATAGCTAGGTTAAAACAGGTTAAAACAGGTTAAAACAGGATACGCGGATTTGCCTTTGTTAAATGCGTAATCGTTATTAAAGGACCTCGACGCAATCAACGCAGTTCACGATCGTCCACCGACTGTCTAATCGCGGTAATTTAAATTTCCGAAACGAAATTCGCCTATTCGAGTGCCGCCTAGGTCATATCTATCTCCGGGTTGTGATTATACGCTTGCGCTCGATTGCCGTTTCGCTGCGGATACTCGGTTAATTTTTATCGGGAGCCACGTAGTAGGATTCCACCGGTGCTTGTAATCACGATCCTCGGGTTCGTTCTCGCCGACATTAGGAACGCATCTAATTCTCGAGAAATTGCATCGCCGCAAAGTATTAGGTGTCTCTGCGGTCCTACCTTCGATCTAATCATTGGCTCGATATTGGCTGGCGTACCTATAATTATTCCCCCGAAACCTGACACCCGGTCGGATAAGATGCTTCCGCGGTCGGCAAGAACGAGGCGAACAGTCGTTGGATACCGATCCCAGATTCGGTAACTGAAATTTTCATTCTTAGCTACGCGTAATTGTCTAGTAGAAATATCCTCGTGGATTATAGGACTGATATTCCCGAGGAATTTTAAGACTCGATTTATTTTTTCCTTTTTTTCTTGTTTTTTCCTTTTTTACCGTAAGTTCCAGCCGAATTCGCGAAGCGCAACGAGTTAAATTCGTAACGCAACGAAATAATAATTTTTAATGCCGTTTATTCCGAAACAGCGAATCGTACCACGCACGATAGAATTTATCTCGGCCAACCAAAATAACCATTCGAATAATAATTCAACGTTATCGTCGTATCCGGGTTCGCTGGAAGCAGTCGAGGCGTTAAGGTATTTATTTGGAAATTTTCGAATAAAATTTTGTTGATATTATGCTAATATCGAAGGTTTTGTATCATTTTCGATTTTTATATCACTCGAAATCCACGCGCATCGCGTCCGTACGAATCATCGCGATCGTTCATGGAAATAACGTCTCGTAGTAAAAAATTTATGGTAAAGTTTTTGGCGTTTCTCGTTGGCTGACGTCGACGACGCGACTCGGGAACGGGAAATAAAAATAATTGATTCGAAAAAAGACGACGGCGTCGAAGCGTCGGTATTTATATCTTGGAGATCTGGATTAAAAATTCACGGATAGAGTAATTTATCGGAAAGACAGAAATTTGACGAAGCCTCCGTTAAACCGTGTAGAGAAAAAAAGGAACGAAGGAAGGAAGAGGCGAAGAAAACGAAAGCGAGCGAAGCTGCAAAGCGGAGGAATCGAGGCCGCAACCGTGGACCGAGAAAGAGAGGCACGGGAGAAAGAACGAAGAGAGAAACAAAGTGCGCGCATAAAAAAATTCAAATTAAGAGACCTCCGGGACGTAGGGAATTAATTCGTAGCTGTCGTACGGCCTCGCCCCCTAAGCCCTTCCTTTCCGTATCTGCATACGTTCCCGCGCAGTTCCCGCGCAGTTCCCGCGCAGTTCCCGAGCAGTTCTCGCGCACCGCGCATCATTTTGACGAATCTACCGCGCACCTAATTATTATTACCGGCGGACGCGATACACGTACGCGGGTCTTCCGCAGCTCGCGGTACACGTACGCCTCGGTCCGAGGGTGCATATAATAACTTATTCCGGACTTATCATTACCGGAGTCTGCGGTAGGTGCCCGGGATCTCCCTCGGCCTCGGTCCCGCGGACATCACGCTCCGGATTCGGGAGAATAGCGGGAGCCGCCCTTTGTTATTAAGGCGAGGATGCGCTCGCGCGGTTCGGGGGCGTGCGGTAAGACGAGAGGCACGAAGACGACGCGATCCGCACGCGTCAGCTGTGACGTCGACAAGGACGGTTACACCCCGAATACCCCCACCGACTTGTCCCCTTTTCTCCGTTTCTGCCTTCCCCGCGTAACAGACGCCCAACCCTCCCCCCTTTCTCCGCTTTCTCTTTTTTTTACCTTTTTTCTCGGTTTTTTTTTTTTCCTTTTCTCCCTTGCCTTTTTGCCTCTCTTCGGAGTTTTTCGGATTTCGAACTCGGGCTACCCTAAGACGCCGTTGCACTTTTACGCTCGACGGAATTTACACGAGACACCGCATTCGCTATAATACACTTCGTAACACATTGGCCCATTTCTTAAATAAACACGAAGTATATTTTAAGTTTGGACTTGGTAACGCGCGTCTTTCTTTGAATTTCAATTTGTACGGTTCTCTTTTTAGATACGATCGGAGATACTTGTACGTGAAAACAACGCGTTTTGATTTAACAAAGCAAAAAACGAAAAACCGTATCGAGAATTTCGTATCTCGGCTGCGGATACATTGTATTCCGATAATTATGCAAGATTAAGAGTCGCTTGGATCTTAATTGCGAATACGAATAAAATAACGATACGGCGCTTATTTCGAGCAATGACTCAGATCTCTCGTAAATACGAGAAAGGAAACGCTAATGGAAGTAAATATAGTAATTGATTTGCGAACTTCATTAAGCAATTTAATTAAATAATAACTTAGTTATTTTTCGAATTTAATTGACAAAATTTATAGTCTCCGTGTGCCCCTCGACCAAATTAACATAAGCCAGCGAAAATCGTGAATCGCGGCGGGGTTCGACGAGGTAAAAATTATGTTGCGTTAGTACAACGGCAACGTATCCAATTTACTCCTCGCAAAAAAACGCGGATTCGTCGGTATTTCGCTTCGTTATAAAACGTATATACCGGGAAGGCCGGAGACGATCGACCGGCCGAGGAGAGGAATGCGCGTAAAAGGTGAAACGCCGAGCCGAAATTTCTCTCGCCCCGACTCCGACGAAGCCCATCGGGATGAGCGAACATCGCCGCGTCCGAGTCAACCAGCCTCGCCCTCGTAATTCCGTAACCCGCGATAAAGGATCGTCCATTCGTCTCGGAGGTCCGAGGAACTCCTGGTCGATCGTCGAGACCGATTCGGTTTGCCCGAGGTACGAGGAGGACGTCGACGATCCGATTTTATCCTCGGCTCGAAGCGGACGCTTCCGCGCTCGGAAAATACAAAAATATTCTATCCTCCGAGGCCCGGCGCTCGAGAACGTTGTTACTCTAATGGTCACGCTCGCGGAGATCCGAGCGTAATTAAGCACGTTTAACGTTGTTTTGATTAGGAGAGCCTTGAGCGCACACGAGGCATTCCCCGATTTCCGAAGTCAGGAATGCGAGAGAGAGAGCGAGAGAGAGCGAGAGAGAGAGGGGGAGAGCGAGAGAACATCCTCCGCGGTTGTTCACTTTCTCTCTCTCCCGGTCGACGCGAGCGCGAATCGCTTTTCCACGTAGTCGAGGCACACGCGCGTCCGTCCACGCGCGCGAGGGCACGTACGATATATTTACGGTTTTCGGTTGGCCGCCGCCCAAAAAACTCGTGCACGCGCCGATGCAACGGCCCCGGAGACGCGACGCCCGCGACGCTCGCGACGCTCGCGACGTTCGTACTTTGGCGCGACGCCGCGACGCACGTGGGTGCGCCCGAATAGAGTCGCGGGCGTGCGCTGATTGCTTTCGGAAATACGAACGAGTCGCGCCTCGAGGCGCTTTACTATAAAAGGACGCGCGTCATCGTCGCCGCTCTCGTTCCTTCATTGTACCTACGGTTTCGCACGGGTGAAAGCCTCCGTCCACTCGTCCGTAGTGGACGTTTACGAGTGTCCGAGGGGCTGGAGGGGATGGGCGAGAGCCAATTACGGCCGATAGATGATTTGGCTCTTGCGTAACGAGGATGGAACGAATTTACCGGTGCTCGATTCGACGTTTGCCCACGCATTCCAATTTTCATCAGTAATTTCGTCTGTGGCGTCGAAACTTTGGCAAAGACGTACCCGACCGCGACCGTAAACGAACACCGCGAGGAATTACGCGAGGAATTACGCGAGGAATTACGCGAGGAATTACGCGAGGAATTTAATTTTGCACCGACTAACGAACCCAGCGGGAAAAAAATCGTTTCGCGGATGTAAGAAAACGACCGACTGCGATTTTAAATAACTAAGCTCGATAAAAAGCCGTTCAATCTTCTTAGTTTGGCCACTCTTATTAGTTTGGCCACAAATTTTTTATTTCCCGAGAAACCGCGCACGCTCCCGTAAATAAGTTTTCAAGGCGTAATAAGTACCATTTCAACCGCTGCGAGCCGCGGAGACGCTTCGCGTGTAACTTGCGCGCCGAGAGGAGACGTCTTAACACGAGGCTTTTTGTGGGTTTCAGGTGGAGGCAGCTTCCGGTTGAATCTGGAACACTCGAGAAAAAAGACCTTAAAGCTAACTACTTTCGTGAGCGACTCCTCCCCGAAACCTCGCGTGATCGAGTCGTGCGCGAGGACCGCGGGATGATCGTCGGTTCGTGCGCGTCTCTACGAACGAGAAAAGTGGACCGTTCTTCTTTACCTTTTCGGTCTATGGCCCCAAAAGTATATCGCCGCTCACGGACAATGTACTTTTTACTACGAGTCTTCCGAGCGATGCGTCACGCGTAAATAAACTTTTTTCCAAACGCTTGTATAACGCAGATTTATGTATTTTATGCCGAGATTGAATCGGATGACTCGTCGCTCGCGTGATTTCCATCCTTCGCGATTGCGGATAGAGTTCGGTACGGGTTCGTTGAAAATTCGCGGGTGGAAATTCGCCGTTGCCGATAAGTTAGCGTGCGGGTAAAAAAACTTACCGTTACGGTGCTTTTGAATTAGACATTTTAAAGACATTAACCGGTTGGTCGATCCGAGCTGTCGAGCCTAGCGGTCGAAAGTGTGGAGTAACCGGGAGGTCGTTAATTAGCGCGCGGATATCGCGATGAATATCCGACGCGTTCTCCGTAAAATTGGCAAGATTTTCCCCAAATTAATTTAATTCGCGGGTACGAACAATCGACGGAAGCGTTGAGTACGTCCCTTCGAAAGCCGGACGATCGGCTTTATAAAAGCAATTTAGGGGTAAAAAGAACGACGGTCGCGTTTCCGTTCCCTCGTTTCGGCGGCAGATAAGAAATTGCCATTAGCACGCGACGTACATAATGGCTCGTAATTCGAACCGATAAAAAAGCAGTGGGTAAATAATGCGGGTCTAGACGCTTTATCGAGAGCTGGAGAGAATCACGCGACGACCCTTATTTATTTGTCGTCGCCGCCGCCACTCGAGTCCCCGGTCCTGTACCGTCGCCGAGTTCTTAAAGTAGACGAACGCCGAACAAACAACCCCGTTAAACTCGAGTACGAGGTGCACTTGACTTCTCGCGCGATCGGTCCGTTTGTTTGCGTAAGCCCGGGGCCGAAAATATTCCTCGCGTCGAGTCAGAGCCGATGGAATCGGAGGATTTTCTCGATGGGACTAACGGAATATTTCATCTTTGGAAGGTCGATCGCGAGAGATAATGGGAAACTCGAGACTTCGTTTGCCCGAATATTCCTCGATTATTGATCCGGATAAGGTTTCCAGTTTAAATTTCTCACAAATCGAAGGACAAATTTATTTCGGTTTCCAATCGAGATTTTCCTTGAACCGAATAATTTTAATACCAAAAATACCAGACATTTTTTGAATTAATAATAAGTGTCTAATAAACGTTAATTTGGTATATTAATAGTGTTTTATAGCGTTGATGTACTTATGTAATTGACAGCTATACAATTTCATAATGGCGATGTTTGCATAGTATAAATCTACCGTAAACCTCTCCACTGTCGACAGTTTATGCTAATTTCCTCGGAGTTAGCTTCGACTTGTACGTTTCCCAATTGATTCTTATTTATATGCATTTATACTTTACGTCTCCCGCGATTGATCTTGAAAAATCAAATCGAGAGTTCTTCTCGTTTGGTATCGAAAGATTCACGGGAGGCGCATCGAGTATGATAATAATAAAACGGGAAGCCGATACCGTACGAAACGTCGTATCGTCGTTCGAGCTCCAAATATTTTCCTTCAAATATTTTCTCACCGAGGCGGCGGATGAAAAGAAAGCGAAGAAAACGAGGTAAAAAAAAAAACAAGCAGCACTGATGGGAGACCGATGGTGGAAGCCTTGAAACGAGTTCGCCGTAAAGAAAATATCGCGAGAGGAAGAACGAAAAGCCAATCGAGTACAAATATTATCTTCGCGCTGGTGACGGCTACGAACTCGTCGCGAAAGGAGAATTGATTTGAACTTCTCTGCCTTCGGTACAAAGGCTAAGCTAATATTGAATGATTGTTGAGATGTTAAAATAGTAAAATTAAATTTATCCAGATACGCAAGGATTTATTTTAGCTTAGCAATTTTCATTGTTTATTCGTATCGAAGGAAATATTTTACCGTTGGTTACAAAACTTTATCGTTTATAAACTTTTTGATATTCGATGAAACTAAAATAACTAAGAATTATTATCTATGCTATTTTATATCGAGCGAAAAGTACTTTTAGTAAAATTACGTGCGTTGCAGTGGTACATTTGTTACCGTAAAGAATTCATTTTGTTTTCTGCTTGTAAAACCAGTATTTTTATCGAGTTAATTTATTTTTCTTCCGTACTTTTGTTACCGCTTAACGCAAATTTTGTAATAAACATCGTTGAACGTTATTAATTTAAAACTTCAAAGTTTATCGTTTTCGTCCACAGTTTCGTTCATTCGTTTAAAAACTTTTAAGATTTATCCCGTACGATATTTTGGAGATTATATTTAAAAAAAAATGGGGCGTAAAATTATTTAAAACGCATTTAAACCTTTCGTTATTTATTAAATATTGAAAATAACACCTAAAAAATTAATAACGATTTTAATTAATGAGAATATTAATGTATCGTTACCAAAAAGTAATTTAACATATAAGTTATGTTCCAGCTCGAAATACGCGTCTTTGAAGTTAATTTGTAGCTAAAATGTAACGATTGCTCCAATACCCGAGCGACGGTAAATTATTTATACGAAGTTAGGCTACAGAGAGAATCTTTAATGAAACCATCAAAAATATCAAAAGACTTAAATAATTTTATGGTCGATAAATCTCTTAGAATTTGAGTCGGCTCATTTCTCGTCCCCATCTTACTTAAAAGGATGACTCGAAGACTCGAAGACTCGAAGACTCGAAGACTCGAAAACTCGAAGACTCGAATTCGCGTAGTTTCTTAAAAAATATCGGCCAAAATAAAAAAGACAGATTCGTGCTCGGAATCGTAAGGTTGGGCGGACAAAAATGAAAAATACGCTGGTATCGAAAACGCCTCTGCCGCAAAGGCGATGATCGTCGATCGCACCGAGAATCTCATCCCCCCAGTCTCGCGTTAAGAAAAAAAAAATGAAGTTCTCGGTTCTCGCGAGCCTCGAAACCGGCGTCCGGGGATTCAAGGTGCGCGTCGCGACGCTACGCTCGGACCCTTCCTTATCTCCGATCTCGCGGGGCCCGTCCTTACATCCCGCCGACGAGGGAAGAAGCGCGTCGCCCTTCCGCGCTGACAATCGGCGTATTGAATCGGGGCGCGACTATAAATCATGCACATTTGTTAGCTGGCACACCTCGAACGGGGAACCGGCAGACGGAGGATGAGAAGAAGAAGAAGAAGAAGAAGAAGAAACCACGGTGTTGCGCTCGACAATGAAAAATACGCAGCCGTTCGGGATGGCAATATTTCAATATTAGTTTAGCTATTGTGTCCCGATGTGTCCCGATGTGTCCCGATGTGTCCCGATGTGTCCCGAGAGGAGGGAACTGCCCCCTTGATTCGCCCCCCTAACGAAAGCACGCACACTTATCGCTTTGTTCTGGATCGTCGCGCGATATCTCCGCGACAGGGTAAACGCGTGAACGCGTGAACGAGTAAACGCACCGATCACTTTGCACCGTCGTTTTAACTCGATAAATTAGCATTTCGGAGAACGCGAAATTGCCTCCGCGCGTGCGGAGAGAGAAAACGTAGAGACGTTCGTCCGACAACTCGAGAGCGGTGTTTGTTTTCGAACGAGACGTAATATAGGAGAAAAAGCGAACCGCTCGCGCCGTTTCCTTGAAAAATTTTCCCCGAGTCGGGAAAATTTACGCGCGGTATTTTACACTGTGAAACGCGAACTTGGAAATCGCGGTTGACCAAACAATGTATTTTTAAAACAATAAAATTATCATCGCCGTTTAAAACGACGTTTATTAGCATCCGGTAATATCGGTGGTGCCAAACTAGCAGCCCTGGGACCATATTCCAACTTTGTCCACCGTTACTTAATATAGACCGTTGCTCGATCCGCTATAAAATAGATACCTGTTCAATATTTTACAACGGGATATCGACTCGGCGTACTCGAAACGCTCTCTCTCTCTCTCTCTCTCTCTCTCTCTCTCTCTCTGCCATTATTCGAGCGGTCGTTCGGTCGTTGCATCGATCCGCTACTTTCCCCAGCGCCCGAAATCGAAACTATTTACGCGAAATTAAATTTTATTGGTTCGATAACGACCGCTGCGAACGGATTCTTAATTATTTATGCGAACGCAACTTTATCGCTGCAATTACAATGGGTGCACGCGAGCCTGGTTACTCCTCTCCCCGAGAACTGACCCGAATAATCGCGATCCTGTTTCGGAAAATAAAAGTCGCCCGGTGAATACTTTGACGGCGAATGGATGCACGTAATTTTACAGCGTACGTACGTTTATATAACCGAAGAAAAAATTGTTATCCTTGATTTTCGATTACACCTTACGACTACTAACCGGCGCCCTTAATTTAATTAAAAATACCGGGCGATCGAGTCGTCGCCAAGTATTTTTACGACTTGCCGATACGTTAACGGAAACGCGAGCGGTGCACGTACGCACACACTCGCACGTACGCACGCGTGCAGCGATCGGTCGAGCGTCGAGAGTCGAGATTTCCAGCGATCGGAACACGCCTCTCACGGCGCGCACACCTGTCCGTTCCAAAAAGGTGTCCGAGAGACTTCGCGAGGCGGGAGGCACGAATAACTGCCTACCATATTTGTAAGACGTAATTGGTCATATTTTTGTATTCGGTCATCGCCTTCCCATGGAGTGGCGCGATCCTCGGCGATAGTCCTTCGTTAAGTCCCATCAATATATTAAAGCTAACATGCAACGCGCTTACATTGTTTCGCCTATACGCGCGTAATTTAAAGCTTGTCAAAATAAATAAAGGAGAGACTCGTCGCAACGGCCATTTCCATTCTCTCGAATGGGTAAAACATCCGTCCTCGATATCGATACGCTTATTACGAAATTACCTCGTCGCGCTCGAGACGGTGACCGGTGAATTACGTTGGAACCAATAAGGATGCGACGTGATTAATTACTACGCCCACTTCCATTGTATCCTCGGTTCGCGTGTTCGCGTTGCAGAGGAGCAGAGCTTCCACGAGACGAACGCGAACGAGAAAAGACAGCGGAGCCGAGCGAAGCCGAGCGAAGCCGAGCGAAGCCGAACGAAGCCAACCACTGCCGGGTAAATTTAAATTTAAAACTTTCGCACGAAAATTTTTGTCTCGACGGACGCCCCGACGAAAATCCGATCGGAGCTATTTCGAGCTGATTAGGTCGACTCGCTCGAGTTACGCTCCTCCGTACGCGAATCTCTCGGAAGGTGGAAATTTGTTCTTTCGACGTCCCCGACGACTAATCCGTAGACCGTAATATTTTGCGGACAATGGACACGCGAGGGATCCGCTTGGAATCGCGATGTTTCGCTTCAGCCTTTATCGCGTCGGACGCTCGGCGTATCGCGGTTGCCAAAGATTCTAAACTCCGCGGACGGAGACAAATCGGTTTCCCAGCCGCTCGTAAACAATGTGGCAGTTATTTTGCGCTATTAAATTTAGGTGCTTTGCTCGAAACGCTCGTTCCTCGGGGATTATTTATTAGTATTAAATATACACGTTCCCGCTAACAATCGTAATTTATTAGAAAATTTTTTATCTTTCTACAGATTCAATTGGCTCGGAAGCCAAAGCTCGTATTCAAAGTTATGCAAAAGTTCGAAGGGAAGAACATTTCCGAGGATTTCCGAGGATTTCCGAGTCCTCCGCTCGAATTGATATATTTTACGAAAGAAAAAAATAAATGCCAATTACGCCAAGTACTCGGGGAAGAGCTCGAAGGGAAGTTGGATTACGCGGAAACGTCTCCAGTAACGTCTCGCTAATGGGATTGCGGTTTCTTACGAAGGAACACGGCTGCAACAGCGGAAAATGGGAGCTCGCCGAAAAAGTTGTCTTCGCGCGTCACCCGAAGATTCCCCTCGAGCCGGGACGATAACGAATGTACTCGAGCGAAGTAAAAGCAACGTAAAAGCAACGCAAAAGCAACGCAAAAGCAACGCAGAAGCAACAGAGGCGCTCGAAGCGACGGAATACGTTTAACGTTCGCCGCTGCTTTTTGGAACGGCGATCCCTGATAGGCGCGCAAGATCGTGAGTTGCCTCCGCAATACTCGGGTAATTAACAGGGCTGTGCAGACAAAGAGTCGCGGAAAAAGCAATTTGAAGTAATGAAAGTGTCGAGGAAAAAGTCCCGTACGTGCCGTTGTATATCCGGTAGACTCGAAGGACGAAAAAAAAAGGTAAACACGCGTCTCGAAGTACGATCGTGTAAACTTTTTCCGCGTCTTTGATTAGCCTTACCTATCAATCAGGCGCATAATAAATAAAACATCGATAAGCCGCCTTACGAGTTTATTAACAATATTCCTTTCGTTTATTTAACAGCTGTATTCCGTTAGTTAAATAGTACAAGTCGAGTAATAGAAATTCTTGGTTAATCGTAAACGAGACGTAAAGACATAAATATCTCGATATCGTCGTTGTATTCATCGCAACGCCTAAAACAACGAATATCGCGACCTCGTTGTATAATGAAAAATTCGTTATCGCGTACGCGAACGCGGCGAGGCTAATCGATCGGATCTCGGACCCTCGATCCCACGATGCCCGAACGCGCGCTCGACAACAAATTTCATTAGCGTTGCGATACAACAATTTCTTGCTTCTCTCTCTCTGCCTCTCTCTCTGCCTCTCTCACTGCCTCTCTCTCTCTCTCTCTCTCTCTCTCTCTCCCACCATAAAGAAGGCGCTCGCGCGCGCTCGGCATCGGCGAGCTTAACGACGCGTCCCGGCGATAAATCCTTCAGCCGCATAAAAATGGCCGGCGGGAATCAGCGAAATCCACAAAGGCGAGACCGCGCGAGTTGGGCGTGCGTGTGCGCACCTCATAAGGAATTCCGCGCGACTTTGCGTCCAGGGCATATCTCGCTCGCGGCGTCCTCGCCTCGTCTTTCACTCGGCGATATTTTTCCTCGCCCCCACTTTTTTTCAGGCGCGCGCCAATGCCGTATGTGGAAAAGCCACGCAATTATCCGCGCGGCAAATCTGAGCGGCAGCTGCGCTCGCCAACTTTGTCAGGGTCTCGTCGGGAGAGACGCAGAGAGAGACGCAGAGAGAGACGCAGAGAGAGACGCAGAGAGAGACGCAGAGAATAATGCGCATCGGCGCGTTTAACGCGTTCGATGTCTTAATTAGACGCTTCGCGATCCTTCGCGTCTCGACGTTGATCGATGAACCGATCGATCGATCGCTCGCTGGGTCAAACGATGTTTTCTTTCGCGGTATAACCGAAGACGCGCGTTACCGCCGTCGGTACGCCCGAGGGGAAGAAGCTCGCGCTGCCAAAAACTAATTTACTTTCTAGAGAAGAGCGGTATTCCGCTCCGACGAACGTTCGAGTCGCCCCATCGATTTTATTGGAGTAGAAGTCCTTTTTCGAGCGAAAGACACTGTAGAGAGTTTCGGTACTTCCACCGCGAGCACCGCATCTTAATTAAATTTTTAATTTTCGCTTCTCGGTTTTTCCCCGAAAAATGAAAGGCTCGGAGAAGGAGGCTCGAAGGAGAAGGGAGAAGAGTTACTTATCGCGTGCGCAACGTGAGATTAAAAAATCTTTTTCGAGTAAGTTTGCGTTATGAATAAATGTGCGCTATCCGAGTGAAAAATTGAGAGAAGCGACTCTTTGGCGTAGATACGCGCGCGTAATAAACGAGCCTCGCGGATGCTGCGAAGCGAACGTTCTTGTAGGAGGGAATCGTAGCCGACGAGTAGACGGGTAGTAGTATTTTTCACCGAATCGAATTCTAGGAACGCGAATTTTTTTAATACCTCTCTCGGAAAGACGGATTTCACGCGGCAGAAAATTTTCTTGGCCTATTTTTATGCGACTGGTCCAAGTACGGCGCGTTTCTCTCGAGCGTAATCGCTCGGGAAACATTTTATTTGCGAGAGTCAACGGTTAGTTTGCAGAGTTTGTACATACTACCAACGCTAAGTACTAACTCCGACTAATTGTTTTTGTTATTTTAGTAATGGCGCTCTTATCCGCCGTTTCGCGCGGTTTGGGTAAGTGCCAGCTTCGACATTCGGGGCATGACCTTAATTACTGGAAGCATTTCCTGCAGTTCTCGAGGCTGTCGCTTTTGCCGTTTGCACGGTCTGGAGTCGCAGGTGCTGCATGACACAATCGGCGGGTATAAGTAAAAGGGAGTCCCACGGTATTTTCTCGCGACTGCCTTGAAAAAAAAAACGATGCCAAAACAATTTGAGATAACAATTTCAAGTACTTTAATTAGATGCAGAGTTCCTTTATTTTTGAGGGTATTGCCTAAAGAGATAGTTACCGGTCATTGCATTGTAGGTATAATAAAAGAAAAATTAGCGGGTAAAATGTTATTGCTGCAATTATACTTTAACAATTTTCAATTCGGTATAATAAGAAATCTATTAAATTATTTTTACGAGAATAACGATTTTAATAGTATAGCAAGGAATCTATTAAATTGATCAACCACGTTTTTTTTACCGTGTAATTATACACTTCGAATACAAAATATCTACGATTATACGAATTTAATACAAATATAGTTTACAGAAATTTCACTCGAGCGAATAAAAGGTAAATGTTTTCGAATACTCGAAAATGATTTTAAAAATAAAAGATCGATGCGAGAGGAAAGCTCTTGTCAAGACTGGCCAAGAAACAAGAAAAAATTTTTGCCGATGCGAACGAAACGAATATTTCAAGAGGGAATATTTTCTAGAAGTTTTGAAAGTAAATATTGTCTAAATATGCCAACGCAAGCTGCGAAAATGAATTAGCCAAAGTGTACTTTTGCAAAAAAAAAAACAGTAAATTTTCGAAACATCGAATATATACATATATATTGGTTAATTATTGTCCGATAACAATTATGTATATATGTGCGAGTGTTTAAGTGCGCGCGCGTTACACAGTTATAATTAGACGAACCAAAGCATTAAAATTCCTAAAAAATTCCATTATTTGATTTAATTACGCGAATTTAATCACTGCAAACTTTTGCGAATATCTCGTACGCGAAAGTGAAAAAATCAATTAAATACGCAGATTAATTAAATTTTTCAAAGTTTACAAATAATGTTTTCATAATCCGTTACTCCGGATTAAATTGTTCGATAGCGTACGAGGAAACGAGGAAACGAGGAAACGAGGAAACGAGGAAACGGTATTTAATTCAAAGCTCCAACATTTTCGTTACTTTTCATTCCTAAACTTCCGCGTTTATTTACATCGGTCGAGCGACGTTAAAAATTGTATCGGTTAAAAACTTGGTCCGTATTAGCCGACGACCGCATCGGTTTCAATTCCGCGAGCAATAACCGAGCTAAGCTACTCCCCGTCGGAGCTCGTTGCGAAGGAAAGCAAACGACGTGGATAAAGTTAAAACCGACGCCGTTTCCCGCGAGAATTCCATAAGCTCGAGCTCGCGGTAAAAGTTAGGTCTCGGTGGGAACCGCGATAAGGCGAGGGAAAAATGCATCCTCGCCTCCTCTTATAAAGAGAGCCGAAAAAAGCCTTTAAAGGAAAAGCGCTTCGGCTAAACAAGAGACACTGGTAACACCGGTTAATCAAGTCCGTTGCATAAGCCTCGCGCCGGCATTACCGAGGCGTCTACTTCCTTAAAGAAATAAAAAGTGCCGTCTCGCTCTCGGCATTAAACGTCACTTCAAATCATTTAACGGCGTCGCGCGCCGCGATTTCCGGTGGATATTTCTGTACGGGATTCCAGACAGACGGAGTGTCCGCCCCTGCACGAGTGGCTGCGCGCGTCTAAGGTGGAGGGGCTCATCGGGAACGTACGTGGGTTGTGGGGTGCGTGGGATCGTAATCGTGTGAGTGAGTCGATGAGCGATCGACGAAAGTTCGCTCGATTACGCGGCGCTTGTCGAGTTGCCCGTGTCGAGATTCGCGTCCTCGATAAACGCGACGAGTTACTTTTATCGTGCTTTTCTTTCGCTGACTCGCGCTCCGACGTATTCGTACCGCGAGCGAAGAGATTACGCGGAGTAAAAGTAGGAAATTCGAGGCGGCGATCGATTCGATATTTCCGAGGGTTTCGATGCCGAGAATACGATGCTTTTTCCGCGATTGTTTTTTTCCGTTCGTTGCGCGCGACGCCCTTTTAGATATAAAACAATATTTTCCGATACGTGGATGTAGGTCGTGGATGTTAATCGTAACATCGTTAATTCCATCGTTAATTCCATCGTTAATTCCATCGTTAATTCCATCGTTAATTCTTGCGATTTATTCCACGCAAAAATTTACGTTACTTAGCTTTACTTTAATTCACTTTTGACAATATTATAAAATTTTTATCGTTCTTTTCAAAATTCTAAAACTTTTCCTACTCTTACGGATGAATAATGGGTTTCTTCCAATTTTTTAAAAACAGATTAAATTTCACGTTCGCTTACGGGAAGATTCGACGTATTAATCCCGGATTACGCGAAACGCTATCTTACAAAGGTCGAAGAAAACGAAATCTACGGAAATGAAATTTACGATTTCGCGTACTAAAGACTTTGTTTACGAGATTAAACTCTCTCGTTATTTATTGTTTTATATAATTCCAAGTAACGTTCGAGCTATCTTGGACGGTAAAAAATTGCAGAAAAACACGCAATTCAATTTGATTAAAATAAATTAATTTTTTCGACGATTCGAATCACGCCATTATACTCGAAGATTTGCGTGTAAATTAAATACTACATAGTTAATTAGGTTATAAGAATATTCAAAACACGAATTTTATCGTTCCGCCTCGCTTTCGATAACCCACTGGCGAATTCAGAAGCATCGGTGAAGAAACATCGATGTTTTCTCGGTCGCGGCAATTTATTATCGGAATACCGAAATCAATTCGAATTCCGAGAGAAGATAAAGAAAACTCAAAAGTCGAGAGTATCCGTTTCCCGCTTGGCTTCCGCTCCTCATCCGCCTCGTATTCGCGGCACGACTGTGGGCTCGACCAAAGACCAAAGCTCCCTCGGGTTTTCAGCGAAAACTCGTCGCCGAACCGACAAATATGGGCTCGAGCTCGCCTCCCGTCGACGATTACGCTAATGGCCGCGGAGCGTAACGACCGGCGTATCGCGTCCCTGGCAAATTGCGAGCGGACAAAAATGGTTAGGCGCGACGCCGCACGAATCGACGATCGTTAACACCTCCGCCGCTCCTTCGGCCTACTCTAAATATTTGCATGCGAGGAGCGATTTTGTATCCAAAAGCTGAGCCCGTCCCAACAAAGTCCGCGTGGGTTCGGTGCGTGTCGCGTTTGGCAATGGGAGCGACTTACGGAAGCGTCGCCGAGGCGCTCGACGTTCGGAAAGCGTAACGATCTTGGAGATAAGAGGGAGCTCCGATGGCTGGAGAGCGATTCGAGAGCGAATCGGTGGATCGATTGTTTCCGCTCAACGCGACCGGTGAGGGAAAGGGCTGCGTATACACGGCCAAGAATTATCCGATCGATCACTGTCTCGGCGAAAATTGAAATCAATTACGACCGATCGAAATTCGAATATTCGCCGCAACAACTGTGCGAATATTAATTTTTTACACGACATCGAGCGCGGATGGACGCAACGAGTTACGAAACGCACGAACGGTAATTACGGGTAATTAATTTAGGTTAAAAAATCAGATACGAAGATACGTTCGATCGAGTGGGAAGGAGCCAGAGTTTTTTACGAGCGCGTTACGCTCCTTGAAACAAAAGTTAAGTTCCAAGGGAGCGATAAGTTCCAAAAAGCCGAGATTTAACCCAGTTTTTACGGGTGTACGGGCGTTACATCGGCAGATGGATACACCGATCGAGGTAGAACTACCGACGCGGGTTTCGCTTTCGCTCCCCGGTCGTGATAACAGCCGCGCTTAACTTTTAGGCACCGTTGGTTCGTCGAGGCGGTCGAGGAGGTTTGGAAGGAGGTTTGGAAGGAGGTTTGGAAAGAGGTTTGGAAGGAGGTTTGGAGTTTTTAGTCGTTACGAACACCCGGGTACGCAGGTACTTTACCGTACACTTTCTTGCACGAGCACGCGCGTATCGGCATTGCAAAAGAACGAATTCGCAATTTGCGGGGGACACGTAGCGAGAAACGAGTTTTCCTCGTAGCCCGAGTCGCACGAGCGTGTCAAACAAAGCGAGGGAACACGAGTTACGTCGCGCTCCACGAGCGCAAGCGCCTAATTCATTTCCTCGCAATTTTCAAGGCGACGTGGGAGACCGAATGAATTATAACGCGCCGCGTATCCCGCGAGATTCCCACGTGCGCGGTCTCTGTCTCCACGCGTCTCTGTCGTACGCGTCTCGCTCGGGTACAAAACATAAATCGTGCCCTCGGCGAGGTGATCGATTGATACATCAAAAATCACGGCCACGTTAGCTGGAATCGTTGGAGCGGTTATCGTTGTTTCCAAGCTCGAGCGCGGTTCGAACTTTTATCGGCTCGACGCGGAGAGCGTAGCGGAAACGCGAAAACAGGCAAACGAGGAGAGAGAGGACAACGCGAAAAGCTAATCAAAGCTAATCAAAGCTAATCATAGCTAATCAAAACTAATCAACGCGACGATCGCGGGAGGCAATCGATTCGCTCCTTCGTTCCTCCGTTCGTTCGCGCTAACCAGCAAACTCCAATAATTTCGTAATTTTCCTTTATCTATGCCTTCGAAGTAAAAATTTCCGTTAATTTGATAAAGCTATAAAATCGTCTTTGCCGGATAAAAAATTGTTGATATTTCGATAGACGGTGGTAAACTAACTTAACGTGACTTCAATATGATAAACAACTTTTTTATTCAACGTAATTAAAAGCTCAAAATAACGCGAGAGATTAAAGAACAATTGCTACTTATAATGGAAAATATTATTCGTGGAGTATCCAAATATAGATGCGAATATAATATAAAATCACTCCTATCGAAACTATCGTTGTATTTCTATCGATTCGTTGGACACGTCGAATGCGTTTTCGTTACGATCGATCGTTGATCTTAGCTTTGCGAAATGCGTTTTCCGGAACCCTAAAAATGTCCCGACCGCGATCAACGATCGAACCTTTGAATCTCCGAAATTTCCAGGATGAACGAATACGCGATCGAACCGACTGTAATTTTAAAACGGATAAAGCAAACGGTTCGACGCGTTTCTCTACATCGTACGAGTATACGAGTAGCTTTATCGTTCGATCATCGAGTTTATCATCGGTAATTCGTTCGCGAGATTCGCCATTTTTTACTTTGGGTAAACTTATTTTTTTAAGCTATCTCGTAACGCGCGTGATTTATCGAACGATCGGGGGCGGCGGTTTACACGCGCTAAATATGCCGTACGCGTGAATTGCTCCTATAAATAGTGGCTAATATTAAGCGCGTTATTTATTAGAGCCGCAGTCGTTAATTTATGATTTATGTAATACCTAGTAGTCTCGTTGAAAAATATTAATGAGATATCGCGAGTCACGTAAACAAAAAATTAAAAACTTAATCCTTTTAATAAAATGAACCGAACGATTAACGGAACGATCGTTATTTCGCTGTAACGTTAAATATTATATCGAATACTTTCAATTTCTTTAATTCGCGTTTGAATCTTAATTACGCGAATGTAGGCAACGTTGAAGTCGATCGATATTTTCATGGTAACGAAGCAACGTATTATTCATAGGAATCGAAATCGTGGACCGGACGATAAATTAGTACAACTTATGTCGCTGCGGTAGTTAGTCAGCGAAACGAACGTACGCAGTCAAAGGCTTGTTTGGCGAAAAATTATTGTTCGAAGCAAGGTTGAAAAGCCCACGTGGAAGTGTAGTAGACGCGGCAAGTATCACCCACTCGGTTCTCGAACTCATTTTACGGATCCAAGCGCGCTCGAATCAACCTCGATGATACTCGACGCACCTCCGTACAGAGAGGAACGAAAACTCGACCGCAGTTTCGTCGCGGATGGACGTACAAGGATCTCTAGGAAAGACGTTAGAGGCTGGACAATTTATAAATATGATTTCATCTATCCGATCGTTTCCTCCATTTCTAACAATGTAGTTACGGTCTGGCAGCTTCGATAAATTATCGTATTTCCAATTCAACCGTTCTTTTCTAATTCGGAATTACGTACGTTTCCGTGTAAACGAATCACAGCGCTATTTTTTCCTCTCCGATGTACCACGAATATCGTTGAGAAAAAAAAGAAAGGTTAAACGTATCGCCGGTGACCGATTCTTAAAACTATACGTAACCAACACCGATAACTCGTTTTTCATTTAATCAAAAGCGTGATAATGTATCTATACTTGGACTGCACTCGAGAAAGTACCGCGCAAGTACCAACTTTCGTCGCTACTTTATCGCTAGCCGAGCGTGTTAATCTCGCCGTACTAAATTCTATTTTACCTCCTCGCTATCGCGACGTTAGTCCGCACTCGAGAAAGTACGCACGTTATCGGTTAAGGAGACGCGAGTTAACGCGAGTTAACGCGAGTTAACGCGATCCGAGGGGTCGATCGTCTTCCGCTTAATTAGACCTCGTCGATCTTTCGAGCCGTCATCAACGCCTGTGCCGGTTGACTCGGGAACTCGGTCAAGGGTGACCGGGTCGAACATCTGTCACGCCAGGCGCGATTCGAGAACGCGGCCCTCGTGCCACGCATTTGCATACTTCCGGATCTTATCGTTATCTGCGATTGACGGCCGCGTGACCGACCGCTCGAGCGCAAAAAATAAACTTGGCATTCCGAGAGCGTTCTACGGCTACGCGATAATATTTTTTTATTCTTTTTGTTTGCTTTTTGTTTGTGTTTAAGTCATGGCTCGAATTTTTCCAGCTCCGAAACTACGTTTCGTTCCAACTGAATTTCGAAAGAGATGAGATTCGTTGACTTTTTTTACAACCTACGTTCCAAGATGCGCGTGTATTTTCTTACGGATTTTCTATTTTCTACTCGTAACAGCGGTGTAACAGCGATCGAAACGTCTACCTGTGCCTACATTATTCGATAATATCGGTAAAAATAATTTGACTCTAAAAACTTGTTACAATATTTGATTTACAGCGTAGTAACGTCATGCGATTTAAGTAAGCTATTACGCGAGTTAAAAATACACGAGTGTGTACAATCGTAAAGGAAAATAAAGAAAGAAAACGGTGAATACGTTAGATTAAGTATCAATTGTATAAATATTATCGCTTATGCAGCGCTACGAAATACGTTGTTAACTTTCCAGGCGAAGAGGTTCGTTGTAACGGACGTGTTTTATGCAACGTACGGTCTAACCGAATTCGGCCACGAAAATGAACCGCCGGTCTTACCATTTCCTTATTGCCGCGCGACTCCGATGAGCTTCCAATTTCCGTAGGCGGAACCCGAGCGACTCGCAAAGGCACGCGGGCAACATTTACAATCGCGCGCCGAGACCGTAAAAATACCTACAGATGTGCGCCAGCGCGAAATCGCGCGTGCGCTTTTTACCACCTCGGGCTTTTTATCTCGGGCACGATTCCGCGCATTTCTCCAAATCACCGGCGCGATTAAATAGCGCGCGCGTGAGCGAACGGACGGGGCATATAAACTGTCGCATTCGCCATGAGGCGGAACGCGAAAGAAGCGGCAGCTGCGACGAATCGAGCCGATATTTGATACAGACTCTTCGATACAGCTCGGACCCTTCGCGAATTCCTTCCGCTTTTTACGCGGACGGACGGACCACTGCGAACTCGTCGGGGCTGCGGTTACAGGTATACAAGGCCGTTCCGTGCAACTCTGGTCTCGACTCCCGAAATTCGATTCTTCGATTCTTCGATTCTTCGATTCGAAGGAAGCGGAGGAAGAGGAGGAAGAGGAGGAAGAAGAGGCGGAGGAAGAGGAGGAAGAAGAGGCGGAGGAAGACGAGGAAGACGAGGAAGACGAGGAAACGGAATTAGGATGGCAGACCATAAATATTGCGATCGGTCGGACGTCTCGTCTCGTCTCAGCTCTACAACCGCGTATATATTCGCTCGCGCCTTATTAACCCGAGATGATTATTTTTCTTGGGTTTCGCGACCGCTCGTTATATTCGCGGCGCTTGTGTTCTCAAATTCAGTGGACGGGGTTTAATAGAATTTTGTAGGGCAGTTGGTCGGTTCGCGACGACTCTTCGACGAGACGGTGGTTGAAAAATATTCCGTTGATAACTCGTAACTTTGCCAGATATCGCCTGTATCTGGCGAAATTATACTCGTGGGTTCGAGTTTTTACTCCTACCTCGAGTATAATATAACGACCTACTTGGGACGTTACGACAGTTTCTGTTTGATTTTCATTCGAGTTAACGGTTATATTTTAATATTGAAACATAATAACCGACGACTGCTTATTTGCTTTATAATTTCAACTTTTATTATTTCGTATTTTGTGCACGCGTATGACCCTTATTACATCCGAGCGCGTAATTATAGAAATCACGTTATATCCGATTATCTCGCAATTTTATTCTAAAAGCTTTGATAAATGCTGGTCTTGGACCGATCGTGACTCGTGCGTGAAGTCATCCCAAGAGCCTAAGTTTGTTTTTTACACCCCTCGAAACCGTGGGACTGTACGAACGCGGTCTCTTCCCAAATATGTCTAATGCAGGATCCTCCGGGCAATCTTGGACGAAGCGTTATTTTTTGCCGTATGAAAAAGTTATAGAAACTCAACGATCTTCAAACGAAGGAACCGCGGATGTCACCGACCAACTCCTCCTTAGACCGTTATATCTTTTTTCATAAATCTACAATAATCGTGCTTCCGACGAATTATTTTTGTAAGATTTCGACGCTGAAATCCTGCCGCCTTGAATTTTCTCTTCATCGTTTATTCCGAGCACGAAATCGCGGATAAAATCAATAAATAATTAGACCAAGATTTACGACATTCTTAACTGAATTTACATCTGAAATTACCGAGAGATAATGAAATAATCTAGAAATTACACGGTAAAGCGGTAAAGCGGTAAAGCGGTAAAGCGATAAAGCGAACGCATGCATAAAATAAATTCTATAATTAGAAGAAATTAAAATTTCTCTGTCGAGAATTATAATTTACCGGATGATTCATATAATAATTCGTTTCGATACATTTTTACGCGCTATATAATTGCATTCCCCGCTCGATGCAGGACACGTAAGGCGAACAACTCCGGGAAAAAAGTACCGAAATGTCTTCGGGCACGCTTTCGCATCGAGGAACATGCGACAACCGCGTGCCCGTTAACATTAAGGGGGAAGAAGTTGGCATTGTTACACAAATTCCCGTATCCGAGGTTTGATTTACATTCCCGGACTTGGAGACGAAGTTGTCGAGACGCTTGGAGACGCGCGAACCCGCGGAGGAAGACGCGGTCTTTACTCTACCCGGAGTAACTCTACGCGGAGGTGGGCCTCGTTAAATCCCGGACGTTTGCATTTTCGCGTGAAAAACGAAGAATCGGTCGGCATTAGCTGAGCCGTCGGCAAAAAGGAAGCCCCGGTCCGAGGCCCTCGAGCGCTCCTTATAAAGTAAGTGCGCCGATGTGCCGACGCGGCAGCGGCAGTCCCACGACCATCCGGCGGTGAGGCCCACGGGGACAGAAGGAAGCGGGCCTTGCGCCACGCACACGCGTCTCCAACAGGGGGAGCGGAACACGCGCGTCTTTTGGTACCGAGAATGGAAGACTCGCTCGTCGACCGAAAACCCGCGGGAAACTCGCGCGAGTCGTAGTGGGAACGTCTACCGTCTCTTCGCGACGTATGTTTATTTTTAGATTTTTAGACGAGTCTGGGTATTAGTCGCGCGCCGCCCGGAAGAGCGACCGAGACGCGGACCTATTCACTATTACAAACTCCGAGATTATGCATAAAAAGCGGAGTTTCGTTGCGATGAAATTAAAAGTCTGTAACCGACACGTTACACCTACGTTTCCCGTTATGCGATAGCTAATTGAAATACAACGTTATATAATATGTATATTAAATTACCAGGAAAATTTTTGTTTGGAAAGCCGTACCGTGGAGTATCGCGTGTTGCGGGCTTCAATTTTATTTTAAATGATTTATATACATCCGATACCTTTAGCGGATAAAATATTGTAACAGTGTAATTTTAAATTAATTCTATGTCACTGATGTAACGGCCTGTAAACTATTATGCCGAATAATTGGAGAATGTTAATGGTTGTTCCGAACTTAAAAAAAATACTCCTTCCCGTAAATCATAATAAAAATATGCGTATCGGAGAAAACAATTTCGTACGCGCTAAATACGAGTCGACGGAGTGGATATAATATTTACTTCGGTATAATTTATTTCATTTTTTACGATTTAAGCTACCTAAGAAAATCATTTATAAATGGCGCGGTTACATATGTAATGAGCACGTATTCGAGGATTTAGTCGGAATACGCATGATAATCGCTTGGTATATTTCGAGAGGAATATACGACGATTATCAGTCAAGATACCGCTTAAACTATGCCGGTAAACCGCGCATAATTTTACGTCGCTAAACACGCGAAACGAGGCTTGTGACAGGAAACGGTATTATTGCTCTAACGACGTCGCGAATTAATATTAAAAAACCAAAACATAATTTTCGGACGAAAATAAAAATGTGGCTTAATGATACGATATGTAGCCGATGTAAAAACAAAAGGAATATAAATACGGGTACGAGTCGAGAGAAAAGGCTTACTGGAAAAGGTTACTCCTGAATTAATTTTAATTGGAATATGGTCGAAAAAATTAATCGATCGACCTTCGCACGGACTCTCGTATCGACTCTCGTACTCGAACACGCGTTTAAATCCATTTTATATTTTCTTATTCTTATTAACAATTTTTTAAACAATAGCAATGGACAACTCGTAGTTGCGTAGCTGTGATTTATTTAAAAAATATACGAACGTAATGCACGTAATTATTATAATAAACGAATCGATATACGTTCCCGTAAAAAAATGTACAAAAAACTCGCTCGATCGTAGGATTTCTTTCGTCGACGTAAACATTAATACGAACATAAAATTTCAATCGCGTATAAATATTTAACGATGATAAAACACAATGTCCAACCTTCGATTAAAACTATTTTTAAAATACACGCGCGGTAAAATTTCCACGTCGAGGCACTCGAGCGTTCCTTCGAATTGGGGTAAATCTTAAAAATCGTTTTCGCTGTATTATATTAGAAAGTCGAGGGTCTGGATCCGTGCGCGATCCATGCGCGATCCGTACGCTAACTCGATGAACCGATCGATCGCGAGGTTCGATTCGCGCGGCGATAAGTTTCGCGGATAATTTCGGAGCCAGTTGTCTCGATCCTCCCACGCGTCGTTAGCGCGCGTAAATCCGGGCGCCTCGAACAAAAATCAATTATCTCATCCGGTCGCCGTCGACTCATCGGCACGCACGCGAACGACGCGAACGAGAACGAAAGTTCCCGAGCTTCGCGGCGCCGTTCCGTTCTTTAATTGCGGTTAATTAGCGAAGGCTGCTCCCGATATTCAAGCTCGTGACCAAGTCCCAAGTCACATGCGATCCGTTGCGCCTCTCGACGACTCGCTTTAGAAATCTCGGTGCTCGCTTGTAGGCGAGATGTGCGTAAAAGGAGCATCAGCATCCGAGAGAGCAACTTATTTGGAGGTAAAAAGTAACGTCGTCGAAAGTGCAGGTTTCGATTACCATATTGACCGATAATTCTTTCCTTTTATCAATCTTATGGAATCCGATCCTTTGGCTCCGAATACTAATTATTATTTAAATAATATTTACTCTTTAATCCAAGTAAATTTATCGACAATAATATATCGACATCCGCCGTTTATTATACCGAGGTAATAACAAACTTTTTTACGTAAACTTGAATGCATTGTTGATTTATTTCAGCAAATGCTTGAACACGTATGCGTTAGCGACAATTTATTTAAAGCAACGAACGCGATAACGACTACCAACGGTTAAATATATAAGAATTTTTTCAAATCTGACGCTATTAAAAAATGATTACATCCGATACAAACGTACGCATGCGTTTAAAACATTTTCAGTTTTAAATACGAACGAACGAAACGAAGAAAAATTATGATATTTTATGCTTTAAACTTTTAATTAATAAATATCCGAGACGATACATAGCAATGCTCCAAGATGAAGGGGGAAAAATTAAAGTTCTGAAATATTAAACTCGAAAAATGAAATAAATATTTCCAACACCAAAATAATAGAGTTATCAAAGTGCGTCGATCGGCTCGTTAGATGTACATTTTTCATCAGAATATATCTACGTCTAAAAGTAAAAAATTACAGTTCATAATAGTAATTATATTGCACTTGGTGCAACTCTCGTTTCTTTCGTTCGAGCTCCGCTGAAAAATTTGAAGTTTCTTTGACAGTGAAAAGAGATACGACGCTCCGACGCAAAATCTAAAATTATGCGTTAAATATTGCTCTTGCCTGTAATCCGAGGATACCGGTCGTTATAATTCTAGATATTAAAAGGTTAACTTTACGCGTTTTAATACAATTTAAGAAGAAGGATATCGCGGGGCACTTAATAACGTTTGAAATTATACGATCTAAAAGGTACGAAGTAGCGAGCGTAAAAAACGATGCATCCCGAGAATCCTTTCTTTACTCGCGTTCGCTAAAGCTCGGCGTGGATTTGCGAGCAAATTTTTAAAAAGGTATCCGAAGCGCCGAAATATAAAATATTTTAATAGTTTTCACACGTGGCGCGCACAATGCGATAATTTGCGGTTGGCCGTTCCGTGGCGTGACAGACAAATTAGATGCACTACTTTATAGCCCGTTCGCGGGCATTTCGGACGCAACGAGCGATGCCAAGGACTCAATTAACTCCCGGGGATTTTATGAGGGCGGAGCTCTCGAAACTCTGGAGAAAGAGAGAGAGAGGGAGAGAGTTCGGCGTTGAGCAAGAGTAATGTTAATTGGGTTTTCGCGCGAATTGCATTCGCTCGCTCGACGATTGGTCCACGCGTCCGTCCGCCCGTCCACGGGAATTATGCACTCCTCGGCCGTCTCGCGGACGCTTTACGAGTTGTTAAGTAGTTTAGCGCTGCTTATCCCCCGCTCGCCACCCCACCAATGGTTCCGCGGCTCGAATTACCCAAGGGGAACTATACCTAAGTCGTTCCACTCCGCCGCCGAACGACGTTTCTAAACCAACGCGTCGGATCCCCGATGCCCGGGCGATCCCCGAAGGCCGTTTCGCCTGCCAAAGGGAACCTTCGACGACGCGACTCCTCCGCCAGAGTACGCCGGAGTAAGCGACGGAGTAAGCGACGGAGTAAGCGACGGAGTAAGCGACGGAGTAAGCGACGACCGACTCCGAGCCCGAGTAATAGGAAGTGCAATTATCGCTTGCGTGAAAGAAAGCGTTTCGTCGGTCATTCCGCTCGTGACGTAAGCATCGTTTCTCTTCCAGCTTTTCAATTTTATTGCCCGAACCGCTTCCCAGCTGACCTTTCGCTCGCCGGTAAACCAAGATAGTTTCGAGGAACGGGTTTTCTTCGCCGAGTCGCGGTGCTCCGTGAAAATTTCAAACGGATCCTGCTCCAAGTTTTTTGCGAGTCCGCGGTGAATCGCCGACGCTATCGAGTAAGAATCGAAATTCATCTCGAATAACGAGCTGCTTTCTTCGACTTTCTTTTTTTCGTTAGAGCCGAGTCGATAGCGGGAAAGTTTTAAATTTGTGTCGAGATAACGCAAAAGAGCGACGCGACGTTCGATCGGTACAAGATCCAAAATCGGTGGGACGACGTCTTCCACCTCCGCGATTCTCCGCTAGCAACCGAAAGTTCGCGATCCTCGGTAGCGTCCAACGCCCTCGTCTTACTTACACGGGAGTCGATCGGAAACAATGAAACCGCCCACGAGACGCGTTTCATTACAGCTATTATATTTGTTTATCGCGACGATAAACGAAGGCTCGCGAGGCTCGTAAATCTCAGCGCGCGAATTCGTCGGAGCGAAATGGCGATTAGCTTGTTGCGAGGGAGAGAGCGGGGTAGAGAGCGGGGTAGAGAGCGGGGGAGAGAGCGGGAGAGAGAGAGAGAGAGAGAGAGAGAGAGAGAGAGACGGAGGTGCGGCACGTGTCGCACGCACGAGGCCGAAACGAGAGCGACGTGGGCAGATCGCGCGACGCCCCAAAACCTTGCGCGAACGACCTCGGCGATGAGCTCGGAGAGAAAGAGCGCGCGATACTTTTCTCGTTATCAGTCGCGGATACGTCGACGGACGCGTCCAAGGCTTCGGAAGACTCGAGTGGAAACGACATCTTCTCGCGAGCTCGAACCGCGGTTGACCTTAAAAACGCGCCGTAATTATCGATGCGAACCGCGGAGGCCAATAAAGCTCGATTTACAGTAACGGGTAACAGTTTACGGGTACGCGTTGCGAGAGTCGTCCTTCTCTTTCTTCCTCTAGCGGACTCGTACATCACGCATTTTCACTCGCGAGTCGACGCGGAGTTACGATAACGTCGCGCCTTCGCGGACTCGCACGTGCCGGTCTTGTGTTATTAACCTAAATTGCTGGGCTTCTCCGGTTCGTTCGCGCGTTCGTCTTGTGACTCCTTCTCCTTCCCTCCGAGTCCGCGGAACGACTTCTTTGCTATTTCCACGCGGATCGTGCGATCGTCGAACGACGGCCCAACCCCTTTAATTTCTCGAGGACGGCAAATTTTGATTTATGGTAAACGCTCCTCGTTTTGAGCGAACCAGCCGATAAAACGAGCTCTTATTTGGTTGAGAAATAGCTTTTACGTTGCTCGTATTTATTCTCGGAGCGCGAGTATTCGTTCCTCGCGGTGTCGCCAAGGCACCTGCTTTTAGCGTTTGCATTAATCCTTTCCAACGCCTAGAGTAATCTATTTTTCGGCCAAGTCCGTCCAACGCGTTCGAATTTAGCTCCAGCGATAAAAAGCAGCGATCGTGAAATCGAAATTATTGCGCTTTTAATTGATTTATCCGGGAAGAAAAATATCCGAACCTGTGAAATCGCGTACCGATGGATATTTAAATTTAATAAGGAATCCTCTTGTACCGAGAAAGTACCGCGAAACGAGAGAATTCTTAAATGAGTTTCTTATCTGGTTGCATAAATCTTTAATGCCTGGATATTGTTTATTTTCTTATTCTTTAATTATTTGTTTGTTTGTTTATTGTTGCGTCACGACTACAGTCATTAGCGCATTGTTAATACGCGCATATTTTTAATTACTTTTAACGTTAATCGTTATTATTTGTAAGTGGAAAGGTTGTCTCTATCGCGAATTTTAATTTACGCTAAAAAAACGTACATTTAATAAAGTAATTAAGAAAGGATAATTTAAAAAATATAAGTAGAATTTTTATTTTGCTCGAAGGTAAATTTATTGCGGCGATAATCGTTTATGCCAAAAGCCGATAATTACAATTTTTGATTCTTCAAAATGCAAAAAGAGATATTGCAATATCGAAAGTAACTTTTATTCTTCTACGAGAAGAAAATAAGTTTCTTTGTTAGGTTAAAATATTTTTGTCCAATAATTTCATAAAACGTAACGATGAAAACTAAAAAATATTAAATTTGTATCGAACGTGGTAGAAAAAAATTTAAGAATATCGATAAAAAATTTAATTGTTAAAAATCACTGATCCGAATAATGAAATTGTATTCGCGAATGAAAAAAACTTGAATTCGATAACAAATATATAACAATGAACTCGTCCGAACGAAAAGAGAAACACCAACGGAAAGATAAAATTCGCAAACATAAAATTATATAAAAATGTAAATAAAATGTGTCAATCAAAACGAAGTTTGATAATTGCGTACCGAAACTCGTGCGCGAATCAACGGAAAATATCTTATTAAAAAATAATTAACTTTTTTTATCGAAAATCGGACGATCGAAAAAATATAAAAAAACGAACGCAAAATTATAACCGAATAACATTTTATCTTTCGTTAAAAGTCTGGCCTGACCAAAGCACCTCTCGAGATACAATAATTTTTGTTGGTATATCGGTAACTCCTCGCGTTGGTCAAACATAACGTCGCCTCAACAGAATATTTTTCTCGATGTCACCGTAAAGTGGACGACAGGCGGTCTCTCGCGACTCTGCGATACGTGCGCTCGAGCATATCTGTGCTAATTGCGCGTCACGATGACTCTGTTCGATAGACCCGGTCTCGAATACACTCGCCTTTCGCTCGCAGCGACTTGGGTTGTGACTTGTATGGCGACGGCGACGACGACGACGACGACGACGACGCGCGTAAACTCGTACGCATACTTTCACGGGGTATAGTTAGATAAGTATCGTAAATTTGTTAGTTAGATCAAGGCGCGAACGAACCCGGTTTTCATCCGCGAGTCGTGTAATTATTTGACTCTGGAAAAGTGCAATGATCTATCGCACGCTTCATTGAGCAGTCGCTTTCGTACTTGGAAATTGCGTCTGGTATTTTTGCTTTGATTTCTTTTGGCGTTCGGTGCTTGAAAAAATGTTTACGATGTGGGTGTAAAAGAGTGGTAAAATTAATTTTCAGTCCATTTTTAGGCGCTTTCCTTATTTTTATTCGATCGCTGAATGAGTTCACGTGCTTGTTTTTATTGTTGCTCTTCGTATCGCTCGATGAATAGTCGAGTGGAAACGTTGGTGTACTTTTTCTTTTCGCTGTATTAATATTAAGAATTTAGCGTGCGATATTAGCAGGCGATAGAATAAGTTCAAAAGTTACGCGTAGATTAGTAAATCGACAAATATTTACCAGTCCCGTATTATTTCGTAAAACGAACGTACGTTTTTGTTCGGAAAGAATGACGAACGATGCAAAAGTTGTGCAAATTGATAATAACAACAATTAAATTGTTTAAATTTTATGGATGTAGAAAATATTAATTCACCGAGATGATTAATTCGTACGCTCATTCCAACTATTTGTGTAATATTGTAATAATCGTACGCGTGTGAATATCGTATCTGAAAAGCGTATCGCGAAGAATATTATAGAAAAGTAAAATAAAACGTTTTTGCATATCCAAGGTTACGCGTAAATAAACACAGAGCTGATAATTTTGTGAAAGAATAAAGAATAAAGAATTCGTTATAAATCATCGGCTTATATGTTTAAGGTAAATTCGAATTCAAAATAAAAACAAGAGAAAACCGCTGTAATATTATTTCAATTACCAGCATTAAGTTAAAAATAACTATTTGCATTTGACTTATGCACGGCATTACCGCATTCGGTTTCACGAACACGGAAAAGAAAAAAGTTACGAGCCTATAGGCTTTCAATTATATCCTTCTCGGATATTAAATGAAATTTTCATAAGAATTGGTTTTCGCCCACCGGTTCGCGCTCCAGACAACATCACCTCGTCTCGCACTTACATCCGAATGTCGGCGGAGGGTTAATGTATGTGCAGTTTCCACGCTATGAATTGGTAATGGGCCCCGTTCGCATTTAAATACGTTATTCGTTTACGGATGATACGTCGACTGCTTTTAAACCTTTACATAAGGAATGTCAAGGCGTCATCCCTTCTTTATATTTATAGACTCAAGTGGCTCGTGTCAAAATTAACACTTTAGACCTTCTTCGTTGGACTTTTCAAATGTATATATTTACATTCGGATCTCAAAATGGAAAGTGAAGTTTCTTATCTCAACTGGAATTTTTATTTTTGAGTTTCTCTGTTTCTCATTGGCAATAGATGATAGTCTTGTTTATCTTATCAACGTAACGACGAAAACAGGAGAAATAAATTAAAAAGTAAAATATCAAAAGTAAAAACGTACTAAAAAGGAAATTCGATGCTAAAATTGCATAATGTTAAATACGTTGATCGAAAAAGTTTTGATAAATAATATAAAGTAGTCGTTTTAAATGGTTTAGCGATCGAATCGAAAGATTTCCCGTAGTTTACAAATCGATATTCTTCGTCTATGTTGTCCTAAACGCTTAAAAATTGAATAACATATCGTAAATTTGTATCGCTCGATTCGAATTTAATCATTTTGACGTTAAGATCATTAATCAATTTACGTATTTAGGTTTAAAAATTTATTTCCTGATACAAAGATATTAAAAATAAATAACTGTCGCCCAATTTTTTCGTAAACTCAAAGTTCTAGCTTAATCATCCATCGTTACGTTATCGATGTCCAATTAAAAATAATATTAAAAAATAAAAATCGCATCGAACGATACGAATTCGAACATTGACAAATCGTGTAAAATACAACCTTACGCGTCTAAATTGCGGTGTACGGGTTTTTTTTATAAAATAATAAAATACCTCTACACCTTTATTGCAACGTAACGTCTTTTGTAGTTCAGTCTATTACATATTTTCACTTTTCCGTATCATTGCCTCGAGCCTTCGCGTATAATTTTCAATTAATTTAATAAACGATCGACGCGATAATTTTTCGATTGGACGAGACGATAAACTTATCCCAATAAGTTTGAATACGAATACATTATCGAGTCGGAGTCACCATTCTTCTAAAATCACCACGGAGAAATGGAGAAATACGGTACGAACGTAGCACGGTCGGATCGTTAGATAAGAAACAAACCGCCCCCGTCGATCAGCTCGCAATGAAAATATTTTCCTATATTTCGTGGAGATAAATAAGCCGAGTCGTTTGCTCGGTAGACAAAACAAACACGAAAAACACGAATCGGTCTACGAGTTAGTCTACGCAATAACAATTGATTCACATCGATACATCAAACGTATTCTCGTTAGATTGGACGCGATGTTTTCCTCGCAGGTGTGGTTTCTCCCGTAGCCGTGTTTCACTTTCTCCCGCGGGTTAGGCGCGTAGACGAGAACGAGAAGACAAAGGCGGCGAGGAGTTGAGGGAAGGAGCTAGAACGGAAAGGGGAACGATCGATCCGTGAGACCCTCGAAGGGCCTCTCCCACAGTCCCACCTACTTTCCAAGTATCGGACTCACGGCTCGTCATCGGGCGTAACCGCGACGAGTTACCTGCTCGACGGGATCGGGTGCATACGAGCGCATACGTGGTTACAAATAGGTCGCACCTGCTGCTACCGCTCTATCGCGCTCGTCGTAGCTCGCTTCCTTGCTTTTCGTTTCTCCTCGCCGCTCGTCTCGCCTGTCGTCTCGACCCCATCTCGTCCCCATCTCGTCCCCATCTCGTCCCCGTCTTCCCCGAGGAAACAACGACGAGGCGCTATCTCGAACGCGGCGCTCGGTTCGTTGGCCCCGTAACTCGGCTGTGATTCTTTTATGAAATTCATCTATCGCGCGGATAGGAGTTTTTGGAGCGAACTCCACTGTCCACGGGAGTCCAAGACGAGCCGACTCGAATTGAGTTATGGACGTCGCACCGGGAGCGAGCAAAAAACTTACGACTCCGTGGCTTAGGTGAGTAATTATTCGCGCGATGAGTCTTTCGTTATCTTGGACGAGTCTAGGCTGGGGATCCGGATATCGATTCTGTTTTTTTCCTTCCTTCGCGTTACTCTAATTGCAGCCTGTATAAAATTCAACTTGTTTTACGAAATACTTAAACAAGTGGTACTGTACTCGTAAATTATCGATGCTTCCAACAAAATAATAAATATTGGAATAATAAACTAAGAATGCCCTCGGCATTAGAGACCCGAGATAAGTACAGCCTCTTGCTTTATGATCTAACCCGACATTAGGATATCTTTTATTGCGGTCGAGTTTTATTGATGCTACTCGGGCCCTTCGATAGACGCGACGACGTGTACGCATTTGAACGTCGACGCGTCTTGCGGAAGTGCTATTATGTATTAATCGCTCTTACTTAAGGTCTCGTGTACCTGCATTCGAGCCTGGCTTTCGAAATTTCTTTTAACTGGTCTATTGTGTAAAAGAGAGCTCCTACAATTTCGTCTTTCTTCTGTTGAAGTGATAAAAAAAATTGGTCTCGGTACTGCGCACGTATTATTAATGCGTATGATTAATTAGTGATAATACAATGATAATTTTGTTCCAATGAATCAAGTCCGTTACATCATCGATAATCTGCTTATTTATCTTCCAGAACCTTTGTGAAATTGTAAAGTCTTTGTTTTGATTATTTTGTATTATTTCGTTTGTTGCATTTATGGAATAATTCGTCGACTCGTTTATATTATAATGATACCAATTATCAATAACTGAAATAAATATTATTTACTTCGGAATTCTTTAAACTTTGATTATTTTACTAAATACTTGCAATGTTGATGCAATTTATTCTACAAAGTATTTCTGTTTTAAAAATTTCGAAACACATTATAACGAATAACATACAATAGTTAAAAGACACGACATTTATCGTTTTCTGATTTAGTTTTAATTTTTCTATACGCAATAAAATACTTATCAAAATTTATGCATTTTCTACCAAGAAAACAACGCAATATTAAAATAATAATTTATTATATTCATTGATAGAAATATGTTGAAATTTAACCAATTAAGGTTTTATTCACTTTAATCGGGATAAAGATGAAAATAAATACAAATTTTCAAAAATTTTACTTTACACTATTAATATTTTATAAAAATCGGTGTATCAACACATTTATCTTTTATTTCATTTGATCAAAGATTACTAGATACGTAATAAAATTATAAACAAAAAATGTGAATAGAATTAATAACATGAATATTATTATAAATTAAATATTATAAAATAATTGTAAAATATATGTATAATATGTAATCCTTATATGTATTTTAAACTTTATTTATATAATAAAAAAAAATCTGTTAATATCTATAAATTATTTTTAAGTACATCATTTTATTAATAATATTATATTAAAACTAAATTTTTAGTTATCGATTTGCCTGTTACAATGTTATTTTACACTATTAAATAGTAACTAGAAACTGATAACCATCAATTATAACATAATTTGTACTTTATAGAATCTAAACATCTCGAAAGATAAATTTGAAATGAAATAAATTTACGATATCGAAAATTCAAAGTTGTATATGAATTTAATGTAATCTATAAGACAATCAAACGGAACAAATAAAAGTATAAATTTAAACTTTATACTTTTATTTAATACTTTGTTTTTGAAAAACAATACCAGAAAATTTCAATTTTTATTTCAGGTATTTATCATTCGAAACGACATCGTCAGTCTTTACGAATTCTCTCTATGCATTTTCTGCGCCAAAAATACTGTGACCCGTAAGGCTCAATTTTAATGATATGTGTGTATAGTCGACGCATACATTAGCTGGTGAAGCTTTGTTTCATTCGATTCGACAGAGAATGCAAATATAGGCTTGTTAACTCTTTAAACAGTAACTTTTCAATGACCTCTGCGTACATATCAATTCAAAAGGCATTGAAAAGAGATGCTTTGTTAATTTAAAAATTCCAAGTTTGTTAAAGCTGCAACAAGTTTGTGCTGGATCTGACGTTTATCATTAAGTAAGCACATACTTTTTAAATATTTTACATTTCTGTCTGTGACGTTTTTCTTTTCATTCTTTTTGAATAAATAGTTCACGGAAAGGATTATCGGTTCTTCGAAAGGTTACTTTTCTTCCAATGTACTTTTTTTAATAGTACGCAATTTTACAAGGATAATTTATTTTTATCTTACGTTCTAGGATACCATTCGCGTTTCAACGCGTATAAAATTTATGTAACTTAAGGACGCAAGCCGCGATTTAATGATGTTGATAACATCTTAATTTATCTCGTTACGATCAATTGTTTTCATGGCAAACTATGTCTCTTCGAGTATTATTTATTTTAATTCAAACTTGTAAACATTTTTTTCCATGAAATACAAGAAAATTCATAATTAACGGAACATTTTCAAACGACTTTTAAATATTTGTGCTATTTCTTGCAATTAATATTTTGACGAATGCAATAAAGTTTGCGTGACGGTTTGCAGAAGTTATTTTTCTGGTATGTTATTTTTTGTACTTAGAGACCGACGATAAGCTTACGTAAAAAATACCATTGGCAAGGACATCAACGTTAAATTATTCATCGACTACAATATCCTTCGTACCGCTCGGATATCCTGGAATACACGACTGGCGTAAATAAAAAAAGGTAATCCAGAGCGAGAAAACATGAATCAGTGAGAACGAGGATCGAAAAGCTACAATTGAATCGCGTACCTTGAATATCATAAAAAGACATCTGGCGATGTACTCGATCGTTGTTTTTTGTGTCTCGAATCATCGTCGACTCGTTTTGTCTCGCCGGAATAATTTCGCCGTTCGATCGGCATTACGGCTTTAACGAGTAACCGATACACGAATAACTTGTTCGAGAAACGAAAATTATATTTCAAAACTGATTCGTGTGCCAATCATCGGCAGATCGCAAGTATAAGTAATTTTTTGATGGCGGATGATGAAAAAGGTTCAACGTTGTCAAGGATTCCGTTAGCGGCTCGTTTAAAAACCTAAATATTGAACGGTTCAACGATCGTGATTCGTAATTATTTGTACACAGAGCGTAACGTAATTCGTTAATAATACTAAATAGCGAAGAATTTACACGGATACGCGTCCACAAATTGATCGTTTAAAATAAAGCAAATTCCACAGGTAATCGCGTTCTCCAAATATCTTTATCTTGCCGCGGCTACCGGTAATCCTACCTGTCCATTAGAGGCGGCACAATTAGAGTTTCCACGTTCACCGCGTCACGAGTCAATTTACTTTCACTCGAGAAAATGTTATTTAAACGAAATAAAGGAACGAAACTGCTTACGGGCGTGCATTAAAAGCGCGTAGGCAGCGTCAGCTCGTATTTCTTGCGAGGTTTTTGCAGGTCGGAGCGAAGCCCGAGACAGAGAAGAGCCGAAGGTTCCATCGATTCCGATTGGTCTCGCACGGCATCGGTCGATTCGGACGCGTTCCCGGTGCCGGCGCAGGGCTCGACCAGGTCGTGGAAAAAAACCCGGCCCCTTCGCTCTTGGTTTTTGCTCGGGACCGCGGCGCGCACGAAAATACCTCGGGTCTCTTTCTCCTAGAGCCCCGGCCCTCCCCACCAAGGCCGACCTCGACGACGAGGCTCTTTGCCTCCTTCCGCCCGGACTCGCGCTCTTCTCTTTTCGGGTTGCGCAAGAAAAGCCGAGAGACGTGAGACGCGAATCAATCGACCGTAGGTGCATCGAAACGCGGCGATGGATCGCGATCGCGGTGCGAGGCTCGGGTATTCGACATCGGCATCGACATCGCATGACTCTTAGCTCCTTATTTAAATCAGGAGCACGCGTACCGCTCGCTAATTGATGGAGCGCCGTTCGGGAGGATATCCAACACTTGTAGCTAAAAAGTTGCGGTGTCGCTTTGTACCGGCGTTGCTTAGGCGTAGCGCGAGTATCGTTATCTTGGAGAAAGTCCGAGTGATTCGTCTTTGCTGACGATTGTATCCGGTGACGGCGAGCGAGGAATATCCATCGAGTATTAACCGAAGCGTAACCTTTTCCATTACCTCGGGTTCGCCCGGAAAAGACTCGGACTCGTTGACACCGACTCTAAATTCGACGCGGTACGTCGTCGCGTCTCCCCCGGGACAAAAGCGGTCCAACTGCAATCGCGATTATTGGTTGCGTCCGCTCGAGCCAGATTCGGTTCGTCGATGGCCTCGCACTTGGCCTCCAAAGGCAAATCGCTCCGGTCAGCTGACCGCGAGCGTAAGTTTAAAAGCGCCTCGGCTCAGAGACGTCGCGCGCGACTCGGCGAGCGAGCGAGCGAGCGAGATAGAGCGGAAGAGAGAGAGAGAGAGAGAGAGAAAAAGAAAGACGCAGAGTAACAAGAGTCACTCGCCCGATACGCGCGAATTCGAAGATCGGCGGCATCGGGAGCAGCTCTTTTTTGCTCGCAAAAAGTCGGAGCTCGCGAAGCGAATGCTACCGACGGCGTCCCCCCACCAACCGACGCTCGGTCGCGAGACGCGGCGCGTGTCAACCTTGCCTTGTCCTTGAAAGGACGCAACCGAGAGAGTGAGAGAGAGAGAGAGAGAGTACGAACGGCGCATATTGCTGCTGGCGGCGCGTGCACCACTGACAACGAGGCGCTCGAGGCGCCCCCGCGTCCTTTCGAACTCGTTATCGGGCGATGGATCGGTCGCGGGAGGAAGTCGCGTAGGGTAGACGGGAGAGCTTCGGTTTCGATAACGCGTCCCGGAGTCGTCCCGGGAGATTCGGAAGTCGAGTGTTCCGAGGCGGCGCGTCCAATTCGGTAAATATCGTATCGATGTATCGGCCGAGGATGTAAGAAAGTACTAGTGGTTTACTGTATCCCGTGGATGGTGAGCGGACGACCGTCGGTCCAGATATAAATTTATTAACGAGGCGTTCTAAAACGAGCGAATTACAGCTGTTGCGAGTCGAACATTTTTCGCCGTGTGAACTCTCTTTTTCATACACGGAACGAACGACGCGAGTTTGTAACCGATACTTCGCTTTTAATTAAGACGTTATTAATTGGATTTTTTGGCAATCGAATCGATCCCGATACTTATACGATGCACGCAAAAAATGCGTCTCGACTTGCAACGCTAGTTTTTATGCATACGTGTATACGCGTACACCCGGATTCACATTGAAAGATAAATCAACAAATCTAAATTGAGTCGAAAGTTCAACCGCGTAAAAGAAGCTAAAAAAATAAAACTAACGATAGCTTCGATATCGATACTAAGCTCGAAACTATCGTTTTTTCGATAACCGAATAAAATCCATTTTTTGCACGATATTGTAATTTAGAAACATGGAATAGTCGGTCTGCCATCGGCTTATTTTATAATTGTGTTTTCCGATTGCTTGGTTATTTAATCTTGCGTATCGAATATTCACCGATTTCTCTATTTATTCTACTGTAAATAAAATTAACGATCGATCGGAATGAAACGCTCTTTTAGTTTTTTATAGAAAAAAATATTTTGTTAGAAAAAATACTAGTCGTTTGCAAATGTTTTGCGACGAATGCTATGTTTAGTGTATCGCGAAAAATATTCTGTTCCCTAATATTACGAAATACGTTTTAATTTATCTAAATTTTGCGTATCTTGCAATTATAATTAATATTAAATATTTGTCGTTATTCGTTTTTTAAATTCTTTCGATTAATTTGCTTGCGATAGGTACATAAAAAATTGCCCCTTTTTTATCGTACGATTCAAAAATTGTATGTATTTCAAAGAACGATGTAACGATCTCAACTTTTGAAACATTTTTATCAATTAAAGTAGGTCAAACGTTCCATGCGTCGATTAGTTGGGCCAGTAAAAAGATATTACATTGATGCCCATTTACTACTTTATATTACTGATAAAACTAGTATCCTTGACCGAAATTAGATTTAATGTCACGAGTATACCGTTTACAAGGACAATTTTCGTAAAAATATTTAAGTTCATAGAACGAAACGTAGAATCTAGCATTTATCAATAGGAACAGTTTGTTATTGCACAATTACAATGTTTACGATAAAAAAATTCCTGTAGTCTATCGATAAGTTCTATTACGATAAGTTATGAACACAAGTGAAAAATTAGAATCGTCGATTCGCTGGTCGAAACGCGTTAGATTACGAAAAACTGTTCAAATTTTGTAATTGTAAAAAATTTTAAGATCGATACAATTACACATAGTTGTTCGATAAAATAGTTGGGTATACATACGAACGGTATACAGTCGATAAATCGCTACAGCAAATAATTGAAGCGGATCCAAACGTCTTCTTTATTACAGAAAATGAGTAAGTTCATGGTAGCGCAACGTTCGATATCAGAAAATGATTAACCAATAAGCCTCGTGCCAACTTCGATCTAGAAAACGTATCTATTAGTTGTTTAGACTTTGTCGAATGACGTACAACAGGTCATTCTACAAGAGAAAAGCAAAAAAATATTAAAACAAATGTATAAAAATTACGTTAACGAAACGACGTTATCGTCGTTAAACTCAACCATGTCAAAAAGAGGTATGTACAATTACGTTTCGAAAACTTGGACGCGAAGGGAGAAACGTGAAGGAATCGTGAAAGAATCGTGAAAGAAACGTAAAAGAAACGTAAAAGAAACGTAAAAGAAACGTAAAAGAAACGTACGTACGAATATTTGCAACTCGATGTATTATTTATTACAGCGAGAAACATCGTCGCGCGCATATCAATACGTTGCTTCTGTTTTGCGAAACGACGTACGTAACGGAAGATGTATACGGACGGAAGGTAAGACTAATTATCGGACTCCTTTTTCATAATTCGTAAACAAGTGCGATGCTTATCGGGGGATACAAGAGGAGGAAAGCGCGGAGGTACGAGTACCGAACCAACCCGATACGAGATAATTATCTCTTTATAATTTCACGCGACAATGTAACAATGGAGAGGAATTACCCGGGACGGAATACGTTCGCTCGCTGCACCGATACATTCCGAGTACAGAGTACTTTCTATTTAACGCTTATCTAACCTATAAATTTAACGTTTCAAGGCACGAAACAAAAATCCGCTCGATATCGATGCTTTACGTAAACGGCGTGTTTGGTATTGCATAGACATCGGGAGAGAGAGTGAGAGAGAGAGTGAGAGAGAGAGTGAGAGAGAACGACGAGCGCCGGTATCTATATCAATTAACCTCTCGGGAATCCCAGGGTTGCGAGGTCTGGTCGCTCGGTTTAATTATGCAAATTCTATTCCGCTCGGTTTTCGAAATCGCTTCGCGCTTTGCTCCGAGCCTCGTATCGCCTCTCGACTCGAACGCGTACGCGTCGCGCCATTCGCATCGAGTCATCGCCACCGACGCTCGACCCCGTCATCGTCCCCGCCCGCCCCGCTTCCTGTTATCCTCGCGGTGGCTTTAACGAGAAACGAAAATCCAAGCCGAGTCGGCGAGTCGGCGAGTCGGCGACTGGGCTCTTATCGACGAGACTCCGCGCCGAGCGGGAAAATAAAAAGCCCGGATAACTGGAAACGTACTTTTCCAGCTAATTTTCATCGCGGCTCCGGACTCCGCATTCCCCGGTGACGCACCGCTAGCGATAAGAGCGAAATCGTTCCGCTGACGAACGGGAATCAGCTGTTGGCTAAATTTAACGCCGAGCTTTCCCGAGGTCTGGACCACGCGACCGAGCCAACGTCACCAAGTCATCGGACCGACTCGTTCCTGCGCACCAACTTATCGCTATCGCTCGCTATCTTTCGATCCCGCAACCGATTTCATTCCGACGTACGCGCGGCTGCGATACGCTTTATCGGAACGCTTATCCTCGTACCGAGGACGTTGAAAACGCTCGAGCGAGCGAAGCTTCCGTTTCGCTTATTAAAAATACGCGGGTAAATAGCGAAAAATAGCGGTGTATTTTTATATTTTTATACCCATTTTTTTACCCACCCCCGCCTCGCGAGGAGAAAGCGGATCTTAAAAATACGATCGGTGTTGGGTTGGCCGAGAGTCCGCCAGACGGCAGCACGTCTCTGACGACCGGGAGGTGGACTTTTGGGCACGAGCTCCGTCGGCCCTGGGAGGGAGGGACTCACGGGGGCCCCGGGGATTCCCTCGATCGCCACCGGGTGGAGCCACCTCACCGACCGAGGCTCGATCACCTGCGATCGCGCTCAGTCCTACCGCCGGGGTCCGTCGGTGTAGGATCGCGCGGCTTCCTCCGCTTTTTTTCTTCGCGGGGGATTTTCAGGGCTATCGCTGCGATCGATGGATCCTCGCTCCGATAACGATGTTTTATTTCCTTCTTTATATTTACATTTAAGATATTTGACGTTTGTCCTAGAAACGTTTTAACTCGTTCTTTGCAGCCTAGCGTTCATTTTCGCGTCGTCTATTTTACTTAGGTTTCATTTTCGAATGAATTTAATTTAGAAACGACGACGGTTGGATGCTCCGATGAAATATATTCCGAGCTTCGTCCATTCGACTATATTTATTGCAGCTTCCACGAATGAATTTCTTCAAATCGAACGAAACTTATTCGAATTTTAAGATTTTATTTTTATAAATATCCTTCCTAATTATTCTATATCTTTGAAAGCAATTCCGTTTGTCATTCGCGAATTCGATATCTTGTAACGAAATTGACTTTTCGAATTTTTTTTTTCAAATAATTCTTTTTTCGTTGCTTAAATTTTTTTTTTATTTTATGTTTCGTGTTAATTTGATTAAAATTAACGATATATCGAAAAACTTTACTTTTTTTTTTTATTATATTAGATAAAAGTCATGCAAAAAAATATTTTTATAATATTAAGCAAAGTAATTTTTACTTTTTTTTTTTTTTTTTTTTTTCGAGTAATAGGTGTAGAATTGGTTTATAATAAATAATAAAACAGTGGTTTTAGGTTTAGAGATCAATATTTATTTTGATACTCTTATATCATAATAAGCGTGGGTTCTATTTTTGACAATAGATAGGTAATACAAATTTTTATCTGCACTCATAAATATAAATAGTACTTTTTCTCTCTCGATAAAGCATACAACATACATCGCTTATACACATTCGCATTCTTAAACTTACTTAATGCGACCTAACCAAGATTAACGAAGTTTTCATTTTCTCCAAATGTACATCAGCCCGTTTAATAATAATATTAATAATAATATTAATAATAATAATAATAAAATTAATAATAATTATTATAATATAATAATAATATTAATAATGATAATAATAAAATAATTATTATAATAATGATGATGCTGATAATAATAATAATAATAATAATAATAATAATAATAATAATAATAATAATAATAATAATAATAATAATCGTAAAATCTATCAACGGGAAAAACTCGCATCTCGGTCAAAATGGTACATTACGTTCAAGAAAAACAGAATTGGAAGACGTCGGTGATTCTTGTTGCGTAAGGCACTTAATAAAAAATAGAAAATATTACAATTATGTACAAAGGCAAATAAAAACGAATGAAGCGGCGAAACGCGAGAAAAAAAAGTACTTAAGTAGACGTTACATATCACGGTTAGAGAATATCGTCCGAAAACTCATCATCTCTTTAAAAAAAAAAAAAAATTTTTTTCCCTTTCCCTTTCGATACCGTCGTTTGGAAATTACATATTTACAAGGCACTGATAAGGCACCGCCTCATAGGCTACTGGCCGCTGGACCGAAAATTGCGGGAAAACGAAATAAAGACATACACATATAAAGAACATCCATGCTCAGCATATTTTCTCCCCGTATCTGTTCTCTCTCTCTCTCTCTCTCTCTCTCTCTCTGTCTGTCTCGCACGCGCCACCGCCGTCGCCGCCTCGATTCTTTTTCTCTCGGTATCTTTATACATATTAACGTTATTTTATACACTCTATAATAAAGTCAACGGAAGGAACAACGCCCGAATAATTATCTCTCTCTCCCTATTTCTAACCACATCGCGTACTAATCTTCTGTCACAAATAAAGAGCGGATCGGGTCCGCGCGCAAAATAACCACAGAGCAGCATCTCAAAAGTCCGGCACGTCCGAAGCGAGCGATCACAAGTGTTTGTTGTTTTTATCTCCCTGTATCGAGGAGACGGATTTGATTTACCAGGGCCTCCAGCACTTCTCCTCGATCGACTCCTTGATCACGCTCTTTCTCATCACGAGGCTGAGCGGCTTCTGGAGAGGCGGACTGTAGACGCGGGGGTCGAACTCGGGGTCACTGGTGTAGCCGTTGGCGGGCGAGGTGGCGACGTCCCGGTGGCTGACCCCGGTGTAGGCGACGGGGGACTGGGACTGCTCCCGGAAACCCGCGGGCGGCGCCTCGAATGCGACCGGACTCGCGGCCGACGTCGAGGTCGAGCTCGCCGAGGAGGTCGAGGAGGAGGCCGACGCCGTGCTCGCTGTCCTCTGGGGGATGGGTATGAGCGTCGGGAGCGGCGACGAGGGCGCGGGTGAACTCGCGGGCGAAGACACGGGACTCGCCGACGAGGCTCCGCTGGCGGTGGCGTTGTTCTTGGCTCCGGCGGCGACGAGGGCGATGTTCCCGTTCGGAAGTCGCGTCGGCACCAGCTGCAACGCCGTGCCGTTAGCGTTCATGTAGACGATGCCGTTCGATTGCTGGACTTGAATCGTGGACGAGGCGTCGACCTGCGGCAGGATGTGCACCTGCAGCTGGGTGGTCGTCGTCTGGGCGGATTGGAGCGATTGTTGAGCTCCGTTCTGCTGCCCGGCGCCGGCGCCATCCGCGGCCCCGAGGCAGGTGGCCAGGTGAGCCATCAGGCGACGCTTCACCGAGGCCTCGAGCCCCGGGAAACGGCCAACTTCGCTCGCGCACTCGGTGAACCCGGCTCGGAACTTGTTGAGCACGTTCGGGTCCGTCGCCGAGGCGAGGGCTACCTGTTGACGCTGCAGACTCTCCAAGTGTTTAACCGTCATCTCGAGGATGTCGGCCTTTTCGAGTTTCGAATGTCTGGCTGGCTGTAATCGGAAAGAAATCGATACTTAGCGATTTTTACGACCTTTTACTTTTCCTTCGAGTCGGAAATTATTTTTTTTTTCCATCCGACTCGTCGGCTGATCTCCGATCCTTCCAAAGATACTTACGTCTTTTTTCATCGCATCCAGGATAAGTGCCTTGAGGTCGTTGAGGCAGTTGTTGATGCGAGCTCGACGTCTCTTCTCCATTATCGGCTTGTTACTCTGTAATCAGACAAAAATACGAAAAGGTTAGTCGGATGCGGCGAAGCTCGGTGGAGGAAGGAGCAAAGTCGGGCGAAGAGGAACGAGAGGTCGAAAAGTCGAAAAATTGGAGTTGGTGCAAGAGGAAGGTGGTGAAAAGGTGATAGAGGAGGAGAGCGCTGAGCTTTCGAGCAAAGATACCCACCCGTCGATTCTCGCTGGACCTCCTCGGCGCGGCCGCGCTCGTGGTGGTGGTCGTGGCCGTCGCCGTGGTCTGAGACATAGGCGGTTGCACGGCCTCCTGGGGCACGTGCTGGGCCGGCGGTGTGGCACCGACGGTGACACCACCGGTCGGCATGCTGGCGTTCACTCCGGTCACCATAGCTGACTTATCTTCGTCCGTCTCTATCTCCGGCTCGTTCTCACAAAAAAAGATTACGATCGTACCCTCGGAAGTTTCACACCGAAGTCGCACTCCGGTCGGCACTCGCGTTTAAGTACAGTGGATGTTGGTGCGAGCGAGCGGGGCGAGCGGGGCGAGCGGGGCGAGCGAATGTGTGCGTTAGCAGAAGCTGAACTGGGAGCTCCGTGTCCCGAACCTCTCGCAAGGCACGTCAGAGCTCGACTGACTCGCGGTTGTCGGTCGCCTCGGCTGCCGAACGTATTCTGCGCTGTCTGCCGACGGCGGAGCGTGTCGAGCGTTGGAATGCTGCCTTGGCCGCCGTCGCCGCCGTCGCCGCCGTTGCCGCCGCCGCCGTCTGCCCCCTTGGCGGCGGTGACTCTCCGGGTGGGGGACGGCAGCAAGCGATCCCGGGGTGGGGGACGGCCAGCGCGTGACGGTTTACCCTCGGCTTATCCCCACCGCCGAATTCCGAAGCACGGCGTTTTTCCCTGCCTCTCTCGGTGAGCTCTCGGAGAGCGAGAGAGACGTCCCGAGCGAGAGAGCGCGAGATGAGCAACCCCACCAGAGCCGTACCCACACAGACGCGGTGGTTGGGACCCCCGCCGGGGCCTTGGGACTATTGCTTGCGTGCCCGCGATTAACCAAAGGTTTTCTCGCTCTCTCGCTCGCTCTCTCGCTCGCTCTCTCGCTCGCTCTCTCGTTCTCCGTAGGCAAATGTCGTCGGGGGAGGGGCGCGGAGCACGGAGCACGGAGCGAGGAGCGAGGAGGAAGAAGAGGAAACGTTCGATTTGTGACCACCGCCGCGCAGCCGCCGATCGTGTCCAGGGGTGCACTGGACGAGTGGGGGCTGTGGGAAAAAAGGCCGGAGCAGGAAAGAGCCGGCTGTGTAACTGGATCTATGTCCTCGTCGCGTGGATGTATTTATGCTAATCGATGCGCTTTTTCCGTTGGACTCGGCGCACGAGAGGATCGGCGCCCCCGAGATCCGAGATCCGAGACCCGAGACCCGAGACTCGAGATCGGGCTTTCCGGGGGTGTCGGTAGCGCCTCTCTCGTCCGGACGGGACTTCTCCTCGACTCACGAATCGTCTCACCAGGTGTTGCCGGTCTCTCGGGCCTCGCGCGCACCTTCTTCGCGGTCCCACGGAGGCGTAGGCCGTAAGAGCGGTGCACGGCTGGCGCGAGGCGCATCGAAAATAGCCAGCTGTCGCGCGAGATCGTGAGAACCTCAGCGGCTCGTCTGACGCACGCGGCGCAATTCTGGCACGTGCCCCGATCTCCTTCCTCTCGCCCCCTCCTCGCGTCTCCGCGCGTCTCCTCGCGTCTCTTCCCGTCTCCTCCCGTCTCCTCCCGTCCGTCCTCACTGCCGGCTGCGTCCGCGCGCGCGCTCCCACGAAATCATCCTCTCGCTCTTTCTCTTTCCTCTTTCTCTCGCGCTCGCGTACGTCGGTGCGAGCACCTATGCCGTGCCGGCATTAATCAACTCGCGGAGTCTCGGCTGATTTTCGCACGCTACGTACGCGGTGCGGCCACGCGCTCGTGCTCCCCTTTCGCGAATCGACGGAGAGAGAGAGAGAGAGAGAGGGAGAGGAGAAAGGTGCGCCGTAGGCGTTCGCCCGGAGGTATGGGTCGTGGTCCGATAAGAGGAACGCCAGGGCAACGCAGAGAGAGAGAGAGAGAGAAGAGAGAGAGAGAGAGAGAGAATCAACGTCTTCGGGGAGAAACGACGATTGCGATCCTTCCAGGACCTTTGTACGCTCGCACACCCCGGTAACACCTTCGCTCGATGCCCGGAGCAACGCGTGCCCGCACTATTGCGTAAGCCACCCGGACGAGAGCGCGACGGGCTTCCGTGTACGGATTAGAGAGGGTAGAATTTTACAACAGGTGGATGTGGACGACCGCCTCGTTACTTAGGAAACGTTTTACTCGGAAGGGAACCTCGTAGAATTACGTGGCTCTTTATACCTGTCCCGATGTTGCCAAAAGCCAAAAATTCCGATGAACTCGCAATTAGTTACAAAGCCGGCGCGATAATTTACCCCGAGTATGGGAGCGACCGAGTCGAGGGGAAGGAAAGGGAAGAGCGGCGAGAAAAGTTAAGGAGCGTGAAATTTTGACGAATGATCCGAGAACGTGGGCATAATTTAAAAAATTAAAGCGCTCGCGCCTCGATGGCCGGGAAAAGAAAAACGAGTTTGGCCGATCGCGCGACGAAACGAGGCTCGAGGTCAGGCGTGATGCGAAATTAAATACCGACGCGAATTTAAGTAGTCGCGAGTCGATAACCGGCGCAGCGACGATTCCGAGTGCCACGAATCGGAGAGCGTCCGATGCGCGAGTCGTCGGTTCGCGTTCGGTCGACCGAGACGGAGAGAAGACGGCGAGAAGACGGAGAGAAGACGGAGAGAAGACGGAGAGAAGACGGAGAAGGAACGAGAAAGAGGGAGAGACAGAGAAGACGAACGCGCGGGGAAGAAAAGAAGCGGAGCATTAACGACATAATCGGTACAAAGAGAAACACGTGAAAAATGTTAAAATTAACTCATTTTTCTCAGCTGCTCCGGTGGAGCGCGAGCGAGAAAGCCTGGGAAAAAGAAAAAGATTTGGCGCCGAGCGAATAATGCAAGCGACGTCGACGGAGAAGGAGAAGGAGAAGGAGGAGGAGGAGAACGAGGAGGAGAACGAGGAGGAGGACGAGGACGAGAACGCGAGAAGGAGGTGGCGGTGGTGGAGGAGGAGGTGGAGGAGGAGGTGGAAGGGAAGCACACAAGCCTTCGCCAACGTTCGCTCCTCTCTCGAGCCTCGGGGAGCGAGACGAGCTTACTTGCACGTGCGGAGAGACGAGCCGAGAGAGCGAGAGGGAAGCACCAAGCCCGGGAGTTCGTAGAAAGGCGCGATGGGTGCGAGGGGGCACTCGCTCCCACACACGCGCACACCTGCGCCTTGGAGCGAGGAGGAGAGAGGACACGTGTGGCGAGGAGCTGCAGCACGCGCTCGTGCGAGAGGAGGACGCCGCTATCGGCCTGGGAAAGGAGCGCCGAGCGGCCGCAGCCGGATGATGCCCTCCGTCGGAGAAGGGTCGGGACGCGGTGGACCCGTGGAGTGGATCGTTGCGGAGAGGACGGTGGGGAGCGGAGAGGATCGCAGTGGAGCGGAGAGGAGCGGAGAGGAGAGAGAGGAGAGAGCGAGGAGAGAGCGAGGAGAGAGCGAGGAGAGAGCGAGGAGAGAGCGAGGAGAGGAGAGAGAGAAAGAGAGAGTGAGAGGCGCGCGCGTGCCTCCGCCGACGAAAACGACAGTGAGAGAGAGCGCGGGAGTCGACGAATGGGAGGATGAGGATTCGACGCGGCGCGCGACCGAAGACTTCTCATTGGTGCGACTCTATCCCCGTGGAAGAGGTTGAGACTGTGTAGGTGGCGGCCAGGGTGGGGGCACCCGATTCAGTCATTCGGCCGCGAGCCTCCGAGGGACTCGGCCGACCGGCCACGCGTCCGTTTTTCTCCCTTGCGCGCACCTCACGCCGGAACTCGCGGTTCCCTCGACGACTCGCGCACACGCGTCGACCGCCGGATGACGGGGGATTGGGGGGATTCCAGGCAGGAGGGAAAGAGGGACGAACCGGCCGTGCACGCGCGACTCTCGCCACGGAGGGGAAAAGGCGAGACGCGCGATAACTACCTGTTGTCATCGCGCGAATTCATCCTTATCGAGCTCGAATCCGAGGCGCGCGTGCTTCCGTGCTTCCGTGCTTCCTTGCTTTTGTCCTCGCTCTTTCCGACCCCGATTCCTTTGCTCTTTGTCCCTCTCCGCGCGATCCCCCAAAGCTAGAGCAACTCTTTCGACGTCGTTCGCCAACGTTGCTATTCCTTTTTTCTGTTGATCCATTCCCCGATCGAAACTCTCTCTCTCTCTCTCTCTCTCTCTCGCCAACCAACGATGACTTAAAAAAAATTCGCTTGCTTTCACGATCGCGACTCACGGTCCAAATTCAACATTTATTTTCAACTTTCGTCCTCCCGACGCTTCGTTTACCTCATTCACCGCCCGTCTATTCGTTTCGGTTTTTCGCAACGATCCGGACCCCAAGGTTTACGTTTACAACGAAGATCGAAGGATCGAACGCTTTTCCCCAGTCGAGCCGAGCTCTGCATTATTTGGCGGTGCTAAAAGGCAAAGTCGGATGATGTTACCGGCGAGCGAGGTGCTTCCACCTGCCGGAGGATACCGCAACTTCCCTCCTCGGAGTATCACCGCGAGAGAAACTACCGACTGTTTGGCTCGAGGAGGATCTTATCGAGAAACACGTCGGAAAGTTTTGAAAGGGGAACTCGACCGTTGCGCAACGGCGTTCGTTCAAAGGTCATTCGTTCGTATTAGGCTCGGAATCGACGGTGAATTACGGTCGCGCGTAACCACCGACCGAATCGCGAGATTCGTCCCCCTCCCGGGGAAAGTGAGCTCGTGGCGGAACTCGAGACGGGCTTTCTGGCACAGGTTGCACTGTTTACACCGGTGCCCTTGGCATTTCGTGCCCGAGTATGTAGGCCTCCGTCACCGTCACCGTCACCGTCACCGTCACCGTCACCGTCGCCGTCGCCGTCGCCACCTGTTGCGAGGACCAACGGACCCCTCGTCGGAAACCCCCCCTCGTTCGCTCGTTAGGGCTTTGTACGGACTCGGGGGGGATACGTCGAGCGATTCGCGTGTGCGTGCGAACGTGGAAACGGTCGACGAGGGTCGAGTCGTCGGTTGCGAGTTGAATAAAATAACGAGGGCGCGTGAAATAATTGAGGAAATCTTAATTAAACGCTCTTTGTACCGACGTTGTATCGAATTATGCGTTCATTTTTTTCGTATCGAACTGTGAAGTTAAATACACGTTTCGTTGATACCGTCGGTGTTGCAAAGAGATTTTTATTTACCCGGAAAACGATTATCCGGTCTGTCCTGCTTCTGACGTTCGATGGGAAATAGCGTCGGTTATCTATCGAAAAGAGTTTGCCTTTACGTTTTTCGCGGTTGCTAGGGGAATTTTCTCACCTAAATCAAACGCAGTGTACGAAATTTATTTTTCCGAATACGAAATCTTCGATTAATCTCTTTTTATCGTAAACTAATCTACGTATTTTTTGCATTCTACGATATTAATTTTCGTAAAATTCCAAATAAAAATCTATTGGTAATCTTGATTGATTATTATCTAATTCTAATTTACGATTAATAAATAAAAATGTTATCGTTACCAGAATACTTTTCGTTAATCGCGTTGTTTTGAAATTTAAAGAAAGCGTATTTTTTAAATTTCTGCAACGACCGCTTAACGATATTAGGGAAAGATAAGCATTACTTGGAAAAATATTTCGTTCGTGAATTTCAGCTTTAAAAAGTTCGCTTCGTCGTTGGGTATCGATCGAACATCAGCGGCTAATTTTCCATAAGTCATTTTTTGATATCTCTAATACTAATCGTAAGATACATAAAGAAATTGGATAACTCACTCTATTTCGTTGAAAAGAAACACAACCGAATTGAATTATTGATTCTAATTTAGATACGTGCAATAATTACAAAATCATGATTAAAATAAGATTCGTAACATTGCTTTGATACGGAAGTAGAGACAAACGGCATTGATAAATAATTGCAACATAAAATCGTTAAAATGAGTTATATAATTATGAATTTTAATTTAAATGAGTTTATGCTTCATTCAAACTACGTTCTAATGCCATTTTTATTCTACTACTGTTGTTTTTGTTATTGGCATTATCATTCTCATTATCATTATTACCATTATACTTTTTTGTGGCGTATAACCGATCTATTTTGCCTTGTACGAGAATCTACGATTGAAAAAAAATGTCTGTTTTTCATTTTAATTTTGCCCGACGATATGCTTATATTTGGTAATTATTTACAAAATATAAATAAACAAATAACTGAATCAAAAATATCGTTTGTTTTATCTCTATATTTATTTACACTGATTTTAATAGTCAATTTTTATTTTCCGTTTTACGTATTCAACGGAAAGTATAAATAGCCTGTTTAATATAAACTGATACGTACAGCGTCGGTTAGTTGATGTATATCTCTAACTTCCGTATAATTGAACGAATGGACAAAAACGCGCGCACCGTTACATCGTACATTTCAGGAAGTTGTATTATATCGTTACATTTAAGAGCTACCTAATTTTAATGCTAATGTTTGTCGGTGTATTTTACAAAATATTATTTCATTAGTAACGTATACCGGAAAGTTTTTGAACGCCGTCTATCTAAACATCCTCAAATATAAACTTTTATGGTTTAATCTCGGAGTTTTTTCATACGATGAAATCTATTCGGAACTATATATTTATATTTAAATTTGAATAATGAAAAAATGAAAAGCTCGTTTTACGAATAGGGTCAAATTTATTACGAAGAAAAATTTCTTAACGTTTAAAGTTCGGAAAAAAATTGCATCGATAGTTTATTAATTGTGTATCGCGGGGAAATGAAATACAATCGTTCGAAAAATATACTTTTTAGTATAATAATGATTAAAAGCAAACTATGTCGTAAATATTTAAATTTTACAAAAAGTTTACTTTCTTTAATTTTGTGAAAGTGAAAAATATTTTCCGGTTGTCTCGAAAGAAATAAATCGAGAAGAAATATTAAACCAATTTATACACATAACCTCGAAATATATAAAGTTAATACAAAATCGAATATTATACTTGCAATTAAAATTTTTTTAACTTATACGTTACAAGCGTACACGATCTTTACATTACGAAAAATATAAAATAATTATTTACAAATCAGATAATATACATCAATATAAAAATAATTGTTATTTAACCAGAAGAAAGTCGATCCTCGATTCATTGATTCGTAGCCGTTCATCACGAAAGTCAATTTTCATATTGAAAATTTATTGGATACACAACGTATATCCATTATAATTAACCGATTCAAAAAATATAATAAATAACAGACACCAAGAGCGATTACTTTAAAATACAGGTGTCATAATAATTATTACTTACGAGGCGTTAACTCGATTCTTCACCTAACTCTTACCAACGTTTTCCGTCGTATTTTTTTAATTCCTTAGACCAAAGAGAAAGAAAAATGAGAGAAAAGGAGAAAAAAGAGAGAAAAAGAGCGAGAAAAGGAGAAAAAAGAAAGAAGGAAAGGCTGCATTCTCAGAATTTAAACTCGTAAGTCTATGTAAGTTCTCCTGTTTGGTGGTCTGTGAAGGGTTCCCTAGTCGTCCCGGTACACTAGCCAAGCCACTCCCCCGAGAGTGAGAGCGAGTCTTTTGACGCAAATATATTTGCGTGAATCGCAAGATTTAAAGCAGATGCTTTTGATCTTGCCAACTCCTTCTCTCTCTCGCTCAAACGTATCGAGCTCAAAGTTGACTGCTTTTTCTATCAACGGCTATTACGTATCTGGTGTAAAACTAAATTAAAGCGATTGTTAAAACGCGAATGAAAAAAATTTGGATAGTTACGGTTTAGTCTTTATTAAAAAAATACGCGCAACAGCTGTTATTATTTTAATTTTATCCCCTCGGAAGCCATAAGTTTGTTTAGCATACGAAGTGTTTTTGATATTTGTGTGTAGGTCGCGAACGATTCGTGAATGGAGCCTGGCAACGAAAATGATTAATAGTTTAATCCAATCGAATCGAAAAACCATTGATAATTCGAATCCGCTTCAATTTAAAGCAAGAACACCCGAATAATTTAATTTTTAATCGTTGAATACGCAATCCAATCTAACTTATCACCTCGTTCTCTTATTTGATTCGCTTCAACGTTTCACTCGAATTATAGAGTATGCCGAGAAAATTGAATCTTATTTATTAAGCATGCTTAAAAGATTCGAACAAAATTAAATTAAGATTATAAATGGTATCGCACTCTCTTACGTCTACGAGACGACTATAAAATTTATAAATATAATTTATTGTACACATTAGCAGGGAGTTTTAGTCGCGATTGTCTTATCGGCAAAAATATAAACAAAATTAAATAAAAGCATTTGATTTTACGTTTGCTCCGACGAGTATTTGCGTTATTTACTCGTATACGAGGGAACGACTACCAAATAGATAAACGAATGAAAACGAACTTTTTCTTTTTTAATTTTCATTTCAAAGCCACGAGGCAATGTAAAGTGTAAAAAATATCCAAGATATTAATTAGTCGTAACGAACTTTTCCAACGTAATTTTTCCACGAACCGACGCCGGAGCTTAAAAATTTGCAAAATCATTTTTCCCAAGGTATAAAATAATATTTCATCCTTCGCGTTTGAAATAATCCACAAAAATACAAGTTCTACTTTGATACGTGTTCGCCCCGGTCTACGTAGCGCACGAGATATTAGATTAGAGCGGCTTTTATGCGTCAAGCGTAAAAAAATATAGCACATATCGGTCGGTGCTCGTCTCGACGTCTTTCAGAGCGTGTACCAAGCCAAGTGCACAAGCTGAAAGGGAACCGAGCTTGGCCGCATTGTTCGTCAATCTTGATTCTTGATGCGCACCTCCTGAATGCTTCGCTCGCGAACCAGAGCTTGTACAGAATTTTTGATAAAAATAAGTTTTCGTTGCGAAGGACTCGTGCAACTTCGCGCAGGGGTAAACGATGCTTTTGAGATATATTTTGAATTATGATGGTTCCGGCAGGTGAGATAAGTCATCGTTCACTGCCTACTTTCGAAAAAGAAAATTTATTGTTCGAGATGCAAATTCATAATTAAAGATTATATAGTCCGAAGTATAGAGTAACAATGATTATACGTAACATAAATCTCGTAAGTAATTTTATAAATACCGTCTGCTCTTATTCTTGCACTTAAGTGGATAGTTTGGCATGTAGAAAATGTAATTCACATCTATATCTTCCTTACTTTGCAAATTTAATAAGTATCCGATGAAATAAAGTGATAATAAATCTCTTTGTTTTTTCCCCTGCGAACGGAAGAAATCACCGGTTCGTGGTTAAAAAACTTCTATAGAAACGCTTTAAATCTTGATTACGTATTCGCGTTCGATTCGCGTAATTATATACACAAATCGGGTGTAATCGCATCGGCGCTTAGGCATCCATCTCGACCATTACGCGCAATTATTGTCAAAGGAGGGTTTACCCTTCTACTCCTGTACGATATAAAAATCTCGTCGCAGCATCGATCAGTCGTCACCTCCCCCGATCATCGCTCGCGCTTCGGACCCGGGTGCCTTTCGAGAAGAGGAAATCACGCTCCCGTCCGCCGCAAATTGCACGACGTGTCGCTAACCCGGGGATAGCGATGAAAAATGAGTCACGAGCTCGGGGTGCGAGTGCGGGAAGCGATAGTCGTCGTCGTCGTCGTGGTACCCGCTTCTCTATTACCTCTGTCTCTCTCGCTCTCGATCGATTCGGCCGGATCGCGACCGAGCCATAAGTTGTTCGGGCGGTCGTTGCGCGATCTTATCGGAGCGCGTCTCGCTTCGCCCCGGGACACTCGTAAACCTCGCACGCAGCGCGCGAGTCCGTCGCATCGCCGACTGACAACCCGCCAATTTTCCCTTATTATCGGTTAAGCAAATAACGCCGACAGCCCAGGACTTGTAATTACGCGCGTCCGGCGTTTCGTCTCGCGATTCGACGCCAGCCGCGATCGGCGGTGCACGCGATGATCCCAAGGAGTTTCGCGGGAACGGATCGTGACCGCCTTTACAAATTACGCGCTTCTACCCTTAATTACAATCGACGGTTTGCGCGCTCGAGGAAATTTTTCTCGCCAACGTTTCGGCTGAATTCGCGCGAACGCTTCCCTTCGATTCCTCTCGATTCCTCTCGATTCCTCTCGATTCCTCTCGATTCCTCTCGATTCCTTTCCTCCGATCGCCGAGCTCGCAATTACCGTAATGCTCGTGTTGCTCTGTCGGCGATCATAAATATCCTCTCCCGACATTAATCAGAGGGATCTCGAGACGATCTTTTGATACATCAACGTTCAGCGCCGAATACATTATTGCGCACTGGATAATTAATTATGCGAAAGATCGCTCGTAGCTTTTACGCGGATACGTAACGCCCGAAGCGCGCGCTTTTGAAAATGTGTTTAGGTAAACGCACGAGCGACGCTACTAAATCTACTAGGAAATGTTTACCGATCGCGTCGTAAATACTCGACGTTCAACGTTCGACGTCGATCGAACCTCGGCTCAGCGGTTGGAGCGGAGGTCGCGTCTCGACTCAACCAACGTCGCCAAGTGACAAATAGCGTTTGGTTCTCCGAGTATTCCTTTAGCGCTTGCAGTTATCGCTCTTAAAAATGATGGACAAGGAATCCGTCAGTGGACACCTATCGCGAAGCGATTATTAATTGCTGAGACGAACGATCTACAAATAGTCGCGAGCGATGTTCGTTGGCAAGCTGCGATGTTATACCATGTATACTAATGAATGCGCGTGGCTTTAATTGCGCTAACAAATACAGTACGGACGCATTTTTCTTTTTATTCTCGAGTATGTATAAAGATACTCGCGAAGTAGTAAATTAAATTTTAGCTTCGAAGTACGAGTCTGACAGGGAAGAAAAAGATTAATCGATCGTTGATGTATAGCTGATTCATTCGCTGCATTTTTCTCATCGCTAATTTTCTTTTTGTCACGAATAAATATATTACTTTTAAACATTGGTTTTGTAATGGACTTTGCGTTGTCATTTTTTGAAATGATAAATTTTTGTTATTAGTAGTATGGGCACTGATAAAACCGAACGAAATGTTAATTTATTCTCACGGAAGAGATTTATTATTGTAAAAAGTTATATTCACCGACGTTAACTCCGAAGTCTTAAGGTCTCCCGATCTTTTGTCGAACGCTTTAAAAGTATTACAATATATTTTATTTATAGTTGAAAAAAATTTTCAAAGATCCAACAACGAATACGTAGTAATGATAAAATTGAAATTAGCGTATAAAAAAATTAATTAATTATGGATTTAGCAATTTATCAAAAATATACGATAAGTTTAGTTTTACCACGTTCAAAGTTACCGGTATTTCACCTTAGTACGTCACGGCACAATCGTGTTTACGGTCCAGCTATAATGCGAACGTCATATTTTCTGTTTTTTTTTTTTTTCTCTCTTCACTTTACTCATCGATAAATCTTAACTCCTACCTCGATTTTCACGCTAGACTCGTCGTTGCGACAAGTTTTTTTTTTCCCGAATGCTCGTTTCCTGCGAGAAAAGGTTCTCGAAAACTTACGCAGTCGGGATTCACGCCGAACGCGAAACGCTATTTATCCTCGTCGGGATAAAAAAAATTGTAGCCGTAGGCTCGAGCGTTTAATGATAAAAAAATGGACAAAAAACGATTAGGTTGCAGGCGTCGGCACAAAAAGGAGACAATCGTTCTCCCTAATTGACCGTGTTCGTAGCGTCGTAGCGTCGGAGCGTCGGAGCCGGAAGGGTTGTATCGAGCCGGCCAACGTTGCGGTAAAGGGATGCAATTGCCGAGCGTGGCGAGAAAGCAGAAAGAGATTAAGAAGCTAACCCTTTGGCTACCTGTGTTTTCGAGCACCCGGAAGCCGCCATTGTGCCCTCGCGTTACAACAATAACTTCCATGCGCTCGTAGCCGGTGCAGTCAGCCCCATTGAGCGCGAGAGGTACGGTGAAAAGGGTTAGGCGTTCGTTCTCTCTCTCTCTCTCTCTCTCTCTCTCTCTCTCTCTCTCTCTCGATCGTTATTTCGAGGGTGCTCGGGTGAAAAAGGCTTACGTGTGCTTTATCGCAAGCGGGACGTCCGTACGGTGACTAGGTAAAAGCAAACGGATCCACTGGGTTACACGGCTACCGGCTTCTGTGTCAAGAAACAGGTGCGGGTCTTTTATCTTTTATTTTTTTAACGTACGTTGAGTGCAATAGAATATGTATAAGCCCTCGTAAAAAGTATTTAAGTTCGTAGTAAACGTTTTCGCACCGCCGGTAAAAAATCGTGGAAAGATTTTCTTACGGGCGAAGTTTCGTTCCTTTTCTTTCGTCGCTTCCAAGATACTATTTTTTCAAACTTTTGTCCTCCGCGTATCAAAATTCATTTTTCAAACTTTTCGTACGACGCTCGTATAAAATTATGATAAAAAGCTGCGATTTAAATAGTATTTAAATACCGGTTTCAACGAGGGCCGATCCACGCGAACGTTCGCGTCTACATTTGCAACGAGGAAAAAACAAATTAAATCGGTCTGTCGAAGTTTGTTAAACGTGCCTTTCAAAGGGCAGACCCTGTATTACTCTGATTTTATTTGTAAAAGCCGTGCAAAGGCTCTGTTAAGTTTAAAAATTTAATATACCGATTTGAAGTTATTCACTCTTGTGAAAGGGTAACGATAGCTCCCCTGTTGAGAAAATTCGGGTAGAAAGCCCAAATAGTGGGATCCGAGCTGGAAGTTTTGGTAAAGGGTTGGCCATCGAGCGAAGGTAGTTCATCACAAAGCGATGAAATTCTGGTTAGATGATTATGCCTCATAATCGAGGTATAATATCTCTTTCTGTGGAAAGCGATGCACCTTTCCGTAATCCTTTCATAATACCGAGAATACTAAATTGTATATCTTTCATCTACCTCTACTCTTTTCCATAACAAATATTTGTTTTTTCCCCGATAAAACATTTTCTATTTTCCTTTTCGAATATACGAGTTTTAACTATCCTGCCGATTGAAAATGGAATAAAAACGAGGAAGAAAAGGTAAAAAGTCATTGTTATTTCGATTATATTTCAAGCGGACGCTTCGCCAAGTCGAAATACGTTGTGCAATTATATTACCGCGTTCAATTACCAACGATTAAAAATGTAGTAAATATTTGCCTTTCGCCAAACAAAATAACCTATTCGGTCTTAACGCGTTTCGAGTCTCTCACGGTTGACAGTGCATCACGTTTATAAATATTTACAATGCGGAGGCGTAGACTCTGCAAGCGATAGTCATAAACCGACAGAGGAAATTGTCCAGCTGCAACCCGCGAGAGACTCGGAAGGCAAACGAGTTTGCGAAAATGCGAAGAGTCAAAGCGGAATTGTGCGTACGTGGGTTGCACGGCTCTCCCTACCTCTTTAATTGGGGTTAAATCATAAAAGTGTTTGCCTTCCCGACCTTGAGCCTATCGGTAATCCTTTGAGAAAGGAGAAAATTTGCAAATGACCGCTGTAAACTTGATGGATTGCGGGTGCGGGATACCCTTTGCACGAATCCTTGACCGTCGCCATAATCAACGGGGTTGATTTCCACTTTTCTTCCTCGTTCCTCGTTCCTCGGAGCCTTTTCCGAACCTCCTCCCGGAGGTTGCGGCGTCACGTAAGCCAGGGAGAAGGTCCCGTCGGTAACGGCCGGCTCGAAAAGTGTTGCTCGAGTGGCTCGAGTGGCTGCGCGACGAGCCACCCCTCGTAAAAAGGCTTGGTTCGCCGACCATAAAAACCGCTACTCTGGCTCGTGCGAGGATCCCCTCCCCTACGGGTGAAAAAACGTCTCCTACGGAATGTCCCGAGATCGATTCCGAAAGTCCGAGAAACCGCACAATTTCGTTGAGTGCAATATTTTTTTATGGAGACTCGTCCCCCGTCCCTCGGCTCCTCTCGCGCACAAGGGGTTGGTCGGCCCTAGGTAGAGTCGTAAAAAATACAAGCGGCAGTGAAGAAGGGTCAAGTTTTGCAAGGATTGTAAAAGGGTGCAAAACTTTGCCGGACGGGTCTCCGCCGTCCTCGTGATCGGAAAAGTTGCCGCCGCGTTCCTTCGTGCCTAAGGAGCCCGGAAATGTTTTTATCCTTGAACAATCACGGAAAATCATAAACCCTTCTTTGTCAGGGAAGAGACTGGACGTCGTTTTTTCTCTCCTCTTTGTCCGAGGTGCGCGAGCTTACGGCGACTACGGCCGCCGTCGTAAAAGGGGTCGTAAAGGGGCACGAATCTCGCAGACTTTCAACTTTTTGAGGGACTTTCACTTTTTTTTTACGATACGATTGCGTCGTAAAATACAGGAGGAGGACAAGGACCACAAAGGGGTTGCGAGCATCGGCTCACCCCTTTCCATTGTCCGGTGGCAAAACTTAAGTTCGGTGGGCGGGTTAGAAAGGATTAGAGGCGAAGGGCTCTAAGCTGCGGAGGTAAACCCCTTTATTGGTGATCAGCGATCTCCAATGTTCAACCCGCTCTTCGTGGCGAATGCCTGGAAGGCGCACCCTTTTACCACCGAGAGTCGTATTTTTTCCCCGAAAAGGGTTTCGCTCAACGGGGCGAGAAAACGATCCGGCACGCGCGAGTCGCGTGACTTTTAAAAAGCGATGCCGGTCCGAGAATTTTACGAGGCTTGCGGCTTCTCGCAAACCAACCCCTTAATTGCCGGAATAAATCCTTTTTTAGCTGTTTTCAAGATTTAGCGAAACTACGTCCTATCCTTTGCTTCCTGATTCTCCGAGGTTGCGCCCGCTTATATATATACCGTGTCTCGGTGATATCGGGAACGCTGATAACGAGCTCGTCGCCCGTTCCATAATTTAATCCGAATCAAGGAATCCACTCCTCGCGAATCTACTCTTCGCGAATCCTCCGATGCCTTATTTTTCGAAGGCGGCGCGTCGCCTCAACCGTATAGAATTGGAGACGCGAGGCATCTTCGGGAGAGGCGCACATGCGCGAGATTTGCGGGTTTCACCGATCGATGTCATCGATGAATAATCGCCGAGGGGACAACTTTCAGCGCGGAGGTTGAATTTTGCCGCGGCGTCGTCTTCCGTCCCGTCGGCGGTGCGCACCGCAACAGTATCGATTTACGATTTACGTTCAAACGAGTTAGGCGCTCGACCGCCTCGACCGCCTCGACCGCCTCGATCGCCTCGATCGCCTCGACTCCGTTCTCCTTTCGTGCACTCGTCGGAATCGCCCGTATTCTTCTTCGTTTTTCAGAGCGCGGCGAGAGTCCCGCTCAATTTGCAGTTCGTTTCTTTCGTATCGAATTACCCGCACTTTTCTGGCACGCGCGTCGAGACTCGCGCCGCTCGCAAAACCAATTAATCCGAGTGTAAGCCATTATCGGAGCGATTCCTATAAATTTTGCGCGAGCGTAAAGAAAGTACGCGTTTCTTTGATTTGCCCGACGCTCCGCGCGTATTTCGGCCATTTTGGTGCGCCGAGCGAGATTTAATTATCGGCCGGTGAACGAAAAAAAAAAACCAAATTTCTCGCTTCCCCGGCCTTTTCATCTCCACGAGCTCGTCGTCGAAATTCCCTTTGTTAATAATTCCGCTATCTATTTTGGTACGCGTATCGAATACATCTCGCGATAAATTCAATATAAATTCTTTCCTACGCGAGTCTTTCATGCATAATGCATGAGTTACATCGTCGAAAAGCTGCAGAATTCCCGGGTCGTTAGAAACTCCGGGATGACCGGTCGTTTTTATCGAAACAACCGGCCAAAATGGAATTCACGGATAAAACAGCGGACGGAGGACGACGCGGATGCGAGGCACTCGGAAAAAAGACGCGATCGCGAATGTATCTTCGTCTGTAATTCACGCCTACGTCCTCGAGGATAATCGTCGTCTGTTTTTGCGCGACCTACACGCGAATCAACCCCCCGCTGGGGAAATATCCAACGAGGCTTCGACGGGACGATCGGGAGGTACGGAGGTACTCAGGTACGCGCGCATCGATGGGAATCGTCTTAGAGACGCGCAGCCTCCGCTTTGGAATAACGATCGCCGCGCTAAAAGGTACAACCAAGTTTCCGCAGGCTGAAATTCCGCGCGAAGATACGTCCGAAATCTCACATCCGACCGCGAGCCTTAAACACGTTGTACACTCCACCGCGATATACTCCTTCCAATTTTTCCGAGCTGCAAATAAAATATGGAATATCGGGTGGGTAGAACAAACATTTTATGCAAAATACCTACGTAACTAAATTTACGTTCACGGCGTTCCCGTATCTTATTACGCGCGAGTTCGACCGTTTTTGCGAAAAATATCGAGAAGTAATTTTGCAAAATATAATTACGTGCTTGAATTACGGGAGGAACGATAAGACGAGCGGGACGAAAAAAACGATGGAGAAAAATTATAAATAAAATTTCTTTCGTATCGGGTATTTTTCGTTTTGTTTTTTATAATTTTATCGCCTAAATAAAAATAAACCTGCCATTACGCCTACCGATAATGGTATAAAAAATGACAACATCGTATTACCTCGTGCACGTTTTATAATAAAAACCAAATTAAAATAGCGTAAATCATGATACATTCGCGATAATTTGAAGCGAGTGTCAAATTACGAAATGAGAAACACTCGAAAGTTGAAGGTAGATTAATTATAATAAATATTGTATTTAGCAAAGATGCGTTTTTAAAAGTTTCTTAATCTTACGTAATATAAAACGTTGAAGATTCCCACTATCGCGAACGTATTAAAATTTTGGTAAAAAGCGCAAAACAATCGTATTCTCGCGAGTGCGGGAATTGACTCTTACGGGTTAGCAACGTTTTTTTTTTTTAAAAATTCGCGCACGAGATTTTACGCAACGATCGCGACAACTCGTAATGGTTGCGAAGCGGTCGCGAACCGAAATCGAGAAATCGATACTCGGTCGCTCTCGCACCTTCGAAAAATAGAGTGCTTTTACGAACGACCGCGGTAATTAAACGATAATGAAACTGGAAAAATTTAGCCGACTCCAGCGTTCGCTGATACTCGACTCCTGTATCGCAATGCCATCGTGGCCGCACGACGCGACCTTAACGCACATAGGCCATCGTAAAAACGAGGCGCGCACGACCGGTTATAAAGCGACGTGGAACAATAAAGTGTTTACGGAATTAATTTTACTGCCCGAACGACGGCGTTCGCTGCTTGCGTCTTCGCAGGTAGAAATGGAAAGTTGGCCTCGCAGCGCGCGCTTTTCGATTTTATTAGGATCACGCGCGCGTTATTGCCGGGCTTGCGACTTTTCTGCTGCTCGAGTTTTCCATCTCCCGGGCGATCGGTTCGACTCCTTCTCTCCTGGAGTTTGGTCGTTGGGATACCTTGTCTTCGCTGATGAGTTATCTCCTGAGATCATCGAGTGTAATTTCATTATCGCTCGCTTCGAATATTCATTCCCCCCCCCCCTCTCTCTCTCTCTCTCACGCCATTATTATTTCTAGGAGCTGTTTATTTCGACGATATTTTTTTCCTCGATTGCTTCGCGTTGGAAAATGTATCGGTGATTCTTATTTAAATAAGTTTTTTACATCGATGTTATTCACCGTCGGTGCTAAAATCTCTATTGAAAAAACTATATTTACAAATTCCGTTCGAGTATTTTCGAGCGGTGTACGTTGAAACGCCGTCTTTAAAGAATTTGTAGCTTGAGTGTTATAATGTTTAAATAGATGTATGAACCTTATTTGTTTAGTTTTTTTTCTTCTTCGGAATTTAATACGAATCGTTGAAAGAAGCTTAAAATTAATAATCGTATCGAGCTACGGTAATCGATTTATTTCCTATTGCGTTTTCTTCGCATCTTTAACAAGATACATTTTAAAATCACTCGGATGTCAGAATTCAAAAACTTGACGAAGTTATAGCGGTTGAAGCGGATCGATTTACATGTGTTAACATTCGAGAATGATATTTTGTACGTCCTTTTCTCGAAACAAGTTTTTCTACCTTTTAAATTTCCAGGCAGCCGAGATATTTACGTAAATACGTACGATGATGGTTTAAGAATATTTTTATTTACAATCGAAGGTAGAAAATTCGATAAGTTTAAAAAATCATTCTATAAAGTACGAGACATAAATTCATAATACGATATTTAAGATAAAAAGGAAATATTTAAATATGTAAGCCATTCACGAGAATTATATTACTTTTTCATAGAATAAAATAATAAAATGAAAGTTATACAGGCGGCAAACATTTTTTGAATTCTACTCTCCAAGTGTAAAACGATGGAGCAGAAAGATCGAAAGTAATATTAATATTATTTGTGAATCGCACTCGTTAATTTTTAATGTCGAGGCTTCATCTTAAGTGTGTTAATACGTAGGCTAACATTAAAAATAAATATTTATTAATTATTAACAGTACCGTAATAATTAAGAAAACGGTTATGTTTCTAAGATAATTTACGGATGCTTACTTAGCCAGTTCCAAGAAAAAGTAGATAATTACCTATTAGGTTAAGTCAATAGAAGAGCGTTATTTTCCTCGATCCTCCTTTTCCGTGAACTACGTTTCTCTCCTATTTCATGGGCGCACCGTCAGCCACGTAACGAAAGTTGGGCGCGCCGAAAGAACAAGTTTCTAGCATATGTATATAAAAGCCGAATAAGCCAACTCTTTGGAGCCTCGGGATCTCATCTCCGGGGTATTAATACGCGCGAACGTTTAATCCGACAATATTAATGGCCGCCGATTTTTCGGGCTGGCCGAGCTTTCAACTTTCCTCGCGCGTCTCTCGCCTCCGCGAAACGACCCCGAGGAAACGAATGTGTCCCGCTCGAAGGAGAGCTTAAGCCTATTCACCCCGGAGGCTTGTAAATCCGGAGCCCCGCCAGCCCGCCATCCGAGTCGCGGAATTAATCGAGGTCTTACGGCGATAATAATTTTATCTAAACCATTGAACGCGCGTCGTATGCGGTCGCTATAAACGTGAAAAGTTGACTAGAAACGGCTGCTGACTCCTCTACCAGAATTACGCCGCTCCGAGATATAAATAAGGCGATTCGAACAAAGAGGCTCCCGAGGATATTCTTTTTAAGATGGAAATTTGGATCGTTGTAATCTTCTTGGAACCTTTTAACCATTTTTTTTCATTTTTTTCATTTTTTTCATTTTTTTCATTTTTTTTTTCATTTATGGCACTGGCGTCGCTTCGAACGATAGTCCTCCGCTCGTTCAGTGTTTTATGTATTTCTCGGTGTTATTTTCAGTCGATATTAGACAGCTGTTGAATTCTGCTACAATTCCTCGGAGTGTCTTACCATTTGGCAAATACTTGTCGAAAATTCTTTCGATAATGCATCGAAATATCGTTTCGACGCTCGTAATTTCAGGCCAAAGTTAACCGTTCGATGTAATTTATTGTAATTTCGCCAACTCAAAGTTGTAACAACCCTCATTAGCTTCAATTACCGACATTAAAGTTAGAAATTTGAAGACGCTGGAGGCACCGCAGGTGTCTCGAAATTTCGCTCTCGGAGCTTATAAACAGCGACAATTAAAAACTGATATGTCACCTTGATTTTAAGGTTGCGTACGTTGGGCGTAAGTTCGGCCCGAAAAGTGTTTAGGTAGGCGTGAACATCGCAAGCGGTTACAACTCTTGGACGTTACTTGGTCGTCGCGGCATCTTTGAGAGAGATAACCTTCCCCGAGGAGACGCGCACTTTATGTTAATTCCATCTTGTTTATAAACACGCCCGGGACCTTCGGAATTTATCGCGCGGAATCGTCGTACGTTCATCGCTCGTAAAACACCCGTGGAAAACCGTGGCCGAAACGTTGGCGCGAGCGAAAAGATTGTAAACGGAATTGTAAATGGATTTGTAAATGGAATGATCGAGGCGATCGATCGGAGGCCAGTAGGTACGTACGACTCTGCGAGCGTATCGGAAAAACGAGCGCAAGATATCCACTCGATTCTAGGAGCGAGTAATGCTCACTCGATGGATTAAAATGAATAATTGGGTTTACGTAAGTATGCAACGAGACATTTTAATTGGACAGGGCGAACGTACGCGTAATTAATTTAACGACGTACGATAAAATTTTGTAAAATTTCAAATCTTGCGAATCGCTTCGAAAGTAGGTATTTATGTATTCGAAAAACATAAATTGGACGTTAAATTAATTTAAAATTTATGCCTCGACTGATTATTATTTTACAAAAAGAACTTTTTTGCATTGTAATATATTCCAATATAGTATTTATTTTTCTTTTTCCTACGGAGAATATTCTTTAACAGTCGGAGGTATTTGCATAATAACAAAGTTATCGAGAGATATAGTAAAAACGTATATTTTAAGATCGACGACCGAAATGGAAACGTAAGTCGTTTCTCGACGAGATACGCGCTATTGTATATATGGATATTTCGTTGTAAAATAAAATACGAAATAACTTTTAACGCTAGTTTGTAAAAGAAGCATTTTTTGACAAAAACTATTAATATTAATTTATTTTCGGAATCAAAACCTTGACCAGCGAGAAAGAACCTGTATTTCAACGTAATTACTTAATTCGGAAAGATCTTGACTCGTGGTCATGAGGTAAAAGAAGCGAAGCTTAAATTTTGCTAAAAATGACAAAAAAGGCGAATAGCGTGTAAGAGTGGAACAAATCTCCGGTAAAGCGTTTTAACCGAATAATAAGAAGCTACTTATTATTCGCGTAAATAAAAGAAGTGACGCCGCCTCGGTGCGCGTGTTGTTGCGCGTGTTGTTGCGCGTGTTGTTGCGCGTGTGTGCGTGCGCGCGCGCAACCCGATCGTCGATTTCGCCGTTCCCTCGCGGCGTTTCGGGCGCACACTCGACCGAGCATTTCAGCGACAGCGCGAAAAAAGAAAGAAATCGTAAATTCAATTACGCCGCGGGGTAGAGCGAACGTCAATTACATCCATCACGTGACGACACACGCGGTAACGTCAGCGTATTTTCTCCTTTCTCTCTCGCATCCTCGATCTTCCCCGGGCCCAGGACCTTCTCATAATTCCAATTATCTACAGTGTCCGGGTCCCGGGTAACGGGGACTGCGTCTTCCGAGCGCAACTTGCATTAATTAGCGTAAAACTCCAGCTTGTACGTTTACTCGGGGTCCGGAGAGTTCATAAAAAACGCGGTACAAGGGGAATAAGTAGCTTCGAGCTGCTAAATGGTTGCCGGAGAGTTAGTTACGCGTAGAAAAAACACCGAACTCGCGGGTAAGGGCTTTATTTTCTCTGCGAGCGATCGCGAGCGCCATAAAATTTCCATTTTGGTCGTTTTCCTGCTTTTAAACCGCTCGTACAAATTTTTATCGCACCCATTGGCTACATTCGTCAAGTTTTCGGGGATTCCTTAGAAAAACTTTTCCTTTCGAAAAACCGACCGCTTCGAGAGAAAAACGAACAGAACCCACTGCGCTAATATTACGATAGTCAAAGATTAGCGAACGATATTTAAATACGGGAAAAAAAGAAAAAAAGACGAACGAGTCGCTCGTCTCCTCGTCTCCTCTTTTCCTAGAAGAAACGTTCGCGCAAATATCAACATCGAATCTCGCGAAAATGACCGATGGAGGTTGCACGTATCGATTGGAAACGGAGATTTCTAAGCACACGGTAAAAACTGTCGGAGATTAATAGTTTTTCAAAGAGAAAAGTTCGAAAGTTGGCAATCTTCGGTCGCATTCGGCGAGCTGTAATCGAATTCGTAACGGCGCAACGAGAGAAAGGCGATCATTATGCATCGCGGTCCTATTCGAGCCTGTCACTTTTATCGTGAGAAACAATAGCTAAATTGATTTCCGATCGGACGTGCGAGAAGTTTCGAGTTTCTCACGGCTCCCGAACGTATATTCCGTTATAAAGTTTCGCGAGTCGATTTGGCCTTGGATCGGAAAGCCAACCTTTCAACGTACGTACGATCATAAGCGATATAAACTTGCCGTCTCGATCGTTGTATCGTTGTACATAACGCATGCGCACGCGGTACAGGAAAAAAGTCGAAATTCATTCGATTCGCGAGAGAAAGAGAACTTCCGCAATATAATCGAGACTCGCGCGAGTCCGCGATCGATAATTTATATCGCAACTCATCGTCCGCTTCTTTTCGGTTTTTCCGATTAATTCTTACCATTCGTCTGGAAACGCTTCGATAACTTGGGTTTTCGAGAGGGCGGCAAAAATTACTTTCGGGAATGGAAGCGGTTTCATAGAAATCATCGGTTTTTGTATTAAGCGAAGATTTTTTTGGTCGATACCTCGCGAGAAGTTAAAAATAAAAAGACTATCGAAAGGAAAGGACGCATTTCGAAAATACATTCAAAGTTCGGGCGAGCGAAAAAAGCCGTCTATTAGATCGTGACGAATCGAATCGCGGTATAAAAAGGCTATAATTTCTTTCGACGCCTTTATCGAATATAAAATTATCGAGCAGTCCGTAATAAAATTCACGAAATCTACGATCGCTGCGTTTGGAGTTCGTCCTCGTGGCAACGAACGTCGTAAAAGTATCGCTTACGTAGGAGCGAGTCCCGTTGATAAACGAAAGAAAAAAAAAAAATGAAAGGCAATCTCGAAGACGAGATTCGATCGACGACTGCGAAAATGACTTTTCTCGAAATGGATGCGAGCGCGGAGAGACTTGCCACCCGATTCGACGCATCGTCGGGGGAGAAGGATCGTCTTTCCCCGGCACAGATGCGCGCTCGTAAATTCGATAAAGAAAATAATCGGCTACCGAAAGCGCGCGAGTCGTTTCCCCTCCGATGATGCGCGAGTATCCGCCGCGTTCGGTAGTCCCGGTCGGCGCGGATTTCAATCGGCCAAATTAGGGATCTATTCACCCTAATTGGATATTATACGGCGCATATTGAATTATCGGAAAAATCACGAGCCCGTGTTCGACTCGTCTTCTTCCTCTTCTCTCTCTCCTCTCTCTCTCTCTCTCGGATCCTTCATCCGTGCCGCTCAAACCGGGATAGGGATCGCCGAGCTATTCGGCAAGGGGATTCGAGCAATTTAGTTATCGATAGTCCAAGATTGCGGCATTATAATCGAAAATGAATATCGTGGTTGGAATTCGTTTTTCAATATTATACCGAGTGAGTCATCTTTCCTCTCTCTGTAATTACGCGAAATAGTGCGTTCGTCGTCGGACCCGCTTCTTTCTCGCGCGCAAATATTTTCACGGCTCGGTACGCGACGTCGATGACATCGATAACGAAGGTATCGTCGTTCTTCCTCGATCGTGTCAGCGAATAGCCTCGATTCCTGCGAGAATATACATTCGCGATTCCGACGGTGGATCTAAAAATGAGCGGTACGAACGATGTTCGATGCTTTCGCGATATAAAGTATAATAACGAGCCGGGGGTAAATAACGGTAATAAAACGGTAACGCGCTGAAAGTAGAAATTGCGGTAAGATAATAAAGTATCGGGCGTAGATTACGATTCCGCTGTATAAACGAGTGACTCACGACCGACTCTCGTTCCCATCTCTCCTCCTTGTGAAGTGTGACGTCACGGTTAACGGGGTGGTGGCGTCATCCTCTCTCACCCGCGGCGCGCGTTCCCACACTCGATGACCTTAGAGCTAACCCTTCGGCCCCTATCCGACGGGAGGGAACGGGAAGAAACGAGGGCTCCGAGATGCGAGGAAGCCGCACCGAGACTCCGACCGCTACCTTCTCGAGAGGAGGAACTCGTACGAGACTCGACTGAAACTCGTCTTAGCAAATCCATTGGCTAATGGATTCCTCGAAGGATCCGCGAGAGACGCGTTTCCGACGAGCCATTATCGGACTTCAGCCATTATAGTCCCTTCGGCCTCGATCGACCTGCTCGTCGGATGCGCCGCGTTCGAGTCGCTTCGATGCGCGAGGGTGCGAACGAAACGAGGACGAGTGCGTCGTGGTTTCATCGCGCAGGGCGTAACGAGAAAATCCGCCCGAGGACCGACTCGAGGTTGCCAGGGAAAACTGGAGAATCGAGGAGAGAGAGAGAGACGTTCTCGGAAGACAGAGACCGACGACGGATCCCTTTACCCTCCCACATTCATCACGCGGCTCGTATGATTCAGCCGCTGATAAGGGTCATCCGCGCAAACGATGATAATTCCCGTGTGAAAGCCAAAGCCGGATCGAGTCCGTGCACTCGTAGCCGCGGTCGGCGCCGACGAGGCAGCGCGGGGATCGTTGAGAGGAAAGGGGGAGGGAACGAGTCGAGGGGAACAAAAGCGATCGCGCGTCGCCTGCGACACTCGGCAGTTGTAGTTGTAAATATCAATTACTCTCGCTCGGCGATCGACCGCCACCGAAAGCAGCCGAATCGAGACAAAAATGCAGGCTGCGAAAGCCTCGAGCTCCGAGAGTCGCCGGCTCGATAAAAGGGATTTAAACCGGAAGATTACGCGAATCACGGATGCAAATTGCGATGTCACCGGGCAGCCGCTCTCGGGATCTGCATAATCGGAGGGGTGGGGACGCGGTGAAAAAATTCGTAGGTGGTTTCGGGATGGTAACGGCGAACAGGTGGCCGAGCGATTCTCGCGATAGGCGCGCGTTGCGGCTTCCCGAGATCTCCGCCAAGGTTCTCGATTACGTTTCGGTGTCGCGGGAAATCGAGGATCGGCCCTCGGGTAAAGCCAAGACGCGCGGTATTATGGTTTCGAGTTATTTCGGTGCGTTCACCCTCGGTAACTTCATACTCCGAGGAACGGATATTTTTTTAAGCCTTGAAAATTTGAGTCTCGCGAACGATCCTTGCGAGTCCTGTAAAATACATCGATTTTTACGATGCATGGCTCCTTAGCTTTTACACGAGACTCTTATACGAGACTCTTATACGAGACGGTAAATTTTGTTTATTAAAATCGATATCTGGTCCATGCGGTTCGAAAACATAAATCGGCGCTATTAAACAATGATAAAGATATCGAAATATTTCCCGAGAAACTTCGTTCCTCTTTTTGCGTAAACTTTCGATGCGAAGAAAATAAATCGCTACATATTAAGATAAACTTGTAGAAAAGGTAAAAAACGCGGCGATAAAATTTAAATAGCCGATGCTTTATCGCGCAAACATCGTATAGGTAGAACTTTATTACCGTAAATTAAATCGTTGTCTCGATCCTTTCGAATCGGTCTACTCCGTATTCTCGTAATTACGAATCGTTTCGGAACTTTCGAGGTATAGCTGCATCGTAAAAATACTGGTCTACGCTGAACCGTGGACGTTACTTTTACGCTCGGAAAAAAAAAAAAAACTAGGCGTATTTGAATCGGCGTACATCTGGACCGTGGAGATATCTGCGGTGCAAGCGTAGGAGAATCGTTCGGCAAAACCGCCTAATCCCATTGGAAAGGTAATTATTTGGACACCGTTCGCGGAGCAAAAGGAAGAGCTCCGAAGCGCAAACATCCGCCCTCTAAAAAACGCCTCGGACGAAAGCTCGCAGCGGGATAAGTTATTTTCCGCCTGGCGTGTATCGAGGAGTCGCCCCTTAATCAGCAGCGATCGCGAGCGTGGCGAGTCAGTGCGCCGATAAAGGCAGGGCTTTGACATCCTCTTAATTGGCCTTGGCCCGTGCGCTCGTCCGTAATTGCCCAGGGACGGTTCGCTGGGTCAAGGGGCGTTGGATGGGCATCCGAAGACGAACGAGGGCTTCTCGCGTGCGTGGCTCCGAGAAGCGCGCGAGCCTCATCTCCACCTCCTCCCCGTCCTCCTCCCCGTCCTCCACCTCCTCGTTCACGATTGCGGATCGGCGCGCACCTCGCGCTCCTTTAATGATAGACTCGAGGCAAATTAATAAGTTTAATAAGCGTTTTTCATTTTATTCCTTCTCATATTTTACTTTCTAGTCATTTTTACGAGCCCCGATGGCCGCGCACGAACGACGCGCAACTTTCATTTATCCGCGCGGTAGACTAGCCTCGCTCTCCCGTATTCTCCCGGTCGTCTCCCGTCGTCTCCCCGTCGTCTCCCCGTCGTCTCCCCGTCGTCTCCCCCTCGTCTCCCCGTCGTGCCTTTTAATTATTTGTATTATCTCAAGGCGCAATTAAAGTCGACTTATATCTCAAGATTGGTTGAATCGTAATTTATTTCGCCGATTTTTACCCTCGCGAGTCTGCGCTTTACTTAATTTTGGAGAGAAAGCCGCGCCGCGTCTTTATCGCGCAAACGTTCGAGGCGCAACTAGAAAATTCCGGGCTGCACCTCGTCCGGCTAAACCAACGGCTTCGGACGGTGGATGAATTTTCCTCCCGAGAACGTCCTCCCGTCGTAAAATCCTTTTTCACCTTTCATTTTTGATCGACGGAGTACCCGCTGGGCGATAATATCCATCTCCGTTACAAAGGACTCCGCTCCTTTTTCCACCGGAGGAAATCGCGCTTAATTATCCAGCGAACGAGAAGACGGTTCTTCCGAGACTCCGTCGAGGGTCTCCCTCGGGTTCTTCCCCGGGCGAGCGAGCGAGCGAACGAGCGAACGAGCCAAAACATTTCCAGCGACTCGCGGTCGTTATCGAGCGGTGCGCCGTTAATTCAATATTTTCTAGAGACGCGACGAGTCGAGAGGCGCGTTCCAAGCATCTCCTCGGTCGTTCGTAAACTTCATCGATCGTTGGCACGCGTACGAGCGCTGCTCTTTCTCCGGACGTCGACTCTTAGCTGCCACCTGCACGACTCGAGTACGACTCGGCCGTCGCTCAGCCTTCTTTGAAATCAAGCTCGAGTCTAACGCAAAGTCGACGGGGATTCGAGAATCGTTCGATGGTCTTTTTGCAGCCTGTCACGGAACCGTTCCATCGATCGCGAGAACTTTTTTCACCGAGAACCTGGAATGGTCGGCTGTGTTCTCGTAGCTTCTAAAATTGAAAATAACGATCGCGCTCGGATAACGAGTCGAGACGTATTCTTCGATAACGTATCATCGTTCGGCGAGCGAACGTTTACGTTTAAAATACGCGCGGCTGTTTCGGATCGTAACGAGAGAAGGAAAACGATTGGAAAATGTGAAATCTAAAATACGCACTGCGAGGATTTTCCAAGACTCGCGGAACGATACGTTTCTTAAATAATATACGCGAGATGATATATTCCCTTGTTCTCGAATACCATTGAGAAATAACTCGGCGCGAGTTTACTTCGACTAATCGGAATCCATCGGCAACATCAACAAAATACTATATAACCATCGGGTGAAAAGCTTATTAGCGATAAACAAGAGTCATTTTTATAATTCGTTGGCGAGGAAATACAAGGATCGAAGTTGCGAGCGGCCGAAGGAGGAAGAGAAACGTAATGCATTGAACGATCCAACGAAGGAGGCTCGGCACCTTCGACCGTGTCGGCCTATCGAACCATCGTCGGACATCGGTGGAAAAGGTGCCAGTACACGCGGCGATCGTTGGCACGCGGATGCATCCTCGGCCTCTACGGCATTACACCGAGGATCGCGATCCCGCGACCGCGAGTTCGTCGCGCGCGTCGACGCGAGCCGCGTTAACTTAACGAGCGACGACGGCGTCGACCCACGCGACGCTCCGTCGGGTCGGAGGTTAAGTGGACGTGAGAATTCGCGCGCCTCGAGGTCACGCTCGTCGCGGATCCGAATAATAGTCGAGGTTGGGCTCTAAGTGGCCGTCGTCGTCTTTGTCGTCGTCGTCTTCGTCGTCGTCGTCGTCGTCGTCTCCGTCGTCAACCTTTTCATTTCGCTCGACTCCAAGGAAGCTCGTACCTGCCGGTCTGGGTGTACCTTCGAGGAGTACCGCGCGATGATTCGAGATAAATTTCATTCGAAATTAACGCTTTTCGAACCGCGGCCGATCGGTGGGAAATAAAAAACCCCCGACGCGTTCGAAGCGTTGATAGAGCCGATAAGCGGATTCGCCGAATGTAATTACTGGATTCTCAAATTGAGCAACAACGAAGCGTCGATCGGTTTCACCTTTCCGAAATAAAAGACGAAACGGGAATTAATATTCGCGAGGCACGTCGTAATAAATCGTTGTTTGAAAAGCCTTTATTACGTTAAAAGGAGGATCCTCGAGACGCAAGTTCTGAATTTAATCAAATATTTATAAAGAACGTGATTTTCAATAATCCTCGCGTACAGCCTAATCCTTTGAACCATAAACCCTTGTACGTTCACAATTTAGCCGGACAGCGTGTAATTATGCAGTCGGAGGATGAAATAAACGAGGATGAAGTAAAAACGAAAAGCCGTCACGCGGCTCTGTTGCATTTTTGTCGCACCTAATGGCACGAAAATTAATTCCCAAGGTATCAATAACGAAACCAAATTTCCACGCAGAAGTAATTACGGGCGATGGAACGGCATGAACTTGGTAGGCTCCTTGCCGTTTGTTCTCCGCGTCTTTCAACTTTCGAGAGGATCGTCTCGCCTCGCGCGGGCCCCGCAAATTAATTTCAAACGTAAATTACAGCGAAGCCCGCGCGCATCTTACACGCACACTCGAGAAGCACACTCGAGAAGCACACTCGAGAAGCACACTCGAGAAGCACACCCGAGATGCGCACCCAACTCGCCTCTCCCGGCAAATTAACGCGCGGCTCCGCGTTTCCTGGCTATCGGATCGCCCGGGTAATCGCGCAAAAACCGGAATCGCGCGGCACATCTGCATCCGCGGGGCTCGGCCGCTTTTTACCGGCGCGGACCTTTTGAGCGGGGCTCCTAATTCGGCGCGTACACGCCTTGTAAAAATGTAATATCTCTCGGTGTGGGGCCCCGTCGCGTGTGGGCCTTGCTGCCCTTGCTGCCCTTGCTGGTTCGGTCGAGGTCCGCGCGCAGCTTCCCCATTGGTCGGTGCGCGTGTGCACTGGAAAAAACTCGGCCGCTTTGCGGATGCCGAAATTTACGGAGCGGACGATAAATTTTTGCGGGTGACGTTCGCCGGGGCTTTGATGGGACCTTGAATCATCGGTTCTAAAGCATCGTTTAGCGGAGACGCGAGACGGAGGATTTTGCTCGAGGTTCTAAGGGCTGTAATCAAAAAGCGTTTCTTTTTCGAGATTTACGAGGCATTGTTATCGAAATGGACGGTCGAGAAAATTAAGACACGACGATAATTTGTCGTGCGAGCGGGTAATAACGTTGAAAATTTGTTATCGAAGAAACGGAACGTACGTTTCATTCCGTCCTTTCCAAAGCATTGCGTTTACGCTCGTTCTAATTTAAGGACGAAGGCTCGAGTCGCGGAGAGGGAACCGGAGCAGCGATGGATTTGGACACCGATGTTAAAAACGTAGAAACGCGGTACTTGCGTAACAGCCTATAAATATCGTTGGTAATTATTTATTTAATTAATTGTTGTACTGGGTAATGGCTGCCGAGGGTACGAACGATCGTTTGTCATTGTCTCGAGCATGATTTTCAAAATCTAAACGTGTCGGAGAAAGTCTCGTCGGACACGTGTTCGTTCGGAAACACGTGCGTAACAGTTAATAGACAGAAGGTTCGGAAGAGACTACGCAGCGACGATCTTTTAAAAGACGTTCCGTCGGTTTTCGGTGTTTCGGACGACCGCGCATCTGTGGCCACCACGACGAAGAAAAAAATTATTCTGTTATTCAACCCGGAGACACGAAAAATTTTAAAAACCGTTCCTCGCACATTCGAGAGGAGCTTCGGCTCTTGAAGCTTCGGCTCTTACATCTTCGACTCTTACAGCTTCGGCTCTTACTTCACCGTAAGCGGAAGCTTATTTTGAAATTTGGACGAAGCCAACTTCACCGAAGCTACGGTCGTTGTTTTTTCTGCGCGTATTCGTCATCCGCGCGGTTTATATTTCATATTCGTGGGGAATACACTGGAAGGTGAAATCGAAGATTTACTACCTTGCTGACGATTCGCCCTCTTCCGATGCTTTTCCGACTCTCAAAGGGGTAAGCTTCTGGCAAACCTGAGTAAAAATAAAAAGTTAGTCGCTTTACGAGCGGTCGACGCGCGTCTTAACGGATTAACCCTTACTAATCCGAGAAGTGTGAAAAAAAGAAATTTTTGTAATAACCGAGAGGTGCGGAGAAATCGGAAGGGTTGATGGGGGTCTGGACGCGGAAGTCAAAATATTGCTTTATTAGGGATCCGAACGAGAATGGAGGCGCGGACAATGCGCAAGGGTTTTTTTTCAACGGGTTGACTTGCGGGCATTGAGCCGAGGGACGCGAGCCTCGGTGGAAAATTCGTGCTCGAGACGGATTAACTTTTACCGTTTTGCTTCTTGACTTTAGTGTTTTAGTGCCGCAGCAGCTTCGGACGTTGTACCGAATACTGTAATGGCCGAGAGGTGGACTGGGAAAAGGGTTGGCCGATTCTTACAGTTGAGTCGCGTCTCTCCAAGTCTCTCGTATTACTCACGTTGTTGACGAGAGGAAGGGTAGAAGGGCTTGGAGAGAGCAGTAAAGTTCCCTAGGAGAACTTTCACCGTGAGCGCTTTATTATTTTCACCGAGTACGACGACACGGGGTAGAAACTTTTTTTGCTGCTGTTTCCGGGATATGCCGCTGACTTTATTATTTTACTCTGGTGATCTCTCGAGTCCCCGCGATGCTGTCAACGCGGTAGAGCTTTGGAACGGTGAAATATCAGTAGTTTCGTGAAAAAGTTTAAAAAAAAAATGTTGTTCTTAACCGTTATTTGTACCGAGGAACCGTTTTAGACCAAAGTTCCACGTTCTGTTAGAAATAATGAAAAAAATTGTGTCTATGAGTAACTGTTATTCTATGACGAAATATCTTTGGTCCGTCCGAGGCCGTACGAATTTTAGTCAGCTTAAATAACGAAGCTGAAACCAAAAACATATTTTATAAATTTTTACGAAAGAAAAAGGATGTATAAATTAGCTTTGTAAAAGATACTCATTGAAATAAAGTAATATTTTTAATAATACGTTTGGGACATTTTTATTCGGATATCCTGTCTTCTCATTAGTTTAATCCCATTCCATAATTTGCCGTGAACAATAAAATTAATAATTATAAATTAAACCGATGTTGAAACAGACGTAAAGATAGGCACATATTATTTTTTAATACCTTCTCGACTAATCACTGTGTAAAATTGAAAGCTTGATGGTTTCAAAAACAGGTGTGCAACATACCTTAAACTATTTAAGCATTTCTCATTGCCGTATGAGATCCGCCCACAGCACAAATTACCAGTAACTTCTTTACACGTTGTGCGTTGCGATGCCACAAGTGCAAAGCGGATAAATAAAGAAATAAAAATAATAAGATCTTGCTAAGAAAAAACTCGGATTTAATTAAGGGTACGGAAATTAAAATATGAAATTCTAAGGCGACGTTAAATTTAATTAAAGGAATAAAAATGTTAGCGATACGACAGTTATATGTGTGTGTATGTATGTATGTGTATGTGTGTGTGTGTGTGTGTGTGTACGTATAGAATCATTATCGAGAAATGTTTATCGATTTTTGGATAATGGAAGAGCCTTTTCGCATTTTCATCTACGGAAAATCCATTCGCTAAATTATACTTGATTCGTAATATTCTCACATGCTAACTAGTAATTCATTTTTAAAGCAACTTCGCAAGTTTTCTCGCATATCGAATGAATATTAAATTATCCGTTAAAAAGTTCCAAGTAAACGACGAAAAAAGAAATTTCATTTGAAATACGGCGTGATTTTACATTCGCATAAGCCCGCGTGTCATGACCGGTGAATCAATGTTGAATTAAGCCATCGTTGGATCAAACGAAGCGACGAATAAGTTAAGAATGATTGCGTGATTGATGGAAGAAAAGACAGGCAGGGCATTCAAGTTCGCCTTGCCATCGTCATTAAGGTCAATTCGCGGGATTTTGCGTGCTTGTACTGCCGGGAGAGGCGGTATATAAGTTGTGAATACGTTGAAGGTTTTCAATCGCGAATCTCATCAGACACAATTTTCAGTAATTTAATTAAAACCCACGCTTCGACAATGCAACATTTTTTTTTATCGCAAATAAGAAATGTGTGGTTGCAAGAAATGCGCGATAAATTGCAGAGAAAATTAGAAATCCTGGCATATATTATCGTTATGACTGTGAGATTTCTTTCAAGGGCGTTCACCGTTCAATTTAATAAAATTGATGAAAAACGTTGAAAAAATTTACCAAGTAATAACGTTTTCATGCTAAGGAACTTCAAAATTAACAAATACGCGAGCTATACTTTTATGGAAATGAGTAAAATGCAATCAGTTGTCACAAAAATTTATCGCTAAAATACAATCGCTGAAGACTCTTTACCTTTTAAAAGTGAAAGTTTTAATTAATTTTGTTTTCGTTCCAAGTAAATAAATCTCTAAAATAATTATATTTCGATAAATATTTTTAACGAAAAATATACGTACTTAATACGAATATTTTTTGTCAGAAATTAAATAAATCGCTTAAAAGTTAATAAACCGTTTTTGAATAAATATTTATTATTTGCATACTTTATTGGTAAATACTAATTAATTCTATTTTAGAGTTTCGTTTATTAAATTAAATCACTATTTTTATTAATAAATAAAGTATTAACCGTTTTCTGCAATATTTTTGTAATTATATATATATATATATATATATTTATTACGAAAATATAAAAATATTATAATTGAAAAATATAATGTCGAAATTTAAACGAATAATATTGCCAATATCACAATTATACATTTATTTTCATAGTCTTGTCGCTAACGAGGCACATATATTTTTGAAGCTAAAATTTTTAAAAGACGCAATTAAAAATAAAAAAATGTATCCTTTTACCAAATTACAAAATAAATTATATTAAAGTATATAAGATAATTTAAAATCATGATACACTCGATACACGAATTTTAGTACGTTTCTCGTAAGAATGCCTGTAGAAATATTTAATTACCAACCCTTTCCTAATTTAGAAAGAAAAACAGATACATTAAATTTAATGATACAAAGGCGCAAACTATACCGAAAAGGTACACGAAATGTAGCAGCGCATTACCCTTTGTTTTACCTCGAAAACATTGAGATTGCACCAGTATAATCTGCAAAGAAACGAGTCTTAATGAACTTGGTGTGGTTACTCTTCGCGAGATAGCAATCAAATTCAGTGTTGTTGCTACTCGAACGAGGGAGCTCGCAAAAAAATTAAATTCGGTCTTCTCCTCTCTCTTGTAAAGATAGTCGGCCGCGTTTCTCGGTCTTTCCTTCTCCCCGTCTTCGCGCTCCGTTTGCCGAGGTCGAGTCCCTACGCAACGCTCGCAATATAAAACGTCGAAAGAAGCACCGCATTTTTCTAACCAACGTCGTGCCTCGACCAAAAATTGCGTTTCTCAGGTACACCATGGAACGAAATCGGGCCACGAAGGCGACGAAAAACCGAAGAGGGAGGATGACCAGACTCGTTTAAACTGTAACAACGGGCTTCGGCCGTGAGGTCAATCGTAAATTATGCAAATACACGGTCCCCACTTGCCCTGCGACAAGAGCCTCCCGATTTAAACTGTAACAGTTAGGGAAACGGAGCCCCGAGGCTGTGCGCACGAACTGCGCAATAAATTACGTGTCGTCGAAAGCGGAGCACTCGGTGCTTTAGCGGGGGTGCGCTGGAAAAACGAGGGAGCCAAAGAAAACGAGAGCGTCGGTCCGTAGCGTCGGTCCGTAGCGGCTGAAAACATCGTAAACAAGGACGAGGACCGTTTTCAAAACTAAGCGTAACTGTACCAAAGGACCGAAAAAGCAAGGGTTAAAAAGGCCGTAAACTAATTTACGGCTAAAATTTATAACTAGAGCAGCCACGGGCCGCGTTCCCAAAGCAGTGTTCACGCAACAGCGGTAAAAATGGTCCGAGCTTCTCTTTGTCGAGCAAATCGAGCAAATCGTTCGCTCGGACTTTACGGAAGAACTTTAAGAAGGTTCATTGACTTTCGAGAGGACGACCGGCTCTTTTTCGTGCACGGTGTATTTTAAAACTTGCCTCGTTTAAGGAGGTTTAAAGAGAAAAATTATCCTAATGTAAAAAGGGGATCCTTCCTTCGTATTAAACTTTTACGTTCGTATTTCTCGCGTCTCTGCGTACGCGGATTGGTTGGTCTGCGACCCACGCAATAATTCGATAACTCTTTGAAATACTTTTTTTTACCCGGAGACATCGCTCGACGTAATTTTCGAACACGACTCGTTTCGTTCGCGTTCGCGAGAGTATCAGTTTTCGCAGCGGTCGTCGGCACCGCGACGAGGAAGTCCGAACGAAGAAACCTACCTTCCGTGGAAGTCCGTCCAGGTCGCGAGGGAGAAGCTCGCCTATCGATCCGGGATAAGGATTCAGGGGTAATTTTTTCCGTTTCGATCGAACTTCTTTTACCGCGGCGCGACTCCACCGCGCGAAATGCGGAAGTGCAAAAACAGTTTCGCATAAGATGGGAAAGAACGAAGGGTCTGTCGAGGTCAAAGCGCCCGCGGCTCTTCCACCGGCACAGCTAACCCTGGAGTGTACCCTTCGCTCATCCCGTTCGGTGCATTGGGACGAGGCTCGTCGTACCTCCGTTACGGTGCTCCGACTCGAAAATTTACGTCTAACTGGAGCGCAGGTACGCAACGAGAGCGAACGAATATTCGCAACAATATCGTGCAATAACCAACCAACGCCGAGAACGTCCAAGGGTCGACGTGCCGTCTCGGACGTTACCCGGAAAGGGGTTTTAAGGCCCCGTCCATTTCGCAACAGTGAGGATTTTATTATTTTATGCAACTGGAGCACCTTCGTCGGTCAGTCCCTTCATTGTTCGGCGAATTCCGTTTTTACGACGTAATAGTGGGTAGGGTTAAAAAGGTCGTATATATACCCTTTGCGGGTATACACCCAGAGATATATGGGATCCGGAAAGCGCTTTTCCCGGCCTCGGCATTTATGCGAGATGCGCGCCTGCGCGCGTGCGTTCGACTCGTGCTCCAGTTGTAAATAACGATTCCGGGTAAGGGTTGATTTTTCCGAGTGGGTTCCCGGAAAGGGGTGAGCCCGGGAGGGAGTTCCCCGTTGGAGGCCAAGGACGAGGACGAGGACGAGCCGAGACCTTCGACGGCGGGTCTCTCCGCGTCGGTAACCGGAGCGCCGACGAGGGAGAGCGGAGACGAGCGGAGACGAGCGGAGAGAAGCGGAGCCGCGCACGCGAACGGAGGGACACCACCGAGAGGATTGCGCGAGGGCCATAAATAATATCGGACTCTCGGACTCCGGGTTGCGTACGGCGCATTGTCTCGTCTCGCAACCGGAGACGCTCGATTCTCGATGCCCGGATGATAAATGTGCGCCGCGCCGCGATTTTCCAGATGTTGCCCAACTCGTTCGCCCGAGCGTCGAGCCGTACAAATTGTTGCTAATTTTTTTCACATAAATTTTCTTTTCAATGAATAACATTAGCCGGGATAGCGAATGGGGAGCGCGACCACGAGCCTATAAATCGCGATCGCTTTGTTTCGATCGTTCGCGGGGCAATCGATCAAATTACGCGTACGAGACGATCGTTGCTCGCGCTCGAGGCCGTGTAATTTATTTGTCGGTGTATTAGTTTTCCTCGGCTTACTCTCGATCGACGTTTAATAACTCGTCATTTTTACCGCTTTTACGCGCCTCCGTTCTTTCGACTCGTTATCGAAAGATCGAGCGTCTCTTTGTATCGACTCGAAACGAAGGGAACGATATCTTATAATAGAAAAAAGTTGTTATCGACGCGAGTCGCGCGGTTCGCGATCGTGTATTTTTTTTTTTCTTTTTTCGAATCCATCGACGCGGAACGACGCAATTGAAACGAAGCGATCGGATCATCGGAACCAGGAGTACAGGGATAACTAAGTACAGGATTCGTTAAAAACGACAATTGTCTAGATATTTGGAAGATATTTAGTTTCGAAGGCGTAAAAAATGTCGTTACAGGGACGAAGAGCCGTGTACGAATGTAAAAATGCACTCGTTACGAAACGGACGACGTTTTATTCATTATTGCATTATGGAGCGAATTGCAGCCATCGACTCGACAAAACTAACTTACAAAACTAACTTTCGTCGTCGTTTATTTATTATAAAATTGAATTGTCCGTAGGCCGAGAGAAGAAACGCCGTAAGAGCTTGCAATTTTTGCACTTACGTTTACAAATTGAGGGCCCGGGACTTACCTACGCAGAAGCCCAAGGTTCGGACCCTCGAAACGATCCATTATCCATCGTGGGCCTGGTGCGGGAGGCTTGTCCTTCGACATTAATATCCGGCCCGGAGCCCGCAGTAAAGCAATAATGACACCGCTCTGATACAAATACAGGCAAATGTAATTCAGGGCGACGGGCCAGGGTCCATCCCCGGAGGAACGGCGTCTCGGATTTTATGGTAAAAACTTGGCACTCGGTCGGTGCGAGTCCGAAGTCCGGATGTACGTGCATTTTTACGATTTTTGCGAGCGACAGGCGCTTCTCGGGCTCTTCGCGTTTACTGCCGCTACTCGCCATAAACGTTTTTGTAGGGCATGGAAGTGACTTCGATTTTTCCGGCCGCCCGTAAAAGTCGCTCGCCCGGCTTGGAGCTTCTTTTGCCGCGCGATATATTTTAGGACCTTTTTCGGTACAGTTTTCGCGTTATTACGGTCAGCCAAATAAAAACAAGAGCCGCGCCGCGGTGCCCCGAGCCCGGACACGAACTATTTTTAAGTGAAACTCGCCCTCGTAATGTTATATTGCCCGCTGGGTAGGGGCGACGAGGCGCGGGAAGAGGCGAGGGAAGAGGCGAGGGACGAGGCAAAGCGGAGCAGAGGCAAAACTTGCTCCGTCGTTTTTCGCATTTTTCCTCCCCGTGTCCCAAAGCAGGAAAAATAAATACGGAATGTATATTTCACGCCAATAAACGTATAGGGCGGTCTCGCGGCGGCGACGCTGCCTTTTTCTAGGAAATGCGAAAAACGGTACAAAACGCATCGCACAAAGACTGGCAAATAACGCCCGGAAAACAACGCCCGGAAAACAACGCCCGTTTCGGTCTTTCTCGTATTTTACATTTTACGCGCGCACTAACGAGCCTCGGTGCAAAAAGCTCGGAAAAAGACGCTCGTCGCACGCACTCCAGTTTTTACTATTATTAGAGCAATTTTTTGGCCGGCCCCGTGCAAAGAAGAAAGCGCGTGCTCTTGGTTTGCGTGGCACGCGACGCTTCCGGAGTCTCGAGTTTATTGGTCTCGCTGCAAAATGGGGCATAAAACGAGACTAGCTTTCGTTGTTCGGAGTCGTAGAGTCGCCGAGTACAAGAGTCGTGTCATTATCACTTTAACGCTCGATTCAAGCGATATTTATTGTCCCTGTGTGCTTTAATAAATTTATAGACTTTTCGCTCGCCTTTGTTTCTCGAACGAGCGCCTGGACGTCGGAGTTTACTTTACGAATAAACGTTTCGAGTCCGTCCGTCCGTCCGTCCGTTCATCCGTTCATCCATACGATGGACCGCAACGCGCTCGCTGTAAAAATTATCGGCGAATCGGGATAATATTACTCGTCCGATCGAGAATACAAATCGTTTACGTTCCGAGAGTTCGGGTTTCAACGTTGCGTCTCTTTGGTGAAGGGTAACGATTCGATCGGTTTACGATTAGGTAACGTCCGATTTTTAAATAATTTCTTGGGGTAAGCATAAGCATCGAGGGATAATCGATCGACGCGCGCCGTTTATTATTTTCGACGCGTCGGGCGCAATCGACGCATCTCGATTCCGTTTACCGAAATTTCGAGCAAAAACACGCGATGCTCGCGAGGCGCTCGTTAAGCGCTCGATCTCGGATAAAATTGCGCGGACACGGTGATCCACGGGGAAGGATGGTATCGAGCGACCGAAAAACGAGGAGATACGAGGAGATACGAGGAGATACGAGGGAGGCGAAATCACGAGCCGAGGAGTTCGCGTGCGCTCCGCGTATTATGCACTGCACCGTTCGGGAGGAAAACCCCTCGCACCCTCTCCGCGTCCGAGGCGGATTTTACTCTCGTTATTTATTTTGCGCTCGTTTTTTCCTCTCTTTTTACGGCGGGTCGGTTTCGCTCCGGCTCGTGAGAAAATGCCACGCGTCTCGTTCGGTCCCGGGGCTTTACGTAACGCGCGGCTCGGATCCGCGATACACCGCGACCTGGACAGGTACGCGTCGGTTGCGGCTTCCTACGCAAACGTTCCTCGAGACCGGGGCATTATTTCTCGGGTATTACGGTAATCAACGATGCGAGAAATTCAATTTGTACTTTAATTTTGTTGTAATTCAGCGGTAATGATTCGCTTCAGCCTCGCGCGCCTTCCATTATACCGCGCTATATATTTACACGCGTAAACGAAATACTATGAACTGCTAATACCGACGATCGTTCGGGAAAAATTAGCGCGCGCTCGATAAGCGGATGCGATCCTTGATATTCCGCGCGTATCGCAATAACGTTGGGAATTAATAAATCTCGCGATGCGAATTACGTCAAATTTTCACCCTGCCCCTGAGCCTTTCCCGCGCTTCTGCACCCCAACCTTTTACCATTTCCCTTTTTGCCCCGACGCGATGTGCAACCTCTCGGAGACTATCGCTAATCGCTACGCGTACATGCAGAAATTACGCGCAAAAACTAACGAAATAATAGCGAGGACGAGAAAAGTTGCCGAGGCGAAATTAGGTTGCAAAAATAAGCTCGATATCGAACCGACTCCACCGATTCGAACGCGGTTTCGAGGCACTTGAACATCGAGCACCCGACTGAAATTGCCTGATTGCACACGAAGGCTCGGCTCCTCGGTCCAAAAAATCCTTTTACGTCGAGCGACAACGAGAGCAATCATCCCGAGGAGAGTCCAGTCCCGGGTTTAAAAAACGCGAGCCTTGGAACGCGTCGCCGACGAACGCATTTTTCATCGGTGGACTTTTCGGGAGCTGCCGCGTGCCTCGGAGCAGTCGGCGAGTACGAAAAGGGCAAATTATCGTGTATCCGTAGTTATCAAGGGAGAGAAAGACGAAGACAGAGGACAGAGGGAGGGAGAGATGTGAAAAATGGCGCGTACCGCAGAAGTTACAGCGATTTGTACTCCCTCGGGTTCGTTAACTCGGTTGTGTGCGAGCGGTCCACTTTGTGCTCCGTACTGCAATTAGCGGATCGTCGATCCTCGGAGAGAGAGAGGGAGCGAGCGAGAGAGGAAGAGAGAAAGCGCGCATGATTTTAATCCACTCCCTTTTTTTCCTTGGTCCTCTCTCTCTCTCTCTCTCTCTCTCTCTCTCTCTCTCTCTCTCCGACGCTCCTGCTCCACCCTTGGAAAATGACCGGTTCCCGACTCTATCATCATTGACCCGCGCGCGATTTGCCATTGCAATCACGCGAGTGGAGCCGCGGACGTGACGGATCCCAGCGAAACTAACCCTGTGCCAAAGGCGCGCGACCTCCTGTCCCATTTGACGGGATCCGCTAAGCGAAAATACAACCGGAGCATTTCGCGCCGTACTTCTTTCGTGCTTTGCCTTGAAATTTCAGGGGAAACTTTGAGCTGTCTTTTTTTGCGGGCGCTTTGCGAAACCCTTCGTCAACAGGTAAGTCCGAAAAGTAGTCCTAAATCGTCTTTCTTTCCACAAATTGTGATTATCGTTGCTATTTCGTTTAGCCGCGAGATGGAGGTTTTTCATTCCAACTATTATCATCTTCGTTTCAATGTTTTTCTGAAGAAACGTCGTTTTTCTTTTATTCTGTAATTTTCAGAAAAATTGAAGTCACGTATTCGGAGCTTCTTAACTTTAATTGAATTTTACGCGTAAGTCATCCAATTATCCTTGAATAAAATTCCTTTTAAAACGCGATTGCGTCAATAATACTTAGAATTATAATTTTTGTTAATTAATAGATGTTCTAGTAATCAATCAAATATATATATATTTTAACGCGTGATAGATCGTTGCAAATTAATACGGAAATGTTTTTAACGCGTTTTATTTAGATATAAATTGAAGGTTGGTTATTACGGATCCATTATTATAAAGAGTAAATAATTATTGTTCTATAATTTTTGATAGGTAATACCAGTCAAAATTAATTAAATTACATTTTTTAAATAAAACTCGATCTTCCTCTCGAATAGAGCTTCTCTATTTGCAAATAAAAAGCCGAGGCAATTATAATTGTTCGTCTTCGATGATCTCGAAAGATTTAAAAGCTAAATTATTATTTTATATTTTTTGACAGTTGACATGTAGTTTGTACGTTGGATCTTTTCATATTTTGATTTTAATTAAACGAGTGATTCTTAATTATCTAATCGTTAAAAACATAATAATAAAAGTAACTTGTTTTCGTATCCACGAGAACTAAAAGCTTGCGCGAGTTGAATATTTTCACAAAGATATTGAAAAAAGTATTTATATAACTACAAAAAAAATATTTAAAAAAAACTTGGTTATGAGTTTCGAATAGAGTTTTAAATTTAAATTTTATACCATAAAATTTCTGAATAATTAAAAAACTTATAAATATAATTCTAAATATACCACAAAATCTTATAAAATTACATATTGATGAGTCTATATAAATTGTATATTTTAAACGTGTTATTTATGAATAATAACAAAAACGTATTAAACTTTATAATTAATGTTAATCTATGTATTACATGGATATGCTTTAAATATATTTAACATTTTTATGCAATAACATTGCGAAAGAAATATTGCGTTGATAAGAAAGGTAAATAATCTTCTTTTTATACAAACATAAAATGAAGCAAGGTCCTTAAAATAAGAGCATTTTGCATTATCGGATGCACTGAATTTTACTCTTCCAACCTACACGTTCGATAAGCGTTATAGCATCGATAAAGAAAAAAATTAAATGTGTGCTAGCAAAAGAGAAATACTATGTTGATGATTATATTGATTTTGTTACTGTATTTTTAGGTCGTGTTGGCCAATGCCTTATTACACGACTGAATTACTATCCGAACCAGATGCTGCTTTCGGTTCGAATGAAAATCTGGTCGCAATGTTTTTATATCTACAGATGGTTTTTTTAAAGGGTATCAAAAAGATCGTAACTCTGTTACGTTGAGACTCTCTTCTTCCTTCAAGCTCGTTGTTCCTGTATTAGTGCACTCGAGACTTTATTTATTAAAAACAGAAGATGCTTTTATGGTTGTGACAATTCGAATGTGGGCAGGTTTTTTTACATAAGTATGTCAATTTTTCCATTTACTTCGACCATCATTTTCCTGTCTATGATATATTTTCTCTCCCTAAATTATGTTAAATGTTCGAGTACAAGTATCTTGTACATTAATTAGCGTATCGTAATGTTCTTCATTCTTTTTAAAGGAGTAATATACCACTCAAATTTACACTTTAAAATAAATTATGATATACATGCGTACACACGCGTATATATATATATATATATATATATTCGCTATATGCGATGTAATTTTTACGCTCTTTTATTATATATTTAAGGTAATTAATGTAATTTCTATTTATATTACTTTGATGTAATTAATCGCAAAAAATACTTATTTTATTAAATTCTGATAATAAAGTTTCTAAAAATTTACGAAAATACATATAAATTATTTTATAAAATGAATTTAACTCTTAATTTCACTAATTAGCTTAATTTAAGATATTTATCTGGATGTAATTTGAGACTCAACAAAATCAATCAATATAATATTATATAGTTAAAATGTGTACGTTCATTATCAATACTTTGTTTATTAAAATTTATCGATTATTTTAACAATTAAATAGCTCTAAATTTTATGGCGAATTATGTAATCATAAATTTTGTTTTTATGGATTTATTTTTATTTTGAATTTATTATTATATATTATTTTAAAACATGAAAATATAATTAAAACTTAATATATTCTTGTTTTTTTGGTATAAATAATTTCCATCCAAAATATAATATATATTTTTTTGAAAAGATACTTTTTACATTATAATTTGAAAACAATCTTCGGAATATGTTAATTAGTAAATAAAACTACGATATTCGAATAGGCAAATTTTTCTTTGCAATTATTTTCAATCAATTAAATACTTTTTGTTGTTGGAAAATAATGAGCGATTAATAAATCTGAAATCGATAGAATAAGGTAAAACTTTTTTATTATTTAAATATACGATTTTGTATCGAACGTTTTCTATAATATTTATTTATTTTGAATTAAATGTTTATACTTTTTATAATTAATCGGTAAACGTTAAACTTCCAATTATTCGAATACTTTTGTTTTTTTAAAATATTTGCTATAATTAAAACACATAGTATAATAATTTTTTATTATTTCTACATATTATAAATTCAATTCAATAACATGAAAAATCTCTTAAAAGTTATAAAAATACTTCCGTCAGAAATAGTATAATTAATAAAATATTTATTACCTTAAATTAAAATGGTAATTTCACTTATTAAATATATCACATAATTTTCAATAAACATTACGAGTACAGATATAAGAGTGTCGATTGTAACTTCGATCGGATATCGTGGATAAATTTAAGAATTAAATGTAATAATCAATCATCGATTCTTTCAGTAAAACTAATCGATAATATTTTTGTACGAAATAGTATTACGTAAGTGTATATTTCCGAAGAGCCGAGTATATCGTAAAAATGTGCAGATCTCGAAAGTACCTTTTCCAGGCAACGGTAAAATGTCTCAATAATAATTTCTTTTCTCGTAAAATAACGTATGTCTTCGAGACTAGGTTTTAAGCTTTAAATTTGAGACGGGAATGCAATCGGTTATTATATTCGCCAAATATTTATTAAGAGGGTCGATAAGTAAGTTCGCGACAGTTGGTATATAAAATGTTCGTTTAACGGACGAACGTCCATCAAAAAATGAAGCACCTGTCAAAATTTCTAACAGTGGGAATTTTCCGCTCCAACGTATCATTTCCCCTGAACAAGTAAAATATTTTGAATGCGCGTTCCGTCGCGTTCTAATAAAAAACTCTCGCTAACTCTCTCTCTCTCTCTCTCTCTCTCTCTCTCGTGATCTCGACGCTTACACAACAGTCACGTAGGATGATCTTCAGAATTTTGACTCTTGATACAGTTACGAGATCCAACGTAGAAATTATCTCTCGTCCTCCATCACGCAGTTCCAGAAAAAAGTCTAAAAATGTATCCACGCCCGGAATGGCGAACGCAGGACGTCCATCTCCTCTGTCCGCTCGGCTTTCTTGAGCTCTCTTGAGCTCTCTTGAGCTCTCTTGAGCTCTCTTGAGCCTACGTACTGTATATATACCTAGGTATAATGCACAGGGGCACGCCGAGGGCGACGACTCGGCCGAGGGGCGGTGACTTGAAAGAGAATTTTCTATGAAAGGATAGTATGTGTGAGTGCACGACGGCTACCTTCGTCCAAATCTTTGTCGGCGCGGGCCAGAAGAGGACAGACCAGGTCGAAAGGGTCCGGTACATTCGTTTCGAGGAGCGAACGCTTTTAACTAATTTTTACGTCTACCGATAAAAAAAAGGAGAAGAAAGAGCTGGATTGAGAGGAAGAACGTGCTCGCGCGATTTTACGATCAGCTTAGAGGCGGTCTCCCTTTTTTAGCGCTTTTGACAAGAGTGAAAATTACGCCAGTTCGGATGTAGGTTGAAACGTCACTGTTCCACCAATGCCAACCGAATAAATTTTAGCCTTTCCATTTTACGTCTTATTTTTAGGATTCTGTTTCATAAGATTCTATTTCATTCCTTAATTATTATGCCACGGTATTTCTGATATCGCCATTTATATATATATATATATATATATATATATATATATTTATGGAATCATCCTGTTACATAACTTTTAAAATATTCTAATATCTTTAATTATCAAATCCTGCGTTACAAAGACATTTTATTCGGATATTAAATTTAATTTTTTATCTATATTTTAATTCGTCGAGACTTTTTTAAAGTTAAAGGATGTAATACTAAATGATGTTTAATGATACAAATTGTACTTCATGTTTTTGTTTTTTCTTTTCGAGAAAGAATTTTTAAAACAAGATGCAATTAATTTAAAAGTTTTTTCGTTAAAGAAATACTAGGAACAAAGTACGCAATTTAGAAATTTTTTTATTCCACGTAATTATTTTGTACGGTACATTACTTTTTTTGAATTAGAGCTAACGAGATCTTATTTTAAACGAGTTTTTTTTTAATAAAAATGCCTCGATAAAAAGGGATATTAAACAGATCAAAGGTTTTGACGAAAGATTTTGGTTTTTACAAAGTAATTTTTATCGATACGCTGAAAATCTTCGTCGAATCGACGAATCTAACAATTTTTATAAAAATACATCGATATAAAAATACACCGAAAATTCCGAAAATTATAATTAAATTATGTATTAAACGAAATGTAACCGTCGACTTAAAAATCGACGATGGAGAAATATTAGAAATATTTTCCGGTCGAATCGATAAATCATATTTTTACGTTTGAAAAAATAAAAATGTTCAAATTCAACCTCAACCAGGAAATCTGTATCTAACGTACGAACTCACATTTTTGTTTTCTCATCGATTTAACAAAGAATTATAAATTTTCCAACGTTAGAATATTTTTATCTAAATTTTTAAACTATTCTAATGATCGAAGCGCGCGTGAAATATCGTTGGAATGATTTATAAGTTTTGTAAAAGAAATCCTATTCGCTAAATGGTCGATCGGAATAAGTAAGTTTATACAAGTTAACTTTTCGTATAAAACTTCCCAGGGACATTTATCATTCGCGTATGAAGCGAATCAAGATTTCGAAACCTGTAAATTAAACTTAAATTCAACGTATAATAGACACAGAACTGCAGAATAAACATAATAGCAAAGCTATTGCACAACCGCGATGCGAGCTTAAAAAGTATATTACTTTGATTTATATCGCACGTTGAATTTTCGTTTTTTTTCTTTCGAAAGGTCTCCAACAATGTCTCGACTTCGTAAGTAATAGTCGGAACTTCGCGCAAAGGATTATGCTGACGAGGCATTTAGAAAGTCACTCGCACTCGAAAGCATCATTCGCCTAGTCATAACGACAGCGTAAAACAGCGTTTTACGACTAGGACCATTATTACGCCTCGTACTCGGTTTACGAAAGGAACCCACGCGTTCCGTACGTCCACCTCGCGAGAAAGGCGAACGCTTTTCGAGAGTCCGAGGTATCCGCGAATGGACTGGAATACCGGATGAGTATGGATGAGTCGAGTAAGATCCACCGCTGATTTATGCGTGCGAAAACGGCTTTTACCCGAAGATAAAAGAACAAGATAAAAGAGAGGAGGAGACGTCCCTCGCGCGACACAATAATGTCGATCGCCGCTCACGAGCGTAACCATCGTAACGTATCGAAACGATTTTTCAACGCTTTTCCGCGTCGAGTACCGAAATCACGTGGAGTACCTTTGATGTCGCGCCGCTCGGTATTCGAGACGACACTTGCTCACGGAACGAATCACCGACCAAGGAATTTTGAGCTGCCGTTGTCACGCATAAAAATTAATTTCACGTATACTTATTAATAATTAATGGGTATAAAATTATACGTAAATGGAAATATACGTAAACTTGGAGGATCGATGACAAGGGAGAATTAGTCGTTAGCGAATTCATCGAAGGAACTCGCGAGGTTGTTTCGTTATTCGTTACCCTCGCGTGTCCTATCCTCAACGAAATAAGATCATGAGATAAATTATCGCGATCGTCTCCCACAATCGAGATTTTCCTTATTTTTCGTCGGTACGATTAATCGAATATCGGTGTCGCCTGTGCCGAACACGTCGTCGAACGGGTGTACTCGAGTCTCCGTAAGAAGCGATCGTTGGAAGCAGACGCCTCGCGATAAGAACCCCAGAACTTATCCGAGTCGGGTTCTCGGGGCTCGTTTCTCGAGTAGATAAATCCTCGGCGTTAACGGCAGCTCGTAATCAGCCGATTTTCCGGACTCCTCGGAGCCGGCGAATCGCTCGGGGGTACTTCTCGATCCGTGGAAAACGCGAGCAAATCCGGCGTGACCGCTGTCGGCCCACCGGCAATAATAAAACACCCCGACGGTTCGGCTCGGCACCAGAACCATTGTTCCGGGGTATTGTTCCGGGGCATTGTTCCGGGGCATTGTTCCGGGCCACAGTTTTCCACGTAGAGAGGGCTTCAATTAACTTTTCGCACTTTGGACGCGCGCGCGCCTGCGCACAGGGCTCCACCCAATGTCGTAGGACGCCCCTTTTGAAGTCGTGGGAGTGAAGATGGACAATCGTCAGCTTTCTTCTCTCCTGCGTGAGAGACGGCCTCTCTCTTTCGCGAGCCTCGAGATGGGACGCGTTTCCTTTATTCTCCGGTTGTCGCTCGGGTCGAAACCGTCGGAGGGATGTTTTGTCCGTAGTCCACTGCTCTGCGGGAAAAGAGTGGTGAATCGCCCCCGGAGCCTTTCATATTTTGATGGGTTCGCGCACCGGCGGTGGTACTTCGCTGTTGGGAAATTCGGTAATTTGGTTTCGCCGACTTTGATCGCTGACCAAAGGAACAGCGTGTTGTAAACGACCGTCGCTTTTTCTTTCTCCCGGGGATGCGCGCTTTGTACGTCACGACTTGAAAATATTTGTGCTGTAAAACGAGATTCGCTATTAAACGCTATTGTTCGAATTATGGATTGCGAGAGTAATTTTTATCCCATAGTTGTCAAGATTGTAAATTTTATCCTGATCTAGGCATCTTTTGGTTATTGAACGTGTGTCTACGTAAAATATTGCTCACGTTTCGAGCGATTGGTTCTTAAATTTCCTAAATTATTTTAGGCACCGAATATAAGCGGAAAATACGCATATACGTATATAAAGTTAAATTAGTTTAAAACTTACTATTATTTCCTTTTCGTGAATCGCGAGAATAAGTTTACTCACCTGCTTTAAAATTATTCGTAGATATTTCTTAGTAAAAGAAAACAGGTTTCGTGGCTTTCTGATTTCCTCGTGATTAAGCCTTTGAACCTATTCTATGAATTTCTAAGCAATTTTCTAATATCTGCTTTTCCATTGTAACTTTGAACTTGTTTACTTAGGATCCATGAATTTGTTATTGCAAATCTTAAGAACTTTGAAATGTTGATGTTCAAGAACCTAAATAAGACCGAATAATATTTTTAAGGTAATCACGCTTCACCGTAAAATTTTATCGATTTCATGACACCGTACGTAAATAGAATTTATTTTACACTCCGTAATAATTTTCAAATACGAAACGAAATTTTTTCGAACCAAGGTAAAGATGTCTTTATTATTACTATATCAATGTTATTACGAAATATACATTTCCGCGGAGGCTATAGAAAAGATTTGACGTATTAATAAAATTTTGAAAGTGCATAAATAACAGGTACATTGATGGTTAAATCAGCGTAACGATTTACCGCTCGAGAAAGTATCGCGGAGTTATATTAGAAGTGCGGCGTACTTCAAAGACCGGTGTGAATAATTTCCGATCCACAAACGGAAAACTTGGAAAATCGATTCGATCTGTCTCTAGATACGGTTCAACTACATAGTTAGAACCAGTCCTCGGAAATTAAGTAGCCCTATGAAAGGAGCGACATGGTTAAATTGTTTGTCGTATGGATTAGAACGTAACTTCTCGATATTCATTGTTAACTTATTGTATCGCGAACAAAAAGCGAACAAAATTTTTATGAAATTTTTAGCTACCGGTCTTGGACAAAGTTTCTAGTATTTCAAAGTAGCTTAATTTACAAGACGAAAACGTTGGGGAATAAATCGTGACGATACGAGCGCCAACGTATTCAAAGTACTTGTATCGTTTAAACAGGTGTGACGTTCTTAACGAGTAGTTACTTTTTTCGTAATTAATATTTCGAAACGAGCACAAATTTAAACGTCTCGGTTAAAATTTATACTGTCCGTGTATCTAAATTTATTTAACGAAGCTTCGGCAAAATTTTCGGTATAATTAACGATCTTATCAAAAACTTGGCGTTTGAACGGCTTCTAATCACCGAATGACGAAATCTCTCGTGATTAGAGACCGAAGAATAATATACGAAGCCAACGCCGATCGCACGTCGACGAATTTTCACCTGAAAATATATAGCTTTGGTAATTCGATGGAAGATATTAATAACGTTGAAATCGGCGATCATCGAAAGCGGAAAATTTTCCGCGAAGAAATATTAATTTCTACCACACTCGTGCACAATTCGCAGAGTAGGTTGAATGGCAAGCATGCACTTGTGCCACCACCTAGATAATCGGGGAACTCTTCCGTGCTTCGAAAACGTTTACGACATAATTATATCTAATATCGAGCGGACAGCTGCACTTGATCCCTGACGGATTAATATTTCACGATACTCGGGACGCTCGTATTATCCGGCTAAAAAGGCTGTGGCTAATCGGCACTTTCTCGCTTTGACGCCGGCCAGGGGAGCGCGGAAATTCTCTCGACTCGTCGACTCGTAGCCTCGAGGCCTCGTAGCCTCGTAGACTCGTAGCCTCGTAGACTCGTAGACTCGTAGACTCGTAGACACGTAGACACGTAGACACGTAAGACTCGTAGACCCATCCTCGATGGATCATAGACGCCTCGTCTCGAACGTCGCGCGAACGAACCGTGAAACTCGGGACGTGGACGCGCGCGCCGAGGAAAACCGCGGGGGAGGGGCGCGTGAAAAAGGCGTCCGGTTGAACCTATGGGCCGCTCGTCGATCGATCTCGCACGAGGCCCTGGTGGAAAGTTTTTCGGTTCGGGCCCGTAGACAACGCGGCTGCATCGCTCGGCTGCGCGCGACGAATCGTCGATTTCACGCCCGGGGTCGATGCGGCTTTTGCGGACTTCCCCGCCCACATGACCCGAACGCTGCACTTTTACAATGTGACTTCGTTAAGATTTCAGAGACAGCAGCTGCCTCCTCGTTAACGCTCGAAAGAGGGGGAGTTGACTCTGCTTTTTTGTCCACTTACAACCTTGTCTTCTTCTTCTTCTTCTTCTTCTTCTTCTTCTTCTTCTTTGGCTTCGTCTTCTTGTTCTTCGTTGGATTCTCTCGCGACGCGGATTTTTGGACGCTCGAGTGGAATTCGAGCACGAGGGAACGCGAAATTCGCGTCTGTCCATGAAAAAACGTCTTTTTTTCTCTTTCGAGCGATCGCTTAGAGGTTCGTCGGCGCGATACTCTTTTACAAGGTTTGATCTAATTGTTTACGAAAACTGGATATACGCGCTATTATCCTCTAATCGCGGAAACGATTTAAATGCTCGGTCCGTACAAGTCCGACGTTTCTCCCATGACTCGATTCCTTCGAGGGTAAATTAATTGTCTCTTTTTCTCGACGACAATTACGACATTTTTTTACTAGTTTCTCCATTCGCCGAAAAAGAAAACGTATCGATGTACAATTTCCAACGGCTGGGAACGACCGTCTATAAAAAAAAAGTAACCTCGTGAAAGCGCCGACGCAGCGATAATTTTACAGAATATTATCCATTTAACGAATTATTATGAAGCGTACGTTCGCTAAACGAGACGATTTCACACTCGGATCAAACGGCGAAAACTCTACGGGTTAAAACACCCCGTCGTTGTTCAGCGAAGCGATAAAAAAAATTGTCGATTCGTTCCCCTTTGCTAATCCACTTACGTAATTCTGGAGAGAGAAAAGAGCAGAGCATAATTCCGCAACTTACCGACTTCCCGACTCGAATTCTCCGTACGACCGACCGCGATCAAAAGCGTAAAGTTCCCAGAGATCCGACGCGGCGCGTCTTTATTTTTTAATTCGGTATTACCTGCGGAAAAACGGCTACTCTCCGAGGGGCTGAGGGGCTGACTTTTCTCGAGCGGACGAGACGATCGTGGGTGCCGTCGACTCGCATCGAGAAAGGACAGATGACGGCAGTTCCGATTCGATTTGGTTGCCAACGTCTGAATGGACGAGGATTCTCGGGGCTCCGTCACGGATTTTCGTATCGAGCATTCACGCGGATTTCCGCGCTCCTCGCCGCTGATTTCACGTCTCGTGGTAAACAGACCTGATCCTCGGCGCGCGTGCACGAACGCACACACGCGCGCGTAGAACGAGGGAACTCCGATCCTTCGACTCTCTGGATCTCATTCTTCCCGAGTTTTCCTCTTCGAGGTCCGAGGTGACACTCCGCTCATGAATCTTCACTGCGCAGATGCGATTCGCTCGTGATCCGGCTGAGTTTAAAAATTATCCACGGTCTCTCCCTTCGATTCGTTCCGGAATGTTTCCGTGTTCGTATGTTCGAGCTGCGATGCTTTACTTTCCGCTATTATGAACGCGAAATCTTCTTATAATGCAGAGGAGATCTCCGAAAAGGTCATCCTTCTTCGGCTGATTTCGAAGAATGAAAACAAAATACTGTAGAGTCTCATCGCGTATTTCACAGGAATTTTCAAGCTCTTTATCGTCGAGCGGACGGTAATAGCTGCGACTTTCCGTGACAAAGGAACTTACAATTTCTTCGGTGGATGAAATCGTACCAAATTGTATATTCTCCTGAGATACGATGCCGACTACCTTACCAAAGTTATTAGGATTAAAATGTATATTATAACGCACGACGTGAATCTTTTTCTAATTTAGTTTGACTTAGTAACTTTGGCTTTGTATCATCGCATTGTTCGAACTCTTCTTATTTATTAGATAATTGAATTTTAGTGTCAAGATAAGCTTCCTTCGCGTTTCAATTTACGGTGACTCATTCGGTTTGTAACTTTGCGCGTTTATTTGTATATCGTAACGAATTAACGCTTTTTATGAAAATACGTGCGATTTCTTTATTCAATAATCGAATTATCGTTTACGAATTCATTTTTGAGGATGACTTAAAAGTTGCGGAGATTAAAAATATGGGAAAATAGTTTCTTTAATTTAAACATTTTTAAAATACAAAATTTGTAGCGAACGAAAATTGCAACGAAATACAAAAACATTTATTAACCTATAAAAAATATATAGGCAAATTTAAATATTAAAAAATTTGAATAAACTTCTTATCGAATGCGACAGACTTAATTTTATTTACAAAAAATTGTAATAAATCAACTGAAAATTAAAAGTACAATTTAATGTTAGTTTATTTATTACGAATAATAAATATTAAGAGATTTAAGATTTAAAAAGTTGAACGATAGAAAATAGTCATCCGTTAAAAAATATATTTTTTTATAAAACCTGTTTTGGCAATATAATTTTTTTTATTCCGATAAAGATCCATTTTTTGTTAAAATGTGATCATCCCGTTCTATACATCACCTGACATTTTATGTTTCGTTATTTTTTTTTATTTCTTTCTATATTAGTTTAAGTTTTTGTACCTGTCTTTACGTATATTATAAAACGTCATTATTTACACGTGTAATTTATACTGACTATAATATAAGATTCTACGTTGCTACTTATTTTCAAATTGCTATCAATGATGAAATACAAATATATAGTTATTATCATGTTACTTAAAACTGCGTAACATGTACATTAAAAACCTATTATTATATACTATTATGTATACTATTTTCATCTAAAATATATAACCAAAAACTATTATAAAAATTTTTCCGTATTTCATTTTTATTTCTAATATAAGAACTTGTCTATTTTTCAATTTTTTAGAATTCATATTTTCAATTATTAGCAAAATATTTTTAACCACAATTTAAAGAAGTTTATTCTAATCTAACAAATCTGGAATAGTAATTATATATATATATATATATATATATATATATATGTCAAAAATATCATTTTATGTAATTTTTAGTAGAAATTTATTGTAAATATTAAAGCTTAATCGAAATAAATGTTTTGATAAGATTTTCATATTTATTATAATTTTCAATAAAAAATTCTTTAACAAAATTGCTAATAAATAATGTATGAAATATCTGTTATATTTATAACTACTTATATAACTAGGTGACAAATTAATTAAAAAAAATTCTTAAATTTGTAAATTAACTTAGGTAGTAAATTTGGAAAAGTTACGTATGCGTTTTATTATAGAAAAGATTATTCAATATAAAATTATATAACAATAATTATTAACAGCTAAGAACTTTTTTTCTATTCGTAATATCAAGTTAAGTTATTAGTTATATTTACATACTTGCCAACGTTAAGATATTATTTTTAATTTACTAACCATAAAATAAGCCCGCAAAAACTTGAAACTGCACGTATGGAATATCAACAAAACGATTTTACGAGTTTTAATTTATAATCGAAAAATGATTAAAAAAAATTAAAATTAACAAGTGTATTAAGATATCTTAAATCAATATATAATCGAAAAAATTTCTTGTAACGTTATCGACAATGGTTAATAAATAATTAGCTTTACTTAAATTTAAAGAGAATATACGTATTCTTAAAAATCAAGTAAGTTATTTATTATTAACTTTAATGGTTTAATAATCGTATGAATTACGAAATAAATTGTTTATTTAATTTCTTTAAGCTTAAAATTTAACCAAATGAATACCTTACGGGTTTAAAAAAATTGTACATAAAATAATAATTAAATCACGTTACGACGTTTCGTTTTTGCAAAAATATTTATTCTCTATATTGTAAATGGCAAATAAAAAGAATTATAGTAAACCGGCGCTGCCGCAATATATTAAATTACATCGGAGAGAAACCACTTCGCGTATTGCATCATTTTGACTTTACAACATTTTTTATTTCACTGCACTTTGAGATATAAAAAGTTATTTAACGTATTTAACCCGCAGCAGTTGAGCCGCAGCGTATAAATTTTATGATAAATAATTAGCGAAAAACAAAACTATCGTTTAGGACTCAATCAATTATTGTTAATAAGTAACATTACTTTATAAGTGGTACTTATTTCAATTGTATCGTCGGTTGTTAACGTGGGAAAAATTGTATTTTAATTCGCCGTTTCGGAACTAATAAAATTTCTACACTCGCGTTTCGTAGGATAAAAAATATAGCCGATCTCTTACACTTAGCGTGAAAACGCAGTCGGACAGTCATCGAAAACGTACATTAAGAGTTTAATCTTCCCAGCGGAAGAACCGTAAGTTTGCACTACTTAGAAAAATTTTTAAGAGATCGAAACGTAAATCCCCGAAAAAGCCTACTACACCTGTTACAAAAACTTTCGGCTCAATTTTTTTGCAAAGCCATAAATCATTATAATACCAACGGTAAGTGCTAAGCACCGAAACCGAAACGCGCACCAACGAAGAGAAAAATTTTTTTGTCCCGCCGGTTGCGCAAGCTTCCCCGGAGGATTTAGATCCTTGGAGAAGATTAGGATCTCGCGGGTGTTACTCATCCGTCTCGGAGAGTGTCTTAATCCGGAATTCTCACCGATGCGGATAAACTCGGTCGGAGACTTCGCGTCCTTTACGGCTAATGATCGCTCGCATAAATTTTCAGAGGCAGCAACGGTGGAGATACGCGTCGCTTATGCGCCGAGCTCGAGGGTCCTTCGTCTCGCCTTCGACTTTTACGAGGACGAAAAATGATTTTACAGTTGCAACAGTAAAACTCCTAGAAGCGAGAGAAAGGAGAAGTCAAAAAAAACAAGAGAGAGAGAGAGGGAGAGAGGGAGAGAGGGAGAACCGATGGAGCCTCGTCTCGGTAGACGAGCTGCAATTTCGAATACGACCACATTATTACGAATTGTCCCGCGTCCAAGGACCGACGATCGCAAGGAGCCTCGTATATTTTTTGGCTCCTCGCACAGCGGACTTACGTAATTTTACTGCCGCTTCCTGCACCGATGAATCGCGAGAAAATAATAACTTTACGAGGTTACCTCGCGGCTGTGGAATAGGCCAGAAAAGTGACAGAGAGACAGAGAGACAGAGAGAGAAAGAGAGAGACTTTCCGTGTTCGTGTTCCTTTTTCGCGCAACGAATCGCCGGAATAAAGAGACAAGTCTGATGAGTGGGGGAGGGTGAGAGGTGAGAGCGAGTTCTCGGTCGTATATCACTCGGTCGGAAGGCGACAGAGTACGGCTTCCTCCTTCATCTTCCACACGACGAGGATGCATTTTTCTCTTTCTGGCTTAACGAAGAGGAGCCGCGCGGCCGAAAGACTATGGCGTGTTTGCCGACCTCCTAACGTCTTTTGGCCATATTTCTGGTTGTAAATACAGCAAGCGGTGGCCAAAATATGACAAGCCCGCTCCTTCCGAGTTTTCTGCACTTGCGTTCGTCGCTCTCCATGGAGTCCATCGGTAGTCCCCCGAAATCGCTTTAATGTCCTTGGCTGAATTGGCTGAAGAAGCTTTTCGCCCCGGCGACCTTCGATTCATGTTCCGGGAGCCAAACGTCGAGACTCCGCGTACGGGATGGAAAATTTTTGTTGTCTGGAAGCTGCAGAATAAGCTTCCATTCTTTGTTTTTTCCGCTCTCCTCTCCTTCGCTTCGGTTTTACGAGGTGAAAATCGCGCGTAAAGCTATAATTTTTAAAATGTTGCGTCTTAAGCGAAGTACACTTTTGCGTGCCGAAAGAGATTCACAAGTCCGTAATAAAAGCCTGAAGAAATACTTAGTGTTTTAGTCGCTTGAAAGGAATTCTTTGTTTACAAATATTAATTTGATATGCACCGTTGGTAGAAATATTTGTTCCCTGGTACAAAGATCGGTACCAGGTAACTCACGAACCCTCGTAACTCCACGAAAAGCGCAATAAATATTTTGGAACGAATAGTAAAAAAATTTTCTATTTCAACGGGTTTTCGCTTTATTTTTTTGGCTTTTTTTTTTCGAACCGGGACGGAGATCGGTAAGCATCGATCCGTATCGCGGATGCACCGATTCGAATATTAATTATCTTTGGAAACGTCGGAGGTTCCAACTCGAGATTCCAACGCCTTTGTACTTTTTTCGAAAAGTACAGCTACAAGGATAAAAGGACGATAATAAGCTCGCGTTCGAAAAAAGCGAAGCAGCTCGGATTAAAATTACGTACTCCCCATCCCGTTCTCGAGCGCGTTAATGAGAAAGTAAATTTTTTCGTACTCCCCGCATCAAAGGCCAGTTTTATCGCGTGCTAATGCAAATCGGTGAAGCGGGCAGTAAGCGGTTCGGTGCTAATTAAAGTTAAAATTTATCATTAGCCGGTCGCGTCTCGTCCCCTCCGTCTCCACCGTCTCCTCCGTCTCCTCCGTCTCCTCCGTCTCCTCCGTCTCCTCCGTCTCCTCCTCCACCCCGGTCGCGTCGTGCACTCCCGGTCATCGGACCGAGGAGGAACGATGCGGGGGTTATTACGTTTTCAAAGCCGCTTTAACGAGAGCTGACGTTAAAAGCGCGCTGCCAACTCGACGGAGGTAACGTCGGTGGCGGAGGAATTTTTGTCGCGCCGAGCCGCGTGCAATTTGAGAAAGGAGGCGTCGCGTCGCGCCTTCTCCTAAGGATAATCGCCGAGCGCCGGTTCGAGGAGAGAAAGGGAAAAAAAACTCTCGTCGGCGCATTTCGCGTGTGCCTCGGTCCCCGCGGGCCTGACGCACGAAGCCCCGGAGTCGTTGAATATTAAAGAGACGTATTATATTGCCGGGCGGGCGGTATAATCGCGAATCGTAAGTTACGCCGAGTGGGACGAGGGAAGAGGGAAGAAGATGCCAATTACTTCGATTTAAAGGCGTTTCTTCGTTTCCTTTATTTTTCGCGCGCGCTCTCGGCTTGTAATTCCGCGTTTTAGCTGCTACGTTGCTGCGCTGCTGCTCACGGGAATTTCGCCTCCCGCGTTATTTTACTTATACGGATTTTAATGCGCACGTTGGCGTTTCCTCGGCGCATCCTCGGCGCATCCTCGGCGCATCCTCGGCGTATTCCCCGACCGCTAAGGACGCAGCGCGTGTGGCATCGACTTTGTCTCGCGTTGAAGGGAGGGTGTTAAATAGCGAATTTTTATTTTCGCGATCCTCGCGTCTCTGCCTTCCAGGGAGATTTATGGTTTTGGAGCGACCACTTTGGTATTTATCGTTGGCATTTTTCATTCGCTTTGTGCCGCGTGTATTCGTGATTAATAAGCGCGACCCTGAATCGAACGCGCGTTCCGGAGTTATAGAATTTTTAACTTTTGGTACAATTATTTCATTTTTATACTACTGCTCGTAAATTTAGACGTATCTTAATGTAACTTCTGCCGGTTTATGCGTAATGTATTTTGCGGCTTGAGTCGTTACCTCGATGTTTCTTTTTTTATCGAGAACTTTAAAGTGTTCGGAGACACGTCGCGAAACAACTTTCAAAATATTTGATTAACTCGAAGGAACTGGATAAAATGGAAACGGTAAAACGAAACAAAGGTATTGTCCGAACGCTCCAACCGTAATCTCGAAGTAAAAGAAATATAATGAAAATAATAAGAATAATAATGATAACAATAATAATGATAATAATAATAGTAATCTAAGTACGTTACACGGACATCTTTAGGTGTACGATACGATATGCAAGGTGTAAAACATAAAACTAAATCAAAAAGATAATTGGATTCTTTTTAAAAAAGGTTTTTTTCCTCGAGCATTGGATTATACTTAATATCGCAAACGAAGTCTTGGATCCTCTTTTCGGTATGTCACCTTTGAAGTTCGTAATGGAAAAAGTATTTATCTAAAATTATCGCTAAAATTTTAGTTGAAGTATTTTGATTAAAATAATAATAAAATAAAAACTCAAAGTTAAATTAGAAAAGTATTACGTTGAAAAAATAAATTTTTTGATTAAATTTAAAGCGTGTAAAAATGTTATATCGAATGATGTTGGACAGACGTGAAAATGAGATGTTATAAAGTATGAAAAAGGTAATTCGGAGTATTCGAAAATAAAATACTTATAAAAATATTTAGAGTAAAACAAAATATTGAAGAATATGGGAAATTACAGGATTCTAAAATATAGGAATCACGGGAATAGGGGTAATAAAATCAAGTGGATTAAGGCGGGTTGAATTTATAGCCAGAACAGAAAATAAGGGAGCAGTATACGAGATTTTAGTAAGAAAATTTGAAAGCAAGAGTTTTTGATAAACTCGGACAAAGGCCTAAAGATAATATCAAGTTATACTTAAAATAAGTACAGTATGAGTAAATATTCTAGATAAATTTTATGTAAAACAACGAAGGGTGGATACTTACGTTTATGAGCAACTCATTTTCGAATCGCTAGCGCGACTTTAATAATAACAGTAGAGTTAAATCTTAAATATTCACGAGTTTTGAAACTATCGGTGAAATGCGTACGCAAACATTTATTTTCCTTCTAAAGTAAATTTTGTGCATAAAGTATTTTTAATTAATTTTTTTTATAATTAATTATTTAATTTATTTAAAATAACCTCTGGAATAACAAAAAAATTTTATTTTTATCCAATTATCCTTTTCATAAATTTATCGCAAATAATAAATTTTACCAGTTTTCAATTATTCGATACGTTATTTTACTTAGAGTTTGTGAAAATTGAAAATTTTATACGGGATTATACATCGTTTGTATATTTTATAAATTTTTCAGTGTCAAATAATATTAGTATAATTTAGTGAATTCGAAATACATATTGTAAGATACATTAATCTTATACCCAAGAGAGTTTTATTATATTTTTATGAGAGAATATTGAATTGAATTGTACGAGAAATGATTTGTTTTCTTTGTCGTTGTACAAGGAAGCAACCATTGCACAGTCTTACCTTAAATATCTATAATTTGCTAATAAATAGTTGCAAAATTAAAGAATTCGTTTAGTTAAATTTTCTACACATTTATTTTGTACAAGAAATTAGAAAATTTACCAGCGCTGTTTATTAATTATTTAGAAAATTATATTGTAAAATTTTTGTTGCTGGATTAATTATATTGATAGGAAGATTAATAAAAGAAGCAAGAAAAGTCGAAAATTGATTATGTTTGAGTACCGAATCCAGTAGTATTAATATACTAGATTAGATTATGGAGTTTAATAATTTATAACGATATAAATCGCGGTATATAATAAATCTCTAATACATAATATTTCATTAAATCGTAAGATTTTCATATTTATATTACTAGGATACAAAATAACATCTAAATTTTATAATTAATGTACGCAAAATATTATTAATTTAACCCTTAGATGTTTTAACGCTGACCACGATTTATTTCTGTTATCGATTATTATTATTCTCCTAAAAAATGTTATTAATAACGCGAGCAAATGATTATAAAAACGAATTTTCTTCTTATTAATAAATAACAATCATCAATAATGATAATATTTCCGATTACAGAGAAGAGAAGTAATTTATTTTACTCCGGAGTGAACCATAAAATCTCGGAATTCTCACCTAACGAGAATCTCTCGACTAGTTTCGACAATTCACGCGACAAATGTTGTCCTAGGCTACTTTCTCCAATTTCTTGGCACAATTTTGACTCTCAACCCTTTCTCACCGCGACTCGAACGGTTAACCCTTTCGCCTCGTGCGGTCCTCACCGGAGTATGCCGGAGAATGGAAAATTTACGATGCTCATATTTACGGCTTTTCGAGTAAGCGAGGCACCACGAGCAGGGCGGTGGAGGAGGAGGGGTCGTAGGAGGGGTTGGAGGAGGGGTTTGAGGAGGGGCAGGAGGAGAAAGAACGCGGCACGCGTTGGAATCAGTTGGAATCAGTTGGAATCAAGCAGTCAGAGGGAGAGAGAATGATGACGAACCCACAAACTCGCCCGGAGAATGACACGACGGGATGGCACGAGGAGCGAAAGGGTTGATGCCTCGTCGCAATTGTCTTCTTACGAATGTTCGGGAAAGGGGAGAAGGGGCTAAGTTACCAAGTTACTTAGAATGCCAGCAGCGGTATTTCGGAGGCGGCGTACTTGCCTTCGTCCCCGAGAGGTTAATCCGATGACCGCGAGCGCATAACCACAAACATCGTAAATCAGCGCGAGAGCAGTGGCCATCGGTCGCAGAAGCCCACGTCCAATCATTTTCGAATCGACGAGACAACCACACGACGAGGTTAAGGCGTCTTACAAGCAGCTCGTGGTTTTCCCTTTCGCGCGTCAATTTTTCTATCTTCTCTGGAACGCGAGCGTAAATTTGGCTTCGGGTTACCGGTTATTGCAAAAATTTGCGGCTTCGTTAAGCGCGAGATTTCTCAATCGTATCAGGCGGTCGGAATTCGATGCTAAAACAACTCCGTTCTTTACAACTCATACTTTTGCGGAATTCGATATTTTTCTTATTTCGTACGTAACACCGATCCACGATCCACGGGATTATATATTCAACCGAAACTGTAATTAGAAACAAGCGAGACGTTGTTCAAACGTAGTTTTAATTCAATAAGGAAAAGCGGTTCGCTCGTCGAACGAAACTTTAATTAATGCGGAATCGTCGTTGCGTCCGGAGACGAGAAGCCATGAATCTCCATGCATATTAACGTTCTCGTACGTTGCCGTTTATTGCCTAGAGCAATGAAATATTCAGCATTTACCGGCAATATAATTTAAATAAAAATAGTCTCGGCGAAATTTAAAGCTGGAATAGTTCAAAATACACGGGACAAGATAGCCTTTATTTTGGTTCCGTGACCCCGTGGTTCCGAAGTGGAACCTCGGCGAAGAAAAGAGAGGAAAAAGCAAAAACGAAAAAAAAGAAAGAAACAAAAACGAAACGTGAGCGATGCGCGGAAACAGTTTTATAAAACGTACAAAATAAAAGCCCCGTATCTTTCCCCGACGCGGGGATACACTGGATTTTATAGCCGACATCTGCAATGATGAATTTGCAGGATTCAAATGAGAATAAAAGCGAGATAAATCGTTGCGTTTACGATCGAATAAAGTTGCGCGAACGCTACGTGCGTGAGTCGACGTCGACTCCGATGGAGGAAGTTTTTGTCCGTGGATCTCTCGGATCCGCTGGTCTCGTAAATTTCGCGATAACGAATTCCGAATTCCCCCGTGCGACGCGAATCGCGACGAGCGGTGACGACTCCATCGTTTGAAGACCCGCGAGTATCGCCGCCTCGGGTATAAAACTGTACGGATGCAACGATTCGACCCCTCCGGTTTCGATCATCCTTCCATTCGCCGACTCGATAAAATGATCCGTCATTCGCGCGCGAGAAGGATCGAGTTATTATTCTTCTCCTGGAAACGAAGATTCGCGATACAAAGATATTTTAAAATACGATGCCATTCTTCGATCGATTCGAATATTTCAGAGTCCTTTCTAATGTTTGCTTTAAGGTCTTATAAACTCGGAACAGATCGTCGAACGATCGAACAATAGCCCAACCAGAAACCATAAAAATTCTAAGCTTAAAATTTTTTTTCGTAAGAAATAAAATCAATTTATTCAGTTTTATAAATTGTCGCAGATTTATGGTACGTTTTTATGAGTAATGCAAGCTAAATGGAATTAAAAGGCAGAAGGCTTAAAAAAAGATAAAAATTCCTTTTTGGTACGATACAACTATCGTAGAAGGCAGACAGGTTTCTTTTGTCGAGCACGAATCGGGAATAAGAAAACCATAAAAGAGTTTCTCTTTTTCTCGCGAAAGAATGGAGTTCTTAATCCGAAATAAAAAATAATTTTTTATTACGGGCAGGAATAAAGCGACGCGCGTGGGTTGATGTCCCGGTTCGGGTTCCGGTGTACCTGTCCTCGAAAATTCGCAGGGATTCGTCGATTCCCTCGTGCGGAGTTTATTGCCGGGTCGCGACTGCGGAGCGAAGGGGTTGAGGGTAGCTCCGCTCGTAAATATTGTGAAAATCGAAGTAGTCTCAACCGCGCTCTTTGTCTCGGAGATAAAGGCGTGGCTCGGTAGTCGAAACTGGTAGGTGGTTCCCAATTGCGGGACGCGAGATCTCGACGCCATCTATCTACGGATTTTCCGTGGATGCGCGCGGCGTCCTTTCAGGTTGGACACTCAGCGCGATCCCTTTTTATCAAAGCTATAAATTATCCGGGATTTCGGAAGCTTTTCTCAAGAAAGTCATCCTGTAATGAGCCGGTCCGCAGGGACGAGAGTGACAAATTATCGTTACGGATTGTAAGGCTAATGGAAATATTTACAAGGACGCGCGACTCGGTTGGCTTCTGGATTATTTCGAACGCGCTTCTACAACGTTTAATTCGGAACTTTGGCTCGTACCGAGGAAAGAAATTTCTAACCGGCGAAGAACGCTCCATTTACCGACGGGATTCCTTTTAAATTGATAGCTCGCTGTTTGGAAAAAATTTTTAACGACGTAAAAAATTTATAGCGTGAATGGTAACATTTTTTAAAAATTGATCGCGAAGGATCTTTATTTTATCTATTACATTGAATTTGCGAGATAAATGAAATTCGCGTAAGCTGTATAATTTTTCAACCGTTCGTCGTGAAATATCCGGATGATTTATTACAGAAATTATATTTTAAGCGATAGAAAAGCTTCGTTTTCGCCAAAAATTTTTTACCGATAAATATTTACTCGAGTTACAAACGTTAAAAGTTATCGATAATTTCATTTTATCGCAAAAAATATCCATAAAAAGCGAACGATCGAGTAGGCAAAAGTTTCGTTTCTTTACGTCGAGAAACTATAAAGCGGTGGAACGTAAATATTAAAATTGAGTTTAGGTGCGCGAAACGCGCGTATTCGCGAAAACTTACGAAAGGATTCGTAACTCGTTTCGAAAACAATCGCGAAAGTATCGATTTTTTCAACAGGTACGGTCGAGCGACTTTGGGTTAAAAGCGAAAATCAAAATTTAACCGGAAAATCGCGTATTCGTTTCGAGATACAAAATGCTTTTACGGATTCGAAACTGCGGAGGAGGAATGAACGAACGAATCGTTACGAAGAAGCGTAAAGTCGATAAAGCGATAAATAGAAACGTCCCGAGTTTCGATCGCGTGCACTTTCGATAATTCCGGGGAACCTTCGCGGACGTAGGAAGTACCCAAAGCCCGTACACCTCATCCGCGGATTCTCATCGAGGCCGCGTTCCCGGCAATTTCAATTTCGCTTCTCTCTCTCTCGCGCCGCGCCATTAAGACGCCGTTCGAGCGCCCGCGGCGTCGCTCGCACGCACACACCCGCGCACACACCCGCGCACACACACGCGGTGCACATTCAATTAAAGGGCCAGCCGCGACGCGCCGGCTCGACTAAACCAGCTGAGAAGTACGCTCACGTACGTGCACTCCCACAGGCAATTATACGCCGGATCAACGCTAATTGACACGCTAATTATCGATTCGACGAGCTTTCCTTAATAAACGCGGAGCCGCGCCCATCGGGCCGAACCTTTGGCCCCTTCCGGACGTGCGCGACGGTGCACTCGATGCCTGGCGATGCCTCGAGCGGGGCTTTTTTCCTAGCCGGCAGCCTTTTTGTTAGGGATCTCGAATATCGGCGCTTCCCGCGTTCGGAATTCGGACCCTCTCACCACGCGTTTATTCCTCGCGCTGCGGAGGCGGTGACACCTCCCAGAAAACTAAGAATTTCATTACCGCGGATTTTACTACTTTTCCAGACTTTTAGAGCCTCGAAGTCTGATCGCTCAATCGCTGGGGTTGGTTGCGTCGGAAAACGTTCCCCGAGCTGCGGACGTTCCTTGTTATCTCGAATTACGATATCAAATAAAATAACACGAGTAATTTGTTAGATAAACCTAAGCTGCGATTTGTAGAGTTATTTTCGAGAGATAAACTTTATCGTCGGCTTTGTACGTTAAGTGCAGGGAACGTGTTTTCCTTTTATTCCCCCGTTTACATTATTCGAGCAAAAAATCATTATCGGCAGTTTAAACGAAAGTGATGCATCGGAAGGATGACGTCGAAAAATAAAAAGCCCGAGGATGAGGAGTGCATCCTTCGAAGGTACACGCGTGATTAAGTGCATTTGCTCAAAGTTTATTGACATCGGCTAAGAGCCTTACTCGCGCTCGAGTGGAACTGATCCGTAAGAACAGCCGACGTCGGCTCTCTTTAGACTCGATGATCATCCGCGAAGTGAGGAAACTGCGCACCGATGTTCGATATTAAGTTGGTATTTAATACACGTAAAAAATATTACAGCGCGCGGAGCGAAATTTGGTATCGGAATTACGATGCGTTCGAGTAAACTGCCAAGATACCGTTTCGATTGTAAAAAACGACGCGTAGTAATTTTTTTCGTTCGCTGAAAAAGCAACTTTTATTTACTCGCGCGTTAAAAGTTTCAGTTTTTGCGGCGATGAAATTAATTTATCCCGGAACCTGGGCGAGAAACGCGTTGATTGCATTCGCAAACTCCTTTTCTTTTCGGAGTTTTCTCGCGGTCGGTCGGTCCAAGTCGTTTCTCGTCGCTTTAAGCTAACCATCGTCGGCGTAAAAGGCTGCGCTGAAAATTTGATAAAACAGAGTAACCGATAGAGAGGCGTGAAATCGCGCGTGCAAACCGCGTTATTAACCACGAAACGAGTTTAATAACGTTGCCGAGTAATTGAATCGATGGGTATTCGCGATAGGCCTTGCGTTAACCGGATTAGAAATTTCAGAATTTGATCGACGAGCGCTCGGTTATCTCGAGGAAAGAGTTTTCAAGGAGCGAAGGTCTCCCGCGAGGCTCGTCCAGTTTCTCGGCAGCATCGTCCGCGGAGTGAAGATTGCGGGGGGGTAGGCGGTGGGTAGGCGGGGGTTAGACGGGGGGTAGACGGGGGAAACGGTCGCTGCGGTAAAACGGTTACGAGACAGTCGCTCGCGGAGTTCCACTTACGGGAGGTAATAACGCGCGCGTCGTTGGGTTCCTTGAGTGTCCGGGAGGCGGGGTAAAGGGGGGACCAGGTGCAGTCGTCGAGATATGTGGGCGTCGCGTTCACTCCAGTTTCCATAATGGACCTCTCGCATGCGGGTGCATTCACTTGTTTATGGGCTCGTACTCGTCCACGTGCGCGGGATCGCGGAGAGTTGACCCGCGTGAGACCGAAATCACGATAAATAAACGGTCGATGACGGCCTCCGTCGGCTCTCGTGTCCGACCAATCGATAAATACATTAACGCCCGATTTTCCTTTTCACCCGTGGATCCCCTCGCATATAGATCGCTCGCGCGTGTAATTAGGGCTTCGTTTGGATCTTTTTCGTCGTCCGCTGTCCTTTTCGTTCAAGCGATTCGGGAGCTTCGTTATTTTTCTCATCTCTTCTTCTGGAATAATTTACTTTTGGCCTCGTTGCACCGACGTTTTCGATGCGTCGGAGTCTTATTTCCTTTGGTTGAGCGTTTTATTGAAAATTAAGATCTGTGAAAAAGGTTCGTTTAAATAATCGTGTCATATCGCCGATAAAGCGTACATTGATTTATCTTTAAATATCGTTTAGACGTTTTTATGAATCAGTTGTACGGTTATTCGACAAATTGGAATAATCATAATTTAGCGTAAATAACGGATTTTGGCAAGAATCTTTTCTCTATTTGTAGCGAAGCCTTTTAAATATATAAAATTACAATATAATTTTCAATTGAAATTGCTATCGGATTTATTATTTTTAAAGTATGCTTGTAACCAAATATAATTCGTAAATATTTCGGGATACCATGAACATTATACATATAAAGTTTCCCGAGATGAAATTAAAATAATTTTAAATATTTTTAAATTATATTGAAAATATTTTCGGTGAAATAAAACAAGCTATTTTCATTATACGATTTAAATAACTCTAATTGATTTGGGTAATTTTATCGTTGATAAAATAGTTTTTAAACAACGTAGCATAAATTCGAATTACATGTTACGTATTCGGATACAATTGATTATAATAAATTAAAAAAATTAATCGTAATAAAAATTCTTTACGCGTATTAACTTAATATGTTTCCTTATTTTTACAGCCCCAATAACATAATATATGTTTTCAATACAAATTAGTATCAAAATTCCATATTAGAGATAAAAAATATGCGTTGCAGCTGTAATTATAGTTCTAGAATTTTCGAAAGTAGCGGAGGTATTATTATAGGAACGCGGTCGGTGGTAGTTTTCGTCACCGCCCTCTATTGGAAAATGTGGCAACCCCGTAGGCACTTTTACCCACCCTGTTGTTTTTACCTGGCGTCTTGTCCGACCGAAACACCTTCTTCCGTAAAATCCATAATTCTTATTCCGTGGGTAATTATCGCGAGTTTAATAGTTTTATAATCGATCGATTAGATTTTACAACGATTTTATCTTAAAATGTTTAATCAAGGCAAAAATGTAATTTTTAATAAATCAGGCAAGTTTATTTCTCGAGGTAATTTTATATTCGCGTACTCGTACGTTAAAGGGATATAAAAACTTAGCCATTAATTATCGGAAAGTTAGTAATTTGAATCTAAATTGATTCATAAATTTTGATTTTAGCAACGAGTTTTAATTGATTTTAATCGATCGACACATTTTTACGATGCCTAAATATTCAATAATGGTCGAGTCTCGGTTTTCTTTTTCAACGAGCGAGATAATCGTTTCGTCAAAGGAAATATAAGCAAACGTTAAGATTTTCGTAAAAGAAGAATGGACGAATTATTTTTTTAAGTGCAGGTCCAAATCGTTGCGAGCAAAATTTGTAACATCAAAGATTCGAATACCTTAATTATATTTCAAAATGTACTTGAAAATGTAGGCTCCGAGTAGATTTTACGATCAGTTTCCATGACTCAACCAATTTTCATTTTTACTCGATTATTCGCATTAAAATTAATAACCAACTGCGTTATACTCCGCTTAAACCACAAAATTATACGCGTAATTTCATTAGTTGAAGTCGCTTCGGTCGTTTAATGTAGTTCGCGTGTCTAAAACGGAAATTCTAAACCGCTAATACCCGTAAAACCCTAAAAACAACAACCCGAGTTCTATTCCCAAGGTCTTAAAAGCGAAAACCGAAAAGCCATCGAGTCGAAGCACAGCACCTCATCTCGACAGAGAGTAATTTCCAATAGCAGCGTAGCATCGGTCGGATTCGCGATAAACGAATTTTCGCTTTATTTTTTAAGACCGGCCTGGAGTCCCCCTGGAGTCCCCCTGGAGTCCTCCTGGACGTCCCCTTCGACGTCCCACTCGACGTCCCACTCGACGCCGCATCGTCATTAGATTCGTGGCCGTCTTATTGGAGGCGCTCGGCTCGCTAAAGGGAGACGACGGCCACTTCCCCAGCGAGAGAAGAGAGATGCGCTGATAGCACGGCCCGAGGAGGCGCGTAGTGCAGCTGTCGCTGCTGCCGCCGCTGCCGCCGCTGCCGCCGCTGCCGCCGTTGATAACTGCACCGCGCTCGGGTCGGTAAAGGGTTCGACGGGGCCGAGGGGAAGAGGCGGTGCAGCGAAACGCACGCGCTTGCGCAAACAACCGGAGCGCGGTTCGCGGCATATGGCGAGCTCGATGATTTTTCTCGCGGTGCGGCGGCGCAATTATTCAAAGGATCCGCTCGAGCGAGAGGACGAGAGGACGAGAGGACGAGAGGACGAGAGGAGACAGCCGCGATTACATCCACGAGAGAGGATACGCGTATCTCCGCACGCGTGCACGCGCCTGTATTGTATTATAGTGCCTGGGTTCGCTGCTGTTGTCGGAGCAGCTGTAACTTAACTCCGAACTTGACTCTGCAACGAATCCGCTGGGTTTTCTCGAGAGGCGATCTTTCGATATCTCCGACTATCGACGAGGAGAGCGAGTCGACGAAAACTCCGAGCGACGACGGAGGTATTATCATTTTGCAACGGAAGTAATTAACGCGTCGCGGAGACGGAACGTCGATCAAAATTAAATTCGATTTCCCTTTTCCCTCCCCGACCGAGTTAAGAGAAACACTCTTAAGGGGCCGCGAACGTCGAAGCCAGTTAGGTTCGTGTCGCGTTCCCGGTGGACCTCCTCTGCATCTAAATCACGCTCCCGATGTCCGTAAGCGCAACAATGGCCGTCACGCGCATCCATCTTATTAACGGATGTTAATCATGTCTTCAGCGGCGCGTCGTCTCCGGGTATAACCTTCTCGACCACCTTGGCGAGGGGCATTGTTCGCTCGCCCGAAACGCCGGCGACTCGAGGAGGTGGAGGGAAGGAGGGAAGGAGGGAAGGAGGGAAGAGCAACCCTTGCACGTTCGTTCTCTTCTCCCTCGCGCCGAGCTTGTAATAAGATACTCGCCATCTTCGTATGTAAATGTCGGCCATTCATTACGACTCGGGCCCTCCGCCGGGCTCTGAATGATTGGGACCTTCGCGGGAATCCTTTCACGATGTACGGCGTACGGAGTCGGATGCGAGTCCCGACACTTCTGCGACCGTCCGAGTCGGTCTCGCAACCGCGAAAATCTCGCGGCTTTCTCACGACTCGCGTGCGACTTGGAGGCTATTAAGTACGCCTCGGCCTTAATCGTTGTATTTCGGATTTCTGCTTCGCGTACGAGTAATTTTCTCCTTCCTTTTATCCTCGCTGCTTCAGCCTCGTGAATTTTTGTTTACCGCGTCTGTACGACACTCGTACATCCTTCGGTCGTTGCTTCGCGGGTTGTTTTCGTTTTTACACGGCGAAACATCGCCAGAGATATTTATATGCCGGACAATTATTTATAATTCTACAAACGCGTATTGGTTGTTTATTTATTTATTATTATATTGTTTTATTATTTTATTTTTTTATTTTTTTTATTTTTTTATTTATCTATAACGCGAATCATGGTGTTACAAAATTAATCCTATGCGTTACGACGCTCGAAATTTAATTTATACGAAATGTTCGTAGTAAATTCGAGCCTTGATTTTATTAATTTTTTATTTCAAAAAGATGAAAACTGGTAAATCGTTAACCAATTTATAGCTTGTTATTAAAATTGAACCGAAGCTTCTAATTTTATTCCTTTTCCATTTTTTTTATGTATTCGTGTCACCGAGTTTTCGCGTTTACGTATCTTTTATTTGAAAAATATGAGTTTATTACGCTTTTCTTCGTGGCATACTTTTCTTCCATCGTTACAGAGATTTTTTAACGTTAAACTTTAGCATTTAACATTATAAAAAGAAATATGTTATAAAGTTCGTATTACAGTGATATCTGTACCACTGCATCTTGAATTAAAAATTCTTTTACGATTATATCTTCGATTGAATGAGTATGTAAATTCACCAGTAACATCGCACTCAAAAAACGAAATGAAATATTTTCAGTTGCTTGATATCCCTATTTAAGCATAGTATTTTTCAATTAAAAAATATTTTCTATGAAAATTTTAATCCGTTATTAAAGTAAATCCTCGTAAAAAGTATATTTTCCATTCGTAAATATTTTTAAAGCTTTCGCGAGCGAGTATTTTTTGTCTCGTAACTTGTTTTATCGATCGAATATTATAATAATGAAATTTTATTTTAACGTAAAATACCTTTAAATTTACAAAAATTGCGTATCGTTGTCTCCGTACAACTGTACAAGATTTCTTAATTTACGATCGCGCAAGATCTCAAGTAAAATACTTAAACATTTCGTATCGTTCGACAAACATTACGCAACACGAATTTATATAAGCATTAGAATAATGTCATTCGGAGATGTTTGATACACATTAACATACATATATGTATAATCGAGCATACATTAACATAAATTAATTAATAGGTAACTAATGAATTTTGATGCATACATATTTTAATAAATAGTAACGAGAGTCATAATTTTTTATATAATCATAATTGTGGATAAATAATATTATTTATCATTATAATTTGTGAATTATAATTTTATAAATGCAGTTCGAAAGCGTTACGAAACGTAGGTGAATAACTAGAAGATAATAAATTCGTTTCGAAATCATCGATTCATTATTATATTACACGCGCGCATCAACTAGATATAATAGAAATATGAATGTTTCATTAAGCGAAGAGAAAATTTAGTTTTAACAAAACGGTATTCGCTTAATTATAGTTTTGACTGATATTAATCTCGTCGAGGAGCGAGAGAGAGGCCGAGGAAGAGTCAGAGGGTCCGGACACGAAATAAAGGACCCTAACGCTTCGGTGAAAAAGAAATGGCGAATGACTTAGCGTAGCTTGGCCATCGATCTTTCGGTTGAGAGGCTGCGAGCCGAGAGAGATCGAAAGGCCGAGCTCACAATGAGCACGAATAGTTCGGATGTTTTATGATGTTATGCGAGCTTCGCAGCTGCCCGGTTACCAACACCCCCGCAACTCAATATTCAAATTAGCAAACCAGGATCGGACCAACGGCTCCACGCGCTGATACATATTTCTTCCTTGCTCCTCTCCCTCGCCTAGTCCTCCTCGACCTCACCCCGAGCCGCCCCGCCAACTTCCTACCATATATTTCTTATCACGAACTCATATATCAGGCCTCGGCGATTTTTTCCGAGCCTGCGAGGATCTCCGAGCACGCGAGATATTAACCAACGTGTCGCTGAAAAAAAAATAACGCGAGCATTCCATGCATTATGCCGGAATCATTTTTTAATTCAACGGTTAACGAGAGACTCGACAGGTGAGAATTCTATTTGTCGGATGATAGAGAGCCAGTTAAAAAGAGCAGGATGGATTAATGCGCGTCCGTCAATCCAATATCGTATTTCAGCAATAATTAATGATGCCGCTCAAGAAAATAATATGATTAGTGCATTTCGTAATATTTCAAAGCCCTTCCAACTTTTAGTCTTTGCGTAAACTATACCTTTTGTCAATTACCGCGAGAATTATCATTAACGAATATATAGCTTTTACTTTTTTAATTACCGCTCGTTAATTATTAACTCGTTATTGTTAATCGTTAAGATAATAATTATTATAAATTTAAAAAAAAGAAACTTTTCAAATAAATTTAAATAACGTATAAATCTTATATAACATTTTTATTAAATTTTACATTCCATTTTCAATTAAATTTAATAATTATTTCTTTTTCATTTCCGAGTTAACCAGTTTTAGCATTCGAATCATTAATTTTCTGGAAGATCATACGCGTCTACCGTATAAGTATTAAATAAATCATATAATAGTTAAATCGAGAATCCAACTTCCACAATTTTACTTCGTTACGTGTTCCACACCTTACGTGCGTCTAAAGTATCCGAGGTAGATCTCTCGATCGCACATTTTACAAGTAAGTAGTAAAAGTTCGCTCCGTTGAAATAGACTCGTTACTTCGGTTCTCATTTCTTGAATAAATTATAAGATTAATCCTCGGAAAAATGTGATTTTATTATCGTTATTTAAACTTATTTTGAATCAAAATAATTATTTAATAAATTTATTACGACTTATGAATCGTTTATCGATTAAGCGTTGAACGAATCGGAAGCATCGAAACGTTACAAAGAATAAACTACTTCGTTTTTACCGAACCAGTTACGTTCAAATAAGATCCGACTTCTTTTACGAGTAACCATGACGGACAAAATATACATATTATTACATTGTCCGTACAGTATTTTTTATATTTCAATCTCCACAGAAAAAGATAATACTCGCATTTAATTTCATTTCATCGAATGAGTATTCGTACGGAATAATTGCCAGTGTAGAATCTACTTTTATCCGTAAATAGCCAACTAGAAGATTATTTATTAATAAAAGTTTTGCGTTTGTAATTTGAATGGAAAGATTTAACAAAATTATAACAAAATTGTCGCTCACTGAATTCCTATACGGATCGATAACACTAGATATAAATTGAAAGTTGTAAAATAAGAATTTTGGATCAGAGTTAACAATTCGCAGCGGAGAAGATCGATAAAAATAATACACGACTTTCCTAATTTAGCTAGTTAACGTAAAGTAGAAGCGAGCGGTTACTATGTTCGGAGACTTGCGAAAGTTAAATCGTAGAATTACAGGTAAGGACTCGAATAAAAGGTAAAGAAAAGCCCTCGTAATCGCGCGTGCGAATGAAAAGTATCTCTGCGATCGGGGAAGATGCCTCGCGAGCTTTCGGTGAAGAATCCGACGCCGATCGTATCCTCGAAAGGGCAGTCTCGAGTGGTCGATAAAACCTTAACCCGTCGGTGGAAGCGCGGGGGGGAGGGTGGCGCGGTGCGGGTAGGTGCGGGTAGGTGCGGGGGTGGTGCGGGGGAGATGCGGGGGGGGAGATGCGGCGAGGGGTAATAAAGTCCGTCTAAACTGCCGCAGACGCGAGAAGAGGAGAAGAGGGTGGGACATTTACGAGAGGCGCTCGCGATCAACAATCGGCGCGAGAGCGGCGGTCGCGTCTGGGTGGTCCAGGCAGTCCTGCAGGATTAATCGCGCCCACGAGACGCGCGCGCCGTATAAATTGGAACGGCTCCGAATCCACGCTCGTTCTCGGCTTTCACGCGGGATTACAAATGCCCGCTCGCTCCGGTCCTTAGCGTCACTGCAGATGCGAATCTCGCGCTGTGGAGGTCGGTAGCCGCGACTGGACCAACCGGAAGAGCATCTTTTCCACGCGCGAAAAACCGCGTTGCCCTAAGAGGAGATTACCTCGGAGAAGGAGACATTTAGAGATTCTATCCAAGAACTGACTTTCATTGCGGGGATTAACCGATCTTTCACGACGAATACGACCTAAGGACGTAAACGTCGAATTTACGGGACTTGGCGATATTGCGAAACGACTTTCGTTCCTACGTTGAAAACATTTTAGAAAATCGTGAATGCCTTTATTATTTTTACGCGCGCGGTCTTATGGAATCTTTAATTCAGTTTTCGGATTCAAGGATCGAAGATCGAAATCGTAAAGTTTTTTCCTCGTTGAATTCCATCCTCGTCCTTCCACCAGAAGCATAAATTCAGCCTTAGGATTTTAAGTCTTTCGCGTAATTGACGAAGATCGGGCGCGTAAGTAGGTCGAAAACGACTCGTCCACTCGTTTACGAACGCGCGAACCGAGATATCTGTCTTTAAATTATCGAGCGTCCGTTGGTTATCGCGACGATATATTTTCATCTATCGAAGATTTTTGCATCCGCGCGAGCGAAAAAAGGCGACGGCGGTGCGTGAAATTGTTTTCGCGCATCGCGATAACTTAGCTCGCGCGATAAAATAAAGTACACCGAGCAACCGATCGAATCCTAATTAGATAGTAAATATATCCCCCGATAAAAGTGCGCCGGCAGTACGTGGAACAATTTGCGTTTACTGCATCTTTCTCGTCGCCATAAAACGCTGGTCACTGCAAACACAATAATCGCGCGTCCGCCGCGCCGAAGTTTCACACCGCAAAATTCAAATTATGATTTTTGACGGCGCTTTACGAGTCGTTTTACGAGCCCTCGAGAGCGCGCCGCTCCCCCTCCCGCGCTCTTACCGCGATAAAACTACATGGTCTGACTCCAAATATAGACACGCGCGAAATCGTCTCGCCGCATGCGGTGCTTGGGACGGAGCCTCGGACGGAGCCTCGGACGGTGCCTCGGACGGTGCCTCGGACGGTGCCTCGGACGGTACCTTGGATGGTGCTTGCTTCGGACAGTGCTTCGGACCGTGCCTCGGACGGTACTTTCCACTTCCAAGGTGTGCGTTAGGGCGTCCGAGCGAGTCCGGTCCGATCGTCTCACGTTTATATGCGCGCACTCTCGAGATAACTCGCCAACGCAAATAAATACTACTGATACTTATTCCCGAATGATTTATTTAACGCACCGCCGAGGTCGAAGCCAGGATTTTCGCGGACCCAGGCCTCGTTGATTAATGCCTCTGGAGGGTAAAGCGCGGTGTCTATCCCGACGGATCGACGCTCGGTTACCGATGTTCGCGGGGAGGGTCATTCAAGGAGTCCTTAAAGCTGAGAGAGGAAGAGGACGATTCTCTTTCGGGGCGAAGAGAAGAAAGCGCTCCAGTTCCGTCGGTCTCCGCGGGACGCTTACACGTGCCTCGGTATCGTTGGGTTCGCGCGCGATTCAGCGTTTTACTCGTTCGGGTCAGAGGGACAACGACGTCACGACGTGTGTGGCACCGACGCGTAGGCGCGCGAAAAAAGGGTGGGGCACGGAGAAATAGAGAAAGCGAGAACGGCCGATGTTATCGGTCTAAATCTCGCTCGTTTTTTTCGTTTTTCGACTACCCGGGAGGAAGAGGACGCCGACGACTTCCGGGACGACGCCCCGGAGAAACCCCGGAGAAACCCCGGAGAAACCCCGGAGTAACGTCTCCACGGGGACGAAGCGGAGATACCTCGGGGATAAGATCGAAGATCGAACGAGTGCCGATGCTTTCTCGGATGCGATACCTTCTCGTTCGACTTCCATTGTGCGGTGGATCGCTTCATTTTTAAATGGAATTTTTTATTGTGAATCGAATGCGGCACTTTTGTAAAGTGCACGTTCCATTTGATTTTTCTATTACGTCGCGATGCTTTTACCGATAGAGCGTTCCTCTTATTTATCGATTCTCGTTCGAGGTAATGCATATTTTTCTTCGTTTACGAGGAAAGAAAACAATTGTTCCTTCGCCGTCTCTCTTACTTTTTCTCTCTCGGAGCGAAAGGGAAGAAAATAGTTTGGAAAGCGAACGGTGCGCGGTTCGGCCGAACTTGGCAAAGGTACAGCTATAATTTTGAAACGCGAGATAACTTTGTCGAGGGTAATTTTTTTTCTTTTATTCAAATTCGATAACTTTTGTAAAATTCAATATTTTTCGAAAATGCGTGAGCTTGTAGAGATAAACAAAAACATTTTTTATTCCAAATTGAATAGCTTTTATTAAATTCAATATTTTTATCGAAAATACGCGGGCTTGTAGAGATAAAAAAAACATTTTTTTATTTAAAACGCGAGAGGGTTTTTACAAGGTTCGGTGTTTCTCCGAAGCGTGTTAACTCGTCCAGATACACGATTCCAAACGGCTTCCAACACTCGAGTTCTTGCGGCCGTTATCGTGGCGACGGCGACGGATCGCTCCGACAACCGAGTGCAGGTTTATCTCGGTGTAGGTGGGGTAGGTGGGATAGCTGGGATAGCTGGGGTAGGTGGGGAGAACACGCGCGAAGAAGGAAAGTTCGCTTGGAGCGAAGGCGAGAATCGCGGTGACGCGAAATCGCGCGTTCACGGGCAAAAAGTTGGGACTCGAGAGGAAGGCCGAGCCACTCGACCGCGCGGCTCTTAAGAACGATCGAGCGTCTGGAGTCTGTCTTCCCATCCTCCTCTGGAGCGCAGCCGCCGTCGTCGGGGTGTCGGCAGTCATCGGTTGCTTCTCCTCCGTCTTTTTTCCTTCCTCTCGACGGATATCTCGCGATGGACGGCACTTTCTAAGTGATAAAGTGCGCGGCTCCGCACAGGAGGCAAATTGCTACTTCTCACAATGGATATCTTATTGGTTTTCGGTTGCCGCCGATCGTAGTTTCTTCGTTTCGGAGTCGTGAATTCAGGGTTAGAATCTTACGAAGAAGCCGAGGGAGATAAATTTTTGGTGGCTCGGTAAGACTTTTTATTCGAGATGTTTAATTGAAAAGAGATAAGAAAATGAGAAAGTCGATATACGAGTTTTGCGTTGAAAGCATTTATCGTTTTATTTAATTAGCGGCTACGTTAAAAAAGTTCTTTAATTTTATGGAATACTTGTAACGAATAACATTGTAAAAAGTTTTATATAATTGAAGAATGGTGGCACGAGGATAAAAATTTAATTAGTTTAAAGTAAATTAGTTTCAACCGTTGGACGACCAAATATTATTCATAAAATTAAAAACATTGAAAAATACGTCGGTAAATAATGGCGAAAATTCGGGCGCGGACTGCAAACTCCTTGCGTTTCGAAGGAATCGTAATTAAAGGAACGAACGTTCGTCCGATACGAGATTCCTCGATCCACGACTATCCGCGAGGTTCCCGTAACGTTACGTCACGGAATCCCTCCGTAGGAATCCGGCCTCGAGGCCTCGAGAAATCCGAGGAGTCCTTTATGCAACGACGAGCCACTATTGATGACTATTAGCTAATGGCAACGTCTGCCTCGAGACACTCGACACCTGAGCCGGAGGTTGAAGCTCCGGGGTACGCGTGTGTGCGCGCGTTCGTCGGACACCAGGAGATAAACTTCTGGCGAATACGACACGCGTCGGGAGATCGAGAGCGGCCACTTATACGGGACGCAAGGGCACGTAATGGATGGACGCCGAAAAACGCTTAACGGGTCCGAGCGGGGATCGAGGGGCGGAACGGGAGAAAGGGACGAGGGAGAGCTCGAAGCACCCGGAAATCCGCGATTGCAGTGCAAGAGCAAGAGCAAGAGCAAGAGCAAGAGCAAGAGCAAGAGCTCGGGCTGTAATGACTTTTGAGGCCTTTCGAGAGGAGAGGCTCACCAGAGGCCGTCGCCAGATTGCGTCCACTTCGGAGGAAGTCAAGAGATATTTCGCGAGTCGCCTTTATTTGAAGCTGCAGCTCAAGGGCCTTCTTCCTTCTCTCGAGCGGTCGTCTCGTTGCGCGGTTCGAGGGTGCCGGGAAGCGGAGATCGAATGCTTTTTACGATTTTCTCACGCGTTTACGGGAAAGCGGGATGAAGCTCTTGGAATCCTCGAGAGTGTTGAAAATTAGCCCTGCGGCTACTGCGATTTGCCAAAACAAGATTTATTTTGGAGTACCGCGCGGAAAGCGAGGCTGAGTCCGACTCGGGAAGGACGCAGTGGAGGCGCCTTTGAAAAATAATTCGTTTCCGCTTAAGGTTTATCTCCATTAACGTTTTGCTCGTACTTTAAATTATTTTGCCATGAAACCGGATGTAATCACGAGAACTCGAGGGTTTTTAAGAAATTAGTTCACAGTTACACAAAAGTGGCACATTCGAGTTGCCGATAGCGTGCCGAATTTTTTTTTCGATTCTTTTTTCTTCTTCACCGTTAAAATTATCTCGCCGACTCGAGCCGACTCGAGCCGAGTCCGATCCTCCCGTCTTCGCTAAAAGATAATATTTTTTTCGGTTTCTTAAGTTAGGAATAAATTAATAAGAAATCCTTTTATACGCGGAGCTTCGTTTTCGCGAGAGAAAAAAATAATTACGGCATTGTAAAATCTGGATACGTTTATCGTAGTCGAAAAGTTTTCTAGACGTTCCGTTACGAATCTTCTTTTTACGCCCGCGGAATACGTTTCGGATACAACGGAGCGCAGTTTCGAGATTTCCGAGGCTACCGCTAAACCTAGAAGCGTAGAAGCGTAGAAGCGTAGAAGCGTAGAAGCGTAGAAGCGTAGAAACGTAGATACGTAGAAACGTAGAAACGTAGAAACGTATAAACGTAGAAACGTCTGAAAGAGAAGAAAAAGAAACCGCTCTCGGCTTTTAACGTTTCGTCGGCATAAAAAACGAGCGGTAAGGAGGGTAAAAAAAGAGTTACGTAGATTCAAAAGAATATTGATCTCTGCTCCCTTCGCTTCGAAACGACACATATTTATACTTTATTCTACCCACGCGCGCGACGAAAGAGAACTTCCTTCTTCGGTGTTGGTCTTTGTGTGTTTTACGGAACCCTTGCATAAAAAGGCCCTAAACCAACACCTCTCGCACTCGTTCCTGAAAAGAATGACTCTCTTTATCTTGCCAGTGATCGCAGCTCGACGCGTATCTTCACGTATCTCCTTTTTTCTTTCTTACAACGTTTTTGTTGTACGCGCGAAAGAAGCACGGGTAATTTTCCGTTTGTGGAAAAGCGCCTTACAACCAGAACAACCAGAACAACCAGAAGAACCAGAAGAATCGCGTATTCATTTTCATTGAAATTAGAAAGGAAACGGTTGAAATCGAGACCGCTATTGGTTTTTATTTACAGTTACCTCGGCGTTGCTTATTCAGCGTATCGTTTTACCTATCCGTACGAAACGAACGAGCGACGCTCTTAAATAATTATGATAATGCGCTAGATTAAATTCGTTCCGAAATTGTAAATGCAGTTTCAGCCGGTCGGTACTCGCTTACCTACGGCAAATATCGATTACGAGAAAATGGTTTAACTTCGTAGTTGAAAACGTATTGGCGTTGCGGCCGATGTAAACGCGTTTGCGGTTGCAGTAGTAGAACCTTTGACGGTATATTTACATTGTTTCGCGCTGACTGCGGTGCCGCAGTTACTCTCTAATGGAACACGTGCGTAAATTAAATAGGTTTCCTTCGAGGAAACCGATACATCGGCGCGGCTCCTCGCCGTTCTTATAACCCACGAAGCCAAGTAGATTTTGAAAAAGGAAACCCCGATCGCAACCCGCGCCTTTATTTCGCTGTAACCGTTTGGGATCGAGGATCGATATTTTCGCCGCAAAGTCGGCACGCGTGTACACGGATACACGGAGATACGCGCAAGACCCTTATAAAACGTAATAACGTTCGGAATTGTTTTACATAAAGCTCGCGCGGAAATTTAAAAAGCGCCTTTTACGGTTGATGATAAAGTCGAGGCTCGCGAGGAGGGAAGCGAGGGAAGCGAGGGAAGCGAGGGAAGCCAACTCCGAGTTCATCGGTGCTGCTGCTCCTTCTTTACGAGAACGCTACGAGCCTTCGGCAAGTGGATACTACTTGTACGTGTATACGTTGGATCGCCGGCGTCATCCTCGCTTTATATTGGCACTAAAATTATTTTTACAGCTGGAAATTCTCGCGGACTCCCCTAGTGCTCGAGCATCCAGTAAAGATCCTTATCTCCCCTTGATATCGTTGCGTATCGCGAGATACTCGGAGCTCACCGAGTTTCTACGGGCGGAAATTACACGCAGTCATCGATGCACGCATTGTATTTCGCGTATCTCGAATCGGGGCATCTTTTTATATTTTTTTATACCGCGCGGCGTTTTATAACGCCCTCGACGCCGATGCTCGGTTCCGATAACCGATCGGTATCACACTCTCGCGATCCGACCACTCCGACTACTCCATCGGCTGCGGGGGAATTTCACGGGTGCGCCTCGAAAGCATTTTTTCTATGTTGCGTGGCATCTTTGACTCTTCGGCGACTGCGCGCAAGATCTTGCTGTGAGCGAGTAGCGAAATGATAGTTAAACGCTCGGACGAGTCCGACGGTCTATATATCCTTCACTTTTTCTCTCTCTCTCTCTCGCTTTATCTCTCGCGTGGTTACGTCTGAAATCGGCGTTGCTCCACTCACCGTACTTTCAAAATTGAATATCGCTTTATGGACGGAGATCGTGTCGTCGTACAAATGTTTTCAAAGGTACATCGTATTTATAGTCCGCTCGAAAAACAACGCAGCATCGAGATAAGCGGGAATTACTTATATGTATCGCCAAGAGAACAAATTTTTATGGTTTTTATATATTATAAGTATAAATTCGTTGAGACTTTGACTGACAATTTTCACTTTCCAAGTGAAATCTGATTATAAGAAAGCTGTGGAGTAACGAAACATGTAGATACATCATCATTAAGAGTATAATTTATCATTCAAATTATTTACGAAGGAAAACATTCGCTAAAAAATGCTCGAAAATATTTGTTAGAGCATCCATGATAAATTACATAAAATTATTACTTTCATTTTATGAATAAAAGTTATGGATATTTACACCCAAAAACGACTTTTTAATACGTTTTCTTAAAATTATTTTTCGAAAACATTTTAAGATGTTTTATAGGCAATTCTTAAAATTTAATTATTAAAGCCGTTTACGTGAAATAATGTACATGTCGTCACAAGTTATATCACGAAGTTCAAAGAAGTTTACCGGAATTCTATTTTTCGTTTCTAATGGATTTTACGAATAGTTTTCTCTGTATATTTGGAAGTAACTACTTTTAAATTATTTTCAACAAGTTTTTATTTTTTCAATTTAGCGAATGTCATTTTTAGTTTTTACGTTAGGTTTATAAATTAGTTTTATATTTTTTTATTCCTCTATTAAATAGAATTTTATACGTATATATTAATTACGGTATGCGAAAAACGTAGGAAAAATAATTATTCGAATCGAACTAAATCTTAAAAATTTTCGACAAATTTATTTATTTATATGTTAAAAAATCTATCTTCTATCGATAGTTATGATAAAAACTTTAATTAAATAGGATATTATAACGCAATTTCATAAATAATTTTTGATTAAAAAATATCGATAATAATTAATTAAAAACGTTTTATTTAATACGTATTTTTAATAATTATTTAACATCGATATACGGAAATTTATAAAAAATAAATGATAAAATATGAACAATTTCATTTTTTCTAATTAAAATTTTTGTTTGTTTTTGCTTTCTAATCTTTCGTTGAATTAATTTTGTCTAAATTTATCAAACCTTGATTTTGCGCAGGAAAAGCTATAAGAATAAATTTAGTTTTTTATTAAAGATTTAACATCCACTAGAATTTTAGCACACGTCGGAAGTCGCGTACTGCAAAAAGATATGGATTTTGTTTTATGTACAATCAGAACTTTCGTTACGCTTCTCTTTAATTTACCAAGAATATACAAAGCTACTGAAAAAAATTAATTTATAACAAGGAAAAAAATTATGCTAAAGAGAAGAAAGAGAAGAAAAATAGTTCATTCGTAATTTTTGTATTTTAATGATATGCCAATAATTCTTTAGAATATTCTTAATATTCGTTACAGGAATCAGAAACAGCATTTACAAGATACAGTTTTTAATAAATATTAAAATGTTTAATTCAAGCTTAATATTTAAATAATTTTAAACAAACTTTAAACAAATTTTAAAACAAATTTTATTTCATATATTTAATTAAAAAAAGTAAAACGAACGTTTGCCAAATTTTTTTATTTCATAATAATTTTCATCAGAGTGAAATATTTGATATTTTTATACGTGTATTATAAACTTAAGTAACATAATACTAAGCAAAGAGAAGCCGTGTTAGTTTTTTCTCTGATGTCACGAACATAAAATTTATGTCGCTACCTCTTTAATGTGATTAAATTTTAAAAATTTTTGTGAAAAATAAAATAAAAGATGAAATATCAAACTTTCTTTATGCAAATGTATTATTTTACAGGATCCGTCTGGAAAAACACTCGATGAAATTTACTATCCGCGTTGAAATTATGATTTTGATGCTTGGGGCAATTTCAATTTATACGTAATACAATTTATCGTAATTAAAAATTGCGTACTAAGTTTCGTACTTTAATCGTAAACGTACTTCGTGTATTACGGATAAATGACGTTCCCCTCCCTCGTGAAAAGATCGAGTCATCCCGCATTTGCTATTTAACCATCGCCGTCGTCGCTGGAATTCGTATCCCTACGGTAAATTCTGATTTTCATACCTCGAATCCTGAACACTCCCGTAAGTTAAATCCGCGCACCGTCAATACATTTCCTTAATTCGTAAGAAAGGAAGCGAATAAAATACCCGCTTGATTGTCAAGAATCGACGCGTGTAAAAAATGCGATACTATCCAGGATGTTTTCACGCCGGCACCGAGATGAGTCCGATAGATAATACATGATCTCCTCGCGACTCTCTTACAGACAACGACTATTCTACAACGACTCGTAGCGTCGGGAGTCTCCATAAAACGATCGCGGGTCCTTTTACGAGAAGCTGCTCCTCCACCTCCGAAGGCCACCTACGCACGTGCGCAGATTTGTCCAAGTGGAGGCCCGTAAAATCGTAAAGTCCACCCTCGGCCTTCGTCTCCCCGCGCAACAATAAAATATTGAAACGAGCGCGTGGACACGAGAGTCGGTACGAAGGCTTTAAAACGCGCTCTCGAACGATCGGTAGTTCCGCCGATAAGCGAGTGACATCTACAAGCAGATAATTACGCGCGGGCCGGACTTTGGAGATAAGACTCGCCGCGCGTTTCCTTTCCTAGGCCTTCTTTCCTTTTGTCACTTTTCCTCCGATTGCGATATCTTCGCTCGCAGCCGTTCCCAGACTTTGTTCGCGTATCACTCACGCGTGATCGACCATGATGGACGGCGCGTATCCTAGTCGAGAGATAACATCGCCAGCGTTGTATCGATCTAGGCTTTGATTTATCGAAACGTCTTAAAACGGTGATGTGTAATTCGCCGGCGTTACGAGATAAGCCGCGGTAAATATAATAAATTCCGAAGAACGAAACCTCGAGCACGCTTCTATAATAATGACCGTTTCAACATCAAAAATTATAATCGATGAATAAACTTTTATGCAATGGTACTCGTAGGGAAATATTATCCACGCATCGCGCGCTTTCGTATCTGAAATTAATTTTACGAGATATTGAAACTTACGAACGATGTGCGCGAGATTTTTTTTAATTCGTTGGAGTTATTTTCAAAGGGAACGACGACGTAAAAACAGAAATTCAACGCGTTCCCGTTTACTTTCTTCATAAATTTTTAATACATCGGCAAACTTATTTTTATTAAAAGTCATTCTATTTTTAAATGACGTCCTCTCCATAGACCTACCGTCAACGCAAAATTTACGCACCAATTACGAGGATTTAGAAGGAAATTACGCATCTCGTTCGTTTTACCGAACAGTGTCTCCGTCTTACGCTCTTGCAGCGCTCGAGCAACGGTATTAAAAAAAATATCGTTGAAAAAGGAACGTTCGTCTCTTCTAAAAGCGTAAAACTGCGCAGTCTTGATCGTTGTATGAAAAAGGAGACGGCGAGCCTAATTGCACAGAACCGATGTATCGCTCGTGCGTCGCGTAACGAGCTCGCCTACGAAGCGCTGATAGAGAGAGAGAGAGAGAGTGAGTGAGGGAGGAGTGGGGAAGGGAGACAGAAGGAGTAAGTACAGGATCAGAGCCCCGGGCGTAAACGAACGTCATATCATGCCGCGACCGCGACGATGTGGACGCGATCCTCCGCTCTTGGATTTCAATAGTTTGCGGAGGCGTTCGACACGAGCCGAGCACCTGTCCACTTCCACGTTTTCACGTATGCTTGTCGCGTATCGTTGATCATCGATGCGAAAGTTACACGCGATTCCGGAATACCGCGGATCCGATATTAATTCACCGATCGAGGACTCGTTGGATGCCTCGTTGGATGCCTCGTCGGATGCCTCGTTGGATGCCTCGTTCGATGCCTCTTTCGATGCCTCTTTCGATGCCTCGCGTGCCGATCTTCTATTTTTCCAAAGGCCCGACTCCCTTCGACCGCTAACCGACTAACGATACGCTCGCGATGTTCGTTGTAAATTAGTCGGGGACCGAAATAGGAGATTTAACGATCCCTGCGGTCGGTATTATTCGCGTTTTTCTCTCTTTCGTTTTTTCTAGCCCGCAAATTGGATCGGAGATCGTTTCGCGCTAACTTTCTCTCTTTACTCTATGAATGGAAAATTTAACTTGGCGCGCTTCGCATTGGAAAGCTTCGATACCTTTTCCGTAATGTCTGCTAGCGTTTAAACATTGGGAATTTTAAGTTGGACGATACTCTGCAAATACTTCGTGGAAAAACATTTTTTTTTCTCTTATTTTTCTTTGGAACGTTGCTTCCAGAAAAGAATAGCGTGCGAAGGGATTTTGTCTCGTGAATTCTTACCGAAACTATCAACGCGTGAAGCAACTTCGTGTTTGGACAAGAACGAAAAGAGAAATCTTAGCGACTTTTCTCGGTCGAAAACATCCCAGGGTCTCGGGAGGGTCGACTTCGTTATCGTCTGGTCTAACGACACAACGGGCCAGTGTTGGGTTACCAGACATTACCGAAACCTAAGAGATAAGACGTCGTTCTTCTTGGCTCCTTTTTGGAAAGTGTGGCTTGCCCAGAAAATCCATCGATAAGGCGGAATATTTATGGCGTTTGCTTTTCACTTTCGATGCCTGGTGACGCCTCCGAAAACGGAAAAGTCAGTGCTTCTTGTATTTATCGTTATTTATAACCTATATTATTTTACTTCTACAGTAAAATTCTGCATTATAAACAATTTAAATAGATTATGTTTGACGATAAAACTATATACATTTACAAATTGAGCAATCGTAATTTTGTAAAATAAGTATATTATCGTTCGGATTCGTGACATTGTTCGTGGTGAAATTGACTTGGATGAAAGAAAACCAAAATTCTTCTTGAAAATGATTTTCAAATGGGAAATTGAGAAACTTTGTATATAAAACGGACAATATTTTGCGAATTATGGTAGTTTTGCATAAACCGGCGCCTACCACCTACGGCGACTACTGCGTGGGATGTTTTTTACGAGAAAAGTAGTGGGATCGTACTTACGAAAATTCCAGGCGTTTTTGCAAGATATAACGAATCAGCTTACCATGCGCTGGATTTTAGATAAGATACGCCGTAAGACATTCCCTAAAACCGCGTTGTAGAGACGGAAACCCAATATCCAACCGCCCCTTCCGCCCCTCCCGCCCCCATGAAGAGTAGACTAATCAGGGTCGAAAAGGATTTTAGATAAGAAGCCGGGGGCATTAAAATGGGGGAATAAGACGCGATTCCAACTATTCCATAAAAAGTTAAGAGCTGCGTGTGGGAAAACGTTTTTTTTCTTTTTATCTGAAACAAGTGCTCGACTCTTGGAATAAAAGTTCTCGACTACTCTAAGTAGCTATATCCTCGTAACGTAAAACAGTTTAACGCTCGTAAATGTTGTTTTCGTATTATTTAGTATTTTCAACCGTTTTTTTAATATTCCGTTCATTATCGAGTAAAGTTTTACGTTCGCTTATTAAATTTCATCGGATTCACCGATACTCTTCTACGTCGCTTATTCTACGTTATACTTGGACACTTCGGAAACAATCGATAAATACAAGATTACAAATATCTTTATTTATACCTAACAAAATTTACGTTAATTAGCATAAAAGATATTCAACGATCCAAAATTCTCGATAAAAAATCGAACGTAAGTTCAACCGCTAACGATAAAGCATCGTTGTTCGATATTTTTTGCACGGAGAATTTAATTATAGTTATAAAGTGGCAAGGATTAAGCTGTACGATTCGCTATTATATTTAATAAATTTGAAGGAGATTCGATGGCGGAAGAACAATGGAGGTTGTACGCCGGCAACGAATAAATTCGATAAATCATTAGATACTCGTACTCGGTTAAATCAATGCCGCTAACTAAACAACGGAGTTACGTTGTTCGGTTATCCAAAAGAATCGTAGGCGAACTACGTATTCACTTTGTACACGTAATATGCATAGCGAACTCCGAGTTTTCCTCGAAGCCGTTGTACGCATCGATCGTACAACGTAAGGTATTTTGATCATAAACCAACAAATTAAATTAGTCTCGGGTGTACTTATTCCTTTCGTTATTTTATTTCGTTAAAACCAATAAAATTATGGATCGAAAACAATTTTTACGACTAAAACCCATTTATATTTATCAATTTAATAAAATTAAATTTTATCGGCATCTTGGGAACTATATTTTCCAGCTAAGCACCGTTTACTTCGCAATAAAATATAAAATACGCGCGATCGGTTAAAGTGTCGAAATAATTGTAATATACGCAGGAATAACCTTTATTCCAGGTATCTCGAACGGCCTTTAAAAATCGAAGTAACACCGAGTCTAACGTACCAATTCCAACGAAAGAAAAGTCATTCCACCGGCAACAATCGGTTCTCTTCCATCGACTTTTTGTACACAAAGGAGCCAGACAATTAACGAAACAATAAAGCTCGGGAGGGAAAAAAAATTGTTTCAATAAGGAATTCGAGATTGCGCAACTTTCTCATTAGAGTCGGTTCATTAGTTAATTCGATAAATTCTCAAAAGCGCTTTAAAGAATCTCGAATAACGAGGCTCACCTCGAGGCTAAGTGCACGCGCTAGTACAATTAGCGCGGTCGACGCGAAGCGAAATGGCTCGTTTTTGCTCGCGCGACTTCTTTTCGCGGCGCGTCATCATCGCGCGACCCGCGAGAGAGAGCGAGAGAGAGCGAGAGAGAGCGAGAGAGCGAGAGCAATACCCGCAATTTCAGCGAGCGGTCGTGGGACGAGGAGTTGCGCTCCGACGAATAACATTAAACCCGTAATTACCAGCGAGATTTTTAGCGCTTAGCTCAGGAGCGTATTTACGCGACATTCGGTAATCGTTTCACGAGAATACGGCGATAACCATTTGCGATGCGACGACGTTAGCCTGGAACCCCGATGAAATCGCGGCTTTTTACCGTAAACGAACAAAATCGTTCGTTCGCGAATCTTCGCCATTTTCAATTTTCTTTTTCTAATTAATAACGTACTTTAGTAACTCGGAGGAAGGAGCCAGTTTTAATCGAGAGCCAACAAAACCCCGGCGATGTTCGAGATAAGCCTCGCGCGAGTCTCGGATTACCCCGAGCGAACGTAACGTCCTCGGGGACGTCGCGCGATCGAAAGCTCTCGACCTTTCTTTACCGGCGGTTGTGGGCCGTAAGCAATTAGTACGTCGACCGAGTCGACCGAGCCGACCTCGGGCCCCGGAGAGAAAGGAAGCCGGAGCGGAGGAAGGGAGGCTGACCTCCGCTCGGAATCGACGAGAAAATGGAAGATGCCTGTTCGTCTTATCCGCGGCAGATAATCTCCTTTGCACCTGCTTTTGTTCGCCCGGGTCGGTCGCGGCGCCGCCGCCACCTCCGATTCCGAAAAACACGGAGATTCGTCTCGAGATCGTTCCCCGACAGCGACGAGCGGCTTCTCTCAATTTTTTTATCGTCTCTCCGATCCGCCTGTAAACGCGCGGAAATTGACGACGAACGAGGAAACTAACGGAAAATCGATCGACGTCTAAAAACCCGAGGAATATTCGACGCGTTGAAAGACGATTAATTATTGTGATAGTCTCGGTTATTATTGTCGATCGGCCTCTCGCGCGCGTCCGTCTCCACCGACGGGGCCGGGAGTGGAAAAGGCATACATTAGTCATGAACACGTTTTTAAGTAGCCGGTCGCACGCGCGCAAAGTCCTGGGCAGAGTCAACATTCCAGGCGCGCGTCCCTCCCACTTTTTCCTTTTGGCCGTCGAAGACGCGCGAGACGCTCCTCCGCATTGTCTCGGCTGTAACGGCCGATAGGAATACGCCGGTCTCCTTTTTTTTCCCGGGACCGCTGCCGTATGCGACACGTGTTGCCCATTCGATGTCCATCTGTCGCTGACAATAGCGCGCGGGTCCCCGAGAGTCGGCCCTTATAAAGCCTCGGGAGCGCAAGCTCGCATGCAAATGCCGGGCTTGATTTCGCCGTCCCGCTCGTTTTTCAACGACGGCCCGAAAAATCGCGAGCGACTCGGACGTTGACTCGCTCCTTAGCTCCAGCTTAGAATATTATACCCGGTCGGTCGCAGCGGGATCATGAATTTGCGATTGGCCGTTGCTTTTCTTTGCCCTTTTCGATCGATCGTTAAATATTAATTTTTGTTTGTGCGTGCGGACGCGTTTGCGAGCGCTGTTACAGTGGGGGGGAAGTTGCGAGGGGGGGGATCAAAAGCGCGCCTCGACTCGTCCGATTGCTTTCGTTTCTCGTTGCGCCTTAATTATTTATGACGCAGAGATAAATAGCGAACGTTGTTTGTCTTTTAAAATAACATTTCACAGTTGAGACGTTACCGAGGAATACATTCGCGATATCGATCGCGAAACTTTCTTCTTTTATTTATTATTTTGTATAATTAGCGTACGAGGCAATAATTTACGAATTCAAATTTCCGTTGCGTCATTTATACGCCGGAGACGAATCTTTGTACGTCTTTTGTGCTTCTTTCTCCGGGAATGACTTTTAATTATCTTTGTATTTTTACGCGAAGCCTTCGGGCTGAGTTGCGTTCGATATTCGTAATAGCGTACGATAATTCAATAAAGTTAACAGCTTCAATTTTTTACGCGTATGAACTTCAATTTTTAGACGACAGCTTCTTTCGCCTCGTCTCTCGCTTTAGGTCTTTTCTTGTATATCGACCCTGTATTCATTTTCATTTCTTACCGTTTCGTTTTTCTTCTAGACCCTCGATATATCACGAGTAGGCGTCAGTCGGAGTATCGCATAACTTAGGTTGATAAACGGTCGTTGGAAAACGTTGGCAAGCTTAAATTTTTCACTGCTTTGTCTCAAATATCATTTATTCGTCACACATGAATCAGAGCTAAACGATTGTCTTCCGAGGCACTTCGCTTTACATACAAAGCGAGGCGTACTTTGAAGAAAGTTACACTTACTCCGTTTACATCTGGTTTATTAATAATTTCTACGCTTTTATCCGGTCCTTGATTAAGTTAAGCCCGACAATGCGATAAACGCACGCTTTTACATTTTCATCAAATAATCGTTGTAAGCTGAAAATATATGGAAGCGCTCCGTATTAAATGTCTGGCGATTGGCCAGATGATAAAAGTTTGCGCGGAGACGAGTCGTAGCGATACGCCCATCCAATTCGTAAGTATTTTTTGTTTTCCTCGAGGAAGCCACGTTGCTTGAGTTTTCCGAAAACTTTTTTCCGAAGCTAATGCTCACGGTATTTTATCCATTACACAAAAGTAAATATCGATCGCGAGGATCACCGAAAAAAGTTTGCGTAAGCCATATTCCGCGAGTTTTTACGTTATCGTCGTTGTTATCCTCGTACCAATATTAAATTTTAACAATCGTACGTCGAGTGGAAGGTATTTTCTTATAATTCGAGAGGAACCTAAATCTTTTAAGCTCGGAGCATCTTATCTCCACGAATGCAAGTCTCGACGGAGTCGTCGGAGACGCCGAGCCCTCGAATCTTTCTATCGGGCCAACCCTTTCGCGAACAGCCGCGCGTTATCGCTATCGACGAACTTTTAAAAACAGTCGTACGTTCGTGCGCGGTCGAAAAAAAAAAACGCTTAACTCGAGCTCATTTTTTCTCCGGGGGAACCGGATTTCGACGCTCGCGCGCGGAATATTTCCGAAAAAGAAAAACGAGTTTGCCTCGGTTGACCGATTACCGCGTCGGAGGTTCTCCTCGTATCGAACCCGCGCTTCGAAAACCGCGATCTTTCGGAGTCGCGAGGTGATCCTCCTCCTCTTCATCCTCCTCCTCCTCCGGCAACGTCGCACGCAACCTCGCGGGTCGGACCCGAAAAATCTCGCGCGCTCTCGCGGATGCAAATTGAACCGGTGCAGCATCGGAAGGGGGAGGGACAGAAGTGTTTGCTCGCGAGATTTGCGGTCGGCGGTGGTCCCGAGGCAGCGAATTTCAATTATGAGTTCTCAGCCGGGCTGACAGTTCGCTCGCGCGGGCCGAGGCTCCGGTAGCTCATTCGAAATTCGGTAGCCGACTACGAGCGCCTCGCGGTAATGAAACATTCACGGCGCACCGCAAATTGCGCCGGCACTCGTCCTCCTCCTCCTCATCCTCCCGCGCACAAGATGTTCCGGTAGAAAGAAAGAGCGAGAGAAAAGAGAAAAAAGGGGAAGAGGCCGTCGGAGAGAAAACGACGCGGCCGTCTTTTTCGGGCGTTTCTCGTTGCAGCCTCGTTTCTTCCCTTCGCCTTCTCCCTTCTTCTTCTTCCTCGCGTGCCTTTCGACGCTCCGAGCGGACACACGTGGCTACTTTGTATTCTCCGGACTCGGGTACTGGTAATTTTTTAGATATTCCCTCCTACGTAAACCGGCGTTTCTGTCCCTCGCGAAGACAACGTCAACGCTGGTCGAAACTCCGTCCGACGGATCGTACCGGTCTCCTTTCGCCGCGAGCTCAGTTTTCCCGTAATCGAACGTTGGCGCTGCGAAAATCGGTGAGGCGAATTATCAGCCGCGAAGACACCGTTACGATTCCAACAAATTGCGTTGCATCGGTTTTTTCATCTCGTATCGCGCGACACGTCCCAAGAACTCTCGATAATTGAATTTCGCTACTCTCGGAACGCGCTAATCGTTTTACTCTTATCTATTTTCGAACCGGCCTTTTGCCTCGCCGAGTTCTCGCGTCGCTGTGCTTAAGGACTCGTTATGATTAAACTGACGTCGATGTGTAATTAATTCCGTATCGGCTTGTCTCGCGGAATACACAACCCGCGTACAACTTAGCCGTGCGGCATTCGACTACTATAAACTTTTTGATTTATAATAATATGTTTCTATTTTCCGAAGCTCCATAAATTATCCTTGATTCGTGTGCGTCTTAAATAATTTATCGCGTAAAACGACGGAACTGAAAAAACCTCGAGTGCTTTTATATCAAGGCGAGATCCGCGATCGGATGCAGCGAACCGCATCACCAGACCGGCGCTAGACAATTTTCACTCGCGATTAGATCTTCGTTTACAGCCTCCGTGGATCTAGCGCATCCGTCGCCACGTCCGAGGACTGACGAATCGTATCGCGGCCATTACCTCTTTACATAAAAAATTCCATAAAAAAGCCGAGCTCCCGCGCGGATGTACCACTGAAACCCTAGCCGCGAGTAATCGAGGGCGCGAGTTCGGATCGTGAATCGCGTGGTCCAGGAAGAGCCTCGGAGCTCCGTCGAGTTCCCAGCGAACGAATTGGATCGCGAGGGCGACTTTCGAGCGTCGATCGGTTTCGAGACGACTCGCGACGTTAAATTTTCCCGAAAACTTCCGACTCCGTTCGAGACGAAAATCCGTTACAAAGGTCGTATCGTACGTTTCCCAGGCGTAATTACTCATTGTTTATTATCTTCGATAGAGTTTACTCGCTACGTGCGTCAAATTCCTATGCATAAAATAATAATTTGTATTATAATATTTAACAACGCGATCTCCGTTACGATAAAGTACAGTTATCCGTCATCGAAGCTCGAGAAACCAGGGGGAAAAGGGAAAATGTAGGTTTCGCGTTATTGGCTTAGCTCGTAAAGTGGAATGTACGAGAGAACGAGCATAATATTACAATGTAGTTCTCGGTTGCGAAATTCATTAAATATTTTGTTAATTAACGAGGCGAAAGACACCCGTCACGCTAATAGCATGTCGGAGGTTAGATCGTCGGGTAATTTGAGTTCCCTATCCGTACACTTGTCGCTAATTTTTTCTGACGAATGGACAATCCTCGTTCCGAGCATCCGGACGCTTTCGCCGCGTCGGCGTCTTTTGATCGCGATTTCTTTCTTCATCGTTGCTTTATCTTACACTCGAAGGATTTCGTGCTTCGCAAAGCCGAAAAACTCCGAAACAAAAAGCATCCAGGACTCGATGTTCGCGAGACGTTAGCAATCGATATTGTATGTACGCGCCCGAAACTCGAAAGAAACCACGAGCCTCTCGAGCGAAATCATCGTGAAAGCTGAAAATGAGAAAGCGTCGAGCGCAAACTTACGAGAATCTTTATTTTTTGTCCACGGTGAACGAGCCATTAGCTTTTTGCGCGAGCGTTCGTCAATCCCGGGAAGAGCGGTTTATTACCGCGGCGATGAGCAAAAACTCGCGTCGCTTTGCAATTGCTTATATCGACGAGAAATCGAATAATTGTTGAGAGATAAGACGTCTCGCCTCGACCGACGTCTTCCTCGGATGTCCATTTCGTATAAGCCGCTATATAAGCCGCTCGATTCGATGGGTAAACGCGCGGAGTAAAAGAAGCTGTGCGCGTATCGCGTCTGCCGCCTACTTCGAATCCGCGAGACCGAAGGAGGCGGAAAGGAAAGAGAGAAGCGCGAAACGAACGAAAATTGAAACGAGAGAATAACGCGATGCAACGGAAATTAAGAGCGGTAAGTTTGAAAAAATGAAATAAACCTGAATTTTTTAACTTGCAGTCTTGTTCTATATAACTGACGTACGAATAATTAATTCTGTCTCGTTACTACCTTGACAAGCTGTAGCAAAATTCGTTTTTAATACAATCAAGGGAATTTCTTTCGGGATGAACGATAAGCGGTCACCTAAGTATACGCGTATCCCTTTGCTCGTACATTTCGAGTATAATCAATTTTTTATTATTCATAAATGCAAACATTTTCTTGATTATTCGCAGTTAACATGGAATTAAAATTAAAATTTTAATTCAATTTTAGCGTATAAAATCGATTGAGCGGTTACCTGGTAATCGTTCGCAAATTAAAAAAGAAGGTAAGTAAATTATAGCGATAAGATTATTTGTATAAAATAAAAAGTTATTCGATCAAAAACGAGGCGTTGAGAAACATTTTGAATCTTTCGATCCACCCAGAGTTTCAACGCGAATGCAAATGTTCATCAAAATGCAAATGCAAATTAGTAATTCGCTCTTCGATACGCGACGATACGCGTCGATACGCGAAAAAAGCAAAAACGCAGTTTCATTTATCATCGTTGAAGATGCGTTTCGTACATAGTTTAGATAGATTACATAGACTCGAACGTTTAGCTCCGACTCGTTATTGACGTTGCACTCGAATTCGCGCAGTTCCCGAAGTTTCTCGAAGCGTCGAAGCTCGGTATCGAACGGCACTCACTTTTTTTTCCAGCCGCGTGAAATTACGGCCACGCGATGCAGGCGAGTCATCGAATCGAGAAGCGCAGATGGAAAAGGCTTTTCCTCGCGTGCACGAGCAACCGGAGAAGAAGCCCGCATATCACGCGCCGAACGATTAAGTTCCCGAGCGAGGAGCGTAAGTTTTCGCGTGTCGCTTCGGGAGGAGAGCGAGCAAAATCTCCCGGTCACGTTTCTCTCTCGCTCGGTTTCTGCAGCTTTCGACCCTGTCTCAGCCCCTTTTACGCTCCGATGCTCCGGGGAAGAGTTATCTCGGGGAAGAAGGTTTATCCGGGTTTGTTTCGTTTTGTTAGTGAAATATAATTTCGGTTGTTGGCTCGACTCTGATAAGTCACTCGACTTCTTTTTCGTTTTTCTTTTTTAAACTTGGTACTTCGGCGTGAAATCTTAAACGCGTAATTCTCTATTATCCGATTTTATTAATTTTTATTGCACGAGCGTCCAGGATTCTTGGCAGTCGTAACGAAAATTTAAAGTAGATTTTGATAATATAATTCGATAACCTAAATTTATATTCTCCTCGGTATACAGTATTTTTTACGTTATAAAAATAACCGTATTCGAGTTCAATCTATCGCAAAATGAACAATTTTTTTGCATCAGCTTTATTTCTTCCCGGAGAAAAGAAGTAAAAAATTGCTTCGACAACTCGTGAGTTTGTGGGATATTTTCTTTCAAATTTTATTAAAAATTATCTCGTCGACGGGAGAGAAAACTTTCTCGAAATAGAGAAAACCATACTTTGCAACAAGTTTTTAAACGGTTCGGCAACAAAGTCGTCTTTATCGAAGGCTACCCGCGAATAAATACGTTTAAATATTCAAGGAAAGGTCGCTTATAAATTACTTTTCTTTTTAATCGTAGCGATACCATAGATTCCGCTTTGTCTTACCCGTAACGTAACCGTTTAAGAGAAACAATGAAATAAACCGGAGATACTCAGATTTGAAACCAGAGGTGGATAATTATTTTTTAGAGCTTATCAAACGTTTACTTTGATACATCGTACGACCATAAAAATAAAATAAGTTTAAAGACACTCTTCTTTTATGGGCCGATACATAATATTTTGCGCGTCTCGAACGCGACGCGTTCGTTCGCCTCGGTATACAAAATCTTGAATAAAGAATAGGCATACCGAGCTTTGTTTGGCAGAGGTACTTATAAATCAAATCTATTCGAAAAAAACATAATAATGGTATACTCCAATGACAATAAGCATCCGCGACAAGCTTGCGCCAACGTTCGTGCCGACTACAAATAGCCTCGCTTCACCGGTAAACAATACCAGCTTCGAGTCTCCGACTAACCCGAGGCTTCTCAATTATTAAAAGCTCCTCTCGCATAAAATCGAAGCGTGCGAGGGTCGCGTTTCTCTTCCTCCGATTTTCTTCGCGCGATCCCCGCACTCGATAAGAAGCCCGTAAGGAGTCTGTAAGGAGCCCGTAAGAAACCAGTAAGAATCCCATAAGAAACCCATAAGAAACCCGGGGAGGGACTACACGCGCGTGTCCACGGACACTCGAGACATTACACGAGCTGACATTTGTCGCAATGTGCACACGAACACTGGTAGCCCCTATAATCCGCGATGATTCTCGCTTCTTCTTTTCTCCTCCGCCTCGCTCTTTTCCCGCTCTTGTTCGTCGCGAGAGATAAATGTCGATGTACAAGCCGAGTCGAACGTTCGACGCTGCATTCCGCAGACTCTTTGCGCTTATCATCGATACGATCGCACGCGTGAGACGCGCGCGCGTAATTTTACACGCCGTCTGCCTCCGCTAGTCACGACTCCGATATCCGTAGGTGTTGGATAGTCTGCCTCGCGTTTACTTTAATTGGGATTCCTCTTTACAGTGTATACGGAGAATATGTATCGAAAAGAGAGCGAGCTTCTCTCTCCCTAATCGTTGATTCTGTACGGAGATAACCGAGCTTATCTTACACTTCTTTACTTAATACGGAGAGTCGTAATTTATCGAGCGCGCGATTTTCCTTAGCGTTATTCTTAATAAATTGGACTGTAAATCGTAATTACCGACGTTCGTTTTACAAGCGATTGTGAAAAAAACCCGCGTACGCGAAAAGGTACGCGGAAGGGACCGCATTAAAGTTTTCGGTTTATCGTACAAGCCGGAGAAACGCCGGTATTTCCAAATTTAAATGCCGATTCAATTTACTTTAATGATTTCCGTAAGTTGCTTTCTTCAATTAAGTCTCCTCGTTATTATTTTCGGATATGCGCTCGCGCTCGTTACCCGCGATTACAAATTTCGAAAGGTATCGTCCGATAATTTTAGATACTTTATTCGAATCTTTCACGCGCGAAAACGAGAATTCTCTCAACGGTTGCGTCAACGCGTGCTTTTATCGGCTCGAGCATTTTAAAAACGCGAAATAATTATTAAACTAAAAAGCGTTTTACGCTGTGCCTATCTCGATGTCTGAGCAAAAGATAGATTGCAAAATTCCGGTACGTCAAACTTAACAAGCTCGGCGATGTATCACTCGAAGACTATGGTCGATGCAAAAATACGTGGCACTTTGGTTGATGAATTCTAATGATTGTAACTGAACTGTAAGCTTCGAACAATCTATTATAACAGAAAGAAATGGAATTTTCTCGCGTCATTGGAAAGGGAGTGCTCGACTACTCACATGACTGCACACAATGGGATTATAAGAGGATAACATTGAGGGAATGCAGGTGTATTACCATAAGTATGAACATTGTACGTTCTTAGCGATGCAATTAAAAAATGAAACATCATTTCAATTGCAAAATTTCGTTGGCTGCATAAAAATTGCGAATTCAAAGCGGCGAGAAAATCAACGACCGAGAATAATTTTTTAGACGTACGTTGTAGGAAGCGAGTAAATTTGTTTACGCTATCCGTAATCGTGTTCGCAGCCATGCTCCGAATAAAGCCTATGTTTTCGCGTAACGCGTTCGATAACGGTTAATAAATAATTATCGACCTAGATACCGCCTATCCGGAACGCTCGGGCAAAGTTGAAATTAAGGCGAAGGCGCGTTTCGGGCGAAGGTATCTAACGAGCGAATTCACGAGCTTGTAAAATAAACGATTCATCGCGCAGCGGAATAAAAAAGTCTCTCAGCAGGGAACAACAAATGCAAATCACACTCATAAATTCCATTAGCGACGTTTTCAAACCTAGACGAGAATCAAAGCCAACGAGTTAAATTCACCGGCGTCGTTAGCGCATCGCTGAAAAATTTAGCCGTCCAATGCATAGGAAATAGGCGAAAGATCGAGAGACCCGCGGGTGAGAGTCGCGCGCACCTCGATTACGCCTAGCGTAAGGGACGCGGACGAGTCGCTCTCGGGAGAAAGAGCGAGAGGCGTCGGGGTGTCGTGGCACCGGGGAGTCGGGGAGTCGGGGCGTCCGGGCGTCGGGGCGTCGGGGCGCCGGACAAAGACGAACGGGGAATTGCTCGGTGCCCGCTTTGGGATACGACCCCACTCCTTTCTTCTCCGTGGCTTTCGTAAATTTTTCTTTCTTTCGGTGCGCGGCTCGATGATAAATATTTTATTTTATCGTACGAGCGCGATTTCTAATTAGCTTTTACCGCCTATGCTAATTTACTCTGTCTATTCCAATTTTTCTGTCGGTGATTTATCATTTTTTTCCTTTCGACTCCGTTTTTTAAGAATTTCGATCTTTTGAAATGTAAATGTCATTTTAACGTATATTTTTTAAATTATGTTCAAATTCCTCGCGAGAATTCTTTACGCTTCCTCGCCAGCAAATGATTCTCGAATACTTGAAACCTTTACGGTTTACAGAATAAAATATCGGAGGAAATTACCGCGTTCTTTTAAGGAAAAACATATTTTACACGAATAATAATCGATAATTTTTTATATTTCCTACTTAAATAACGAAAGTAAATAAAGTAAAAAGGTTGAAAACTGTAAAACGTTGGATGCGCGTATAAAATAACGTTTCATAAACGCAAATATTTATAATGCGATTCGAATAAAAGCACATCAAAGTATCTATCCGCTAGATAAACATACAAAGCAAATAGAAATTAAACGGTGGTTACAAAATCGAGCTCTGAAAACAACTTTGGGAATTTAAAATCGTAGGATAAAGTACTTTTAGAGCTGGTCCGAAAGGGTGAAACAAGGACATTGGTAAATCCGAGCTCGGTTCGGTCCTCGGAAGCGTAGAAAGGGCAGAGCGCGAGATAGGGTGGGGGAGGGGAGGGATAGGGTGGGGGGGAGAGGTAGAGCATTATGGGACTAGCATCAGCATCGGTGAAGCGTCGGGTCGGCGCGTGGGCGGCCGCAGGCCTGGACGCACGTCTGCCTCGCGAGTAGAGAAAGAGAAGGAGAAAAGAGAAAGAGAAACGAGCGTTCCGGATCTCCGGGAGAGGAAGAGAGACGCGGAGGCTGCGAGAGCCGCTCTTTCGGTGTACACACGGATATATAAGCGGTCTGGTCGCGCGCTCCGCACGAGCACACGTTAAATCGTACATGGGAAAGGATGAGATGCCGAGGAGAAGGTGCACACGCGCTCACGAGGAAGAGGAATATAAGGGGCGAGTTTTATATGATGCGGTGCTTTATGGCCCTGGGTTTTATCAGATCGAATTGCCACCGGTGCGAATTTCGCAATAAATTAGGACGCCGACGTAATTAAATGCGCGCCAATATCATTAACGCGGGGCTCGGTTCGGATTTTCGGGTCCTCGGCTTACAACGTTTCGGTCTCCCGATACATGTAAGCGCGTCCGAGTCGCTTTTTTTCCGAATATTTATTCCTGCTTCTTTATTGATCATTCCGCGATAAATTAATTTCTGCATAGGAATGGTACAAATGAAATGGCCCTGCAATTAATTTATAAATTAATCGAAAGTCCCATTAAACTTTACTGCCAACGAAATATAATAAAAATTCGATTTCATTTTTAGCCATATTTGTAAAATATTTTTGCCGATGCACACGTAGGTAGTAAAAAGGGAATTAAAAAATTACATCCGATATCCGCGGTATCGATATTCTCTTTTATCAACGTATCCGTGGCAACTTTTCAGCGTTAAATGCGAATATTCTGGAATAGCTTCAATTAAATAATAATTTTAAATTATGAATCGTAAGACGTTCGCTTATCGATCGGATAAAAATTATAATATAAAAATTATTCGCGCTATAATTAATTTTCATTACGATAAATTTCGTACTCGTTATTGATTTCATAAATACAGATTCCATTCGTCCAACGTAAATTATACTTCGTTAATTCGTATTTTATTTTACTTTTGATTTGAAATATATTATATATTCTTCGCACTTGTGTAATAGAAACGTTATTTAAGTCTTTTTTATTACGATTATATATAACGGTAAATTACAAATAAAAAAGATAAATCTATAACTGAAATAGGAAATAATTGATAATGTAGTTTAAGTTGATAAAAAATTACCGATAATAACTAACGATGATACGTATCGCATTTTATTTAAGTCAGAATACGAATATTTCGTTTCTTATTTACTTTTTGTATCGATAATTCCCTAAATTTTATTAATTTACTTCCAGCGAAAGAAATATCCAGATATTTTACAATTATAATATCGATAACCGAAAAAGCAATATCTTACAAGTTATTGAAAATACTTGTTTTTTAAGAGCTCGAATCTAGATTTATTACGTATTTAATTGTCTTATCATAAATAAATATGTATCTCGACATCTAGATAAAAAGTACAAATACTCCAACGCGGATAGTCGATGGGGAATAGGTACAGGTATGTTAAGCGCACGGTAATAAGCTTAAGTCATACACGAGTTGAGCGTAAGGTTGCCCAACGATTTTTCTTCGGTAAAATATTTCAGTTATTTAATTAAACAGCTTTTGAACTTACGTGAGAGATCTCGTCACGAATAATGGATATAAAGAATACATCTATCAAAGTAGTTTTTAAAAGTGTTCGTAATCTTTAAAGAAGGTAGGTTTAAAGAATTCATACGTAACTTGAACAGATATGATTTAAACGTAATTTTGAATTTCAAGTAACGAGATTATCAAAAAAGAGTTGAATATATTTCAAGTATTTTGACATTTATTTTAAGTTCAGATTATATTTGTATTAAATACAAATTTTTAATAAATAACAAAATCATTTTCCAAATAATTATACGTTGTTAAATAATATCATTTATAATTATAAAAAATTATTCCGCAAAAATTATTTTTATGACAATTTTAAATAAATTTTTAAAAAACTTTCGTATAATAAAATATTTTATTCATTTTGATATAACGTTACTATGAAATAAAAGTTTTTTCCAACATTAATAACGAAAATTATACAGGTACCGTAAAATGTTCTACTTTAAAAAATGCTTTTGATAAATGAAAGTATTTTTAAACCTAAAGATATATAAAGCAATCTCAAAATTCGCAGACGAAATCTTGTAATCAGATAGATTATTTTTTATCCAATAAAATACATCGTATAAATTTTCTTGATGTTAATTCCTTTTAAGATGAAGTTTGTGATTTTGATCATTTTTTAGTCGTAGATAGAATCAAAGCTTGATTAGCAATAAATACTAGTAGATGCCAGATTAACGTAATAAATAAATTTGATGACGGATAATATAAAAAGAATGAAGAAAATTAAGCATCCAGCTAAAATCTCTAATCGGTTTGAATCATTTCGTTACGTAGATGATAATGAAAGTAACAATGAACTAAAATTATATGGGTATAATAAATTCATAACAAAAAAACGATATAAATACTTTAACACACGTTTAAAAATAAATTTGTTAAAACAATTAATCAAATTAATACGGATTAATTATAGCCACGGTCAAGTAAAAAATAAGTAGTAAATATTATGATATGATTCATTAAATCAAGGAAGAAGATTATTATCTCTATTATTCAAGTCGGTCTTAAATGCATTTTGAGATATAAATGAAGAATATGGTAACCTCATTATTAAATAGTGTAACCGAAGTACTAGTGTGTATACATAATATATAATTAGTAGAGGGTCGAGTGAAATTATAAATAAACTGTACATATTTTATAAATAATTGTGAGAATTAAAAGTAAACTAAAAAATATATATTTAATAAGAGATGAAGATAAAATTACATGGGTGGTCGACATAAAATCTCTAATAAGATCTTTTGAAAGATAATTAAAGTCAAAGAAGTGAACTAAAAGAAATCAGTACAAGCAGAGAAAAAACAAAATTTTATAAAGATTAGAACAAAAAATTTAATTATTTCTCTTTTCATTATAATATTGTATTCATAACTATTATAAAATTTTAAATTGAAGTTTAATATAAAAGAATATTTCAATATTTTTAAATCAAAGTAAAATGAAATACAAAGAAATACTTTTCGAAGAGTTGAAAAATGAGATACTTACATAAAATATAGAAAAAATATTACGAGAATCCAGGCAACAAGCTTTATATTTTGAAGAAATAGAGAAATTTAATATTTTAGCTACTTTTATAAAAATAATTAAATGACGTCAGCCGTAATGGACTAAAATATGTAGTTAATATGTAGTTAGTAAGAAAGTAAAAAATAGTCTATAAAATTAGGAAATTAAAATACCATTATATAATATCAAATTTAATTAAGAATGAAAAAGGATGGGAAACGTAAAACAGAAAAATATTTAATAATATGAAAAATAATATTAATAATAGAATGAACACATAAAACTACGAAGTATATTAATAAATAATCAATACGTAGAATAAAATACGTAAATTATAAAATAACTAATATATTGTAGGAAGAATAATAGCATCAAATTAATTAAACATTTATTCATAATTAATATCTAAAATAATATTTGATGGAAAGTTGAAAACTTAATATTATGACAAATGTAAAAGTTAAAACACAAATTTGACGGACGTGAAATTTAAATAAAATTTTATTCCAATACCGTAAATTAAACGTAATTAGTTACACTTTTCTACATATATAAATTCTATCGTAGTACATAAATTTGTAAAATTGAATATTCAAAGTTGATTAATACGATATGTACTCTAATTACATCGATATCGAACAAAGACATATTTTATTCGAGTGGAAAATGTAAAATAAAAATCACGATGTAATCACGCTTAATTCTTTGTCATCGAGAATATCGATGAAGATTTCAAACGTTAGAAAATTATAAAAACTTTTGAAATTTATTAATTTTGTCTCCGGTATCTTCTAATATCAATGAAACACGCATCGCGAGATAAAAGCCACTTGAAAAGAATCCGTTCGTTCGAAAAGTCTCTCGAGGCTAAATATCTGTATCGATATCGTTGCTATCAGCGATAATATTTAAAAAATGAAAACCAAAGTCATTTACATGGAGAAAACGAGATGCAGATCGAACCGCACTCGACCGTTCCCTTTATCCTACCTGCCAGAGCCACGGCAAAAGAGTTATCATTAAAGTCGTTATCGTTGAGCCGCCCGCCGATCAAATAGGCTCTCCCGTGAGTTACCGCTCCGCGAAAACGATGTCGAGAGGAAAGCCAATGGAGCGAAGGAGATCAGATGGAGAAGGAGATTGGTCCGAGGCGACTAATTCGTCCGATCAACAAATTGAAATTACACGTTGCGCGGACTCGCGTACGCATACCTGCCGATACCACCCGATATCTCCCGATACCTCCCGATACCTACCGATACCTACCGATACCTCCCGATACCTCCCGATACCTACCCTACGTCGATACTATATCTCTCGTTATACTCGGCCGACCGTTGAATTATCGCGGTCGTTCCGAAACATCCTCGTCGCTGGTCCCTCCAAGGAAGAACAAAATGTACGCTCGATATAGGGATAACCGCGCGTACAAAACACAAAAGAGTCGAGCGTCGTTAAAAGGGACCTCCAAGTCACGCGTTCCTCCCGTGCAACCCATTCAAAAAGAGGCTTACTTTGCGCTTTCACCCAGCCTCCGTTTCTTCAACGAAGAAACATCTCGCGCTTCGACGCCGATCGATTTTTCCTCCTCTACTTAAAATAATGAGATCTCCGATGCGACATCGTTACTCGAGTAACGTTTCTCGCGACGAGGGAATCGAGCATTTTTAATTTACTCGCTAAGCTTTCGAAGCGACAATTTGTCGATACTTGAAACCTACGATTTCGTTGGAATTTAACGCTCATCGATGACGCGACAGTTATTGCGTTTATTATTTAGCCGCTACGTTAAATAGCGATCGTTAAATACAATATCGAAAGTATTGTCATCTTTGATAAGTTTTCGCATTATTAACATTATATTAGTATTCGCAAACGTAGTCTCGCGTACGTACTCCAACTAAAAAATAGCGCCCGATAAATGAATCGACGATTCTTCGTTGTAACATCGCGTCTGTATTCGATTTTGGTGGAAGCGACGAACCGACGAACGAGCGATCGCGAATAAAATTTTCGTCGAGTATATTAATATCCTTCGAGTACGCGACGCGTATTTGGAGGCAAGATTTATTTTTCGTTGCATCTTTGCTTTGTAAAAATTATCCGCCTATTTGTAAAATTAGCGGATCGTTCGTAAAAAAGCTTAAGCAAAGGATAAATAAAACCTTAGCGCTTTTTCTCCGTACACTTTTCTTCGCGAACTCGAGTATTTCATTTTGATATATTACGCGCTCGGAATAAAGTAGAGTAGGAAATAAATACGCGCAGTCCGTAAATACCGCACCGCGTTTAATACCGATTAATTACACGGCTTAAAGAAGGTCACCGTACTATTCGAATGAAACGTTGATCGATAGGAAAAGTTAGTGGTTCTTCCGCGAGTCGGAAACACCTTGTCACGAATAAATGAAATACTCGCGGAATGCAAGCTGGCAAAATCAATACGAGAACCTCCGATTGGCTCGCCTAAGTACGTTAAAACAGCATGTAGATTTTTTATCTCGATCCGGTGATTCGGTTTACGTTCTTAGTGTCCGGAGAGCGTAACGTCGGTACAACCCCTTTTTCCTAGCCGTGCACGTCGGTCTTCGACAGCTTGCCATTTTGCCGTCCTTCTCCTCTCGTAATCTCGACGTGCGGCGAACGGGTGGAACGTACCGAGAACATGAATTATCCAGGCTGTGATCTCTATTCCACCGGTCCAGAACGTACACGCTCGCACAGTATTTTCCAGGCCTTTATCTCGGTGTTTCTCCGGGTTGCAATGTCGCAACGACCTCCCGTCTCTTATCCCTTCTCGCTCTATTTCCTCGGCAGCCTCGGCAGCCTCGGCAGCCTCGAGCAGCCTCGAGCTGCCTCGAGCTAAATCGAGCTGTCGCGAGTGGGACAAGGAGGAGGTTACCTCGAGCATTATCCGTTGGCGGCGTGACCGCAAAACAAATTTCCACGAGCTTTTCCGGCCCTCGTCCGTCGTCTTCTCCATTACTTTTTCGGTAGTTTACGACTGGAACACCTTATTCTACTCTTCTCCTCCCCCGTTTATTTTATTTTAATTTCCATCCTGCCCCTTGGTACCCAGCCATTACCTTCCAAGTTCCGAGTACCCGGGATTCGGGAGGCGCTTCGGACTCGCGTTACGCGCTCGATTAATCGAGGACAAAAGAGTGCGTTACGCCGGGGATAAAGACGAGCTCGGTTTAATTTCTGAAAAATAACGACTCGCTCGTAGAGTCAAGCTCTCGAAATTAAACGTTTTACGGAGACGGCGAAATTTGAGGAAAACGCGAGCATCGAGTCTAAGCGACCGCGAAACTTCCCTTGGAGGCCTTTCACGGCGTCTCCATCCTCGGAGTCGTAATTTCTATATTTGAGCAGGGTAGGGGCGGGGGGTATTATATTTCATCGTTGGGGACGGACGCTCGGAGGGAAAAATGATGTTTGAAGGAGCGGTGAGGATCGAAAGCCGAAGCGGACACGAGAGTTTGCGTGCTCGAGTGTGGAACAATGGCCAGGATTCCGTTCCTTGGACTCTCCTCCTCGCGAAAGCTTCGTCGTTGCACTTTCGCAGTCTCGCGTCCCTTTGTTTCTTCGTTTTATACGCTTCGTTGGACTTACGGGGGGCTCACCCCTTTCTCCGTACTCCCCCGCTCGCTCGTTTGCCTATCTCCTTTTCTCTATCTGCTCTCGTTGCTTACTTACCGGCGCGTGTGTCTCGGGGCAGCGTCGTCTCGAGCTCCGACCGCTCGCTTCCCCTACGGCTCGTATATATCTCGAGCTCCTCGCCGGCCGGGCAGCGGATCTCGCCGGGAGATAGCCCTTATAAACTGGAGCATTAGTACGTAGGAAAGCGCGGGGAGGCGCTGAGGGGCGAGGAGGGTGGAGGAGGAGGGAGGGGGGGTAGGAGGGAAGAGGGAGGTATCTCCCGGATCTACATGTAACATGGGTTACATGGGGGCGCAAAGGCGTTCCACAATGAGGTCCGGTACATAAACCATATCTGCATCGAAGCCGAGCTCGGCTCCCTTACGCTCGTGAGCGTTCGCTGGCTTTCTTCTGCTCCTTCTTCTTATTGCTCTGGCTCGCGTGAAGAGGGCCTTTGGATAATGCAGAGTCCGTACGACCCCTCGCGCCATGAAAAAAAGATGGTCCAGGCTTCATATTTCCCCCCCCCCTCTCACTCTCTCTCACTCTCTCTCTCTCTCTCTTTATCTCTCTCGACCGTCGTCTCTCCCGTCCTCTCCGCCGTCCTCTCTACCGTCCTCTCCCCCGTTCTCTCCCCCGTTCTCTCCCTCGTCCCCCTCAGCCTCCGACCCGCTCCGTCCCGCTCCGTCCCGCTCCGTCTCGGCCCCCAGGACCGTTGTATTGAGTCTTCGATCCGGCTGCGGGCGATGCCTTTTTTATTTCGCCTCGCTCGTCGTTGTTGCGTTCTTCTCGAGCGCTCGTTTTATTTCAAAGAGATCGAAAGTACGATTTTTGTGTACCGTATTAATGAGACGCGTGTTGCCGCGTTGCATAAGGGCTGCGATCGAACGTTCCGAAAAATCTTTAATAAACGTTCCGTTGGGTTTGCGATGCTTATTTACCGGCGTTGGATCGCGAATGGCTTCTTCCTCGAATTATCCTTCCGATCTATTAATTTTAATTTATTTTTCATTCTGGTGAAACCATCTAATTCCGCGCAAAAATAACGAATTTTCCTTGTTCTTCCGAGCCGGTTTCGAAACGACGTTAACGTGAAATATTTCCAATGTTAAAACTCGTAAGAAAGAACACCGTTATAAAATTGCTACTTTTGAAAATCACTATAAAACAAACGTTTATTTGACTTTTGCAGAACGACGAGCTCGTCTTCTTTCTCTTTGCCCTTTTCGTGGACTCTTTCGTGGACTCCAGGTGGCAGGGCGTTGCAAAATAATAACTCTCGTGGTTTTATGTGTTGTGGGTGGTTTGTATTTTATGCGAACCGCCAGACTATCGTCCGAGACAATTCGAGTTCTTATTTCCGAACGTTCGGTTGGCCACAGTTCGATCTTTACGACATTCGAAAATCACTAGCTAAGACACAATGATTTCAGTTCCCGTGGACCAGCTTCAACCTGTAATAATTCAAAATTTATGTAATTCCATCCGCGTTTTTGCAGTTTCGCAAAAAAGAGCGCATTCGAAAAGTGTAATTTTAGAAATTAATTAAAAAACCCACGCTTTCGAAGCTTACGAGTACTCGTAATTCTTTCGCGTCTTTTAATTTACGAAGCTAGAACCAACGTTTCGCGCGGGGTGTATGCAAATATCGAAAGGCATAAAAAATTATAGCGAGAGAGGCAAGTTTAGCGCGTTCGAACGAACGCGATGCCTTTACAACTTCTGGTTGCCCTATTAACGGGGAAATGTAATAATAAAACAACATTTGCATTTTTAAATCAACGCATAATCAAACCGAACGATCGTTCGAAATATTTTATTTACACGGGGACAACAATAACGAGAAAAGAAAAGTAAGTAAACGTAAAAATTTATTATTCGCGTCCACGACTCCTCGTAATTTCACTTCGTCTCGTTTTATCTCCACAATAAAATACGAACATTATCTTCGTACCGAAGTAAGAGAGCCTTCGAGCTCTTTTTCTCATTATCTGATCCTACCTGCATTTGTACCTTACGCGTCTTTAATACGCTCGACGACGCCTAAAAAAAGTCGGGGAGTCGAAAAGCGAAGGTAAAAAGAGTAAGTCCCGCTCGAAGGAAGCTCCGATGTTTGGAGGCGCGCGTCCGGGTGTTTGGAGGAGAGCGCGACGTCCGACTCGGCAGATCGGCTCCGAGGCCTCGGACGATCGATGCCCGGGATCGAGATACGCGTTCGCGTTCGTTGTTCGCGCGCCTCGCGTCGATGCGTGAGAGGAAGCGAAAGTCGACTTTGCGCTTTGGAGTTGGACTCGCGCACCGGCGCGCGAACGATAGGTGCGATAAATGCAATTATTTACGGTCGATTAAGAGCACTCGGGCAGGAACGGTGATGGGGTGGAGTAGAGGGAGTGAGAGGGAGACAGAGGGAGAGAGAAGGAGAGAGAGAAGGAGCAAAAAGCCGAGCCGATCCCTCGGGCTCGGGGCCGAATGCGGACTGTACGAGCCGATCCGGGGAGACTCTTAGAGTCCCTCCCCCCGCTCGGAGATTATGCTCGAATTTCCAGTGAGATTATCAGTTCGTTTCGGCTCTCCTCTTTCACCTGATCCGCGCCAGAAAACGAACGATGATCGTCCGGTGCTTTATACATGAAAATCGGCGCGCACGCCTTCGATCTCGACCATTCGTAGCCTTTCATTAAAACTGCGCGAGCACCTTGAGTTTCGTCAAAGAAATCGTACCTTATTGGTCTACGGAGAGTTCAGCATGTTTCATCATGGGCGTGCCTTAAATACGTACTTCGCAGATCTCTCGAGTCGACGAGGACGATAAGCTTTTCATGGCACTATTACACAGTGAAAGTTTTTAATTTACTTTGTTCATTTTTATTTCAGTTCTTATCACAACCGAGGAAGTTAAAATTTCGTTTAAGAAGTACATTATAAAAGTTATTTCTCAAATTTGCTGCATCTTGGAAACGCGAATATTCTTAATAAAATGAACTTGTTAATCACTTTTCATGATAAATTCCATTCTTCTTTTTATAACGCGCCATTTGTGAAAAAACTCGAGAAAATTCATATCTTCTAATAATAAAGATATTTGATTTTATAAATAGATAAGTTCGTATTATTTTTACAGTAGCTTCCAAAGTAGAGAATTATATTTATTATTATGATTACTTTTTTAAACGTAGGTTATAACGTAATAAAAAAGCGTAATGTTCGTAATTTATAAACGACAATCAAAGACAATTTATAAAGAATAATTCGATTAAACGAACGAAAGAAATGTATTTATCTGGATCTCTGCGTTTGAATCCTTTTTAAAATTGAAAAATTAATTTTGTTTAGTTACAGCGTCTACGATAATGAAAACTCGTATTACGCAAAACTTTATTTTAAAATTAATACAAAGAATGATCGAATTTAGATAAAACTCGTTTAAATTCGCTTTTTTCTAAATTATCGCATCAATTTCTCGAATAATAATTGATTTTTTAATTTTAATTACATCCTTGTACTAAGTTGTAAAAACTTTGTTTTAAAATAATTGACCGAGACCAGAAAATCCATTATAAACTCAATTTCTCATATTTAATTTTAACGCGAGTATAGTCTTTCGTTTGAAAAATAATTTATATTCACTGCAATGCTCAAAGGAATTTTTGCAAATTCAAGGTTTCGAAATTACGTGTTTATATATGAAATTATACCGAAAAGTTGAACGTGTTAACTAAACTACATAGAGTTAAATAACGATCGCATATTCTTTGAAATGGTATTCGATTTTGACTTTAATGAATTTAATTCATAAAGCCAATACCTTATCCTGAAAAAACTTCTCGAGAGTAGTCGCATAATAATCGTAACGTCTTGTGGAAAGTCAAGATTCACGTTAAAAATACAATAATTTGAAAAATAATCAACTTCTGAAAAACGAGTTTGGAAAGAAATTTCGAATTCCATTTATTTAAACATAAAAAACTCTACCACCACCTCATTTATATGAAGAGTAAAAAACGATTTCGATAAAAAAAAGGTGGCGTGAAATCATTTCAAATAATCTTTTTCCCGCAGTATCTTCTTTTTATTTCTCTTCTTTTTCTTTATTTTACGGTTCGTTTTTTTTACATCGCCTTTGAAAAAAAGGAAGAAGACGAAGAGAGAGAGAGAGAGAGAGAGAGAGGGAGAGAGAGAGAGAAAGGAAAGAACTGGATGCGATGGTTCCCTCAAAATTTACTCTGGCGAGACGTTAACGCGTCTACCTGGGTACATATTCATATATCACATCGCTTCTACCCATAAGAGTCGCCTTGGGCTGTGTTTCTCTTCTTTCTTACTCTTTCTATCTCTCCGTCTCTGTTTCCGTCCGTCTGCTTCCCCTTTCCCTCTCGCGCTCTCTCACTCTCACTCTCCTCCTATCACACCAATATCACCAATTTCGTCCTTTACCTTCGGAATCATTTACCCGAAATGACCGAGTTTTTTTCAAGATGATTTATTTATTGCTCGAATCTCGGATCTTCCAATATTGTTTTGAGCAAATTACCGTTTACGCGTAGTTCGAGGGCAAAGTTTTATCTGGGTTCGAATAAAAAATTTTTATCGTAAATACCACGAACCGAGAATAAAACATATTTTGTTCCCGACTAAATACGTATTCGAATCGACTCGTATAGGAAGCATAAAATAATTGATTTATTCCCGTAATGATTTTCAATCAAATGAGAATTTAGTCAACGAGGTCGATTCGAAAAAAAAATTGAAAATTTTCCTATGGACGGTTCGCCGTACTCGCCGGTATTAATAAAAATTTAATTACTAGCGCAATCACATCATTAAATGTATTTCGACTCGCTTTAAACCCCGATTAAAAAGATAAATAACGATATCGAACATTGTTAGTTAAGGACGATAAATAAAAAGCTGGAGAGAATTATGTAGTAAATAAAGAAGGTCGCAACGTAAATCAGTATTTACGAGCATTAAATTCAAAAGTAGACCGAGCAATTTCCCAGCTAGTCATAAATACAATAAACGAAATATTTACTCAGAAGTTATCGAGTTTGGCGAAGAATTTATAAAGCTCCGGACACCGTCGTCGGTCCCCCTTTCCTTTTTCGTTGCTCGCTCCCTCGCTCCCTCGCTCCCAGGACTCTCCCTCTCTCCTCGCGCCCACGAGTCCCGCGGCACCAGCGGAAGACGCGTGTGCACGCACGCGAACACGGGATACTACGTGCGTGGGGTTGATGTATCTCTCTCTCTCTCACTCACTCTCTCTCTGTCGAGGAACGGTCCGAAAGCGGGAGGAGGACGGGTGGAGGACGGGGAGGAGGACGCGGAGGAGGACGCGGAGGAGGACGCGGAGGAGGACGCGGAGGAGGACGCGGACGAGGACGAGGAGGAAGTCTCGCGGCGTAAATCACTCTCGCGTTCGCTACATAAGCAACAGGTGTAGCGTTACCTAACGATTTCTGGTTTTGTCGCGGCACGCCGACGTCTCGAAAATTTAATACGTGAAAAACCCGCCTCGCGACGTGTCTCGCCTCCCCGAGATAAGCGGGAGATATACCACGAGGCCGAGGCGGAGGAAATGCTTAACAGAAGTCCTCGTTATACCTATCGCTCCGGTGTCTTCGGTCCTCGTTCGCTCCCGAGGTTAAATACTTATGTTAATTCGCCGACTATTACACGATTTCTTATATATTTCTAAGTACGCTTGTATGCGTGGCGTCCTATACTACATCATTCGCTCATCCGCGTACACGTACAAATACTTTGGAAAATCGTGTTTTATTTATGGCTCCTCGGATGATCCGTGATATTTAATTTATAAACTGCGTAGGTAAACGTGTATTTGGTTCATCTCGTTGCGAAAGAGGCATTTTTTTACGTTTTAAGCGCATTTCGTCGGATCAAGGAATTTTTTTACGAAGATGTAAGGCGGTTCAACATTTTAAACCGACTCGATACGTTTACGGAAAAGATAAATTTAATAATCGAGAATTCTATTTTTCAAAATGTTACTCTAACGATAAGTTTAAAAGCATGTTCGATACGATTATAATCTTATACTAGTTTATACAGTTTACTAATTCTTCGTTAATTTCCTGGTTTTTTTATTTTTCAATTTTTACGAATTATTTTCCACCGACGCGAAACAACGAAATTTAAATTAAAACGAAACGTATATAAAACGCTATTCGTCGTAATATTAAAATACCGCATTAAAAAATTGCTTCGCAAATTTAATTCGCGGATAAAAACTTACGAATGGATATTTAATTTATGTTAATCGTGTTTTAACGAAAAAAAAAAATTATATTACCAGGATTGGAAAAAATACCTATTCCATTCTGTATTCGGAGAAGCGCTGAGTTTGTCGAATAAAAAATAGTATTCTTGTGCGTGCAATTTAAAAGCCAATCGAACAAGCAGCTTTCGATCGGAAAAAGTCTAATCCGTAATCCCACCAGGATACGGCGGCTCTTCTGTTTCCATAGATCGTAATAAATTAATGGACACAGTAGTTCCAGCAATGTTCCAATTAATTCTGTTTTATCGAGAAACCGGTGACGTTCTCGCGGATATATTCTCCGAGCCATTGAATTCGCTTCAGTCACGGCATTCGAAAATTTTTTACGCTTTTTTGTAAAGCAGTCTATGCTCTTTCATACGTCCGACTTTGCTATTCAATTGCATTTTCAGTTCCCCGGTAAAATCAACAAAATTGGCAAGATTTTTACCTTTTAAGATTCATGCGAAGCTAACAAATGAACGCGGTACAAGGAAAAAACGTTAAATACGGGAAACAAAATCTTTCCAATCAAACGCGTTACAAATTGACTTTTGATACATTTTCCCGTCGGGCATTCGGGGTAAATAATTTAGAAATTATTTTTAAAAAATTTGTATAAAATTTGTATAAAATTTGTGAAAATTCTGCACTCAAAATTTTTGTATTTAACGTCTTTTTTTTATAAATATCTTTAAGTAATATTCGAAAATACATAAATTTTAATATTGCATTCAATTAAGGTCCATTGATTTTATGGGACAATTAAATCAGAATTCAGCGCAGCGTGATATTTTTCGAATAAATATTAAAAGCAGTTTATAGATATTTGAATTTATAAAGATAAAATTGAAAAAGATACTCGAAAAATGCAGGCAAATATACGCGTGGAGAAAGAGACAGAGAGATAAATTTAAACAGAGACAAACTATGATTACATCCACATTTGTGGTATCGACTATCGTCCGCTACTGCCTGTTTTCCAAAGACGCTCGAGGCTAGAATTCATCCAACGTCTTAGCCCAAGCTACGAGAAACGAAGATTACTTATCCAATGCACGTCTACGTACATCCAGTAATACTTCGGTGCACCTATACAGTTAGTTATCAAGAGCTCACGAAAAGGTATAGGTAATCCCCCTTACATTTTTATCTCGTAAATTACTTTTGATTTCGTCCTTTTTAAACGATATAAATTAAAAATGAATAAATCATCGAACGCGGTTATCCGCGGAAAATAATTATTGCTTAATATTATGAATATTATTTATGCGCGAGAAGCGTACGTAAACTTAATAAAAATAGTAAGTAACGAAATTTTACGTGTATCGAATTCTGCGGATAAATAATGTCGTAAATCACCGAACCGGTTTACAAACATCTGTGAACTGGAAAAATAGATTTACCTCGTAAGAGAGAGAGAGAGAGAGAGAGAGAGAGAGAGAGAGTGAGAGGGAGAAAGCGATAAAGATAGAATCCAAAGGCATTTTATTTCCTAAACTAAAAGGCGTTAAAATAATGCGGCTCGATTGAAAAGTGCACTACGAAAGATAAATGAGATCGAACCGTCGAAAACGTTGGAGCCGAAAAGAAAAGGGAGCATAGGCATCGGGACAGATCGATCTATGGGTATCGAGAGGTGGAGGATATATGTATTAGGAAGCCTGGTGCACCTTCCGCGCACACTCGGGGGTTCCCGAGCCTAGCTAACGCTATCCTATTATTATGGGACGAGACCCTCCAGCACTCCCACGCTATAGACTGGCACAGAGGGGGTAACCCGATCGGGGTTAATCTGACCCTGACCTGTGCCGGTGTGTTCAATAGTCTAGCGCACCTGCACCTTCCTGCGCAACGCGCGCGCGCGCACACGCGCACACACACGCTCACACTGGCTCACACCCGCTCACACGCGCATTCCCCTGTACGCGCGTATCCACGAGCGACCCGAAACTAATTTCGACGATCTTGCGTCTTCCCACAAACCCTTTGTGCGCCTATACGTGTGTTCACGGGTGTGATAGTCGATCGTTACACGCGCTGAATAAAAAGATTTATGTACGCGCTCGTAATCGAACTTTGCGATAACTTCTATGTAGACATTGACTATGAGTTTACGAATTATAAAGCGCCGCGGATGATGCACTTACGTTCCGCGGTTAGTTCGCTAAATTGGATTACCCTTCACGAGCGGTTTTCCGATTCGAACGTTATTACATAATTATCGGTCTTTCGAGCATTAGTATTATTTTCCGATTTATCTCGTATCGATCAAAATTTATACGTTATACTTTGAGCGCATTCGAATTTAACGGTTACTTTGAGTAACTATTAGATTAATTTTCGTAATCGTTGCGTTTCTTTTCGATTTCATTTTTCGATCCTCGGATGCAACACTTTACGCGAGTTTACGGGAAGAAATAAATTCTCCGTAGATTTACGAAATTTCGAGGAAGCGAACCTGGAAACATCCGTTGAATTTTCCGCAAATATTTTCGTTCGTCTGGAGCATCGGTGCGTCAATTTTCGATAAGCGTTAGATTTGAAAATTTTAGAACGGGGAACCGTGATAAAAATGCGTTTTCACGCATTTTATTCATCGGACGTTATTTACAATATTTCGTTTATTTATCGATGCGACGAGCCGTTAATTTAACAGTATAGCTTGTATTTAGGAACGAGACGTCTGTAAACGAAAAACAAACGAGTATTTAATAAGCGACAAACTGTTAAAATGACCGATATTTAAATATAAAGTAGCCATAAATATCGGAAACTACTCGAAAAAAGATTGAAAAAGTAAAAAAACAATGAGCGAGACGGTAAATTCTTGGATGTATCGTAAAGCATTTAAGAAAAACGTATAAATATTCGATTTTATCGATTAGTTTAAAAGAAGAAATGAAGAAAATACGAAAGTCGATATAATAAGGTGGCAAGGCATCCATTTCACGGCGATAGTTAAAAAAGCGTTATTTCATCGAACGCCGCTGGAGATCGTAAAGTGTCAACTCCGCGGTATCGGCGCGGGACTGCGGCTTCTCCCGAGAACGAATGTCTTTCGGCTCACTTGGCCACGTGTAAAAAAGGCTTATGGGAAAGGTTGCCTTTCCCCCCAGGGCGCGACAGGTGCCACAACCTTATAAGGTTAAAAGGCCGCGAGAAGCTGAGAAGGGAGAGTCGAGCCTTCCCTTTTCATCGGCATTTTCATTTAAATTTTTCCCCCCTTGCTCCTTCCTTATAATTACTTGAGCTCGCGTTCGCGCATCGACCTGCATATTTGTATTTACGAGCGCGGCGGGCGCCCACAAAAAAAAAAAAAAAAAGCTCACGCTCCCTCGAGCACCGGGAGATCCTTAACAATGGATTTATCGGTGTTTCTCGTTTCCTGAAATCATATTTCTCCCTGTCCCCGGGAATCGACCGGGTCCGCGCGCAAAGTGCCTTTCTTCGTCCGCGCGGCCATCAAAGTCGGCTCGCTTCCTTTTTTCGGGGCTGCGAGCGTGAAAAATGCGGCCTCTCCTCTCGAGTCGATCCCCGGTTCGAATCTTAGCGCGATAAAGCGGTAGAACTTCGATCGGATCCGAAAACGATGCTCGCGCTGACCCTCGAACCCCGAACCCCGAACGTAACTTATTACGTCTGTGACGCGCGTTCGGACTCTAACGGAAACCCGAGAACCCGAGACTCGAGAATTCTCTTCCTTTTTTTTCCTTTTTTTCCTTTTTTTCCTTCTTCGGTCGAGTCGAAAACGCGGATTAATAAAATTTCTCGAGTGCGTCTTTCACTTCGAACGATCGCTCGGTCGGTACTTTGCGGTATTTAATATCTTTGAGATCTGGATCGTTCGTGTTCCGAAATTGCGTTCGAATGCGTTTCTCGCTTTTATCGCTAAATACGCAAATCGGATACAAATTAAAGGCAGGGTCCGGTACGCGTACAAGGCAAAGTCGCAGGGTAAAAAAGGGCAGGATGAAAGAAACGTTTTTTAACGACCAACGAGGAGCTCTGCAATTTCAGAGGGGAAAAACGCCCTCTTACAAACGACTCTATTATTGCGAACGATTTTTTCCGGAACGTATTCGAACGGGCATCCTTCTCATCATTCTCCGCGAATCGATTAATTTTCCTTAGATCGCGTCCGGATCGGGCAACGGGATAAAATAAAAAATCTCGTTTGCAATAATTTATAGCACGGGAGGTATGTATGTATCGGATCACGTTCGCAGCCCAAAAGCCAGATGTCGGCGAAGGAAGGGAAGGGGTTTGCTTTTCGCCATCCACGGAAATTAAATGGAAAAGAGCGTATCGATGGGCCGAGTGGTTGTAAATTCAGCGAAGTGGGTGGAGCGACGACGAGAGGGAAGAGAGACGTACGACTGCGCGAACCCACGAGACTCTTAGAAAGGCATCGCATCGGATTCCGGGACGCGAGCAATCCAAGTACGATTGGTTTTACGGCGGCTTCTTGTTCCTCGGTTGTATTTTAATGTCTAGGCGCGAGCGAACACTATTATTCTGTAATGGCGCCGTAAATATTGGACGAGGTGCGGTTATTTTGTTGCGCCTGCAATTATAGAAGTATAACAGAGCTTATAAAAGGCTTTGTACTTTCTCCAACACTTTCCCCGTGATCTTTGACGTAAGTTTTGATAAAAAAACTAACGTCTATTTGAAATTAGATTTAGGTTCAAGATTGCCTGGAAAATTATTCCTTGTTTCGGAAGCTTATGTTAAGGTTAACATTCGTTTGTAAATTAAAAATAATTTTTAATTTCTGCTGAGATTTCGTAATCTTGGCAGAATGTAAAAATATAATTATAAAATTTTATTCTGTAAATAGAATGTAATGCCATTTAACCCAATAAGATCTTTTAAAATTTAAAAGAGATTAAATAAATAGGATTTACGGAAATTTTAGAATTTCCCAATTTTGAACAATTTTACAAATAGTTGAGCGTAAAATATCAAAGGTTTTTTATTTGCTTCATATGTTTCATATTGCTTTGTTTTATATTGATTTTTTTTTATTTTGAAAGTTTACGTTCAAGTTTCACTCGCACAGTTAACGTACTATTGGAATTCAAAACAAATTCATAAAAAAAACTATATTTAGTTTTTATATATATTATATATATGTATGAAAACTACTACTATCGTTGAATTATAAAACGATCTTTCGGACAATTAATAACTATACAAAAACATTCATTTCCAATGAAATATTTAAATTAATAGATAAAATCAATTGGTACTGAAATTAATTTTATTTTGTTTCAATAAATTTTCTTCATATTATGATCTAACTAAACTTTTGTATAAATAGAGAGATTTTTATATTGGAAATATACCTTTAGCAAATTTAATTCGTAAAGTATTTTTTAATACTTTCGAAATAAAATTTTGATTTAATTAAAAAAATATTTTGAAATATTTTTAAAATATGGGTTTAAATTCGCTAAATAAAGTATAAATAATTTATACGTTTGGTATTAGAATTTTTCGGATATATGCGGAAGTGGAACAATTTATATAAATTATATAGGAATAAAAATTTTTGTTTAATCTATTTTGTACGTTATGAGATATTTTTATATTTTATTTGTTTTAAAATCATTTTCATTCAAATTTACCTAAAGTAATTTAATTCTGAATTAAAATTTGAGAAAATATTAGGTTTTCAAATATAAATCATATTTTTTTAGTATATTACATAATTTCTTTGATTTTCTTTCAGTATTATAAGTTGTATTTTTGTTTTTACAATGTTTTAATTTTATTTTAATCGTTACATTTTTATTTTTATTAAAATGTACGTTCAAATACGAAGGTATTCAATAATTAAAAATTCAAATTTAATCCTTTAAAAATACGTGAAATTAAAGACAGAAAAAGGATTTGACCGAGATACCAACATAATTATAACAGAATATATAAGATTACTTTCGGTTAGAAACGAGAAATTATGAAATAAAACTTCTTTGGATGATACAATATAAATTACTTCACATTCGAGGGATATAAAAGTATTTGCATAATTTCTATTATTTTAACAGAAAATTGAAGAAAGTTTTATCCTGAAAGATAAATTAAAGTAGTATGATAATTTAAAATGGAATGCGTAATAGTCGTATGCATAATACATATCAAAGGTGTTTCTACAGCGGATAAAAAATAAGTAAACAGGAAAAATAATCCGCAGTATTTAATTAACGTTATAACGTAGGAGAAAAAGTTGTGAAACTATGAGATCGGTGAAACGTAGGTCTTGCACGAAGGAGAAGGGAGGCGATCTTTGTCGGGAATAAAGTAAATTCGTTAAGCCTCGGCGCAGCAGCCGAAAGTTAAATTGCAGAAAAGATCTCAGAGACAAGTGAGTTTCTGGCCGATTTTAATGGGTCATCCAATTATTCAGTCGCAAGCTCCTTTTCCCCTCTTCCCGCTCTCCTATGCAAATCCTCGCGAGATGAGTATCTATAGACCAGCGGCGTAGGAAAGGTCTGCGCTTGACGAGCTCTCGAATGTAAATGCGAAAAAGCGATGTACGAGCGGCGGAGGAGCCAAATCGAGGCTATATCGCCGATGCGAGCTCTTCTCTCGTTAGGGAATGAAATCTCAAGTTAGTCGTATATCCACTTCGGTGCTCACGATTCTACAGACCTTGAAACATCTCCCGAGTTTTGTGTCTTGAGCGTGTATCCGCAGAAGAGCGAGAGACGGGCGGGGCGGGTAGGGGAGAGAGCCGAATAGAAATACAATTCCGACCAATTCATAATACCGATGAGGAGATTCCGCTACATCCTGTATCAGTCCTTGAAAATCTCGAGCGACTCTATCCCCCCTCCGCCGCGCTCGCATTCCCGCCTCTGCCGAAATTACACGTCCGATATGCATAGGTGGAAGGGGAGTGGAAGGGGAGTGGAAGGGGAGTGAAACGCGATTCGGACTCGTACGTGTACATCCAATTACCCCCCGTTGAAAAAATCGCGTACAACACGGCGATATCCTTCTGGGCAGTTAATGCGCCGCACGCCGTCGGAGTTGACTGACTTCCAGGTTCTTCGGCGCGTCGCGACGCCCGCGGTGAGACCCGGACGCCTCTACATAAACTGGTACCGAGGATTCGATCGAAAGTTCAGCTCGGGAGATATCGCGAGTCGCTCAGCGGGAATTTCGGTAAGCGGCCGAGTTTTCTTCGGCTTCCTTGTCCGGCTCGCGGAGTATCTCCATCGCGTGCCTCCACCAACTCCACGAATAGGAAATGTACGTACGCAGGAAACGAAGATATACCTGGAAATGAATTATGAATCTTGAATCTCGAGATCGAGCTCGGGACGCTTCGCTCCGCGCTTCTTTTACGTTTTAATTCCATTGCTGCGCCCGTTAAATTTTTCCCCCTCTCTTAAAAGCCTGCGTTACGAAATTGGAATGTAGAGCATCGCCGGTGTATGCATAATATTCCATGCAAATTTTCGAATATCCATTTTGTGCGTGGTTTTTGCATTTTTACGGCGCGAGCTAAAGGAACGCTGTCATCTTGTACAAGTTCGCTCCGTCGTATATATTTCTTTTTATTGCGTAAAAATACAAATATACGTAGGAAGTTGGCATCGTAAACCACTATTTTATTTATTTACCGTATCGTTTTTCTTTTAATATCCGAAGTACGAAGAACTCGCGTAGTCACACGGTTACTAGGTATCCGTATCACCCCACGCGATAAAAAATGTTTTCAGCAACGGATATTTTCGAATTTACATCGAATATCCTGCATAAACGAATAACGTCTCACGCTGCTTTTTCACGCGGATCCGGATACGATGAATCTAAAATAGGTTATCCCTTCGAATAAGTTATTCCTCGGATAAATCTAAATCCATTTCGAAATAGGCGAACGAGACTCGGTTTTTCCGAAAGTGAACGCTCGACCGAAGCTCGGGAGAAGGATCGAGAATCGTTCGAGGATCGTTCGAGGATCGTTCGAGGATCGCTCGGGGATCGACGCCGCGTCACGACGTCGAACAAGTTACCGATTATCGCTTTCCTAATTATTTAGGACAGTACATCTCGAGCCCTCCGCTCGAACCGAGTCGTTAAAAGATTAATTTTCGCAGCGTTGCGCGAACTTCCATCCAAACTGTTTATCGGCGCTGGCTTCATCGGCTTTGTCTCGGCTTTGCGTGCGGAACGAGAAAACGGAAAACACGAACGAACGGCAAATAAAGGAAAAGGAAGTTATATTACAAGTCGATACATCGAGATCGAGACAACTCGGCAGGGCCTCCGCCTGTTCGGGTCCGAATCCGGTGGGGATCGCGCGCTCCTCTGACCCGAACCTGTGTTCTTTTAATTGGAGTCACAATCGAATCGCCGATCGAGCGCAGGTGAATCACGCCGATTTGTATCGGAACTCTGGATCATTACTCACTCGAGCACGGCGTAGAGGCTCGTATTCGGAGCGGAAGACCGCGAACCCATTTTTTAATTCGCGTTTAGCTCGCGATACCGGCTTATTTAACTTGTTAAATTTTCGACGTGCGCTCGATCGATCGGGTGCCGCTCGTCAAATATGTTTCTTCTTTTTTATCAACGAAAGCTCGACATTCGTATCCAGTGTATTTATTTCGAAAGTCATACCGCTCGATATAATCGAGTATTTAGCGGTGCTCTTATCGATGATCGCGATATTTATGAAACGGAAAAATTGTACTTGGGCTTCCGTTCGATCCGAGGAATTTTTGCACGATTTATAACGTCGCTCGTTTCTTCTCTGTATTTATTAGTTACCGTAAGTATCGAGCGAACGTTCGGTTTCTTATCTCGCCCTCGAATAAGAATAAAATGTAGTAGTTTTTAATAACCGATGTACGATACATTGTACGCGCGATAACGACTACCGCGAAATCAGATATTTTTCATTGCTCCGCATTCTTAACGAACGAAGCGAAAGCCATTTAAGAGATATTCTCGAAAGAGCGACCGTTACCCCGTGGTTTTTAAGCGTACTTGGTTTATCCGAGGACTATTTGGAATATAAATCGGCCGCGAACAGAAGCGAAAGAAGAGTCGAGCCGCGCATTATTACGAGAAATCAGATGTGTCTGATTTCAACCGACGCGTGTGTCTCCGCGAATACGAGCGCGAGTTCTCTCTTTCTCCGTTTGCACGCATAAACGTCGGAGGCTCCGAAAGATTTATATCCTAGATCGGCAACGAAACGGGGATTTTTCCTCCGAGCTTATCAGCGGTGTATCTGCCCCCCGGCGAATGGGACGGCAACGGCCAGCTCCGAGTACGTGACAATTCCGAACGACGACGCGTCGCGAGTCTCGAGTAACGCTCCCAACGGTAGGATCGAGCGACCGTCGCGGACCTTGACTTATCATCGGTGTCATCTCGGCGAGGTGCGCGGTATTCGTACGCCCGGGGCTTGGAACTCTCCTCGACTCCTCTTCCGGTCGCGTCCTCTAAAGCTCGCGGCGCCCGCACATCTGCGCATACGCGAGCTTCCACGTGGCCCGGGCAATTAAAGAGGCGACGTTTTATACTAGCGTTTTAACGACGGAGGTTTCCGGCCTCGGTGCCTTCGGAGCCCGGGACTTTCCATGCTCGCTTTACGTAAACGATCGTTTTTGTAGAGCGGTCGAATGAGCGGCTTCGTCTCGACGTCGGAGATCCCTCATCTCGGTCGATCGATGCTCTCGACGCTCTCTTCGCTCTCTTCGCTCTCTTCGCTCTCTTCGCTCTCGTAACCTCCGCGTCTTTCAACGCATACGACTCCGAGGCTCGGAGAAGAAAAACCGAGGCCGGACGACGTTGATCGATCTTTTTACACCTGTCGCGAAAGGAAGTTACGCGTCTCGTGCGCATCGCGTATTCGAGTATCGACGTTTCGCCAAACGTAAAAAGTTTCTAATCGTAATTAATAATTATCCGCGTCGGCAGAGAGTAAAGTGTACGAGAGGCTTCGGAAGCGTCCGTAGCTTTGAAATATTCGTACGGCGTAACAATCTCTAAATTTTCTCTCGTACTTTCTCCGCAATTTTCCGGTCCATCGGGAAGGGGCTTATAAAAAATGTCTTTATCGCGAGATCATTGGTACTTCGATAATTTGTAAATAAAATTTGTTTTTAATAACAGCCTTAAAAATAAGATGCTGTAAATTGCTTTCGCTTTTCAAAAGATATAATCCAGCAAAAAAGAATTATAGCCACGTCGTCGTATTATCGTAAATTGAAATTTTATAATGATAAAGAATATTCAAACACGCGTGGCAATGTGCATAAATTAATGTTTATATATGCTTACATAGGATATAAGCGGGCAAGTGCGACGCCATTAGGGTTCGAAATCTCATTAGGTATGGGTAGGCGGGGATTTAGCGGATTTTATTTTTCTTCCTGTATTCGCAAGCGCATTCAGGGGCCGTTTATGAACAGTTTATCAAGGATGGTGACGCTGATGAATACCTTTAATCGTGAAAGTAAGGCGAAGCGTCCGGCCTAACATCTGGTCAGTATTTGTCCACGAAATTTTATTCGATCGATCTTTTCACGTAAATTGTCTTTGTTGACGGTCAATTTGTATCGGTTCGATAAAAAATCCATTAGCGATTTAAATAATTTGCAAATCTCGGACTCTCTTGGTCTTAATAAAATAATTATCGTGAATTTAAATTTTTTCTCCAATTATAATTCGAAACATAATTTATCCTTTCTTTGAACAATTATTATTTCGTTAATTTCGTAATTCACGGCGTTGTTTCGTATTCTCTACCAAAAGGGTTTAGTTTTATTTATTTTAGAATCATAGAATTAATATTGTAAATTCATCGAGGTTTTGATTCAGAAGTTATTTGATTTTATAGTTCTAATAAAATGTTAACTGATTTTTGATATTTAGAACAACGTAAAACTTCTTTATCTTCGATAAATTATAATGCTTATTTATTTACATAGGAATATTCCATGTTATTATGTAATTTAACGATACAAAGATCACAAAAAAACGTATTATTTCATATCATTGTACTCGAAAAATAATAAGAAATTTTGTATAACAAGATACAAGTGTATCGCTATAATTTTAAATTCCTTTTCCTTTTTAAATATTCGTAAGGAGCATACAGTTAATTTAATATTATTTGCAAATGTTAACTTCTAATATATAATATTAATATTCATCTATGTATTTAAAAATAAAATTATTACGTAATTTTGATGCAATTAAAAAAAGAATTTATCGTTAGATTATAAATATTAAAGTTAATTTGTAGTTATTTAGTTTGTAAATAAGATTTTTAGTATGGTGATAAATTGTTTATGATATTAACGGTTAATTTTAACCGTTGTAAAGTATATTACATATCATTTCAATAAAATGTAATTTCTGTTTCTAGAATGTATCTAAGGTTTCTTCGCGTATGACTACATGTTCCATTAATTTTGAATTTACCGAATATTGCGGTTTTAATTATTCAGAACGATAATATTTATTGTCGAATATAAATAATTATAATTTTTTACAAAAGTAAATGTACGTAATTAAATAATCTAATTAATAATTTTGAAAAATGAATGTACGAAATATTAAGACAAATGCTAATGATAATACAAATATATGAGTTTATAAAATATAATTTTTAATATAAAAAAAATTGAAACGATATTTATGGAAAAGATATTATAATAAATTTTTAATAACCAATATAACTAACTAGTATAACTATCTGTTAATAATTATTTAATAAATCAAAGAATATAATTCATGTTTTATTATTATATGTATCGATACGTTGTAACTGAAACTTTATACTTTTCTTAAAGTATTTTTTGTATTATTTATATGTAATTAAAAAAAATATTTTCAGGATCACGTGTATGTACATATGCAAGTATACGAGGCTTTTAATACGTTGAAATACATTATACACATATACAATGTTGATTATATGTAATATCGTTCAATACATTACTTATGGTGTATTAAAGAGAAAATATGCTTTGCGTATACTCATTTATTATTGTTAAGTAGCGTATTCATTTTGTATTATAATTTACGTACAATAATAATTATTTTATAAGTTCGTAATGCACGTACAAATAAAATATGCAGTTCAAATTAATTTCTATTATCGTACCAAAACGTTAAGATTTAGTTCTTTCCTCATATTTATTAGTTTTATCACAAAGAACTTCGCATTTTTGGTTACATTTAACGCGAAATCATAAAAAACAATAATAATTTTTATTAAATTTTGTCGCATTTGTACGTTTATTTTCCTAAAAATCATAGCGGAAATTTCATTTTCGTGATAACGACATTAATCAAACGCAATATTTTTGTTTTCCCTTTTTTTGATATTGTATACGTACCCGACAACTTTCAATATCCGCAGCGTAATAATGCAATATAAATTCTCAGTAATATCACATATTACGATAAAACGCATTCGAATGTACAGTACCTTAAAAAATTCTACATAGCTTTATTCGTAAACTAGACGACGTTCCATTACTGTAATTAAAAGCATTCGTTATTGTAACTTCCTTTCACGATTAAAAAATAATTCAAGTTGCATACGCCCTTAGCCGTTAAAATATTTTTAATTCACGGGCAAATTTCCCTCTTTCCTCGGCCTTTACACGAAGGAACGTTTCCGAAAACGAAGGCAAGCGTCAAATTAAAAAAAAAGAAAAAAAAAATAAACAATCCCTTCCCTTTGGTCGCGCGAACAAAGTCGGCAATGCCTTGCGACACCGCGTCTCGAACGAGGCTCGAAAATTTTATCTCTGTTTATTAAAAAAATACACGCATCCCAAAGGCGCGAAGCGTCCGCGCAAAAAGCAACGAGTAAGGCAATCCGGGCGTAGAATGCGGGGCGTTTTTTCGCGGAGCAACGCGAAAAAGGGCTTCGCAGACGCGTTACGACGTGCAGGCACTCGAACGCGTGCCCGAGAGTTGCTGCAACGTCGGCTTTATGCGATTTTTTTTTAACGGGTTAACGGTACCGACTCGCGCTTATCTCGTGTGACCGAGGCTTACTTTTCGCCCCCTCCGAGCGTCCAACCTTCGGGCGGCGGCAGCTGCATTTTTAAAACTTGTCCCGCGCGTGAAAATAATCTCCGTTTTTCGAGTGGGAGGAGGAGGCAAAAACAAAATACGCGCGTACCAAGTATCAACGTTGCGCAACCCACTGGACTTGCCCGAAAATCCGTCGTCGCCGCCGGGGCGAAAAAAAAAAATTGTTGCGCCGCGTTGATTCTCGAGGCGACGTTTTTGCGCTCGTGTCAGCTCTTCGCTGCGGTACTTTGCGGCGAATATAATTTTCAAGATTACACAGCTCGAAAATTTTACTTTATTTTAATTTAATATTGTTCGGAATTTTACGAGCTCGGACCTTTTTTCTTGGCTGTTTATTTTAAAGGGGTAACAGTGGTAAATAATGTACAGCCGCCGGGTTGAATATTTGAATTTAAAATGCAACTTTGAAATAATATGGCAGAGCTCGCATACACGAAAAGCAATTTAAGTGCCATAACCATCTTTGGTTAGGTTTTAGCGAACGAGGCCGAGCTCCGAAGTTTGTTTTTCTCATCCTCCGATACAACCGAGAGCCCGATCGTTGCGCCATCCCGGAAAAATCTAACGCTTACCGTCGGATGACCGACATCGATCCGTAATATCCGCCGTCGTCCAAGCGATAACAGACTTATAATTTTCAAACTTAACCCGCAACTTTAATTTCCTCGAGTTCGCGCTGTAACCTTAATACTTTTATACGGCGAGAGCTCGTCCCGTAGAATCCCGGAATCGGCGATTGTTTAAGACCGCTCGAGCTCCCACGCGATTAAAGGAAAAGTGTGAAAGTTGCAGTTACAATTCGAAAGAGGCGTTAAAACTTGGACGAGCGGAGGAGTGGCTAACGAAGGAAGGAACGAACGTATCCCAAAGTTATCTGGCTGAGCGCCACGGCGTAACGGACGTCGTTAAAGGGAATCGAATCCAGCCGAGAATGCGAAAGTAATGCGGGAAAGTCGAACGCTCGCGAGGATATCGAGGACTACGGGTAAAAGCTTCCCCTGGAACGGATACAGGTGCTTCGTGTTCCCGATGCAATCCCCGAGATCCCGCGACTCCGAGCCGTTAAGTCCCGGCGAATTCATAAATATTTGACGATCGCTCCTCCGGCCTCTCGCGCTATCGTCTTCGAGGCAACGCCAACCGCGCGTGCATCGCCAGGAATGCCCCGTTAAGCCCGAGCGAAGCGTTCCCCGTTAACCTCGGGAGAACGGCCGATTTTATCGACGGGAGGACGGAAATGTATAGGCGTACACTGCCGGTAACTTACAGGGGAAAGGGTTCGAGTTCCTCGCGCCGATGACTTTATCATTTCCTCCCTGCGCTCCTCCTCCTCCTCCTCCTCCTCCTCCGTGCACGCGCGACCGGAGATGCGCGCGATCGATGCCAACGTCGTCGTCGTCGCCGTGACCTTACGACTCGAATTACTCCGAGTGGTTACGTATCGAGGATCGCGCGCGTAGGAATGCTTTATTCTTTCGGAAAATCCTAGTCCGCGCTCTCCTCGAGCGATGCACACTCGTAGACGCTGAAAGCTCTCGTGAATTTATGAACGAGTAACGGACGGAGAGCGTGAATTATCGTATCCCGCGTCGGAACGCTTTCTCCGACAATGGGTACCGTTACGACGTCGAGAATCGGACGAGAACTACTTTCGATGAATGAAATACGTGCAACGATAAAAACGATGCGATACCCGCGGAGATAATAACAGGGAAAGAACTTTGCTCCGCGATTCGATCGAATCTCGTTATCAGGGGTATCGACCGAATTTCCTCGCGGATTTTCTTCCGTTTGGAACGCATGGTTGACGGGAACGTCGTTCTCTTCTGCACCCACGAAAACACCACGGGCGTCGCTTCTAACGACGATCGCGTCGTTCTGCCGCGGTTCTTTCGGCTCTTTCAGCTCTTTCGGCTCTTTCTTTGGCCGCCGCCTTCAGGTGAGAGAGAGAGAGAGAGAGAGAGAGATCGTGATGGATACGCGGCGCGTCTCGAACACGGCAAGGCTTTTAAAAGCGCGCGTTGCGATGCCCGAGATCGTTAGGTCTCTGTTTCACTCGCGTATATACGTGTACGCGCGTATCCAAGCTCTTCTCTCTCTTCCTCCCTCCCTGTCGCTCTCGCTCTTGCTCTCGCTCTCGCTGCTCGGGTCGGTCCCTTGTTCCGCCGACACGCAAACGCGCGAGCCAAAGGTAGAGAGAGAGATAATCAGCCGCGCCGCGCCTCGTAATGCGCGCGCGTTAGGGGCGTGCGAGAATAAAGCGTGGAGCTCGAGATATTTAACGAGAAGGTAATTTGGCCGGGTTAAGGTTGCACAGGTGCGATAGCGCGGTACAGGACCACGAAGCGGCGAGGGCGTTGAAAATTTCACCTCCTTTGGATCGAGCGCGCGCGCATATACGCTTAATAACGCTTTTGTTTCGTGCGGGAGAAAAAGGTGGGTGAACGATGAGGAGAGCGGTCGAAGGGGTAGAAGGGGTGAAGGAGGAGGGTGGTCGAGGGAGGAGGAGGCACCGAGACTCCACACGTCGCTCGGCTGTGTAGGTATAACGCATCGGGAAACAAATACACGCTCGACTATTTTGTCGAGATCGTTTCGCCGACTGCCTCGTCTATTGTTCCTTTTCTTTTTCTTCTTTTTTTTTTCTTTATGGCGGACAGACGCGTTATTGTACCGACGTTTTTTCCGGAATTCGATGAGTCTGTAGATCATGCAACGATAAAGAAATGGCGCGAGTTATGAAACGCTCCGGCTCTTTTACCTTTTTACGATGTCCTAGTAAATTTTAAAGTATAGAGAATGGTTTATGTAACTGTGTAACTGATAAAGTCTAGTAACGTTAAGTATAGCTGATAAAATGAATAATGTTACACTTGTAGATACGTCTTGCAAAAATGGTATTAAAAAGACATTTTTACGATATCGTAAAATAAATAATACGGATCCTAAAATGTATCGTTGGATATTTTTTTATTTGGAAACAATAATATTTGTAATTACTTATATACGTGCACTAATAAAACGTAAATAATACTACATTTAATATTTATAATTAACGGATATATCGATTGTAAATACTCGAAGCTTATATAAGTTGATGTTCGTTCGGATGTACGTCCGTGAAGCGTAAGCGTATATTATCCGTACGAGGAAAAATTTAAATGATCGCGTGTATTTATTTACGAACGTATACACGTTTGTACGAAGCATCAACGGCGTTAATACGAGATTGGCGTAAATCTTTTGTTTCCTTTTCTGCTCGTACGAGAGATGTTCGTTTTTTACGCTACGAAAACTCCGTTGCTTCTCTACAACGGTATTCGCGATACTCGATAAACGCACGGGGAAAATTAGATTTTTCTCGATATGTTGCGTCGAGTCACTCGCAGCGATAGTCAATTTTACCGGAATCACCCGTCTTATGCAACGTACGATAATTCGGACGATGGTGAAAATCAACGAACCGAACACGTTTTGGTTCGCATCTTTGATTCCACGTCAGTCGATTCCTCAAAAGCGAAACGACCCGATAAAAAACGCAAAAGCGCATCGCGCTCAAAATACACATTTGAGAAGAATCGATAAGCGCCACGGTTAAGGAATAGTCTTACGTAAGCCAGCATTTATAGTTAGCCGCTCGTGACAAGATTCAGCTGTTTCGCAAGCTCGTGTCACGATACTCGGGATAAGATAAGGGAATACGACAGAGATATAATAAAAAGACGAGCGTAATTCTCGGCTTGTGTCGGAAAAGTAAGCGACGGGTGTCGGAGGAATTTCTTAGAGTCCGTCGTTTTCTTTTATATTCGCGAAGGGACGCAAAAAAAAGAGACACTCGCTTCTTCCATTTTCTTCCCTCGCTCTCATACCCGCACGCATACATCGACGCGTAATTGACGGATAATCGTCGCGTAATCGAGGCGTAATCGGCTTCGACGCGCATCCGTTGAACGCACATTTATCGTCGTTGGCGACACGAGTTTTTTCCTCGTCTCTCTTTATATCTCCGTTTACTTTTTTTTTATCGAGCAGCGCCGCGAACGCGTCACATCCGCAGCCGGCGACTGGATCGGAAGTGATCCTGAATAGTTAATTAACGAGACACCCGGACGCCCGGATGCCCGGAACCGGAAGGGCGCCGTATATGACGGTCGAAGGGATCCGCGATCCGCACGTGGAGGGGCCGAACCGTCGCCTTTTCCGACTCTTCGTTCTGGCCTTCCGCAACGCGTTGTTTTGCGTTCGCGCGCAGACACGAGCGGAAGTCGACCGCCTCGACGAGAGTGCGAACGTCACGAATCACGGCGTCTCCAATCCTATTGAGACTGGGACTGGGACTGGGACTGGGACTGGGACTGGGACTTGTGTTGCCACTGTCGGAGTTGCTCTCGTTACCGAGAAGACCTCGAAGGCCTCGAACGCCCGACGTTTATAATTCGGCGATCGGTCCGTTCCTTGCATTCGTTTCTCGATGACCGATGCATCGTTAACGACACCTTTGGCGTACTTGGAACGACCGTAGGATCTTTTCGAGTTTATGATTGTGCAGCGGTAACGAACCGATGCGCCAATATTTACGCGTAACCCTGTCGAATGCGTTCGATCGTTTAACGAGTCTTAAAAAATAAATATATCGGTAATAACGTTGTTGGTATTGCACCGAACGTATTATTCTGTTATACGAACAAATGTTATTATCCGAGAAAAACGTAGATACGTTAAACGTAATAAACTTTATTACGCTTCTATTCTGCGCTTTTACGTTGGCTTTTAATTAGGGGTATATTATTTATTCCGTTTTAAAAACTGCAATAAAAAACTATCTACACCGATATTGCATTAAAGAATGACTTAATTCTACATTTGATTACGAATACAGCATCGGTGAAATCCATTCGCTCGATGATAAAACATCTGTACTATCTTTTTTATTACAGTGTCGGTTATTCGGATTATACCGAGAGAGACCGATCGAAGAGCGAACGCGTCGAGTGGACGCGTAGGTAAACCAACGAAAATTACATACGTTAATCCATGTCTCTGGAGTATCCTTTATGGCCGTTAAATTTATTAGCCGGGAGTTCTAAAGCCGTCCGATGCTCTTGTATAAGGCAACGCGTCAGCGCGTCAACTTGGGACACGAAACATGGTTTTCCCGAGTCCTGTCCGTCTGCAGGAAGCACTAACGTCGCTTCGTCCGATGCAATATGCGGCCACGACCGCTTAGGGCACGCGCGAGTATACCGGAAATCGAATATCAAAGTTGAATGTACTCGCTTTCGAAAACGCGTATTTTATTAAAAAAATTTCATAACTTTTACTCGCGTATCGAATACCGTCATTATTCATTTTTGATTCACCGAGCGATTCGAACGTTGGAGTCTTTTTGGCTAAAGTTCTTTCGATATTATTTACCCGTAATCGAATTCCTCCACTATTTTTTTTATGCGATTCTATTTATATTATTACCACGATACGCGATAAAAATAAAGCGATCCGCGCGGGTCAATTTATAACTGATAACGAATGCGTATGTATATTATCCAAACGCGAATCCATCGTTCGGTGGAAATTAATTCGAGCGGATTTTCCTTTTTCGAGAAGGCTTTACGCGCGCTATCGGTAAACGAACAAATTTTAATAAACCGCGTATCGTTATAATTTTATTCGAACATCGTTTTCACGGTACTTCGATTTAACGGGCAACAGGATAAACGAATTCTAGATTCGCGCGTATCCGAACGAATCTTGGTAACCGTGATTTTCGTTAAACGAACAGTTTTGCCAAAATATATTCGTAATTTCGCACGGTTGATCGCCGGTACGAATGATCGGAGCGAACGGTTAACAATTTTACGAACAAACGTAATTCGTTGCAGATTATTCAAAGAAGTTTAATTTGAATTTTCGCGAATGTGATAGGCGATAAATATTATCCGGTATGTAAAAAGTATATCGTTGCTCGTCAATTAACGACGTCGAGCGAAACATCCCGCGACGTTCGAAAAAGGTGAAAAACGTAAAAAACGTAAAAAATGAATGTTTCCGCTAAACAATAGCACCGCTCAAACGTAAAAAAGTCACGGTATTCTCGAAGCTGACTCCTAACGTATGTATGACGCATTTTGCGAAAGCATTGGACGAAAGCATTGGAACCCTCGATCGCCGTGCACGCGAAACGAACCCCCCTAAAAATTTGTGTGCGCGCTGTCTAAAAATTTATCGCAACGACCGAAAGCGAATACGAAGGTAGAAGAGAGACGGGAAATTCCGAACGCATCCCCAAATAAGTTTAGCCGTATGCGAAGTAAGTATGCGAAGCACGGCGAAATAACGCGAGCGCACAAAATCCGAAAATACTTTCCTCGATCGGAGGTCCGATACACGCGACGGAATTTCGAACGTGCCTCGGTCGACTCGCGCGCGTCTTGCACACGAGTACACCCACGAGTCCGAGAGAGCGCATCGATGCAGATGCAGCACGCGCTCGGTCGTCTCGCGCCTGCGATCCGTATAATCCTTTCCGGACACCCGTAATGGATGGAACCGTAAATTCAATTGCCTCTGAATTGGATGCAGCGTCTTAAGTTTGCGAGTGCAGCTCGTGGCTATATGGCGATCGTCTTTCTCGGGAAGCTCTTTCACAGCCTCGATATAAAAGCACGGAAAGCCTCGCGAGCGATGCGTGCAGTAGGTGCATCCGAGTAATAAAACTCGTTGTCCGAACAAAGGGAAGAGGAGCGGCGCGTCGACGCTTCGCTCGACTTAGCCGAAAGCGGTTGAGTAGGTGACGATGGTTCGCAGGCATTCGGGCTTCGAGTTCGTCTCCCTTTCACTCGGTCCACGGCCTCGAGTCTGGCCTTTAATTAACGTCGAATAAAAACCGCCTGCGTCTCGTTTCTCTATTGTCACGGTTGCGCTGGCTTTATCGAAATTTGTCGGGAATTTACCTTTTTTCGAACAATCTACGCTCGGATATCTGATTCGCTTACGCGCGATTACACCGTGCCTAAGTTTTATTTGCGCGCGGATAGTTTATCGAGCGCTCGATATGGATTTATGGAGATGTGCGGGGAGGAGACAAGGGACGAGAGACGAGAGACGAGAGACGAGAGACGAGAGACGAGAGACGAGAGACTTGGATGGAACGCGATCGATATTCTTTGAATTAGTTTGCACTCGACATCCGATCATCGTTTTACGATGCGATACCGATACTTTTCCCGAATATTACGAGAGAACTTTGTTCGTCGTTGGCTTTATCGCGGAAACAAACGCGAAAGCTTGATAAATAACGGTAATTAATAAAAATGTTAGAGTTTTAACAATCCTTTTTGAATAAAATGAAAAGAAGGAAAAATTGCACGCGAAGAATTCTCGCATTTTATCTTGGCTTGATACGTCGGGTTTTTTCCGTTCGAATTTAAAATTCGTCATAATAATTTTTTTTGAGCGCTTTCTTGGAGCTTTCGAACTCGAGAGGAGTCGAATGCGCAAAAACGACTCGATACGCTCGGAGCGACGACCTTTCGCTCGGTATTATATTTTATTTTAATGCTACGTACGTTCGTTGCACGCATAGTTTTCTAAAGTAAACAATTGAATAAAGTTGAAAGTATTCGAACGCGATAACAAAGCTTTTTTTCGAGCAGCAAAGGAAACAATGGAAGCTTTTAGCTCGTGTATCGAACCGTGTCTACCGCGTCGAGAGAACTCTTCCCGCCCGGAGGCCTCGTACTCTCGAATCTAAGTTTTATCCTCGCTCGCCCCACCCACACAAAGAGAGGAAAGTCGAGCATCCCCCTGCATACTTGCCGTGGAATTCCAAGGCCATTTAAAGGCGTCCCATTTGAATAAGACAAATGAAGACATTGCCGGGGCTGATACGAGAGCGAGATTTCTCTCTCCTTCTGTCTCTCCGTCTCGTTCGTTCTCTCCCTTTCTCTCGGTCCTCGGTCTCGCTCGGTGCTACGAGCTGATCGCGCGCCGTAGATCAACCGAGCCGGCCGTGAAAAAGAATCTGGAAGGAGAAAAGCGGAGCATTGAACCGCGTCGATTGATTACTATCGTTACGCGAACAATGGCATCGCTGTCGCGGCCTAATGACGGCGCGACGCCGACTTAGGAATATCGAAGGGGATTACGACGTGCACCCGCGCCTAAGCGCCGGTGACTAACAAGCTGGGAATATCTCAACGACTTTGTTCGATGAAAACTATTCCTTCGAAGGCTCACGCCCACGCGAAAATGGCAAATTTTTTAAGAGCGTCTGCGACCGGACGATCGCCGGTGGCTCTGAGAAGCTGTTGGACAACTAATTTATGACGATTATTCTTGACCGCGTCGTTACTTTTTACTTTTTTCACCCTATTAGAAAGTACATTTGCAATTAGTTTGCAATTATTCCTATTTATATTAGGTTCTTCAAGCCCCTTTGATTTGCTTTTATAGCGCGATTTCATTTTTAAAGCGATCAAATTCTAAATTTTTATCTTCCGTATACTCTTAAAGCTGAAATTTATGAATGAAGATTCGAGTTATTTTATTCGGTTATACGATCGCGATCCATCGGAGGTAATGTACTCGAGCACAACTGTATATCTTTTTCATGCGAATCGTCAAATTTCTCACAAAGATAAATTACCTTTTCTGCAAATTCTGGAGCATCGCGTATTTGACTCATTCTACTCGCTCGAAGGCTAACGTATAATATCAAAATTAAGAAGAATGTATTCTTAGTACCCATAAATATTTTTACAAATATTTTACTGAAAATTATTATACCGAAAATTAGTATTTACCCAATGAATTTTCGAACAGTGTAAGATTGCTTTTTTTATTTATATTTACAATTTCAAGTAATTAATCAAATATTAACTTAATAACATATTTTAACGAAAAGTATATTATTATCACAAGAATTTTGAAGAGACCCGCAATAATATATCAAAATATTTTTAAATTTAAATTCTTTCAATTGTAAATATTATCTGTAAACATCCCTTTAATTTCAAACAAAGCACATTATAACAACTGCAGTATTCAACACAAGAATTTTTATTAACATTTTTATAATATTTTTCAACTGTTTTGTGAAATTGCGTAAATAATTAAAAAGTTACATATATTAGATAGGAAATACTGGGTAAATTGTTATAAAATTATTGTAACGTATTCACAAAATAATTAAGGAACTTAAATTTACCGTACATATTTTAAATACTTCGTAAATATCGGAAAAATACTGTTTTTATTTTAGAATCGAAGACGTATACAAAATTATAACGAATATTTTAAATAGAGATTTTATTAATATTAGCATAAATAACAAAGATATGTATAAATTTAATAATTTTTTAATTTTTTTCTATAATTGTTACCTCAATATAAAATTATATATTCTATAAAATATTTAAAACGCGTAATGTCTGAATTTCGGTAAATTTTGAATTTAATTTTAATCGAAATTTAATAAGTACGAGAATAATTATAAACATTATATTTTTATACAACTAGCAATAAATTTCATTGATTTATATTTAGCGTATTCATTAGTTTTCACTTAATACTCATAATAATTTTAACTTTTAGTCAAATTGAACAAATCGTTGTTGTAAATGACTTTATATTTTAAATTTGAAAATAATATTGAAACTATTTATTACTATTATTGAATTTTTTGTCTTTGTACTTGGAACAAGAAATCTTATTATTCAATTAAATTTTACATATGAAATCTTTAATAACGGGAGTTAATATTTTGTGTATTAATTTAATAAACTTTAAAGAGATTAATTTTAAAGTTATGGAAACTTGCATTAACGCATGTTATTTTGCATATTCAACTTTAATAGCATTTATCTTACAAGAAACAAGACCCATTACAATGAATTACGGGCTAGGATTCATTATAGAATACACGAAAATAACAACTACATTATTATTCAAATTCGTTTTACATAGAGTACATATTTTTCTTGCAAATATGAAATAAACGTTCTTTAATAGATTTTAGTTACTCAATCATGTTAATAAACTCGAACGATACAAATGAACGTGGAAATATTTAATGTTACTTTAAAATTTTAGAAACCTAAGAACGATAACTTTTAAATATATCGTTCGACCATTAGGAGAAAATTATTTTCATCCTTCTCACAATTTTAAAATTAATATTAATTTTCAAACGGTAAACGATATTATATTTCATCTCGTCAATTATTAGGTTAAGAATAATTAGGATACAACAAAATTTATCACTTAAACGTTTTGATTTTTTATTTACAGTTTTAAACTTTCATCTTACGAAATTTCATTGTGTAAATTAGTTTTTCAAATTTGAGCTTTCTTGGTGTCTCTTGCTTTCAAAATTAAGACGCATAAGCGTAGTTATATTATAGCAACATCTTTGACGAATAAATATTTTAAGCTAGAATATTCATTACGTTTTTACGACCAGATACTTACTTTCGCTTACCGTAAACTACATTTTCAGTTTGTAAAAGTATTGTAATTACCAAAAATTTTATTATCCAAGCAAAGCCGTGAAATACGATAATACCCCGCGAGTCGTGGTCTACAATTAAAACGTCATCGCTGACTCGAACGTTACATTACTTTTTATCAATCGACAATTTATCGTCAAGTTTATTATTCGGGTACAATCATGTTAAAAAAAAAATATATATATGTGTACATATATACGAAATAGTTGTCAGTACGCAAACAATTCCACGGCTATACGTACGTATAAATATATCCGGTGCCACGCGGTGAAGCGGCCGCGCATTATCATGCAAATCGAGCGGCGCGCGACGCAAATTGAAAAAGAGTCGAATCCCCGAGTCGGGCCCTTAATCTCCGGTGCAGTGACACGACCGAGCGCGAGACGTCGTTCAAGGTGGTTCGGCTTTAAAGGGATTTTTTCAAATTAATCTTTCTTATAATTTGTGGCCGATTGAAAAGAGACTCGTGGTGCATTTGTCAAAACTTGAGTTACTAACGCTACTTTTGTTTGCTTTGTCTCGTGTTTTTATGGAAATTTATATTCACGCATTCAATTGCAAATATTATAGCTCGCTATTTTTTAAGAAATCAAATTGCTACGTTATTGTTGCGTTCCTCGCGCTACGCACGAATACTTTATTAATTTCTTATATCACCCCAGCCAAATATATTCGCAAATTTTTTTAACCTCCTCGAAGGAACGACAAATTTTTACCCTCTCTTTTCTACGATCGCTATCTCTCGCTATTTTAACGGGTACCCGTCGATGCTCCATTTAGCCAACGCGTTAAAAATTTTACTTAGAATCTTCGATACTCGATACCCGATACGCGAGTTCGTCTTTCGATTCCAATTCCCAAGAATTTTCGCGATAGCGATACGAAGAGAAAATTGATCGAACCGAGTACGGAGTACGAATAAAGGTTCTTTCGAACGAATGGGTCCATTATCGCTTCGTATCTACTTCGCCTCGTATCGAGTGCTCGTTCGAACTTCCCTCGACGACTACTCGAAAAACTTGTAGCTGGCGGTGCATTTTACCCCTCGTTTAAACAGTTCCCGGTACTCGAAACGTTGTTCTCGGCCCCGAAAACACCCAAAGCGCTTCTCCGTTCATACATCCTCCCGAAATTATCCATACGATACAAACCTGCTCCCGCTTCTCACGGGCTTATCGATTTCCTTAACGCCGAAGGCCTCGACCCATAAAAAGTGCGCGTAAAACGAGTTCGCAACCTCTTTACCAACGAACCGCGCGTCTCCCGCCGAGATGATCCCAAGAGATCCCAAGAGATCCCAAGAGATCCCAAGAGATCCCAAGATGATGCACCGAACTCTGTGCGTCCAAGACGCAGCCTCCTCGGCACCCTAACTCTACACGCTCGGAACGGACAACGAAACCCCTCGTAACGGTAAGGGAAGCCGGTGGTGGTAGGGACAACGACACGGGTTTTTCGCTTTATCGCGGGGGTGGCGGACGCGCGACCCGCGGTCCGTAAAACGCGCCATCTAGCGAATGCTGCGCGAGCCAGGAGGCGCGTATTGAACAGCCCAGATGCGCGAACCTGGATGCGCCAATATTCCTGGATTCAGCAGCAGCTCTGGAGCCGCAGTACGCGTAAAAACTGTAATCCGGCCGGGGGACGAGACGCGACGAGCGAGCGCAGCGAGAGTCCCGAATCAATCTTCGCGTTCGTCGTACGTGCGCCGGAGCCGCGGTTGATCGAGGGAGCGAGAGAAGCGGACGCGCGCTGGCCGACTCGAGGTATGAGTCTTGGTGCGGGCTGATAGCCCAGGAGGAAATACCCCGCGGCTCGCGGTCTTCGAGTCCAAGCGCATCCTCCGGAAACATGTAGAGAGGCGAGTGCGAACTTAGCGCGCCAGTACAGACCGAGACTAATAGAGCCGTTGTTTGCAACGAGTTCATCCTTCGTTCCCTCCGCGTTCACCTTCCGCTTTTTCTTCGGCCCGCGAGTAAGAGGGTGAGTGGGTCGACGACGATGAGGCCGCGCGCGTCTCACGCCTTCCTGAGCTTCCTCGTGCTCTGCGCGCTCATCGCCAGCTCGCACTCGAAGCTGCAGCAGCAGACGAACGTCGAGGAGGACGAGGAGGAGGAGGAGGACGAGTGGGAAGAGGATAACAGCAAGGAGAACAACTATCCCTCGAAGCCGGAGATCGACGACGACGGCCGGGTCTACAAGAACCCCCGGAACTCGCCGTCGGCTCAATGCCCCCGCGACGAGGAACAGGCCGAGATCTTCGGTCAGAAGTGTCTCAGAAAGTGCTCCACCGACGAGGATTGCAAGAGCAAGAAGAAGAAGTGCCGGTGCGATGGAGCCTGCGGCATGTCCTGCATCAAACCCGATCGCGAGTGCCCCGAACTCATGGAGATCGAGCACGGGGTCATGGCCTTGAGCGGCAGATTCTTCGGGGACAGAGCCAACTACACCTGCGACCCCGGGTACTACGTCGTCGGACTCGCGGAGAGAAGTTGCGGCGTCGACGGACGCTGGACCGGCATCACACCCAGCTGCAAGAAGGACCCAGCATCCTTCTGCCCGGCGCCCCATAAGTTTCCCAACGCGAGACACAACGCGCTTCCCGAGCAGATGACCTTCGAGCTCGACAGCATGGTCCAGTACTTTTGCAACCACGGGTACGTGACCAAAGGCTCGCCCAAGGCCAAGTGTCTCATGACCGAGGGAGCGGCTAGCTGGTACGGACCGGACATCACCTGCGAGGCCAGAAGCTGCGATCCGCCGGCTGACATCGCCAACGGATGGCACGCGGGTACGTTTATTCCTGGAGGGAGTCGTAGTCTTTTCTTCTTTTCGTCTTTTCGTCTTTTCGTTCCGCCACTTTTCGTCCTCGAAGATTCGAGTAAAGGATCTTCCATGAATAAGAGTTTCTTTTTTACATACGTTTTTTCTTTCTATTACCGCAGACAATTAATCCGAGATTCTTCGCTCCTTGGTAATGCGGCTTTATTTTTTACCTGTTGACGTTTCCAACGGATTCTTCCTACCGAGTTTCATCGGACTCGAATTACGTTCGCAATTGAGACAAACCCGAGATTTTTTTTTAATTCCTTAAGAATACGAACGTAACCACTACAAAACATTTCTAATTTACTCAAATTTCTTTGCGATTATTAATATAAATTTGTATACTATTAGAATTATTAGAAATATTATTAGAAACCTTTGATGTTGCGAACATTATATTGGCTTCGTTATTAACTTGCAATTGAATTAATATGGAGAAACCGATTCCTTTCTAAAACGAAGGATTCGCGTACAAAAATTTGATTATAAATTTAATTTAATATCGAAGATGATTAAAATTAGTACATATATTTAAAAGAAAAAATTACTCTAGTGTAATCATTTCTCGTTCGATAAATATCAGTGGTCCTGTAGTTTTTCATTTCTAAATTATAATGAATTTTACTTTTCAGATTTGAAATCTTAATATAAGAATATTGTAAGGTTTACAACCATTTGCAAAATTGTAATATTATTCTTCTATAAATATTTCATCAAGATATTTATTCCTCCGCTTCTTCATTTTCACGGAAGTTGTAAAATATTTATAGGCATTTTCTAAATTTTAAAATGAACTATATATTTACGAATGCTATAAAACAAGTTTATAAAAGAAATATCATATTTCTTCTTATCGATAGAGTTTTAGTTTGATATTAGGTTCATCAATTAAATATTAAATTTAGATATCTTATCGAGTTTCCGAATTAATTTCCGCGTTATAGATTTCGTTGCAATTGTTTCTACATAATGATACATTTAGAACAGGATAGACTTAGACTAATATTTATCAATCGGATGAAGTTTATAATAGATCTTTAAAAATTTACTTTTATATATTACAAACGTAACATAACGTAAAATATTTATAACGATAAATATCTTATAAAATTATAAATTTTATCACATAAATGTTCCAACTAACAATTATTTTTGAAATATTTTTCAAGGCGAGTGTTACAAGTACGATTGTCACGTCTCGTATCATTGCGCTGACGGTTACGAGTTAGTGGGAAAAGCTGAAAAAATTTGCGTCGCCGATGGCACGTGGCTTCCTGCAGAACTTCCAAAATGTGTCGAGGTTAATATCATTTTATCATATACAACTCACAAAAGAAAATATTAAATGGGAAACATTGTCATAATTTTACGAAATATAGTAATTTTGTAATATAAATTAGTATCGGATTTAAATTTTACCAATGAGAAAACATCGATCAACGTCCACATCAACTATTTTAACGTTAAAATAATTTAACGTAAAACGAATAAGATGGACCACAGCGTAAAAAATAATTTACCGCGCAAGTAAAATGAAATCAGGCGATACGTATTAAGTATACAACACCGAAAAAATAATTTAACTAGTTTGAAATTGTACCATTTAATATTTTCACAGTCGAATAATACATCTTAAAATTGAACGCTTTGATGGGCGATGAACGTCTAATAAGGAAAGAATCGCTATTAAAATCAAAGAACGAAACTTCCATCTCACCTTTTTAGCGCGTAAAGTGCCTTGTCGCGTAATTATACGGTGAAGATCAATTTGCATTTCCAGGTGACATCGGTCGAGTGCGATCTGCCCGAGAACCCGGTAAACGGAAAGGCTATTTATACATCCTACGCTTACAACTCCGTGGTGTCGTACGAGTGCAAAACTGGTTACACTATCGTAGGAGCGGCGACGAGACGTTGCAGCGCCGACGGAAAATGGACAGGCCAGGCGCCAACGTGCAGAGAGATAAACTGTGGTTCGCCCGGTGTCCTGTACAACGGTTGGATCGACAATATCGAAAACGGTGAATAGTTTCTTTATTTGTTCGAACGCGATGTTGTATCACGGCATATCACCGCATACCACCGCATACCACCGCATACCACCGCATACCACCGCATACCACCACCTCGCTCTAATATATTGCTATCCAACTCAATATCCGAGTAATATATCGGACTCATTGCTTCGGAGTAAAACGTAAAGTCGTACAATTATCTCGCGTCTTTGAATCAAATACAAATTTTACCACCTCCGCCTTATCGACGCGAGCACGCGTACATTACTTTCGCGAAACAATATCGCTCTTCGATTTATTCTAAATTGCCGATAGAAACTCCCGCTCTTCTTATTTTCTTTATCGGATATTTAAACGAAGGGGCGACTCGTCGTTTTTGCCGACAGGTACGGGAATGGGCTCGAGTCTCATATTTCGCTGCAAAGAGCACACGAAGCTGGAAGGCCACAGCTCGAGTCTCTGTCAGATGGACGGGAAGTGGCGTTATCCGCTGCCCCAGTGTCTCGCCCCCTGCATCGTTCCCCATATCGCCCGGGGCCACGTATTCGTCGCCTCGAACGAACGCGACCACATCAACAACGTGACGATCGCGGAACACGGGAAACGCCTGATGGTCGAGTGCGTGATCGACTACGAGTTCGCGGCGAGCGGCAACCCGGTCGTCTGCAACAACGGCACGTGGTCGATCGTACCCTCGTGCTCGCCCGCGAGATGCAAGCAGATGCCGAGGGCCCCGAAGAACGGTATGGTCATCGCGCCGAAGACGGATCACGGGATGAAGGCAGTGTTCAAGTGCAAGGACGGATTCGAGCTCATCGGCGGTGGACCCTACAACAACTCGTACTCGGTGGAGTGTCGGTACGGGAATTGGACGGGCGACGTTCCTCACTGCATCGAGGTCTACTGTCCTTTCCCCGGCTACGTCCAAAACGGTAAGGTCCTCCTCGTCGGGAACATGGGCGTCTACGATTACCGTCCTTACGTCAAGAAGGTGGTGAACAACAAGCAAATCATGTACGACTGCGACAAGGGCTACTACTTGAGCGAGGGTCCGCCGGGGGCTACCTGCATCGGTGGCTCCTGGAGTCCCAAGGAGTTACCGAAATGCACTCTGGGTCAGCATCCGAGAATTCGATGGAACAGACGTCGAAGATCGGCCGGAGAGCCGAAGAACGAGACAATGAGCGTGGCTTATCGAAAATTCATCGATTTCTTTCGTAAGATCGGGAAGAAGCTGTTAGAGCTGGAGATGGAAAAGAGCCACGAGGTTTTCAATCGCACCGCCGGGGAAGTCGCGGTCAAAGCGAATCGCACCTCCAACGGTAACGACACCGGCAATGGCAATTCGAACGCGGTGCGCATCGCGACCAAGAACCGCGGAGGTCACAGAAATAAACCGCGCACCAAGGATGAGAAGATGATCGATTTCCTGAGAATCGTTTACCGAAAATTGCAACGAATCGATTCGCGACACGCGAACAACGACACGAACGTGACGATGCACGAGCTATTGAACGTAATGAGCAAGAATTTCTTCCACGTTGATTTATCGGAGCCACGACGGAACGCCTCGGCGAGAGGCCACGACAACTACGAGTCGAAAAATCAAAGGGAATTCACGAAACTTAAGAGAGAGTTCGAGAGAATCATGAAGTTCTACAATAAATCGCTGCGTTGGAGCGAGAAGCATCTGCGCAAGGATCTCAGAAAGAAGAAGAAAAATCAAGCCCACAACGAGAAGGATAAGCAGAAGATGAAAGAGAGGGAGAAGAAGAAACAGCACAAATCACCGAATTATTACAAAGGTTTTTACGAATTCATAAACGATTACGTTACTCAGAAATTGTCGACGCTGGAGGCCCAAAATGCCACCGAGGAACTAATCAAGAAAATGAAGATCGACAAAATATCGGTGCGTAACGGTACGATGTTTACCGTTGGTGAAATTTACACTTTTTTCAAACATATCATTGAGACTAAACTCAACTCGTCCAAAGAGGAAAACGAGACTGTCCCTGCGAAACCCTCGATGAAAAAATTGTCGGCGACTTCGCCGAATCCCGTTGTCGAGCCGAAAACCTCCCCCTCGACTCAACGTCCAACCGCGTTTTCATCGACGGAGAGGAACAAGCTCACGGTATCCGAGAACGAGATACCCGCGTTGGAAATCGAAAGCAACCAGCCGAAGCTGCGCAACAAGAGGATTCGCGGTGCCTCCACCAATTCCCCGGTCGAGGAGAGAACTGTTCTCGGACGAAAGCTAATGTCTATCGAACATCCGCTGGGAGGTGATTCGACTTACAAGTTTACGATGAATAATAATTATCGGTCGCAGTTCGAGACGAAGGGGTCGGAGTTTCAGCAGCCAAGCCGCGTGAAGCGTTTCCTTCCATCTTCGGAATTTGCTAATCAAATGTACCTTAAGAATTTATATCTCAATGGGTACGAGGAAGAGTACAAGGCGAACGTCAAACGTTCCATGTCTCGGAATAATCGAGCGAACTGGTCCGAACGCGACGTTAGAAGCTTGCGCGAGCAGCAGCCGATGAAGCGTGAAATCAAGTGAGAGCAGCATCAAATGGTTTTATTGTGATATTATGGAATTTATTGGTAATTAACTGATTAATAAGTAACTGATTTTATGCGATTATACACATTATTATACACTTATAGTTAATCTGTTTCCCTTTTTCGTCGATAGACGCACTGTAACGTGTGTACACGACGTTTTTTGATGATAAATAAAATCTTTTCAATACACTACCGACTGAACATTTTAATCACTCACGGCAACTAAAACTTGCGTTTCATTATTTTACACCTCTCGATTTTATGTAGTACCACCATCGAGGTTTTCCTTCACTGTACGAATATTCATAATTATACTGTTTAGCTCGTTATTTAATTAATTATAATTTTGTTGACATATAATAAATAAAATTTTAAGTCAAACGATAGATCGTAAGATTTTTATTTTGTCCAATAAATACGATAACGAGAAGAGGAAAAAGAATCCAACTGTTTCGTAGCTCGTAATACGGAAAGTCAATGAGTCGCATGAAACTGTTTTTATCGTTGCGAGGGCTAATTTTGAAATTATTATTACCAAGCACAAAACGACGCAGGAAAATAATTAAGACGGGAAGGAAGAGAAATATATCACGGTGAAAGTAGAAATGGCAGATTTGCGTGCAATTATTAATATTCTGTGGCACGAGTGGGGTAATTAAAGCTGAAAATAAACTTCGGATTGAAAAGTGATCGGCCAGTGTGCCATTTAAATACGAATATACTTACGCCGATGGATCGCCTCCAGACAAATGTCTGGTTCATCTGTCAGTAAAGAGAGTGTCATTAATTACGAACCAATTATAATTTGAGAGTCAGTCGAGGTTCCGAATGCAGATACACGAATAATCAAATCGCGTAACACATCTCAAACTTCGTGTATTCATAATTCACATTTCCAATCCTTGAATCGAATTCAATTGAATATTTTGTTTGTCAAAACAACTCCGTATACGCTCAACTTAAATATGTGTACTAAATATTTATCTTTCTATACGTATAGGTCAGTTTTTTTACGAAGATTTTGTATTTTAATTCAACTTTATTTTTCAAACCATATTATATGTATCTAATGCATTACGTATTCTTATTTTTTTCCGATATTTACTCGATATTGATATAATAGTTTAATATAAATAAGATTAAATTTTTGAAAGATATACCGGTTCAACAGAAATATAAATTTTACGATTGAAATACAAAATATAAAGATGAATTATATTTTATTGAATGGGTTATACGTTCTTTTGATATTTTAGCGTTTAAATATATAAAAAAAATTCTAACCAAAAATCATGGAATAAAAAATTCATTATTAATTTATAATATCGATAATTTTATAGCGAAATATTATTTAAAATAAATATATGTCGGTGGAAAATATATTCTACCATTTTTCAAAAACCGAGAAATTTATCGTAAGTTATATATTATACGATGATAAAATATTTTTAATAAATATTTATATTTAAATATTATTATATTTTATAACTTTAAGTTTTAAATATATTTCTTTAATATATAAATAAAATATATTAATCTTGATCAAATTATAAAATTAAGTATCTTATACGTCATTCGTGTGCTTCAAAATTTCTATGAACGTATTTATTTTCACTCTAATAAATAAACCTAAAAGTATTACTTGTGTCATTAAAAGCATCGTACCTTTGAACATCATTTTTAAGAATATTGCTGAATATTTTTTTGAGTGATACTTGTCTTCAAGTATGAGTCAATTACAATTCTACAAAGTTAGAGTTAACCTCGGCACATGTCAAATACGTTGCGTCTATTTTCTGTTGCAAAATATAAAATTTTTGAAAAAGATTAAATAAGTTGAAAACTATATTTTGTAAACGAAATCGTATTTTCAACAAATTTGTTTGATGATTAATCATATTCCAAAGTATATTATTTGTAAAAATATTGGTTTGAAATATTTACAACAAACTTTTACTATAAAGTTAATAAAAACTTTGAAAGCAATTTTGATAATGGAATAGTCGCATATTTTAATAAGAAAAGTTTAATATATTTTTATTCTAGACAATTTTTTTCAAGCATTTTAAATGAATATAAAGTTAAGCAGAAACTTTGCTGACGACGTTAATATCGAATAATTATTTAAAAGTTTTAACATTCTTTTATTAAACTAATGTGAAACTTATAGCTTTTTATATGTTTTCAGCATTAAAAAAAATTATAATTTTCTAGGCAAATCAACAAATTTATTTTTAAAAATAAATACTTTATACAAGTAAGTATACGTTAATTAAAAAATATGTATTTTTAAAATAAAAAGATAATATTTTCCTTTCCATTGAATTATGAAATTTTACTAAAACAATAATATTTCAGTTACATAAAAATCTCTTTTATAATAAAATAAATTAAAAATTATATTCTTCGATAAATATTTATCCAACTATGCGATGTTTACATTTACTTTCTACGGTATAGAAATACAAATAATATGTGCTTTTACAGTACATTATTTCATTGAAAATCCACTTATTTATTTTGTATAATATATTATTTTTTGAAAAGTCATGTATAATATTCAAACTTCAAATTCCGTATAATTTTGAAAAACTTTTGAAACAATTTAGCGACATTATATGAATTTTTTCTTTAAAATTTTACGATTAAAAAATTTTAGAAACTTTGTGAATATTTTGAACTAATAATTTTCTTCATATCAAATATTGCAAGATAAACATCGGAATTTGAAGTAAAGGAAACAATTTATTATTTAAAATGCTAGCGTAAGAAAGTATCAGTTTCTTTTCGATTGCGCTCGTATACACACATTTATGCAGGTATATATATTCAATAACAGCGTTCTTGACGAGCTTCGCTTCTCCAAGTAGTATCAAAGTTTGTCTACTCCATTTACAGTACGCTTTCCTCTATTCCTAAAATACTGTTTATACACCTCATTCGTGAAAAAGAAAGGTAGTCGATTCTTCCAAAAGACATTCCCGCAAAGTCAGGCGAGCACATCGAGTCATTACGTAAAGCTTCTCTACGGTAAGGACATTAAGTTTCTCGCTCGAGGGGAAGCCGCGGAGCTGCGGTCGTACGAGAATTCCTCCACAAGAGCGAGAGTGACAGAGCGAGAGATGGAGATAGATGGTGAGAGAGAGAGAGAGAGAGAGAGAGCGAAGGAGTGGCGCAGTCCTCCCGCCTCTACGATTACACGGTTAGCGCGCAATCACACGACCCTAATCTCGATCCCCACGCAGGTGCGCGTTTGTTATTTTGGAAGTGTCCCCGCGTCGATTAATCCGGTTCGAGCAGATATAATAAACGTTGCAACGGCGCATAGCCTCGGTATAATCGGGCGCAATTTTCGTCAAAGTATCTCAATTACTCGAAAAACCACGAGATTTACGACCGAGCGCAACCGGCGCATATCAATCGCTAACAAATACGAAAATAATTAAACGCTCGGGTAATTTTTTAATCGCATCGCGGATCGATTCACCGAGCAACTTATTTCCCTCGAGTGTTCCAAGGCTATCTAGAACTTTCATCGACGATACGCGTAACATTGTCGCCGTGCGCGGAAGCCTCGTACTCGTAATCGCGTTAGCGGACCGATAAACGATACCGTCCTAATCGAAAAGTAATTATCGATTGGATTCATTCACCGATAAGGTCATCGATGTACTCGACCGTTCACCCATTCACCTTTTGAGGTAACGCGAACGCAACGCGAACTCGTCTTCGGTCCACCCTCGATTTCACCCTCGACTCCGCGGTCGTCCTTTCGATCAGGGTAATGTTCGGAAACGTTACGGGACCGGAGATGTACGTCCGTTCGTCTCGAATCGACTCGACCGGTGCAAAGTACGACTGCCGCCAGCTTTAGATGCAACAACTCATCCGTGTTCGTCTCCGGCTGGAATCGACGCTCGCGATGTCGTCGGTAATTCCCTTTTGCCTCCGCCGCCTGTCTCGTGTCCTCGTCTCCGGGCTCACCTCGCGACGACGAGTTCATTGAAAGCCTCGTCGACAGTGCCACGACCGATGATAATCTCATTGAGGAGAGACGGCGGAAAAAGATATAAAGAAAGCGGAGCTTCCTGCCAATTCAAGGAGCCAAGTGAAATTACCGGCTTCAATGATCGCGCTGATGGTCACCTTATTTCTTTCCTCTCCCTCTCTCTCTCTCTCTCTCTCTCTCTCTCGGGTCTGCGGTACGCCTCGTCTCGCGCGCTCTCGAGTCTCTGAGAAACGCCTCCGAGGAGACATCGAACGGCCCTTGAACGGTCGAGAAGAATTCGCGCGAACGAAACCACCCGGTGCGCTTTTCTCGAGCGGACGTTTTCGGTAGGTGTGCGATAAAAGGGTGCGTTCCAGGGTCGACACTCGAACGCCTTCGAATGCACGTGCTCACAAAGCCGAGCGTACCTTACAAAGATGAATCAGTCTCTTCCGGACTCGTAGATCCCGTCGGCAGTTGCGCGGGACAACGAGAGACGCGCGCCGCGGAAAAAGGAGCCGTGCGATTTTTCCGAGAAATACAAGGGACAGGAATAAGAGAGCGAGACGGACTTTGCGCTCGAGAGGAGCTCTCGGATGCTTCCTTTGAGAGGTGAATGCTTCGTAAGGTTATATGGAACGGGAGGTATAGTTAAGCGATCGGGAGATAGTTTGAAAGGGAGAAAGTTGGAAAAAAGGAAGAGGACTTTTCCGGTAAATGCCGAGCCTTTTCAATGAGAAATACGAGGACGGTGTTGCGTCCTCTATATTTTTGATTTCCTTGGGTCGTAGCGAATGCCCCGTCGACATCGTGTTTTACTTCTTTCGATAATAAGGATCGAGTGAAAAGATTTCCCGACGCGTGCTTCCATTTATTTTCCTGTGAAATTTAATACGAATTTCCGTTTATCTTCGGAAATCAATATCGCCGGAGAAAGAAACGTTGTTATCTCCAAGGTATAAAATTTATATAAAATGAAAGAGCACTCGATTGAAACGTCGTTTCCTTCGGACAAGGAACAGAATCGCGCTTTCGTAAAATATTATTCGCTTTCGGCATCGGTCGGAAGTAATTTGCTAATAAAGTATCGTATTTTAAGCGAAATAAAAATATCCTTCCCCTTGGTAAACGAGAATGGTGCAAGGTGCCGACGCGACTCTTACATCTCGGGAGCTTAAGAAACTCATCGCGGTGATGTTCGAAATCGCCGCGATATTTCCAAAATGTTACAAGGAGCGGTCGTTTGATCTCGGCCGACTTGTCGAGAGTTCGGCCATGCGTGCGAGTACGCGGAGACCGCGTCACGAATGGAACGCACCGACAGCCGTGTGTCTCGTTTTCGCGTGGCCCATCCGATATCGCGAGCGAGAAAAACGAGCGAGCGGAGGCGAATTAGCCAGCTGGTGAGTTAAATTCCTAGATTACGAGGCGCCTGGATTCCAGTCCCGTGGCCATCTGGTGCGGCGCCGCGTTCGCGTTTTCGGCGCCCGGAGGGTTTAACGACGCGGGTAACCGATACAGGTGGTCCTCTTCGACCACCGCGACCACCGCGACCACCTCCGTCACCTCCGCCACCTTCGCCACATTCGTCACCTTCGCCACCGATTTCCTCGCCGCTCTGTAATCAACCGGGAACACGCCTCGCGCTTCCTCTCGCGCGTGAAAAACTCGCCGAGTATCGCTTCTCTCCTTTTATTCTCGCGCGCAGAAAATTCCAGTGCGACCCAGGAAAGGACGAGGGCGGTCGACTTTTGTGTACGCGAGCAAACTCTCGGCCTAATTACGACGCGAAACTACGGCACTCGCAGAAATAGAGGGCGGCTTCGCTCGGGATCGTCGCTTCCCGGTATACCAGACCATTTAACGAGCGAATTCACAGCTTTCTTTCTTCCGACTATTTTTTACGCCGAGAGGGTTATTACGCTTTCGCTTCCCGTAAAAAACTTGTCGTTCGCGTTGCCCTTTCGTGTCTTGGATCTACTCGTAATTCAACCATTATTCTTGTTCTCCTTATTATTGCAACGAGAGCGATCGCCAGGTTCAAATTTTTAATAACCAAGTAAAAAATTCGTACGTTCGCAACGCGTTCGAAAGAGGTCGCACACTCGGTCCATTTCGCAACGTTTAATTTTCGAATATATTGTATTTACGATTTCACACCGAGTAGCGTTAAGGTTTCAACGCACGGTTTACCCGATATTACGGTATTCGAGGAATCCATAATATATTTGCATAAATTTACGTTATCCCGTGTATCGCCTTATAAAAATATACGTACTTAAACGTATTAAAAATTAAATTCGCGTCCGATATTTATATTGCCTGGCAATTAGCAGCGAATACTACGTCGAAATAAAAATTTTTCGTACTCGATAACAAAAAGCATAAACCATACCATAATAAAATGAAAACAAGGTAAAAATAACTCCTTCTCGACGGAGAGAAGATCTCGCGAATAAACTCGAAAATGCCCAAATACGTTGACTCGTGCACTCGCGTTAAATAAAAAGCACTCCGCTACCGTACATTATTTATTTCTTATCGATTTTATCGACAGCGACGCCTCGAATGCGCGCGAACGAACATCGCGCCCGTGCGAACATAAAAATCGAGGAAAATAAGTATAAAAAGAAAAAATAAAGGAGAGCGACGCGTTTTTATCGACAGCAGAAATATTTCTCAGCGGGAATTCCCCCGAGGACGACGACGCCGATCGCGCGGATCCCGACGATCGCGACGATCGCGCACAACACCGCGAATCCATCTTAATTCAGGATACGTATCGGAAAGGATCCCCGGCACTTCTTGTCGCGCAGATTTATCGGAGCAGCTCTAAATATGGTGGTCGGCTCCGTCACCTCGGCGGCCTTCTTGCGACGACGCTCGACCCGCAAAGGCACACGCGCCGTTTATGGCAGCGAACTTGGCAGCGAACTCATTTACGCGTCGCCTAATTTCAATAACGAGCCGCGCCGCGTTGCGCTTTGCGCGAATCACCGATCGTTGAATTTCTTTCGAGAGGAAGAAGTCATTTGGAGCGCATCGGGGAGGGGAAGGAGAGAGCGTCGGTTTCTTTTTGAGCTCGGGACGCATCGTTAGCGTTACATCGAGGATAAACCTTCGCCGAGGCGAAATGTACCGACCGTTACGTTTGTCAAAGACAATGGGAGCCGCGGACAACCGAACGAGCACGATTCTCTCTCTCCGAGTTGCGCAACGCTTTACAAAAGTGTCGAACCGCTTACCGGAGAGCAAAGAACGAGGATGCTCGAGTGGAATAATAATAACATCCGCGATAATTAATGTCCCGTCCAAAAGAAGCGGATATCACAAAAGACGTTCTCCGCCGCTCGAAAATAGAACCCGAGCCGAACTTTTCCAGCTCGGAGATCAAAGACTAGGCAGGCTCTTTATTCGCCAAATGGACCCAACCGCGTAAGAAAAAAAACACCGAGGAAGAGAAGCAGTGGTAGCCACGGCTGCGGACTCACGAGTTATTCAGCCCCCCGTTATTTCAGCGAGCGCGCGAATCGTTCGCCCCGCATGAATCACGGGATCGAGAAAGGAATCGAGCGGAGGATCCGCTTTGATTCGAGAGAGGCTCGAGAAGGGGATAATGGGGAACGCGGTGCCGGTGGTCCTAGGCTCGCATTGTGCCCGAAACCCGTGCGTGTTCCTCTCCTTGGGCACAAGTGGCTCGCGGGTGGGGCGTCATTGTTCGCGGGTCCACGGGTCCACGGGTCCACGGGTCCACGGGTCCACGGGTCCACGGGTCGCCGGGTCGCGATCGTCCCCGTCGGCGTAATCGAGCTCTCGCCTCGTCTCCCTTTCTTCCTTTCGCTTCATCTTTCTTCCTTCCCCCGTTGCCGGACTCTCGGACGATCGGAGATCCTGTTCGTCAGTTTTTATCGCTTCTCGTTTCGTTACTTTACGGCCGACCTCTCGCGATAAAGTTTACAGTACGCGTTTATGCTCGAATGAATGGTCGCTGGAGCGAGCGACGAGCCTTTTCGAAGATTACGCCAAAGTGCAAACTCGCGAACATCGGCCCTGGATAGCGAGAATCGGGAATGCGATCGGGGAGAAAGTATTTTCGGAGGGAATTAAGTTATTACGAATATACCGGATAAGCGATAGGAAAGGGTTCGCGTTTCGCGGCTTGTTCGCCTCTCTCTCTCTCTCTCTCTCTCTCTCTCTCTCTCTCTCTCTCGTTTCTCTCGAAATAAATTCGGCCGTTCTTTTTATCTATATTACACCGTGCGGTTATTCCCTCGTGGGCGGAGTTGACGTCGCCCTCGAGTTTTGGCTAAAATCCTCGCGTCGCTGATTAATCGATGCGCTCGGTTTAATAAGCGAACGGAGTCGAGCGATACATTCGTTCGTACATTCGTTCGTACATTCGTTCTCGATTCGTACGTCGCGTCGGAGGAAAAAATTTCGCGAGAGAGAAGGAGAGACGCGAGACAAAAACGTTGCGTACGCAAGAAATATTTTAATTAACGAGGCCCGTGTAGCGCATAAATCAAACCGCGGTATCGGTCGTGCCGTACGGACAGGAGCAAAACTAGAAATTAATCCATTAGATTTCCTCGTTCCGATTCACCTTCCACGAAGCGAAGCGAGCGGTTCCACGTGATTCGCTCTCTCTCTCTCTCTCTCTCTCTCTCGGGGCTACGCGTAAAAAAATCCTTGACGTCCCCTCGTCTTCCTAATTAGATTTGGATTGGATCGAATTCATTTCCAATTAAGCGACCACCGCTGCTTCGTGGCCGAGCCGACGGATAGACGAGGGCCGCGTTCGTACGTGCGCAGGGCCGTACGCGTGTATACGATTCTACAACGAAGGTCACGCGTATCCTCCGCATTCCGAGGCATATCTTTGGCATTGGACACGCAGCCTTTGGTGTATAGAGGCCGCGTATAAAGCGGTCCCACAGGACCATTTCTAACGAACGCGGTCCTCGCGCGATTCTGAGAGCGACGCTTTGCGCACGATCCGAACCGAATAATCCTCTTAGTTCTTCTTTTTATTCGTATATTTGCACGCGAGAAAAAATCCCCCGGGGGATCCGGACGACTAATTCAAATGTTTACAACGCTCGTGCGCTCTTCGAAGGCTAAATCGAGGTATTTATAGAGGTTGCGTTGCGCTTTGTCGCGGGCGAGCGACTCTCGACGAATAATTCGATACCGCGTTTTATAATGTATCGGTTTCGTTTTGGCTAGATTTTAACTGCTTTTTCATATCGAGCGTGCCTCGCGATAATTACCAAGGCAACGAACGAATCCATGCTAACGCTAATTGCGACTGCCTTAATTATTGCAGTTTAATTCGATGGTTGAGTTAAGGTACGACGCGAGAAGCATCCAATATCGTATGTACTTGGTAATCTAATAACGATGATAAATACTAAACCGACGTATTTGGATCGACCAATTTCTTTCCTGTCGAGAGTATTATTCGTATAAAATTTATTTTTTAAATAACGATATTAGGAATCAAAGAGGAATCAAAGAGAAATCGAAGAGAAACAACGTTACTGATTCGAAAAGCTGAAAAATGGAGGGAAAACGTTCCTGAAATTCGATCGCCAACGCTTTAATTTGAAAGAATTTTTGAGAAAAAGGATAAATCGAGACGTGTCCGCAATATTATTCCCGTGTAAAAACTACTTTCCTTTTTATACAAGGAGCACCGAAAACCGAATTTTTTGCGATAAGATAACGAGACTTAAATAAAAAATGATCCGCGTGTACAAAATTTCCGATATCGTCGCCGTACCGTTTCTGTCCTCGGGAGACTTTGACGTCAACGTCAACGGTAAACACCGTCCTACCGTTTTATTTGCATTAAGAACGAATACGATGTAGCGCAGCGACCGAAAATACATAAAGAGCGAATGCTCACCGTGTCGAGTAAGCAAAAACGCGGCCGCGGAAGTAGCCACTTCAACAAAATTAACCGAGCGCCATGACTGCACAAAGCTTTTAGCCAACGCGCACTCGTGCGACTTTCTCGAGTAAAAAACTTTAAATAGACAGTCACTTTGCCGCGACCGTGAAACTTTAGCGGGCCGAGCCGCCTCGTACGTAAAAAAAGGGTTCTATCGACGCCTTCGTGATTCCACTTTAATTAAAGGACAAAGGATCTTCTTTGTCGTTGTTCTTTTCTTGGTACGAGGGCGGAAATTCCTAATGTTATGAAACCGCGCGTAAACTTCTTCCATCGCCTCGCAAATTCGGAAACCAACCTTATTAATTTACCCAACGCAAGTTTTATACTTGCTTATAAATAAATATATATATATAAATTATAAAATAATATGTATTCATGAGAGTACATACAGTAGATTCAAGTAGACTTTGACGATCGACGATACTTACGCTTCTGGATTAAATTTTTATGAAATATGAATAATATAAACAGCGAAATTTATCTTTGCGTGGTATGCAATGCAGGCTCGATTAATAAGAAAGGAAATTATTTATTTAAATTCTTCAAATATTAAATAACTCCTTTCGAACTTTTATCGATAAATCTTGGATAAAAGTATTCTTTTAGAACTAACTTCAGAATTATTACGAAATTTATTTTTATCGATAATAAAAAATAGTTATAAACTGTATATGTTCTAAATTTTATGTATTTTATATACTTGAAATCGATTTTTAAAGAAAGTTCCCTAATAAAACCGAATATACCTATTAATTGTTTTATACGCTTAACCAAGTACGCTTTATTCGATCGAACGAAAAATGAAAAAATTATTGATTTTTTCTGAATTCTTCTCGAGCGTATAAAAATGTAGTACAGTGATCGATGTAAAAAGAGAAAATTAAACAAACAGGCATAATTTTTAAGAATACGTATTAAAAATTTAGTACGAGCGATTGAAATTTTGATTGAAAGGAAACTTTTATCGCTAAAAAAATAAGTTTGGAAATATGGCTATTGAAAAAATTAATAGGTAGTGTAAATCGCATGGCAGATAGGTTATAAAATTGCTTGTCACCGGTTTATTTTTCAAAGTAATCGCCTTAAAGTCTTTTTATAGATTCTTTTCATACATTTATACAATAAAACGAGCGGTAAGAAAATGTTGAATTATAAATAATTTCAATGGTCCTTCCTCTCATATTCTTGAATCACAATTAGTTACAACTTGACGCCTGATACGATCTTATGGTAAAAAAGTAGTAAAGATTTTTTGTATTCGATCACGAGTTTCTTTACTGTTTTTTTTTAACGGGAATAATAGTATTTTATTAAAAATAATTTCTCCTTAATATATCAAAAAATGCAATTTTAAATATCTTTCTTTGTAACCATATACGTTTTTTATGAATTTCGCAGGAAATAAAATTTTCTTGTTTCTTTTCAATATGCATCTTTAATCTCATGCAAAAACCAAGCCAAAGTCTTTTTTTCTTGATTTTTTGCTTTTTTTACTTATTAAACCATGAACGGCTGTTCTTTCGAAGACAGGAAGAGATCATAACGCGAGTTTGAAAGTCCTCCTTGTTTCTGTTGAGAAACTGGACTCATCATCCGCTTGGTTCTTTGGCATTCAGCTTTTACTTTTTGTTACGTACAGACGAATAACGATCCATCTTGTACCTTTAAAAGACCGCGTGTACGTACTTAAATGAATAAGATACTTATGAAATGTGGGAAGACGCGATTTTTCGAGCCGCGACTTAGAGGGATAGTTTTCATCGAACAAATCTCGTACACAAACCAAAGCACCGAGATGCTCACTTTCATTCCTAGTTAAACCTATAGATTTTCGACGATCCTGTCTCGCAACCGCCGCAATGAATGATACGGACGAGACGCGAGGGTTGATCGTTCCAATGGCAACTGAATAAAAACATGACTCGCGTAAAACGAACGATTATCCAACGAAAGGTTTCACATGTAACTGACGTTCTTTTTTCAATTCCTTTTTCTCTTTTTATCGTTACGTCAAACACGATTTGACACGCTGATCGCGTATTATATTGAATTTTGAATTTTTTTCCAATGCAAAAATCTTAAATTTCTCATCCTTTTATTACAATGCATCATCTCATCGAACAAAAATTTTTACAACGCATCGGTTTTTACAGCACACAGATTTTTACAACTCGATATTTTCAAATCCAAAATAGTATAATTTCTTGCCTTCGTAATTTATAAATTTTTGTAATTTATAAAATACAACGGTTGGCCATTCGATGCTAAAAAAGAAGAAAGGCAGATTATTCCATTGGACCGATTCCGAAAATAATTTGATCACTTTCTCTGGTAATATTAAAAAAAATCTGCGTATTAAAAGCGCGTTGAATATATCTGGAGATTTTGTTACGTTGCGAGGAAAAAGGCGTAAAAACCGACACGCTATTAGTTTCGATGATCTTTTTTTTTATTCCAGTGGGCTCGACTTTAAAACATCGATAAATCATTTACATGTATCCAACGCGTCTCTCGCATTAAGACAGAAAAACATAAAATCTTAGTCAAATCTTTGAAAGCATAGAAGACTATAAAAATATGTCGTTCGAGCCGTCAAAAGTTATGACTGAAAAAGAGCTGTGAGCCAACCCGCGACCACAAAAAGGAAAATCTGCCGGCACTTTATCATTGCATTTACATTCGATAAATATGAAATAGCTGGGAAAAACCCCCGCGGCGGATGTCCAGATTCCGAATCATACGAATGCAGATGGAATCGTCCTATATAGCGCATAAATTTCTTGCAACACTGATTCATGTGAAATTTATTGAAGCATTCGAATGCATTAGCATCTTTTTGTACGCGTACGTTCCTCATTGACTGTATCCCAACGAAACGTTGTAGTTGAATAGAGTCGCAAGATAGGAAACTTTATCGATTTTACTTTACCGCGGTTATTAACTGGTATAATTCTCAATAAACATTCGCATTTACGCTATAAATTTTTGCTGTCTTTTTGCGAAACGTACCGGTAAAGTAGTAATCAAATTATAATGTATCTTAGGGTATAGATTGAAAGATTATACTTACACGTACCTTGATTAAAAGTTTATCGCCTTTTCTAATTAGTTTGATAAAGTTGATTTAATGCAGCGGTAATCAAATACATCAGGTTTTAATGAATCCCATGTAAGGTTTCCCTTTCGGATTAATTTTTTTGTTGATAAAAGTGGTTTTGTTGAAACATTTTGTTGTCCGGGCTTAATCGTACTCTTTTTTCAGCAAAAAGTATATTTTTGTTAACGGTTTAGAAAGAAATACGGTATTTTTGTAATCGATTAATATAAATTAATATAATAATATTATGAACGGGGGAATCGAACTTTTTTTTATCATAATTTTAAAACGGCTCGTGAATTTCGATATCGTTGTAAAGCTATTGAAAATATCGATTCGCGATGCAATATACCTTAAATTAATGCGCAGCCTCGCAAAATATCTCACTCGAGAGATTAAGAAGGGACAAAAAATTGAAAATTGATATTTTTATATCTTGCAAATGCGATAAGTAAACGTTTTTCGCTAATGATAATCGTATCGCGTAGTTAAAGACTTTAAACGGCGCAAGGGAACGTAAATACGGTAATTTGTATTAATCATTATAGTTAGTCGAAGAGGACGATACACGACTCATCTTTAAAACGTTCCTTAAAAAGCCAACGTAGCTCCGTAATCAAGGTAAGAAAGAATAAACTCCGCGGGACAAAAACGGACCGAGGCTTTAGATAAAATCTCCTCTTCTACTATTTGGTCAACTCCACATCGGATCATTGTGAAAGCTCCCTCGATCTTTCACGGACACGCGCAAGGAACTTAAAGCCGAGACGTCGCGTCGTGTTCGTCCGATGGATGATTTAAAGTGGCCTCTATCTTCTTCTCCCTTTGAATGCTCGCCTAACGATCGAAAGCAGCATCGCGAGGGCCTCGACTGTGCCTCCAAATAATAACACCGAGTCACGGCGGGCCGCAGCTCGATCCCTCGATCCCTCGATCCCTCGATCCCTCGATGCCTCGATATCGTTCAATGGCAGATAAAACGTCCACCCACGCATGCGCGCACGCAACTGGCCCCTTCTGAGCTGCACACGTGCGCCCCGACTTATAAGATGCTTTTGCATCCTTTGAGTTCCTCGTAGGTCTTGATGCGCGGTTATAAAGCGTCGTTATGTCTGTCGTTGCGTTTTTCGTTGTGCATGTCGTTGTGCATGTCGTTGCGTATGTCGTTGCGTCTGTCGTTGTGTCTGTCTCGCGCACGCCATCGATAAAGACAATTTTGAGAGGCTCGGAGGATCGTTTGTCGAATGCCTCTCTTTTCTTTTATTCTTCCTCTTTTTTCCTTTATCTCCCGGGGGATTTTTTCCTCCGATGTCGGAAGTTTCTCCTTTTACGGTCTTATGGAAGTCGACGTCGTATATTACACGCTATAAGTGCCATTAGAATATGAATTGAAAATAATATGAATATATCGGTGGAGTTCGGCTAGGTTTTTCCATAATTTGTGAAAACGAGGCGCGTCTCCGTTAAGTTGATTTTAAAATTATATAAATATAGCGAGGTGCGGTTTTTTGTACGAAGGAACGTACGAGACCAAAGAAAAGTTTTTCGTTGTTATCAGAGAAAAGTGGTACTATCAAATTTGTTTTTTAAAAAGTTCTAATAAAAGTTGTATCGTATTAAACTAAGAATTCTAGAAATTTTGCTAAAAGCACTTATTTTTTATTATATATTTAAAAAGAAATGCTTTTTTAATACCGTAAATTATGAACTCCGGGTTTAATACATTTTTGTTTGGATTAAGATCGAGCGAACTGGTACTTTTTTAATTCGAGCCAATGTTTCTATAGTACGTTACTTTTTCAAGTGAGTCTAATCAGACCTTATTTTAAACGAGTTCTTCTTGCAAAAATATTTTGAAAAAAATTGCGTTAATGTGTTTTATTAAGCGGTAATAGCTCGATAACAACCAGATATTTATTTAAAAAAATACTGTTCATTTTCAATTATGTGATTTATAAGTACCGTATATTCATGTGAAATAAGTATCCACATTCTTATCGCCTGAAATATATTCTCCTACTTTCGCAATTACGAAACAATTTCTTGAATAAAATAATATAAATTTTTTATTTCAATGAGATTTTATCGCATCGAGTGGAATGATACGCTTTTATGATTTCATTAATCGACTCGAGAAATGAAAAATTTTGAGATCCAACCAAAATAATAAATCTTTTTCAAAGTACATTACAACCGTAATTTATTAAAACTAGACTACTATTACAAGTTCACTTTAATATAGGTAAAATATATTACGAAAGCGCTAAATGAAAAAATAATAAACTTTTATTCGAATGGAAACTTTACACGTATTATTAAACGTTGCTTTATTAAAATTATGTAGCCTAATGTAATATTAACCAGACTTCCAAGTAATATTAACTACCTCTATACATAAATAATAATATTACACCAACAAAAGGTTTTTTATTGTAAATAAACTTACAACTTTACATTCAGTGGAAAATATAACGCAGAAATAAAAATATCGTTTAAATCGCGTGTTAAAATTTATGATCATAGAATCAAAATTCATTTCACAATTTTCATGATTTAATAGTGGAAGCATCGGGTAAGTCTCAAATAGACTCTATTTCGAAGGTTTGATTATTATTACGTAATCAATTCCTTTATAAATGTGTAAATACTCGGGAAGATACCGCGCGGATAAAAAGTGAGCCAGAAACTAGGAAATAATTTCAGAAAATTAAAAAATAATATTTACAAATGTATAGGTTAATATGATAAATCAGACTTATATTCGTACATTAGCATAAAAAAGCGTCTGTGTAACATCTGATCTTTCTTCGAAGCAGCAAATAAAGCAGGTTCTGGTACAGAATATAAAGCATCTTTTAACAAAGCGATCAGAGGGAGTATTCTTGGAGGACGTCGCGGGGTGGAGGGTCAGGGCAGCCCGCTGTGTCCTTGTGTGCAGATCTTCTCCCGGTCGCGTCTCTCTCGCTCCTTTCCACGCTTAGGTCTCGACGTTTTGTTCGGCTCGTTCGGCTCTTGGCTGGGGCAGGTCACGCGTGTTATATGGACGCGCAGCAGCAACAGCACACGCCTCGGAACTGCGCACGAACTCGCACCAATACACGTAACAAGAGGGAGAGCTCAACCCAGAGGTCTACCTCAAGTTCAACCTCAAACCTCTCCCGCTTCAACCTCTCCTCCCGCCCTCCGTACCGCACTACCGCACTACCACACCACCACACCACCTCCTTTCCAACGTCTTACCCTCTTTCTCTCTTACTTTCATCCTCTCTTCCACTTATTATCTTTCTTTTGCTATTTTTTTTCATTCGTTTCTCCTTTCTTCCTTTCTCTTTCTTCCTTTTTTTTTCCTTTCAGCTCTTACACCGCTGTAGAAAATGTTTTATTTAAAAGCGAATTTCCTGAGTCTTTTGGAAATAAAATTAACGCTAACATTCAAATTTCTCCCGCTGACTTTTTCGTGCATCTGAAATTGGATAATAGCGAGCCGTCGGTGTAAAATTCTTACTTAGCGAGGTTACAGTGATTGTACCTGATTTCAATAGAATGAAGCAATTCACCTTTTACAATGGTTTCCTTATCAAACTCTTATTTCTCTAACAAAAATTACAACAATTAAATCTTATCCAAATTGTATTTGAATAAACGCTTTCGAAATCACCTCCGTGTCCCAATTATTTTAAAATTTTCGAGAAACATACCCGTGCAAACGTACAAAAATTGATTAATGTCCTGGCTTTTGTTGAATATATTACATTATACCCGGACAACCGAAAGAATCGTAATTGTGTATTCCACAGATTTCCAACGATAGCTCTTTACGCTTTCGTCTCTCCCTTTCGCTCCTCGATGATTCCTCTCGGATTCCTTTCTGTTTCCTTTCCTACCCGTCGCCTCGTTCCTCCAGCGAAACTTACTCGCGCGCGTCTGTATTATTCCGTTGATAGCCGTTGCACCGGGGACCAACTTTCGGACTTTTGGACCAATCGGGAACTATCTCGAGCCGAACGCGCTTTTCGCGACCGGACGACCTTTGACCCGAACGCGAGTATCGCCGGGTAGTCGAGTCCTAAATCCCGCAATGAGCGGAAAACGTCGAATTAGGCTTTTTCATCGGTAAAAAAATGATCGGGCGTCGTTTCTTAGACCGCGATTTATTTGACTTTTGGGTGATCGCTTTTTCGACGTGATTTACTTGGGTTACTCGGAAGACGGCGGAGGTGTACTTTTCTTTCGATAAAGTTGAAAAATGATGTTATGAAATTTAAGAGTTTGAAATTACGTTTCCTTCTATTATTAAGATAGATTGGTTATTATTATACGTAACTACAGTTCGATGCTTTAATATTACATTATTTTCTTACGGATGTATCGAAAAAAAGTTCATCTTTTGATAATTGAATGAATTTTTTATGATACTTTAAAATATTTGACGCCTTTGTTTCGCGATTAGGTATTAAAATTTTAACGTGGAAAATTATATAATTCTTAAATGAGAAAATATTTTTTCGCGTACTCACGCCGTCCCTGGATTTCTAAAGAAAATCATCTTCCTTTTAAAAAATTTAGGGACTAAATCACTTCTAATGTTCTACAGATAAAAAAATCATTGATCTCAAGCTGTTCCTTATTGCCGGATGACAATGAAAAGCGTCGAGTATGAGATCGACAATTTTCGATGGGAAATACGTGATTTCGTTGAGCAGGTGCCTTCGACACGTTGCCATTAATAACTCGGATAATTCTTTCCAAAGAAAATCTTGGCTACGGACGCTTTCATGGAAATTGGCGAGGAAACCCACGTAACGGACGCCATGAGTTTACCATCTTGTTCGAAATTTAGAAGTCATTTGACCTTTTCTGCTTTTTCCTTTTTCCATTCATAATATTTAACGCGCATATATAATAAGTATATATGTAATAATATATATGTAACGTATCGATGCTTACAAATTGCACGCGAACTACCAATTACAAAAACCATTAATTAATTTAGAAAACGAACGAAATTCGATCGATAATCTTATTTCTGTTAATTATTTATTCGCGATGAACGAAACAAAATTACTCATTAAGCGGATACATTCCCGTCGGAACTGAAACTTCGACGTTACTTGACGGTCGATATCGGTAATTGCAGAGAAACTGTAAACCAAGAGGGTGAAATCCGCCACCCACTGAATCTACAACCCGGTCCAAAGCGTAATATAGAGACGACGGAACATTCTGATGGAATATTCAGAGCCTCGAAACCACCGATCAAACACTAGGATACGATTAGGTTGATTTCTAGAGCAGTTGGATGCCGAGACCGCACATCGTTACGTATATATGTGTTCAAGCGTTAATTTCACGTGATTAAGACAAAGCATCAAATTACGAAATGTAGGCTGATATTCGTACTATACCGTAAACATAGATACACCTAACGATAAGATATGATACGGTAGATCCAAAACTTTCTTTGCTTCCGAACAAACTTTTAGATCTTTACGTCGAAACATTAACGTATCTTTTAACTTTTATATCTGAATTATACACACATATTATACATATTTGTTTTATCGATGCATCATATTTCAACAACTAACGAGTGTACGTTTCAATTATGATCGAAGTGCAGATCAAAATCCCGGATTCAATACAAATACCGTAAGAAATACGATAATTAAATTTCAATTCAATTTTGTACAACGTTGAAAACAAAATTTCTTCTTTTTGCGAATACGTTTACCGAAACATCGACTCGATCGAATTGTTTACATATTTTATCGATATAACGTAATAATATTTTAAAACGGAAAATTATAAAGGTTACGTTCGATTCTTATTAAAGAAGGCACATTTATTTACGCGTCGATAAAATTATAAAATTCTGTACATCCAACGATAAAATATCGGCTTAGCAATTTATTTTGTATATTTGTGAAACACTATTGGCATTTTAAACGAAAATACAGTAATAAAGCAAACGCATCTAATCTTATTTCGCCATTATCCAAATCCAATTCCATTACCAGAGCGCAGATTAAACAAGGTCCGTGTGTACGTGCTACAGGTGAAGACGGCAAGACAAGCTAATTTTCATCGAATTTCTCAGCAATTTACTCTAGGTCTTCGATTTTCCGCTGATCTCCCAATAGGATTAGCCGCGGATCGAGATCCTTAAATTCCCGACGTTGAGCGAGACGCACGAACGTGAAACGAAAGACAGGTTCCAACGTAGGATTCACTCCTACTCTCTCACTCTCTCTCTCTCCCGGTCGAGGGGAGTAAAGCACACGCTTGCACACCTGATCGAGTCGGTGCGGTGGGAAAATATTGTGACGGAAAGCAAGGCTGAGATCCGGTGCGTTCCCTCGCGAGGGGCCGTACCTGTGCGATTAACAGATTTCTCGGGTGGAGGCCCCACGCGACGGGCGGAAAAAGAGGCGCGTGACGTAGCAGATGCCGGACGGACGCAAGTGTGGGGCGGGCCTTTGCCGGGTTTCGAAATGAGTGCGTCTCTCTCTCTCTCTCTCTCCCTCTCTCTCCCTTTCTTTCTCTCTTTCCACCTTGTCAACCTGTTAGCTCGACTAAGTGGTCTCCGTGCGCTGGAAGATCGTCTTCCGGACTCATTACCGTGCGCCCAAAAATAAAAGGGTTTCGGGATTCGTTAGCAGCCATTGACATTGAGCAACCGTTGCCGAAAATTTATAGCCGTCAATGGATAATCTTAATAATCGATGTACCTCGCTCGACCTAAACCAAAAAACGAGACGTATCTTATCTCTCGTACGCGGACGGCGGATAAACTAAATGGAATACAGTTTAATTTTAACATATTTTACGTATCTTGCGTTGGATATTTCACCGCTGCATCGGCATTTTCCTCGGTGACGAGGAACTGGTTGCACCTTAAACGCGTATGGTAAACGCGAAACGTTACCCAAAATAATTTATCCTTAAAGAAGCAAAATTAATCAAACGGTTCACCGGCGATAAATTAATTTAATACGCGCGTGGCGTACTCGTTAATTTATTTTCTATTACCCGAAACAGTCGTCCGTTATTTAGTACCGAGCACGTAAAAAGTTTAGGTAAAAATTACACGTAAAAAGTACACGTAAAAAGTAAGTAACGACGCGTTTGCTACGTATTACGTTTAATACGGTAGTTTGAAAAATATTTAGCGAACAGCCGCGGATGATCGCATCGAAAAAAGGGTAATCTTAGCTTTCGTCGCTTAAGTACCGTTTTCTCGATAACGATTGAATAAACACTCGAGCAGTTTCCCGCAGGTTTTACCCCGGAACTGCGAGATTGGCTTTATAAACGTTTCGAGGATCGACGGAGGTCCGAGCCTTGAATTTAAAAAGGATTCCTCGTGACTGCAACCTGCTTATTTGGATCCTCTCGGAGGTCGTTTCTTGACCACACTACCTAACGACTCGTCTCTCCTCCTCGTTTCAACGGCGATCGTCGTCTCGTTCGGGGTGGCCGAGGGACCGAGCGACCGAGCGACCGAGCGACCGAGCAACCGAGCAACCGAGCCGAGACTCCGATCTCCGAGGAACGACTTTCCCTCGTCGTTGTTTTAGGACGTGGAAACGTGACGCCGTCGCGAGAATGCTACGAGAGAAACTCGAGCTCCGGGGAAAATTTGTTTTCCTTGCCTCTCGCTTTCACGGACCTGTGGAACGATGTAGCTTTCCTCCTTTTCCATTTTCTCTTGCAGCGTGCATAATCTTTTGACCGACGGCAAATACACCATCTCTTTTTTCACGTTTCGCTCTCTCTTTTTCTCCGTCTCCTTTTCGATCGTTGAAAAAATAAGGAGGAGTCCGCAGGTCCGTAAACTGTGGCGCCTTAGTAAAGTACGCGATCGTTGTTTTTGCTCGTGAAACACGTTTCACTGAACGAACGAGCTCTGGAAAAATAATCGGGAGTTTTCTTTATTTACCGGCATCGCTTGGCAATGGCTTTGGCTCGGTTCCCTTCTCTCGGGTCGTTTACCGTGTAACCTTCTTCTTTTAATCTTCAACCATCTTTCTCTCTTTCTTCCTCTAATTTATTATTATTTTGTCCCCTAACCTCCGACCGCTCTTTCTAAAAAGATTCAAAGAGTTGGGCAACGCCTTTCTTTTGTCCGGATATCGTCGCGAGTTGCGTCGATGAATATGCTAAAAATGGCTTTATCGAAGAAAAATATTCACGCGAGTAAGTTATTGTTTACCAAATAAACAATATTGGACGTTTTCTTTATTGGACCTCTCGAGCCAATCGAGTCAACCAATCCATCAACTTTATACGAGTTAATTCAAAGAAAACAATCGGATGTTACGCTCATTTCGATGGATCGATATCCTCGTTATCGTCGAATAATATTAATACTCCATTTCCGAGTTCACAATGATACAAAATAACCGAAACATGTCTGAATTCCGAAACGTTTTTAACACCTCATTTCCATGTAAACCATTTCTTCGGTTCCTTGTATTTCTTTGGTCGCGTTTCGTTTCATTTTGAAGAAAATTCGTAGGGAGCATTTATTCGAACGAGATCCACCGGTAAAATATCGATATTTTTACCTGTCAAAATTTGTCTATAATTCAGGAAACAAATAACTGTCAAGTTAAATGAAAATGTACGTATACAATATCCGAGTACAATGGGAAAACGTTTCTCAAAGCTGGAGACAAGTGTTGGAAAAAATGTTTTCATTGGTAAAGCCTGCGAAAACCGAAATAGAACTAAAAAGACTCCGCACGCAACGAACACCGATCCATTGACACTTGGCCCGGAAAATCCGTTGCTCGCCGTGTACAACATTATTAGCCGAATTACCGCGCTGTCATTCTCTCGCGGAATATTCGATGTCGCCTCGACGCGCATCTGCTCATCGAAAAAGGCACCCCGCGGTTCGCCCAACAATCGAGCCCATCCGGGAAGTCGAAGAGACATCGAGCCATCACCGATCCTGAAAAACATCGCTCCGCGTGTAGTCCTCCTCGGTGAAATTAGCGCGTGGACGCGTCTCTCTTTTCCTCTCTTTTCCTCTCTTTTCCTCTCTTTTCCTCTCTTCGTCCTGTCCTCGTTCTCTCCTCGTTCTCTCCTCGTTCTCTCCTCGTCCTCTCCTCGTCCTCTCCTCGTCCTCCCCGGAGTCCACTCCCACGCTATTGGTCTCCGCATTCCGGTCGGTCTCCCTCGCGAGTAAACAGTAAACAGCGACAAAGGCTCGTATTTGCCGTGAGGCTCTCGCGGTGATGTCTACTTTACGCCTCGTGCCTTTCGTGCGGCGCGTCACGGGGCGCGTCTCGTAATTCGGGCCCCAGGCCTCGCCTCTGTGCGAAGTCAAGCGCGCGCATAATACCGTAGGCCCCCTACGTATGTGGCTACACGGAATCGGCCGCTGCGGCGTGAAGAGACAATTTCGAGTTGGCCGGAGAGACGCGTCGAGAAAGGAGAGCTGTCGAGCGAGCGAGAGAGAGAGAGAGAGAGAGAGAGAGAGAGAGAGAAAGAACGATGGGACGGCCACGGCTTTGTGGTCCCGGTCGTTTCTGCGCTACCCACGGCTTTCGCTCGCTTTCGCAGCCCCCCATTGAACGACCGCGTCCCATGCGGATAAGACGCGGGAGAGGACAACTATTTTCAGACACTTCGCGCGGTGCACAATGGGAAAGGTCGAGACGATGTTGGCCCAACTTTTGAATAACCGACTGACTCCTAATTGTCTGGGCTTCTCGCTCAGGAAATCTCTTTATCCGGCGACACGGCTCCGCTCTCGTCTCTCTTCCTCCCTCCGAGGGGGAGGAGACGTCGGAAGGCACGAGGCGATTAACTTAGAAGGAAACTCGGAGAGAGAGAGAGAGAGAAAAAACGGTGCTCTTGGCTCGTCGCGCGCGACCGAAGAGGTTAGTGTCAAAGCTGTTTCCATCTCTCTTTCACCGAGCCTCTCGCCTTCGCGACTCCAATGGCTAAACATTTGGATTTTTGCACGTGTGGCGACGACGACGACCACCCGTCAAGACCTACGGAGATGACCATCGCGTCGTCTGTACCTCGACCTGTACCGGAGACGTTCGGCGGGACGGACGAGTCGAGGCAGCCGCTCTTCCGAAGAAAAAGAATTCGAGGGAGGAAGAGAAACGGAGAAATACGAAACGAGAGGAGAGGAAGCTCTCAAAGTTTCTCGAATGCAAATAAGTAAAGTTGAAGAGGGAAGACGAGAGTGTGGAGGACGTATGGTGAGACGAAAGGAACGTTAAAAAGTTAAGGCGAATCCAAGGGGATGAAAAAGCAATTGATTTAAGAAAACTGCTCGACGAATAAATCGAACGCTGTAACGAGTTTCCTCCTGTTTCCTCCTGTTTCCTCCTGTTTCCTCCTTCGTTTTTACGTTGTTTTCTCGGATGAACTTTCGACGAGATTATTTTGGAACAATCCGTAACTACGTTTGCGAGAGCATTGGAAGGAAAATTTTTAACGATGACAAAAGTGCGATGCACTGAGCGATTTATCGTATTTTTCTAATGCGATTTGTGTTCGCGAAGATACGAAGTAGAAAAGGCTCGAAAAAACTTTGGTTCCTCGTTTTATTACGAATAATGGCGTTGCTCGTCATCTACCACCGAAAAGATTTATACTTTTTTATTTTGCGTATTTTTCATTTAGCGCGGTAAACTAATTTAAAATTAAAATTCATGCAAATTCGCAATAAATCAAGCGGTTAAATCGACTCGAAAACTTGTGACTTCTCGAAATTGTAAAATTTTGCTTGCGAAACACGTAATATTTTCATTGAGACTTAAAAATTGACTTTTTGAAAGCGCTTCCAATGGCACTAGATCGTAAATATTAGCTACTCGCGCTTTTTTAAGCAGAATACTTCAAATTGTTTGCCTGTAATCTCGACCGAGTCCAGTAACGAATTCAAACACGATTATTTGTCAAATGTACTTCTGTCCTTAATTTACCCTTTACGTTTTCCATACAGTGATATATCGTATTTGAACAATCGATTCTTCCTTGTTCGGACTTTATTTATCGACTGCATAAAACATAATATTTTAAACGAAAAATACTTCGAAATATTCTATATTTTAGGCTTATAAATATACATATATATTATTATGAGAATGTATAAATTGATCTTTATTTATAATTTCAAATTCGAAAGATTTAAAGATGGTTATTTAATAAAGAATAAATTGGTTAAAAATTTTGCGAATATATCTAAAGTTTTGTGAGTACAAATAAAATGAAATGGTATGCCTTTTTATTATTCGATAATAAATTCGATAAATTCAAGTTTCCAAAGTTCTAAAATACAGAATTGGGTAATGTAATCAGCACTCGTTGGGTAAGATGTATATATTATTTTGTTTTATATTAAATTATTCTCTAAGGTTATTATTAAAGTTTGCTAAGTAAGTTATTAATAAAAGTTCGAACAAACGAGGAATTTTCCGTACGTCGGTGAAGCTTAAAATAACTCACGATCTAGAACAACGTGCAGATAATAAGGTCGATTAATATTTCTTTAGTATACATGTTCCATAAAACAAAAAATCTTCTCTTTCTTCGGATAATTCATTGATAATAACGCGTAATAACGATGATCACTCATAATGGAGTAACTTGGCCTTATTCGATACGCGATATGATTTATGATGAAATATTTTTAGGAACTTTAACAAATAACGATTCCAAGGATATTAATTACTTTTTCGCTGTAAAAATATCTTTTCTCTTCTTTATCGATATTATTTTTTGCGAATGTTTATATAAAAAACGTACGTAATTTAAAAATTTTTAAAACATAAAAATAATTTTTTAAAAATTTAAATTTTGATTCGTCAAAGATAAAAATTTTACGTAAGCCATAAAAAAATCTTACCGCAGCTAATTATTAAGTAAATTATTTTCTTATTCAAAAACTGAAATTTAATTACAAAATTTATATTTCCAAAGTAAATAAATTATTTCTCGTAATAATTTCGAAATTCAAGAAACGCATTTTTGCTTTCACACTAAATAATGATTCGCGAAGATAAGATTCATCGGTTAAATTAATGCCGAAAGTTACGCAGAAGTAGCTTTCGACCGCGACAAAAATGAAAACTTACAAATTCAAATTGTTCGCTACTTACCTTTCGTTCGTATAAATATCGTATAAAAAGATCGATTACGATGTAAAAATTGATCGCGTACTCGTATCGTAGGTTATCATATTTTTAAAAACTCGTACCGATTAAACGCTCGATAATCAGCTATAGAAAAACGTTAAAACGTCCAAAAAAGGAACAAAGGAACGTTCGACCGCATTATAAAATTCCCGAATTCCCAGATACTTTGGAATCGGTATTCCGGGAACGGAAATTACAGCTTGGAAGAATAGCCTCCGGATTTCCCTTAAAAATCCAAGAAATTGCAAAGCCATTGGCGGATCGAACGGTTCGCGTAACCGCCACGACTAGCGAACGTCGGAGCCGGTGTCGGCTTTCCGTCTGCCCCGAATGAAAATCGACCCATTCTCTCGCTTTCCATACAATTTTTCCATGCACGTTCGCGACTCCAAGCTCGCAATCCTTTACCGATCGTGGAACAGACAGACGCCGCGCCTCGTTCAGGGGCTTCGAAAGGGGATCGAACTCGGTGGGCGAACGCGCGATCGAATTCCAGCGCGTATTACGCGCCTCTGCAGCCCGACCGAAAAGAAAAGAGGCCGCGGAGTACCGCACGATAAAAAGAGAGGGAAGTATTACAGCCGGGAATGCGGAAACAGACGTCGCGAGCGAGACAGAGAAGCGGAAAAAGTCCTGCGAGATTTATGGACGCGTAGACGTTCGCGTGCGCGTTTCTCCTCGCTCGGATGTGCACGGGAATACGTTTCTGTCGAGCCAGATGTGTGTTGGTTTCAGTGGAAGGTCACTTTCCACACATTCCGCATAGGCTCGAGACCTTGGCAAGGAAATCCGAGATTTTTTCGAAATTTCGAGGGTGCCGATGATACGTCCAACCGATATCCAAGGTGACGATTACGTTGATAATGGTTTTCGTTCCGCGCGACTGACACACATTTCGAGAAAAGTTAGTTCTTTACCTATAAAGTCGTATTCGGAACGAAAGAGAAACGTCGAATCGTCCAAGATTTTTATAACAGCGTAAAAATTAATTCGTTCGAAAATATAATTTATAATTCCGCTTCATAATTTTATAACCTCCGATGTATCCACTCGGACGCTGCGTCGCATCCAAGCAAAATAAAAGCTTACGTTTCGTAAACTTTTAAACGCCTGAAATACATAGTAAAGTACGCTTCTGCAACTAGTACATAAAAAAAGAAAGTTACCGCGCAAGAAATTTTCTTCGTTTCATCAACGAATGATAAATCTTTCGATTTTAGTGTACATAAACGTACGAACTTGAAATTTTTGTAAACACGCGGGGAAAAAAGAGACGGAAATTGAACCGACAACGCGATTTTATTCCATTTTGATACCAATTTGATACCAATTTGATACCAATTTGATACCAATTTGATACCAATTTGATACAGGTTTAATACTCTCAAAGGTCTCGGCAGCTTTGTTTTTTTTTTAAATTAAAAATACCTTTCAACGCAATTAGACTAGTGACTTTAATAAAAGTGCTCTCGGAAACTCGAAGAATAAGAAGTTATTAAACTCGAGTCACTTTAAATTATTGCTCCGCGAAATTGCCTTTACGACCTCGAGAAGTCTTTTACTTCATTAGGGCATCCACGTGACCCGTTTGCCGTATATTACAAAGTCTACGTTTTCATTGCAGCCTTAATAGAGCGGCGCAAAAATGTGCGGCGGAAGGAGGTATACGGGAAGAAAAAAATAAAATCGAAGGAAGAGACCGGGAGAAAAAGAGCAAAGGGTTGGGCGGCGCGGAAAAGAAGAGAAAGAGACGCGGAGCGACGCGGAGCGATTCAGAGGAAGCATCGCGTACGTGCTCGTAGCTTACGTATGTACGTATGTACGTATGTACGTATGTACGTATGCACGTATGTACGTACGTACGTACCACCTGCCTCGTCGTACAGAGAGTCTAAGAATAGAGTAGTAGCGTTACGCCAGAGCAGTTGCGCCGACAAGATGCTGTCGCTCGTTAGGTCATGCGTGCCTTTCTACTTTGCTTTATCTCTTTCTCCCATTCATCTGCGCTTTTCTTTCCTCTTGCTTTGTTACTTTCTACAGTGGAAGATGGCGGGTACAGTGGAAGAAGGTCTCTGGAGTAATTTTTAGTTGAGTCGAATAACCGTTTCGTGCTAATTAAATAAAAATAGCCGTATCGGTATCAAAACTTTACTCCTCCCTCGCGTCTACGAAATACCATAGTTTAAAGGCGATCGTACCATCGATATTTATTAAACGCGTCTCCGATACTTTTACAAAATGATATCGAGAAGCTTCGACGAAGGGTAAAATATTATTTTATATCAAGGCCGATTTTATTATTTTCGAATCTAGTTCCAAAGACTTATATTCCCTCCGCATGAAACTTTTTATAAAACTTTTAAATCGTACTTTCTCTTCCAAAGCCTCTGTATACATAATTCAGAAGGACTCTTAGTTACTTTTTTAAAAAATATGAGTAGCCTCGAGTGAATCTACGAATCTAAATTCAGGGCATTCGTCAAAATACAAATAAAAATTAAGAATGCCATCTTGTCCGATAAGCTTACTTAACTTTCTACGCTATAATTTATATCATTTTACAATTTTTTTTATAAATACATTTTTATTACGTTTAGACGTACCGAGTCACGCGATACCGTCGCTAAAAGATGGAGAACAATAACTCAGAAATAAAGTTCTAATCAAAATTCGAGCATTAATTAAGGATTTTAATACTTTTTCTGTTTTATTTTTAAAATTTCTTCGTTTAATTAAAAATATGATTTTTTAAAAAAGAATCCGTTTGTATATTCGCGAACAATGGTATGCAAAATCTCAAACATCAAAATACGAATTCCACTAGCTGCCGTAAATGTTTATATATACACACACGTATATATATATATATATATATATATATATATATGCGTGTATATAGAAATTGTAAAACAGAGATTTCCATTTCCCTTATTCATTTTTATTTTATGTCTGCATTCAATATTTTACTCATTCTTTTCAGAAAAGTATGAAAATTATTGTGTAAACAAAATAAAGAAATTTGCCCGTATCTCTCAATTTTTCTTTCCGAGTCTTCGATCCTCTTCCATTGAATTACGAAAATAAACAGAGATATTATTTAACCATCAACCGCTTTTATACTTTATAATAACATTTATTACATTAAATAGAATTCTTAAATAAATGTGTTTCACGATAAAATTAATAAATATAACGAGTACGAATAGGTTATAATTTATCAATTAATATTTCGAATATAGCTTAAAAGTAGGAGAACAATATAACAATTAACGACTCGTTTTCGTTACCATTCTTGTAGTCGACGATGCTCGAACGTAATATCTCGGGTTTGGCTCTTTGGTTTGACAGTTTTAGCAAAATTTTCACCGAAGTACTTCCTTGTCGCCGGTGTTGTTCTTGTGGAAGACACGAACCCTCATCGTTGGCGCCACTATATTCTCAAAGTTGTTCTCGGTGTATAACTTGGGTTAAGTTTTGGCGCTTGTCCTAGCTTTTACATGATCTTGGTAGTGATGTCACCATGTGGAAACTTCGGTGGATAATGGTCACTTGAACTTCCTCTTCGAATACTCCATTCATAGCTGTGACTCCGGTAATATCTTTAGAATTTTTTCCTCTCTCGACTTATCCGTACAAAGATGGGAAAAAAATCTGCTGGTAATTTCGCTTGCTGCGATTAAATCATTGCTAAAATGGAAAATTCCACTTTAATCTTGATACATTATTTGATATTTATACAGAGTAATATTTCTTTTCATGGTCTTGCTTTTCATTATCTTATTAATTGACTCAGTTATACTGTAACATACTTTTTGATAATTAATTTCCACAGAGTCGTTAACTAAAATTTTTTTAACTAGTAATAACTCGATTCCTTCTTTAAATTTCTCTGATTCTCAAGTTTTAGATTCGGGTGTTTTCTTAATACTAATTAGTTTTAATGTTCGTTGGTACAGCAATAATATAAACATTTTTGATAACTTGAGCCATCAAAATATTTGATTTTTAAGTAAATGTAAATACTGCTGAGAAATAGGTCATTTGATGATTCAGCCAAGTTTATTCGAGTGCTAGTACCAAATAGAAATCAAGTATTAGATTCGATTCAAGACAATTTGTTCAAATTTGGAAAAACAATTGTTTTCGATTCAATGTCGTTAATTTGAGATGCTTTTATTGTATATATTTCGTTATATATTTTGAATTTTCTTTGTGTCGTTAAAGCTTTGATTCTCTAAAAATGTTTCACCCTTTGGAAATACACGATATAATTTATCCTCTACAAATCTGATCTTACACTAAGGTCTATCATCTTTATCACTATTAAGTTTAAATATCTCAAAATTTTTATTACATCGCTTTCGTTCATAAACTTCAACAAATATTGCAGTTAGTTTTCTTTCCAAATAAATTTATCCGTTAAAGTCATGATTGTAACACTAACGATAATCGAATCCTCCTTTAACGAACAAAAATGTCGATGATTCAGAAGATTCACAGATTTAATCACCGATACTTTAAATTTGATAACTAAAATATTTAAAACGATTATTACCAGTCGTTCTCTTTGTTAGGACTAAATATGACTTTCTTGCTCGAGTGCGTCTCGGATATCCTATGTTTAAGACAAAAAACATAAACATACGCCACCTATGAAACTTGGTTAGAACTTTGACACGTTGGCAATAAGAGGGAAACTTGTGTCAATTAAATGCAAATGCGTAGGTATGTGTCGTATCAAGTAAGAATAAATAGAATATGCACGAAGAGTATGCATTTCATAGATATTATTTTACAAGCATATTATTTAACTTACATATTCTTTAATTACACATTATTTATTAGGTATACATTATTTTACTCGATGCCTATAAATTTATCACAAATAAATCTGGCGTGAAAGTATTTTATTTTTATTCGTTGTGTTCTTTTACACTTTATACTTCTTATGTAGTCTTTCTTTATATACTCTGACACCATTACTTTTCTCACTGCTAACCTTTCTCCTACACTCCCACATAACCACGGATCACAAAGCCTCGCTAAATCCGAATCTATTTTAAAAGGCCTAATAGTTCTCCCAAATATAGACCTCGTATCGTTTTCAACCCTGTAAATTATAGTATATATCTTATCGGCAAGTTATTTGGATTTTCAGTCACGGTACCGTAAAGTTTACCTTTTTAAATTTTTTACAACGAGTTTCTCTGCTTCATCGTATTTGAATTTAAAAAATTATCGTCGATCGATAGTTATATTCATTTGTGTATTTTTTGTATTTATTATCCTCTCGGCTTCTTTATTATTATTATTATTTCGCGTATATAATTATTTGATAAATATTTGTAATATTCAATAGTGGCATTACTAACGAATACCGCGTTATTTTCCAACTGAAAAAAGATACATAAGTCGACTTCCTCTCGCATCTTATTCCATTTAATACACGTATGAAGAATGTATATACGATTCTTGGAGCGTACAACACTTTTATTTGCAAATGATTCGTTGATAATTTTCATAACCAATTTTACGAGGTTATCAAGATCGGTATTAACTTCAAAGACTCGTCAATGTACCTAAGAAATAACCTTATCGCTATTATATTTATTTTTATTATTTTATCCGCTATACAATACCACCGTTGATCGTAATATTATACAAATATTTTGTCACGTTGTATCGGTATTTTATATTAATTCAATTATTTGCGTCGATTCCGTTGATTCTCAGCTATAAAAAATTTCACGTGAATTTTTACACAGCAATAAAGTAAGGAACGATTTTGAGAAAAAACGTTATTATTTAATTATCCCGACCCTTCGATCAGTTAGAATTTCTTCTCGGAGTTGTTATTCCGAAGGCAAGGATCGTCAACTTAATTTTTCCAAATGAATTGCGTAAGTCTCGCTATAAAAATTAATTATCATTTCTCACTCGAGTGATAAATAATAAAGAAAGAAAGAAAGCCCGAGTAAAGTAAAGTACTGAAAATAATAAACTTATTATTAAGCATGAAATTATTTTAATTTACATAAAAACTTGTTCGCAAATGTCTTTAGCTTGCCTAAAAAAGCCTCGGTCAAAGAAATAACACCTCCAGTTGTTAAATATAATATATAACGTATGGTACTGCGTACCTCCCACACCGCAATCATTTTCCACTAAAAAACTCTCGTCTCAGCGTGCGCTTCGTGTCCGTAAAGAAAGTTCAGCAAGGCGCAACTTAGTGTAACTCTAACCCTTTGTGCTTTGAATATCTCTCGTTACTCTATCGTGGATGCACGAGAGGGTATATCGCGCGCACCGGATTAAAAAGAAAAGCAAAACAGAGATGAGTTGCGCAGCCTCCGCTCACCGAGCCGTGCCAAAGTTCTCAGCTGTACTTATTATTAGATATGGTTCGGTGAGACGGAAGATGAAACGAATGTATAATCCAATTGTTTAAAATAATATTTAGAATATACGTTTAATTTGGATAAGATTTTTCAGCCAAATTCAACGATAGTTCAATAATGCTACAAATTATTTTTATTACCGTTAAATTCGTATGGTTTTCTTCGAAGCTCGAGGTTTTAAAAGCGATACACGTACAAGTTAGTTTAGAAAAAGTTTTCGAAACGATAAAATTAAAGGAAAATAAAAAACGATGTGGATTATTTTGTAGGTCGACGTACCGTAATATAACATTGTTTTATTTTTCAAAGAGTATAATTTGATGAGCAAATACCAAGGGCTTGGTTATTGTTTTACCTGGTTTTGAAAATACTCGGATCGCGTGCTTCTCGATGTAACTGTAAATCAAATGTTCGCTGATCCTGTATATTGAGACATTGCTTATTCGATTTTTGTGCCTGATTTCACGAAAATGCAAGTCTTGAAGTAAATTTATATTCTATACGGAAAAAAGTGGACCTTATTCAGTCTTGGAGAACAAGATCGTGTTTGTTTTTAAAAGCGGCAGATGAATTCTCATGCGTTATGTAAAAGAGTCGGGCGATACACACATATATATATATATATATATGTATGTATGTATATATTTTTATATGTTTTTTTCTTTTGGAAGCGAATGCTAAAAAGACCCGATTTTTTCCTTACTTTTTAACGGAACAGTTATCCGTACATTTGCTTGTCTTTTTAAGGACTCGATTGAATAAGGTCCTCCCCGACGAACGCGAACGCGAGTATACCGAAAAGTACTTCATATCGGTACAAAAAATTCTTTGCAGGTTTCGACCGGTTGAAAGGGACGCGCAAACGTAAAAGAGAGACGGAAGAAGGAGAAAAGTGAAAGACCAAGAGTGGGGATCGAGAGGAGCGGAGAAAAAAGTAAAGGTAAAAAGAGCAAGGGGGCATTTAGTCGTACGTTTGTGAAGAACTCGATCTCTCGTTGTCTCTTTTTTCGAAACGAAGAGCTCCGCTCTCGCGCGGAGCACCTGCCATGACTCACCATGAGTCTGCTCCCCCGCAAAACTTCGCTGGATTACAAAGACCTTAAATACCGGTCGCCCTCCACGAAAATACACGACACGGCCATAACGCACACGAGCGTACCCACACGGACACACGGAGGCCGCGGCCCCGTTGTACCGGGTGGTGCATTCAGCGGACGAGGTCAGCAGCTCTCCTGACAAGACAATGAAAAAAACCTCCGAGTGTGGGATGCTTTTTTTTATGACAATGATTATGGTACACGCTGCTTTTATTGATTATCTAAATAAAACGTTGTAATTATATACCGACTATATTTCTATAGAAATTAAATGTTTTCTCTAACAAAGGACAAATCTATAGTGATTCATGCCTTTTGTTTGCAATAATAAACTCACTTTAAACGATTCGATCCTTGGATATTGACGCAACCTTACAGGTATTCCGCGGTGATTTAATCGAACTTCGGTAGTCATTAAAATATTTTATTCGACCTCTGCGGAAAGTCTAGAATTTATAAATTACAATGAATATCTATGCTAACGATTCGATTCATTTTTCCATCGCTCGAACCGAGGATAAATCACCATCGCGCGACCGTTCGATCGAATTGCACAATTTTTCACTTCTTACATCTAACACCTAAGCTCGCGCGATAAACGCGATAAAATTTCAACGATTCATCAAAACACACCGACGCTGTATTTAATTATGGTTTCAACCTTACTTTTACGATCGAGGAACGAAACGAATTTTACGACAACTAGTGGCGCTACATAAATTTGCGGAGTGATAGTTTATAAGCTGGATACGGAAAAGTTGGAGGCGCCGATAAGTTTAAGACAACGACATTTCGACAGCCGGTAGCAATTTTAGCGCCCAAAACGTAAATCAAGGCGACGCCACGCCGTTCGCCTGACTTTTCCCCCGTGCCTTGAATCGAAACTTGTCCGACGCTCCGGTCCAGCCGGACACGAGCATTTACATAAGATAGCGGCCCACGATCCCACCGAGAAAATCCGTACGACACTCGGGACAAAACACTCTCGGAGATTCATCCTCGCAGCCTCCCCTGCGTCCGTCCGCACCACCCACGAGCGGGCAGCTCCCCCCTACCTCTCCGCCCCAAGATCGGTCGGCGATATCTTCACTAAACGAAGCACCACCCAAGGTGTCAAGAGCGCTCGCGAGCTGCTGCTGGAGATGGCACCTGCAGATACGGCGGTTCGAGACGACGATCCGCGGTGCATTAGAGCGAACGAGAAGCTCGCGCTCGGTCGACCGGGGGAGAGAGAGGGAGGGAGAGAGAGAGAGAGAGAGAGAGAGAAGAGACGCGACAGGTCAGAGTAGGAAGAGTGCAAATAGCAGGTAAAACGCGTGTGTGGCCACGCGGAAGAAGAGGGAACAAGCCTGAGATAAGGACGCGGCCGCAGCAGCGCATCGCCGATGATATTCCGTGTGCACCGTTGTTCGATCATCGATTTTTCTCGAGGGACCACCGGTTCGCGGTCCTCCCGACCACTCCCTCATCGACCCCCTCCGTTCCACGCTCGAACATTTTTACCGAGCGCGCCCGATGTTTGCATTCCTCATTGAGCATTGGGAAAGGAAGACGCCGCTAACGATTCCTCGGAGATCGCTCGCGCTATCGGAGAAGTTAATTTTCGAGATGGTGGAACACGATTTTACGCGATTCGCGAGACCAGCCGATCGTTCCAATATGGCAAAATGGATGCGTCGAGGTAGCCGAGTATAAATATTCATCGCCGAGCTCTCGCCTAGCGTACCTTATGCTAATAAATATCAGCGCCGATGTTTGCGGACGATCGCGTACTCGGAATCTCGTTCGAATGTATCGCTGATTTCGTTCGGATAATGACGTAAGGTTAAATAACCGAGACACTGGGGGTATTTACCAACGTCTCCCAGACGGTAATTAATTCCGGAGATATTAATGGATTCATCGGAATAATGCCCCGTCGAGCGAGTACTCGTGTCGGAAAGTCGTATTTTCGCTAAAGAATGATCAGGATCGCAAAAGGAAGGCAACGTCGAATAAAGCGAAACTCTTTGTTCTCTTGTACCGTATAATACGGCGGCGGAGCTCGGGACAACGATTACGCATCGCAAAGGGTAAAGAGCCGACTCCCGACTCGCTTCACTCCGCGACTCGTAAAAAGTGTCTCGCGCGCTAAGATGAATTGCAAGGGCGCCTCGAATTTTTGATTAGCCTCGATTCGGGTGTATTTCCGACGCGCGGCGTTGCCCCATTAGCGATTCCATCCTTGTGCTCGCTTATGCACATTCGCGTGTCGGTGGACTAAATTGACCTCGCGCACATTCGCGGTAATTTATCCCGGAGAACGAGAGGGAGGCAAACCCTATTACGTGGATAAAAGCTCGTCGAGGACAGGAGGAGGAGGACGAGGAGGAGGTGGAGCAGGAGGAGGTGGAGGGAAGGCAGCTGTGGACGTCGGAGGATGCATTGCGCTGGGACGCGGTCGGGAGCAGCGACGCTCGCATGCACTTCGCTCTGATTGTTCCTTGAAGAGTGGAGAGATAGAGGAACGAGTCGGGGATGGGGAGACGAAGAAACAAAAGTGCGATAGCTCGGCGGATTGGCAGCGAACGAGCGAACGAGCGAGCGAGCGAAAGCCGAGGAGGTTGGAGGAGGTTGGAGGAGGTTGGGAGAGAGGAAAGGAAGGCTTTGACGAAAAGATAAAAGGGACCTGGATACGCGCTTTCTGACGTTGTTATAATCAAGAAACGAGATTTTTATTTTTTATTTTACGAACGATTTCGCGATCTGACGACAATGGCACGAGAAAACTATTTTTCTAGGAGTATTGAGACGTTGCAGCCGTGCGCAGAAATCTATTAAATTGAATAAGGCATTGTTTTTATATAATTCCTCTCTGCGATCATACAAAGAGAAATTATTTGTTTCCATAAATGACGGATTTTCCTTTTTCAAGTATTTGGATTATAACAATTAGTATATTTAGATCTGCCACGTTTAAATAACGTTTTAAATCCGTACTTTATAAAAATAGAGAAAGGAACAAAAGTATAAAATACGTATATTTGAATGCTATTTAAATTGAAATGCTATTTTCTAATATTAAATCATAACGAGTCGGTGTTAATGAGAAAAATTAAACAAAGATGAAAAGTATGTTGAAATTTCGTTCGTAAAATCTCATTTAAATAACAATGTTTTAAAGGATACTAGATTATAATGTTAACCATGTTATTTAAATAAGTGGTATTTTACGAAAGTACGCGATAAATTCATTTAATTTGTAAGAGTAATTCTAAAACTTTTTGTACGCAATTAAATTTCACTGCGCGTTGGAGAGATTTTAACAATGATTATTTAACAAAACTAATTCATTTATTTTAATTAAATCGTGTGCAAGGATCTCGTTCGAAACGTTGCATTGGAAGATAAATCTTAGTTTATATCGCACGCAAAAATTTAAAAATACGAGATCGATAAAATCGTCGTTTAGGAAAGTTTTTCGAGAAATAAAAAGAATTCCACGATATCTTATCCGTTTGATAAAGCCCGATATATTTCGATCATAACCGTCGTTCATCGGCTTACAAGAAAACTCACGAACGATAAACCATTCCATAAATTATTGGATTGTCTTCGCGGACGCGTTCCCACGTCCTCGACAAGCCCTCGCAAAAATTTATACTCAAAATGTTCGTAGCAGTCCCTCGGTCGAACGAGGGGGTGATCCAAGCGAAGCGGCGCGTGCGAGTAAAGACGAGCTTCGCTTATCGCGACTCCACCGCGAGTCACTCGCGCCGACGTCCAGGCAACTACCGTTAAGCGGCAGCTGCTCTCGGGGTAGGCGCAATAATCCGGGCGGCTCCCGTGAACGGATATAGAGACGGCATTTAAGAAGATTTATCGGCGCGGCGAACGAGAGAGAGAGAGAGCGAGAGAGAGCGAGAGAGAGAGGTAAAAGGACCTTCGAAGCCACGCGATGTCACTCGCTCTCGATCTCGCGAACGCGCACGCAAAGATTCTCCGCCGTCTCCGAGTTTTTTGCCTCTTTTTCCTGCCCCCTTGCCTTTTTTTCGGCGTACCGTAATTTACTTTGATTGACAAATGGACACTCTACCGATATCTACGCCGGCTCTTCTTAGCTACTTGGACGAGTCTACGGCATCGAGCTGAGCTTGATTTATCGAGAGAATACCTATATTGATCGCGGAGCGAGTAATTTTTCTTCGAGTATTTTAAATTGACTTATTCTTACGCGTGAAATATTAGATTCTTTACCCTTCGTTCCGTCCGTATAAATTAGTTCAACTTTCTCGGTTCAATTTAATAGAGGTTGATATCATCGATGTAGAAGTTTCCTAACTAAACATTCGATTGATTCACGCAAGGTTAAAAATTACCATGGATATCGAACGTTGACGACGAATAATCGATGTTTGCCTATTCTTTCGATCGATCTTTCCTTTCTCCATTGGAATAACAAAGCTCGAGTTTTATATGAAACTGACAGGTGTTTGCTCGTTAATTTACACGCGAGTTTTTATTTCCACAGCTTCGTAGATCTCTCTCTCTCTCTCTCTCTCTCTCTGTCTCGTTACAAACAAAAATAATTATCCGTATTACAAATCGAAACACGAGCGAGGAATGTTGGTAATTTCTCTATTAACGATAAAGTAACGATTATTCACAGCTATACGCCGAGAGTTGCGTTTAATTTATATTTTTAGATAATGACTACATTCCTAGGAGTATTATTGTATGTAACTGTACTTAAACATTATATATAATGTTTTACAAAGCGCGCATTGGAAAAACGATTGGTATACATTTTCCCAAGCAGTCAATCTCATAAGCGCGTGTATAATTACCCACTTTATAAATTGCGAAATACCTCGGCGATTTCTCGTTCCTCTTATCTATCTAAGCATCTCTATTATACTAATCGTACTCCGACGCATTCGCAGTTCCCTAGAAATATTTTTACGCGACGCCAAAACGCGCGCGAGCTCGAAAAGAGGTTCCCTCGAAGGTCCTGGGAAACCGATCGACGTCCTCTCCTCGCGCAACAACGGAGAAGCGCATCGGACGTTCGCGGGACTGCATTACAAAGAACCGCGCGATGCACTTTTCGAGCGCGATGATTACTATGTTTCTTCCGACAAATCACTTAACGATTGAAGTTTAAGAAAATATCTGAATATCACTCATTAGCCTTGGTAAGTATTGTATCGAATTACCGAGCGATGCTTTTCTCTCTATCGTCGCGATATATCTCACTGTGCAACACCGACGAATAATAGGTTATTTCTGGGATCCGAACGATTGCAAAATAAAAGGTTGGAATTAATTTGGGCATTACCGGGTAATCTTTATTTCTTTTTTTATGTTTTTTTTGTTTCTTTTTCCTTTGTTTCGTGCGTTTCATAAAGTTGTAAGCCTCGTTACCGAAGAGAACGAAAATTCGAAAAAAAATCGAATAATATCATTCATTAGGACCTGTAAGCATTATATCGAATTACGATCGATTTTGCTTTTCACGATGAACGATAATAATCGAATACGCCACCTCCTCTACGCTGGGTACGAACATACCTAAGCGTATTAAATTTATAAAAATCAATTCATTAAATAATGTATGATTAAACATAATTCAGATGTATTTCGTCTTAATCATCCGTCGGAGTACGAAATTTCGGTATCCTCCTTTACGTAAAGTATTTATTATAGAAATTTATAAATCGAATGAAAAAAAATGTTAATTTCGTTCGCTTTCGAAAAATTAAAAAAAGAAAGTTTCCGTTTAAATAAAATTTTTTTTAACCGTTTGCAATTATAAAAATTACAAATTTAAGGGCAAATTATACGTTGTAGTAATTTCGAGCTTTGTCATGGCCATTAAGTCCAGTTATAAATTAATATTCGTCGGTAAGTACGGAAAAAAAGAAAAAGAAAATGAAAAAAACAAATAAAAAAACAAAGTGTGTAATTATCATGAAACGTCGCGCAATAATAAACGCTCCAAATTTTGAAGAAAAACTCGTTTCGCCGCGTCCGCGTATAATGACTCGGTACTTCTTCAACGAGAACGGGGTTGAAAATAAGGGGGTTAACAAACTATCGTACATCATTCGCGCGGGAATCGGGACGAGAGCCAAAGATATTTTTATACCCGCGTCAATTAAGTTTTAAAATCGAGTCTACGGGTCCGATGTTACGATGAATCAAAGTCAACGAAACGTTGTCGCAGCTGATACTCGCGATTCCCCGTAGCTCAAACTTTCTCGCGCGCACGCGTGATTCTTGCGCGCGTGCGTGCGTGCGTGCGTGCGTGCGTGCACGCATGCTCGATGATACACAGTCGTTACTCCGTTCGGTAGGTCGTTGTATCGGTGGCAATTACCAGGAGGTTCGGCACCAGTCGAACGTCGATCGGACGCTGGCGGTTCCCGATTTATATCGAGTCGGTTATTAACAACGAACCGGCGATCGATTCTTTCGACGACCGTCCTTAAGGATACATTTCGATCGGATGCTCGGTCTTGGGTTCAAATTTCACGATTCCGAAGTCAACTTTCACTCGGTCGATGCGTCCACTCGAGTTACACAGCGAGAGAAATTTCTCGACGTAAAAAAATAAGAAATTTGACTTTTCGAGGTAACAATTATAAATCAGAATGTTTCGGGATTTCGCGCGACCGATCGATTCGAAAAGCAATCGATTTATTCCTAACGAGGCTTAGCTTATTTATTAATTTTAAATTACGAGACCTTATTATTAGCGGTAACGGTACAAGTCTCCGACGCGATAATTATTTAAAAGTCTTATTTACAACGCCCCGGAGTTTCGGAAGTTACGATGTGAGAGAGTTGTCAAATGTGCGCGCGTAGAAATTATTATATATTTGCTTTCGAAAACTTTGTGTTCGTTTCGTTATTTACGAGCACCGACGCGTAAAAAAATTAACCGAGAAATAAATCCGTAATCGATAGTGTACCCTTCATTGTTCCATTTTAAATACAGCGAGATTTATGATTTCGATCCGAAATTATACGAAATTATACGCCTGAAATATAATCATTAATTCTAGGGAAAGAAAAGCTTCCATCGAAGATAAATGTAGTTGGCGTGCGCACAAAGTAGCGAATTAATTACTTTCGCTACGTGTACGCGTGCGTACAAAGTCCGCGTGGAAGATCGACGGTTACGTTACCGTTATGCCCGCGATCACCGAATCACGAGAAAGTTTTCGGTCCCGAAATCTAGAGTGTCGCGCTCGACGCAGGAATCGGAATTTATTGGCTCCGCTCCCGGGCTTTTTGGACACGTGCGTGCGCTCTTCGACGGGGTTCCGCGACGACGAGGCCCGGATGCACCTACCGAGAAGAAGACGTAAATTCGAGTATCGGTAATCCGGCAAAACCGGCTGGCGGAGTTTTCCAGGACTCGGTCGCTGGATTTTATCTTTTTTATCTTAATACGACCGTAAGCTTTTTATAGAATCGTATTTAAATTAAATTTTAATTTTAATTTCGATCTTATCTTGATTTTCATTAAAACTTTTATCGAGTCAAATTAGAAACTGACAAATTGGAGGGAAGGTGTCGTCGAGTCTTCGAATCCCCGGAGCGTGTTTACTTTAACGGCTTGGCTTTGCGGATCGAACGAGGAGGAGAGGAAAAAGACGTTTCTCGTTTCTCCTTTCTCGTTTCTCGTCTCTCGTCTCTCGTCTCTCGTTTCACGTTTCGCGTTTCGCGTTTCGCGTTTACGGCCCTTACGTCGCGCTCCCGCGAACTCGGGCAACGAATAGAGTTAATAAATTCGAGTGGTCGCGAGCACCGATGACCCGGATGTAAAACAAAGGACTCGACCCAATTCCGCGCATAATGAATCGACGCACGCGGCGCGTCCTTAATCCGTTGCAGTATCTTTCGAATTAATCGATGTCCCGGAGTACAAAGCCAACAGCCAAATGCCAAAATCGAGCTGGATCTTGCTATTCGGGGCGCTATAATGCACGCGTCCAGGCGGAGGTTCGACGCCGGTGTAATCAGTTACGCCGCGCTGATTAATGATCCTCGCGACTTTCATCGTTCCCATCCCCCCGTAAGCTTTTCTAGAAGATTCACGACTACGAGCCTCGAGTCGAGCGAGAGATATACGAACGTCGGACTGTCGGCGAGTCTCACTTTTTCCCCCTTTTTTTCCTTCCGGAGGCCGTCCGCTCCAACGACTGCGCGAGGAATTTAATTTACTAATTTAAAAAGAGAAAGGGAAAGGAGGGAAAGGGACGGAGAAACACGCACTTCGCTAATTGTCAATAAGCTTCGCGCATAACGGGGACGCGCAAAAAATTTAAACCGACCAAAACATCTTCCACGTAACTCTTTTACCTTACTGTGAAATACGACGAGCTCGGTCGATGAATATTAATCGATTTATCCGAGATTAGTAACGTCGCTCGCTCGTTTAAATTACGTTCGAAGACGCTTCTTTCGAATTTTCGATCATTCGCGAGGTCGACGCGGCGATCGCAGCTTATTTATTCATCGAGCTGCACGAGCGAATTCCGAAGGAACGAGAAATTCTCGGTGTATCGTACGAAGGCTGAATTTTGGACGCGGAGCACTTTGGAAATCTCTGGAACGTCGGAAGGAACCGTTACTCCCGCGTCGACCCTCCGAGAGCGCCTGTATCGAAAGCTTCGCGGATGCGTCGAATTATCGCGAAAGGCCTGGACCGGGAGAGACGCGAGGCCTCGTCGTCACCACGGTCGGAGCGTCTTTTTCAGACTCGGCGATAAGCCTCTTTTCGCGAGCGCGCGCGCTAAAAGCTCGAGTAATAAATGCCCTTCGATATCCCTGGCGCGGATACCTCGGCCCACCTGGCGATAAACGCCGGATCGCGGTCGAGCATAGTTATTATTATTATGATTATTATTGTTATTATTATTGTTGCGATATCCCCCCGCATTAAGAATTCGTTCGCGCCGCCAAAGATGGAAATCTCCGGTGGCTCTCGCGCGCGTATCGCAACGAGTTCGTTATCTCCGACGAAAGAACGGGGGGCGGGAGGACAAAGGGAGAGGCGAAATTTACAAGACCGCTGCAGCGGACTCGAAAGGATCGCCTTCGGTAACGAAGCGCAGCGCACCCACGGAGGAAAAGGGGACACGCGCGAGCGAACGAAGCGCGAGATAAAGGGCAGATAACGAGCGACGAGAAGAGAAAGGGGATAGGGAAGGGGCTGATGCCTCGCGCTTTAAAATATGTGTCGAGCGAGATCGTGTTACCGCGAGGAACGGCTAAAGCATATAAATCGAGCTCGATGCATTGTTGGGCGCGATTCTTAAGCGGTCCGATGATTTTTCACGCGATCGTTCGAAAATATTTTTCAGCCACGGTTTTTAATGGAATATTTCGATCGTTGGATGGTTGGATCGTTGGATCGTTGGATCGTTGGATCGTGGGTACGTCGTGCCTCGACTGCGCGGCGATCGCCGACATTTTTCATTCCTGTTTCCTTTGGAAATCGAGCCTGCCGATAACAGGATACGAATTCTAAGTAGATTCGCCGTCGCTCCTTTTATCTTTTTTCTCCGGACCGTTGACGCGGATTTTATATTTTATTTCGCGCCGCGCGTGAATTCGTCCCACACCTTTGGATCGATGGGAGCGCAATAACGCGAAACCAGTTCCAACCGATTATTACAGCCGCTGCGAAAAACACGAGAAGCTCGATCGACTCGAGATAATATTCGTAATTTCTAGCGAGTGCGGAGCCGATCGAGAGCGAATCGTTTCCCGTTAACCGTCGGTTCTAGTTCTCACGGAAGCGAGCGACGCGCTCTTATCCGGATCGGGTGAGGAATAACTCAATTTTCGGACCATATTTAGCGCCGGTCGATCGCGCCCAACGAACCGCGACGGTCGGCCAGTAATCCACGCGATCGCGGCCTCGAAGCGCGCAACTGGAAATTTACGTAATAGCCGGAGGAGGTGGCGGAGGTGTAGGAGGTGGAGGAGGTGGAGGAGGAGGAGGCGGTCGGGGTAGGAGGCCGGGAATCCCGCTTACTTTGTCCGTCGTGCGTAGCGAGACGCAACCCGGGCTCGTGACCCCGAGGAGAAAGAGAGAGAAGCGGCGGTTGCAGCGCTGATTGACGAGCGGCGCATGGAGTCACTGCGAGCGAGCGAGCAATAAAGCACGTGCGCGCATGAGCGAGAGAAACACCTGCCACTCCTCCTCCTCCTCCTCGTCCTCGTCCTCCTCCCCGTCTCCTCCCCCCCTCGTCCTCCTCCCCTCTCCACCCCTCGTCTCCTCCCGTCTCCTCCCGTCTCCTCCCGTCTCCTCCCGTCTCCTCCCGTCTCTTCCCGCACTCCGCTCTTTTTGCGTCCCTCTCGCCTCTCCTCGCTCCTACACTTTCTTCCTCTCTCGCTCGGCGTTTTGTTACCCACTACATATATTCGCCTTTCTTCCGAGGCTGCACGCTCGTTTCTTATCTTTTTCTTCCTTTTCGCCGACTAATTTTGTCTTTTCTTTGCCTTTTCTTCTTAGAGGAGACCTTCTCCCTCTCTCGCTCTAGCCGCTCGGGCTTTGTTCGCCTCTTTTTTAAACGGTCGTCCGTCTCCTTTCGCTGGCGGGCAGACGCAAAGGGCTGCACCGAAGTCCTCGGGGGGCGTTGATACATTTTTGCTCTTTCTTTATTCGCTTCTTTCGACTTGGAATCGCGATCCGAGGCTAGAGGTGCATCCGCGAAGAAACTGCACGGAAGACGGATATCTCGGAGCAAAAAGTGCTAGATCGCACGCTTAGCGATTCGCAATGTAATTTACACTTTTTAATCTCCGTCGATTGCATTAAAGTAAGCGACCTTTTTCAAGCTTTGATCGTTACGCGTTGAATCGTGCCCTGCGTTAGAAAATTTACCAACTGCTAAACGGATAGCTTTTTGACCGAGGATAGGAAAATAATGGCGAGTCATGTTAGTTCTTAAAAGTTTGCGTTATTTTTTGCGCTATATTTACAATCTGCATGCTTCCTGCACCTCGTATAAAAAACGATAAAAATTTTTCTTTGCCAGCTTCGGTTGCTTCCAACCTTTTTTCACTCGACTGCAAAGGAACTTCGGAGTAAAATTTATAGCGACTACGCAATAAAAATTCATCACATATTTATGTATTTTTAACTTGGCTACTTTCGGAACGCTGCATTACTCGACGGTACGGTAAAATTTATCGCGATATATAATTATTTTCGATAAACAATGGTATTGATTACAATAATAGGCATAAAATGTTCCTAAATTGGAATGTCGTACCATTACCTTTGTTTTAACCGTATTTGCGATTAGAATATTCGTTTCGCGCGTGCATATAAAATACGACGCTTCTAACTTTTGCAGGTATTTTTATTTATACGTTAATTTGTACCGATTCCGATCAATTTCATTTAAACGATTGGTCGCATCGAAATATTTACCGTTTATCGCGTATTACGAATTTCATTTTTGATATCTCCCATCGAATTAAAATGCCAAACACGAAAATATTTTTTTCCAACGAAAGTGTCTCTCAGAAAATTGTATAAAATTTTGATTTTTCACACGTATTATACCAAGTATTAACTTTTTATTCGATCGCGATATCCAATCTAATGTACGTCAGAAAAATTTTAAAACTTTTATCAGTGTTTTTTTAGAAACAATATAAACATTACGAAGAAAATTTTATGCAATTTTTCGTGAAAATTAAACGTAGTTGATTACGGTAGACGTTTTTTGACGTGCTTATTAATTACCAAACGAATGGAAACGAAAATCCGCACAATCGGTATATTTAAGGTTTGAGGCGAGATTCAATATTATCGATATAATTCTACGATATTCTAGTTTCTTATATACGATACGAACAATGCTATCGTCCATTCCATTGTTAGAGATGAAACATAGTTTGCAATTTGTATCGCTGTAATTACAGTTCTAATAACAACTGCAACGAGTAATACAATATTACAAATATTATTTTCCGAGCTATGACGGGGGATTCCAAGTTTTCAATTGTATTCACGACAAAAGCTAATACACAATCGCGATCGTAGTTCGCCGATTCTCTTTATTTGCTCGGGGAAACTTTCCATCGCGCGATACGAACCAATTGCATCGAATCCAAGAAAAGGACGAGTCGGCGATTCTCGATCCCAGGCTCTCGATCACCGAACCGACTGCATCGCAATCGCGGCGAGTCGTCGTTCGCGCTTTAAAGTAATCAGCCAGGACTTCGTTCTTTGGACAACATCCGCGGGGTTCGAAGCCTAGACCCGCGAAGCGCGTACGCGTATAATTAACCGATCGATCGTACAAAATCGTAGCGACAGTTACATCGATTCGGCTCGCGTTTCGATCCGTCCGCCCATTCCCCGATTCCCCGGGTAAGATCCGTCGGCCCGATACGAATCTCCCGATGATTTCGCGAACGGCGAACAGCGGGAAAAAGGGCGCCGCTCGAGCGCGAACGCATTATGCAAATCATCCGGTGATTCAGCGGACGAGAGGCCCGCGCTCCCCATACGGCGCTCGAGAGTGAGCCGTAATTCAGTCGTAATTCAGCCGTAATTCAGCCGTAATTCAACCGTAATTCAGTCGTAATTATTCAGCGACGGCCCCGAGCTCGTATACACAACGCCGCGCTCGTTACGCGGGTTTCTAGGTACTCGCTGCCCCCGATCGGGTGCTCGTACCCGCGCTCGTACCCGCGCACGCGCACGCGCTCGTCCTTTTACGGGGGCGAATTCCATCTGGCGCGCGTACCTCTCTTTGTTTTCCGCGGCGCGACGAGAGGGGACAGGCTTTTTTCTCGTTACGCTTCTCTCCCGGAGATTACTATAATTACGCACTGGAGAGTGGGCGCTCTTTATTACGCCCGAGGAAAACAGACGCGGAACGGAGAGACACTCGCGGTCCAGCCGCTGCGGATCCTCCGAGACGTCCCGGCTGTCTGGATCCCGGCGCGTACGTCCGACTGCTTTGAATTATTTAAACCAAATGGAAGTCTTTAGCGCGTTAAACGCGAGTGACCTCGCGCGATACGAGCCGAGCGTTTCGAACGAGCATTAACGTCGAGCTAAACGTTCCCCCCTACCACCTCCCACCGCCCTCGTGTCTTTTCTTTTTATTTCCGTCCGAGGAAGACTCCGCTAGGTGAATAATGTCCCGGTGCTCGCTTCGTGTGGACGCGCTTCGTAATTAATCCACCGGAGTCTTTTCCGAGAGCTCGAATACGTTTCGATAACGAACCAAAGTAACGGAGAAGAATTTGAATTCTAGCCGATGGTTTCACGATTCACGACAACCTTCCAACATACGTAATTTTTTTAAATATAAATTCGAGGTCTCGCCGAGAACCCAATTCAATACCGAATTTAATAAAATCTTCTCCGAGAGTTTTATTTCAAGGATCGACTCGATCGTCGTTTTCAAGCTCGTAATAAAATTAGTTTCGAGGAAAAAATCAACGATAAAATCCGGATTAAAACAATCGATAAAACGATAAAAGGTACGAAAAACCGAGGAGGCCTCGTTACCAGAACCTCGAATTTAAAAGTTGATCGAGCTAATTTGCAGGAGCAAAAAGAACTCAGTTTTCGCTCTTCGTAAGCGCGAGCAAATATAAAAAATAATTTTTCTCGCTTTAATATAATCGTTAATTCACGTGAGAAGCTTCACAAAACAACGAAGCGTCCCGCGATAAATCTGAAAATTAATGGACGCGCGCACGAAAACTCTGGCTTTTGAGAAAGATAAGGCGAAATGCATGTAGGTACGCGCGTAATCTGCGGTCCGATCTTGCGAAACGCGCGCCATCGGATATCTTCATACACGGGTACAAAGCCCAAAGCCGAGCGCGGGTTAAGGGAGAGAAAAAGGATAAGTATTTCGGCGGCCTTTTAGAGGTTTCTCGCCGTATAAATCCGGCTTAATTGCGCGGCGAGTTTGCGCGGCGAGTTTGCGCGGCGAGTGCACGTACCTCCGACCAGCGTTCGCGGGAGATAAGGACGGGCGGAGGCCGATGCAGAGACGGACGTTCGATCGTCGCGGTGAGTCCTGGATCGTAGGACGGGGACAGGGTCACGCAGGTGTACCTGGGACGGAAAAGGGAGGCACGCGCTCGGTCATTCGAGTTCCTGAGCTGAGTTCCCTGCGACCGATTGAATTTCGAGCTCCCGGGGGCTACGGCGGAAGCTGAAAATTCATCGCGAGGAGACGCGGACACGCGATCGGACTTTTCCTCCTCGGGTCCGGGAAGCCTTAGGAATCCTCGGCTGTGCTACGATTGATTTCCAAGTAGTGCCTCCGTAATTGTTCTCGGAAAGTCATATATCTCGCGAGTTTCGAAATTCATTTGCATTTAAATAACGTAATTTAAATGTTGTTTCAAGTCGGAGAAGATATACACTTTTTTTTCTTCCGCAACGAGGAAAGATTTTTGAATAAATAAATGTAATTATACAAAATACCGCAGATTTAATAAATTATGCAATTTCAGCGGACTTTGCATTCGTTCTTATATAAATGTAATACCTGCTAATGCATCGTTAATTTAAAAAGTGTGTATCCTTGCGACGCGCTTCTCCTCCTCCGCGAGGACTACCGAGGATAACTTGCATGCTTCGATAAGACTTACGAAATTAACGCTCGTTCGTAAAATCAACGTTTACGAAAGCGTGTAATTTTTTGCGATTCTCGTCCGCGCGAATTAGAATTTGCTCGATGTAAGCGTCGCGTTGGAAAGCGCTCGTATATTTAATAAATAATTAGCATCGCGTTCGCGAAGTCGGAGCATCGTCTCCGAGGATCGTCTCCGAGGATCGAGTTCGAGCGTATAAATAATCATTGATTTTTTCGAGATCGTTGCTCGATGAAATTAGTCCGTTTTTACGGAGTGAAAAGTTAAAAATAAAGGAGGTATCGGCCGCGAAAGAGGAAGAATGACGAGCGAGTTGTTTGGAGCGAAGGGTCTAAGATGCTCACGAGGATTATTACGCGGGTCTAAGAAGAGGTAATTAACGAGGAGAAGCGGCATCGGGAGCGGGGAAAAAAGCAGATATAAGCCGATATAAGCCGATATAAGCCGATATAAGCCGATATAACGTAGGAGGCGCCTCGGGGTTCGGTCGAGGAACGGAGGAATCGGTTTTGATCGGGAGGAACGCGCGGCTCGCGTCTCGCGTCTCGCGTCTCGCGTCTCTCGTCTCTCGTCTCGCGTCTCGCCACTCTCGTCTCGTCGCCGAGTCTATCCTCGTAACTCCGAAGACTCGAGGGAGATCGCGAGGCGCGCGTGCCGACTCATTACGCTATATTCTTCTCTATCGGCAGTCGGCATCCGGCGGTTATACCCCCGGCCAGGAACGCGGTAATTGATGACACGATTTATTAAATGTCGCTATGTTAATGGCCGGCACCCGTTCGGAGTCGGGGGCGCATGCGCCTCTTCTCCCGGGGTGATTAAAGATCTGTTCGAATTGAAATCCGCGCGCGCGTTCGCGTGTTTGTCCCCATCTCCGAGGCGATCGATTTATATTAACGCTGCTTTAATTAACTCCCGATGAAACCGGTCTCGCCGACGAGCGTAAAGTACACGCGCGCACGCGCTGCGCGTATTTGCTTTTTGCGCGACTCTCTCCTCGGCTCTCCTCGGCTCTCCTCCGCTCTCCTCCGCTCTCCGCCGCTCTCCGCCGCTCTCCGGGACTGGCCTTCGTTCTATTGAATTCCTATTGAATAATGCCCGCGCGCGCAAAGGAGGAAGGCACTTTATTTTCTATTTACGATCGTTTCTCAAATGTCCTTAATCGCTCTTTAATCCTGAACGCTGAGGCACCTCAGCGCGAGCACCGGGACGCGTCTTCGTATGAATTATGGCGGCTCGGGAGTAATTGCGTTATTGTGGGAACGAGAGGCGGAGACTTTGTTTGCGCTTACACGGAGATGAAAATAAAAGGCGATTAGCATAAGTGATTCGAATGATTTGTATGTAAGTGTTATATGGGAGATAAGGAAAATTACTCGGCATCGGCATAACGTGTTTTGGTAAAATTTACCAAACGCTTTGCTTATCGATATGCAAATCAGACTCCTCGCGCATAATCTTTAAAAAACGGACGAGGAGATTTCGTACGAGGAACGCGGAGGCTTTAATTTATACGCGTATTTATTTTTTTAAATAAATTTAAATTAATTAAGATTATTTAATTCGTGTTTACGAGGTATTCCGCGGAGCGTAATGTTTAAAACGAGTTTCGTTACCTAGATTAAAATTGTAAAATAATTATAAAGCGTATTTCAGATATATAAATCCGCGCACGCGTATAAAATTCGTAAAATAGGTTTCCGCTCGGTAACGAGATACGACCCGATCGATATCGTTCGTTTCGCTCGCGTATATCTCCGTAGGCGTCGCCGTTACGATCCGCTAACGATACAATCCGCTAGCGTATTCGGGAAAAAGTAATCTCGGCGATAAGTTCTTCCCCCGCTTTCCGGAGGGCTCGTTGAAAGTAACGGAAGCTCGAGGAGCGAACCCAGGGAGAAAGCCAGCCACGAGTCCGAGGCGTCGAGCGAAATCTGTGTCGCGCAGAAGTCGAGCGAGTTCGAGCGAGTTCGGCTTCCCCGACGCGCAGGTGTTCGCCCGAGTCGACGAGTCCGGGTATCGAAATGCGCAGTGTCCGCGAGGGATGGACCGCCATTTATATTCGTTCGAATACGCTCGCGACGCGTCTTTTGTTCGGAGTAGGGAAAGGTAGCGCCTCGTTTTGCTCGCGTTCCCGTCCCGGCGGCCCTCGAGTAACGGCCACGAGGCAGTGGAAGACTAAAGGAGAGAGCCGCGGGCGATTTTGGTCCTTGCTCGATCATTTACGAATTGTCGTAACGTCTCTTCGTTGCGTCATTACGCGCGCACGCGATTAAATCTCGAAAAAAAGCATTCGAAGAGCGAACCTCGATGTACGATTATTAATTATCCCCGTGTAACGCAATACTTTACGTCACGCGCAAAGAACGCAAAAAAGAACGAATCAAATTGCTCGTCGGGCTCTCCTTTTGTTCGGGCCGCAAACCTTTCGTCTCCGTTTATTTTTTACATCCTCGTCTTTATTTATCGAGCACCGAGACTTTATTTTCTCCTTGGCGCCAGGTTCGATCTTCCGGGCCCTTTTCGTGCCTTCCCCGTGAATAGCACCGTGGACCATTTTCCGTGCGATCCCTCCACTGTCCCCCATCGAAATTCCCCTCGTTGTTCGATCCGACGAGGACGCGAATCGCTTGGGCGTAACAGGTTTTATGCTTCAGGGGCTGGGACGACAACCCGAGGGTTCGAGGGATCGCGCGGTTGCCTGTAACAAGGCGTAAGCGCGCCCCGTTCTCCAGGGGGCGGGAAGCTAACCAAACGCGCACTCGACGAGAATCCTTTGACCGAGAAAGAGAATTTATCCGCACGAACGAACGACGACTGCTCCCGCGGTGGATCGGAGGCTGAGCTTACGCGCGATGCGGTGGATCCAGTTTGTCGGGAGCGGTTTTCTCTCCTCGTTTCTTTTTCTATAGTGTAACACGTGAATTCGGAAATAATCGCTGGACCGGTACTCCCGTAGTTTCGGGATTATCGTCCGGTATTCGTCGGGATGCGCTACTCGGTAGTAAATTCGATCTGCCTTTCGAGATCGTATATCCCGCGAGGCTAATTAGAAGAGGCTTCTTACCCGACGAAGCGACGGACGATTCGAACGAATCGATAAACGAGGTTGTAAACTTACGGGAATAATCGTAACAATGGTTTCTCGGAGCGCGTCTCGTTCGCCTCGTTCCACCGCCCACAAAAATACATCGAGCGTGTTGTTTCAATTACGGCTTAGCGGCGCTACGCCCTTGATTTATACCCGCGTGCACGCACGCGACGTCCGACGCGGATTTCAACGAGATGAAACGGCAGCCATGCGAGAATTTCGATTCGATCGAACGAATCGGAAGGAGAGAGAGGGAGCGGGAGAGGGAGCGGGAGAGGGAGAGGGAGAGGAACGCGAGACGATAGCGAACCATCGGCGTGTCGCATACGCCGCGGAATGTCGTCGTGCGTTTGACTCGCGTAGCCGACATCTGGCGGCGTCAGATTGGCGTGTCGCTTCAGAAATGCCAGCCCGAAGCGTCGCCGTGGTAAGAAAGACTTCAAGTCCCGAGGGGCTGCCGAAGAAAATCCGCAGGAAGTCGACGCATTATTATACGGCCTCGGGATGCCGCATGCAAAAACGAGTTATGGCCGCACTCCCGACTAACTTTAGCTGCCCTTTTTACATCGCGGAATGCGCCCAAGAAAGTTTTCTATCGAAAGCGTGTGGAATTGCGTAAAGGAAGTTTTTGGGATCTGCACCTGCTTACCAGGGTTAACTCGGTGGGATTGTCCAAGGGACAAGTGGAAATTAAATATTCTCCGTTGTTTCTCGAACGCTCCTCGTAAATATTTTTGCTCGATTCTTCGATCCTTTTGTTTTATCCCTGCGCGAAATCAGGTCGCTCCTGATTTCAAAAGATTATCCACACGTTGTTTTAAATATGGCGAAGAACTAATTTTCTTGTGCACGTTCGAAACGAGGTTACAAGTTGCGATAAAACTGTGAGTTCGTAAACTACTTGCGTAATCTGCGTATAAATTATTTAAAAATACGACCAGTTGTACGATTTCGTCGTAATGTACCCTTCGAAAATTGAATTTCATCAAGGAACGACCTCATTAGTCATACATTAGTGACATTTGCAAATCGCGTGGCAAAGTTACAGATCGTATAATTTTGTTTTTACTCGACTAATTAACTAACCAGATGTGCCGGCCTTTAAGTTAATGGTTGGATTTACGCTGTCTTAATACGTAAGTACAAACAGCACCAGGAAATTAGTTTTGAATCGGAGCGCGAAGTTTCTTTTGTAAAGTTCCACTCAACTGCTGAAAAATCCTTAGAAACCGACATCGGCGCGATGTCGGAATAAAAAATCGGCATTCCAAAAGTCATTTCCTGTCACGCGCACAATGACTCCGAAAAATCAGCACTTCCGTACTCCTCGACGCGCGGAGCACATATGCCGAGTCTTCGCTTTCGACTCACCTCCACGAACCTCCAGAAATAAGTCAATTACGGTTCCTCCCGTGAACCCCAAAGAGAAAAACAAACTACCAGCCGACGTTGCTGATACACCTTACCGTTATCCCACGCGCGCGCCAATATCATCGCGGCTCCTCCGCGTGTGCCCGGGACGCCTCCGAGGGTGACGAAGAGCGAGGCCCGTTCTCGATCCTCGGTTCCTCAGCTTCCGGTTAGAGGTGCGCAACGATAGACTCCAAAGGCTCTTCTCCTTTTACATTCGGTGCTGCCGCTCCGCTTTCCATTCATCCCGAGAGGCGCGAGGCGATGGGACGTCTGTTCGAGATGCGTCTGTTTGAGATACCTAAGATCTTCGGTAATTTGCCGAATGGATACGATATCGAATGTATTGTATAGGAATACTCGATGCTTAACCAACGCCTCGCTTCGGGCTGTTTTGGTAAGTAATCGGAAACAGAGCGATTACGTTGGTATTTTTTGTGCACCTTTGTATCGAGTGCACGGAAACATCGCAAGGTACCATACGTGAGGTATGGTATTACTTCTCCTTAGCGAAGACGTATTTTTATTATAATCGCGCGCTTCGAGCGGAATGTAATTAAGGGAACTAATCGCGTATCTAAAACTAAGAGACAAGTATGCGGGAGTAAGAGCCAACTTCTCGCGATACCGTTTGCGCCAGAAACGTTATAAATTTGCTTTATTCGTCGGTTGCGAATTTCTTAGGTAACTCGCTTAGTCTAGACGGGGTTTCGCGATGCCCGAGTAAATTACTTGGCGGAATGCGCTTTCGCCACTAATCTTCGGGTGGTTCGCGCTCCAAAGTTAAATCTCCAAAGTTGCATTACTCGCGTACATCCACCGTATCAATTTGTTAACTCGGAGGCAACTCGAAAGAGAAAGAAAGATCAGCATTTAAGCATTAAAATAATCCAGCGCGAAGGCCAAGCGATACCGAAGCGATACCGAAGCGATAGTCGGGTGAAAACTCGGGCTTTCAGAAAAATTACGGCCGTGGTACGCACGCGAGCACAAAGTGCAGCATCTGACCTGCGGAGTGTAGGTCGAGGGCAAACGCGTCTCGGTGCACCTGCCGACGCGTGGCCCTCGGCTCGGATGCCCTGAAATTGGGCTCGCTTCCTTTCCCATCGTCCTCGCGTGTCCTGGGAATCTTTCGCTTCTGCTCCTCGGATAATGCCGAAATGCAATTACGCTTCTTGTGGAACGACGACGTTACGCGACTACTTTTCGACTCTCGGTGCGGACGCGTCGAATACTTTTACGAAATCGTGCCACGATTTATGGATCTTACGAATGGCTGGTACTTTTGCGAGGCTGAACGGCTTCTTGGATTCCGATGTGGTCCGCGCATCCCGTCATGCGAAATGTAACGCTCGATGGCCGATAATTTTGTAATATTAAAGTAATTGGTCTTCGATGAGTCGAAGTTTCTTTTACTTTTTACCACGATTTTTTTTCACCACGAGCGGTCAATCTAATTTCAGAGATTTACCGAAACATTAATTATTACGAATAGCGGCAAACTTATGTGAAATATTTAATTTTCTAGTTAGGGAAAAAATTATCTTTCGTTCCACGGGTTCCTATCGCCGTTAAAATAAAATTATCGAGTCAGAAATAAATGCAAAATAGACTAATAAATCTTAGTTATTAAGTGAGAAATGGATATGCCGAACAGAGTATCGATTTATTTAAAAAGCTAAACGCCAATTTATTATGTTCTAACAAATATTTATAGCGTTTGAGATCGAGTCAAGGATCGATCGTTGCTAAGCTAACGTTTGTTTAAGTATTTCAATCCGTCTGGAATTATCGATGGTATAAATGTTAACTTAGTTGCAAGAGGTACGTCTAAATTTTATAATTTCCGCTGAGTTATCGATTATAAAAACTTGAAAATCTTCTTTATTCGCCTTTAATTTTTCTCTTTTCGTTTCAGTATCCACTGCACGTATGACAAGCTTTTTTTATAAAGTCAAGCTCGAAAATAAGCGAGCTCGCTTGAAATTTATATGTTATGACTAGCAATCGACGAGTCTTGTACGTTGTAATTAAATTACACTTTTTGTTCGTTCTCGCGCAAAGTACGATAGCATTCGTAAGAAATATATATAATTTAACGATCTTTCTTTTAAGCTACCGATGCTTTTATATAAATGCAACGCAATGCCGTTCGGCGCAACAAATAGTATTAATCGTTACGATTACAACAAATAATACGTAATGCTAACGAGTATTAACAGTAGGTTTAAAGAAATTCGTATATGCCGAGTTCATCGTTTTAAAGTACTGCGGGACTTCGAAGAAAAAACGTGATAAGTTAATCGCGTTCGAGATTAATTAAAAGTAATATTAAATATAAGACTCTGCCTTTTTAACTAAATTAATATATGTGTATCGAGATACATCAACGCGCGTTTTCAATTGTTTTTTTTTTCTTTTTTATAAATATCTGATAAATCTTTACGCGGTATTTAAAATGATTAGCTCTGATTAAATTTTGATCGTTAAATGTCGCTGTTATTCGATGAGAAAATACGTTACAACCGCTACGGCAATTTTAAAAATAATATAAAATGAAATCGAATCGAACGAGGCGATTTTAAATAAAATTTAATGGCAAGAAAAATATTTACACGTCGGTATTAAAAATGGCATAGTTAAATATTTTCGAATGTGGTTTTACGTTAAGTACAGACTCAGCCCAGCGAAGAATGAACATTGTATTGCACGCGTATGGTAGAGAAAGTAAAAACCAAAGAGATAATGGCTCGAATGAACGAACGCACGAAGAATGAACAGGCATATAATGTACAGTGAGGTGTAGAGGATAGCGGATTTAATCTGGCTACCTGAACTGAGAAGTTACCGATGCGAAAATATAAGATAGTAATTTAAGATATTTTTGTAAACATATAAAGAAACTCGAGTGAAACGAGATTTTGTATAAAAATCTTATCCGTAAATTGATTAGTAAAATGTAAAAATCAACTCGACCAGGGAATAAATTTTTTGAATTTTAATAAGTTCTCGATCCAGAACGGCTGTTTATTCAAATCGTTTCGAAAAGCTACATTAAGCCGAAGCAGAAGCAAAATATGAATTTTGACAGCTTAATATTACATTTTATTAAGTCAACCACGGTGGAAAATTTTATTTAAATGTTACGCGTTCTATAATATTATGTAAAAGATATTTACCAAGCTTTCCACAGAAAATATCTTTCTATTTTACGATGCTGTATCCGAACTATTGCTTATTTTCATAAATTTCAAATCGAATAAATAAAGGATGTACCGTATACAAATTCTATCTTGGATTATTTACGAATATAAAGCGATTCGCGTTCGGATTAAACGATAAATTATTATATTAAATTTTCTTAAAGGGTTTTTAATAAATTATATATTTTTAAATTTTAAACTGTAAGTTACGCAATATGTTCCCAATTTCATTCCAGAACTACGGATATTTGTATCGAAATACGAGCCATAAAAATTGGAAATACCCGAATAAAATCGCGATAGAATTTTATATTACATTTTTGTATTATTATTAACCCAGGCGTATCATCGATCTCGAAAAATATTATAAAACATTAATAGCTACATTAAATTATACGGTCAGATTTTTTTGGGCAAGTTGCCTTTTTAAAGTTTTTTAAGTAATCGATAGTCGGACAAGTTTCATTTGTCTCTCGCAATCTTATTTCGCGAGAAGTCATCGTTACCGTAACGAAAATTAAGCGAGATAGTTATGCGAACGACAAAAACCAATTTGGCCTCGATCAAAATCAACTCCATCAACGCGAATAATTTACTGTACATATTTACTTTCGTTCTCGTTGAGAATCTATTCTTGGTCGGACGCGGTTAAACGTCGATCCGTTATCGTTTCGTAAAATCTAAACCCGACGTAAAACTTATTGTGTCTGCGACTCGAACACTTTCACGATATTTTTCGTGAATCCGAAATAAAAAGCCTATAAAGCATCGAATTTTTGTTGGGCGATTTTTATTGCCAAAAATAGAAGAAGGAATCGATGATTCCTACGGAGTTAATCTGGTATAACGGCGACTCGATGGCGATATCGCAGGTATTCGATCAGACGCGCGGAAAGGAGAATATCCGACGTCGACGTCCGATGATTTACTCCAGCGTTCTCGTAACGAATCTATTAATTATTTATGGGGTTGCGAAACGTATTTAAGGAACGCCGCGGGGAACTCGCGCACGGTCACAGCCATTTGGCTTTTTTAAAAAAGCTCCCCGACAGTTTGTGCCTTACACGACGGCGAAACGTCTTCCCCTTCTCAAGGAAGGGATCTTTCGATCCACGCGTGAGTCCCCGTATATTCGGCAAAAGATGTCTTTCGTAAATCCTTATTTATGGAGCGTGGGAATCTTGAGATGCGGCTATTCAGTCTGGGCTGTAACAGTTTTCTTCCCTCCGTGGAAAAAATCGATTGAATTATTGAATAGGGGCACGAAAAAAACGTGCGTTTCAAAACTTTCAAATTGACCGAATTATTGATTTTACGATTCGATAAATATAGTTTTTATTTGTTATCCGATGAAAGAAAATTGAATCGTTGAATAAAGTATTCGTTCGCATGCTACTTTTATTATTATTTTTTTTTTTATTTCTTCGTTTCTTTTTTCTCTCGTTTTATTGCGAGATTTTACGCGACGATGGAATGCGTTAAAAATCATCTTAGCCGCGATTTTTCTCCTTTCGCGGTAAGATTTTACCTTACCGTATCATCCGTTATAGAAATTGAACGATTATTTATTCGGTATTTTCGGAATTTTGGAAGATTTTCTGCACACTGTATCTTCTATTCACGCGAGCGATGATTATACAATTATTATTGAAACACGCCTCGAAATCCATATTCTGTTACGAGACACTGTATTATAGAGAGCGAGAAGTTTGAATAACTCAAGGGTGGCGTGCACCTGCACTCGCGTTCAAAAAGAATCCGCACAAAAGAATTTCTCGTTTGGAGAAAAGTTGAAGGAGCTCCGTTCCATACGTATTTACCTCGAGTGCGACATATGGCTCGTGCGAGGGAATTTTTCGAAAGGCGGCGCGAAAGTGATTTCGTTGGACGCGCGGCGAAGAAAAAGGATCGTTTCGCAAATTGAGACCACACCCCTTACCTCGGGCTACCCTTGACCTTGGCTTTCTTTTTCCCGACCGCGGCGTTGCACTTCACGCCCGATCCTATCGATTTTTCTCCCGGCTCCTTTGTTTTTCAACCCCAAGGGGTTGCGCAAATCATCCACCATGTGGCAAATTTTGAAAGAGTTGAGTCATATAATATATAGATTTTAAGCTTAAGACGGTCCCGTGCCTTCGAGTTACGAAAATCTTCGAAGCGAACCAGAAGTTAGCTCTTTTCTTAGCGTAATGGTAAGAACATGATTCTTAAGAAAAGCTGCTAAGTCGTAAGAGTTTCCTCTCGGTCGCAATCTTCTCGTTTGAGACTGGAAAGTCGTTGAAACAAGCGCACGTTAAATAAAATCCAAATATACGTTGAAAGTGCAAACGGTAGTTTTCTTATACATTTTGTATACAGCCTGGAAAATAGAAACATCCTCGTTGTAAAAATAACGAATTACGCAAAAAGGAAGCGCAACTTAAACAGCCGCGAGCAAACAGTGTAAATTTCTCTCTCGTGCTCGGCTTGTAAAAAAAACTCGACGTTGTAATAATCCCGTATCCGAGCGCGTACCCGAGTGCGAATGTAAATAAGAAGTGGCAAGGAGCTCCGCATATTATTATCGTACTTGAAAAGCTCGTTAGCGAACGCGCATCGCATCGCCCGAGCATTGCGCCTTCTTTTCAACCCTTAAGGTGCGCACTCGGCGCAGCTGGACGTAAAAGTGCAAAGTCGTTGCGAGACGGTGTAAAATTCGCCCCGGTTTTTCATCGTCCGCGCCGAGTTTTTCTCGACGGCGTCGGAGGCGTCGACGGCGAAGGCGGCGAAGGCGGCGAAAGCGGCGAAGCCGGCGAGCAGGAAATTCCGGGTAGCGAAACCCCGAAGTTGGCTCTAATGAAAGAGCGCGCGGCTACGGAGCGCAAATAAACTAATTACCGCGGACCGACCCTCGGATCGTTTCTTACCGTCTCGGAGAAGATGCGAACGGGTCGCGTCGTTCGGGGGATGGGTAACGACGACGGCCCGGAAAAGTATTGCCACGCTCGGTCACGGATACCCAGACCTATCCAGAAAAATAATTAGGTTTGGAAGATGCCGTGGTAATTACGGTTTATACTCCGACACCCGCCGGGGACTTTGCTCTCGTTTTTTTGCTCGGGTATTAAGGAGAGCGCGAGTCGAGCTGCAAAGAAAATATTTTTATAGGACGCTGATCGATTCTCGTGATACTCGAGTTTAAGCACTTGCAAACACTTCGAAATGGGGAAGTTTGCGCTTGGAGGAGACCGTGAAGTTTGATGACAAAAACTTTTCGGACACAGAGTGGCGAGACCTTCTATGATCTTATATAAGTACTTCAAAATTATAACTGAATTCGCGTAATCGAAAACTTTTAAGAAAGATTCTTCTTCCTCTTCTTCCTTTTCCTCTGGGAATCAAACTTTGCGGAGTCGGTATTATAATAAAAAAAAAATAGATTAAATAAACATTATAAAAAAATATTTGCGCAGTCGAGAAGATAATCGAATGATATTAAACTCTGATAAAACGTTAAATATTTTCCTATCCATCTTTATTTTATTTATTCGAGGAAGAAAATGATAGTTTGTTACGAGTATGCGTTATTGATGCACGAACCGTAATGCTATCGAGCATAAACTAAATTTATTATTGGATTATTATCCGAAAGGCGATGATTTTGTGCCAAGAATAAAAAGAAGTATTCTTAAAAGATGTATCTTTGGTTGTTATCTCTTATAAAAATATATTACAGGTATTAAAGTAAATATTAAAGCACGTCCAAGAATTTTATCGCGAGATTTTACGAGTTACATCTTAAAATGATTGAATAATTTTGCAGTTGATCCCAAAATCTAATAAAGTGCCGATAAATTTAATTAACGGCCTCCGTAATTTTGCAGATATTATTAAGCGTTTAAAAAATCCGAAACGAAAATGGTAAATAATTTTGTTGCATTTATTTCGTATCATTTGTAATGGAAATATTATCGATTTCGGTTGAAATGGATCGATGCAAAAACTAATAATTTCTATTTCTCGCAACGACCATCGAAATAATATTATTTTTCACACGAAACCGATAATAACGATAAAAAAAGAGCTGAACGAATTTATTACGATCCGCATCGCGAAAGCGGTGCAGATAGTCGAGAAACCGTTAAAATACAAGGACATAATAAAGGTTGAGATTTTTGCGCAACGTCCAGAGATCGTTTCGATCCTCGAGCGCGCGATTTTTTCGTATACATTTTTTCGCGGTTAACGCTGTCCTCGAAAATAATTCACCGAGGATTCGTCTTTCTCCCGATGTTTACGCGCAAATAAAGGACTGCAATCTGCGCGAGAAAATCTCACGGTTCAGGTTACGAATGGACGATTTAACACGTCGAATGATCCAACGGCCGTGGCTGCGCGATCGTTAAAACGATAGACGTATATCGTTTCCACGGGCTTCGCTTTTTCTTCTCCTCTTCGGTCCGGGCTCCGACAAAACGGGCATTGTTGCCCGCCGCGGGACAATGGCACATTTCGAAAGGATCCTACGCGCGAATTGGAGCAAACCCCTTTCTTCGAATCTCGCCGGGGTAATTCGATGTCTGGCCCCGTCGCAATAAGGTTCGCCGCGGGACGTCGTTCACGTGGCTCGGTCGCACCGCCGAGGAAACGGGTTCCAAATGAGTTCGAGAGATTATCTGGTCCGGCGTTAGTCGAGCATTAAAAACAAGCGAGACGGTCGTTATTTTGTCAGGCGCATAATGTCCTTGTCATAATATGTACCGGAACACCAGAAACACCAGAAACGACGATTGGATTGGAAAGCCTCGGCGAGTATTCGTCGCGGCATCGATCCTTCCCCGCGACGAGAACGACTTTCGAGCTCGAACTTATAAGTAGTATCGGTGGAGGGTCGCCGGTCGCTGCGATCTAACCGGGTGGTTAGACGAGCAGCGATTCCATTTCCATATTCGGAGGAACGAAATCGGTTTGCGTGCTTCGATTTAATTAGAACAGACCGTTACTAACTGCCGTAACTAGCCAACTCGCTATTATCCACAGTGGGCAGATATTATTGTGAAAAATTCATTACGCGGTATCGTATAAATTATTACGGAACAGTAGTGACGTGTATTATAGCCCGAACGATTCGAGGGAACAATTTTGTCTCGCGTATATCATTGGAACGTTTGCTTCTTATACGTGCCGCGGAAACAAAAAGTAAAAGCGAGCAAAGAAATTAGTGAGAATTTATAAGTATATCGTTACGTAAAACAATTCTAACGCGGTATTCAACAATTCGAACTCGTCTCGAATCGGCAGTGGATACGTCTGGATAAAATAAGTAAGCCAAAGCTATTGAATTGCAAATCAAATAAGAACTCCACCTCGGTCTAATCTTCCACCTTGAAATCGTTGTATCGCAATTTCATTTTTAATCAAGGTCCGATCGTTGCGGCCGTGTATATAGAAAGAAAAATCACTCCTCGTATACATCGAACGTGGGATGAACTTCTCGCACTCGTCTCGCTCTTTCTCCTCCGACGCGATTGGTTCGGTGAGAGGGTCCATTGTAGTCCAAATTGGCTTTTTATGGCGGCTTAATAACATTGATGTTGTTTGCAATTTTGTTTCATGTAGGAAATATCGGCTGCACCGTTTGGAGCGCGTAGGCCGTGAGAACTGTAATAGAGCGCATTATTCTATTGGCTTGCGACGTTGCCGTATACATAATTAATCGTCTAATTGAAAAATTATTCGCGCGGGAGAATAGAATTTTCAACGTACAACCTTTCAAATTCAGAACTCGGGCGAATCGAGCAGTTTCTCGATACCGTTTTAAGCCCGCGAAGCGTACGGCGAACAATGGGAGTAAAAATATTATAAAGCACGGAGATAGCGATTATTTTACCCGATTCCTACGGATCGAAAACAAAAGCGCTCAACAAAAGTGTTCCTGCGAAGATTCCTCCCGAAAGTCAGGAGGAACGAGTGCGATGCTAAGCGGAGGAAGCAAAAATTTGCATCCATCGCGCTAGAAAACCCGAGCGTCGCAGACTTTCGAGAAAGTTTCGGTGAAATCTCATACGACCGCGCGTAAAAGAGAAAAGCCCGAATTCAAAGGCGCCCCCCTTCGCTCGCCTCGGCAGCTTTTACCCATCGCGTAATTGTACACTCGAGATTCGAAGTACGCGCGCGCCTTTCGGTGCACCGTCAGCGCGGATCCGCAGAAGCGGTCCCCGGAGAAAAAAGGAGAGACGTGTCCTTTTTTCCTCGTCTCGCCTCGCGTAGGCCCGAGGGTAGTTAAACGACTCGAGGATGCATTGATGCCGCCCGGAAGTGGGCGGAACTGAGTGCGGCCCGCGCCCCGGTATTGTGCCTGCCTTCGGTTTTTCCCTCTCGCATTCTCCGATCCCGAATGTAAGGCGCTCGGGTAAAAAGGCCGAGGGAACGGAAAAGCGCGGAGGAGGGGAAGGGATGCGAGTCCCGAAGCCCAAAAGGACATTCGATATCCGTAATGCCGTAATAACGAGCGCGTTACTCGCGCAGCCGAGTGAAATTTTCTTACCCCTCGCTACTTCGGATTTCGGGAGAAAAAAATCATTGGACCGTTCGGGGACTCGCTTGAATGGTGACGTAAGCAGGAAATCGAGTGGCTCTCGCAATTTCGTTTTTTCTTTTTTCCCGGCTCGGTGAAAAACACGGAGTACGCGATCGACGCTCGTAGCCACTCGAAATGAATTTTGGTATTACCGAGGTATTCCTGGGGTATCCATAGGCTTTAGCGAGACAGTGAAATAAATCTGGATTTCCGTGGATGGTCGAGGCAACTTATATTTTTGTCGGAAAATCGTTCTCGGTGGAAGAAAACATTTATCGCACGGTGGATACTCGTGGCGGGATCTCCGCATTATGCATTTCCCTTCCCTTTCACCTATTCCGAGAAATTCAAAAGGAAAAAATAAACGGGAAGTAATTTAAATCCGGAGGATGTGAAACGTATAAAACATAACTATTTTGTCCCCTGGGGCTAATTTCGCTCGTAACGAATGTATTTTTATAGAGCGAGACGAACGATAAAGAAAACAGAAACTTTGACGCAACTCCGTAAAATAAATATCGTCGCGAGTTGGCGCAATTCCGCGTCCGATTCTATTTCGCGATCGTCTTTCGCGAGTGATTTTCTCCCGTTTCTTCAACCCTTCCCATGGACGAGGAGTGCTCGAGAACTTCTTTATAAAAACACCACGGGCGTACAAAAACACAAAAACACGTAGGAAAATACACACTCGGTCCACGTGTGGTCCCGGATCGAGCGAGCTCCGCTTAGATGTCTCCCGGTTGTCCGGGTCTTCCCAGAATAATATTTGTACGTCGAGAACGATCGAGAAGAAACTCCGTCTCGCCCTGTACCACACCCCGACGCGCCCTCGCCGCCCGTTCCCTTTCATCCCCGAGAGGCAACGCACCCCTGACTCGGGCGACACCCCCTTGTGCAACCACTGCCACCACCCACTTCCCGCGCGTGCTGTACCGGAAACCCAGGTCGTCGTTTTCCGACTATTCGACTAGGCGCCGCGTCGCGCGCGAGTCTCCCGTGGGAAACCCTGGCGACGTTCCTGGACAAAGCAATTTCTGGAAATTGTGCGCTCGCACGTTCGACTCGGCGGTTTGGGTTCGATCGTCGATCCAGGAAGATGCGGTTTACGATGTTTCTTCGGCCGGTTAACGGATGATTGTTAATTCGTTTTGCCTCGTACTTCTCTACCCAATTATCTCCCCGATAGATTTGCGCATCTTCATTTTTCGTCAAAAGTTTTATCTCGTTCTTTCGAATTTTTGTTTATAATTCGTTTGCGATAACCAGATAACTCGTTATAATTCGTCGTTTAAATTCATGTATCGCGTATAATGAGAAAAAGGCAACACGGGATATTGGTTTAAGAATATTAAAAAATTTAACGCGATATCGAATAAAATGTAAAAAGTAACTTTTTAAAAACAATATACTTTGACGTTCTTCGTTTGCATAAAATTCAATAGCCGCGCGGAATATATTAAATTTAATATTAAAAATTTGCCGCAAAATTATTTTCTCTCGACGTGACATAAATAAAGCCGTTAAGTCAAAATTATTCCCAAGCGACTTAATCATTTTTTGCATTACAAGTAATTCATAAGCACGTTACTCGCCGAATGGATATAAGCAAGCGTTCGCATGTAAATGCGAGTATTTAAAAATCAAATGATTATCAATTACCGGGGCGAAACGAATGGCTCGCGCGAGATTCTCGTTCCCAAAAAAAAAAGCAACGCGCCTACGGGAACGAGGCGTCAATCTCGTTTCGCACCTGCAGTCGAGGATTCCACGATTGTGTTCCATCGACGCGTTCCCGGCTCGTAAAAGTTCTTTGGCTGTCCTCGTCAAAGGACGGAGGCACGCGCGGGATCATAAATGGCACTCGGCCAAGTAGATGCTTTCGCGTATTCTTACCTCGACGAGATTTCTCTTTTCTGCACGGGCAAAAATAATGCTTGTCTCCGGTACGGTAATGACGTATTTAATCCCGCGAGTGCAAAATACGCTGCGAGTCTTCATCCAGAAGATTTAGAGTAATTTAGTATCTTGACTTTTGACTTGTTTTCATTCGACGCGTATTTTTCGTTTAACTTATCGCGTATCTTTTCTCAAACACGTACCAAAGATTGCAACTTTTACAGTTTCGTACAGGTGATCGATGTTTATTTCAATAAGAAAGTTTATCGGTAAACTCTGGTGTATTTCAAGAATGAGTAACTTTTACGTTCGCGATAAGCGAATCTTATTTACGTTTAAATAAGATTCACGTTTATAGAGAATATTTTATCCGTATACACTGTTCTAGCATTATGGACTTTATATAGTTATGCGTGAATAATATTTATCTGCGTGACAAAACGTTCGTTATTCCAACAAAATTATTCTTCCGCTCGTAAGAACGTGGAACGTAAACGTAGCAATTAACGATGTCGTGGGTCGATGAATTATCGGAAAGAAAGAGAGAGAAAGAGAGAGAGAAGAGGGAGAAAGAGTGAGAAAGATAGAAAGATAGAGAAAATAAAGTAATCGACATCGAGAAACGATGGGCGAGAGAAACGAAAAGACGGAATGGATCCGCTGGCTTAAAATACTACAGAATGCGTTTCGACTCGAGTCGTTGTCACTGGTATTCGCGAGAAACATCTGGCGTTTAACGATTATTAAAATTTTTATGTTCACAAATTTCCGACATAAAGCTAAAATCGCGCTATTGATCCGAATGTATATATTTAATTAAATACGTCCCTCCACGCGGAATCAAGTAATTATCGTCCGTGTCAACATTATCGCGAATACGTTTTTCGCAAACATTTACCGACATCGACTCGATCGTTCCGCTTCTATTTCCGTATCGATGATTATTTTCGTTATCGCATCGGAAAATTATGAGCAGGGTAGTACGTATTTCGAATAATTTGTATATAAATAACAAAAATGTTTTTTTATAAATTTCAAAACCTTTATACGCGTACGACCAATACCCGTGACGTACATTAACATGATTAAATTTCCTTTTAATAATTTAATTATTAAATACAGGAATTTTAATAGCTTTTACGCAAGTATTACGCGAATTTATGAATATTATTTATGTCTGTATACGTTCATAAAAGAATTCCCATCGCGCGAACCATCTTTCATTGCGGTGATAAATAATTGTAAAAAATTGTAAATAAGTAACCTTTTATTTTCCGCCGCAGAATTTCATAAGTGTCTTTTATTGGAAAAGTATGCAAACCATTGTGATATAGTACAAGTGCATTCCGAAGTATCAACAACTAATTTGCCATTCGCTCGTACCGTTAGCCGACTATAAATATAAATACAAACGTTCGAAAAATTCGAAAAAAAAACCAAAGTTACGATAAATAAAAAAATTCGACGTTTCTTCTGCGTGACGTAAATTAAAGATGCAAAAACGAAGGAGAGCTGAGTTGCCCGCGTGCTCGTAAATAAATACGTCGATTTTTTGGGGAGGCAGGACGCGACGAACGTGTCGTACACGAAACCAATACGAGGACACCACCACAGCTGAGGAGAGCCGCAAACAACTGCTCCGAAGGCTTCTAATGAACCGCTTAGTCGGTCGATCTGGAAAGTGTCCCTTTCGTCGACAGATTGGAGTTTTACGTCTTGACGGGAGCGGCACACGCGCCCCGGGAAAAGCGTCGCATCGTCGAGAGGGAGGAGGAGACATTATTGGGGAGTAAGTGGCCACCGTAACCGAACACCCGAAGAACCGGATCGACGGTAAACAGGAACCGAGAGGCGTTCGACACTTATCGGGTTACGCGAGTCGCGGGATGCTCGGCGTGATTTATAGGCGGAAGTCTATTAGGTTCGATTGGTCGCTCGAAAAATTAGGAAACCAACAGATTGTTTTATCGCTCGCGAAGTGGTTAAAAAGGGCACCGATTTTGTGCGAGAGTCTCTCGCATCGTTGCTTCCTGCTATATTTTACGGCGCATCCAAAGTATCGTTACCGTCGTTACCGTCGTTACCGTCGTTACCGTCGTTTAACGGTAGTTCGTTGTTTCGGAATCTTTCATTTTTACCGCTGCATCTTCCGATCGAAATATCCAGCCCCTCGCGAGCTTCCGAACTCTCGTATTTTGACATTTACGATACGTGGAGTAATTATATAGTTTTATTTATTTAGCGTTATCCGTAAAGCCATTCAACTGCTTTCGAACGAAATCTAATCGAAAGCGACGCATTTTTTCTTAAATTATTTACTTCGTGCATTTATTTTTGTAACTTTTACGCGAATCTCGAGGTTCTTATTATCTTAAGATCATAAATTATTCCACATTTTATACTAATTTTATTATTAAATTACTCGTTTCGAGTTATCAAAAATTTATTTTATTTCACTTCTTCCTTTGTTCGCGTACGCAATTTTAATCGTATATCCAGTGTATTTTTAGTCAACGTTATCTTTTTTATCCTGTTTTATATTAAAAAGATTTCGTTAATTTTTTAATAAATAATACCAAATAATAAAACAAAGACTAAGTTTTATATGTATTTAAATTCTCGTTTCGAGTGCTTCGGCTTTTCACAACCATATAATAAAATACCAAACGAAATTGCTCGTTCTCGATAAAATAATATTTCGTTGGATAGGAGCGTTGGAAATAAATTTGCGCTAAATAATTAAGACTTCTCTTTATCGATCAGTCGGTAAATAATCTTTGTACAGGGTAACGTGAAATAGAAAAATATTTTCATCGAGTACGATATTAAACTGCAATCCAAACATAATAATTTTAAAGCTTCCGATAATCCGCGCTGTATTTTGAAAAAATACTTTAGCCATATAAAAAGTAAGAGTAAACACTCTGGAAAGACTCGCGCGCAAAATAAATAAAAAAAAAGAAAGGAAAAAGGATGGCTTCGGGTACCACTCGCAGCTTTCGTATAGAAAATCAATTCGACAGAAAGAAAAAAAACCCCAATCCCGAGACACTCGCGTATAAGCCAGTATCGTAATCCGTTCAAAGTAAACACCACGCAACAGTGATCTTCTTCATCACTTTTCATACTCTCGATTTTCCACAATGTGCAGCCCGTGAGAGAGAACGCGAGCGAACTCGAAGGGAAAAAAAGGAAGGCCGAACCGTGAGAGGGGGATGGGAAAAAAACGCAAGGTCTCAAGATGCAGATGCTCCGTTACTTTCTTTCCCACACGTTCACAAGAAGGCCGTTGTTCGTCTCCCACTCCGACGACGCGAGGAAGCCGTGCGTCTTTCGTAAATTCGTCAAGGATTACTAGCCTGCGTTCGAGAATTACCGAGAGCTCATTGATGGGATGATCCTAAATAAACACGTGAGCAGCCACACGACCCGCGCCCCACTCCGGCCTCCTTCCGTATCCGTGTGGGTGAATGGGTGCGCGTCAGGATCGAACCTGCGGAACAACACCGACGCGCGCGCGCGCGCGCGTGTGATGCTCTCGCCCAGTACGGAGAGAGACGGAGAGAGACGGAGAGAGACGGAGAGAGACGGAGACGTTCGAGTCCGTCTTCTTTCCCATGACCGAGCCCGTATAGGCCGACAGCCTTCGAGCAAACAAGATCCGACAATGCGCATCATTGTCGCAACACAAGCCAGCCTCCTAAGAAAAGGGCGATCGGGAGCGGCGGCGGCGGTGGCGGTGGCGGTGGCGGTGGCGGTGGAGGTGGCGGTGGAGGTGGCGGTGGAGGTGGCGGTGGAGGTGGCGGTGGCAACGGCAGCAGTGGAATAGCAACGGCAGCAACGGCAACAAACGGCAGCATCGGCAGCATCGGCAGCATCTCTTATACCATTTTTACCTCTCGGCGAAAAGGATGAATTCGTGCGAGGGCGTAAAAGGTGCTGGCTTTGGTACACGCATCCCCACGAGGACCCCGGGATCCCACTGTTACGTGAAGCGGCCTACCGTCTTCCCCCCGATGCGTTGTGCGCGCCTTTCATCCCTCGCGTTGCGCGATCTATGCGTCGGGACGCGAAGAGCGAGAGGGGACGATGGAGGAGGGAAGGTTATGTCACACTCCGTGAGAGTCCCTTGAATTTATTTCTTCGGGCTGGATAATAGAGGAGGGCAGCTTGTTCCCTCTTGGAGGACGGGCGGGTGGGGACGAGGACAAATGGATGGGACGAGCGCGGGGCGTTGGAGTCGAGTCGCGACGACTTAAACGATGATGGATCGACGCACGCATTCGCTCGGTTTTACGTTGCGTGCTCGATGCATCCGCGGTAATTTTGCGATCGACGGAGGCTTCGTTTCCTTGCACGCCTGCGGAGAAGTGGGCCGAAGGGGAGCGGGAGAACCTCAATCGCTTTCCCATTATTCGTGACGATCGCGTTTGATTATTATTTGTGAGGCCATAAACGCGGCTGGCCTTAAACCAATATATTCACCGTTCGACATACAAATCTTCCCAACGTTTCTGTTCCTGGGCTTTCGATTCTTTATTCAAAGCTGCGAGCCAGATTTTTTTCTTCGTACGCTTTTTGCTTTCTTGCGTGTATTTCGTCGATGCAGCCGAGTGGAAACTGTCGATTAAATTATTCTTCGGCTGGATTTGAGGTTTTGTCGTTTTCCACTTTTTCACGAAACTACTAAAGTTTTCTATGTGCTCGATTCTTTTGTCAGTCTGTTTAAATTACACTTGGAGAAATTGTAACGCCAACAATGGTATTACCGGCTCCGCTGCCAAATATAATTCTGTGCGAGTTCATATTTTTGGAACGCGAAAAAATTATAAACAATTTTCGTTCCATTCTTAATTGTCCGGATGATTTACCGAAACCATTCCAACGAATATATTTGCAAACATTCGATCGATCGAAAATTTTTATCTCAACGTTCCACGTATAGAAGAAACGATATAACAGCTTTCGTACAAAACAATCGTATAAGATATCTTTTATAGCTATAGCCTAACAACGTAAAAGTACTTACGCGAGCTCAACTTTTCCCCGGTATCGGTATTCGCGTCGAGAGCCCCATAGAAGTTTTAATAACCAACTAGTTGACGTAAGTAATCCAAAGTCTAAATATAGGGTAGGAGACTCGATTAGTCAATCGTTATTTACAAACATAAGAGTCGGTCTTTAAATATGTACCTAAATGCTCTTTACAATCTTAAGTGCCACAAAAGCAAATATTGATGAAATTGTCGATGAAAGTTGCTCGATTCGAAAAGATCGGAACACTTGTATCGCTCCCTCGAAGAAAAGAAAAAAGGTTAAGTTATTATAGTTCTTCGTGTGCTATCATCATCTTCTCGAAGAAAGATAATAATCGTCCGACCCGAGAATTCACAAGGACACTCGAGGCCATTATTGCTAAACGAAAGAAGACATCTCTCGGAAAAAAGAAGAGTCCAAAGACCAGTCGACACAATATATTTTCGCGTTCGCGGAGAACAACGAGAATGACGAGTTTCGCCCAGAGAGTTATGCGCATTGTATCGAGCGTTTCCCTCCCCCGATACCTCGTCGCGCATTTGTACGCAAACGACGAGGGAACAGGGAAAAAAAGAAAGCGAAGAAAGAAGGGAGAAAAGTGGCCGTAGCCTTTCGCCGGGAAGGAAAATCAGGTAGAACCGGTGGCCGGTGCACAATGGGAACAGAATCGGTGCAGAATCGGAAGCGAGATATCCGCGCGAGAGCATTTGTCATTATTATTACCGTTGTGTTATTCGCTGGTCCGTTGCTCATCGCTGTCGGGTCCACCCATTCGGCATTGCAGGAAGTGGGTCGGGTCGGATCGAGGACCCGGACTGCCCTTTTCCATTCTCCTGGGGCTCATTCAGGTGTAATGGTCAGTTAAAGACTATCCAAACACGACAAACCCACACCGGTTCCGTGTGCACTGCTCATCGGTAGACCGCGCACGAACTAGACGAGAAACCTCCGAACCTTTTCTTCGCTCTTTATTGGGTCTTACGTTTTTTTCTATTCATTCGCATGGCTTATTTCATAGACTTTTCGACAGGGGAGTCAACCTATATTTTTAGCTCCATTCGAGATTTAATGCCCGAAGAAAGTAGATTTTGCTTTGATTTTTATTCGTTATTCTTGCTTCCTTCTTTTTTCAATCGTGTTTCTTAGAAGCTTTGTTACTTACACTAGCTTTGTTACGTTAAACCAACTGTTATAATCTATTAATCGGATGTATTTAATTGGATATCCTTTCACGCGTTGATAAAACAACGAGGTAAAAACCGAAAAACCGATGAATTTACGAATACGAAACGGTCTGTCTCGTTTTTATGCTGCGCATGCGACGATCTCGATTTAAAAATAAAATTATGAACAACCCTCGTGTAAATCTTCTTACTCCTCGTGTTTATTTCTTTCTTTTTTTATGCTACACTTTTTCGAGTAAGCGTACGGCATAGTATAATTTTGGAAACGCAAATGTCTCTTCTACAAGTTCTCATAAAATCAAATAGAAAAATCATTTGGATTTAAAGTATATTTATCCACGTGATCTTTGAATAACAAGCGCTGAAATCCTTAAATCCTAAATCAACCTGTCGAAGCGACGAACATCGCGAGACTCTGCTTTCGGGCACATGGCATGCATTAAACAAAGATGGCGAGTGCGAAGAAGGTGAAAGCAAGAGGAAGGAAAGAAAATACAGTATACGTCTGTAAACAAATACCGATACTTAAGAACGTCGGAGCTTCGCGGCGGGAACAGATTTTAGTTCGGTTCAATCTACCGAAAGTCAAATATTGAGTAAATAAATAGGAAACATTTCTTCGCAATAATGTAATGCGGTGCCTTTAGTCACCACGAATATAACCAAGGGATTTACGAGTTCCTCAGCTTTGCAATCGTATCTATATTACGTGGGATGAAAGCTACAATCCCCTGACGTCACCCCAAACTTTTCGGATTATCGTCTCGTGACTTTACGGACAATCGATATCTCTTCAACGTTCGAGTAAGCATAACATTAATTTGTGAAGGATAAAGATTCCTTATATTTTACAAGTATCGCTTATTATTTAGAATATTTTATGGTTGCATTTTCGAATGCAGCATTTTTTCAATCCCCATTAATATAAATCGAGGATTATATGAAAAACGTATTATAAATTTAACGTTCGTATCAAAAATACTCAACTGATAAATCTAAAATAAAAGAATTTCATTTATCAGTATTATTGATTGCGGAAAAAAATATAAATGGTGATTCGGGACTACGTTTAATTTAAAGTGCACGGTATTAATAAAAGAATTGAATAAATTTATATCTTATTTTGTATTGTTGAAATTTATTTCATAAAATGTCGACTCGATTATGCCTCTTTCGAATATTATTAAACTAATTATATGTTGAAATATAGCATTACGTGTTAGTCCTTTGTGAATTCGCCCGATACATTATAGAACTCTCGATAAAGAAGAATAGAAACTAAATTTAAGTGCCTCTAGCTTCTACTTTAACAATCCTTTTAGCTAAAGACTTTTTCTTCGATCTGGCCTTAGCTTTCGCTGTAATTGCCTTATTCGCTCTATAAAGAGAATAAGAAGCGAAAGCTAAATTGATGAGAATTAAAGAAATTCCAATCACAGTGTAATAAAATACATACATTATATATAAAGAACTCGAAGACATACGGGTTTTTTCCTTCTTTTTTTTATGCCGACGTCTCATCCTCGCATCCTTCAACATACAAATGCAATGCCGTTTTTTCACGGACGAGCTAAATTTTGTTTAAAGCCAGCAATAAAAATCCTTTTCGCAGCTCGCAAGTCTCGTCTCTCCTTTAATTGCTTCTTATCTAAAAACACGTGTTTCGTCTTCTCGCGCGCTCACCGTCTTGGGACTCTCGGGTATTCGGATCTGGGGTCGGAGAAAAGGAAAGAACGCGGAGAAACAAAAAGAAGAGGTGCATATACGATAAAAGAAGAGAAAAAACGAAGAAGCGGAGACGGAGAGACGTTAAAACCATTGGCTGAGTAAACAAGTTCGAACATCAAACATGACTGCGCGCCGCCGCGGAATTCGTCCAAGATTCCACGCGAAGCTGCAAAGTCTTGGACTATGCGGCGACGTCGGAGGCATGCGTCGAAAGGGATGCAGGGTTGGTTCTTAGGGGGATGCGAGAAACCTACATCGTTTTGAGTTTTAAGGACATCCGGCGAGACTGAAATAACAAATATTTGAAAAGCGGCCACGGCGCACCGAAAGCGCAACGAACCCTTTCATTTGTAAGGACAAGCCGAAATTAGTGGCACGCCTCGACGGAAAAGTTGTGCCAGTGTATTATTACTGCTCGGGAAATGTTATACCAGGACCTGCAATTTTTCCCATGAACTCCTCTATGGTTCCGTCGGTAGCTGCACCTTGAAATTCCCTGAATTCCGCAAATACAGATGCTTCAATTATTGACAAAAGTACGGAACCAACTAGATTTTTTCGAAATTATTACGCTCCCGAATTCGATCGATCGTATAAAAATGTTATCTTCCTTATCTTCGTGCAAATTTTATACATAAATTTATTATAAGCGCGCTTTTGGAATTTTTTTTACTTTTTTACGAACGGTTAACCACCTGATTCTTTTTTATCAACGCACGCAATTTTCTAGGCGTATTAAATGTAATCGTTTTTTCCGTACGGCGCTCGATTCGAATGAAAAATAAATTAATTTAACTACCGCGTGAAAATTCCAAAGTCACCGTTCGATAACGATTGAAAAATCAATACGTTACGACACAATGAAAATTAATTTCGTAACTTTCGAAGAAAAGTATTAACAAGAGAAAAACGTTAGATAAATTTAATTTAAGAGAACTGTATTGTAAAATACATAAAAACAATATTTACATTTTTATAAAAACTAGGAGAAAATTTATGACTCGCGCATAAAATAAAAATGAAAATACGTATACGCGCTTAAATGATTTATCGGTGATTAGGGACAAACATTCGCGTTTCAACCATATTCGTACGTTAGGAATAATTTAATTTGATAATATTTAATCTAATCTTAAATTAATAGCAGTAAAATTTATGGAAGAGATGTGTATATTTTTTTTAAATAGCCCGTTTTTTATGACAGTTAACGATTCAAACGTAAGAATGTTATTAATTATTCTTTAAAGAAGAAAGAATCACTATATTCGCATTTATTTATTATCCCGATGCTTTTAAAATATTTTAGAAGTTATTTTTAAAAAAATAGACATTGATTAAATAATCAGAATTTTAAATTATTAACGAAGACCGAACATTTTCTTTTTATCGACATTCGGTATGGAACGCGATCATAAAATTGAGAAAAGTAAAAAAGCAACGTGTCTTTTTAAAAGCTTCAAAAAGAAAAATAAATTCCACGTCAGCCGGTGAGATATTATTGAAACAGCTTTGATAGGTTCGCAAAAAAAATTAATTTTTGTAATTAATTTCAATACGGGAGCGATTCGACATTTCACCCACGTGTATTTTCGAAAAGCCTTATCGCTTTATTTACAGGCATAAATAACACGGAGAACATTTTGGAGATCCTTTTCCAATATGCTTTTAAGTTTCAAAGTGCCTAACCAAATCCATTAAAGAGACAGCAGCTGCAGCTCCTCGCGACGATTTGATTTAGCCTTAAACACCGAAGGACCGGAGAGAGAAAGAGAGAGAGAGAGAGAGAGAGAGAGAGAGAAATCCAAGTCGCGAAGATCTCGAGTAGAACGGGGTGCGTACACCGGACGAACTTACGTATGTATCCGAGTGCGGGGATCCACTTGACTGATTCGAGCGCTGCCCCCGGCCGCTAATCGCTCAATCATGAAAAAATTAAGAAAGGGACCGGGACGACGCCGAACCGAAGAAACTAACCGGGACGAGAGACGAACCGAACCGGCAACGCCCTTACGCTCCACCCATCATCCATCTCGAGTGCGCATATTTCGAAAGGTAAGTTTTTTCGTTCGAAACATTTATCACGGCTCTCCACGAACTGCCTATCCACTATCCACCCAGAACCCGAATCTCAATCCTTGCGTGAGACTCGAGCGCGAGATTCGAGCGCGGGTTTCTACAAGTCTGGAAGAGACGCACTCGAAAACCTTTACGTTGACGCTGCGCTCGGTATCGCATCGTAGTTTCCGCGGATGCTTTTCCTCGGGATAAGGTCTGCTTTCGAATGCGAGTGGCAAAGGAACCAATATTTAACTTTTACTTCCAACGACAATTTTATACGGAACGAAAGGCTAGAAATTTAAGAAATTTTATACGCCGACTCTCGAGTCCAACTACCATCTCCTTATCGCGCGAGGAATATTTTTTTGTTATTACGAACGCATTTTAAGAGCAATTCGATCTTTCAAATCGCTAAAGCGAACGTTAAAGACGCGTAGTTTAATTTATCGATTGGTTAAATCGAAGGCAATTGATCTTTACTCGACCAAACTATGATAATAGTCGCGATAAATAAGTTACGAGAATCGTATCAGAAAGTGCGAGTTAATTAATAAAGTCGGTATTAAAGTTTCGTTCGAAAAGCGCGTCGTTGAATTTAAAATTTGAAAAGACCGACCTCGAAAGACTCGACCGAAAAAAATATTAAAATCGAAAATGGCCAATGTCCCGATAACGGAGCAACTGAAAATATTTTACGAGGCGAAAATAAAGCGTGAAAATCCATTAGCGCTTTATTTGGTAAACCGAAACGAAGCGATAACCCAGAGGAATCGATAACTTGGAAAAACATCGAGGCTTCCGAATCGCTGTAACCTTCCGCGTTTCTCCCATTAGGAACGTCTCTCGGTCCCTGTGACGCGCGCGGTATCGACTTTACCGGGCAACCGGATTTAATTGAGTCACTTGCATCGTCCCCGCGCCCTTTTTTTACGACCGCGGTCGTCTCGTTTCCAACGTCGACGGTAGCGCACTCGACTTCGCGCCCGAGTAATTGACCCAGTTCGCGCCGCGTGGCATTCGTGCAATTTCCAAACGACGTAATTACGGTCCGAAGAAACGATCGCCGCGGCTAAATTGGGCAGGAGCGCGAGCTTTGATGCAAGTACGCGGCCATGACGAGTGAAAGGACGAATAAGGGCAACGGTGGAACGAGGAGCGACGAGGAGCGACGACGCGCGTCCAAGATTTTCGCGGGTATAAATCTGGTGTTTTTTGCCGCGATGCCTCGCCACGCATTTGAGGTCCGCTACTTTTGCCGACTCGCTCATACCACTTCGACGCAATCTCATTGACAGAGACATTTTCGGCCTACGCATATCTTTCGGTACTCGCGAACTTTCTTCTCAATTAGTTTCATCGTTGTTTATATCGAGCGAAGTGCTTGTTCGTGAAACGCGCGTTTTAATTCAATTTGCGCTAACAGTACATTTATGTACTTTTCGTCTAATAAATTTCAAGAATTTTACGATCGAAATACAAATATAATTCGAGTTTAAAATAGTTTGAAAACGTATAAAAATTCCGATTATCCATTACATCCGTTGCGAGCTCTTTCGATTTTTATTTATTTTTTTATTTATTTCAAAAATATGTTTTATCCTCTATTACGAAATTTAATCTTAGAAAAAATGATTCTTATGTACTTAATTTAAACATTGTCGAATTAAAATGTTTGCTTTCAAAAATAACGCTGAGAATTTTAGAGAAATGGATGATTCTTCGAGTGCGATTAATAATTTCAACAAAAAGATTATAAGCTAAAAGTTGAAAAATTTTTTTAAATATTTCTTTTATTAATCTAGAGATTGTTAAATTTAAAAATTAAGGAAATAACGCAATGCATAGTTCGATGTTCATTGAAGAGCGTAGAATATGCGTAACAACTAACTTTTCCTTCTATTAATTTAACGGATAAATATTATTCATAGTAAAAATTTATAGTATATTATTTTATAGTAAAAATTTACTCGAGTTCCATTTTAATGTTAACGCAACGGAGTTCATATTTCAAGCGGTTTGGTTTTGAAAATAGCGTTGCGTAATTATAAAAAACATTTATAATTATACGATGAAGAAGCCTCGGAAAAAATTTGCTTCGGGAGAGTCTAATAAGCATGCGAGTCGTTGCGTTGTACATGCGCGAGTGAAAAGGACGAACCAAGTTCGTTTTCTCTGTCGGGTACTCGGGTACTCGGGTACTCGGGTACTCCGAAAACGAGCGACTCGCTGATTCATTCTGCCGAATTTCCTCGCTCTGTACTGGTAGAGCACAAGTCCGAGACCCGCAATTACTTGCAATCAATCAATTCTCTTCCGTGCTTTAAGCACCGGTGAGAATCGTTTTTCACGGCTCCTTGTGCAAGGAATTCACTTTCGGATGGATTTATAAAATATTTTTGTTCTCGTAATTCGATTTCGCTTTAACGAATGCGAGCTCTACGAATAATTTATTACTTTGAGAAACTTCTTTGTCCCGTTGTTGCGATAAAATTACATTATCATAATACGCGATTCCGTATTTCCATGTACAGATTTATTCGCATAATATTGTTTATGCAAAGAAAACTGCTGAACTTTTATATTTATGCATCGATGCGAAGGTAAACATCGAACTTTTCCTTGATTTTATTATTGGTATAATTTTAAAATAATATATTATCGTTGCATTTTCGTAACCGTAATAAAAATTATGCTTTAAGCGTTGACTCGAATAATTATTTAAGTATACGTTGGGATGTTTATAATTTTATTAAACAAAATTGAAATATAATAAATATTATTGTATAATAAAATATAAATCACGAGATAATTATAATATACTAGACGCGCCGTCAAAGAAGTTAATTTCATAATTTACCATATTAACGTAATTTTTATATATACGGGACATTAACGAATATCGAGTCTAAATTTTTTATGCTAATTGATATGTACGCGGTATTTTTATAATACGTTCTTTAAAACTATCGTCTTTATTAATTTTAATAACGAATACGTAATAAACTCCAAATGTATGTTAATCAGTTTATAAAAAGGTTCAATTTTGAAGGAGTCACGGATTAAATTTCAAAAGGTTACTCCGGAACTAAAGAAAATATTTTCGCAAGTTTCCAAGCATTTGGGAAAATAAATAAACGACTCGAGCGACTACCGCTTCTACTTCTCGACGCGAAAGGTGCTTTTCTAGCTCGTCGAATAGTTGAGAATTAGCCTTAACAAGGGCCAGTTGGCAAAATGCGAAGGGCCATGGGAACAAACGAGTCCGACTTCACTGCAAATACAAATAATACTCGAGGAGGCATCGAGTAATTTAATCTACTTTGGAGAGATAACGACGGATGAAAAGGGTCGTTGCCAATTTCCATGCAATGAATAATATAAAATGATAAAAAATCGTTATAATGTTTTTGATGCGTCACGATGCGTTTGTTATTTCTCTTTACATTTAACGTTTCATTATTTTATATGCGAAATTAATTAGCGCGCTCTCGAAACATGGGCTTGAACAAACTTTAAAATCTTTTTTAATTTATTAAAATTATTCGGAGTAATAAAATTTATCTTTATTTTTTTTTAAAATAAGCAATGCTAAACGAAATTTAATGAATTTTTAAGAGTTTCAATTTCACGTTATTAAGATTTTATGGACTCCAAGTTTTAAAACGCGGAACTTTTTTATTCGTTCCAGCGATGAATATTTTGTAATCTAAATCTAGAAAATAATTAAATAAAATATTTGACTAATATTTTCGTTGAATCCTGTACCGACGATTCGGTATTGGTTCACCTTCTTTGTTTATTTATACGATACAGCTGTGCAAAATTTATCTAATTTTCAAAGAAAATTGAAAGCACTCGATTTCGGTACGAAGTAAACAAAGAGACGGTATCAATGATCGCGCAGCAAAGGAAATAAACGTATAATTTTCAGTTAAGAAATAACGTTGACCATGAACGAATTCAAAGAGGAATTTTCGCAACTAATACTGCGTTATGGATCTTCCGATAACAATAATAACGTAATTATTAGATTTACCAATATTAAAAATTATAAGTTTATCTATAAAATATTACTGTGATTCGATGCGTGCTTTATTTTTTCTATACAGCGTGTGTTTATAAATAATATTTTTAGAATAAAACTTCGGAACCAGTCACAAAACTCACTAATCAACAAATTGTCGAAATCATACAAGAAGTCATACTTGTCGCATTTAAAATAAATCTACAAAATATGGAAGATACTGCACTGAAAACCCCTGCTAATGAAATTGTTATCACAACTCCCAATGCACCTGATGTTTTGAGAGTTGATTACAATCAGAATAATACTCTTCAGACTAGGTTCGTATAAAATTATCGTTTTTCTTTACATGCGTTTCTACTTACTCCTTTAACGTATCGAACGATCTTAATGGCATTATAAAGTAATGTTTTTTATCACAAACGTCTGTTAGAATTGTTTCAAATGTAGAGTTTATTATCTTAATAGATATAAGTTCTTAGAAGCGTTAGGTAAAGAATACGATGATAATTACCTCGAGTCATGCAATCTTTCTTCATTATCCAACCACAGCGATGAAATGACAGAAACACCAGATAACAAAAGTTCGATCAATGAAACAGATATTGTAACCCAAAAGGTGATTAATCACTTTTTTTCTTATTTTTTCATTGAAAAATATGTTTTTTTCTATTTTCAAAGAATTTCTTATTATTGCAGAAAAAGAAAAACGACATTGCAATATCAAATAAATCGTTACAAGGAATGAACATCACATACGTTAGAGGATCATTTCTTAATAAATCTAGACAAGAAAGAGCAAAACCTGGTCCAGCCACAAATATTACGATGTATATGGTGGAGGAGGCGTATAAAAATGCAGTCAAGGTTTCGAAAAAGCTCGAAGATTTAAAAGAGGTTACTAAATAATTTTCATTACATTTTACAAAAATAATAAAAAAATAGCTTTATATTTTCTTTATAGATAGATTATAATGAATATGATTAATAACTTCAAATAATAACTTGAAATAAATATGTTTAATTAATCATTATGTAACAGTAAAGTGAATTATACCTATTAAACAACTAATTGTTTAAAAAAAATTTATTAACGTAAGAAAAATAATTATCGATATCTATGATTCACTTACTAAGTTCGTAAAAATAAGGAAATATTTTTAAAATTAAAATTAATTTAGTTAGCGATATATAGTATTTTACATTAAATATTTTTATGTTTAATTATAAAATTTATATTTATTTCTTTCTTTTAAAATATATAGATAATAAAAAATGAAATTATATTATTTTATTTTTAAATTAATTGGATGAAATTTTTCAGATATTAACTTGTACACATAAAATTTTTTAAATATTAAATAATAAATGCTAAAATTACATAATTTTAAACATGGATAATAAAATATCGAATTTTTCCATTAATATATTAACGAAATTTATACACTCTTCTTCATTATCTAATGTTATTTGATATATTGAAGCAACTCGATACATATTTTAGTATGCGCATAACACATGTAAATTATGAAAATTAATTTTTCGCTTACTCATTTTTAAATTGAGTTATGGAATTATTAAAAACATAATTTTTACATCGCTACATCATTTATTGTAGAAGATGTCTTTTAAAATTCTTAATTAACATTTATACTCGTATTGATAAACAACACGTGTGTATATATATATATTTATCTCGATTAAATTTAATTATAAAAATAAACTTAAATGAATCACAATTATAGATAAATCGATCTTTACAAATAAAAAAATTAAAAGAACATGAAAAACTACACTATAAGTTACTTCTCGCTAAAAGAAAATTTATTAAAATTTAAAATGTACTTAAAACGACTCCTTTAATTCTTATTTTACATATACGAGTAGTTGCAAATTAACTTTAAAGTATAACCTACAAAATTAAAAAATTTTAATTCACCTTATGTGTAAATAATGTAAAGCATACAGCTCAAAATAAAAGAAGCAAACTATATGTTAGGATAAATAAAATAATATTTTATTACACTCTTTTAATAGGTTTAAACTTTTAAAAAAAAAATGGATAACGAAAACACAATTTGCATTAATATTTAAAAATGAAAACATTTCGTAATTAAAAGATTCGTAATTTTTATATAAAATAAATATAACGATAAAGCAGATATCAAGAATCAAAATGTTTATAAAAGTACATAAATTTTTTGCTAATCCAAAAGATAAAACATCACATTGTAATCCCGCATTAAAAAGTTCGCTTTTAACGTTGCGTCAAACGGGAACTCTTTAGTAATTAAAAATGAATAATCATGATCAGAATATCAAGTGCTTATATTATAACACTATTATAAAGTTAGTTTTCTAGTCGTAAATGAATTATTGCAAAAGTTTTCTTTGCCTCGCGATGCAGTCAACCCAAAAGTTTACTTATGGCGAACCGACACTCCCTAACACTTTCACATAAAGTGCCCTAAAGTACCGCGTGTAACGAAACTCGAGAGAAAGTTGGAGCCAATATAATCCTTGCATGAAACCTCCTTCTAAAACAAGCGAGAACGTTCCCGTAACGAAACAATCCTTTCTCGACAATTAACGCGAGGAAGCCCGCGGCCATCCCCGAGCAAAACTCATCGGCATTCCTCTCTTCCTCTCTGTCCCGCAGCTGCTGACGTCCGAGACAAAGTCCAGCCAGCGTCTCTCCTCGATCATGCGACTGCCCGTCTCGAACCAACACCACCACCACCACCAACAACAGACCGCGTCCTCGATCCAACGCGCCAAGGCTCTCCGACGTCACGTCCAGCAGAGCATCGCCGAGGCTCCGGTGACGCCGACGTCCTCGAGACCGAGTCGCGCGCCGCCACCGCCGAAGAAGACCCAGACCCACCTCTCCAGAGTCTCGGAGAACCGGACCCTGACCGACTCTGCCTCCAGGTCGCCCTCCAAGACCAACCCGAAGACCAGCGCCAAGTACGCGCACGTGCAGAGCACGATACCCAAGCCCGTGACTGCGGTCGTAAAGCGAAAGGCTTAATAAGAAGCCTAATGGCGGAAAATTGCTCGCGCCTGGTATTTTCTTTCCTAATAATTTTCCTTTTATGCACGAATAGCACAAGTGCGCCATTCGGATTCGCTGGCCGTCTCCTGTGTTTCAAGCGATTTCTACGTTTTTTAGGCCTCCTTTCGCCTTCTCCCCTCTCCCCCCTTCTCCCCTTTCTCCCCCCTTCTCCATTCCTTCGGAGATTGGATGATATTTTTATCGGTCAACGGGGACCCGTTAATTGTAAATTATCGCTATTTCGAATCGGGCTTTTCCCTCTGTCGCCTAGCGATAACGAGCGATTTGAATTTTTGTCGCTTCGCGATGCCTTACAAAGCTTACGACCTTTCGTAAAGGCTTCGCAAATTGCATTTGATTCGCTATTCGCTTTCGGGTCGTTTCAGAAACGATGACTCGAGTAGCTACGTGCAATAAACGTTATCGAATAAAATTAAATAAAGAACCGTTTAAGCGTATAATGAGAGTTAACGCGTTATTTTCTCCTTATCGTTTTTAAATTATGCGCATTATATTTTGCGTTGGATATATTTATATGTTTAGAAAAGTTTCGCATTATGTAAAACAACGAAACGAGAAAACGAAGAGTTTGCGTAATAAAATGTTGGACGGCTGAATATATATTTGTTTTGATGCGTTCAACCTTTGTATTTTGCGAGGTGAATTTTCATAAATTAATTTCGGATCTGTCGTTCAAGATTCATGTTATTTGCACCCGTCGCATAAAAAAAACACGCATTAATTGTTTAGAAGGATGGGCGTTTCGTTCTAAACCTTCGCGGCCTTTCCATCTTCGTTATTCCGACTTCTCCACCTTTTTCTCTCGAGCAACGACGCTCGGGACTTGTGCAAGCAACCCAGAGGCCCCATTCAATCACGAAGCGAGTCTCGCGTCGTCTCCTTCCTTTCTTCGATACAAAAAATTAATAAATAGCTAATCTTATCTCGTATGCAAAAATCATTTTATTTCAGAAAATACAGCGTTTATTTTTCCTTGTTAAAACGCGTCGGACTCATCCTCGAGAGGAGATCGTGCGAAGGGGCCAAGTTGCAGTTGGCGACGGTAGGCAGAAGGTAGAAAATAAAGTAACCCGATAAAAACGATAATAATGCTCGACCCGCGTCTATAAAAACAAATTAGCTTTACGCCGTTGTTACATATTTTTGAATGCATCGACATCCAGTTCGTCGACTCAGCGAGAGAATTGCGTGGCCGCATTTTATTAATCTTTGCGGATATCCTATTGGCTTCGATAAGGCAAAAAAACGAGAAAACGAGAAAACGAGAAAACGAAAAAACGAAAAAACGAAAAAACGAAATAATAATAAAGGGAGCAAATTTATGCAATATCGCAGCTTCAAAAAGGATATTCGATACAGCGTAACTAAAACATAATAATCGAGAAGCGATGCTTTATCGGATGGAGGGGTATGGAGGGGGTATGGAGGGGGTATGGAGGGGAAGGGGGGGATAAGGAGGAAGGAGGAAGGTGCCGGTCGATCCGGCATTCAACGCGCCACGACCTATCGGAATTTCAAATTTAATAATCCGTCGATGGCAAAAAATCACCATCGCTAATAACCGAGGGTGTGCACATCACTCCGGGGGCACTTGGCCGTCGGCTCCTCGAGCGCGAACACCTTGCCTCCTTAAAATGGGGGGACTCCTCGCCCCCGCGAGCTAAAAGATCGAGTGCGTGGGTCTTTGGTCCATGCAGGCGTTTGCGACGCAGCCGAGACCGAGACCTTCTCCACCTGCGAAACTCTCTCGCACCTTTATCTCTCGCGCAATTTTCAGGCTACCGTTACGCGTTGCACGCGCGAAAACTGAGATCGCGGGCCAAACGCTTTTACGAGGGAGAAAGTGAAGCGAGGCATTCTCTTACGGTAACGTCGGTAATTTACTGGTTTTTTCGACGGTGAAATTTCAGACTCTGTTTATACTGTGTCAATATTTTTTGCCATTCTGCCATTCTGCCATTCTGCCATTCTGCCATTCTACCATTTTGCCGTCCATCGCGCGTTTAGCTGCGTTTTTAAATTGCAATTTCGGATCCTTCGACGCGCGTCCGTAATTCCCCTTCGCTCGGTACAATTTCCAAGGATTATAATAATCGTTTTTGCATTCGGCCGAGCGCAATTTGCCGCGAAGACCGCGCGTCGTTAACTGCCGAGCTCGCGTTTTACGAGCGAATCACGCAATTTTATTGTTTCGGTGTTTCGTCTTCGATATTTCGTCTCCTGCTCCCGAAGGAGAAGCGACAAAAAACGATCGAGAATCGCCGTTGGAAAAACCGGAATGGCGCGATTTAGCGTCGAAACGCCGAGCGCCGCCGCAAATTTCTATATCGGCGAAAGTCCCGAGCACCTCGTTGTTTTTACGGAAGGGAGCCACGCGCATTCCGCCGAGATTTATCGTCCCGTCCGATCCTTGGCTTTTTCCCCGGCTCACCCCCCGGGACTCGCGACCGCACGCTCGTATTTTTCGCTGTCCTCCTCGCCGACTCGCCGAGAAAATGACCGTCCAAGTCGTCCAAGTCGTCCAAGTCGTCCAAGTTTTTAGCCGAAAGGAGGCATTTGAACGTTTGGTAGCTCGCAATTTCTTTTTTCCTTCCTGCGAATTTTCAGAAGATCGACTTCGAGACACCTCGGCGATGCATTTGATTTATAAACCACTGTCCGAGATTATTTTTTCTAGCTCGCGCGAGAGTCTCTCCAGAGGCTGCATTTTTTTCTTTACCGCTGTTGCGTCTCGTCGCGCTCAGCTCTGTAATAGCCGACGACCACGAAAAATGGCTCGAGGTTTAACTTTTTGCGAGGGGGAGACGATATAAAAATTATAACGCTGTAACGCGAACGCGATGAAAGATGCGGTGCTTATCTATTACGAGGTGGACGAGGTGGACGAGGTGGACGAGGTGATAAGGTTTACGGAGACGAGTAATTACGAATACTCGAGAGTCGATTTCGGCCATCCAACGCATAGAAACGCGTCGACGTAAAATATTACCTAATTACAATATAAGTATTAGTTTCAAAAATTACACCCCAAAGACGACGGCCGAGGAAAAGTATAAAATAAAAACGCTAATTCGAACCATTTGTATCTAGTTACACAAGACAGGTTAAAATTGTGCAATTATTCAGAGCAGATTCGCCTTGAATATTGCGCGATGACAAGTGACGTTATAAATTTTGACTGCAGTCGCAAGCAATCCATTAGAGCGCACCAACGTACACGTAAATTAAAAAATTTTTCACGTGAACGTATAAATATGAAAGAGATTTTGATCAATATTAAAACAACCAGGCGTGGCTTATTTGGTATCGGGTTTCGCAGCGTCGAAGCGCTAGGTGCGAATGTAATTATCCTGGAGCCATGGTCGGTCTTTTTCATGAGAGATCGAATAACCCGATGCTGAGCTCGCTTAGACGCGTCCGTGGAAAAAATTAAATTTCGCTTTAAAAAAAATAGGTTGTTTATCGTTGTTAATTACCACACCGCGTAATTTATATGAAATTTATTTACACGTTATTATTCCAATAAATATCATTTTCTTGATAAATATCTAATAAATTTTAATTGTTGAGCAAACATAATAAAAGTACTCGTAAATAAGTGTATCGTAAATTGATAACAAATATTTGTTTGCTTATGTGGATTTTTTATTGTGTACGTATGCTTGTTGATACTCGTATATCGAAAACCCCGATGCGGTTAATAACCAAAATATTTTCGATCGAAAAATAAAATTTCTTTCGATTGTTCTTTGCGTTGAATTTTTCCATATTGTTCGTGTAAAATTAATTAATTCCACTACGTGCATAATTTGCATAGAAACGTAATTTGTTGATCGAACGTATTTGATCAAAATTTGTATCATCCGTGCGCATCTTTGCAAAAATATAATTCGAATAAAGTGTAATTAAAAAAATTTGCATTATTAATGAAAATGTATTTAGTTTAAAGGATGTAAAGAAATCAGGCACCGAAATTCAAAAGACGAATCGTGAAATAATGGAACGTTACTAGATATAAAAGCAGTCGCCATTTTTAAGAGCACGAACAATAGAATTACTCTCTTTCCAGGTGCACTCTCATTGTTTTATTAGACAGAATGCTTGTCTTATTCAAATGAAGCATTTCCATTGTTGTGAAAGCATTTCTCAAGATATTAACCGACGGCATTCGATAAAGCAACCCATCAACCCTTTCATCTAAGGTGTAATGGAAAGTAAATTACTGGGGGGCAAATCGAAAAATTTCATAGCGTATAAACCAAAGGAGAGCAACGCTCACGAATGAATATGAATATTAAATAAGAAAAATATTACGATTTTGCTTAGGAAATATTTATTACGATTGATATAATAAGAGATAAGATAAGAAGAAACTAAGAATGCCTTGAGAAATTTGAATTGTTCGCTTTGATACGATTAATACCTCAATGTGTAGCATAATTAATCATTAACGTTATTTTTTATTAATTTTTTTACAATTTCAATCGATAATTTTAAAAAAATTTAGAAATATTTAATGCAATATTCATTGTATCGGCAATTTATATTTAAATTATTTATACATTTATTTTTAATTTTATTATTTATATACGTATCGGTTTAATACTATTTTATAATTTATATTCGATCGTTATTAAAATATTCGGTTTATATTAAAAAAAAGTGCAATAAAATATGATCCTGTTACGTACGTAATAAATATCTGTATAGAACGTACGCGAATACACGTACGATTTTTTCTATGTAATACGATTGTATATTCCGTGTTTCAATAAAATTTGTACGATATTGATTTTGTACAAAAGAATGATAAAACCGTATTCGAAAAAATTTTTATTTCATAAATTTTTTTATTTCCATTAAATACTCGATCATCGAATTATTCGGTTACGTCAAAACAAAATCAATTATTTCACGAAGTTATTTCGTGTATCTTTTAATGTTATGGGAAATATGTGGCGGAACCTTTCCATTTTCGAGATTGGAATTTGAAATATTTATAATTTTACAAATGTAAGCTGCTTCAAAATTCCGCTTTGAAATAGTTGAATCGTGGCTCGTAAAGATGGAAAATACGCTTCTATTTACTTTAAAATGGAATATATCATTGTTCGATATTAGAATTTTTACAATGCAATAATATTTCAAACGCACTAAACTTCATTTATCAAATTTTTTCCGTAAATGGACTTATCTTTCTACGATTACGAAGGTCTCCAGATGTCATCGACGAGCCATCTCTTAAATCTTCCTCGCATAATAAAGCAGCGCTCATTAATTCAAGTACAATCCATTAAAATAAGCCTCTTTATTTTGGGTGAAACATTCGCGGAAGTCGTGAGCCACCTAATCTGAACGCTTAACGACGTTTTTTACATTTTATCGAGCGAGGAATCAAGAGTTTATTTAAAAACGGCTGCTTCCATTTAATAGCGTCTACATTACGCTACCATTTTCTTCCCATTGTGTAGTAAAAAAGCGGAGAGATAGGTGGACCTTACGATTAGAGGGGAACGTGCAGCGAAAGTATAAACGGAGGAGTTAACGATTCCGATGAAGAGCGACGTCTTGCGGAGCTGCACCGTCGGTCCATTAGCGATCTCTCGGTTAATTACACGTGGGCGTCGCGGTGCGGGGAGGTGAGGGAGGGGCTGGGGGGGGAGGGTGCGGCACTTTGAGGCACTTTGACATCCGCTACCTCCATCGATCATCCGTCGATCTTCCGCGTCCCCCGTGGTAAGTAGTTACCAGGCGCGCCCAGATTAGGCGCTCGTCGACGGCGAACTCCTCGGGCTCGGATTACCTCACGGCTTCCCCTGACAATGGACGGATTTACCCGACTACCCGAACTTTCATCGCGATGCGCCGTCGGCGGTAGGCCGCTCGTGAGCTGCCGATCCTTTATCGCGTCCTATCTCGCGCTCTTTGTACTCGGACTCCGCGCTCTCGAAGCCACTGGTTCTCTCGTATTTTCTGACCGGAGCGGGCGAACTCGTCGCGCCTCGACTCGCACGGAGGAAGGAAGCTGCCCCTAATGGCAGCCATGGGAGCGCCTGACGTGAAAAGTATAGGGGCTTCGGATGTAAATCAGTATACCTGAATTCACGTTTAAGTGGGAGGGTCGAACCTCCTCCGAGGAGAGTTCGGAAAGAGTGAAAAATTGATTCGTTTACAGGACGACGGCACACTTGCTTTTGACGCGAGCGATGCTCACCTTTGTTCCATTCTAACGCGTAAAAGTACAGGATGTTCCTTTAGGTTCGAGCGGGGATCGGTCGTGCCACGTGAATACAAATTCGAAAATCCATTCTCATCGAGGAATGTTCCTGTATCACCGTGACGTTTTTACATAAGTAAATCGTAAGAGTATCGTAAAAATGATTTTTATATCGTACTAAAGTTAATAAGTATTCGGTGGATATACTTGTCGTACCGCTCGAATAATTTTGTCATAATTTCGATATTCTCGGGTAATGGTAGCTTTCGCAATTATTTTAAGTAACGCTTACAAAATCCAACGGGTAAATAATTTACGAAGTACGGAAAGTCGTAAAGAGTTTGAAAAAACGGCGTTGGAGTCTAAAGCGCGCGTCGGAAATCCTCCCCTAGTCGAGCATCGATCCTGTTTTCCGAATTTCCAAGTTTCCGAGCGAGAGGGGGGGCAAAGGAAAAACAGGGAGAAAGGAGGAAGGTGGTTGCGTGCGTTCACTCGTGTAACCGAGTCGGCGAGACACGCGCGCTTCGAGTCTGGCTCCGAGGCGTTTGAACCAAGAGGCAAGAACCAAGAGAAATTTCCCGAGTTCCTGGACACGCGTGTCCGCTCCTGCCTTTCAGCCGCAGCTCCTTTTTCTCCGGTCTTTTTGCGTTCCGCGTCTTGCCTCCTCGTCTTTCCCCCTCGTCTTTCCCCCTCGTCTTTCCCCCTCGTCTTGCCCCCTCGTCTTGCCCCCTCGTCTCCCTTTCAGCCGTCCATCATTATCGGCGAGCGTGCGAATCGGCAAAGGGAATCGAATGAATTATCATCGACGCTCGGAAATAAGGCCCTCGGATCCCCGCGTAGACGCAACACGGACCCGGGATTTTTTTATAATTAGAGACCCGTCCATCACAGTTCGGGCGGAGATTATTCCGGGGCGCCTGAATAATTCCTGAATAATAAGTTGGAGTCCTCGCGCCTTCGATCGGTGGCGCGCGGTTACGCGACTAGGCCACTCGATCAAACGGGCGCTGATTCCTCCTACGATTTGCGAAACGAAATTGCGGCTGATCGATCATCCGGGGGAGCGATAAAGAGCGCACGGCTACCAGGGACAAACTCGGCGCGCGTCGTCGTGCAGGATCGATCGATCGATCGCGCCGGTGCAAATTGTCCACGCATGGCTCGGGGTGTCCCCGGGTCCAGGCCCAATATCCGCCTGTCCCACTTGGCTCGACTACCTGTGTGCCACCTTTCCCGTCGACTCGCTCGTAATTTCCAAAGGGAAAGGTAGTACTTATAATGTATTCAATTATAAGGGTAAGGATATATTTTAATGAGATATATCGGACGTGTTTGGCCACGCGGTATTATCTCCGACGTATATAATATATTTTTTTCCTTTTTTCTCGTTCGAGTTGATCGCTCTTCGATGCATTCTTCTGTCCAAGAGACACCGACGGTGTTCGTAAAGTTGGGTGCGAGCTAAGAATATTTTCCGGTGCGCGCGATACCAATTCATTTCGGTGGAAACGGGTCCGAGTTTTCGAACAGTTTGCGTTCGATAAACGAATATCTGTCAAAATAACAAATGCACCGTCCAAATATCAAAATTAATGACGCTCTACGCGCATCCACCAACTTGGTCGATCGTAATCGCTTATTCGTTTATTCGTACGTGTAAAGTTCGTTCGGCTTAAGCGAAGATTCCGTATCCTTGAATTTCTGAAAAAGCATTTTCGTTCGAACCGCGTAGAGTCGTAAACTCATTTTCTTCCCAATGCAATCGTAGTCGATTAAAGTTGTTTCGGTTAATCTCGCGGTTCGATCGAGTATCAAAGTTGTTACTCCTTGTACGAATACTCGAACGAGGAATAAACGAGGAGGTTAGAATCTTTAGAAAAGCACGAAAGAGCGGAACTCGGTTTTTAAAACGCACAATGTAATTATATCCTGAAACGCGTCGCTCCAATTCTCATCCGAGCGTAAAAGTTAATTAATCAGCCTTCATCTTTCTCTTCTACACATCGTACATTAAATTTCTCATATTGTTGATTGATAACGGCCGCATATTAAGACTTCAAGTTTAAGCCAAGCTTGATACAAAGTTTCCGAGGTAACTCTCCCGCCCGAATCAGTACATGCGATCCATCTTTAATTACCGTGGGACATCCCGTGAGCTTCTGGTCATCGCAGGTGTGTATAAGCGCGCGTGTGAGTAGGTGCGAAAAATCCCGGGCGACTCTCGCGAGGCACGTAATTCGGCGCAGCTGCCGCCTCCCGCAAAAATGAATGAGCGGCTCGGGTTTTTGGTTTTTTTCCTCGGTCGCGTTTTTCTCGCGGTTCGACGCGATTCTAGGCGAAAGTCCTGGACTCGCAAAAAGAGAAAGGAAGGGCTCAGCTACTCGATTATAAATCACGCGGTAAGCACGGTGGCGTCGCGTCGTTAGCGCGGAGCCTCGGAGATGGCCTTCTGGGAGCTGCCTCGTATGTTCGCACCTGCGGACGGGCTTGTTAATTCGCGACGGAAGTTGCGAACATCGCGGACTCGCAGGTAAGCGGGTTGATCGCTCGTGAATCCGGTAGGAGGACGATTTGACGAAGGTCCTGTCACGCATCTTCTTCTTGTTGCGCGAGAGCGCGAGTAATCTCGTTTCGGTGCAGAGGCGCTGGCAATAAGAGTATCGTGAGACTCTCGGGGGTGGGGATGGAGGGGGAATGTCCGTCGACTGGCTTATTTTAACGATGAGTTGGCTCGGCTAAACGAGACTGAAATAAATTTATGTTGATTTTATCATTCGAAATTCGAGTCTTTTATGACGTAAAATCACGTTGAGAAGAAAAAAATACGCTCCCTCTAAAATTGGGCAAGAATGACAATGTATAATTTATCAAAATAATTTTATATTATAAAATTCATTTTAAACTTTCGATTCGATTAAATACCGGCATGATTTCCACCTTATCGTTCCCGTTCGTACGCGGACAGGACGGAAGCTCGATTGACCGAATGACGCGGAGATAAATTATTAATTAAATGTACTGAATATTTTTAATTAAAAGCATCGTTTCAAAGTTTGACTTTCATAAAGTCAACATATAGATATACGCGTACAAGAAAATATTAGGATTATACTCTGACGTATTTATTATTTAATTAAATATTTTTGTAAATATTTGAATAATGCACTCTTTCTTTATACATAGAAATATTCATAATTAGATTAAAATATTCAAAAATGCATAGTATTTAAGCGAACCTAATTTTTTTTAAGTTCTCAATTTATATTCAAAATACGTGTAGTATAACTTGACTACCCTACAAGGTAAACACCGAACGAAAAAATTTCTTTTTTAAGCTTTTATTAATTATATAGTTTGAGAAAGATTTACTTTACTATAAGTATATACCTAAAACCATAAAACTGTAATTCACTCTTGGTGGAAATAAAATTTTTAAACATTGAAATTGATAAATCATGGAAAATTCTTCTAAAGCAAATATAGTTTTTTCGAAATATCTCGTTTATCGATTCGCCAATTTTTTTCTTGTAAAAAGCCAACTTTTTGTACAAAAATTTTTTAATTTTAAATCGTACGCGATTTTATTAGCTGAAAACGAAACTTTTTTAAAACCAATAAATATTAATTTTGTTAAATTAGTATAACAATCGATTCGTCGAATAAATATTAGAAATAGTTTCTTTCGCGCGAAACTCGAAGTTTCAAAAATAATATTGAAAATATAACCTTGTTAAATATATATACATATTTTTTTAAATCGAACGCTTTGTCTAAAATTATTTTTATTGCTAAAATTTTTCTAAAATAGTAAATATTTTTCAAAAACTTCGTTCGCGATAAATAAAAGTAGTAAGCCAACAATGGACGTACGTTTTAATTGGGTACGCGATTATACTAGAATTCCTCGGACTAAAAACTTTCTTAGTAAATGGATCTCCTTTCGGAGAGATAACAGGTGCAAAACTAAACTAGCCGAGGAAGGAAGAAAACGATACTCTACACGCTGCTACTTTCAAAGACTCGAAAACCAAAATAGCACGATTATAGGCTCCAAGAGCAAACACACCGACGGCAGAAAAAACTTTCTCTCAGCAGCGTATAAAAATCACGGTGTGTGCATAAGCGGCCGTTGCAGCCTCCCATCGAAATACGTATTCACGGGGCAGGAGGAACTCGATTTTTTTCGCCGCGCGCAAAATAATCAACCGTTGAGCGAAAACTTAAAATGGCAAAGCGAAAAAGAAGAAGAAGAGGCGACGCGCAACGATTCCGCGATAAAAAAGGAATCGAAGAAGACTCAAGAGCCGAATAAAGCCGTCAAGGATGTTGGGAAGATGGCTGAAAACGCGGACGGTGTTCAAAGCGGTGCGAGTGCGCCGCATACGAATCGATCGCATCGGCATCTTCGCCCGCGAATCGCGCCAATCCCGTGCGGCGCGACAGTTAAGAACACGGCGGCCACCCTCCTCGGCTCCTCGCCTCCTCGCCTCCTCGCCTCCTCGCCTCCTCGCCTCATCGCCTCATCGCCTACCCGTAAGAGCAAAGTGGAGCTCGTCGGTCCTCCTCCCGAGCGGCCGGCGAAACGAGAAAAGGAAATACACGAACAACCTGCCGACGCGCGCGACGCGTAAAATTCCCCCTCGGGCTTCCAGCCGAGATGCTGGTCGAGATCCCTCTCGACCGGGGCGCGTCTCTTCCATTTTTATTCCCTTCCCCGGCGTTCTCGGGCCCGGTTTTTCGTTTATTTACGCACGCCGCTCTCCTCCCGAGATGATTACACGTGTCTTTTTAACACAAAAGGCTCGAAAACCAACACCGTAATACGACGGCAGCCGCGCGCCCTGTAATCTATGCTTCCTTCCTCCCCTCCGACCCTTCCCACCGAGCCCCGGAGACGACACGAGGCCGCAGCTCCTCCATTCCTGGATGCACGCCAGGAATCGGTGATGAGACAGGCATTTTCGAAAATTGCACGCGCGACCGGCGAGATCGGGATGCGAGTAGTCGGGGTTATTATTTGTTTTTGCCCGTCGAACATCACGGTACTTAGCGTGTCAGGGTGCCGGTGCATCACCTGCGCGACGACGGGCTCGTCACGCCCGTCGTTCTGGCCCAGCGTAAGCCCAGGTAAAGCTACATACCTTTGCCAGGCTCCCGCATCGCTCGGCCGCTGTCGTTAAACGACTCGCTTAAAAATTCGCGAGCGAATTTGGTTTACAAATATTTTTCACTGGATGATTTGGCCCTCGCGTTACGTGCGTCTTGCGCGTGACTAAAATTTCATCGCCTCGAGTACTCGGAGCGTTTTGCTCCTTTGGATTTTCGCAACGCGCCCGACCCTTTTTCTCCCTTTTACCCCCCCCCCCTCCCCTCCCCAACTCCACCCCTCCTTTTTATCGCGAATTTGCTTTCCAAATAAATTATCGAATTTTTTCCCCGATCGTAACGTTATATTTTTTAAAACACGATAAACGCCTTCGATTAACTTACGTTATAATTGCTGGAAGGTCCAATTAATTTTAACCTCGTAGTTAAGTTAACGTTAATTAGAAATTAACGTAGCTTCGGTGGATGCTGCGGACGGATGCGATACGGATGCGAATCTCGCGAATCTCCGCAGAAGAGCGCCCATTATAAATTTTCGACTACATCCGACGGAATACGATCGTAGCGTACGACGTATGCCGCGACTAGTCCACAATTCCGTACTCGATCTCTCGCGTATCGAACAATTTATCGATAAGTTCTTTAATTTACGTTTATAAGAGTCTCGCCATCGCCGAAATTCGCAAAATTTTGTTCCCCTTTATCTCGATCTGCGATATTAATACATATTCCGTTACGGATTCTCTTACACAAATACGAATCTCCGATAAAAAATTTAATATTGCTATGGATCAGATAAATGTAATACATACTGTATATTTTTTAATCGGAACCGATATAAAAAGAGTTTTTTCGTGCGTTGAGTAAACTGATAAATAAACGCAAATTAGAAACGGTTTGGCACTTTGGAGCTCGCCTTTACAACCGGCGTCGAAACATAAACTTATATTCGCTCGGAAACATCGAACTCTTTATCTCGAAAGATTCGCGCTTATATCCTTCATTCCTAAAAAGAAGACAATAATCGTGAAATAAAGCCGCATATTTTTCCATCGCCTTCGTCGATTTGACTTTGTAATGCGAAGTGGAGGCTGCGGCCGTACCGTCCGTATTCGCTTTCCACTCATCCGTGCAAATATCGGGGAGTTTACGATCGTCCGGCTACGATTACGTACCCGCGAGTCTTTCGTATAAGCGAAAACGAATCGGGCGAGAGTAGACTCGTTATTCCCTCCCGATATTCCGCGCTTACGCCTCGCCCCTCCGTCGACGTCGTCTCCAGGTATACTCGCGTGTGTACACACTCGAAGCACCCGGGAGACGTCGCGCGTAAGAGGCGAGAATCGAGTAAATTGCTTCGGTGGCGAGGAAGAGAGATGGAAGGATGAGGAGGAGCGATAGAAAAAAGATATTTCTCGCGCGCAATCTGTGGACGAGCGCGGCGCCTCTTACCTCGGCGTAATTGATATCACCTGCCATGTAAATATCGGCTGTAAGCCGCCTCGCTCCTCGAATCTCTTATACCTGGATCGTACAAGCGCGAGATACGAGTCGAAATAGGGACCCGGTCGAAAAGAGGAACCGAGAAGCCGTGAGCCGTGGGACGACCAAGACGACGAATCGAGTCGGAGCTACGTTCGCCCGAGTAGTCGCGTAGACCATAGGAGAAACTAGATAATTAGGAGGGAGACAACTTTCGTGAACTGTTTGTTTTTCAACTGAAAAATGTTACGGTCTAATTTATGTTCCACTAATTGGATCAAATTGGTTCTCGGGTCTATGATTTCAGAAAATTCCTTCCATTATCATAATCAGTTCACCCGAAATCTCTAGTTCATTAATCATTCTCTTTCCGTTCTACTTTACTTGGATGACGTTTCAAGAGCGATTCGCAAATGTTACCATTAAGCAACTCGACGTTTAGCCGTAAAGTCGAAAAAAAAAAAAAATCGAAAATTTAAATTCGCTTCAAAATTCGAAATTCCCTCGAAAAGTGCTCGACTTATTTGAATAAAAAGGCGATTTTCGTTACAATAATATGGTGAAAAAAATGAAAAAAGAACGTTTGCCCGAACATGTAAGGTACACGGCAGAAAAAGGAAGCAGCCATCAGCTTCGGACAACTTGTGTACTCAGTGTATATATAAAGTCAACATTTAGCGTCGGAACGAATCGAGCGAGACCAAAAAATATAGCCGAAATATTCGCACGGATTACGAGAGACGCGCTTTGGGGTCCAGCTCGGAAGTCCTCCAAGGATCATTTTTATAATTCCCAATTTAAATGGAAACAAGAAAAAAGGATCCGCTCCCGCGGCAGCAGCAGGTGAGACTAAAGGCGCGATCGAGCGGATCACCTCGACTCGTCCTCTCGGCGAAAATTGCCGAAATAACAGGCGACGGGAGATAATTACGTGTTGGTTTTAGAAAAGGGCTCGCGGCTCAATTCCACGCTCCAAAGGCAAAAACGATGCAAGGATTCCAGCGGCTTCTTGTCCATATTCCCAGACTCTTGTGCACGGGCGCACGGATACACGGGTACACGGATACACGGGTACACGGACACACGGACGCACGGGCAACGCGCACGCGCGCACACGCATACGTGCGCGGTCCATTGCCGGCGTCGTACGTGACGGGAATCCGGTGGCCTCCGTAATGAACCGATGAGAGCTCGCTAGGCTCGAAATCACCGAGTCGCGACCGACGGTCCGAGGGATGATTGAAAGGCAGTCTGTCGCCGGGGTGGCGATTTCGTCACTCTCCTTTCTGCCCTCTTCCGCTCCTGGTCCACGTTCGTGTTACCTCATTTCTTGCCTCTCGCTCTTTTTTATTTTTCTCTTCTCTTTGTTAAGCGCTTCTTTTATCGACGATCCACGGTCTTGCGATAATGAAAAAACCGAGATAATGCGTTAAAATTGTTATTTACAATGTGCTCGTCTTTAAATCTATCGAGCCAGTGTCATTTTTTTTCAAATGTTTTTCAGTTTGCGTTCGCTTTTGTCCGAATTTTATACCTTTAAGATTACCGCGAGTAAATACGTGTATATATGGGTTATAATTAGAAAATCCGGAGGAACAATTTGTTTCATCTAATTAAAGCTAATTTTTCAATTATTATCAACCATATATTTTGTATAAGTGCAAAAGTGGTATAAATTATATTTTACTAGCTTTTATTTTATGTATCTCGTGTCATTTTTTTCCAATTTCGCGATACAACTTTTATCAAAACTAAATAACTTTATTACGATATGGATAATTTTTATTTCCTCGACAATACAGTTAATTTAATTTTATTAATTTGATATTAGTTCCTACTCAAATATTTCTGTAAATATTATATATTTCGTTTTACCATCGTTTCTAGATTGAATCACTATTAAATATAGTACACTATTCAGCTCCAATAAAATTTAATTAGCTTTATTATAATTAGGTGAATACTAATTTGTCGTGATTAAATTTACATAAAAATACACTTAAACCTATCAAAATTTAATTACATTGCAAAAATATCATTTAATATTTTAATATTGATAATAATTATAAAGTTGAATATACTTTCTTAATTTTAATTAATATTACTGATGTTTGATTTAATGATTTCAGATTTATTCGAGAGATAAAGTTTTCTTAAAATATAATAAACTGAGCACGTGCACACGATGCAAATTAAAATTTTATATTAATATACGTAAGCAATTATATTTTACTGCGTTATAATATCATAATTACCACGGAATAAGTAATTATTATTTTTGTAAATTTCATTAACAATTGATTATAATTGAATTATCCTTGAATGATATCAAGAATATAAAATTATCAATGTATAAATTATTAAGAAATTTTTTAAAATTATTTTATCGGAATAAATCGAATTAAATGAAATTTAACGATGATACGTTATAATTTACTTTTAACGTCTTTGAAATTATAAATTACTTTTTTTCTCAAAATGTTAAACTTTCAATTAAAAAATTGATTTGCTGTATGAATATTACAACGAATATAAAAAATTCTGTATGCAGAATACGACGTTAATGTATTTTATTCTTTAAGAATGTAATTAACTTTACAAAAAACTGCATATTTTCTCTCATTGTTCGATAAACCTTTATTCAATCAAAGCGAATGTTTTTTGAAAGTCTAGCTATTTAAAAATGAGAATTATATGTAGATTGCATTAAAGTTAGATCGTACACTTCAATTTTTAAAAAACTTTATTGATTATTAAAGTCAGTAGTTATTACTTATTGTTCCTTCACAATCCTATATTGTCTTTATTTTATTTTATAATATCGATCTAAGTTATAATAATCCATTTACATACAATTTTCATAATGTAATAATTTTATACTCTTTATTACAGTTATGACTATGAACTAGAATGTTTGAAAAGCCGTATCCAATTAAGTTCTACGATTACACGTAATTGCGACATCCGTAACTCCGACCGTTTCAATCATACGGATTTTTTCATTCCCGATGAATAATAAACTCGATATTCGCACAAATATACATATTTGGTAAATTAATATTGCTTCTCATTCGTGAATTTAACGATTTTTTTATCGACAAATAGTTTACACGTCGAAAAAATATTACCTTAATTTATATCCGTTTCCATTCGAATATTATCCAACGTACGAAATTCTCGAATATTCGGAGAATATCGAAATAATTCAAAACCAATTCAAAATCGAAGGATATTATTTTGGATAGTTCGAATAAATTTTTTTATTTCAAAGGTCTTGGCGAACCGATTCCACGCCAACCTTCGGGTAGACCTACCTAAAAAAAAAAGTTCCGAAAACTGCGACTTTTTAAATTAAAAATCCACCGTCTGGACGTTGATCGAAGCATTAAGCGAAGAACCAGCGACGTTAAATACGGAAATAACAGCGTGGAACGAGCGAGGAGGGAATTCCCATTGAAAGGTCCGCGACGCAACCCTCGAAACATCGAGCGAGAGAGCGAGAGGTATAATCCCCGGGAATCCTCTGGACCGGGAATCGCGTCATCTCGAGAGCAGACGAACGATCGATTTGATTTGTGGCAGCTGGCTATAAAAATAAAATGGCGCATTAAACATATATCCGCCTACTGTTTCGAGGGCAGGCCTGTATTTAACCCTCGCGATATAAAATACACAAAAGGGCAGGGCACCTGTGCCGCGTACCAGGACCGAAAGAGTTTTGATGTAGCGTTCACACCTCGCAATCAACGGAGACGACGGCCGGGGTTCGGTTTCGGGGTTCGTTTTCTGGCTCTGCTCGGCCTTCTCAACACCTCCCTTATCGATGCGCCCTTTCGTTTGGATCCTCGTTCGGATCCTCGTTCGGATCCTCGGCGTTAATGACACGTTGCGGTGCGCGCGATTCGCCTCCGAGGCTCCGCTATTGGTTTTGAAAAGCGCGGCCCGTTTGCTTAGTAACGCGATAGGAGCAGAAGCCGCGGGCCATTTGGACGCGCGTTACGGCGATACCGACTCGTAGGCAGCCTACAACTTGGTGTTTCGACACTCGGGTGAGTGCTCGGGTGAGTGCTCGGGTAAGTGCTCGGGTAACCGGGTACCGCCGTCGGCGTTATATAACGCTTTACGATCGGCCGCGCTTCGATCGACGGACAATGGCTTCGTAAATCGGCTGCGCAGGTGATAATTTCTTTTCTCTTTTATTTCGCGCTTATTATTCCGAGCTGATTTATTCATTGGAGTCATTATCCCGCTTAGTCTTTTGCAATCGATTACCCCGGATTTTTTCTCCGAGGACGCGGCCGTTTTACCTTTTAGCGGCCAATGAAATTTTAACGAGTATTCCAAAGTACGTTGTACCTCCAAGTTTCGGTTTCGAGTCGATATTATTGCGATCGAATTGAAAATTTTCTCCTCTCTCTTCAATTTCACTTTTCTCGCTATTAGCTTCGGAAAGTAGGAGTGGAAAAATTTCTTGCCGTTACCCGAAGTAATTACTCGGAGTAATTACCGGAGCTAAGATGGAATTCTTATCGTAAATTTTCAAGGTAACGGTTACCGTACTCTCTCGCGTCGAGATGTCGCAAAGGCTTACTGCATCTCGAGTTAATTTTGAGCGGACGGTAAAGCTTCCAAACGTCTACGTTATAATTAATGAAAAAAAAATCAATGAAAAACTTATTCGATAAATAAATTGAAGGAACTCATATTTCTAGATACGTATACATCGTAGAATTTGGCAACAAGTTAATCGACTCTTGCGCGCAAAATATTAACGAAAGATCGGATGCGTCGAAAGTCCTCGTACCCTGCAATCATAGATAAAACCAACGAAGCGAACGTTAGATAAGTCCGTGGAGTGAAAAAGCGTATCGTAAAATCGCAAAGGCGTGTTTCTATCCCTTGAAAATATATTCGAGTCAGAGACGTCGCTTGGCTCTTCCAACTCCCATATCCAGGCGTATAAATTTTTTGCTGCCTTCGGCCGTCCGCGGAAAGTGAGAGAAACTCGACCTCTCGATAATTGACTGTTCGGGAAGAGTAGCCTGTAATTAAAGACATTAGGCCAGCAAAAGCTTTTCACGCTCTGGGAGGAGCGGATCTCGCGTCACGTGGGGTTGCTGCCATTGTGTGCGTACGTGCACTTTACCGATGTCTCGGCTGGAATGGACGAGAGGTGAAGAATGAAAGCGGCGCAGAGTGAGCGAGAGAGAGAGCGAGAGAGAGAGAGAGAGGTGTCGAGTCATCGCCCGTCCGATAAGACGCAATTAAATTGATTGGCTTGCAGAATCCAGTCACGACACGCATATTTTACGCACTCGACACCATTATCTCTTCTTTATACATTTGCGTGAGCGCACGCGCGCGAATAAGCAAGGGCCTATTTTTTTCCCGATCTCGGAGCTTTGCATTATGAAGAGAGGTTGATAAGAAAATAGACGAATGTTAATTGACGCGAGCACGCGAGAAAAAAAAAATAATGATGTACATTTGTGTGTCGAAAGCGAGCAGAAGCTGCTGAGTGCAAATGCTCCGTGCGTAACATAATTATACGGTCGATCGATTCTCGCAACGGCCGGTGATTCACGATCTTAACGTTAATGAAGGTATAATAATTGTTAGTTGCGGAATTTTTTTCCGATACTCCGAATAATGGATCAAACGTGTAAAGGCGAAACAAATTCTTGCCACTTTTTTTACTTTTTATTTTAATTTATTTGCAAAGATTCGTGTGTCAATCTTCAACGTTTTCATGGTCGTTTCGAATTTGTTCCAAGTTGAAATATGATAAAAATATTACGAAAACTCTGGATATTTTCGTGTTATCGATAACTGGAAGTTGTTTCAAAGGCTATTAATACCGCTCGTTTACGTATAATGTAAGCGTGACTGCATAATTCAGAAATCAATGTCTTATGTAAACTCTAAACCTGTACAGAAAATTCTGTGAATACCGATATTACGCAATGTGGATATTATTGGTATAATTTCAAATAATTCTTTTCTAAGAAAACGTGTTTTTCGACTTTTCAAAATTAATCGAAGGAATTTTTACCGATCGAAAATGAATTGATTGAAAAATTATTCGATTTATCGAGTTTATCGAGTTCTCGGAAACTAATTAACGGAATAAATTAATTATTAAATATAAATAATCTGGAAGCGTTTCAAAACATTTTTTCAAACATAGAGATGACGATTATAAAAGATAGTAATCTTCGACATAAACCAGATATTATTTGCATGTGAAATCAGCTATCGGAGAGTGGCAGGCGGTCAACCACAAAAATGCAATCCGGACGGGTCTCGATAAATTTGGTACACGGCGGACACGATTCCTCGACATTTTTCGCTTCTTAAAGTGCAAGAGCTGCGATGCTCTATAATGATCACATCGGTTACGCTGCAGTTTCCGTTCACTTCGTTTACCACAAATGCACTATCGCGTAATACTCCTAAAATGATAAGAGCGATATTTTATTCGGTTCAATTAATAGTTTTTCGGTTAAGATTCGCCAGGCCATCTTTTACTCTTTATCGATTCGCTTAAATTGAAAGAAAAGACACAAGTTTTAGTTTCAATGTTCCCACTTTTACTTAATCTTTGTAAAATGTTTTCTGAATACATTGATTCTTAAATAATGTTTAACCGATCGACCGAGAGAAAATAATTTTTTATAGTTCCTTAATGCATTTGAAGGCGAGTTATTTTAAGAGGTTTGCACCGAAACGAGAGACGCGATTTAAATATAAATTTGAATTTTATAAAAATTTTATTTATCTTTTATTTCTCGATTATTGCCAGTAATAACTGATTGTTCAACTAAATTAAACAAGAATCGATATCGCAATGAAAGAATCGCGTTAATATTTTCCTTTAATTTTTTAAATACGTTTCAAAATTAAAAGTTCAATTTTACCGCTATCGTTTTAAGCTTCTCCTATTATTAATAGAAAAATTAATTAACGTTAAATCAATCGTTAACTCGGGCAATTATTGATAAATCGTTGAAAAAATCTATACTTTATTATTTCGTATATTTATTAAAAATTTGATACGAATACACGTATAAATGTTCTTTGTTTAATATCGAATACATTATAAAAATGTCACAAACTAGTCGATTTTTAATTTTTAATAGGTATCGCTCGTTAAAATTTTTAACCTCGTATACACAAGAGATTTCTAATATCAACTAATAGATATTGGCCAATGAATCCCGAACGTCGTTCCATATACTCGATCATTAATCAAAATCCGGTGACAACGTTTCACTTATACGCTGGCATAAAAAACACGAGGCGAATAGAATAAGACGGACCGGAGAAAGGTGCAAGCAAAAGGAAAAAGATAGGGAAGGCCGAGTGGGAGCGCGAAATTTAAGCTTGGCCGTAAACAATCGAGGGATCGCTATTTATGGCAACCTAATTAATTCCTATGTGTTTTCAGGCACTTCCCATGCAAATGTCTTGTCCTGCCGTGCGCGCGTTTCTTTATGAGTCCATGCGCACCGTATAAATGATCTGATAAAATGTTAAAAACGCTGCGCGTCGCCCGTCTCTTTTTTTTTTCCCTCGTGCGTCTCGTGCGTCTTCTCGTGCGTCTTCTCGTGCGTCTTCTCGTGCGTCTCGTGCGTCTCGCGCGTCCAAGTAACCCTACACTTCGTCTCGCTCCTACATTATAAGTTGAAAAAAGTAACGAAAAAGAGTAAAAGGATAAATAAAAGCGTCGAAAGTGATTTTAAATATATACGTATATGCAGGCCGTACGGGGACGAGGTGTTTCGCGTTTCAGACTCATGAATATTCATAAGACGGTATCTTCTCCCGAGCATTCTTAGAAGTCCCAGCGATCCACCGCGCGTACATCCTATATGCGCCATTGTGCGAGATATACGCGATATTTCCGAATTCCGAATGTGCGGAAAAATATTTAATATACATTGAAATACAATACCCGTTCGTAAAATACGCGTTGGTCAGATTTCAAAAATATTAGGCTGACAACGTCGTTAAAAAGTCACCTGTGGATCTCGAAGCTCTCGACGTTCGTTCTCTCGACGAGGAAGAATATTTCTTCGTTAAACACGTAAATAAGATTTCGTTGGGTCAAGGGTAAGACGTAATTTTTACGAAAATAAAATCGATGGAATACGACGCGACGATATCGCTGGCTTCTTTCATTTACGATAAGCAAATTTCGCGCACGATCGTAAAAGAAATCGAAAACTATTCCTTTATGTAACAAAAAAACTAGATTCGTGAATAAAACGAAAGAACAAATCGAAACTCGGAGTTTCGGTTTTTAAGGTTGCTGTTAACCATTGCTCGATTACGAAATATCGACGAGTTGAAAAAATAAAAGTTTTTTATAATAAACGTACGCGCGATAAATTTTCTTAAACGCTACGAATTACGATATCGAATACAAAATTAACCGCGCGTTACTCAAACGTCGGAAGAAAGTCTTTTTTTTTTCGAGAGATTCGTAGTCATCCCGATAGTCGATTATTGCCTCGATTAAACTTCATTTTCTCTTCGTTCGTTGCGTTGCGACATGCGTTCGCGAGAAACTCATATCTTATCGATTTCATCGAGACTCGGCGAGAGGAGGAAATCGGCGCACGTGGACACGCGAGATGGGATAATTCGCACAAATTCCAAGAATAAATTTCAGTAGGTATTTACCTGTAATTATACAACAATAATACATAAATTAATGTCGAACGGCCCTTAAAATCTCGAGTTTCCATTGTAAAGATACGTTAAACGATAAGTTAACGACAATCAGCTCATAAAATAATATCAAGGACTTAAATCGAGGAGTTGAAAGCTATTTCGATAAATATGTGCAACCCTCTCCTCGTAATTTCCCCCCCCCCTTTTTTTTTCTTCCGTAATAACATACGACAATGCGATACGCGAGTCCCCGACAATTATCAACCTTAATTGACCGAGATAATTAACCTGAAACCTAATAATCAGCGATTAATTCAATTAAACGATTATTTTGACGGAGACGCAAACTCCGGTGATGAGGTTTTCATTAACTCCGGGTAATTTAAATTCGCGAAATGCTTCCCATTCTCCGAGCTCCCGGGCTCTCTACCCTCCGCAAAGTCGACATCGGAACGCGAAGGTTGTGGCGGTGTGTGCCGAGGAACTCGAGCGAGTTCCTCGTGTTTACGCGGGCGAATTCGCGCGTCGCTGTAAATCTTTGCGGAGTAGCGGAGACGTTAAGCTGGCAGCGAATGCTTATAAACTTGAAAGCTCGGTCGGTGACTTTTCGCGCGCGCGCGAATCGGACGTTCCTGCTCGCGTTGCATAAACGCGTGGCTCGATCTTCGCGGTCCGATGGAAAGCCGAGGAACTCGGAGGCGCTACCGTGAAGAGTCGAGGGATCGGGAGTATCGCGTATCGCGTTTCGCGTAAGAAGAGATTTGCAGGAAAAACGAAACAAGGTCTTCTTCCTTTGGTTAAACGAACCTTCCCTTCGACTCGTGACTCAAAACACGGATTATCATTTATGTTTTGGTCGCTTTTATTTACGCCTCTTTAAACTATTTGCGTTTCTCGATCGAATTAATTTATTCGCTCCCGGTAATTGCATAGCGCGAGATTTGCATTCGTACGTCTATCGTTTGAAATATTTAATCGAGCGATACGCGATGGAAATATTTTTAACGAGAGGCGATCGCAAGCAACTCCAACAACTTATTCGTCTTAAGTTGTAAGAACTGTTTACGATACTAATTTTTACAACGGACGTGCAAAAAAGTATCGAATATCGAGCTAAATAATTTTCTTTACGATTCGAATAAATTATCGAATCATCGATAATGATTTCCTAACTATAAATATTCCTTACGGAAGATCCTTATTCGAGAATTTGTCGTTGAAAATATCGATGGTAATGGAAAAGCGTTGTTTCATTTCCTTAAATGGCACAGTTTTACCTATAATACTCGACGATTATAAAAATATTTCCACGCGAAACGTACTTTTGTTCGGGACGTTAAAGTTCAGGATTTCGTATAAAAAGCTTGTAACCAATTAATAGCGTCCGATGGAAAACGGATAGAAACGGCGGTGCTGTGATGCTGTGATGCTGCAACGGCATCGTTATTACAAAGTATCGAGTACGGATACGGTAGAATCGCGCTTTCGCTCGCACAAACAAAAGAATAAAAACTATCGTCCTCCAAATCGTTTTCCAAATATTCGAAAGCGAGGATTTTGCCACTTTGTCGATTTGAGTAAAGTAGTCGTTCCAAATAAGCGATTTCTCGCTTCGAGATGTATACGGAGCGACAACGGAATAGAGGCGATTTACTCCGTTGTTCTCGACGGTTTACGCGACGCGAACATCACTTCCATCGATGGCGAGGAACCAGTTTTCTCCGTGGAAAAGAAGTAACATTCTTCTTCGCGTGTCTCTCATTCGCTCGCTCTTTCTTTATCTTTTTTCTCGAGGACAAGCGCACGACATACCGTGCGACGGAGAAAAAAAGAGATAAAGAAAGAGAGAAATGCTGAAAGTGGAAGAAAAATGTCGCTACTACATCGACGCATCTTAAAAAACTTGTTTTTCCGCGGTAAGCCGAAAATCGATGAGTTGGAATTTCGGAAAAGCGATCCACTGTACAGTTTTACGTGAAATTACTTTAACCCGCGACGGTCGAAGATTTCGATACGCGTATCCGTCTTTTAGAATAACGTAGTTGAACGTTGAAGCGAACCGCGTTTAAAATCGTACGATCGGAAATCTCGTAGAAATAATTTTGAACGAGACTCGATCGTTGACAAACCGCTTGCTCGAATTAGCTAGAAATTTTTAAGTAACCCGGAAGAAAGTAAATAATTTAATTGGTCATAAATGGAATTTTCTTTAAAATTTGTAGCATAGATCGAGCAATTAATTCCCGACCGTTACCCGAAGTAAAGGAAGCTCGGACGCGAAACGCAAAGGTAGTTTCTTCCGGTTTTCGAGGTGAGCGATGAATTTTTGTTGAAGCGTGACTCGTGCCTACGAATTCCAGCGCAACCGAAACGAGCGGCCGTTATCGAATCGTGCGGTACGATATCAAACGGTGCGAGTGTCCTGGACGGGTATACGCGGAGACGCGGGACACGGAGACACGGAGACGCGCATTCGCGTTGCTTGTTGGCACGTAAATTACGGGAACGGGGATGCGCGTATCGTTAAGCATAACTGATTGCCCGATTTGAGCCTGGCTCGTGCGTCGCCGGCGATTATTATGTGATTTCCCTTTCCCGCTCGACGCACGAGAGCGGTTTCCTTTAATCTGCCTCGGTCGAGGCATCGTTATGCTCGGCTTGACATGCGTATTCCTGCATATGGCGAAGCCGGTATTCCTTTTTTTATTCGTATTCCCAGTCGTATCTTACCTTCTCTTTGTGCACCGGTGGAATAGAATTTGCACGTGACAAAACGATGTTGTTGGCTTTCGTTCGTTCGCGCGCACCAAACTTTATGTAATTGACAACTCGGACGTTATATTACGCTGTTAATAAGCAGTTTAAGTCAAGAGTTATAGGCCTTAGCAGAGAATTATTCCGTGCGAGAAGGAGACATTAGTTATCCAGATTTATTTAAAGAGGTAATCAAGATTTGTTGGTTCCAAAATATTTTTTAACTAATACCTAAACTTTTTGCTATAATTCCTTTGGTTTCTGGCATCAATTTATTTCAGATTTAAATGATGCACCTACCCTTATAAATTATATCGGAATTTCGTCACCCAACCACAAATACTTTGAAAAAAGTTTTATTTTATTCAACGAAAAGTAACGATACATTATTATTATTTAAAAATTATCGCCAATTTAAATACTGAAAATTATAATGTAACATTTATAAAAAGGAATATTTGTAATCGTTAAATATGTGATTTCTTTCTATAAAAACATTATTTCTAAAAGCAAACTTTCTTTCCTACGTGGAATAAAATAAAAATAATATATTTCTTTATGCGTCAAGATATACGTTATTAATGAATTTTAGTATATTCTTATAACTATATCTATTATTTATTAAATATTGTATTTTTACAGTATTATAAAAAATGACACAATTGTGAAAGTTAGTGAAAATCATTTCTTTATAAAAAAATGTGTAGCTATAAAGAGATTTATTAAAATTATATAATGCAACGTTTGAAAATAAAATAATCGAGAAGCAACTTATTCGAGTAAAAGTATTTAAAATATAAATATTTTATAATTTAAATACAATATTCTAATCGATGTTAAGGAGTACGATTAATATTTTTGATACGATAAGATAATTAAATTCGAAAGTCACGTTATTATTCATTTTTTTATTGAAACTTAAATAACTTTAAGTGTATCATTTTTAAAAAAAAATAAGAACCTTAATTTTTGCTTAAATATTTAAAGATTTTCGTAATTTCTTTTACTATTCATCGAATGAGTTTTAGAAATTAATTTTTTGTATTACTAATAAGGGTGGAGTTTCCTTATTTATTTTTGTATACTCTAGATAATGGCAAGCTCTTTTCATATTAACCTTTTCATATTATACGAAACTATATATAGTTAAAAGTTCATTTCAGAGGACTATTTTTTAATTAAATAAAATTATTTTAAAAATTATTTTGTCAGTATATTTAACGTATTGTGATTTAGAAAGAACAAATTAATTATTCTGATGTTTTAGAAAAAAATTTATAATAATAGTGTAAAAAATCAATAAATTTCTATTCCACAAAGTTAATAAACTATGTTACAGACGAATTCTATGTCTAAAATTTTCTTACACATGTTTCAATAAAATAATGATGAGTTTGAACTATCTAATTACTTAAATTAAGCTAATAATGGTAAAAGTTTCGAAGTTAAGCTACAAGTTAATATAATCTAATAACTTTTATAGATAACATTATAAAAGGTTAAATCGTTTCGGACTCGATGTTGAACTAATTTTAAAGAATATACTTTTGACAATTCATCATCAATACTTTACATCCAGACAATGGAAACATCAATATTGTCATACTGATCTCGTACAGCTGGACCTTTGGTCCATTCACAGTGACAAAACTGTGGAAGCAAAAGAAAAGGGAGGGAAAATATTTCGGGTTTTCCGTCTTAGAAATACCAGTTACTTTAACCATGGAAATTTCAAAATATTATCCGATTCGCTTACAAATAAGATACTACATTTTTCCTCTTTCGGAATGTAAACAATTAAAAATGATTATCCTATGGTTACTCGCCCTCCGCGAAAGAAGAGAATTTTCTTCTGGAGTACGACGCATTGTTCATTCGTTTTAGAAAGAACAGCCTTGGGACAATAGAAACTTGGGAACTATTTCAATGGGACATACTTTAAGTAATTTCGGACAACGCTTTAACCTGCAGTGACTACACTTCCTTTTATGTTTTAATTCTTGAGGCAGAGTTTTATCTAACATTCGATTGAAAGTGTTTTGAGTATATATAATTTGTTCCGAGTAAAAGTAAACAAATCTTTTTGTTCAAGGTCACCCATAAGCTTAGGCAGGTACTACATTTCAAAGATAACAACTGTGTTATTCTTACATTAATTTTCGTGTCGATGCATTTTTCTAAATGCATAATAATAACAAGTTTATTTATTTTTAGAATAAATAATACAAGAGAACGATTAAAAATACAATAAGAAAATGTATAAAAGTTTGTCATACGTTTCAACTTATTTATTCAAAAAAAATAAGTCGAAAGAAATTTTTTTCACCCAGAACGAATTGGTACACGAAAAATATTCTAATATACCTTAAACCCTTATTTTTATTACGCTCTCTAATTAATTTAAATTTTAAATTCTTACGCATAAAAATGCTTTTAGGTAAAAAATAATTTTAATGGTTTTCGTCAACGATAGTTTCCTACTCATTTTTAATTACCACTACTTCGTGTTCTAGCGAGGTAATAGTAGTTGTGGTCCACACAATTCCCTTTCCTGTGGTGACATTGACTGCGCTGACTGTCGCTCGTAAATACACCACCACACATTGGAAACATCTAAATTTATTATAGGTGTAGAATTACAACCGCGTTGTCTTACTGGTTTTACGTGGAAAATTATAACTCGTAAACTTATCATCGATATTTGATGGAGTTTAGTTAGCATTGAATTTTTTTCGTTATATACCTGTTTTTAAGTCGGTTTTGTCGGCAACTAAATTCGTTAAATTACACTAAATCATCTATCACATAAATTATCTACAAATGTAACAAAATATAATCTATTTTATTGCTAAATAAATGTAATTTAACCTTTCGTAATCAAAAGTTTTTTTTCCAAATGAAATACAGTATATTTGAGATTTCTTCGAGTACTATATACATTTATTGATTTATTTATTAATCTTATATATAGGGTCAAAAATTAATATACGGTAAATATAATATACAGAGTAAGTAAATTTGAAAATTAATCGATTGGTTTTGCAGACATAAACAGTAAACACTTGCACATAAAGCGTAACCCTTTAAAAGCAGACATAATAAATTTTATAGCTCAGACTTGCGGTACAGCTGTTGAAAAAATAAATTGATTTCTGGTGGTTTATGCAATACTTAGATAAAAAGAGACAATTATTGTTTACGTATTGTACGTTAACTGTATCTTATCAACCAAAACAAAACAATGATGTTTACAATAAATATAAGTAATGTTCTTTAATGTAATATCACATAGATAATAAATAATATTCTTACATATGAAAATAGAAAGCGAGTGGTACAGAATTTGTATAGTACATATTCAATGGATTAGACAACTGGCACGGATGTGATGATACAGAAACTTCGTAAGCGGATTGTTTTGTCAAGTAATGTACTTACGAGTGGCGTTAAGCAGTTAGTAAAGAGGATATTAGTATAATGTAAACAACCGAGTACATTTTAATCGTGTATTTGTGCATTTGCACCAAAATGTGAACGAAAAATAAACTTAATAAATACATACTTTCAATAATAAATACTTGATAAATAAAAACTTTTACCTAGACTAAATTTTAATAATATATGATATTTATAAAAATAACAGAAAATGCAGTCATCGATAAATTATCAAACAAATAGGTGTAATAGTATTTAATTGTAGATAGAATTTTTACGTATTTAAAATAACCTTATACCTGGATAATCATTTGATTCTATTTAAATTTAGCATTTTGCGTGTATATTAAATAATAGAACTTTATTATTAATATATCGATTACGCTAGCATAGTAATAACTTTTATATCGATTATATTCTTAATATAAAATACTAATTTTTATAATAATAAATTTTTGAATGCCATTATCTTTTAATTATTTAAATTTGGTATATATAATGGTACATACTACTTTGGTATATCCTTTACAATATTGTGAAAAAACAGTAAGAGTTCGAGTCAATCACATTTTACATATAATAAAAAATATTTGTAGTAATTCCAATTTACTTAATTACTTAATTGCTGTCATAAACTCATATTTGAAAATATGTCGAATTATATGCACGAAGAATTTATTTAATTTTTTAGGAAAATTGAGGATGATTAAAATATATTAAACCAATGATGTTTCGTATATTGAAAAAAAAAACTAGACTTTAAAATTATTTGCATTTTTTTTCAGATGTGTAAATAAAGAATATAAATAAAAAATGTAATATAGAAGTTTTTTAAATAAAAATAACTGGATACAAATGATATTTCGGAACGACATTCGAATAACGTAGTTACTAACGGTTGACGCTCCACTAACTCAGTTATACGTTTTATATATCTTCTAGTATAAGTTTAGTCAAGCAATAATAAAATTGAGCTATGAAGAAGAACAATAAGGTAATTATAATAGGTTTGAGATTTGTGCTAATGGTACATATTCAAAGATTCATAATACATACTAATTGTATTTCATCAGACATATACCTTTCGCTATATTCAATCAAAATAAATTTGTATGCAGTGACAGTAAACTCTGGATGCATTTTATACGTAATAAAGACTGCCTTCAGTCAATAATTTCATCGAATAATTTTATATTTATATTTTAAATTAAAAAGATTTACTGAATACGATAAATCACATTTTTTTGTTTTTTAGGTAAGTATTAAACAAAATTCTGTATTAATTTTTCTCTATCAAAACTGTATTATGATGTAGTATATAATAACAGTTAAAAACAAAACATTTTTCTTATAAATAGGTTTCTTATTTTTTATTTAAGTAGACAATTTGTACGGATATCACACTGTTATAATTGCTTAACAAATTTTAATAAAAATTTATACTTTTATAATAAATCTATTAATGTTAGTCATTTCTGATTTATCTTGGAACTTTTCTATATATTGAAACCTTATAAAATAGAGTAGCATGCGAATGAAACGAAATTTGATCGTGCCCTGCAGTGACTATCAATTATGTTAGTTTGCATATAGAATATGATAGTATCTTATAAATATACTTAAGTTATAACATCATAATAAAAGTAGGAAAAAATCGTTGGAGAACGGAGAATTTCATTGTATATGAAATCATATATTCAGATATTTTATGTAAATAATATTTGGCTTAAGATTTATCGAGTTGTAAGAATAATAAAAGAAAGATTTGAAAATATAAAAATTTATTAAATATCGGATATTTCTAAAATGAATGATAGAGAAAATAATTTAAAAAAAAAGATTATTGATGCTTGCTTAAAATATATAATCATCGGATATTTCATCGTTTATTCGGAAGAATCTGATTTATTAACAATTATCTTGACTCGAAACAGTATTTTTTAAACATCTACAATAATTTACGCCACACGATTAAAGTAAAAAATCTTATGAATTAGCGAATAAATCTCAGGTTATTAACATTGAGAAAGGTAATTACTATCAATTTAGGAATCCGTTGAAAATATCAAATACCATATACTTATATAAAAGTTAATCTAGTACATTCGGTTAGAGTTTGTATTTGCTTATTTAATAAGACATGCGTATTGTGAAATTAGTTGAACTCATTAGTCAATAATTATACCCTAGAAAATGCAGAATAATTGACCAAAATAGTGAATCTCAGAATCTTTAGAAAGCTACACGTGTAAAAGTATTCTATCTTGAGATATGTTCTATGCAAATAGATTAGAAACAAGATTTATCGTTCTATTATCAAGAAACATAAGGAGACAAAGTAAAGTAATTTTATAGACGTAAAAAATGAATACCTTAGACAATGGGAACATTTATATTACTTATATACTAATGGGGTTAATATATATGTACTAGATCCAATACCAAATTACCAAGCCAATCAAAAGCCACCGCAGAAAATATCGAAGATCATTCAAGTAGAAGATTCACATTGATTAGTGATTATATATAGATAAGCTTGGTTATGAAAGATACTTGGGAAATTGCGGTTACTGGAAATTTCATGCATTATCATAATTATTTCAATAATAACATACGTATTATTAGCGAATTAAAAATATAAATTATGAACTTGCAATTTTATGACCATTATAACCATTACAAAATACTTATTACTTTTTATTTTAATTTTTGTTGTATGAGTTTGCTCGGAAATTTTTGATTTAGGTATTACAGTTTTGTTTGTACTTTAGCGATAATTAATTTCTATAACTACTCCTATACTTGGATTAAAATGAAATATAAAATATTACTAATGTTAGTATCAATTTCTAATTTACACAATAAAAAAATATTGATATAGCTAAAGAATAAGATGAGAATCAAAATACAAGATGAATTTTAAAAAGATCAAAATTATATTAAAAAAATACAAAAAATTTTTAGTTTCATAAAAAATGAAATCATGAAAAATTTCAAATATAATATTTAAATTGCTCACTTGAAGTGCTTCTTATTTAATTCAAGCCAATCAATCTAGAAAAGTTAAACCAGCTGTTATGCAAATAAAATACACGTGGGATGTGACGTTGAATAAATTAGTCGGTACCATAGAAGGACCTGCGGTTATTTATTTTATTAATACTTAGTTTACAATCATTCATTTTTGTTATTACGTTATTTAATTATGAAATCAAAGAATAAATAATCATTAATAAATTTATTTGAGATAATAATTATACTCTTTATTTTTAACGATGAATCAATTCATTTATAATTAATTTATCTTGATTATTTTTCAATTATTTAAAATTATAATATAAATATATAGCAAATAAAAATATAGGTTTATTAAGATAAACTTAATATACTTTTTAAATATAATATTACGCTTTGTCAGTTTTTCACCATCTGATGAATCGCATTTCTCTGCTCGATTAATGTTTTGTTTATAATTCATTTATTTCAGTTCGGTTATTAATAGATTCATATTAACATTTATTTATGCATTAAAAATAGATTATCAAGTTAATGAAAAAAATTATAACATCATTCTTATCTGCATAATGTGGCGCCACATGAGGTCTGCTACTGACCTTGATAAGAAGAGGCTAATGAATTTGTTTAATTTTTTTCATGAAGGTACACACATCTTTATTTATCTCAATTAAATATAATTATATTTCATGAAAAATGTTCATTGCTAATTAAATATTTCTTATTAACGTTTGCACAGGATTTCTTTATTTTTAAATATTTTCAAATTACATTTCGAGTTTGTGAGTCTCGTTTTTATATAAAAAAAAGGATCTATTTTTAAAGCATTTTACCTTAAGATTTTGAGTTAATATAAGAAAATATGCGAATAAAGAACATAAAGTTATGCATCTAAATTTATTTTTAAGATTAAAATCATTTAATTTATATTATAAATAAACCATTACTTTTATAAATTTTATGAATGAAAGTAAAAATATAATTATAAGAATTAATTTTTTAATTAATTATGAAATATATATCTACAAATACAAAATTTTAAATTATTTTAAAAATAAATTCTATACTTTACTGTAAAATCAAAATTAAGTACAGGATATCGGTTGAACTCTAATTATAAATTATTAATATTGCAATTAATCATTAAATAAAATCTTTAATCTTGTTAAACTTTAATTAAAAATTAAACATAAAAATATTTTTAAACTTTCGTTTTGGTATTTTTAGCATTTGTTTAACTTTTCTGTTTCCGTATAATTAAAATTATATACAAAACGTTTTTGTTAATATTAATGCGTGTGTTTATATTATTTGATTATTTTAAATTTTAAATAAGTTTATAAATTGTAACAAACTATATACTAAGTAGTTATGATTTGTATGAATAAATTAATCTTCAATAAATTACGCTTATATTTTAAAGCAGCTTATTTATTTCAACATTATATAAAGATTATTGCTAGGCAATACCGTTGAGATTTGTTTATTAGTGTCATGCAAATGTTTAAAAGCTTCGGTTAAAGTGAATCTTTAACCAAGATTTTCCATTTCTCTTTAAGAATTTCTACATTTTTACGTAAGATGCAATACCAGCTTAATTTATTTTATTATATAAGATTTCTGCAAATATCTTCAGGAATATTATCATAATGTATGTTCAGAATTATACTCTGATTAATTTGTTTATTTTATTATTTAGTATTTTTTATACCTTTCAAATAATTTAGTATTCGATAAAAAAAATTTGAATTTGAATAATGTAATAAAATAATCCTCTTATTATAAATTTATCCGTCTTTTCTTGGTTTAATAGATAAATTAATATGGGATTTAATATTTTGTAGAGCTTACGTAGTATCATAGAGGAAAGAAAGAAGGTTTTTCAAATTAAGGTTTTGCAACACTATTACAGTACTTTTAACTACTTATTAAATCAACAAAATTAATTTCAACTGTACACAAAGAATATTATGAAATTTATTTTAAAAACTTAACGGAAATATGTAAATGCAGACAAAATATTTTTATTATTAGCTGAATTAATACGAATAAGAATAATCATTATTTTTGAGAGAAATAGCTAAAAGATAGTTAATTTTTTCATTTGTAATACGATATCTTGATAAATCAGATTAAAATCGCAGTCCATAAAATCAAATATAATTAACTGCTTGTTATAAGTTATATTAAAAAAGAGAGAAAAATTTAAAAAAATTGCGAAGAAAAAAGTAAAAAATTTGTATATTAATAATAGAATGTCATATGCGTTTAACTGTAATATGATACGTTATTACGTTTCAAATTTATATTCGTAACGATTATCAAAGTTGGAGGACGTTGAATCTCGATAAAAATCGATAACTTTATTCAGGAAATTCAAAAAAAAACCAAGAATAAAAAAAAAATACCTTGTTAAAAACTTAACGAAAAATACAGTAAGATAAACTCAGAAAATGAAAGAAACAAAATTTACAAAATTTGTATTATTTTCTTAATTTTAGTAGATATAATTATTGTAGTTTAACAAGACATTAATTTAGTCTTTTTATATTGAGAGCGAAATGAAAAGAACAACGGTGTAAATAAGATCGCATATTGTTAAGCTGAATAATATAAAACACGTTTCATGCTTTAATAATGAAACTAATAATACAATGTAAAAGGAAAACGTTCGAATACAATAAACAATTGAAAACTATTAATAACGATCAAGCGAACGTATTTTAAAGTTCTAATCTAGACCTTTGTGAGTCCATTGTTATCTGCAGAGATCATCAGCGGTGGACGCGATCTTTTCTGCCACATACACATCTTCCCATACCCACAACATAAAAGTGGCCATTCCACTTCCCGAAAAATTGGCACGCGCTCCCAAGTCTCCCACGAAGATCTTTCTCGGGGATCTCCTACGCGGAAAATGCGGAGGTTAAGAATGACAAAGGAGAATAAGAAGCAGAAGAAAGGCACGAGGCAGTCGGGTCTCACCGCCCCAGCTGCGACCGCATCGGCGATCTCGACGCCGTTGTTCTTTCCGGGCGGGAGATAATGCCCCGGTACACCTCGATGAATAGGACCTGCGACGAGAACAACGACCGATGCTTCGCAGCTCGACGGGGGTGCCCCGAAGTTTTTGCATTTTTCACTCGGGGCCCAGAGTTCTTCGGTGATGGCTTCTTTTTCTAGAGACGACGTGCGTACCGTCGAGGATGAAAGGAATGCCTCCGAGCGCCATGGATTTTCCACCTTTCCTGAAATCCTTTTGAGCGGAATCAGCTCGCGCTGCGCATTCGTGAGGCGATCTTCCTTTCTAGTTCTGCCTGTTTCCCCTGTCGGGGAGAGCACACCACAGAGGGTGAGAGGGAGCGGGAGGTTCGAAGCCAAGCCTTTCTTTCGACGATGGAACGAAGAATGGAGTTTATCTTAACCTATCGGTGAGCTACGATGACTGTGGATAAAGACGAGATCGCGGCAATAAAGCGAACGTGATCTTGAATTAACCGATGGCTAAGGGAATAATCGCTCTCTTAGTTCGCCGAACAAATCAATTTCATGTTTCTTTATTCATGTCTAAATAATTCGTTTTTCATCTTCGACGTAATACTATTAAAAGTTAAAGGCGACGTAAATTTCATCCATTCCAGCAACTTTAAAGAAATATTTAAAGGCAGGCTTTACGAAATATTTTCAACCTTTCGATTATCTTGTTTTATAATTATAGATATCTTGATTAACATTTTTTTATTTGTCCACCGATAATAATTTAAGTGCATGCTTATCGATTGTAGAAAATTAATAATTCCTTTTCTAAATCGGTATTCGAATATTTAAATCGATATAATAAAATAATGTTTCATAAAAAATTTATTTTCAAATACCGTATTTGATTATAATTTATTCTATTCTGTATTTTCGCGATAAAAATAAATACAAACGTTATCCGTTATCGATTGTAAATATATTTAAAACGTAAATATCAAGTTTCTTTGTTTAATATCCTTTATAATATAAAATTTTACGTGACCGTACATTTTATTCGATTTTTTCCGACTCTTTTTCATTAATTATGATTTATTAAATACTAAAAAAATGTTGAATCAAAAATACAATTATTTCAAAATTAAATCAATTTCTTTTATTTAACCTATATTTAAAATTGTAGATTAACCTTTGCGATTGATTTTTCAAAAAAGTATTCTATTCGAAATATTCACGAATCAATTCATCCGCGTTAATAAGCAATTTATCGTAAATATAAACACACGGATACGCATACGTATATATCCTCGATTCCAGGATATAATTTCAATAATTGCGATAAGTTGAAATATTTGTGATAAAATTCTTTTTACCGAATGCGTTATTGATTCATAAAAATAAAGCTGCATTCTTCGTAAAAAGGAATAAACATAATTGTGAGAATTGATTTTCTATTTCTAAACGTAGCAAACGTATTTGAAAAGTTACAATGTAACAAGGAAACCAAAAGATTTCACTTTTGATATATTTTTCAATATTTTTCAATTCACGCGCGACCGCAAAGAGTCGAACATAAAAATTTATATATCTTGGCACGCATAAACATCTGCTTGACTTTTGAAAGTACATCGAAATAATACAATTGTGCTTTTTTAATGCGATAAAATCTACAGTTAATGCCAAATTACGTTAGTAAGCTGTATATCAATTTTATTTTTGCAAGCTTCGATAATTAACTTTGAACGATGTATCACTGGTTATTAGAAAAACAAAATGATTATATCATTCCAGCGTTTAACAGCTAACTCTGAAAATTAGAAAATAAAAAACAAAGCCAAGACAAAGTAATCGGTTTTCATATTCGAACAACAACCAAGAGTCGCTATTGCGAAAATAAATTACAGAAATTTCCTTATAACCGCGTTCGTCGTTTCGGAAATTCCTTCCCTTTTAAGAGAAATCTCGAGTAGCTGGTATCGCTTAATATCGAGACACCGAGCACACGAGTGCAGAGTTCACGTTATCTCGGTAGTTTCCAATTTCACAGCTGGACCCAAAAGACACATACGATGCGATTATTTTAACGCCTGGTTTGCACGGGTGCAACGAGCAGAAACGATAGCAATAACTAACCCCTTGGTAACTCGGCGTAGCATCGGTTGTGTGTACCATGGGCAGGAAACTACGCCTAACATCCGAAGCAACGACGTAGAAAAATTTACGTTTAACGTAAATATTACCCGTACGTCTAGGTGATAAAAACGCGTACGAGACATCGATTCGATCACAGTCATTTTATATTTTGCTTTCGGTATTTTCGTATCAAAAAATTGTGGACAATGGAAAAATTGATTATATATGTGATATTAAAAAATGTTTCTATCGTTCCAAATCATTTTTTTAAATCGAGTATCATCGAAGGCGAGTCGTAAAATATTAAGAAGAGTACCGAACATTCGGTGTTTCGAAAAACACGAACGAACGTTAATTAATTTAAAAATAATTTAAAAATGTAAGGAAAGCATCGTATAAAACACATTTGACCTGCGCTCGAGGTTCCGCGAGCCCAGACATCGATCGATACTCCCCCCACGAAGGAAGACGCCGCGCACCGAAAACGTTGGCAGCGATGCAGAGTTATTCCATCAAGACCAATTACAAGAGCGAACCGAACGCGAGTCGTATATATAAATAAGCGGTGCACGCGTTTGCGTTCGTGTACGCGGGCAGAGCCAGAGTGAAATTAAAGATGCATATCGAGAGACATTTGCTTAGCAACATTGAATTAACACTTCCTCGAGCGAGCGAGGGATGCCTTTACTTAGCTTCGCAGTCTCTCCCTCCCTCTACCCCTCCCTCTCTCGATAATTAATCGATTACGCGATAAAAGCCAAGGGGCGATGTACGGATTTAGCACCTGGTGGGTCGTTATAAATGCCCGATTACGCTCCAACTGATCGGACTTTAATGCGCGAAGAAGCTTGTCAGCGATCGTGTTTTCGATTGTATCGCGCGCGAAGACGTCGCTCGGGTCTGCGCGTAATAAATGCGCATGATTTACGGTTGGCGTGGGCCGCGAGTGGAGCCACTTCGCTTCCGCAATACTAACGCCCGATGAAAATTGTGTTTGTTTACATCGGCGTCGGCGGCGGCGACGACGACGACGACGACGACGACGACGACGACGACAACGACGACGACAACGGCGACGACCCTCGCGATACCTTTAATCAACTCTCAACTTTGCCGGGGAATTGTTTACGTGACGTTACAACTTGAATTTTATGTCTCCTTCGTTTCTCTCTCCTTTCTTTCTTTATTTTTTTTCCGTACTTTCGTGAGGGGTTATGAGATTTTCCGAGAAACACGAATACTTTCCTTCATCGGCTACAGTATTATTTTGGATTTTTTGATTTATGCCTTACTGCAAATTACTCGCTGTTCAAATATAACTTTTTCGAATTTTATCGATGTCGTTGATTTTTTATGGATGTAATTATTTGGGGCTTTTAATTATCGTACACTTAAAAAGGCATCGAGCCGAGCTACTGAAATACGCTTTAAAATTTATAAACTGAAAATTTTCATTAAAACCGAAACTTGAACCAGTTTTAAATTTTTTTTTTTTTGTAATCAACGAAAGACGCACCTATTAAAAACTTTGAAGCGTGTATCTAATCTAACGATAAGTTACGTTGAATACGTAATCTAAATATCTAATCCAATTACGAATTAAATGATTTTTCTACCGAACGTATTCTATAATCCACTCTTCGTTTTCAAATCCCCTTCTCGAGTTTAAATGTAAATATTTGAAACGTACGGAGGTTTTTTTATCCACGGGAATTATTACACAACTTTGTATCGGCGTACTTTAAATATCCGTTACTCGAGTTATGTAGAGATAGCGCTAAAAATAATTAAATCCAATACGTAAAATTTTATTTACGCGATCGAATAAAGCCATCGGTCGCGGTAAAATAAAACGAACTCTGGAAAATTTTCATCCCTTATCTAAAAGTAGTAAGTTTTCCATTTAAATAACCGAGTAAATTTTAAGCTTAATAACATCGTTAAGTAGGAAGGTTACGAGCGCGCAACTACTCCGGGATATTTGACCAGATCTTGATAAAAAAATGGTTAAATTGAAATTCCGACGATTCCCAGACTGATTATACAGTATAGAACTGACTCGCCGGATATAAAGACGCTTTATGTAAGAACCCGATTCGACGCTATCGGAATTTAAGAACACGCAACGTCGCATCCTCCCTCGTAATATCTCGAGAGTGTACATAATTTCAAGTTTACGCCGGTTGACTCTCCGATGCTGATATAAGCTGTATCGCGCTTGTATAATAGTTGTTTAATTAAGAAGCAGTCACGTAGACGGCTCACCCCCTCGAGCCTCACCCCTCGCGCGATACAATCTCGCGGGAACGTCGAACGAACGGATACTCCTACGGGGTTGGAAGCGCAACACACGTCGATGTACTTGCAAAGCCGACCGTTGATGCGTAGTCGCGACTAACTCGGAAAGTTTACCGAGGCGAACGCAACTTGCGCAAGGACGCGTTCAAATAATTCACGGACCTTCGATCGAATCTTTAATCGCCGTCGCGCGAAGCTCGAAACCGAGTTTTTTTTCCTTGAGCGTCTGTGCGAGCTCCACACGCTCGATGTAAATTACGGACGAGGAGCTATTCGTTTGCGGAGGCGATAAACTGCGCAGCGGGTGTGCGATATTGGTTGGTGAGGAAGGTGCGAGCCGAATAGACGTCCGAAGGTGAAATTTATTTAATTTAAAGAAAGTTAACGCTTTTACCTTTCGCCCAAAGTTGGGCTTTTATGTATTTCGTGTAGTTTTATAGCGAATAAAACTTTATTTTGTCGGTAAAATACGCGATCGTCCAATCCGAAATATGTACGTACGAATTAGAAAGAATTCAAATACAAAAAACGTTTGGAAAAATCGAATAAAACGTCGAGAAGTTCGCGTATTTATCGTATCTATCGTAAAATTTGTGATGCCGAACGGAAAAAAATTGTATGAAACGGTGGCGATAAGGTAAACCGGGTAACTTTGACCGCGATTAAAATTATATTTTCCGTGCCGAATTCGTACGCGGCGATGAAACATAAGTCGCGAAACAAAATACCGTAAAGTCTTGTTCGAAGTGGTAAAAAGAAGCGTCGATTGCATAATGCACGGCAAGGAGACGACCGCGATAGAATTCTATCTTCGGCTACTTCCACTCTAAGTATACATAAGTTGAAGCTGCTTCGTGCATTCGCGCGAGGTGCATAAGCCGGGCTGAAAACTATAAGATAAAAGCGACGGTGCGGGAGCATAAGATAAATATTCGAAGCAGATAAAATGAAAAGGATGAGCTCGACTAACGGCTCACGAGCGCAAGTGCGCGGTGCGACCCAGTTATACGCGAACGCGGGAGTATCGGTAATTTAAGATCGATAAATCCAACCGCTGTATCGAAGCTATCTAATTTCGCGTATAAAGCCTCGCGGGGATTAAAATATTGCTATTCACGGTAATCCTTTCTCTGCGGAAAATAATATAAAAACTGTCGCTGGAATTCGATACAGCCCCACCTCGTTCTTTCACCGCGCGTTTAACCTCCCCCGCCCTCGCCCCCGCCCCCGCCCTCGCCACCGTCCGCGCCCCCGTCAACGCCGCCGCCCTCGTCCGCTCCCCGTCCGCTCCCTTCGCTCCCCGTCGCGCTCCCTTTCACGGCATCGACAAGTTGTGGATTCGATATTGAATTTCGTGAACTGGTCGATGTTTTTGATATTCGATTTTCGAGGAAAAAGGATTAAATTCCAGGACATTATCCGGCGACGCACACGAGCCCCGAGGAGGGCGACGCGACGATTTTCGAGGTTAAGTTCGAAATCCTCTTTACGAGCTTTTTCACGGTTTTACGTTTCATAAACACGGGGACGCGAACGAGGGGAACCTCTCCTCGAATCCAGGAAGCACGTGTATACGGAAGCCGCGCAGAGAGCGAAGGGCTTGTAACATTTTTACCGATGACGGATAAATCTCTAAATCTTGTTTACAACCAAATTCGACAATGCGAGGTTTGATGCGTTTGATGCGTTTGATGCCATTCGTCGAGGGAAGAACGGACAAAATCGAACGCGCCATAAATAATTTTTCTTTAAGTGTAACTTACAACGGAAGGATTATTTCCTTTTCGATGCTGGTCGATCTCTCGGAGGGAAGCCAGCGTTTGCCAGAACTCTATTTCCTCCTACATTGAGCGAGGACAAAGCTCGAATTATCCGAGAAATTGATGTTGAAATGGAAAAAGAGGGGTGAAGAGTCATCATTCCGGGGGTCTCGGGTCGATATTCGTACAGCGTTATACGACAGCTGAGACTCCTCATCGATATTCAACGGATTTGCAAACTTTTCGATTTTTGACTGAAACCTGTTTTATACTTTTGAAGCGTTTGGAAAACCTGCTGAATATTTCCTAGATCTGTAGCACGGAGCAGTTACTTTATACTCAAAGCTGGTTTACGTTTGTGGACTACGTATACACTGTTTGTCGCGTAGGAGACGTCTTGGAAATATTCTCACGGAGTTTGCGAGGATTTTCCGGGATTAGTAAAAAAAACTTTGTTTGTTTACATCTGCTCAGCGGTGAAAAATATTTTTTCGAAAATTCTCATACTCGTCGTTTTACGATATCGCGTCACTTTTCAAATATATTTATTAAATATTTCATTTTGCGGAAAACGATTTAAAATTTGCTTTAAAATAAAAGCAGTGGCGAAAATCAAAATTGGGAAAAGGAAAATTAAAATCGAAATATATGTCGTACGCGTATAATTGAATTTTGTTTGTTTATAATTTATGCGTGCAATATTTATCGAAACATCGTTAAATATACGAACATTCAACGAATGCAGGTCCGTAGATTTCGTTGACAAATTAGTCTTGTTATTTTTAGAATATATTTTATCGAATGTTTACAATTTTCAAACAAAATCTTGTACATCCGAATAAACTTAACGAATAATTCCAACGAAAAATACAAATATACAAGACCGATCGATATTTTTGTACGATTGGTTAGGAATGATTTTGATCGTTAATCCATTTATTGAAACTAATTATAAATTATCGCTCAGTTTGAAAAAGACGTCTTTGCAGAGAAGAAAGAAATAGCCACGAAATATTTTTAGATCTCTCACCGTCGCTTCCCACATATTTTTATTTTTTCAAAAATTCGTACGGACAGGCGTCTAATCGACTTCTTATTTTTAATCAAAACTACATCGCGAGAGAAAGACCGAAAGACCGAAAGACCGAAAGACCGGGATAAGATACGGCGCGTCTCCTTAACTCCCGAGTCCTGGAGCAACGAAATTTCACGTCGATCACTGGACTCGGTCGGAGATAGTCGCCGAGCAGCGGGACGTCGTTCGTTCGCGCGTCCATCCACTGGAGCGTCTCCTAACAGGATTACCCTGACGTGATTGTGTACGCGTCAAGGAAATAGAGTAGCATTGTGCGGAGAACGAGGTGCCCGACGGAGATTGGATGTAGGCTAGCGGCTTAAGAATCGGGAACGCCGACTCTTTCTTCTGCGTCGCAAAGTCCGACGCGCGCGTTCAACATCCCCGCGATGGACCGTCGAGATCTTCGGTACCCACCTGCCCGCCTGGATTAGGCAACACTCGCGCACGGCTATGCAAACCAAACCAACGCGGCCTGACCTTATTCACGATTTACACGAGCGAAGTCACGTTCACTCGTTCACAGTCAGTAATCGGTAAGCCTCGTGCTCCAGGCTCGAGGACGTTCTACAGGATCATCGGATTCGTAAATAACTTGGAGGACTCGCTCCAATACGAACGTGTTTTCGCTCGTTTATCATTATTTTACCATTTTTACGATTGTTCGCTCATCCGTGTGATCCCCCCTACCACACTATACATACCCCTACGCATCGCTGGTGAGAATATATTTTGTTCGTTCGGAGCTTTGCTTCGATACGTTTTTCGAGAGAAATGTATCGTAGGAAACAAATAGAATTATTCGTTAACGCGATGCGCGTGCGTCGAGAGCAACGCCAATTCGACAACGCTGACTTCTTTAAATTATATTCATCCGATTCGATCGTTAACCCAAAGATCACGCACGGTATAATTTATTACATTTAACATAGATCAAAGTAGGTAATTGTAAACCATCGAACATACTTTACGATCGTTGGTTGTCTCCGTTACGAATTCTAACGCGAACGCGTTTAATTCCGGAACGTAAATTATTCGATCATCTCGTACGATTGTATACAGTTACGCGAGAAACTACGCCTGTAAAATTCAAATTTACCCGAATGAATTCTTTGTCACGGTAGTTTTAAAATAAAGAAACGACGAAGGCTCGATGAAATTAAGAAATTTTCCGATACACTCGAGAACACGAGTAAGCATTTGTAGGTATAAGTATCGGCCGAAGCAGTACCGGTGTATCTCAACGGTAAAAATAATCGAAAACGATACCCGACAGCGTTTAAGAATATGAGAAAGACAAAAAGACGATTTTTCTCGCTGACATCGGCCATCCGTCGACTTCTCTTAACTTCATCGACGCGAGCGCAACCGAAGAGCCTCGACGACGACTACCCCGAAACCACTCGATCAGCTTCTCCGACATCCGAGCGATGATACGCGGGCTCAATTTTTCAATCGCACCTCCGAACCCGACGAACGTCGTAGATTTGGAGGACGTCTTCTTTAGAACGCGGAGCGAACCAGAGACGAAGAGAGACGCGCACGGAAGACTCGGCAAACGTGTAATACCCTGTTTTTTGGGAGGCTTGGCTCGTTTGTAACGAAGGGGTTGAATAGCGTCGTGACGTAGTGACGTATACCCGCGCGCGGATAAAAATAATCGGCCGTGTGTGTCGTAAGAGGCCGAGGACGCGTCGTTAATTCCGTGCCACCGCGACGCCGTCGGGGCGTGCGTTTCTCTTCGAAAAGGAGAGTTTTATTGGTCGGCGACGATCCCGACAACGATGAAATCCTTCTCTTTTTTTTCCGTGAACTTTTTTTCTCTGCGTTATTTGTGTAAAGTGGATAAAAAGGAATGTTATCTGAGTGTATAATGTGGTACTTTAAAGGCCACATCCCACGAGCTATCGCGGATCGCTTAAATACCTAAATGATAGATGACAAAGGAGAGGAGACGAAAGACCATGAAACATGAGCCTATTAAAGTTTTAGAAGATTCGAAAGCAAATTTAATGTACATTTTTTCAGAATAATGGGCTTCTTTCGAAAATGTACATTAAATTTTATGTCTCGAGGTGCTGCTCAACACCGCTCCGAAACGAATAAAAACCAGGATGATACGGACAATCATTTATTTCCTTCGTGGTTCCCTCGTTCGACTCGTCCGTATTAAAAAATTAAATAAACCGATACACATGCGAGAACAATATATTCAACGACAACTAGTTACTTCAGCCTTTAAAAAGCATTTAAATCGTAACGATTAATTATTTTATAGTTTGACATTGTTAGTTTTCGATAATTTGCATAAATATTTCTCGTCCCGTTCCCTCTGCGATCCTCGAAAGGACAGCGCGCAAAGAAAAAATAAAAGAAGAAGGACGGACCACGGAGATATTTCAGATTTTCTCGAGATCTTATTAGCGAATCAGTTTCAAATTTCAAGACGCGGACCGCGTCGGTCTCTAGCTGCGGCCGAAAGGAGCAAACGCAACGAACGCAACGAACTCAACGAAGCGTCTCCTCACCCAGTGATCGACATCGCGCGCCGTCCTTTTCGTTTCCCCCTGGGAATAATGGACCGTCTCCAAGAGATACAGACCTCTCGCCACCCACGCGCCTAATTTCCCGAGAAGGAGACAGAAGATCCTTCTTGGTTCGTCGACGGCTTCCTCTCGCGGGCTCCTTGGATTCCGCACTGTTTCGTGATTTCCGAAATTCGTGAGTATACAATGGCGCCGCATGAGGTCCAAAGGTGTCCCTCGCACAATGGCCGAGATGCCAGGATGGAAAAGCGGCGATGGAAAAGCGACGATGGAAAAGCTACGGTGGAAAAGCGACGGTGGAAAAGCGGCGACTCTGCTGGTCGACTGAGCCCGCAGAGCTCATCGATTCACGCTTCGCTTGGTTCGAGCCTACGTTCGACATTTGTCGTACAACTCACTCCAATGTTGTTACATAACAATTCTCTGTTCGCGTCTGTACACGCAGCCGGCCTCCGGCTCCCGATGCGATATTCCATGCGATATTCCGTATCGTTTTGTCAGGCCCTGTTTTTCCAAATCTTTTCTTTTTCCCTGCGTGTAAGCGCGCGTACTTTGCGCCATTGTCACCCGGGCAACATCTTTGCTACATCTTTTTCCCCACCGCTTGAACTTTTAGCGGTCTTTCGCGCTCGCGCTTTCACAAGGGCGATCCTCTTTTGGCTTTGGGCGGTTACTGACGCTTTATGGAGAATTACGACCTTTGAATAATCGCGTCGACGACATCGCGTGCTTTTTGCTTTTTTATGCCTCCGCTGCCTGTCTTGTCTTCTTCTCTCGGACCTTTAATTCTCCAGTATTTTAGGGCTTTCGAGGAATCTTTAAAGTTAAGTTTCAAACGAGAAGAATGCAGTCTACAATGGAACCGGGATATCGATCCATTTCGACGAGCAATACCAAAAAGAAAGAAAAAAAAGGAAAACCTTGTTCGACCCGACGACGGTTTTGCAGTTTATTTTTATATGGAAATTTTACGTTACGATATGATTACGTACGTTTAAATAGCGATACAACCGCAGATAATGCTATGAAATTAAATTTTATTACGGGCGTCTGACGGAACGTTCGCGTATTTCCTCGATGAAGCAATATTTTTATAATTTGACGTTTTAACTCGAATACGATCTGCACGCTTGATTAAGAAAAAAATAAAAAATTCCAATTTCATTCAACGAGTTACTTATGAAAAGTAATTGTTCGAGTAACGTTTTTCTTTTTATCCGATCGATCGATCGATCGAGTACGTCGCGTATTTCCCAAAGAACTAAAAGCCTCGTCTCCGACCTCGTCGTCCTTCGTTTCTAATACATTTTAAATTAAATCTTTTACGAATGAGAAATTAGGATGATTGAGTTTGAGCGCGTAAGTTAACCGGTCGGATAAATAGTCGCGTTAGCGCTGCATATTTTCGTCGATTTCTCGTTCGGTAAATCAGCACCGCCGGATGAGAGGATGATTCTCGTTTTATTTTATTTTATAAAGTATTAATCATCGCTTTTGAAAAAAAAAAAGGTCTGCTTTACCGGAAATCGTGTACGGTTTTGGCCCCCGAGGATCATTAACACTTTCAGACTCCTTACGCTTCGGCAGATATTTTTCGACGTCCTCGAGTCCCGGGGTATAGGGCATTTCCAACATTCGACCCGAAGCAACACTCCGACGCATTTTACATCTCGTGGTGATTAATCAACGCCTCGTAGAGAAAAAAGAGCCGGGCAACGGTATGTGCTTTGAGGATTTTTTTAACACTGCTTGCTGTCTCGTTATCGCGATCGTCACAAGATTTCTCACTTCTCGGTAACATGCTGGATAAATATTACTCAAGCCATTCGCAATGTGTCTCTTTACTTCCTACTTTCTTTTATTCCGTTCTTCGGAATCCACGAGACAAGAATATTTTTAACTGTCTTGTTTCTTCCAAGACTTTATTATAGAGCTACTTTTTATGAAATTTTTTAAATCTTGGCTTTCCTTTATAAAGATGTTCAAATTAATCTATAACAGAGCCATCGATAAGATAATTAAATAAAGATTCTCTCGAAATTGCGTATATTTTATACGAGCAGTATTGAAATATTAGGTGTAGTATTTCACCAAGGTAAAAAAATTTATCGTTACATATATACTTTACTTTTATAAATATACCGTAATTTAAATTTTCAAAAAAGGTAGTTGAAATTTATTTTTTTTGATATTACGCGATTTAATTAAATAAATTTATTCCGGATATTTAAATATGCAAAATAAAGAATTTTAATCTTCCGTAACTACTTGTATATCATTATCATAATGTTAGTACAGGTTCGCTCGTTCACAGCGGTTCTTTGGACGACCGATGGATTATCGGAAACTAACGATTAGAAATCATCGGGTTCAAAGGTTGAAGCGAATTGATCAAGGCGGAATATAGAATCAATGTCTACTATTAATTTAATACGCGATAAAACCTGTTCGAAATACCAAATTTTAACCGTTAATCCATTTATCCGTGGCATAAATATCAATTTTTTTGAAAGGAAAAAAAAGATTGAGTATATCTCGGTAAATGGTTTGTTCGATTCAATACAATTAGAAAAATACGCAGTATTCAATCGACTTAAATAAATATAAATTTTTTCTATATATCGGCTTTCGCCAAAGGTACATACGGATAAAAGTTTACGTTTGAATTTTTTAGCTTTCGTACGTATTAAAAACGAATAAATAGATAGAGAAAAAAGGAGTTTGCGATTACGAGAGTTATATTTATTTTACACATTGGATCATTGCTATACTTCATTTTTTCGAAACGAAAGTATTCGATAAAAGAAGCACGATTAAAGGCTATTATATAACGAACGAATAAAAGAAAAAGAAAATTAAATTGAATATATGATATAATATCATACAAGTTACGTACAAATCGAATATACGCGTCGAACGCTTAGATAATTTGAATAAAAATAAACGATACTATCGAAATGCAAAAAAAACATTAACGAATAGTCCTGTAATCAAAATTTGCGTACGGAAAAAAATGTCCGTTCGAGCAAGATTCGAAAACACATTCGAAAGACATATTTTAAAATAAGTTGCCGAAACGGCGAAACATCGCAACGTTTGCCGGTTCCTCTGAAATCGAGCCCAGCTACGAACGAAACATGCTCGAATCATCGCAAGTTTCTTTGCGAACGGTCCGCCCGAGCAACGACTCGCTAAGAAACAAGCAAACAAATAAAAGGAGAGAAAATTACAATTTCGAACTTAAGATTCAACGGATCATTCTACGCAAAGCTGTTTACAGTCCGAAGCTTTTTAGTACCAATTAAAAATATCCTTAAAAACATACAACTCGGAGTTAAGCGGGAGAATCCCTTGGGAATCGAGTAAAGAGTAAAGGATGGAACGGTAAAGCCCCATAAAGGAATCCCATTCTCGAAGCTCTTGCATTTCAAACATGATTAATGCCGTGTGTTTTCTCGGCGCAGAGTGGGAGGAGAAGGTGGGATGAGAAGGTGGGATGAGAAGGTGGGATGAGAAGGTGGGATGAGAAGGGGTGGGGTAAGTGTGTGTGGGGGGGGGGGGCTCCTTTTTTACGAGTGCGTTGTATCCCTTTTGCCCGGCTCACGCCGATACGTGCCCGGCAATAACTTTCGAAATTCGATTACGCGGCCAGGTCGGGGGAGGCCAACCCCCGAGGGCTAAGCGGTAATGAGTGGCTCAACCCTTCCATGCACGTGGCCGCGCGCGACCCCCGCACGCGCGAGTCCCAAGGTGGGTTTATAACTGCACCTCGTAAATAATGGCCGACGAAAATTGTTGAGCGCCGCTGCACGCGTCTTCCTTCCCGGCGCGTCTCGAATGCTTCGAGGCTCCAGCCCCGGCCTTTTTCTTATAATTTTTCACGACTCGCTTTTTTAACGAGATGTGCGCGTACTCCGAGCTGCCGTAGATTAAATTGTTCGCTGGGAAAAAATACTTTTCTCCGCCGATAACGCTTGATTTATTATTATTATTATAAAGAGCGTATTTCGGACGACGGACGACGGACGACGGACGACGGACGACGCGCGTCAAACGGATTATCGAGACATCGAGATGGACCAACCTCCCCGGAGATACGGAGATACGGAGATAGAGAACTTTCATAAATTTCATTTTTTCGCGAGCGGAAATTAAACGCTCTCCGAGACCCGATCGAATTCGAGGCGAGGCGAGATTTTGGTGCGTGAGAAATTTGTCTCTCCTCGCCGCGAGTCGCTACCATCCACCAAAAACGATAAATTCCAAGAGACCTCTCCGCGCGATCCTCGACTCGATCCTTTCGGATTATAATTAAACGATCTTTAGTTTGCTTCGGTGATTTTTCAAAAACCGTTCAACCCTTGAACAATGCATCTCCGAATCCTTACGGATATACACGACGATACATCCGCGTTAATCTGCGATCTTTGTTCGCCGAGGAATATATATCACATCCTCCTACTTTGCAGAGATAATCGGATATAATTATTCGTTAGATAAATACGATCGCAGACTGCGATAATGCGCTAAAATTTATGACGAGCTGCCGCTTTATTAATGAGGGCGAGCAGCAGCGAACGTTTGGCGCCGATTGTTCACGACCGTCGGCCGCGTATTCTCCTTCTTCTTTCACTGCCGATACGTATAATTGATTCACGATCTCCGCTGGTAATTGCAACGAGATGAAAGATGCTCGTTTTATTATTGAATTCGCGTACCAGCTGCCATATTAGACTCCTCAACTTTTTCATTTTGCGTCCTATCCGTGGAAATTGAAATTTTTGCCGAGTTAATTGGAAGTCGGACGAGCTTTGCATTCGAGAGTTCTCCTTTTAAGTCTTGCTTAAATTTTAATCGGAACGAAAACGAGCGAGGGTGAAAAGTTGGACGAAGGTTCGAAATGCGTTCCGGGGGATCGAAATCGCTACGAGCGAGTGTCGATAACGTTACTTTGAAAAATACGATGCATCGATGCGTTATTAAGATGTTAACAAAGGCTCGGATCTTGCGTTGGATCGACAGCGGTGCTTCGAAGCCGGATGCTGGATGCTGGAAGCTGGACGCTGGAAGCTGGACGCTGGAAGCTGGACGCTGGAAGCTCGATGCCTCGGATATAAAAGGGTTAGAGCTCTCGATCGAATCGCAAGGGCGTCCACGGCCCGCTCGGACCGTTTCGGAGCCCTCGGTGATCGGATGCACGAGCCAACCGAGAGGAGAATCTTCGCTATTTTGATATTCGCCTACGCGCGTAGCCACGTACGTAGCGATCGTACATCACGCGAACTCCCGCAGGTGGGCGGACGGAACGTCAGACGATGCGCTGACGTCTCTCGAAATTGAATCTAAAACTCGAACCCCAAAGTCTCTTTCTCTCCTTCTCTTCCAACTCGTTCTTTCTTACCCGGGAGCACCGAGCTCGTTTCCTCGGCAAGGGAGGTCGCAAATCATCACCTTGGAACGTTTACTGCGTTAGATTGCCGAAGATTACGGTTGAGTACTGCTCGCCTCTTACGACTACGACCGTTGATATTTCGAGGAAGAAAAGAAAAGCGAGGACGAGTCGGGAGAGTCGACCCAGTCGCGGGTGCGAAAAGAATCTAGGAACTCGATACCGCGGAACGAACGCTCTTCGAGAGATGAAAATCGATTCCCAGAAATTAAGTGCTGGAACGTGTACTTACATTAACCGCAACGATGCTGAAAATACAAGCTTGCGTAAGGATCGAGGAAGAGAAAATATCATTGGCTAGTTTTGTAAAATGAATATTTTTAAGTTAGTCGTTAATTTGATTAGCTTTTATTTTTCACGCATCGTCCACCTTATGAGAAATCTGTACATGGAACGATTACTTTCCTGGATAATTCGAGGAAATTTTTCCGTTCATTTAAATAAATTTACCTCCATACCCTCGACTCGCCGTTTTAATTAGATAATGGAAAATAAAATGGCAGAGGGAAATGCAATAGTAATTTCTTACGTTCTTACAATGTGCGATGAGTTATCGAGCGATTACTTTTAAAAATCTAATACAATTTGTTCAAAAGATAAACATTTTTCGTTACTCTGTAAAATATAAATATAGTTGACGCGTAAAATCCCTTTCGTAAAGTCTTCCGTGTAAAAGATAAAACGCGATTGTCTTTGATCGGAAGCTAATTAGGCTAGGTTATAATTCATTTAGCTCGAACGATCAAAGTAAATAAAAGATTAAAATATAATAATGGTAATCGCTATAATTATTATAATAGTGATAAAGATTTCCGATAATTATAAATCATTATTAAAGAGTACGCTTATAATGTATTAAAAAGTATTTTTAATAATGTATTATTTCGATATAATAAGTATGCGCGAAGAAATATACGCTGAAATTATGATTATTAAAACAAAAAGTTGCTTTATTTATGTTTAAAACGAAAGGAAATAAGTTGATTGCTTCCAGTTGCTTAGTTATTTTGCATTTTTTCGAACTCTGCCGAGAGAGTTAATAAACCATGAAACTTGGTGAAACATAAATGATGAGGTATAAAAAAAGGTGTAGAAACAACACGCGAGTTCCGTCAACGAGAACAACGAGCCCTTACTTTACCTTAATAAGCCGGAGATGACGTCTTTTACCAAAGATGCCACTTGGATGCTTGCCAAGAAGTCGCGGCTCAATTTTGTAAAGCGCGCGACGCTGACAATAAACTTGCCTAACGGTATTTATAGCCTGGAAAATTGGATGAAAGTTTCAAAAGTAATAAACAATATTTTATTGCGTAAGTTCATTAATAAAGAAAAAATTATTTCAAATAAAATTCTAAACAATTTACCAAGAGAATTGATGGATATCGTCGAGTGCAAATCGTCGTATATAAAGTTTTACTCAGTAGGTAATAATAATTGTAATAATAATTGTAATAATAATTGTAATAATAATTGTAATAATAATTGTAATAATATTGTAATAATATCAATGGTAGAGGAAATTACAGCATCGAATATAACAATTTCTTTTCAAAACAAACGCATAACATTACAATTTTATAAGGTAATAAAAGTAACGCCTAAATATTTCCTCGAGCATATTTCACTTTCGAACGTGATTAAATAAATTATTGTTATTACGTACAGCTTCGATGTATATGTTTTGACGCGGTAGTTTTCTTAATTCTGTTTCTTAAATTTTGGAAAAAAATTCATTTAATAGCTACGCGAGACTTTATTAGGCATTGCCAGCCAAAATGATGCCATTAGGCGTACTTAGCTGGAATTTTATCACCGTCTTTTATGCTCACGGCTCCTGTGAAACGATAAAAACGAGACTTCCATGTTGTGTACGAAGGCAAAATTTTATTGCATTTTATGTGTGATTTCGAAATAAATTTTTATTCAAGCATAAAAAATTATCATTATTTGGCAAAGTGAAATAAGAGTTTTTATATCTGCGCGAAGATGATTTACAAAAGATATAAATGTTCGCTTCCAAAGAAATGTTATCGTTCAAGTTATAAAATATTTTAAAGTATCCGGATAGAAATATTAGCAGCTGTTATCAACTAAAAATACATAACAAGAGCTTATCTCCCAAATAAAGACCGTGTATATATATATATATATATATAGATCTTCACAAAATTGAAATATACTTATCCGTTCATTTATAAAATTAATACATTGTTAAATTAAAATCTTAATTAAATTTACATTGGTTTTAACGGGTATCGTTTCTAATAGAACATTAAATAAAATTGAAGACTTACTAAATATTTTTTTAAATAATTATGTCTTTATATTTTTAAAATTTCAGTTAACCTTATTTATTGCAAAAAAAATTGAAATTTAACTTATTACGATACTTTTACTTTTTTAACTTTCTTTTACAAATCTAAAAGAAATTTAATTTAATTTTTAAGCTATCTTGAATGTTATTGAATCAATTATTATAAAAAATTATTATTATAAAATTATTATAAAAAAAAATTGTCCTTGTGCCAAAGATTTAATTTTAATTAAATTACTTATATTTCAATGAACGAAATTTATTTTTTAGGTTAATTTCTTAGGTAGCATTTATTTAATATCTTAAAATAACTAACCATTATAAAAGAAACTCAGTTTATTTAATAATTCCCATAAATTGTAATCGTATAACTCTCTTAAATATAATATTTTTAAATAAATCTATCGTGAGATTTCATCCGTATAAAGAAATAGCGTTATAAATATAAAAAAAAAATGGCTCCAGGGGGGATCGAACCCACGACCTTCGCGTTATTAGCACGACGCTCTAACCAACTGAGCTATGGAGCCGTTGTATGTATGTGAAGATATATAGTTTTTAAGCATTTTAATTACTAGCTAATTAACATAATATTATTATTATACGTTTGAATTCATTAATTTATTTATTCTATAAGTTATTGCTTTATTTTTAACTATATTATATAAGAATATAAAATGATAGTGCAAAATGGTAGTAATTCAATTAGTGTACGCTTTTTATAAAACAAACGAAGGCTTTAGTATTCGTAAATTTTCAAGTGAAAGATATAACCAAACGTTATAAATTTTTTAAAATAAAATTAAATATTGTATTATTGTTACTACATTAATTTTTCAAAATGCCGAAAGAACAGCCAAAGGATATGTTAAACGAATCAACGCAAGAAGTCGTTTATAGAAGTAAAAACAAAGCATTATTTTCGAATCTTGCAAAAAAAACGCGTTTCAGTAAACGTGAAGTCGAAGGTATTATAATTTAAAATATAATAAATCATTTTGATCTCGTGTATTATCGAAAAAGTGTAATATTTCTTCTTTGAATTGTCCAGCTCTTTGTTTAATACATCGTAAATTGGTAGATGTAAGAGGGATATTAAATGTTTCTTTGTTTCGTGACATTTTTCATTCTGGATTTGACTATACCGAAAATAAACGTCATGTGCTAGTAGACAGAGTATTTTCTCAATTTGATAAGAAAAATTTACTAAAAGTGAGCATATACCGGATTATTAAATTAATTACATTAGTCGTTATAATAGTTTAACTAATGTTTTTTAATTCTCCATCACAGCTTTCTTCGAACGAATGGGTTACTGGATTATCCGCCATTTTAGATAATTCAATAGAAACTAGAATTCAGTTTGCGTATAAAGTATTGAAAAACTGTTCTCGGAACATATATTTATCTTTGCATATATTAAATTAAATTAATTTTTTAGGTATACGATCTTATGCAAGCGAATCAATTGACGAAAGAACAAATGTTTCCAACTCTTCGTGGATGTTTTATAAAATTGCAGGCCGAAGAAGATCACGACGAGACGGTAAAAGTAAGTTGATACAAGAGTATATTTTATATTGTGTAGAATGTTATCGTCAATTATCTAATCATCGCGTATAACATAAAATTTTGCAATAACTTATAAATAGTATAGAATATATTTCAATAATGGAAATAAATTATTAAGATTATTAAATATTTCTATTCCGATAATTTATAAAATACTAAATTCTCATTATTTATAAAATTGAAGAAACTAATATCGAGAATTCAAAAAACGAATTATGTTGTCGTCTATCGTTTAAACTCACAAAAGCAAATATTGGAACAAGATTAATATTTGCTCTTTCTCTATTTTATGAAAATTAAACATCGACATCTTAATGCAATAAAATAAGTAGTTCAGTTTTCGAAGTATCGTTGGGCAATTAGAGCGAGAAACGTACAATAAAGCCGGTTATCTTTTCTAAAATAAAAATGTTTTCAACGTATTCTGTGACTATGACGTAAAATACGTGCGCGTAGTTTATTAGCGACGCGAGTATACATCGTAAACGTCAGTCTTACGATCGTCGTTACTATTTCAGGATATGATAGATTTACTCGTGAAGGCAATCGATCTCCACAGAGACGGCGACGTGTCCATGGAAGAATTACGCGGAGCTGTGCTGCAGAAAAATTTACTCTTCGTCGAGTGTATGGGACCAGTCTTTCCCTCCCGAGAGGCCAAACACGCTTTTCTCACGACGATAACCAACGATATACCACCATTTTAGTTTTCTCAAGTATTTACAAGCTCCTTACTCGAATGAGCGCAACGAACAAGCGTAAACGCGCAGCAGAAAAGATCAAGTCGGAAGACACGGTGGTCGTGGAAAAGTACGAAAACCCTGTGATGAAAGGCGCTTGGGGCTCTTTCCGGAGCATCTCTCGGAAAAGCATAAAGTATAAAAATAAAATCGGCAGCCGCAGGTAGCGGCTCGAGGTCTCGTTCCATCGGGCGCGAATACCTCAAATGAGACAGAAAATATCGGCTAAAGGAGAAGGAGGGAAAGATTGCCGCTCGAGCGGATCCTCGAGCCGATCCTCGAGCCGATCCTCGAGCCGATCCTCGAGCCGATCCTCGAGCGGATCCTCGAGTTAGAAGGCGCTTCACGATCGATCGAGCGCCGAGGTTCGGTCCCTCCCTCCCGTCCCGATCAATCGCAAACGGGCGGCGTTGACGAGCCGCGAGTAAGATCGCAATCTTCTCCGGAGGTCGGGAATACGCGCACCCGAGCGAACGATTAACGCATGGCCGCAGGTGGAGGTTCAGAAGTTCAATTGTCGAGCGATCGAGATCGCGCGAATGACCGAGTACTGAGCCAACTACGAAGTTTTCCGGAGGGGAACCTGGATTTCCCCTGTGGGAGAAACTGGACAACCGAGCAGGAATCTGTTTTTGCTTTCGGTAAACCTTGGATGTTCCTGTTTTGCAAGAGAGAAGCTCCGTGGATCCGCGGTTGGTACGATCCATCGACGAAGCGACCAAAAATACGTTACTTGTAAAATAGACGGTTAATAATGGCCTATTGTATTCGTTAGAAATGATATACGATAATGAAAGCAAATTGTTATTCCCTGTAATCGTATTCATAAATATGAAACACGCATCACATCGACGATTGCAATTGCTTCGACTTATTCATTGCTTCTCCAGAGAAATTTACTCTTTTACAATTATTCTTAATTATAACTCATGCAATAGATAAAAAGATATTTAGTTTTGACAAATGCACGCGTAGACGATAAATATTTGTTTCGAGCGCGTCGATTATAAGAAAATAATATCTTGCGTAATAGAAAATATTTCAATCTTTTCTTCGATATTTATTTTTCCGATGATTTCGCGTGATTTTCTATAGCGCAACGCCAACCAGTTTCAGGTCTATACTTGCAACTCGATTTATTATGAATTACGGAGAAAGGTACGATGAACGAGGAAATCCCTCCGAACGTATCGAAGAAATAAGTATCTTCCAAAACATCCAAAACATCCAAACATCCAAACATCCGATTCGAAGATTAAATTACAAACGACTCAAATTATTTTCAATCCAAGGTTCGTTTCCGCGATCGGTCGTTCGTTAAAAATCTGTAAATAATCGTTGAAGCGGACAACCGAGGTTACAATGGTCGGCTCGAGCCGCAACCCTTCCTTTTAGGGTGCGCGAGGAAAAACCCGTGAATAAAGGACTCGGCCGTACGACGCGGAGGTTGCCTCGGTTGCGTCGCCGGCGGCCGAGGATAAACACATGAATCCGAGCGCGCGTTACCGAAAACATAATGAATGTATGACTATGCGCCCGGGACAGCTACAACAACAAATCACGGTTGGCCCCGGAGCTCACAAAGCGCGGGAGGCTGAGGCTGAGTTTCGCGAGGATCGGAGGCGCTGCCACGAGATACATTGTGCAAGGAGCATAATGACGGGGGAGGAGGCGAGGGACAAGGACCGAGGCTGATTCTTTGTGGGTAGTCGAGCGCGACCTGAAAGGATCACGAGGAGGAAGGACGTGTGCGCGGTATAAAGAATCCGAGAACGCGGGTACGCCGGGGCTGACTGATTAAAGGAACCGGGACAGAAGGAGCCGGGAACACGTACGAAAACGCATTCGGTCATTACGAAAGCAGAACTCGTGTTCGCTCGCGATCGAATAACCCTGCAAGTTTTAAAAGCAAAGAGATTACCGCTCGCGTTACTCTTTTTCTAATTTGGCAACTCGTCCGATCTCGAGCGCGCGGAAAATCATTTCGCAAGATTTGTAAAAGTAGCGTGATACAAGCCCGAAAATTGCCTCGAGGCTACCGTAAAACCGATTGCTTCGATCCGAGAATCTTCGTTACGCGATACCATAATTTTTGATGATATAATTTTAATATAATTGTCGAAATCACTTTTACCATAATTTTATAGACCTCGCGATCGCTTTTAAAACAAACTTGCATCCCGATTACAAATGTTTACGTACGCGTGTTTACCGACGCGTATTTAAAATTTTCTTTAAATAAATAATTGTTAAGGTTGTGTACTCGCTCGCTCCTTTCGATCCACCACTTATCTCACGCGTAACAAAGTAATTACAGTTTACACTTGCTCGTTGAGTTTTGCTCGTAACGACGCGAACCTTGAATACGCGTTCGAGAACCTTTCCTTTTCTTCACGGAAATAACACCTTTGCTAAGCCTCCGCGATCTCCGAAAGTACAATATACGAATTTTAGTTGGCGCACAAAGGGTTTTATACGAAATTCGAGATTCGCTCGTCTTGGAAGAGAATTTACGGGAAAACCGAGCCGCGACGTTAAAATCGCTTCCGCGGCTACATTGGGATTATTTTTCCTAGTGGTGCGTTAAAAGACTCGCGTGGAGCGGAGAAGAACCAACGCCGTGCTCGAAAAAGGCGCACGAGAGAGTGAGAGAGAGAGAGAGAGAGAGAGAGAGAGTGAGGCAACGTGGAGGAGAGGCAAAAAGAAGACACCACGGAAAAAGCGGAATGGAAGTTGGCGCGGGAACGGGTATCGAGTGGACTTAACGCGTGCGTGTCGGAGCGAGAAGGAGAAAAATGAGTACCTGCCGCCGCGCACGGCTCTCGGGTTTCCAGGGCGCCAGCTGAGAAAACACGTCCGTGGCGTGTCGACGCGGGCAAACGATGCAAGTACGCGACCTAGACGAGCTCTCCTCGCCTTCCTTTTCTTCCGAGGCTCCTTCTTCTGCGCCTCGTTCTTGCCCGATCGCCGTTCGCTGGATATGGATTATTAATCGGCCTTTAGCTGCGAATACCGCCCGCGAAAAAGATAAGCTTGTTGGTTTTGCTCCGGCGATGTAGTTATCGCGAGGTCATTACGGGAACAATTGCAAAATTTATAATAGCCAAGAGTGGATAGTTACCGACCGATAACTGTGATTTCGCGTATTCCTATTAAGTAGAAGATCTAATTCGAATGAAACGAGAAAACGATTACTTAGGCTAACGGTTATTGTGATCATACAACCTGGAATCGATTAGAGAACCGATCGCTATGTAAATTAATATCATTGTTTTTTAATATTACGGGAGTAGCGATGTAATACTCCAAATGTCGATTCGTTAAACTTTGCGGTAACTTTGAAATTTATACGCTTGGACGTGATTGTGGGATTCCTAATAGCATTTTATATCGACACTCTCTACGTATTACCTTCGAAATTCTTGGTGCGTTCGTAGTGATTTTATCGATACTCGGAGGAGGAGTTAACGCTACGTTTTCCTCCAACGGTGCATCCAAATTTATTCAAACTTTGAATGGACACATATATTTTAATACGGAAAATTAAATTAGTTGTAGCAATTTCATCATTCTCGTACTACGATTACAATTATCCGCCTAATGAAGAAATATGGGAATGCGCGCGAAACTCGGACCGCAAAAGCGTGGATACATCAATTATTAAAATTGGAACGAATCGACTGCACGAATTTCTCGTTATTATTAACTTTCCTCTAAATGTTAATTATACTCGGCAAGTTGGTACTACACAAATTGAAACAGCGAAATCCGAAAGGCGTCAGGACTTTATAACCGCGTTGCCCAGGAGAAACAGCTCGGAAGTTCTAATTTTCGCACGTACTCCTCGTTCTCCGACACGAGGGAGTCGATGCCGTAACTACCCGGAGTGGATTTGTCGTTGCCTCGTAAGTGGATGCGCCAGGGCCAAATACGCGAACGAACTTCGTCAGCGATTCGCGCGGAAACACGTCGCTCGCTTCCGGTAATTAGGAGTACGAGTCATCGGCGTCGAACTAATTTGCCAAGGCACTAATGCGACAAGACACGTCGCGAAAAATCTTGGCAAGCGATTCTTCCCGCTCGTTTTCTACGCGGTGGAAAAGAAAATTTTGCCAACTTGCCTGAGAATTTCATTGCGGTGTGTACCGATTGTTTCTCCTCTCGGTGATTTTAATCTCAACCATCCACGGATACGCGATTGATTCGTTAAAACAACCTGGAATAGCATACGATGGAATATTTTACGAGTTTTCTCGAAGATCGTATTTGAGGAATACGCGATACGCAAAGAATCGACGATAAAAATAAATCGTACGCGTTTCTTCCTCGCTGGAATTTCAAGCTTTCAACACGAAACAATTATGCATGTAATCATACACTATTTAGTATGTAATTTGAAAGCCGATTTTTCATCGGGGAAAAAGGGAAAAGGAAAATCACTGCAACGCCACGCTCATGAATATTCCGCTTTATCCTGAAATCTCACGGAGCTAAGTCAACGAAATTGGTTAAGTCCCACCATTAACATCTTAGCCAGTCTCCATCGCAGAGCCGACATTCAAGTGCAAGAGTAGGAGATAGAGAAGCGAACAAAAGGAGAATAACGAAAGCGAATACCGAAGAAGTCTCTCGAGCGCGCCTTTCTCTCTCGCTCTCTCCCGAGGATGGTAACATAAATTATAATCAGAGGCCGAGATCCTTTCGCGTTTCAACGCGAACGAGCGAGCAGTCTACGTGATAAAACACGAGGAGATTCGATTTGTGGGCCCCCGCATCAAAGGGGATACGCCGGCGCAGGGGAACATAAAAACAGCCGCTCGCTCGGTGAGAGATTACGAAAAACCTTTGTCCGCGGCAGCAGCCGATAATTCTGGAGCCGTTCGCTATTCCACTCGCTATTCCATTCGCTATTCCACTCGTGCCTCGTCTCGTGGACGATTGCCCAAAGGATGCGGACGATTCGGACGATTCGGACGAGCCGAGTCCGGAAATGCTCGGACGGCAATCTTCCGCTCGAATCGCGCAATGTCCAAGTTCGCGTGATATCCGAGACTTATGTAGTGGCCAGATTCGCGGTCCTCGCTTTTGTTACGGTGGCATTTCGCCAGAAACGAGACGATCGAGGAAAGAGTAATTTTTATCGGTCGGTAGATTGACGCGATTCCCGGGTTTATTTTGTTTTAATGTTTTATACGGCGAGCGGACTTCTGCGCGAAATATAATAATATTCGTAAGTTACCGGGGTATTAAAATACGTCCAACCTCGTACAAGATTTATGAAGAAGTAACTTTTTAATTTATATTACCGCAACACAAAAGAATACATTTTTATAGTAAAAGACTAACTTGGACGCGAACGAGTGACTTGGATAATTTATCTTAGCTAACTAAAGTATATTCACTTAGAATCTTATCTCTTCGCGTTTTATTTATTTTCTTCGTATTCCTTTTTTGTCGAGATAACCAAATTTGAAGTAAAACCGCTCTTAATCGTTCGAGATACAGATTAGGTGAAAGTATCTTTTTACCAACGAGAAAAATAAAAATTTTTGAACGTGAAAGAATATCTTAAAAATAGTCGAGCTTTGAAATTTATATGATATCTGGCAAGTTGTTTAGTACTTTTCGCGATACTTGAAAATTATGGTAAAAGTTTAATAAGTAAAACTTACAAAAGATATTTTAAAAATAACCTCCAAAGTAATTTTGGAAATTTTACGAAATCACTACTTTTTTTAACCGTCGTTGACTTTTTTCTTTTTTTTAAATCTGAATATTTGTAGTTGAGATTTTTAATTCGTGAGTTTAAGATAAAATTTATATTGCATTTACGAAATCTAGTTAAATTTATCGACAAAACGATTCGTGTAAGAGTAGAATTAAAAAATGCAAAGTAAAATCTTAATATCTCGCGCGAAATAAACTGAAATAAATTAATCAAGAAGGTGTGACGCGATTATTTAAAAATTTAATTTAAATATATTCGTATTTCTATATTATGATAATACAGATGAAGCATTAATTATAGTTCTCCTTAAAAATTTAAGTGATTCGACGGCATATAAATCAAGATTTCATAGTTTTTATTTATAAAACGAGGAATATTAGTCAAAAATTATAGAATTAAAGAATATTATAAATTTTGCGCAAAGGAATGAAAAAATTACCACGGAATGCTTTGAAAATAAATATAAATTTAAATTAATATACCGGTAGATCGACGTTCGTAATTAGTTATTGTTGAAAATTAACTATAGAATAATTCTAGAATTATTCAATTTCGAAATAATATTGCACATCTATGATTCAATAATAAGCTATTTCCATCGGAGATGAATACGTGCTTTATACTACAACAAAATAATTTAGATGCCTTGATCTCTATTAAAATATAAATTGAGTACTTATTTAAAGCACAAAAGTTTCATAGAATGAATGCACGTAGGTTTTGTAAGCGACTATTCAATTCTTTATAATCGTAAGAAATAAAAACAGGAAACTATTTAATTATTTTTCTCTTCATTATCAACAATGTGAAGCAGTTTCGAACGCGAAAAAGAAAAGGAATATAACAATGGGCTGCTGTTTATAAAAGATGATTAATCGTAAAATTGAATCGCTCGCGAGGAATCGTCAACGATTCGCGACAACATTCGCGTGACCTCGCATCGCTCGAAAACCGGCGCTGCATGAAATTGCGACTTAATCCACAGTGTCATGGGGGGAGAGTGAGAGAGAGAGAGAAAAGAGAAGGATGTCTGTGACGCTCGTGCGCAGACGCCAGATTTCATACTTTATTACGTCGGCGAATCGAACGAGCCGTCGCGTGATTAAAGCGAATCGCTTTCTTTTGTACAAAGATTCGCCTTTGATAGCGCATCGAGTGCGCGTATCGCAGTGCAAAGGATGTAACATCTTAATGCAATCCACTCGGCGTTAGAATGACGCCGTTGAGGAGATACCAATCGAATCCTTTTCCAAAGGCAACCACGAGATCCAGCAGCTCTCCGTCCGCGACCGCTGATTTTATATATTGTTAAGGTAAACGTGTACCCGATGCCGCGTCGATAAATACTCGCGCTATTCAACTATTTAATGCACTGTGTAACCTTTGCGCGGCGTATAGCTTTCCACTTTCTAATCAAGTACTTTACCTACCAGAGATTCCGCGGAATATCTTCTTGGCACGTGCTATTGTGGAATGCTTCATTTTTTAATCGAGGTACGAGTGACGCTTAAACGAGTGACGCGTCGAAAGCCTCGAGTCGGTTACGGTTTTTCATTACGAGAATTTAGGGTATTTACATCGACCACCGCTGAGGAATGTACCATAATTACAACGTATTATTAAACGCGGTTCTTTTAAATACCTTAATTGCGCTAAATTCTCCCTTTTGAATAAATTATACAAACTATAAAATAGTATATAAATAAATAGCGAACGATAATAAAATACAACCATTTTTCAGCTTCTTGTTAACTCGTAGATTACAGCCTCTAATCCACTCCTTGATATATGCGATTCGATAATTACTTTCGTTACGAGAATAAGCATTATTCGTATTTTTAAGGACAAAATAATTAATTGGATTAGCGAAATTGATTTTTCGAAGAAAAATGTACCTCAACTTTATAAAACTATAATTCCAACGCGGCTCGATAACTTATTCCTTTTATTAAATTTAAACGCCATATCTAATTCACCGACTACTTTCGAATAATCTCCTTATTCCAGGCGGTTGGATCAGTTCACCGAGCGCACGAGTCGAAAAACTCATTTATCGGCTGGTAACGACTACACCGCCGCAATCGCCGATAATTAAACAAGTGCGAGATCCTAGCGATTCCGCGATGCGAAAATGGCACTAGCTACGAGCATTTCCAATCCCACAAACGAATTTAACGTATTCGTACCCGTAATACCGATCCGGTAATCACGCGAGCAATCGCAATCAGTTCAGGCAAATGAGCAGCTTCTCTAACATTCTAATGCACTTTTCCTAACGACGGACGAACTCGATCTTGCCTCCGAGATACTCGGAGACGTTCTCCCGCAGTGCCGCGATCGCCTCGCGTCCCGTAACTCACGTAGACGTTGCATCGACGTCGCGCCGTACGCGCGAAACGTGCCCGAAGGACGTCGATGTATCATCCAACGAAATCTCGATGGTTCTACTCTTATGGAATGAAGCAGTTACGTAACGTACGTGGACGAAATTAATCCAGTCGGAGCTACGCCTTTTGCCAGCGTTTTACCCAGCGGTACACTTTCGAAACCCGCTTAGTGCTTAATTATAAATCATAGAGCGCAAATTATTCGGTCGCATAAGTTATTCGAACGAGTCGCGATTTTTTCGAGATATCCCAAGAGAACGAAAATTCGAGGATTCGAACATCCTCGAACGCCGAGTCCGAAAAATACATTATGTATGTACGCTTTTAGAAAACGTTCGACTCGATGGACTTTGCGTTCTAAACTAATAACGTATATTTATTGGCTAATTACGAGAAATAACGGTGAAGTATTTTAAATATTTGTCGTCGGCTTTTGAAATATTTTTGTCCCCGCTTTGTACGACGGTACGCCGTTAACTCATCGACGAAGAGCTTAACAACGCATTCGATAAAAAATTAAAAAATATCAGGCTCGAGCCGCGGTCGCTTTTCTTTCGCTTTCAAATTCTTCGCAACGACAATGGCAGAATAAAGCGCGCGTTAAACGAACGTAAACTTCAATTTTGCGTGCGGCGATCGGCTGCCCTCGTCGTAAGAAAACATCGCTTACGCGCAGCATCCGCCGAAGTATCGAGCGCAACCGTAATCACAAGCAACGTAACCGTTCGCTCGCTGTAATGGACAGCGCGACTCGCCTCGAGAAACTCTTATCGAGAAAAGGACTTAACTACAATGCGGCCATTAGGTAGAGGCCGAAGAAAAACGTATCCTGTTAAAAGTACCTAATTATCCAGCTCGTTCCCGAGCGTTCGGGACGGGGCTTGAGACAGGACTCGGGACGGGGCTCGGGACGGGGCTCGGGACGGGGCTCGGGACGGAGAAGCGACGATACCCTGGGGACAAGTCGTTGGAAGGATAGCACGTGTCGCGCAGGCCGCAACACGACACCGAGTTGTCGAAGCAGCGGGACGCGACGACCGCACGCGCCTCCACAACGAAACGGAGCCGCGGATTCTTCTAACGAATCGGCTGATTTATCGCGCGGCAACTTCGTGCGTCTACTCGGAAGCCTCGAGCTCGCTTCCTGTTTGGGTTCGCGCGGGTAGGCCTTGAATACGACGCTATCTCCACGGCTCGCTTTGTTTAGGCTCTCTATTTATACTTCATCAGCGATCGGACGTCGCTTATCTACGAGCGCTCCTTTACCTTTTCACGCGTGTACGAAGAATCGCGATCTTTAACGACTCCCGCGCGTGTTTACGAGCGAAAATTCGAATCCGAGGTACAACTAAGCATTCTTTGAACTTTCCTCTTGAAGCATCGAACCGGACGAGCGTTCCCTAATCAACGATAAGCCCGAAACTTTATCCGGAAAAATACCGGGCAAAAATTCCTCGGGACTAATCGCTTAAAACGCAGTTTTAAATAACAGGACGAAGTTCTCTTGTAGTATCGCGGCTGGCGATACACAGAATAAGCTCGTGTCCCTTTACGCGTTCCCCTTTCCAGTCACGCGTCTGGGTTCGTTGTCTCGGATCCAAAGCGATACCTCGAATGTATTTTTGAGCTCGCGGACTTTGAAATGGCGATCGCCCGACGTACGTCTCGTCCATTACGCGAAACGCAACGCGTTCTCGATTCTCCGTTCGGTGCCTACTTTCTCCGGAGTGTTTCTCCCATCGGACGCGCATGAACCGCGGTTCCCACAATTCTCGGCGCGAGCGGCGATATTATTATTATCGAATGACCGCGCGGACGACGGCTCGAGCGTGGAATACGTCGCAATTACCGTCCGAGCGACGCAGGCTACGAAGATTTAGAGACTCTACGGGAGCGCCGCTCTCGCTCGATCGCGGGCGACCGGCTGATAAGAAAAGTTGGCTTTCTCGGAGAAGGGGGCCATTTACTCTCTCGGTCGGATTCAATTTAGCTCGCCGTGGCATCCAGCGGCTCGCGAGGCATAATTGGATGGACGTCGGAGCGGCGCGTCGCGAGCGACGTCTCGGTCATCTCGGTCTTCTCGGTCCTCTCCCTCGGCTCCGTCGGATCCGTCGGCTCTCGCGGGCGCTTCAACGCCGCCGTAATTTATTATGCCGCTCGCGGGACGCGGGTTTCGTCCGCGTTCGCGAATTTTACGAGATGCGAGCGGGAGATGGTCGCGCAAAAAGGGGAACAAAACGCGAGGCTACCGTCGCCGGACGAGGCGCGTGCAGGTCCGAGTTCTTTGCCCGGAGGTTGGCGGGGTTGTAAATTATTCGATGCGCCGCGTCTAAGCTCTTTTTGCGAGCTGCGAGATGAATTATCCGATGGGGATTTCTCGGAGTCGGGTTTTAAGCTGCGACCACGACCGGACGTTGCTCGCGAGTTCGGTGGGGAATGCGTCGAACGCTCGTCGGTGCAACGTGGAAATTTCGAGCGATCGTTAAAAGCGTTCGTTCGCTTTACGGCGGTTGACGATTTCGAGCGGGGGAAGATACGAAGAGATAAATTTATCGGTTTACGCAACGATGATAATTACACCGTAAGGTTGCTTCGACGATAAAACTTTTAATTTACATCGTGGGCGTAAAATCGCGAGATGTATCTAAATTTATGAAATGTTTCTCATTTTGCGCGTTAAACTCGGAGTTGTAACGCGTTCGATGTATAGATTTACGGGAACGAGAAAAATTTGCGGAGAATGTAAGTTCCGGGGTGTAAGTTGCTGTATATTTTTCAGTTGTTGCATATTATTCGTAGGAAAGAAAAAAATTATCACGTTTCCCGAGAGGGTCATTCGGCGAATATCTGAAATCTTGCGTCGCTACTTTCGTTGGGAATGATAAATGAAATCGCGTTTGAAAAACGGTCGGTCTCGAACTTAACTCGCATGGTCTTTCGCAGATTAGATTTTGCTCGTGTCCATAAACCATTCGAGAGTATCAAGTTCGTCATGGTCGCGCGGGACGGAGTTTCTAAAACAGGATTAGTCGACGACCGGATCTTCGCCGATGCCGAAACGCGCGTAAGTGTATCTCTTTCCACGTTGACGTGCGAGTCCCTGGCAAATGTGCATCGTGTATATTTTTCACGTGAGCTCGTCCGCGCTTATTTTTTTTTCACGCCGACGCGTCCAGGCCGGGTTTGACCCCGACGAGCCCAACAGGATTATCCACATCCGGTCACTTTTATTTCGCGTTTTCTTTTTTTACCTCCCCTTTCGTTCTCTCTCGTTCTCCCTCGTTCTCCCCGGCTATCCTCGTTCACGGTAGCTCAGTCGCGTGGGTGTACGGCGGCCTCGAACCATCGCAGTCGTAAAAAAAAATGAGAAAGAAAAAAACGGAGAATGGACCGCTTTGAAAGGCATCGAGTGGTTTACATTGATGCGCTGCAACGGGGACGTCCGTCCATTCATCGCCTAGACCAAAGCTGCCCCTGCATCAATGGCTTTTTGCCATTATTCGTATTTTGTATCTCTTAACTTTTTTTTTCTCGGCGTGCGTCTACGCACGGTAGCCGGTTTTTCAATCTGATTATGTTCTCGGGGAATTTTCGTTACACTCGGTTTTTTCATCTTATTGCGCATTTCCTGTTACATTATGTACTTTTTTCATCGCAATAACGCTCGCAAGGAACGTAACGGCGCTCCCGGTACGAAGATAGATAATTCGAAAATATACGACACAGTTGATTAGTTACGTACACTTTTCGAAAAGAAACTATAAATATATTTTTCCTTGAAAGAAACTAGTTTTTACGTACTTGTACAAACACGACATACGTCAAGATTTTATTTACTAACTGCGATACGTTATTAGAATCGATCGAGATAATTTAAGATATTGTGTAGAACGTTTAAAGAATCATAAAAAATTTAATATAAATTACCAAATCTCATATTTAAAAACTACGAAAAGGTAATAAATCTCTAAAGACGTTTATAACCGATGCATGTACTAAATTAACGAGAGCAATCTTTCAATTAGATAACAACTTCGCGCGTTGAAATGATTAATTCTAGGCTGTTTGTATCCGTTTAAAGTCGACGTACGTTGGGAAATAAAAAGCGCGAAGGTGATTATTCGGAAACACGGATGAGAAAGGATCAAGACATTCTCGGAATAAAGCATTCCTAAAAACAAGTGACGCGTGGAGGGACGGAATAATTTTCCTCTGCGGTGAGCTTCTCCCTCCTTCCCCTCTTCGTACTCCTCGCGTTTCCCGGGAAATTTTTCAAAATACGTAATCCGAAGCCGAGTGCAAGCTGCGGGGCTCGTTATCTCGTTGAGCGCGCGCTCATCCAAGGAGAAAATGATGGACCTTTCCGAGAGGAGCGAGGTTAAGGAGTCAAAAACGAAATTTTAAACACGCGGATGCTCAGGATTAGCATTGGAAAGACGGATAGAAACGTCTCTCTAGCGTCGGGAGTGCATGTTTCGAACGGACACTTGAAAATTAGCAACGTAAAAGTAATTTATAGGAAGCTCGGCAGTTTGCTAAAATACTGGATAATGGTAATTTGCGTGCATTGATTACGTTTTTTGGTCGTTCCGATCTTTTCCACGTTGATTTTACGATCATTTTTTCCAGAGAGAAATTTATTATTTCCATTTATTTCTGCTTTACTTTAAATATTTAGTGCGCGTATTAAGTTTCTTATTTATGAAGAATTTAAATTACGAGTTCTGATAATTGTTGATATTTCCTCGATGTCGGTAAGTAAAAACTAGTGTCTACAATTTGATGCCCTTACGGAGGGAATGCTCGAGTTGAGTTCGACTTTGTATGCTTAACGGAAATTGAATATTATATAACTCTATTAAAGCATCCGATTTCAGTTTAGCATACGAAATCACACTCGACCCATCCATTTTTTTTAAACCGTAGTTCGACCGCGTTCACAATCCCAAAAAAATTATCGAGAAACTTTGTACTCCGTCCACGTAATTATCTTTATTAAACTTCTCGAAGCGCTGTAATCTCGATCTCTTTTTCATAACTTTTAATGAAAAAAATTCAAGTTATGCGAAAGCCATTTAGATTCCATTCCTTTTAAAGTTAAAAGCGAAAGATCGCGAAAGCTACATTTTATTATTTTATCAAGGCACGACAAAGCAAAATTAACAATGTTTATTTTAATGTAAGTTTAAAGTATAAAGCTCCGCGATAAGATTGCGCTGAACTTCTATCCCTTTATTTTCAGTTCGTATCGTAAACGGCGCATCGTTTCACACGCAGCTGAACATCGCACTCTTATCCAGGCTCTCGAAGTACGCATTCGCGTGGATAATACATCGCGTACTTAGATTTCGCGATGCGGCGTATCGCGAGCTCACCGTCGTCTTTCTCGTAGCTTCAGCTCTACATTTTCCTCTCTCTTATTGGCTTTCGCTCCTTTTGGCTCTTCGTCTCTTTTGTGCAAAAGAGACGCGCTGAGTTTATCGCGAGGTTATAAAAACAACCTCGGCGACTCGCGAGATCCAAACCGTTAATTAAACCGCGGCATCGCTGTTTTATGCGCTTATCAAAGCCGCGTACGCGAACGCGCGTTTCGCTTCTCGTCACGCGTGAGAAAAGAGAAAGAGAGTCACCGAGTCTGTTTCCCTTCTAGCCGATACCTTCCGCAAAGCGTGTACGCGCATTTTCTTGTGTCCCCGGTCGTTAATCCGGCGGAGGATGAATAAAATTCAAATTATAAGTGCGCCGACGTCGCCGAGTGAGGAAAAGAGTGTAGGGAGTGGAAAGGGTGTAGTTGCGATTTTTTATGCGACTATTATGCGAATGGAATTACGTGCGCCATTAATACGAGCAAAGTTTTTTGGAACGGACATAGGTTGACTGAATTTGTACGCGTCTGGTAGAGCGTTTTGTCTTCATTAGACCGCTTTTTTTAAAGAACCGAGTGATTCAGTGAACTGTGAAGTGTACTAATGCGTTTTTTAATTTACCCTCGTTACCGAATTAAGTCATAATGTACAAAAAATTTTTTTTTATGAATTTCACGACTACAATTGAAACTTATTTAAAAAATTATATTAAAATTATTATTTTACGTAAAAGTTCCATTTCGATTTATGGCGGAACGAAATTCGATTGCACGAATTTCCTTCCAACGAATTTAACGATAAATTTTACAACTGAAAAGAAACGGTCGCTCTCGATACGTTGTACGATATTTAATTACGGAAAATTTCTAAAGAAAACTTCATCTGCATCGATTTTATCCGATTTGTTGAAATTATTGTTAAAGCTTCTCATACGAGAACTCTTACGCTTGGAAGTAGTATTTTCTTGTAAGTTTCCTATAAACATACTTTTAATGCCTCGTAATAAAACTGATTTATGAAGGGATTTTTCGGAAGCTATTTTGAGGCACTTGCTTATGCGAGACATGTGCTTTCTTTCATATGTGGAACGCATAGAGCAGGAAGAGACGTGATCTTACGACTTTACTTTACGCTCTTAAGTACCCTTTACAATGAAAATAAACCAAAACCGCACATGTTCGCTATGGAATTGATGTACATTATTTTTCATCTTACCCTACGTAATTCTTTCATACAAATTGCATTAGTTATATAATATTGCGTTGAACTCTCAAGGCTCTTCGAGCTATTCGTCACCATTATAAAAACTTTTTAAGAATATTAAAATAATAATGCCAACAAAATAAGAGTCTAGGATATTGTTTTTAATTTTACGAGAATAATTTTCGTCGAAACTTAGAACTTTAATAAATGCTCTTAGTAAATAAGTGATTGGAATTAAAAATAATTTCTATTCGTGCATTCCTACATTATATTTTATAATATTAACGAACTTCGTTTATAAAACCTTTTTTTACAATGTTCGTTATTTTGAAAGACGCTTTAAATATATTTCACTCGAACTGTATACAGTGGTCTATTCTTGTACCGTAGAAAGTCTGGAATTTACATAAATGAAAGTATTTTTAAAATAAAAAAGTCTATTTTCTTCAAGCGGTTAACATTTTAAAACTAATTTATTCTAATATAAAATTAAAATTCATGAAATGCTCACGAGTCAGTTTAATTTTGATCGGTAAATAATTAAAATTTTCGGTATTTCGGTAAATCGGTCGCTCGAAATTTCAACGATTACGTTTTTGGATAATTTGTCGATCGAATTCGAGAAAAAATCCGAATCGGATAAAACACTGTAATCGTAAAAAGTTATCGTCGTCGTTGTTGCGTTATCGCGATAAAAATATGAAATGATTTATTATTTAATTAACATAAATTTGTAAAGTAGGTCAAAATTAATATAACACTTTTTTCCCTCAACAGCTAGTATTGTTCCATATTTATATCTGCCTTTCGAACGCCCCATCGAGCAAGGAACTCTTAAAGCACAAAAAATAATTCGAAATAGATCCATAACTTAGCTATTTAAAATGAAGAAATTGCGCGCGAGCCAATGAGGTTCGCAGTGGCCCATCCAGCCATAGACTCCTCTTCGCGGAAGGATATTCGAATAACCATAACTCCGGAGCCCTCTTCCGAGAGGGCTTCTCTTTCGAGAGCGAAAAAAGGCACTGGTCTCTAAAGCCCCTCAGCCCTTGGTCGATGCATCGTAGGCGTCATCGTTTACGAGCACAAGCCCGCGTACATAAGCCCGCGAAGTTATAGCATTCGACAACTACTAGCCGTCGCAGCGCTTTCTCGCGAGGGTCGGTGGTAATTGGCCGTCGGAGAGAGCAGATGTGCCCGGCAACAGAAAAGCGAAATTTCCCGTGGAGGATGACCGCCTCGTGTCTTTTATTTCAAGGAGGTAACGCAACGGCAACACCCTTTCCATCCATTTCATTTTTTTTTCGCTCGCTCTTGGACTCGGTCTTGGACTCGGTCTTGTCTCGTTCTCGTGACGCGCGAGAACCTCTACCCATTATTATCGGGGAGGACGCTGCCATCTTGCTGCTAATGATGAAGTTGTTTTGCATATCAATTGGGTGGCTCTCGAGGGCTCGCCATCGTCCGTTTAAGTTACAAACCTCTCCAACTAATTGCGAGGTCCGAAACACGGATATCCTGTTAAAAGCTTCGACGCTCCGCTCGGACTCCGTTTCTTTTCAAAGAGACATTGTTTCCTTTCTTTTGGGCGCAACGCGAATTTCGGATAACCGGAGCTGGACTCGGGGTGTTAAAATATTGCTCTTTAAAGTACAATTTCGTATTGGGTTTCTTAGAACGTTTATATCTAATTATGTACGCAATGAATAATAATGCGAAGAGGCAGATGTATTTTATACCAATCTATACTATTATTAATATTTCCAGTAAATTTAATCTTCGTTGTTGGCTCAACAACAATTTGCAGTATATCTATCTTGTCGTTAACAATAACGATTTTTCGACTCGTTTTTCTTACATCAACGATATTCCACGTTAAAAATTCATTGCTAAATTATATTTTGAATATTTACGAAAATCCAATTTTTTCTTAAATAAACTTGATTTTGTACTTTATCCATTTTTGCGTAAAAGACGTTCTTAAGCTTCTTTTATAGCATTTAAAGATTTAAAATATTACTTTCAAGATTTTTTAATTAAAGAGATAATATTATACAAAAAGTTTCATAACGGTTATAAGTACCCTTTATTACGAGATTAAAAATTACATTTTCTTAACAAACGTATAACAAAATAAGGAAGAGTTAATAGCAAGAAAACATAATAAAGGTTATATGATTTTGGAAAGATAAAGTCAAAAATTATTATTTGTAAAAATAATTTTAATAAAATAGCGTGATATTATTCGTGAACGTTTACAGGGTAGAAGCTCATCTAATTAAAAGTTAGTTAAAAAAACAAAAAAGTATGCGTTACATTTTATTCAACGTTCTTTTATTAGGTAAAATGCAAACAAGCCATATTATTTTAAATTGCACATTGTTACATCCAGGAATCTATAACAAAACAAGTTTGAATAACAGAACCACGAATAATTGAAAAAATGTCGTTTCGTTAGCTAATGATGGGTTTGAAATTCAAGCGGTATTAAAGTCCATTTATAAAACTCTTACAATACACAGGATCAAACGATTCTTTACCGTTTTCTTCAGCAAAAATGTGGTGCCTTCCGAGTGGCATTATATCGGGCCCATTATTCGAGTGTCGTCACGCATATTTCGTATACACGCGCACATTCTAATACCGTACTTTGAACCTCTAGCGGCGAATATTTTGCCTGACGTTACAACCTTGCGAGATGCTGGACAATGGACCAACTGCCGTAGCTTGGCTTCCTCGGAACCTGCCGAAGATGACGAATTTCGAAAGTGTTTTCAAAATATTTTCCATCGCCACCCGCAACGTGGCTAATCTCCTTGGATTCGCTGGAATGTCTCGACGGTAAATATTTCTCCTTCACGCTTCATCGCATTCGAATCAGCCGCGGCGACTCTTTCTATTGCTCTCCGTTCCCCCTCCTTTTCTCTTTGCTCTCGACCAGTTAACGAAGAACGAAACACTTTTCCTTCGTAAAAAGTCAGTTATATCAAATTTACACCAGATGCGTAAGAAGGACGAGTCTTCGTTCGTCGTTACGAGAAGAGAATGAAAGAGGAAGGGTAAAATAAAAAAGCTTCTTCCGGGGTCAACTCCATGACAAATTAAAACATCTTCTCAAAGAGCCTGGGATTTGAATTATGCTGGTCCGACGGTCGACGGTCGACGGGGACCAGAAAAGGAAAGTCGAGAAAGATACTGCGCCAGTGATTTTTCAGGACGATAAAGGGCTAAAGAGAGTAAGCACAAAGCGAATCTTGGCTCGGAAACGGCCGATAATGACGCCCGATAACGCGATCGAGTAACAGTTTGGCGCAGCCGGATGTCGTCAGGGATAAAAGGCGGATGGTAGATCAAACGTACGGGGAGGCGAGGAATCACGAAGATGAGAATGGGATGTCATTAAGGCAGCTCGGATAAAGCCATAGGTGTAAAAGTAATCGATATCGCGCTCCAAGCCAGACAATTCGATTTCAGTTCTGTTCTCTCCCACTCCGTCTTTTTTCTCTTTGTCTATGCCGCCGAGTAAAACACATTGGCTTCTGCTTACTTTGAGATTAAATTAAATAAAAAGAAAAGAAAAAAATAACGGACTGTTTCCTGTCCTCGGATGATGTTTTCAAAGACGTATTTTTAACCGGAAGAAATGTAATACTACATCGATATAATGTACGTGCTAAATTAAAGATGTATTTTAGCGGTTTAAGTAATGTAGAAATTACAGTAATACGAGATATATCCCCGATTAATGGTGGAAGAGCGATTGCCGTTCTTATCGTTCTTTTACTCATTTAAGATTAAGAGTCGTTACAAAAAAAATAAAATATCTTTGTTTTTAACTTTACGTTATTGCGACTTGTAATTTACGATAGAAATATAAACATTAAGATCATTTTTATAATTACATTTTTATTAAATATGATTTAGATATTAAGAGTCGATTCGATAAAATAAATGAATTGGTTCTTTTAACTTAAAATGTCGATCACAAACGTAATAAATCAAATAAACTCATTTCGCTGATTTTTAATATTTACGTATCGATTTAATTGATATAACTATTATTATTAAAAATAGTACGAAAACCCCGTGTAAAAATTGTTGCGATCATCTTATCGAGAAACTTTATTATTTATATAAATAACTTTGTACGTAGATTTTTGATATTATTACATCAAAATAATAATCAGATGTAAATTATTAAAAGTATATATATTGACATATTATTATAGACGTTGCACTATAATAAGTATTTGCTTAATTTTCTTTACTTGAATATAGTAATTAATGGTTCTTTAAGTAACGTCAACTATAATTTTTGAACGTACATCTTCTTAAGACGGCATATCATTATCGAAAGTCTTACAAATACTCGCACCGAGTATAATTTAAATTCCAACAACACAATTGTTATATTTGAAGCGCAGATTCACGTAAATACGTTACTTACTTTAGAAAATGCTTATTTTAAATTGCAGCTCTATAATTACGTAAGTAAAAGTTTCATTAAACAGATTAGTATTTTAAATAATGCTACAAAATTAAAAAAAGAGTTTAAAATGCGAATAAATAGGGTTTTGTTATTTTTTCGACGATCGAATAAAATTTTCTATTTAATTAATACAACGTTTCGCTCGTATTTACAGAATATGTAAAATATTATATTATTGAAACTACGGTTTATCGCAAGTAAATATTCCTTTTTAAAATTCGAAGATTTTAATAATAAAAAAAACGTTCCTTTTCCGATTCTCAGATTCATAATTTTCGTTTTAAATTTCCGAGTCAGACTCGAATCTCTCCCACGATGTTACATGTACCGTAACTTCTGTTCCATAAACAAGAGGATTTCTGTATAATTGACGGATGCACTGCTTTTCTTTCTCGCTTGCTCGCGCGAATCACGTGATTATATCATTCGAGCGTCGCTCGTACGTATTTTATCGAGACTCTTTATTTAGTAATCGTTAGCGTTAAACCAAGACTTTCCAAGACGTACGCATACTTGCAAAAAAATTACGAGCAATCCAATTTCCGATACGAATAGGCGGGGAAGAGAGTTAAAAAAAAAACGAACGAGTCGAATATCGGTCGGAGTTTGGCGAGAGGAAGTTGTCCGCACTCGCAGAATCCCGCAAGAATTTTTTACATTACCTTTGTTCCAAATACTTTTATCGTCGTTGCTCGTTTGTTTCGAGACGATACGAGATTCAAAGCTTCGTACAACGATTCGGATTTTGCAAAAGTGCTTCGAGCATACGCGAAAATATATCGTCTCGCGAAGTTTGTAAAGTACTCGAATACAAATGCTGTGCTCGCAAGCGGCGAAAAAATCTATCGAGGAAATCTTTTTCGAAACGATAAGAGTATTTGCTTTGTAAAACGATAAAGAGCAATTAAGAGTCGAGGCTTAACCTTAATTAAGTTTCATTCAATAAAATAAGAATACACGGAAGCCATCGTCGATCTTTGTTCGTTTGGAGCAGCGACTTTTTCTCCGGAAAGTCGAAACTGAGAAACGCGCGTTCGACGCCATAATTACAATATTAAAATAAAAGTTATTATCGCGAAAAGTATGCAAGGTATCGCATCGGAGGAAGAGAAAACTTTTTTCGTCCTTATCTCGAATAAGAATATAAATAAAACTAATTTGGAGGAAATGGGACGCAGGAAAGTTGCGCTCGCCTGCGCAAAAAAAGACTTTTAAAAAAATCTTTGAAACGGTTTCCCTTTTTTTCTCCTCCTCGCGCTCGAGAAGATGCTCGTGCTTGTTACGCATTGGCGCTCCGTATATCCGTCCCTCTCGCGTGTACCCGGGTACAGACATCGTCGAGTGCAACGTCGAGTGCAGCGTCGAGTGCAGCTCCCAAGGAACGGGTAATTCAATTTTGCGAGGCTTCAAAACGAAAAGCGACCTTTCGTACTCTCTCGCCGTATAATCGCGTATACTTTATATAATTGCCCTTGCGGACCGAGAGCGGACTCTGAGAAAACATCGGACGATACACTTACGTCGGAGTCGGAGGCTGAGTCGGAGGCTGAGTCGGAGGCTGAGTCGGAGCGGAGGTACACGCAGGGCCGAGTCGATCGTTTCGTCTTTATTTAAGATCGCCATTATTACCATGTAATATCAACTTTTACCCCGAGCTTCGGAAAATTGACAGCCCTTACGAAGGCATCATCAGCGGGAAACATAATAGCGATTAGACGGTATTATAGAAACAACTGTTATCGATAATTGGTCGTAAACTGTAATAATGAAGTCAGTTTATGGCTTACTTTAATCAAGAATATAAAACACATTAGTGTAACATTCGACTGAAATTACTATAAATAAATTATATAGGTGCATTGCGCGTTCGGCTTATTCTGTAAGTCTCTATCAAGTTGTGCTGTACCTCGGTAATGTCGGTATTAATTATTTGGCTTGGTTATTTGTAACGTTATACCGAAATTTCATTCAAATGTATCAATTTAGCTCCAAGTTGCAAAATGCTTCGAGCCGTATCTTTAAATTAAAAGCAATGATTTTATAAGAAAAAGATTACAGTGTTTCTTTATTTATAAAAACAAATTATTCACGCTGATTTCAAAATGATTTATTTATATAATTGTATGTATTCGTACGATAGAAATTATAATTGTTGTTGTAAAGAGTATAAACAACTTTAGCCTTATCGTTTATAAAACTTTTTATACGATTCTTATGCGCTTAAGATTCGTGGAGAGACGTTTAAATTCCAGATGTATCGATCTATGGAAAGTTATACAAATATATTTTTATCGCAACGTAAAATATGGTTTTTTGTGAAAAAATTTCTTTATTATACTTAATATCGAGAAAATGAAGCTAAAAATGAATTAAAATGAATGTAAAAAAATATAAGCAAAATATGTTTTAAATTATTAAATACATCTTATAATCAATATAATAATAAAACTTGTTTCTAAGCTTTATTTAATTTTATAATTTGTAGTAAATTATTATAAGGGATATTCCATGATTAAAAATAAGCAATGTACACGGATTTGATATAATTAACGTTTCGATGTTTATGCTTGGAAAGCATTTTACATTTACGTAACGATCGTGTTCAGATTTTTTTTATTTATTCATGTTTTTCCAATAAAAAATATCTTTAATCGGTATTAACTTTACAGAGTTTCGGATTTATCTTGTAAATATTTTTTTATTCAAAGAGAAATTATAAAAAGTAGGTAAATAGATAACATTTTTTTATTAAAATTTTATTCGTTCACATTTTTAGTCATAATTCAAATCAAAATAAAATAAATATTTTTATAGCTTATATAAGACTATATTCCTTTTATTCCGCTTATATTTTAAATTGTGCAAGTCGAAATACAAAACTTTTTCTAATTAACGAGAACATATATATTTTTGATAATTAAAGAGAAACACTCTTCGTTATAAACTTGAAATAAGTATCTCATACTCGTATAAAAATAAGTCATCTTGTTCTTATAAAAGATAAATACACCTTAAATTTTCTAGAAAAAAAAGAAAAGTATAAGTGCATTTTTATCAAACAAAATGTATATAACACATAATAACACTGTGGCAAACAAAATTAATTTTGTTACCATACCTGTCGTTTGCAATTGATTTTTTGGTCAAAAGTTGGACCGGACCGCCTATAAAGTTTCGTAGAATCGTTTACGCAAACTACTCTGACATTGGTAATCTCTCTCTCTCGCTCTGTTTCTCTCTAATCAGTCTCCCATACGCACATCCGTTATCTCGTACGAGACCGACGAAAAATCCGCCTAATTAGGATAATTCGACAAAATTGAAAGGTGCGCACCATTTATGATCCCGTACCATCATTATGATTCTGCCTCCCTCCGCCAACAGCAACATCAACATCAACACGAAGATCAACATCAACTACAACGAACCGCTGCCACATCGACATCAACATCAACTACAACGAAACCGCTGCCACATTTTCCCGCGGACGCTCCCCGCAATTACTCGCGGCAGTTTGCCGATAAGTCGATCCATCCCGACTCGTGACCCCTTTCCTGTCCCTGCCCATCGTCAGCCGAGAAACTCACGCGCGCGGTTTTGCTGCCGCTCGCGGTAATCACGTACTCTACCGGACAACAGGCCGACTCGACTCTTCCCCGGATCCTCACGAGGCCTCTTCTCTCTTTTTATATTGCGAGTCTCCCGCTCGCTTCTCTCTCACGTGCAATTTGCTTTCTTTGCTCGCTCTCTCGCCGACTTTTTAGCGCAGCGGAAACGTTTTTTCTTCCCTTCTCTCTTTTTTTCCTCCCCGCCTCCCCGCCTCCTCGCCTCCTCGCCTCCTCGCCTCCTCGCCTCCTCGCCTCCTCGCCTCCTCGCCAATGAAACGCGCGAGCACTCTGAACTGTCTTGTGCAAATGCGAAGGAAGACAGTAATTGATGCAATACATTTTTTCGTAAATTTACAGTTCGTACGTGCTACTTACGTTTATCGGGGATTAAAAATCGGACTACGGGCTTTTATCGTTTCTTCGTTTTCTCCCTCGATTCGGCCAAATTTTAGAAGAATTTCTCAACTACATCGATCTACGCTCGCGTTATCTCGGTATTTTTTATTTACAGCGATTTATCCAAACAAGCGAAATATTCTCCAAACTGCGTACTCGTAATTTACGCACAACTTTATAACGTATTACAACTTACGTAATAAAACAAAACGTACATGTAAAACTCACGCGTAAAAAATTACAAAATTATACCGGTTCATTCGTATCTTTGTAGCTTAAGCTGTTGAACCGACGTTTCGATCGTCGACGATTTTAAAAAGAGCTACGAAGTAACGCAACCGTTAACCAGTAAAAAATGTTCGCGTAAAAACGAGAACGATAAGCCAAGCAGAATTTTTATTCAAAAAATGTACTTATTATACCCTTTAGCGAGCCGACAAATTAATCAAGAATCAACGAAAAGCTTAATAAACTTTCTCGATTCTTCATCTTTCACAACTTAATTAAATTCCTTCGCAGCCATCTCGTATTCCTCTTTATTTCTCGCTTAATCACCCATCTCTTACTTCATCCCTTCCCGAGCCGTCAGCGCGCGACCTGCAACGGGCGGACGTACTTGTATATGATGAACCCGCGGGGCGGGGGGGACAACGTGTAATTTTCTTCCTCGACTTTCGAAGGTAATCTTCGAGGAAGATCGATGCGACGTTCGGAGGGGCGCGAAAATCTGGAGCTCGACGCGAGAAACGACGAGTCCATTCGGCCGTGTATCAATTTCCCCGAACGGGCGACATTTGAAAGCGAGATATTTTCGATCGGAAAATTCCGCTTTCGAACGGCCCGACGGGTCGGCACAAAAATTACCCCGACGTAATTTTGAAAGATCGAAACAATGTTTCACCTCGTGCTCCGCAACTTGGACATTCCGTAATTGCCATTCTCGACGTAACGAGTTTGAAATAAACAGAGATATTACGATCGGCTTTTTTAAAAAGCTTTTCGTTTACGCTCGCTCGAACCCAATTTCTCAAAAGGGAAGAGCTCGTACGCGAGTAACGTATTCTTTGGGCGCGCTTACACGCGAGCCGAAAATTAGCTCGCAAGATACTCTCGACCAAAACGTGTATCCACGGGGCGACGTCGAACCGCGCAACGAGGCAATTAATTAAAAACAAAGAGAGCGAAAAAATAAAAGATAGCGATAAAGTCGTAACAAAGTTAATTATCGCCCGTTGATAACGCGTTGATAACGCGTTGATGGCGCGAGATGTGCGCGCGCGGTTGGCACGCGTGAGAAACTCCAAAGCAGCCTTGAAAGTCGCATTATGCGTAGGGAGCGGTTACGGGGAGGCGAGGGGCGGCGAGGGAAAAGGAGGAAGGAGGAAGGAAAAAGTGTAACGCGCGCGCGAGGCTCGCGTTCGCTCCCGTAACCCATTATGCATCGGCGCGTAAGTCCGTGCGCGTGCGTGAGACTCGCCATCGCTAACTTTATGCGTGCAAACGAGCGGATCTTTCACGAGGGACTTTTGACGGCGTCTCTCGATGCGAGCCGTTCCCATGCCCTTCTCGTTTCCTCCTCTCCCTCCCACCCTCAGCCTCCTTCGCCCTCCCTTCATCCTCGCGCCTCGGCTACGTCCGTTTATGCTTCTTTCGTTTTCCTCGACGCTCTCCTTTTCTCGTCGGATCCTATTCGCGGCTGCTGCTTTCGGCGACAAGGACTTTCGACACGCCCCGACCAACCGGTCATTTTCATCTCGACTCAACTACATTCGTCAATCGTTTCTTATCCAATTCAACTTGAACGCGTTGCGCTTATTATTTCGCTTGTTATCGGCACTGTTTTGCCGATACCCAACCAATCCCGACCTCCTTCCTACGCTCGAAATTAAAAAACTTATCCCGCGAAATTTTTAAGGCTTTTTAAACGTACGGAGAAACGAGCGCTTCTCGCTATCGGAGGTGGGTAGCCATTTTCATAATTTCAGTAAATATCGTTAAAATATCATCTTCGACTTAAAAATGAGCCGTGGAAAGTTAAGAACGGGAATTCTAACCGATCGTAAAGTCATTACGAAGCCAAAGAAAACCACGGCTGGCGAAGCTAAACTTTTCCCGAGGCAATATAGATACTGATATATGCTCCCACAAACTTTGCGCAAACTATATTACCTGACTGTTTTGATATTAAATTTTTATTTATTAAAATTGGGGAGTACATTTTACGCACTTACAAGGAAAATAAATTTATTCGAACGACCTTGCGCCCAGTAGGAATTTAACTTTATATCCCTTGTTTTAATTTTGCAATAACTTTTATCGCGAACGAGTAGAAAAAAAGGAACTGGAAGCTGAGATGATAAATACGTATGCGCCGAGCAAAACACGCGTATTTTTTCCAACCTATGCTCTCGCGTAAAATTTCGTCGATTTCCGAAAACTATAGATATATTTACATACGTTAAAGTACATCTTTATCGTACGTTGCTAAAATACGAACGGTCGTCTTACCTTTGTTCTTTTGACGTCGGTATTCCTTTATTTACAATTTTGAAGTAATAATAATAACGTATGGTTACAATATGGATACATTACATAACGCTCGATCGCTTTACAAAGCCTATATTATATACGGTAGTTCGAAGTTAAGCAGGTATAAAAAGCATCCGACTGACTTTTTTTGAACCGCTGAAAGAAATATATCGATGGTCGAAAATGGGTAATAATTCTTGATCGTTAATAATTAAAGCAAAGTCCTTTTGGTAAGTATGAAGCTTAAAAAGTTCCGGAGTTGAATCGGCATGGAAAAAACGTCATCAATAAAATGCATGAAAGGGCACCTTAAGGGTATAATACGCCATCCATCTCTCGCTCTCTAGGCTAAAGAGGCATTTATTCTCTCCGAAAGGTGCATTTGACCGGAGAGCGCGTGCGTACGTATATCTGTATGCCCTTAGAGCAACGCTTTATAATCGGGAATTAAGCGCCGAGCACGCGATAAATATCGGCTACTCGTTTCTCGCGGACGTGTAATTAGCGTGTGTGCGCTGCGTACGATATATATATGCGAGCACATGCGTACGTATCGAGAGAAAGAGAGACGGAGAGAGAGAGGGAGAGAGAGAGTGAACAGAGAAAGAGATATGCGCAGAGTGGGAGGGGTCAGTGAATATTCAAAAGATAAAGAGAAACGGAAAAGGGAATGGGAAAAAAGGCGCGCTATCCACTTTCGGTTCTTGCGTTAAAGTTATTTCTGCTCTCTCTTTCTCCTTCCCCCTCTCTTTCTCTCTTTTAGCGATAATTCTTCAAGATCCTCTAAAATACATGGAAAAAATCATTTTTATGGATTGTAATATGTATTTATTGAACTTAAATGTTTAGTATAGTTTAAAAGTACTTAAAGAAATGTAAAGCAAAATTATTGCTAAAAGTTCTCGTGTCATAATTTTGTTTATGGAATTATAAAAACGTAATAATAAAATGATCAAGAGTACCATACAATTTATATTACCCTGTTATAAAAAGGTTCCGAAATTTCCAGTTTTAGTGGCATCGCTAACATGTTATATTATTACCAGTACGATCCATATTTTTCTACATATAGTTAACACCGATGGTAAATTTACAGTAAAAAATTCTTTGTATTTTATTTTGAACGTTAAATATATATATATATATATATATATGTATTGTTTCTTTTTTCTTTTGCCAAATTCACCAAAGTGTAGCAATTATTACGATTAAATATATCGATAAGCGAGAAATATTAAATGATCGATGTTATTTTACTTTATTTTCTCCTCGCTAGAAAAATAGTTCTTTATAATAACTAAAAAGCTTAAATAAAATTATTTTATTTATAAATTCACGCTAGATTGAAAAATGTTTGGGTGGAAAATGTTTTGGCCGTAACTCTTAGTTTCATATTTAAATTTATATCAGGCGTCGAAAGTTCATGAAATATTACCATGGTATCGGTCTTTTGTACACACGTCGATTCAATTAACATCTTATCTTAGAAAAAATATATTTAAATATTTTTCTTTCGATTAAACGCGTAGATTTGTTTCGAATTTTTAACGAGATTGCCTAACTCTATATTTTTATATATTATTATGCGTGTGTTGTGTACTTATCGAAGTATATTTATTACGTTTGCATAGAAACAAATTGCCATTCCGTACAAATTACGCGATCTTACATATTTTTAATTTTAAATAAATTAAAAAATATATCTTTCGTAATAATATACATTCTAGAACATTTGAAGCGCGAATAAAAGATTTAATAATTTCAACGACAAATATTTCCATACGTAAATACGTTGACGAGTAGATGTAATGGTTAATTTTATTTTTCTAGAATTTTTGTACCCGGAATAAAAGATTTAAATTGAACGAATTTTGAAACTCGAAAAACTATAAAAGAAATACACGTAAAATATTTCTTTCGGTCTTGCACCGCAGTTTTAATGGAACACTAATCTCGTACATTGGAAATCAAGTTTTCAAAGCTTCTCTGGTACCGACGAGTCGAATCCTCGACTCTTGGAGATTAATTTACAAGATAATCCAGTAGAAAAGAACGTTTTTCGTTTTATCGAATAAAGTTCGAGTGGTCCAACGATGAAAAAGGAACGATTTAACGTAGCCATCGAGCGTTACTTATACTTAAATCCAAGTTAGACGTTATAAACCTCCGGATTGATAATCCAGGCGAGTCGGAACGATTAACACATAGTCGAGAAGGCATTCGTGTATCTCGAGCCGAGGAGGCATTGCCGCAGCGGCAATCCCCGTTTACAGCATCTCCCGAACACAAAGAGTCCTCTATTATCAGAAAATTATTTATTTTATTTCCCAGGCCGCATTTTATTTCCGAGACGAGCTGCGACGTGCGGTCGCGCGGTAAGGTCGCGAGGTAATAAAACTTCCCCCGGGAAAATACAAGCGACGGGGTCGTTAAAGGAAGCTTCCTAGGATTGCGCGAGTCGCGCGCGACGGAAGGAGGAAACGAGCGTCCGCGAGTCGCGCGCCGTCGTATCTTCACCCGCATGCGGCGGTTTTTGCGGTGGCCATTCAACAGTTTGTTTGTAACTCACGTAACGCGCATTCTTCGCGCGCGGCCATTCATAAATTAAAGCCCGTATGCTAGAGTCGATGAACGAGAACACAAGTGGCGTCTGCTGATTGCCTCCGCCGCCGCAAATAACCGATGCACTTCCTTATGGAGATTCCTGAAAATTTTGCGGCCGCGTTCGCAATACCGGAGCTTCGTCTTTTTCATGATTTGCGGCTTTTGGCGCAATGGCCTACCATTTATTTACACGCACCACCATTTTATTCATCCGTTTTCCATTCGACGATTCGACGCTTTGGAAACGTAACGATCAGCTCGCGCGCGTCTTTTCGTCGAAGGTGGAAAGCTTGGCCAACGGGTACTAAGAAAATACTCTGGGAATACTCGAACCAAGTTTCGATGAATACCCGACGTTCCCCTTCGTTACACGCTATTCGAATTATGCTTCGTACCGGGCGTTTAACCAAATAATTGATTTTTCTTACCGTGAACGACGAACCTGTAGGGCTAGGCTGTAAACGCCAGTCATGCGTTTCTAATATTTTATAATTTAAATACGCGTATGAATTCTCGAAATAACATTTGTATATCTAAACATTGGATCTACCGTCATTTTTATTCCGAGCTCTAATTCGCTCTGCCCCTCGGGGCTCGAGCATCTCCGCATAATAGACCGAAAATAAGATTGGGTCGGGCATTGACGCAAACCTATCGAGAAGATTAAAAATGACACTTTATGACGAGAAAAAGTCCATGTCCATCAGGGTCATCGAGCGCGCCGAGATCTCCCGGTGAAATGCAAAAGAAATCGCGGCGAGCGTAATTTACCGTGAACACGAGAAAATAATGATTGCCGACGTCCTATATACGCGTCCTCTGAAGAGCCGACGGAGGGACCCCCGGATCTGGGCATACCTACGCAATAACGTTTATTTATGAAACGTCGTATAACAGCCGGAGAGTCGAAAAGAGCCTTTCCCAAAATTTCCAGTCTTCGGTCGATCGCTCCGTCAAAGAAGTCCCTCGCGTCCTCCTTCGAAGACTCGGAAAAGCTCGGCCACGGCGTTTCGCGCGGAAGATGGAAACTGCGAGGCGGAACACGGAGCTCGGACGTCTCTCGAGCATCGCCGGGACGAGACGCAAATTCTATCGGTCCCGTTTGCGAGCAGCGAGTCGGTCTCTCGTAAGCTTCCGAGCGGCTAACCCTTTTCCACGCCCGAGGTGAACGAAAGCGCGCGCCTCGAGATCATCGGTGCGTCGTGGATGTACCGTTGGGTTTGATATTCGATCCGTGACGCTGAATCGAAGATATTGGAAAGAGCCGTGGACTTTCGTATTATTAATGCATCCGTACGTTGGCTCGATCGCATCGCGATTAACTCGATGTAGCGGGAAAGGTGAAATAAATAGATTTTAAATTCGAAATAATTCTATTCGTAAATTGAAACGAGAACTTTACGAGGTATAACCGTATGAATTTTAAATTATATAAAACATTTACAACTGGTTGGAAATGCTTTATTAACGAGTACGGAGAAATTTCTTCGAAAAATACAGTTTGACATAATTTGGAGTTAATATAATTTTAAGAGAGTATAATTCTCTCTCGAATTTTTAAGTGGAATACCTCGAATTAAAAAAGAAATTCAGCGTAAGTGGAATGAATCCGATCCATTAGCTTCGAATGTCACGGATTAAAAATTATCTCGATCGAATCTAATTTTAAACTATTTTAACCAGAATTAGTTTGTAATGTAGGTTAATAGAAAATATTACGATCGACTCGAACGTTCGTAATTGGTTTATATTAAGCGTACCAAGAGCGTCGTTTATGTACATAAAAATATCATCGTTATTATATTGTACGAGGATCTACGAGAAGTATCAAGATTGAATCTTCGCGAGAAACTTACGTAGGAAAATTTAAAGCTCGTATCGAATAGGAATATTATCCCGATAAAACAGTTTCGTTGGCTGCGATAAAAAAGAACGATATAAAAATCCGTTTATTTATAGAACGGTAGATCATTCTTATCCTTATTATTGTTATTATTATTATTATTATAGCGCGTTAGTCCCGCAGTATCGTGAAAAGCAACGTGGCGCTACGATATTCGGTCGCAAAAGCGCTACAGAAATGGATTTTCGTAGCGATCAACGCGCGATACCGAATGCACTTAACGCAAGATTCCGAGTGAGTCAACGGCGGGCTTGAAAACCCTGAAAATACAAGGAAGCATCGAGCGAGAGTCTCGCTGCTAATTTCCAAACCAATTTGCGAGCGTTGGTTGCCGCACGCGGGAAGGGCATGGAAGGTAAAAGCAACGGGCTCGTCTAGCTCCGACTAATTAAATTAAAAATTCAAACGAAAGCCACGGCGCGTACCACGAGAAATGAATGCCGCCCCACCGATGGTCTTGCCTCCCCCTCCAGCCATCCGGAGAAAGTAGTCACGCGAGGATCGACCGCCGCATGCATGGAACAATCAATTACGTCGCAGGTATGATTTTGCCGGTGAGTTTTTTCCCAGCGTTTGCCTGTAAATTGGATCGCGAGTTCTCCGACTTCCGCGATGGAGCCTAGCAGCCGAGCAGCCGAGCAGCCGAACAGCCAAGTGGCGATCCGCTTCGTGCGGGTATTGTTTTATCGCGATTCCAGCGCTGCCTTCGCCCCTCGACGGATTTCAATCAAGGCTGCGTTCGCGCTACTCCGGCGCAGGAATACTCGTAAAAAACGCTGCGTCCGCGCTCGTGGAATCCGCCGGTGAAAAGCCTGGAATTAGATTAGAGTTATCGAGCCCGAGCCGTCAGGGGCTTTACATTGGATTAACCGTATCGCCGATGAAACTTCCCCTCGATCCTTGGCTAAATCCAAGCTCCTCCTAACGTTACTTTACACGCCCATTGCCCACGAACGAACCCACCTCTGCCAATTTCCACCGAGTTCTATCGACGCGCATCCGACTACGGCTAAATTAAGCGGAGATGCACCGCCGCGAACGCCGAGATAAGGCACCGATGAGAGCCGGTGTATCGTGCGCCTCCGATAAAAGATAAGGAAGAGGAGGAAGAGCACCAACCGGCTGGGCTCGGAACGATTCCGCGGGAGGGATGAAGATCGCGTCGGATCGTGAACGATGTCCGATCTCGATGCGATACGAGTCGAGCGCGTGCGCGTGCGCGTGCGTGTGCGCGTGCGTGTGCGCGTGTAATGAATGCCCTCGCGGGTCGGGGTCAGGCACGTCGACGGGCCCATCCTCCCTTCACGCTCTTATGAATCGTATCGGAGTCATCTTATCCTCGTCCTCCGATAGCGGATGCGTCGACGTCTCGGATGCCCGGCGAAGGTTTCACGCGGGGGTCAATGGGTCAACCGAGGCAACCACTCGGGCCTTTATTTTAATATCAATATTTTATTCGGATGCTCCAACTCCACGGATATTAATCCGAATTATCCTGGTATTTTTCGATCGTTTGGAAAATCGATAGCTGGTCTTTGGGCTTCGAACTCGCTCCGTTTGAAACGCTATCCGCTCGCATTAATTCGCTGTCTAGAAACTTTTGTCGAGTATTTCAAAAATTTAACGATACGTTCGGTATTTATCGTCGATCGCTGTAGGAAAATAGTTGGTGGTCGAATGGTAAGCGGAGAACGGAATAACAAAGATAATTAACGAAACGATGTTGAAAAGTATAAAATATCGAGTAATTCGAACGAGTCGTCTATTCAAGCTTTTAAATATTAAAAACAATCTTGGGACGTAATTTAACGTTTTGTCTGTTTTGATCGATACGAAGATACGTTCTCTCAACGGATCGTATATTTAATACTTAGTCGTTGGAACGTTGTACTCGTACGGATGAAACGAGAAAAACACATCCAAGAATTTGATGAGTATAATGTTGCCATAACAAGATAGTTTTGACATCATCGAATGTAAAAATTGAAAAAGCTCCTGTTACTTGCAACGCAACATGCGATACTCGAGTGCTTCTCGGGTTGCGTACTTCAGGCGCGAGTAACCAAGCAAAGTGTTCGCTTATCCCTAGTGTCGAATTACCCTGGAAATGCGATTCAGTCGCAATAATTTTGCATAAAAATACACGTCCGGTCAATATTAAAGAATTACGCGAAGGAAGGAATAAAATCGAACGTTCGTTAATATCTTATCGAACTCGATGATAAATACGTATTTTTAATGCATTAAAAAAAGACCGCCTTACGCGCGTCTACGAATAAAATCATCGCCGCTGATAAAACTAAGCGATTGAGAATTTTTAATTATCGAAAGTTTATCGAAATATTTTCCCAGCTACTTCTCGTCGCTTTAAAACCAAGGGAACGCGTTTGGAGAAATTCCTGCGAATGCGCAATATTTTTTCAACGTATCTTTCAAGGTATTGTGGCGATAAGGAAGGCGTAACACGCATTTTCAATACGAAACGTTGTTCAATTTTAAAGTAGATTTACGAGAAGAGTTTAGATAGGGAAGAACACGCGCGGTGTTCGGCCTCTCATTAATTCGGAAGAATGTTCCGTTATGTAATAACGTTCTTGTTCCCCGTCAATAAGCATCTACCGGATTTATGCGAAAGTATCGCGGCAGTCGAATTTCGATTCTCGAAGCGCTGGAAATTAACGATCCGGTCGGTATCTCTTTAGGCCGTCATCACGGGAGTAATTACTAATTGTTTATGAGAGCCACATTAGCGAATATTCATAGATGCTTGTTGAATCTCGCGAATGCTAATATAATTGCCGCTTTACGTATCTAAATTACGGTATACGATCTCTAGAAATCGACGCATAAATAAAGACGGATGTATTTCAAGACTCATTTATCGTGATGACAGTTCATTATACACGGAGACTTATCTCGCGGATCGAGAAATCGCGAATGATTCCGTTTGTTTATTCGAATCACCTTTTTCACCCGTACCGTGGCTCGTGGGGAACAGTCTGTAAAAAATTCTCCGCTGTACCGATGCACGGAAACAATACGGAAACAATACGGAAACAATACGGAAACAATACACTCTCGAAACTCGCTCTCGGGATCGAATCTCGCAAAATGCAATATCGTGGCGGGGGAGCTTGGGAAAAATCTCCGCGGCGAATCGAAGCTCGCGATTAATAGTCAAGGAAGGCCGCTCGACGGCCGGACGGAGGCGCCTTGGGAAACGCGATCGAAAACGCGATCCAGCATCGGTTCCAGATGCGTAGGCGGTCGGCAACAAAGTCGAGCCGCGCACGCGCGAGTAACGCGAATCGAGCGCCGTGCGTATCGATGTTATAATTTATGCGGCTTTATTTCTTATCGCCGGAGAAAGGGGGAAGGAAGAGGCCGTTGTAAGTCGAGTAGCGCGAACGGGTTCAACGGACGGTTCGGAAACGGGAACGACTCGGGAACGACGCGCGTCTGAATTTCGCCGACGTCTCATCCGCGCGCAATTCGCAACCGCGCATTATGCAAGGGAGGCGCGCGTTATTTTTTTTTTTTTTTTCGACGCGAGCCCAATTATCGACGCGTCTACCGCTCGCGGTTTTTCGCCGCGGATTCCGAGGGAAGAAGGGAGGAACGGTTTTTGCCGGGTCCGCCGTGGACACTGGAAGGTGGTCGTTAACGAAATACGTTCGCTCGCTCCGAACTCGACGCGCGCTTATTCGAGGCGAGAGTTATCGCGTACGCGCCGTGAAATGGCCCTAATTATATTTATTATTTGCGAAACCGATGCTAACGAAGTGGTCGAAAGTTGATTGTAAGCTACCTAATTTACCATAAATTTCTACATTATTATATTCAACAAATTACACCCCAACGCTCAATAATTATACGAGCAAAATTCATTTAATAAGTTTGTTTTACGCTTATCCTAGTTTGCCCCGTTTTTTCGCATATTTTTTTCAATTTTAAATAACGTTTTCATCGAGCGAGTTAAAATACGAAAATTGTGTCTGTTACACGTTTCATTTTTCTCGTTTCGCGTACGTTATTTAAATTTGGTCGAACAATTATTTATAAAATTTTTATTTCGCCGAACTTTTACGTATAAGTAGTTACGATAATTAATCATAAATATCTTGCGTAGATTAATTTTTTTAATTACAAGTACATTGTAAAGTATCGAAATTACGTATAATTAAATTTTGAAAAACAACGCTTCAATTATTTCGAGGTATAAATTAATTTTTTCAAAATTTAAAGTCATAAATATTCAGTTTCGGTGTCTAAAATCGTGACTAAAATCATATGTTAAAAAACGGCTAAGCTATAAGCTACGACTGTATTTATATTTCGTTCTCTGAAATGACTTACGTAGGCAATTATACACGTAGAATTTATCGAAAGCAGAAGGCACGAACTCCGCAACGAACGAGAGTACGATAATTATAGAAACACAAAGTAAAAATAGTCGTAGACAAAGAACGAGCAAAGATGCAATGGATGCTGAAAGTGAACGTCTCGAGTAAAATGGAAGGAACGGCGTCGAGAGAGAGAGAGAGAGAGAGAGAGAGAGAGAGGAAAAACAAAGATCGTTACGTAAAGCAAACGAAGCGTGCATCCCGAGAATCGTCAAGGACAGTCTTGTAACGGTAGTAAAATCCCCGGATAACTCGAAAGTCAATATCGCCGTTTCGCGACGTCGCATGTCGGCTAAGAGCGAACGAATAATTTCGCGTGGTCGCTCCGAGTCCGCTCGAGATAAAAAAACGAGCGCGTGGGTAGCACCGATCGACACCGAGGAAGAATTTGCTCGGACCTTGCGAGAAACATTAAGGAATCGTTCGCGTGGGCAACGCACGACTTAAGGTCGGACGGGTGCGAGTCTCTCCTTCCCTTTTCTCTTTTATTCCTAACTATTATTATTATTGTTATTATTATTATTATTATCGTCATCGATATAATTATTTTTGCGAAGTTGGCCCCTCACGGAGCGTATAAATCTTTGGGATGCGAATTCTCGGGTGGGGGGCTACGAACTGCCAGAGGTCGTATATTATTCGAAAACCATTTATGGTTAATTATCGATCAATTACAGCCGGGAATTCTCTGGCCTTGTTCCTCCGTGTACGCGATTAATCAAAGCTAGGATCCCCGAGTGCTTCGATCGCTCATATTCGATGATATTCGAGACGTTCGTTGACACGTAGGTGGAGGCTCGACGCGAGTGAGTAATGAAAAACCGTTTACGCGAACGGCCTCGTGGAAGTACGAGCGTTCATTGGCAACTCGGCAACTTGGATTCCGACCAACGAATAAACGACCGTGGATACGAGGATACGAGGATACGCGGATACAACGATACAACGATGCGTCTTCTCTCCCTTTTCGATAAAATCGTAGACTTTTCGTCGAAGGAATCGGACCGCGCATAACTAACCTTACCAAGCAATTCGATACGGCGAGTGAATAAGCTCGTATAAATTTATCTCGAACGTATCTGTACGAAAGTCACGGGTAATTAAAATCTTTTACGAAAACACTCTCGTTTCGTTGAATCACGTGGAAAAGATTTTAATAAGTTTTCATCGGTCGATACGTCTGGGCGTGGCCTTCCCTTCGATGGAAATGCTACGTATTTCATTCGAAGGATCCCAATGGCTTCCACTAATAAGGAAGCTGGGTAATCGAGGAGCGGATACCCGAAAAGAAAAAAAACCGATTGCGAAAGAATATCGTTCCGCGAGCGACCACCGGGTCGAGAAACGAGCGCCTGGATCACGGCTCCGGTTCGCGGAAGCCACGTGTAGATCCAGCGAGCGCGGCGGGAGAGATTCGCGGGTAGCGATCCTTACGCTTCCCGCTAAGGACGGGACCTTAATAAGTTTTACTAGCTGGGCCCTCGTAATAAGACCCGAGCGCACACGTCTAGACTCGATTTTCCTCGAGTCAGCGCGGACAGCTCATTTATGCTCGAGAGCCACTCCGGAGTCGTGACTTTGCAATCTCGCTCTCTCTCTCTCTCTCTCTCTCTCTCTCTCTCTCTCTGGCCCCCTTTTCATCTCTCTCTAAGACTCCACTCGATTTCGAGCCTCGCGAAACGGGGCCTGGTCCGGACCCCTTGCCCGCTCGATTGTTTTCTTCTCCGTGAAACGAGATCAATTCCGATATATCGGCTTTCATTGCGCAAATAAAAAATAGACCTTCGCACAGCCGAGTAATGAGAAATTTCTCGTAGGATGCAAATTATCTTTGCTTTTACATCTTAATGGTTCGTTATAAAGGAAAGAGTTCATCTCGATGGCGTAGCGCTTTCGTGTCGCTGATCGGATGCATGTCTACTTTAATTTAAACACCCGATCGGATTAACGATTACGCGCTTGTTTTAGCATTATAGCGCGGTCTTTTATAATTTTCGCGAGACTGTCTAACTTGGATCGGGTGAAATACGAGCGATGAAACCGAGGCCATCGTCAGATTTATAAAATTGTTACTTATTCGTTCGTTACGTAAAATCTTTTACCGAGGTATGCGTTATTTTTCTCGGTATCATTCGGCGATAATTCAATTCGAAATTTTTGTTCGCCATTTTTTACGTAAGGAGTAATATTCATTCATCATGCCACGTATCAAAAGAAACTTAATTCCACCGTCGTACATCATCGTTCATTTTTATTTCAACAGCTGGCAATTATTAGATGAAGTTTTCGAGGCTCTCCTCGGATCGGTAGCCTCTCCCTTTCAAGCTCCTCTCCAAGCTCCTCTCCAAACCGCACGAATTATCTCGTAAAAATAACACGAATAACACATAAACTTTATGCAAAAGGCGTGTCTAGCGTATTTCCTCCCCGAGCCTCGTTCGCTCCTACGGGAGAGCGAAGCTTCGGCGGCGACTAAACAGCCTCTCCCGCTCTCGGCTCTCTCCTTTATCCATGGTAATGATTAGTCTTCGCGCGCGTGACGCTCATAAGCGAAGAGCAAAACGAGAACTGCGACGGTGCGGTTCGCGTATAGCCGCGAGTGCAGAATTAAATTAATATTAATTCGCGCATCGAGCCGCAACTCCGCTGGCAATCTCCATAATTTCGAATATTTCAGTGGTTCGCGCGTATCGGGCCCCTACGGAGATCCCACGTAGGTGTCCGGTGCTACTTCGGCTCGCTTGATCTCTCAATCTGAGACGCGCGCCACCGAACCGAGCGGTTCCTGGAAATCGGGAGCGAACGCTCGTGCCGATAATTCCTCGCGCGTCTTTGGCTGTTCTCACGCGAGCGAGCGAGCGAGCGAGAGAGAGAGAGAGAGAGAGAGCAAAGCAAGAAGATCGCACCGTAAATGATGAAACGTCAAAAATCCGAACGAGGAACTCGTGCGCGTTTCCAGGGTGATCGTGGGAGAACGGCCCAAGAGTATTGTGCGAGTGCGTTCGGTAAGAGTCGATTCGCGCGGGTAGCAACGCGTATGCAAACGAGAACGCGTGTTATTATTTTAATGGGGAGTGACTTTTTGCTCCGTCTAACCGTTGGCAATTATTTGCTTTTCGGAGGGAAATTCCAACGCGGCCGTGAGCCTGCTTTCATCGCTTGGACATATACGCAATTATACGTTTGATGTAACGGTTTAGAAAGAAACGACGTACTACCGACTAAGAATATTTCGTTTGTAAAAAGATCGATACGGATGTTACTTTTTTTCGCGCGAGGGAACCTCGACGGCTATATTTTATTTACGCATCTGGAAGGATTTTAATAGAGAGTCTTTTATTCGACTGCAAATATTTAAAAATATCGCGTCCCAAGGTTTATTAGTTCGAATATAATTAACCGTTTATATTCAAAATTTTTATATACGTTTTTGAATTTTTGTTCGTGTGTTATCACCTTTAAAAAAAAATTACGAAAACATTTTTCGTTGTAAATTGCATTTTAAATATTTCTGTTTACTCCGCATAGTATGCCATCGCAATATATATATTCATTTTCGTAATTATATGCGTGCGCACATAAATATACATGAGCACGAAAAAAGAGGTATTTTATGAACATTTTTTAAAGTACGAGTATATCCAGCGATTTAAAGAGTTTCACTTGCTTGTATCTTATGAAATTACCAGTATTTAAGCTCATGAATATTATTACGCTACTTTCACAGTACCATACCCCGAGTCCAACTTAATCAATACCGACGTACACAAAAAATACCCAACATTACAACGTTATCCGACAAAATCAGTCATTCCATTTTTTCTTCGATTCAAAAATCATTGTGCGATGTATCTCCTACCATCTCGCGTGACTCGGGACCTCCCCGACATCCCAACCGCCTTCATCTCCGCGATATCGATCGTTAATGTATAAACAAAGAAGTCGCTGAAGCAAAAGGGAAGATGAAGTGTCGCGGTAACTTCGTAGGTGTAGCCAACACCTGCGGCCCATCTTTCTTCCCTTGTCCCCTCGCGATTCGCGGTTTCCTCGGCTACCGTCTCCTCGTTCTTAATTTATAGGCCCGTCCGCGCGTCCGAGTATTTCGCGTATATTAGACGAGGACGAGGAGCCGCGAATACGTGCCTCTATCCGAAACCCGGATCGCTACTTATTTTCGGATAACATCCACCTCGTGGTATTGTTTACCTTCTTAATGGATGAGTAGGGAATTGAGCAGAGTTTTCTTCGTGGATTATGATGTATCGGAGGTAAAGTTTTTGGTTACGAGTTTTACTCGTGGTACCACCGACTGACTCTACTTACAACTCATTTTATTTATTTTTATTTGTAAGTTATTATCGAGACTACCGTTGTTTCAAAATACTTTGTCGAACCTTGATTATATTATTTTGTATAATACGAGACTAGAGGACAGTGAAAACCAACTTTGAGGAAAATAAAGATTACCTATTGAGTATATGAGTTCGAAAGAAAAAAACACATTGGACTAAATTAGAAATATTTTGTCGAAGTATCGTTGACGTTAAAATTTTGTATAAGTATTAGAATAAAAAGTTACTATGACACAATGTCTTGTTCGTGATATCCAATACAAACAATATTATTCCGTATTTGGATTTTACCCAGGCAAGGCTTGATTTTTAAATGAGATACAAGGAATACTTGGAGTTGACGAGCCAAACGATTCGCTGCTCTCGAAAGAGAAAGTGTCGTCTACATCTAGGCTCGGTCCGTATAAGGAAAAAAGGACCCTAAGAACCCCTGCAAAGAATAAACGGATAAAAGGAAGACGAACTCTAATCTAAATATTAGTCTAAAACTGCGCGGCTTTGTATAACACGACTGATTCTTACACTCGCTATTCAAAGTAACCTCGAGCTGCTGCAACGATGCACGAAAAAACATCATGTGCATCGAAAGGACCAACGGGACGATCTTCTAAGTCCTCGCACTGAACATTAGGAAATCACCGCACCCTATAATTGAGAATAGCGAATTGGCGTGTAGTGTAGAACCAATTGAGCTCGTAGGAAAGATTTTTCCTCGGCTTTTCTTGTACGGAAATTTTTTATACACCCATCGAAATATATATAAATTTTTAATACTTTCGTATTTTCGTTTATTCTCCAAGTTTTACAAAATCCCTTTATCTTGAAAATCCTTACGATTATTATTATTATTATTATTATGACTTTTTTATCGTTTTTATTCTTAAATATTTTACGGTTAATATTAAAAGTACTTTTCGGTATTCCGGAGAAAGATTCTCCAGAATAATAACGATAAAGAGTAAATCAGCGATCGAGGAGATTTGCTCTATATTCTAATATTATAAAGCGGCCTTGAATCTGGCTTTCCATAAATTATACGAGAGTCGATTCGAACAAAGCGACGTATTATCTCTTGATGCGGTAGAACCGTTCGACCTCAACGTTCGGATCAGGTAAACGCTCGTTCCGGCCTCGCAAATTCTCGTCGCACTTCATAATGTCAACGCTGTCGGAAATATCGTCGCCTCGACAACCTGACACGTTATGCCCAATCAAGAGGAATTCACCGCAGGTGAAAAAACGGCTCTGCCCATGTACTTGTATCCATTCAACGTTACGAGAGTGCTTTAGCGATTGGAGGATTCAGAGATCGACCCAAGAATTCGAGATGAATTTATATCTTTGAATCCGATTCTTGATGCATAGAAACGTACTTTTATACGATTATTGATAAAAAAATGAATACTCGTAATACTAACAAGATATAAGAAAAATTAAGTTTACGTTATTAATAGAATAGAAAAAATTGTAAAATAAATCGATAATTTAAACATCGAATAGATAATCGATAATTAGTTACAAATTAACGCGTTTAATACAATTAAGAAATAAAATTAATTTAACAAAATTCTCGATAAGTGTATAATATCACAACTACTTAAGGTATTACTTCATTTCATTTTATGTGTATAAAAACTCGAAGTCATCTAAAGCATACGCAACGTATTTGAATTGACTGGTAATACAATCGATAAAGAAATTGGAGATTTTGCTAACATTGGAAGATATTCTAGATATGCTTTCGGTTTACGATAGGTTTCTTTTTTCCTTTTATCCAGAATAAGTTTTATCTTAATTGAATGATTCCGACAAGACGTACTTTCTTGAGCGACGGAAAAGTACAGAGAAATACTCACGTAGAAGAAAAATTGTGTATGCACATCCGGAAAGCCGTCACGTTATCTGCACTATACCGTAGATATTGCAGTTTATAAGCTCACGCTATGAAAGTACCATTATCTTTTGTGCTTCGATACGTAGTATGAAAGAGCATAAAGTGCATTGCTCGGTTGCCATTGCCATTTCTGTTAAACAGAGCGCATCGTGACTTCGAAATGGATGATCAGCAGAAGTTTCACCATCGTCAAATCTTTGTAGAACTATAATTTAAGAAATTTCCGTTAAGAAGAAGAAACCACCGACTCCTCTTTCTTATACATATTATTAGTGAAAGTTTAACTTCGTTTATATATTACTAAAATAAGTACCAATATATAAAAGTGTGTAAAAATATATATAATTTTTTTTCCTTTTGTAAGAGTAAAAGAAATCGCTTGTCAGTTGCGTACTTATTTACGTACACACATATATATATATATATATATAACGTAGATATCATAATTCGTGTATGGTTTAACATTTTTATAAATAATCAAATTAATTGGATATTAGAGTTTTCACATTTATTACAATTATTTTTTGACAAATATATAGTTTGTATTTATAACAGCGTTATTTTCTATCTAACAAAAATTACAGAATGTGATACTTTAATATTTTAATCATATTCGAATACATTAACGGATTAAATAAACCAACGCAAAAATATGTATAAATAAAAAGAAACGTATTATTATAAAATAACGATAGATAAAAATTATTAAAAACTTAAATTAAGCTTTATTTTTAATTTAGATTCGAGAAAATATTATTTTTATGTATAATCATTTTTTATACACATTTCAAATTTTTTTGCATATTATGCTTATTGTATACGTAATCAAAATAATATACATGGAATAAAATTTCATGTATTTTTTTTAATTTCCAACAATAAAAAAATTTCATTATATAAATTTTATACGCGAACAATTAATTCAAATTATGAAAATTGTAATTTCTTTATATTTAAACATATATAACGTAATATTAAGTTATTTAAAAGCAGTGATTACGTAACATTTCTGTAGTTCCACAGCACAAAATATACATTTTAAATATGAAAAATGATATACAAGTTTAATAAGCTTACGATCAAACTCTAAAAAGAAGAGTCGACAATTATTTATAAATTCAAAAATCTTAGTAATTTAAATATTTTGTAAAATATAGTTATAGTGTGAATACTTATGGCAGATTTCAAAGATATAAATTAAGTTGCCAAGTACCAAATGTCAAAAATTATGGAAAAGATGAAAGAAGTCTACACTCACTAAAATTTTAATAATCCGAGATCACGCATGAATGCTACTTATATATAAGAAGACAAATCATGTACATTTTGAAAGCACTCAAACCAAAAAATAACTAGTCGAGCATTTATTTCGCAAAATATTCAGAGACAAAGAAGGAGAAGAAATAAAAAAGAGAAATTAAAACGTATACCAAAAGAATTTTTTAAAAATGACGTTCGAATATACGAGATGAAAACTTTAGTGTATCGGTATATTTTTAATAAAGAGAAAAAGAAATTACAATTATGTAAAATGTAAAGTCCATGTTTCGAGTGCTACAGAATACGCGATGAGTGTTCTTTAAGACTTAATGACCGATAAATTAGCGATCCGAAGATCGCCGTGCCGATAAATGCTACGATTTAAGATGTAAGACACGAAAACAACAGATTTCTCATCCAGGTACTCATCGTTAAAATAATAAAATAATAAAATAATAAAAATAAAAGGAGAAAATTAATGGATCGAGGATCGAGGGAGAAAAGGATCGATATTTCAAACGTCCATCGGACGCGTATCCCCGGTAAGGAACGATCGAGGCTCTTCCTCGACGGAGTATGCGTACGTTTACGGGTGGAACGCGTGTTGTCTCCGTTCGTTGTATCCGTGCGTTGTCTCCTCGCGTTGTCTCTTCGCGTTGTCTCATGTTCAGGAAATAATCAACCGAACGAGCGCGAGTTGTCATGGAAATACCGACTCCGAGCAGAGAGTAATAAAGGCGCGTTGCGAGGAGACCATTCGTAAGACGCGGACGGCTGACGGTGTTATGCGCCGAGGCCCGAGAGAATCGTTGCGCAATACATTTGTAAATCACCGGCACGAATAAGAAATTATATAGGAGCGAAGCACTAATAGCCTCATTCATTTATTCGCGACGTAAACAAAGAAATGGGAACGAGTGTGTGCACAAGCGGTAATACCAACATCGCTTTATCACTGGTCGCCGCATTCTTCCTCGACTCCTGGACCGTCCGACGCTTAATGGAAGGGAGTTATCGCGGCGGGGCCAAGACCAACAGGTGCAAACGGACGCGAGGTAATATGCGGAGTCCCGAGGGCATAATCATCATCATCATCATAAGCGTCGATACGGCCATGCGGCTACGGTCGAGTCGCCATATTGGAAACGAGCCTCGCGCTCGGAATCAAAGATGCTGCGGCCGCTCGCCCGGAGCTACACGTATCACGAGGAGGCTGCTACCCTATGCATACACAATGCCGCTACCAGAGCATACGGCCCGCGAGGGCTGAATTTACGATACGAACTCATTTAAGGCCCGCGCGTCGCGCCTTCAAAGGCTCCGGATGACGGCCACGGGAACGAGACGATTACAACAGGTGGAACCGCGAAATTAACTAAGATTTTTATAACCGCTATCTGTGTTTGCTTATTATTCTTAATTAAAGATCCTAATCCCCCGGGGCGATACGGCCGACAGTGTATACGCCCATAAGCGCGCGTAGACTCCGCAGATTTTCTGACTTTATTGGAATATTAATAAACTTTACCGTCCATTAAAAGCCGCTTCTGCTTGTTATTTTGTCAAAAATACGGGACGAGGATGCGAAAGGCAGAAAGGTATTTTGGCGGGAGAGCAAAATTAGATTAGAAGTGTGTTAAAGGATCCAAAAGTTGTGGGTTCCGAAACATTATAAACGAGCATCGTTTCTTTAAAAGACATTGTAAAATTTTATCGTTCGCGAGAATAGAGTCTCGCTTGCGATCGCGACGCTATCCAACGAATTCCTTGACATCGACGTATCCGAATCGTCGCTTAATTTGTAAAAGTCGTTGTCGAAAAATCTTTCGAATGCGAGATAAGCCAATGAAACGATCGCCGTGCGTCGAGGATCGGGATCGAATCACCGGGATATTTTTCAACGATTGTATTCATCGTTTACTGAGAAAGCGAACAACGCCTACCACGAATCGCACCTCCTTCCCTCGGATGCGCATTTATTCCCTCAGTTGCCCGACGTATCAAGCCACGATGTAAACGAATTAAGCAACTGTCGGGGAAGAGTTAAAGCGGCGCGTTACTTAATAAAAACCTGACTCGACTCGGGAAAAATACTCGCGATTCGCGAGCGCCTCGATACGAAGAGGCAGCGACGGCACTTGGCGTAATCGGAATCGCCGCCGGCGTCTAAGTTGCCGACGCTAATCCAAATAAATTCAGCCGACGTAAATTCGCCGGCGTGTTTACAAGGCGCAATTAGGAACCCCGAGAAGCCCCGAGAAACCCCGAGAAATTCCTCGCAGCGATTGGAAACCTCGGCGCACGCGCGCAACCCCTCGGGAAATCCGCCACAACGTATTTATGAGAGGGGCGATGAGCTTCCGCAGCCGCTGCTGAAAATTAAGAGTCCCGGTGATTCGCATTTGGTATTCCGTAACGCTTAATCGCTTCGTGAGCTCTTCTGCGCTCGAGGACTGCGCGATTTTAATAGGGATCGCGGGATGTAGAGACGTTCGCTTGGAAATCGTTCCGCAATTTACCCTGGATTTCTGGATACGACTCAAGGGGCGTGAGAGTAATATCTTTGCTCACGGTTTCCAAGGCGTCGCGATGCTGCAGCGATAAATTCCACGTAAGAAACGAATCAACATTTTTTTCAGCGGAGGCTCGCGATAATGATTCCACAAATAACGAGAACTCGTGGATACTCGTTTTCACTCGCATCCGCGTACGTAAAACGGTTGAAAGATGGGTCGGAAATGTCCGATGGTCGATCGCTTGCTTATACGATACGAGTTTTTTTTTTTGTATAATTAAATAAAAAAGAAACCGCTACAATTTTAAACGTTGAAACGTTCGATAATCGTTTACTTAATTAAATCGAGAACTCATTTTTTATTTATTCGTTATGTAAATATTAGGAACAAGATATTCGCGCAACGTAATAATATCGGTTTCAGGTTACTCATCATCATCGCGAAAAAAGGAGAAAACTATTTTTGGTGTCGTAAAATAATTTTTGAGCGTTAAAGCGAAAGATTAATTTGTATACATTGTATGTTTTGTTCGATACGTTTCATCGCTCGTTGCGTATTTTATGATTTTGATTTTGTTATTGCGTAAATATATGTAATTAAAGTTTCAACAAGGATTAAAAATTACACCCTTGCACCTTGAAAAATTAGCATTTACATTGCAAGCAAACGCGATCGTACTCAGTGAAACTACTGTAAATTATTCGTAATAAATAACGCTGAAATTAATATTATTAAAAATACTATATAAAATGTAGCGGTATAATTCATGCTAACTTACTTTCTTTCTCGATGTTTGCGATGCAAACCGAAAAAAAATTTAATGAATTTTATGAAATATTTATCTCGATATTCCTCGACAAATTATTTATTTCCACCTTACAATATAAGCAAATTTGATGTAACTTATTTATCGCATTGGTAAAATTTCTTTTCAAATCTAATAATCATTTATTCAAATAAATGTTACATCGGCGAATATCTCGTGCCGCGTTCTTTACATTTTTTACTCGTTTTTACCTCCTTTGTCCGACTGTCGCTTACGCTCGCGAAGACATTTACAAAGTACGAGGGAACAACAAAAGTACAACATTCCTTACAAATGAAAAATCTCCGATAAAAAATTAGTGTATATAGTAGCGGTGCTTTAATTAATAATAATTTCTTTAACCTAGAAACGCGAATTTCCTGAATCGCGCGAGTCGACCGAACTCTATCGTTCACGTGTGTTGCTCGTTGGCACGGCTTCGAGGAAGACATCGAGAGCGTCGTCGTCGCACATCGGTGCATACGTTGGCATCGACGGGAGAAAAGTAGCGCGAGCGTCGAACGAAGTGCCGGGAAGGAATTTAAGTGCTCGGTTCGAGGGCTCCGAAGGCTCCGAAGGCTCCGAAGAATCTCGACGCGCTTTCTCGCGATGGCGATCGTAACTCCCGTTGAAATACGGGAGTATTTCGGCCACCCTTTTTTCAACCCGGCTGCTCTACCTACGAAGCCTTACCCGCGCGTGTGTAGGTTTGCATGTATTCGCGAGAGGCGCCAGGCGAACTTATACCAAATTCGCGCTGTCATTATCAGGCCATAACCGTTGAAAATTACCCCGGCGAGGTGTTACAAATTGTCGAGGACCCCGACGAGATCTTCCCCAATTATCATGCGTGTATAAAGGTTGATAAAAAACAGAAACGGAGAAGGTTGAAATTCAGCTTGGACCTCTGCGTTCTTCGATAGCTCGGGGGAAGCCAGTGCGAACTTTCCGGTGGGTCGGATAAACGTTTCGCCGAATAAGCCGGGAAGTATTGGATTTCTCGCATTCGACTAGTCGAGCGGTGAGGTTAAAAAACGATGTTGATATCTAAACGATTCCGTGCACGAAAATATTGCGTGCGATGTTTTATTTCAGCGCGAGATTCTACGAAAACTATAAAAAAAAAACGGATGATATGCGAGCGCGAAACATGGAATTACGATGTACACTGTTGCAAAATTAATTGAAAAACCATCTTCTCGAATAAGCTTCGTGTGCCAAATGTACGTGGATTTACAAAAATGTATAATCATCTTATTTTTTATTACAGTCGTAATAACTGGAGCAAGGCCTGAAAATACCCTCGATTTTGGAAAACATCGGAACGATGGAGTAAACGTCGTTTGGCACGCTCCGATCGCTTTAAAATAACCATCGAAGCGTAAAAATGGAGCTCCGCAAAAAATGCGAACGTTGATCGAATCGATTACGGCCACGGAGAAAATGACGCTCGCGAACTTCCTTGTTGAACCGTCGCGGCTTCATCGCGACTCCATCGCGGCTCCGCGCAGATCGGCTTCCCCTTGGATTAAGATGCAGGACGAAGGCGCCGGGATTCCCGGTGCGCTGATTACGAGCCATGCACGCACCTTACCCGACTGATGTACGCGCACGGGACGAATAATTTCTCCGGCCGACGTACAACGTATCTCGCGTCGTGAGTTACACCGATCGGATACTTTATGGCTAATATTCCGCTCGCCTCGTGCGTCATCCCGAGTAATTGCACGGCTGAGCGCGAGTCCGAACGACCCGACAACTCGCCCGAGAATCATACTTCGGGGTGTCATTGGCATTGATGAGCTTTCCGCTCGAGTAAGGAGCGTTGGTTAGAGTGGGATGGAAGCGAGGGAAATCGAACGAAGATGTATGCCGCGTTTAAAGGATACCGCGCGCCGGTGATACAAAATTGCAACCGCGATTCGTCGCTTTGCGTTATTTATACGTGTATTCCAATTCCATCCTAAGATCGAATGGCTTCATTTATCAAACTTTCAATAACGAACAGCTTGCCTCGATTTTTCTTTTGTCTTGGATCGCTCGAAAGCGATGTTCCAATTTATACATTCACATGCCTACGTTTTCTAAGATCGTGTTTATAAATTCTTCCGTTCGCTTCGAGAAAGTAAGCTTTCGATCTTAACGATATCGTAATCGTAGAAAACGCTTTTAACGTTTCACCCTGATTTGTAAAATACAGTTTTTATTTTTCTAATAAACTACAACGAGAGCAATTTCGCGAATCGCTAAATTAAAGTACAGCTTTCGAAGGTTTCGAATTCGTATTTCTCCGTTCGCGCGATTAAAAATGACTCTCGGAAGTCGTTAACGATTATCGAAGAGCTTATAAAAATTATTATCCGACTTTGAAGCTCGCGTTGAAAATTCAACGAATCTCCTGTTTCGAGCGACGCTCCCCAACGTCGTTTATCTCCGTCTAAATAATCGATCCTTGTCTCGCGGCTTAATCCACCGCAATGTTTACGCTTAAAATAGTACGTTATGCATGCCTTTGAATTATTTAGAGTCTGCGATGCGTCGAGGCAAAAAAAAAACCGTGATAAAAAACGCTTCTCTTCGCCGGGCAACTTTATAAAAATACTGAGTTATTGCGCAGACGCGCGCGCGAAGTATACAGTCCACCTTCGATATTAGCATAAAAATCGTTCACCCGCGGGTGTAAGAGACGAAGAAGAAAAAGAGTAGTCGGGAACATCGGTAGCGCATCTCTTAGTCATGGAAAGTTTTTCTACGCCCGAGAGACATACAAAGTGACTTCGAAAGTGAAACATAAATTTGTTGAGCGAGGTGCTATTTTTCTTGGTTGACCAAGAGACTCTCCCAGTCTCCCGCTCCACACGGAGGACAAAAAGCGCCTCGGCGTGGACGACACGCTACATTTTTCAAGCTTTCTTCCACGTCGTAGACGCTGCCACGATAAAAATCCGTTGCCCTTCTCCCCGCGCGCGTCGAGCTCTATCTCCCCGATCAAAGGAATTCCCGGCGTAACCTCGCGGCGATTTTTGTGACTCCCCGCGTTCACCCGGAGGCCTCGCGACGCATCGAGCGGCGTTGAAATCGGCCTCGCGGCGTCGCCGAGGAGGACGAGATAAGAAGAAGAGCGGAACGACGTCGCTCGAGAAATAAGTATCCTCGGAAGCGGGGACGGAAGATCCCGAGAAAGGACGCGAGGGACTTTAATTAATGAGACGCGTACGCGGCAGCTGCACCGGTCGAGGCTACGAGACTAAGAGAAAAGCTGCGAGCCGACAATTTTTCTCGACCGGTCCTTCCTCGCGAGGAAGGCTGGACCTTTCCTCTTCTTTTAGCGAGGAATTCGCTAAGAGCCAAGCGATCCGCGTCTCTCTAAAAATCCCCGGGTTAACGGACGGAATGGACCGAGAGGAGAGGCGAGGGGTTGGCGCGCGCGTAACAAGCGGCGCACACGCGCGTATCGTAAAGTGTGGGGCGCCCACGCGCGAGTGCACCCGTTGATTTTATGCTTTTCACCGGGGGCGCTGATACGCATGCCCGGGTGATTTATCGGGCGGACGAATAAGTAGCCTCGTAATGCTCGTGTTTCCAATTTGTCTGGGCCCGATGAGCCATCGGAGATTGTCCCGCGGCGGGGACCGGCTGTCGGAAGACGCGGACCGCGGGACGAGCGCATCCTACGCGCCGGGGCTGTAATTTTCACCTCGCCGGATTAATATTTCATCGGAGGTTGAGGTTGGCGCTGCGTCTTCTCCGCGTCTTCTCCGCGTCTTCGCTGACTCTTCGCTACACACGAGAATAAATACAAGTCGCGCCGCGATTTCGTGGCCGCGTGGGCTCGGGACTTTGGCAATAAGGAATAACTTCCGAGGCGAGACTTTTTTCGAAGGAAGCGAATTATTTTTGATGGATGTTTATCGCTTTGTCTTCCAAAGTAATTCTCATTTGTATTTTTATACGCTAATACCGCTCCTCTTTTTTTCCAACCAGTTTTTCGCCGGTGCGTTCATTTATTTATCGTTGTTCCTATTATTATTATTACTTCGTCGCCTAATAAAATACAGCACTTTCGATTCGATCCTCGGAGATATCGAAGTTTCTTATTTCGCGTGGAAACTCGGGATCGATTTCGTAGACATCTGTTTAAATAAACATCACCGGAAGGTTCGCGCGTAATCGTTCAAAGATTAACAACGTTTTCGTTCGAGGTGTGCGATAACGTATCGTCCTTACGACACGCGCGAGGATCGTCGAAGAGATGTCTACCTCGGCGAGGTAACGATACCGTTGAGAATAATTTTTGTTTACGATAACGTTGAGCAAGGTTAAAGATTCAAACGACGACACTGGAAATCTCGCGGCTGACGAATGTTTTCATTAATCTTCATTTAATTAACAACCGCGATGTATGAATAAGCGCAGGAATACGCAATGAAAAATCGATCGCTTAATCGACACGAACAAATGACTCCCCCGTCTCGGGTCCGCGAACGCGCGCGACTTCACCGGGGAGAAAGCCGACGATCCTCTCTCTCTCTCTCTCTCTCTCTCTATCTCTCTGTCTCTCTGGGAGCCTCATCGCCGCGGCTCCTGCGGAACTCGTTAAACCCTCGGCCGAGGGCCCGGCCCTGAGCAAATTCGAGATTAAATTCATCAGAATCCAATCCCGAGCGAGTTATAGCCGCTGGGCTGATGCGTGACACGGATGAATAATGCATGACACATGTATACGCCGCGCGTTGTAGCCAGGGGTCGGCCCGTATTCCGGACTCGGGCTTCCTCCTCCGACCGAGGCCGAGGCCCGACGTTCGCCGATCGCTTTAACGGCGCGCGATTCGGCCCAGGCACTCGATGCACTTCGAGGAACACTTTCGACTCATTTTCGGGAGGTTGCGCGTGTCCGTCCAGAGATAGGAATGTTCTTATTTTGATACGCTGTATTACCCCGTTTTTTTCCAACCATCCGGTGGATCGTATCTTTCGAAGGAATAAACGCTTGCAAATGCGATTCTGCCTTTTTTTCCTTTTTTCGTTCTTTACTTTTTTTCTATTCTTGTTTTCTTTTTTTTTTTTGTTAACCGTTTCAACCGCCCAGTCAAATCTGTGCAAAGAGATATAAATACAACCGCGAGAGAAATCTTTGTTAGATGGTGTCGTCTCCTCGACCTTTTTTTACCGGAGTAGCGGAAATAAATTTACTTGCTGGCAAAACATTTTGAAATATTAATAAAGAAAAATCTACCGCGGAAACGTACGACTCGGTTTCTCGAGTTTTTAAATTTTTTAAAAAAATTTTGCGCTGCAAAAGTACTTTATATGTATGAAATTCAGATTTTTCAAATATCGAATGGAAACGTTCTCTTATTTTTTCGAATAAGATAATCTCCGGATTTTCGAACTCCCACGAAAATAAATAACGCGATTTTTCTTTAACAATTTAACGAGTATACGATAAAATATTGGTATATTAAACGGAACCATTTTCCTACAATAATAAGATAATATTAAACTCGCTTATTCGGGAAGGTTGAGTTGGAAAAAGTTTGGTTTCGTTGATAGAAAGTCGGTATTTCGACAAATATAATATGAAGATCGGTAAAGAACGTAAATTTTTGCAAAGTTTTCCCTCTACCACCGAATACAAGTTTACCATACAGCGTACAAGTTTTTGTTAAACGAGGATGCTGCGTCATGTCGTACACAATTTTTCTGAGCAGCGTGATCCGGTAAAGTATGAAAAATAGCGGTTTCGACGATAAATCTACGTTACGTGAAAAGAAAGCGCAAACATCTGCTTAAACGTCGAGGAAATAATGAACAAGTTTTTCTGTAGGTATCGTTATTCTACCCAGTCCCGGTTATTCCTACTTATTCAATACGAATAGATAATCATCGCGTTGGTTGCGTCCCGCGAGGTCTGCGCTTTCTCGGCTCGAACCCGAGCGATTATATTCCGAGTAGAAACTTTTAATCATCGCTGCACGAATATATAAATTCTAAGTCACGCAATTTCTCACGCGCTCTCGGGCGAAATCGTTTAAAAAGCCCCGAATGCAAACGCGGTTGACGTACGGATCGGTGCGCCCCCATTACGGAGGGGGGCTAACTAAAATTTACCAATTAAATCCGAGCCCCTTATTTTTTACGGCAAAAAGTCCGAGCAAACTGACTACCGAATAAGAAGCGTACCCCGGAGGGAAAAACCTCGCATCTCCTGCGTACCACTCTTTTTCTCCCCGTCTCCCCGTCTCCCCGTCTCTCCGTCCCACCCTCGAGAAAGCGGAGCACGGAGAAATCCCGCGGCGTTTACTCTCGATCGCGAGAGACGGGAACAAAACGGCGGAGTCGAGTGGACCGACCGCGGAACGGTAGCCATGCCGACCCGGTGCATCACCGCCGGTAACGATCCCTCGCGGATCCTTGAATCGCGCTCGAGACCCTCGCCCCGGCGATTCCTGGAAGCGAGACACGAGGACGGCGACGAGGAGCGCTTGCCTTAAAAATCGGACGCCGTGGGCGGAGTCGGATCGCGGTCTGACGTCGCCGGTGGGTTAACCCGGGTTTCCTCTTGGTCGTTTCGGATGAAAAAACAACCGGGAAAACGTATTCGAATAACACCGCGGAATATTTATGTATCGATATATTCCGCTTATTTGATCGAAACGAGACTGCCGGATGAAATTCGACGTTACGATTTATTAAAAGACGCCTTTGTATTTTTACCGAGAACTTGGCAATGGCTTTCGTTTTAAGAACGATTCTGCGAGATAACGTCGTTTCGATCATCGTAAATACGACGATTCACGAAGAGCCGTGATTATCCTTCGCTTCGAGTTCATTAATATCCATTCCTCGACCGTAAATTCGTTATTTTCCAGAAAAAAAATCGAAGCAAAATAAAAGTGAATAAAAGTGACCTTACTCGGAAATCATTTTCGAGAAATAAGGTGGAAACGCGCGCAGATTTATACGTACGCGAGGAACGGCGAAGTTAAATGGTAGGGAGTACAATTTTATCGAAGCGATTACCAGCGATCCAACGAAAGTCACCCAAGACACCCAACGGCTTTGAATTGACGGTCGCGTTGGTAGTCGCGTTGGTCGTCGCGTTGGTCGTCGCGTTGGTCGTCGCGTTGGTCGTCTCGGTCGTCCTCCTCCTCCTCCTCGTATCGAGAGCCACTCTCACCGATCGGGCATAGTCCTTATTAAGCCGAGTAAGCATAAAGGCGCGGTGAGTATCGCTTAGCGACATTTCTCATTAAATCAGCGAATCCCCCGCTTAAATAACCCTCGAGAGCCGTGACAAGCAAAGGGCGCTCGTGCTCGCTTTCTTTTTATTCCGCCTTCGAGTCGAATCAGCGGGATTGTATGTAAATCGCGGTAGCAGCTACTCGCGCCACCATCGGAGCAGCCGAGCGAGAGAGGCACGAAGAGGGCACGAAGAGGAGGCCATCGTCGTCGTTCCCCCGCTGGGAGTCGCTCCGCGCCGACGTGCACCAGCGAGTTGGACCGACGAAATCGCGGGAGACGAGGCCACGGGGCAACGGGGAGGAGGAGAAGCGGGAGGGAAAAGGAGGAACAGGGATTATAAAACTCGAGAAAATTAAAGCGATGCTCCAATGTAATAAGAGGAGTTCTGGACTTTTATTCGATGTCGATTCTGCGCTTCGTTAAGCAATATTTTCGATTCGAGCGAACCTTCCCGATCAATTTTTCCTTCGGCGTCGCTTATCGAAACCTTTTTTATCGTCGAATCGTTCGAGGGTGGATCCAAACACCAATTATATAATCCGAGTAATTTCCATTTTTAGATTTTAATCCTACCGGTGTAAGAATTTCTCCCGTGAGCGTAATTTGTTATTTTTTTCGTCGTCGTCCTGTATCCTTTCGTCGTAAACTCCGATAAGCCCAAGTGTACGCAGCGAGTTCTTCGGCGTTCATCGAGCGCTCGTTCGTTAAATTTTTCTACGATAACGTATGAAGCTTTACGCGAAAATTACGTTGAGACGAACGAAATTACGCATGGTTTCTCAAAAAGGGGGAAGGCGCGATCGTAAATTGTCCCCGGAATCGAGGGAAAATAACGAAACCGCGTTGTTAGTTCTTAACGAAACTTTTCGTTCGAATAAACGATTCGGTAAATAAAAGAACGCGGCTACCCGCTGAGAAGAATTTAAATAGGTCCTTTTTATTTTGATTTTGTTTGATTTTGTTTGATTTCACACCACCTCTCTAAGCGAGGTTTTGTTTTTTCGTTTCCGCAGTCGAAAACGTCGCATTACCGTAAAAAAAGAGCTCAGCGGGAAATGAAACAAGATAAGAAGAGTTGAAACAGCGAAGAGGGCCAAGCGTCTCTGAATTAAACATCCGCGAAGGTAAGAACGTCGAGCGAAAGTAGATGTCCGAGTCGCTGTAGCCCGATTCATTTTTCAAGGTAAGCGTACACACACGCCAGCCTCGATCGCAGAAGTGACCAGGGGGTTGTTGGGTACACGTCGCACCAGCTGATACTAATTAAAACGAGACTCGAGCCCTGAGCCCTCGAGAAGACGAGAAGACGAGGAAGACGAGGAAGACGGCCGCGCGAGGAGGAGACAGAGAAGGAGCTGCTGCTGCTGCTGCTGTCTGCCTACCTTTTGCCTCATGGCTAAGAATATAAAGATCCTACTTAGCCGTTTATTACAGCCGTGCCGCCACTACGGCTCGTGGGAAGGATCGGTCTCTGCCACCGTTTTTACAAGGGAGGCAGGGGATATGCGCTGTCGCGAGTCCGACGCTTCTGGAGTCATCTCGGATCCGGTGCGCCGGACTTTTTCCTTTTTTCTCACTTTCATTTTTTACGAGAAATAAATTCGAAGGGCGCTAGGGAAAAATTTTAATTGACGTGATTGATCGCCTTTTTCCAACGTCGTAATATGAGTTTTCAAGGACATTTCGAAGGCTCGTCGGGGTTTTTGATCCGGATTTGCGTGGCTGTAATCGGACACACGAATCTGGGTCATTTTATGCAGCTAACAAAATTAAAATAAGTCGCTAATTAATTTCAAAATAACGATAATACATTTTTTTTCCTTTATATACGCCTTATCTTATTTATAGTTTGCTCGCGCGAAAAAGGGTTAGATTAAGTAAATGCAGTATATAAAGCAAGTTTAACGTGTCTTTTTAATTTAAAACGTTATTTTGATTCGTATATATCTAATTTTATATGTATTTGTAGACTCTTAAGATATCTGCAGTTGTCGTTAATTAAGGAATTGATTGAGTATATTAGATTTTTACCGTTTAAAAAATTTTTTTACAATTATTTAATTAAAAGATATCAAAATGAATTAAAGACTTTTAACATATTATTAAAAATATTATTAAAAATATTATCTTTATCTTAAAACTCGATTTAAGAATTTATACATAAATTTCTAAAATTATTATCTATATTTAAAGTTAGTTTTAAATCATTCTTTTTATGAATTATCCTTATTTGTTTTCTTTCTTATTGTAAAAATATCATCATTTCATATTAAATTTAATTGTATGAATATAAAATATAGTGGTAAATAATAAAATATAATTAGAAATGCTTGATTTGCAAAAAAATTTTATTGAATAATATAATCATGTTTTTATTCGATTTATGTCAATTTTATAGATTCTTTTAATTTTAAGAAATTTTTATTTCTATCCTTTCATTTATAATACAATACGATATTAACGCAAATAGTAAAATTATTAAAATAATTTAAAATCTATTTTAAATTAATTATATTTTATTTTTTTATACTTTTATATCTTAGGCTATCTTTATTATAACTTTCACTAAATTCTATTTAATAATATTATTTTATATCATAAATACATATTATAATCATACTAAATAAGTAAAAATAAATTAGATTTGAAGTTAATAAAAACTTGTATAATTACAATAGTATAAGCGATTTAGAATTTAAAATTTTTAAATGTATCGTAGGCCTAAAAATTTATAACGAATAATAAAATATATTTAATAATATAACTTTCCGTAAATAGACAAATATATGTATTATACATTTGTTTTATTTTTAAACCATTAAAATTTTACCATTAATAATTTCCAAGAAAATAAAGAAAATTTATATACCAGATATAAGATGACATTCAAGGTGTAAGAGTATATATAAATATGAATGCGAATTTAGGTATATCTTATTACATTAAAAATAATAAAAACGGTTTTTAGGTATCATAAATATGTGTAAATTATACGAGTAAGTAAAAATATATTTATAATAATTACAATATTTTGCTTTTTTTAATCAAAACAAGTTCACTTTTCTATTATGTTAGTTTCATAATTAACGTTACAGGGTTATTTTAATATCAAAGTAAAATAATAATTTATCATAAAATTAAATTTAGAACAGAAAGTATTTAATTATTCGATATAATAATGTATCTCTTTTAAAAAAGCTAACTAATACATTTTTTCAATAATTCGTAGTTCTATAGTTTTATTTAAAAACAATATTTATCATTATAATATTCCAAAATTATTTAATATTTTTAACGCAAAGAATTTTTTCCTGACAATTGGTATTAAAAGAATTATTGTAATACAATGTATCGATAATAATTTGTGTAAATTATATTTAATATTTTAAGCGACGTATTTAAAAAAAGAAGAGATTTATAGAAAGAAATTAATATTCTTTTAAAATAATAGTAATTACGATATATTTCAAATACTTAAAAAAAATATATGGATGTAAACGGATACACTGTAATCTTTATGTAATAAATCTTTTTCGTTATATAAAGAATGGAAACGATAAATATTAATAATGATTATAATGCTTAATATATAACGCATATTACAAATTTTAAAGAATTTTTATATTTTGATACCTATTTTTTTAAAATAAATACATATGCAACTAAATTTATCAGACGATTTATGGATCCTCGATAATTTTGTTTAAAATATTATACAATCTACTTTTCAAACAAGCGGATAGATACAATTACTTATGATATACTTACATTTATTTTTTGTCTTAATGCAATAATTATTAATTACGAGTACTAAATATTTAAAAAAATGAATTATACGAGAAAACTAATCATCGATATTTTATTCGTCTAAAAAAAATTGGTTCATAAATAAAACCGAATGTTGGAAATCTCGCGTTTTTAACGGTGCAGATATTTTTGATACTATAAACGTTTTCCATTTGTTCTCTCTTTAAATTTGTTTATTTTTTTATTAGAAAAATAAAATTATATAAATTTTTTTACAAATGCGTGTAGATAAATATTGAGAAGTTTCCTTTGCGAAGCAACTTTTCAGGGTTTATTCCGAGCTAACGCGTAATCTTGTATTATTGTAAAAATATATAATATCGAATATCTTTTCTTCCAAATAATTGCAGACAATAAAACGAAAGAATTTCATTATACGCTTCGAAAGTAATGGCCGCGCGGTTATCTAGGAATATCCAAAAGAAACTTATAAAATAAAAATGAGTTTGTGAAAGAACGCCCGGATCATAATTCAGATTAATTTAATACACATCGGTATGGCAACGGCTTGGTGATTCGTACATTATAATTGTTATATAATAAGCTTGGAATCCTCGTCCGAGGGTAGACCTTCGCGCAGTACACGTGCGCGATAAGCATTAAAGAAGCTAAAAAGACACAGGAAAACACGGGAAAGCCGTAAAGATCATGAGTTACGAATAACCGAGTCAGTATTTACATTTTTTCCTCCTCTCAGAGTCTCTCCACCATTTTTACAGATTTCCGTGGCTCTCGTCCGCATAAAGGCCGGCGGACAGCTGTGATTGCGTCGTCTTCCTCCGCAGCTCCGCGGCTCAGCGGCTCAGCGGCTGATCCGTTAATTGCACGTGCACGTGTTACGTGTTCTCTTTCGCTCGCCGCCCGTCTATCCCTTGCCTTGGCCTCGCGTTGACGCGATACTTGATTGCACGCGAACTCGACGCGCGTCTTTCGGTTTTACGGCCGGCGCGGCTTTTAACGAGGGAGTCTGCATACGTGCGCTCGCGTCCTCCGATGTCGAGGGGCTCGTACGCGTTATCAGCGGAGCGCTAAATACAACCCCGGTACCGCTAGATACGACCGCGGGTGCGAGTTCGTACCCGCCTTTTACGAGCGAGCTGCGAGAGATGCGGCGCTTTAACGACAACAGGTGTTAAAGTCGGAATATTAAGCTCCGGACTGACTAATTAAACGGCTTTTATGCGGATAACGAGGAGGCGATCGTCTGCCTTTCTTCCCATTGTTCCAAACTCAGATTCGAATCGCGACGATTATTTTCTTCACGGTTTTCGTTGCGGAGTCGCGAGCAAATCGCGTTTGCTCATTTTTCGTTTTATTGCTCTGGATTATCGTGGAAATTGTTATTACTTTACGAAGCGGACTAAACCAGATTCGTTTTCTTCCTCGGCTTTCTCTTATCAATTAATTGTTGCCCGTTGAAATTCCGATTACTTCGCCTCGAAATATCATTCTAATATAAATTTCATTTAAACCTAATCTCGAAGATAAATCGTGGTCGGTTATTTCAAAATATACTTACTCAAAACTTTAGTTGTCGTATTAATTTTCAAAATGCGTTCGAGATTAAAAGCTAATCTTTCATCAAGATTAACATTTATTATCAATATCGCATTTATAATTGAATAATTCGTTATTTATTAGTTGTTAGCTACTGTAAGATATTATTCATCTCTACGATGTTGCTTATTAAAATATGACTGAACCTTTAAAAATTCAATTTCTTTATTATTCTCTATCGTATTAGTATTTTAAATAAATAAGTAATTATTTACAATCCGCGCCTGTACTATTGCAAACAATTGCCAAACGTTTACGGTGTAAAAGAAGTAAATATTACCGAAACGCGAAATAAAATTTAGTTTAAATTTATTACGTGTAGAATCAAATAAATCGATTTAATGGCTTCGATTATTAAACCTTAACCTTTTTGCGTTGGACTTTTGCTTTAAAATCGAATGTTATTATTTTTTATTCTTTTATATTAAAAAAAAAATGTTCATAATTAAATTTATATTTATTCGAGTATTTTAGTTCAAATAAAATATTAAAAAATGGATTGCTTTTGTCCGTGCTATTTATAGTTGTAATTTACAAAAGTTAGAATTGTATTGATTTTGAAATAAATAAAATTTATATAATACAAACGCATATTTTGCTAAATTAAATTATTTAGAATGTTATGTATTTATAAATAACTGAAGTAATTTATTGTATTGTAAGTTGTTTTAATGTATTGGTATAGATGTTATCGTATGTTACTTTTAATAAAAAAATGTTGTATTCGTGCACTTTAACCGGTTTACCGAGAAAATGAAATAAATAAAGAAATAAAGATACATTAAATTAAAAACACGTATTATGCATAAATGGCGATCACTGTTAAATTTTTTACCTCGTTTCTATTTGAGGTGATGTGTTTCGTAAAGTTGCGAGGATATCAATTACGAATAATGGAGAAAAATATGCAAAATTATGTTTTTAATACGTGAATAGCGTGAATAATTTCACTATACAAAACGGTAAACCAAATATTAAAATAACAGAAATAGATTCGAATTTGCCGTTTGAAAGGAAATGTATTTCGAAGATGTATTGCTCTCCTCGAAAAAAACGAGAACGGAAACTGGTGCAATAAAATGTACCAGTCCGTACGAAAGATTGTTAACGAAGGTCGAAAAATTTGCGGCAGGTGTTATCGGCAAGTGCGAGCTTGTGCGTGAAAAATATCGTCCCTTATGGAAAGCAAGGTTAACTCTTTACGAAGTACCAACGCATGTGTTTTACGATCACGTGAGAATAATCCATCAAACTATTTCTTCAAAGCACTTTAATAAATTCTGAAGGCTTTAATCGCACACGTGCAACGATGCGGTACTGAAATCCCGTACTTGTAACCTTAAGTATAATATCATGTCAGAGTACGAGCAGACTTTCAGGTGGCAAACTGTAACATTAATAATGTTAATGAAACGATTAAAAAACAAATTTTAAAGTTTTTTTAGGTATACCGGTTTTCACTCGTGTAAAATATTTTTAAAAGCAATACAAAATCGACCTTAAATGCGTAAAAATTTAAAATACTCTCGGTGCGCGTATCGCTTTTGGCAATGTTTGAATATATACATACGCATATGTGAACGCATGCATGCATGTATATATATATATATATATATATATATATATATATCGACTCGATATCGTTACATATTGTATAATTTAGTATAAAAGTTAACATAGTTCACAAATAAATATAGAATCATCGAAAAAGTACGTTCATAAAATAACCGCTTCAAATTTTTTCCAGCGACTAAAGCATATAAACCATTGAAAAAGCCTCGCGTTTCGGTATTGATAGAAAGATGATTTAGTGGTTTGGTCAGTGAGCGAAAACACACTTGTTAGCACTTGTAGAGAGCGCGCACATAAATCGTTTGGGTTCCCGATAGATAAAAAAACAGCATAGCTGATACGTAGTGACTTGATTTTTGCTTATAAATCTTCATACATCATGCTCCAACAATTACAGTCGATCGCTCCGAACGATATCCGAATAAGCATTCAAGGCCGATGATTTACTACGCGCGATACACTATTTGCTGTTTTTTGGTATCGAGCGCACCGCTTATATCGAATCCATAAAGAATGACGCATCCAAATTCGACGATTCGTTCGGGCGTTAATCCGCGCTCACCGCCGATGTCGTTTCGCGCAACCGCTTATTAAGAGAATCATCGACCAAGGCCGGACGAGCTTTCGTCGATGCGTCCGAGTCCGTAGATCGATGATCTTCTCGCGGAGGCTTACGAAGAGGATCCAACGAATCTCTACCTCTCGCGCGAACTCGCGAATGAAAACTCGTATTATACTTTTTACCCGCTTCTTCCATTCATAATTTGGCGCCTCGACGACCTCGGCGACCTCGGCGACCTCGACGACCTCGCAGGCCTCGGCAATTTGCAAGAATGACTCGGTAGTCGGTGATTTTCGTGAGGAGTGCATCGTTGCGAATTGGATTCTTATTATGTAATTATTTAAATAGCATCCTCGTGAATCCTTTGCTCGCCGGCAGTCGTTTGCCCGCGCCGTGTGTGTAAGCCAAGAGGAAGAGCTTGAAATTACTAGGCCCATTTTCAGGAATAATGCCTGCCTTGTTAAGCCCGATTTACTCTTGTATTCTATTTTTAATATGCTCCTATCCGACGAGCGTTAACAAGATCTAGTTTTTCTCGGTTTTAAATAGGATGTTCAAAGGGCGCCCATCAACGGCGCTGTCGAATGGTGCAAAAAAAAAACAAAGGAAAAGAGAACGAGGAGCCTGTTTCGCTTATTCGCCCTTCATTTTTTTCTTTCGGCCGTAACAATCTTGTCTCTCTCGCGTTAGTTCTAAACTAGAAGATCGGTACGTCAAGGGAATCAAAGGGAAAAGAGCGCGCTGCAATTTCCGAAATAAACTTTTCGGCCTCGACTGCTGCACACTTCTCAATCACTAAACTGACACGCACGTCCATTTACCTGGCAAATGAGGTTTTAATAATACGCCATCAAATTCACCCCTGCGTATATTGCCAAAGATGTTTTCCGCAGCTTCGAAATCTCAAAAAACTAGATTTGCAATTAATTTCGATTCTGCTAAACTAAAGAGAAGGGGCCTCTTGATTACAGGTTGCCCAAACGCTGAAGAAGGTATCTTCTCACTTTAAAATTTGAATTGGAATTCTCCGATTTTAGACGTGCAACTTTTCGAGAGTAATTTAATCGTGAAATAGTATGCGTTACAAAGAAAATCTTAATTAGATTTCGAACGATTCAACAAAAACCATATTTAAGGTTAATTAATTACATTTAGCTTCGAGAGAACGTCTTTTAAATACCTTTGTTTTTCTTTTACGTAAAAGCTAACCGAGTTGCTTACGAAATCTATAAAAAGGTAACCGAGCACGTAATACGTAATACAATATAAGAAAATCGCATTAACCATCTTAAGTAAATGTAGCAAGCATAGCGTTAAAGAGTATTTTTATGCACAAACCTTAAAGCATAGAGAATTTGCTTTTCACCGAGGGTATTAAAAAGGTTTTCCGAGTCATTTTATTTTATTTTATGATAATTATCGATCGTCTGTAAAAGAAAAAATGCCTTTGAAAAAATGTAATATGTAAAAATTTGGTTCGACGCATTACTTACCATCGAGTATTAATATCCCGCAAGAAATTCGATAAAAATGCAACAAGTAAAATTCGCATTCGTATCCGCTTAAACGTAGGAATTTCGCGAGTCATGTCCTGTTCCATATAGAAGCAAAGTTCCCGGCCATTAAACCGTTGTTGCACCCAACCTATTTTCTAAAAATAAAAGAAAAAGAGCGAAGGCTCGTTCGCGGATTATACTGGAAGCAACGAAGCAACACGACATTCGAGGAAAGTACCGCTGAACGTATTCTCGTTTAAAGTGGAAACTCCGTCCAAAAACGGATCTATCAATAATCTATGACCGAGAGCCATATCCCGCGGGATGTCGAGATAAGATCTTGGCAGAGCGAGGTAAGATAGCAGACGGAGAGGAGATAAAGGAGAAAGCAAGCGAGAGCCAGGCGGAGAGAGAAAGGCAAAAAGTTCCAGATCCCATCGCATCGAAAAGCGGTTCTATTGTTCTTCGGCGGGGCCACGCCTCGCGTCTGTAATTACAGACAGGTCTTTTTTCGGGGCCCTTTGATGCGCGCCCTCGTCGCGCCTCGGTTCCTCTGCATATAAAGCCCGATCGAGCGACCGAGCCACGGAATTAGACCTTAAATTAAAGATTTCCGATAAGTCAGTCGATCGATGTACGCGCGAAAAGTACTATGGTTGCCGATCACTCCTCGAACTACTCCTATCCGTTAAACGGCTTTGATCGAGTCGGGCATTTCGCTCCTGCGTCTAATCGACGATTTCACTTACCCGAAGAACGAGGCGCGTGGCCTTCGAAGCAAACCCGAAACCGCCGATGAATCCGAGCCTCGTAAAATCTATTTTCGTCCGTTTCTTCTCGCTCGTGCTGCCAAATCTTAGCGTTTATTACACCTGTTTTTACCGTATTTTTGGCCTTTTTGAGTTACATTTTATTGAGGCTCGAAATTTTTTTCCTTCCTTGATATACCTCAAATTTTTAAGTACGATCTTTTATAACGAAGCGCATAGAAGAAAGGAATTCGATCTTGCGATTTCGCTACTATTTTGGCTTGGCCTGTACTTTCTTACTTTTTCTTTTTAGCGATTCCGGTTGCCCGACTTTATTTATATATTAAAATTTTTATCACCCTACGCGTCTTTAAGTAAATTATTGAATAAACGGCACTTAATATTCTATAAAATTATACGTGTACGCGTACAAATATCATGCATATTCAATATCCGAACGCCTCGAAATATAAACTACGAGCGTTCGATGTTCATCTTTGATACAACGTCTTTCAAAATTACTATAATTACAAAGAGATACATAAAAATTAGCGAAGCGTGTAAAATAAGAATCATTATTGGTTGTTTTTTGACGTACGCGTACGATTGATTTATACAAATATAAAGATATAAAAAATTTCTTTGGATCGATAATCAAAAGAAACTTTTTATAATTGCACATTTTATGGGATCGTTTGAAAATCGCTTCTTTACATACCGTATAAAAAGCTGTTGTATAAAATTCAATTTTTATTTCTTTTCTATGAAAAATTATTGTTTGCAGCAACGAGAATCGGTATAAAAGTAGCGATTATACGATTACAGTACATTAATTTACTAGAATACAATAAATCCATTGAGAGCTTCCGAATGTCCCAGAAAACGTACGATCAATGTACGAAAACATGTCGTAGATGCGCATTGAAAAGAACGATTTTATAGCCACATAAAAAATAATGAAAAACGCGTGAACTATTTTTCTCGTTTCGCATAATGGTCGATCGAGTCCTCGACTACTGCAAAATAAATAACTGTAAAGCTGTCACCGCGTTGGTGACGTTTTCATCGGCACCGTCGCGAGAAGAAGTCGTTCGGTAATTTCGTGAGAGCAATGCCGTACTTTATTTTGCCACCTAGCCTCGCACACAATACAATTTTGATAGACTTCACACTTTAAAATCGCTCGTAAAACAAGCACTTGGACGAGGCCGGAGTTTCGTTTCCCTAGCGCGCGAGAAGTTATTAAACCGGCGTTTTTCGGTGAAAACAGGAATAGAACCGGGCCCCGAACAAAGCACCGCTCGTACTTTATGTGACACCTAATCGCCTCCAGCGACGGGGGTCAACGCGGAAAAGCGGCCCCGGGAGGTCGGGGTGACTTAAGTTATGTGCGGGCGGAAAAGTGCCGATGCGCGGCCTAAAAGGCGGGTTACCGCGAACAATGGAAGTGGCTCGGGCCTTGGGCCTTGGGCCTCGAGCCTCGGACCTCGTAGCTAACCTCCGAGTCGCGGCCTCGATTTTTCGGGGGCCTGAATTATTATAATTGGCGCTCGCCCACGCCTGGACCATCTGCCGCGCAAAGGCTTTACGAGGCTGTAAATCGAAGGAATCTTATTTCTTTTCCGTGATTCGAGACGCAATAAACTTAGGAAACGGGAAACATCGACGAAAAACGACTTTACGTTCACCAGGGTGTTAATACCGAGTAAAAACGTAAACGTTCTTACTTGGGAAATCCAGAATTTGAAAGTCCAGACGCGCGTCGAGATTAAAACTTCGTTGCTGGATTTAAAATAAGCGCGCGATACTTTGTTCTTTCGTTTCTAGCCTCTTCGAGTCTCTAGACGTAACCGTTTTCTTTTTCGATACACTCGAGCGACGTTTCGAAAATTGTATATTTTTCGAAGTATCGGTCGAAGAAGAGAGCAGTCCTTATTTAGCCGGATAATAAAATATAGGAATTTTAATAATTTAACGAAAGAAGCAAATTGTAAAGAATTCGTTGTCGCCGTCGTGAAATTTATCTCGCTTAAATACGTTCAAACGAGTTTAAAAAGTTATTTTATAATTTTACGAGAGTATTAGGACTTTTATTGGCTCGGAATCGCTAATCGGCCAATAAAAAAGAGTAACGCGACAAACGCATAATTATCCAAGTGTTAAGCGGCTTTGCGTGCATCGATCGTAGCCGCGAAACGTATACAGAGCCAGAATCTTCATTAGCATCGGTATACTAATGCTTTATTAAAGACGCGGTCGAAACCACTCGGGGATTTTTCTTCCCGGGCGCAATAAATTCGAAGATTCCGTATACATCGACCTTTTAATCCGACGCTCGCTCGCGCTTACTTAAGCCGAAGCTTTCTTAATTCCCGGGCGCAGGAATCTGCGGAGGCTCCAATATCCCCGGGCCTTGACCAATATAACCGGTAGCCGTTAGAGATTATCACCGGGACGAATCTCGGCTGGAAAGCCATTCCGATCGTCGGAGGCTCGCGCGCCTTCACCGCCGAGAGGGAGAGAATGCCTTTGCGGGGCCGACTAGCGCGAGCCCGTCTCCAATTTCGGCAGGCGGTTTTTGCGCCCGTAAACGCGCCTCGGATTTAACTTTCGCGCGCCGGCCAATTACGGGAGCCCCGGGCGCGTGCGAACTCGCGATCGGGGGAAATCGTCCTCGGATAAAAAAATCGGTTGGCTGGATAGTACGGGGAGTTTTTTTTAAGAAGGCCGAGGCGCCGGTAAAGGCAAAACTTCATCGTGCGTTCCACTTTTTTATCCGCGATCGCGCTTTGTAAAATACTTTTCGCGTTTCGTTACCTAGCAAAATTATCTTTCTCAACTTTCTCGTGCGTTCCAAATTTTCAAGAGCCGCGGAAAAATTGATGTCGTTTGCATACTCTAGTTTTCCTCCTCCCTTAAGAGCGAACGCTCTCGAGTCGCGAGTCAAGAGTCAAGTGTTCGCGAGAGGCGCAAACTTATAAAACTGTTCTTCCATCTCATGCTTACGCTCGGAACGAGTTTTGCCCGCACAATTTTCGAGAAACATTTTTAAACTTTCAAACGTGCATGCAACTATTTTTTAGCGTAAGTACCGAGAGGCCATATTCACGGTAATACGTAATAGTATTATCAACGAGACGCTTGTATTTCTTGTATCTCCGAAGTAATTCACTCGTCGAGTGACTGTCCACGCGCTTGGGAACGATAACGCTGGTTGCGATCCATAAAAAACATCTCGTACACGAGTACTACCAGGCACGCGTCGAAAACACAATGTAGACGATTGTAACGAGGGAAGCTCGCGTTGCGAAAGTCTAGGAGCAACGATCGAACCCAATCCAGAGCTAACCGAACCTTTTCGGTGGAACGAAACAGCGAGGATCGACCATCGCGTCCATAATGGCACTCCCCGCTGAGTCCTGACATCGGTTTTCTTCGCGAGAAGTCGAGGTCGTAACCCTCGAGCCACGAGTTGAGGAGGAGGAGGAGGAAAATCTACGAGTACAAGGTCGCTCGATCGTTACCGACGTCTCGCTTGTGATTGGGCGGCGCGGCTTGTTCAACGGAGACGTTATAGTTTTCGTGGAGGCGCGTTTCGCCACCGTTCAAGCGAGACCCGTAAAGATAAAGAAAATCGCGATTCTCGCGTCTGGTTCGGTTTTAACGTACGAATAAAGGGTCCCGATTTTTTAGCCGAGTCGAATGATTTCATAAAACTCTTACGTGCACGTGAGATAATCTCTTTCGATGGTATTTCTTTTTCGGGGCGGCTCCCGAGGCACCAACCATCGAAACTAGCGATTAACCTGACCTTGCACAGCTTCTTTATCATAGCGGCTAGACAGTAGTCCTTTTATAATCGTTTCCATTTAATAACAGCTTCGAGAAAAAGATTGCTACCCATCTCGAAAATACACGTTGCCTTTAATTAAGGAACAAATTACTTATTACTTTATATTTTAGTGATCAAAACTTTCAGGGTATGCTAGTGAAACTTAGAAAAAAAACATAAATCACTTCAAATTTCTAATAAAATATGATTAATATTGTATTATTTTTTACTATATATCATAAAATATGATTTTACACGTTTTATATTTTTAACGTTTGCAACTTAAAACGTAATTATATAAAATTAGTAAATATTTACTTTAATTATATCCACAATTCGTTTCAATTATAACCGTATTATTAATTGTTTTATTTTTTTTAACATTCTATAAATTGCATTTGAGCTAAACCAACTATTTGTTTATTATTAATTCAATATTTATCGAAATTAAATTATTTTTACCGTTGATAATATATAAGATATAAAAATGAAAAATTTATACATATAATTATTTCCAATTCCTTCTTAATTGGTTTAAAACATTTTCCAATATAATGTCAGTTGTATTAATTGATAATATTTAATCAAAAACTTTAGAATAAATGATACAAGTATTTTTAAAGCAAACTGAATAAACTCATTTCAAAGTGTCGAAATATAATCACTGTATCTTGAAATTTAATTTTCTTACTGTTCGTAATAAAATTAAGTTTATTGCACAAAGACCATAAGAACGCATTAAAAATGAAAATAATAAATATAAAACAAATTCGTAAGCCATTTTCATTTCACCAGAACAAACGATACGTTATTAATTTTCATATTCGAAACATCACATATATTTCAAGTGGAGATTTAATCAATTTAATACATCTGGTATTAATTACATTATTGAACGAGTTTTGATAAATTGTAGAGTACTATATCTTTGTATTTCGCTTTGATGATTTCTTGCTTCCAATTCATATTCGGTTTCTATTTATATCCATTATTGAACACTAATTACGAGATTATTTAAAATTTTCCTAATTTATCATTGCATACATACTCAAATATTAATTAACTTCATGGAGATAAAAAAAATCAGTAAACTATTTATTGGACTTATGAAATCTATAACTAAGCAGTATTACATTTAGATAAGTGTTTAATAAAATTAAAAGAATTTATAATAAAAACAGGTTTGAAAATTATTTCTTTTTAATATAAAAAATAAAAATGTAATTTTTTTTTATTTTTTATTATTATAAGCAAATAATATGTATATATATATATATATATTTGTAAAATAAATATTACTAAAATAATTTTAAGAAAATATTTCCTCACTCAAGATGATATTTATTTTATTTCATAGGATATAATATTAACTTCAATACAAATATTTATCATGATATCCCAGTAATATGTTAAGTAATTTAATGTAATTAACAGCAAAAACTATCTAGTTATAATTTTTTATGTTCTACAGAACAATATGTATAAATCTCTCAACTTATTTTTCTAATCGTATAATCGTAGAAAAACAAAAAATTTAATACAAAATAATTTTTCATAAATATTCGAATGATTAATATAAACAATAATGTATTCAATGATGCGTATTTGATATTTGAATGATGGTATTCTGATATCTATCAGATATTTTGCTTATATATTCACAATTATTGAACTTTATTATTTATTAGTTACAATAGTTGTTATTTATGGTTTAAAAAAAATGTCGATCACATGAGATTATTATCAGAATATAATTGCAAATAAATTATTGGCATTTTCATTATAATTTAATTAATTTTACATATCTTATATTTTACAATACAATATACATATGGATTAAATATTTTCAACAAATAAATAATTTTATGGAATATGCATTCTCAAATAAATTAGAATAACTAATATTATAAGTATCTATATCGATTACATATAATATAACTATATATTAATTTTAAAAAAAAATAGTATTATCAGGTTTAACTCTTGATTAGTAGTAAAATACAATTGCGTAATAGTTTTCATAAAATATTTTGATATACATTTGATTTTTTTAATATTTTATCTATTATAATCTTATATAAATGGCATCACATTTAATTAAATTCCGATTCAAATAGATCGAGTTTTGGCGCTTAATGTATAGATAGGATCAAAAACACTTTGGTTTAATAAATTTTGTCTGGCTTCTTTCGTAGAATCTTTACTAGTATTGAACGAAACGATGACCCAACAGATTTATCGCTTTCCCAAAATTATGCTTAGTAATTCATGTGCATCAGCAGTTTTTGACTGCGTTAGACTTTAACCAGAATGGATCGAAGTTTGTTACAAAAAGTAATGTTGATGTCTGGAAGAACAAGGATGTTCAATACAAAGTTTTAAACATAACTTCATCGAAAGGGATTTTGACGCATAAGTAAGGCAAAAAGAAGCAATTAAAAGTAATAAAAAAATTCACAACATCTGGTTAATATATCAGTAGGTTATATCGCAAGAAATTTCATGTAATGAATTATTATAATGAAAAGCAATAGCATGTTACTTTCGAATAAAATAAAAATACGTAAGCTTTATTTTAAATATTTAACTTATGCCGTCGGAAAATTTTTAGATATCACGCATTATGTTTTCATACAACGATAAATTAAGGATTGTAACAAAAGAATATTATTCACAAATAATATTTTCATAAAAATAAAGAAATAAGGAAAAAAGATGGAATTAAAATTTGAATATTTCTTTGAAATGTGTCCGGGCTAGAATTTTGTTAAATTTATAACAAAAGAATAACGATATTAGTATTTAATTTTATGTAAAATGCATTGAAAATATTTATTTTAAAAATAAACACACATGATTCTTTCATCATAAATTTCCAGTATGCTTTAAAAATTATTATGCAAACATTCTAATCTCGCAAAAGAAATATTCCACGAACGTTTGCAAGCTACAATGCCGCGTGAATAATAAATCTCTGGTGTTCGTTTCAGACAAATTTATTACATATGCGCTATATTATGTATGTAACTAAAGTGAAATTATTCAACAGCAAGGGCAACGGTGCACACATGAAAGGAAGGTATTAAGTAATGAGAACCGCTGGTCTGTGGGTAAGACTCGCACTTGGTGTGGTCCACATTGTCCACGGTCAAATTGCGTGGAACGGAGCCGGGGTACTTCTGATGTGCTCTCTCTCGCTCTCTCTCTCTCTCTCTCTCTCTCTCTCTCTTCCTTTCAATATACACGCGCGCACACGTGTACACGGTAATGCGGTTTGGAAGATGACGCGATCCGCGTCCGTAAGAGCCTCGATGCATGCGAACACCTCGTCCTCGCGTGCGTCCAATAAGGGGAAGGGGTGCGGAACGAGGACAGAAAGGAAGCTCGCGGGAAGGAGCGTGAAAGAAGAAAAAAAGAAAATAAAACGGGGATCCTCGTGACTCGTGCTGGTCGCGCTTCGGTCGTATTTCGCTCCTCTCCTGCGAGGAATATGAAGCCGAGTCTGTAGGGATGCACAGCTGCTTGCGCATCTTATCTCGATATCGCGGACGATTTTTTAATCAGTACTGTGACACGCGATGTCTTATTGAACGAGACCGTTCCGCTGTGGAAGTAGGTTAAACCGATCGATAAATTTATTCTTAATTCAGCGATTATCTCGTAACATTGTATCCGTCTCTTTTTGCCAACAGTTTTATTTATTGCTCGTCAAATTATCAATTTCGTACAATTTCGATCAGGATGTTTTTATTTTAATTGAATCCCGCGATTCCTCGCTCAGATATCGGTGAATTTATTTACATAAATACGTCCTAATAAATAAATTAACGACTCTTAATTTATGCCACTGATTAATAAAAAAGCGATATCGACACAAGCGTATCGGCGTTCCTTAATAGATATTCTTTTCCGCAAATACTCGTACAAAGCGATAAACTATGGTGTATTTGCACCCGTGCACGTAATATATATATTCTACTTAAAAGCAACGGCGAACTTTCGTCAATTTCAAATCCTCGTTATGTAGACATTAAAGATTACCGGACTGCGAAATGACGTTAAAAATACCTGGTCCGTTAATTTCATGTAAATTTCTGTAGATGCTATCGTATGCATACCGTACTTTTTGCACTTCATTACAGTACGATAAACAATAATAAAAATCATTAAAAGCGCATACAATGTAAACATAAGCGCTCGGGCCTTACGAAAAAAGTCGTCTTTGAAAACCGCATCGATTCAAGTTTTTCTTAATGACGATACATTTATACATATGTAGGCTCTTACGCCGACTTCATAGAGATGCTCCCACAGTAATGCTCGGCATAAAAAGCTGTTTCTTTAAAATGACCGCGACTTTTGATCGCCGAGATTAAGATCTCTGCCTCCTTACGGCGGAGAAACGATAAAATAAAAGACCGTTCCCGATACCGCGATGGGGAACGAAGAAGCGATCGAGGGACGTAAAAGAAATTTAACGGTAACGCCTCGCCTGTGAGAGTCCGTCCATTAAGGATTCATTATAAAATAAAGTAGCGCCGATGAGTCACGTTGAACTTTTGAGCAACAATGATCATTCCAAACTATACACTGGAATCCATGGAGTTTCATTTCTTCGAACGCGTTTCAACCTTGAATTTGATTTTTTTTACTTATGTACAATAATTAATAAGCGTTGAAAAACGTGTTTTTAACTCGCGGAGCGAGAACAAGTGTAATTGTGCTCCGTTGTTTTTAGGAGGTCCAAACTCAAAATTGTACAATGGCCTATTATAAGCAATTATTCGCTTCCGATCAAAATAAAATCTAATGAAACTTAACAATTTTACACGCGTTTAACGGCAAATTTCAAAATTTCAGGAAAATTCTTTAAAACTATGGAAATATCTTAATACCTTTGATGATTTGGATCGTAATTGCGATAAAAAAATTAATATTATTTTAACGATGTTTAATATTCATAATATAATGAATCGAAATTTAATAAAATTAAAAATTAGAACTTTAATATCGATATTTTTATTATTCTCAAACTTTTTCAAATTTACTTAAATATCGTAAATTTAAAAATGAAATTTAATTTTAAAACTACCTTCTGATTTAATTTAATATCCATCGAATAAAAATGAAATTTTCAAAAGTATTCAAATTTTGTATTAATTAATGTAAAACAATTTTTATTAACTTACCTCGGAAGAAATTTTTTTAAACGAGTCTACCGTATTCGATTACACTGTTCAACAAATTTTAACCATTTTTCCTACGATAAATTACAATTTGAGTTCAGTATTCACCGTTGGTGAACTCAAAATCGATTGTAAATCATCCGAAGGCAGAAAAACTGTTCTGAATACAAATGTGTAGTATAAAATTGGAGTCCGCGTCCAAAAACTGGACTTGGCCCTGATAAGCCCAAGCACGAAACCTGGACAACATTTTAATCGGCTTATGTGATAGCTTTATATAAACTCCACAACAAAACTATTTAATATTTTTCCAAAACGTGACCCTCGTAAAATATTAAGCCTCGCCAAACTTTTGAGATTGCGCAAAAGTTTATGCCAGAGGTAAATGAAAATGCTTCAAACGTATATTTTATTACCGTTTACGAAGTTTGTAACAGGATAATTTTAAAGTTATATTTGCAAAACTTGAATCTTTATTGTAATTATTATCGATGGAGTTATTAAAATATGAATATTAAAATAGATTACGGATAACTTTGACAACAAATAAAAAAAAATCAAATCCATGCAGTAAAATAAAAAAGCCATTTTCGATATCGCGATAGGCAATAGATTGTAATATAGCAAACGTTTTGTACAACAGAATATTAACGACGATATATACTTTCCAATATTATAATATTTCATTTTGAGTAGTGCATTAAAATAATTTATTTCTATAAAAATAATAATAATTGGTCGAGATAAGCAGCCGATACTTTTTGCAGCTAAGGTTCAATATTATACGTTAATAGAAATTCGTATTTCTATACCGATAAAAAATATATTTATCTATGAAAGTAATCGATGATAAGGTTCGTGTAAATAAAGTTAATGTATACCGTCTCCTAGTTTCTATCTTAATCTAATCATGAATGATAAATTAGTACGCTTGGAACTTTTCACTATTGAAATCCACTCATCCATCAAGCAATTTCCGAACGCTTTTCCCTCCGTTTTCCGAATAAACTAAGTAATTCAGTATTAAGATCCGTTATCACAAAAATGTATATAAACGCGAAAACTGAAAAACGTAACATTACCAAGCTATTCGATACCAGTTCGAATAATTTAAAATAATTAATACGAAGCTATCGAATGACAGAAGGTAACTATTAGACTTTCAATATATATTATTCATTTTCACCGAACTTACGGTTTATCTTTAATAACGAAATATCGAGGGAGAAGCGAATATTTCCTTATTATCAATGATAAATAGTTCGATCATTCATCCGAAATCGAGTGGTAAAAGAACTTGGCACTTATTCTACGATATATACGTATCTTAAGAAGAAATAATATGTTTACTCTAACAAGCGAACCCTTTTATGACGAGTGGACTCAAGAGCCTCGATCGCTCGATATTCTTGTTTTCTTTGTCCCGCTTTTACGCCACCATCAGCACTTTTCGTTCTCTGAGCCAAGAGGCGACTTTGTGCGATTAATCGGTCGCATTAATTTTGTAATTAAATCGTCGCGGATAATAACAGAGCTCGCGGCAGTGCTCGATTGGCCGGTAATTTCGAGTCATGACGAGATTATTAAGGACCAATTACAACGCGTTTTATCGGCGGATAGACGCGCCTGAATTCGCCCGTTGACTGCCCACCGCCTTCTACTTACCCTGACAGTGATTTATGGTGTCGCGCATGTCTTGCGTTTACCGCGAATTGCTTATTTATTGGAAGCAGTCGGCGCGTCACGTTCAAGGTTCTTTAAGGTAGGAGAGGAAAAAACGTGGGTGCTTTTGCGTAAAAAGCTAAGAACGTTGATGGTATAAGTGATTGCGAGAAGAGCACAATTACCTGTATCCAACCGCTGTATCAAACCGCTTTCACGAACTTCGTCCGCTTATCCACGTCATTTCAATTTTTTCAATTTTTTCAATTTTTAAGGATTTTCCTATCCAACCTTTTTTTAACGCTGCTTATTTTCACGCGACTAAAGCACCTAACGTTACATCGTCTCTTTTCATTTTACGTTTATTACACCCATATGATGAATCTTTTAAATTAATCTTAAGCACGAAAAAAAAATCTTAATGGTTTATATTGATCATCGATCAATGGTGCTTGTAAGTAATAAAAGCGCGTTATGCCTGAATACACTCGAGTACTTTTCGCGTTATTACCTAAAATTGGAGCTATAATAACTTAATAAAAATAGACGTATGCGATAAATTTTGTCTATATCGTTGTAAATTAATGATTCTTATTATAGCGTCGAGGCGATTAAAATTTATCAATTTAGAAAACGACTTTTCTCGAAATTAAATAAAATTCTTTACAGAAAATAGTTTTCAATTTTAAATAAACATCTTTTATCGTAAATAAAGATCAGATTTTTGAGCGAGGAGCAAAAATAAAAATCGTTGTTTAAATTGAACGTACATTCTTGAATAATTCTAGCGGAAATCACGTTTTTCAGAATATTATTAATAATCCTTATTTATTTTCTTACTTCAAATCGAAAAACACGAGACGGAGTCGTGTAAATGCAACGCGTCAAATTAATCGCATAGATTTTCTATGCATATAGAAAACATGTTTTAGCTTTCATTGCTTACAATGAATCGCGAATATCTGATTTATCGTAATCCCTAAAAAGCTTAACCTTTTACTCGTGTCCTGTGCTTCCCAATGCAGGAGCGGCTTATTCCTGTTTATTTTACCCGGCGCAAAAATCCACCGAGGCTCCGGTGGAGCGCTCGACTCTCGATCGGGCGAAACTTTCCTCGACAAATCCTCCGGTCGCACGTCCGTAGCGCAAAAACGAACGATCGTAAAGCTTCGCGAATGTCGCACCGACTTAATCTTCCGAACTTTAATGCTCGGCTGGACTCCGTGGATCATCTCTGACTGATGAAGCCATAACGATATTTTTATCTTGAAAGAAATCGCGAGGAAGACGAGAAACAGTACGAATATAATTCTGCGTTAATCTGCGAGTCTCGCGATACCTGGTTACATATGCCCATATATATTGCTCGAGACTGAAATTTATGTATTCGCGAGCGTAGTCGTAGGCATCCGTTCGATATATGCGGCTCGATCCTCGGCAGGTATTCTCGGTCAGAACTGTAGCGAGAGCAAGAGAGAGAAATGGAAGGAGAAAAGAAGAAACGCACTCCGCTCGAAGCTATACTAACTCAACATGTTTTTCCAGACACTGGGGTACCATTGTATCCTTTCACATCCGAGTACAAAATATCGTTATTGACACGTACGGAAATATACACATTAGCGAGGTCATTGTTGACATTCGACTACTTCTTTCGTTACTTTCATCTCGTGTGCGCGATCGGAAACTCGCGAACGCCTCGGATAAAACTGAGATCGCATGTGATGGCACGTTCGAAGCTGAAAATTGTCTTTAATTTTGGATAGGTTTCAGGTTGGAAACTATAGCCAAGATCGCAAAGGACGTTTTCTTTTCCTTTTCTTCTTTTTTTTAATATCTATATACGGATGTATACAAAGCTGTGTCTCTCCGTTCGGTGTTTTGTTTGAACGTGAAAATTGACGGAATCGACGCGAGGTCACGTTTCACGCGCAGCAGGTAAAATTCTTAAGAGCCTTCATAAATTGTACAACGTGAATCGCACGCTTTTTATTATTGTCGGATGGATTTTATGTTTATTTATTTGAACGTTTTAAGGAATTTTCAAAGAAAACATCGCGCGCAACTAATTTCAGCACTTGAAATCCATCTTTTGTTCGAGATAAGATAGCATTCTATCCTTTATTTCATGTTCGTGAGATTGAAAGTTCGTGAGATGAAAAGAGAAACGTTTGAATAGAAGTCGAATCCCAAATTGTTCCCTCGCATGGCTTTAATGAGCTCTCGATAGCGTCGTGATTACATCGAATGGCATCGGTCTTCTTGGCTCGTGAGTTGATTCTCGCGGACCTGGCAATTTTTACCAGGACGTTGTACTCCGACGGCATTTATATCGCGAATAAATTTGTAAAATTACGGAAATCTGTACGATTATTGTCGTGGAGAATATTCCATGCTAGATCGGAGCGAAGCGGAGATTACAAGTATGCAATTAGACGATTGACGATCCGTTCATAGAACGGAGGTTCGTGTAAGTCGTCCGTCTTTGACTCTATGTGCCTTATCGTTCTTTACTATCAAGTATATTAATAATTTGACGATAATACCGATGATCGCATCTCGTGTAAATTCAGATTTAATAATCATTGAGAAATCGTAGATGACTTGAATCGTTGTCGGTAGATAAGACTTAAATCAAATATCTGAAAATATCGATTTCATAGCTAAGAATAAATATCCATTTCGCTTTATTACCAATCTTACAACTCGATCGTTGAATTCATTGAAAAATGATATTGATTAATATATAAATATAGATTTATTTCGGTCTAACGATCTTTAATAAAAAAAAAATAAATATTCGTTACTATAAAATTAGTACATTAACGATTTTATTAAAAATGGTATTAGATGTAAAACTTAATTTTGTACCATTAAGAAATCTTTTTCACTATATAAAAGTGAGTTTTATCCATATTATCGTTAATAATAAATTATTAATAATGTTTATGTATTATCCTGTAAAAGTGCACGTGTTTTCAACTCAAAGATACGAAAGATATTTTCATTCTGAGATTGTAATAATCAAATTAAATTGTCAAATAAATATTAAATAATAAATATAAAACTATAATTTATACATTCTTAATTAAAAATATTAAGATATTTCCATATTAGACCAATATGCAATTAAGTTTAATTTTTACTAAGTGAGTGTGAATAAATTCTATTCTGACAGATGCATATGCGGGTGAAAATTTGAATAATATAAGTCGCAACATTTGAATTTTCGTAATCGATGTTTATAGTATATACATTATTAAATTGAAGAAATATTAAATATTTAGGTTAGCAATATTTTTTACATTGATACAAATTTATATTATCTATTAATATTTATAGATTAAATTATGTATTTATAAAACATAATTTATAATTTCCAAGAAATAATTTGTTTTTATATTGCAATTTATTTTTGATATATTTTCCTATGTTATCAAATATAATCGATAAAAATAATTTTTCTCAGAATCATATCAAATTTTTCTTTGATGCAACTTTTACATATGTAAATATAAAAATAAGTAGTTTAATAATAATAATAATATAAAAAATTCATATTTTTAAAACTCATTCTTTTGTGTTTAATGTACAGTTGTTACATCGATATTGAAATATGAAAATAAGTAGATGAAGACAATTTAAAACAATAATATGTATGAATGTAATAATTAATATGAAATTATATTTGATTCCATGTTTAAATTTGTACATTACTAATAATATAAACTATATTAAAAATGAAATTAATTTAAATTTGATAGAACGTTAATATTTTGACATTTCTCATTGATTCGTTCATCTAAAATCCAATATTTTAAAATAACTCATGGATAAAATATATAAAGTAATATATAAATTCGCATTTATAATAATATATTAAAACATTTATTACAATAACGAAATAATATTTATGTTAAATTATTCATTTAAATTCATCAAATATGTATATTTTTTTTTCTTAAATTAAAATGTATTTGATTTTAAATTTATATATTTGCTGTATAAAGATGAATAATTTAAATTTCATCGATAATTTTGTTACAGGATGAATAAAATTTTTTAAACGCCCTCAACGTTAATTTATAAAATAAATCTACGATAAAATTTTAGATTCTATGAAATTTCGTATTTAAAAAAAAATTAACTTTAAACAGGTGTTTCAATCGAATCAAGTTTCGTCGTTTCTCATACCAATACATTTTATTCTAATAGAAAAATATTCAAATACTAAACGATGAAAAAGTCCATAAAATAGACAAACATGAAGCGTATCAAAAAGGATAAAAATGAAAATATTGATGTGGTGTCATCTAACAGACAAAAAGACAGACTCAAAAGGAGGAGGGAGCATGAAAAATTATTTGAAGAAAGCAGGTGTTTCTGAGCAAATACATTAAAGTGACATCGTCCTACGACATTCCACTCCTATGGGCTCATCTTATTCGTCATGGGAAAAATGAGTCGCGAGAAAATTTATATGAACATACACGTGGAAAGATGATATTGAAACTTATAACTCTTCAAAAAATATTCTTAAGATATAAAATGAATTTGTAATTTTAAAATCATTGATAAACACCGAGTATTTTTAATTATCCAAATTTTGCGATTCACATGAGTATCGAATAACAATAGAAGATTTTATCGCATATTTTATTTATTTATATGGTAAGTAAATTGGAATAAATCAAATAATTTTTTATCGTTTATTTGTAAATATAAATAGAAATATCGCTGTGAAATTTGAAGAATTAACGAATTCATTGCAAAATTTACATAAATACTATTAATATATAAATATATTCACAAATATTCTAGACGATGGCACATTAGATTGGTAAAAAAATAACGCTTTTCACATTGTATTTTGATACGTACTCATTCTCTCTATTTCTGCATTATCAGCTTTCTGTCGCAGTTGATTTGTATATTTCACAGGTACAACGTTAAAACGTTATCTTCGCAATTTATTGTTTGACTGGATTCGTACGCACGAAATGAACACATGGGCGAATTTATAATCGTTTTCAATGGTCTAGGAATACCGAGAGTGTAGCTCGATTTACGAGGAAATTTCAACAGCGCATTTACTGACATAAAGGGTGAGGAATACGTGTAGGGATGCCGAAGAGATTACGACTTCCATTTTTGGAGTAAGTAATGACGAGTATTTTATATTCTGCGTAAGTTACAAACGGTTTAAAAATTTAAGAATTCTTTATATCGACATATTTTAATATTTTATCAATTATTTTATCCGAAGCTTCTTCAAGAATAGTTAAATTTATTTTATTATTTAATTAAATATAATCTCAAGATGCGTAAATTACGATAAATGCCAGAATGTTAATATAGATATTTAATACTAATTTTTTACTTTCGTTTAATATACACCCACGTATCGATAATATTATAAATAAAACTCTAAATATAATTTTAAATTTTAATTAAAATAATAAATAAGTTAAAATTTTTAATAATTATTGTCACTTTTTAGAAACAAAAATTTAAGTTTCGATTCTTAATGTTTGAAAAATAAATACGTTAAATAAATTAACGATATCGATATGACTTATAAAGTTTGTTCTAAATATTTTTTATAATATATTTTATATAATATTAGAATATTTAAATAAATAATTTTTAAACTATAATTACAAGTCTTTTACAAGATTTTTAATAATTTATTATAATACGTTTTGAATATGTACTTAAATTTTATTATATCTAAATTAAAATTTATATATATGTACTTATGCAATTAAGTAAATCAATCTATACATAAATACAATAATAAATACAAATATAGGTAAAAGAAAAACAAAATTTACTTTAATACCCTCAATCAAATGGATAGTGTTTCAGGAGCTAGAATTTTGTTACCTGAGTATTAGAGACCATCCTGCAAAGTTTCACACAGAATCTCTTGTTGCACACAGGACGGATTTTGTTCCCTTGTTAGATTTAGAACAGAGAAGAGATGACACGTGAAATAGAAAGACAAAAGATTGCATCAGAAGAGGCGCAAGCTAAACTAAGTTAAACGACCATTTCGAAGACATTTTTCATCTCCACGACTGATCTTTATCTTGGTGACAGTTAGATGGTGATGTAATCGACGGTAAGCAAATCACTCGTCTTTTAACGAGCTAAGGGTTGTTTTTATAATTGACTGAAAATAGATCGAAAAAAGAATTCTCCATTTTAAGTTCAATCTTTGTCTCTGTAGGAAAAACTTTAAGCACTTGTTGAGTGCTACATCGCGTGAGAGAAGAGTCGTATAAATGGAAAACGCCCACGTGCTTACTTACCTAAGCAAGGGGACATTTTTTGGTGTTGTCAGAGCAAGTTATGGTGGCCCGTATATTTAGAGCCTGAAGAAAGAAGAACACACTGCAATCTGATTTAAAAATGTAGATGTGTTAATCTATCTCTATACCTTTCTAAATTAAGTGCTTTTGAGTTTTAAATAGGGTTTTATAGTTTTTCTTCTTATATATACGAAAAGGTATATCAACGTAGCGATAATATCTATTTACTTAAAGAATTATTTCTTTCTTTTTATAATTAATGTTACAGTTTTATGTTTTTGTAGCTAGTCGATAAATATTCAAAAGCGAATTAAAAACAACATAGAACCAGTCTTTGATGAACGATATTATTGTATTTTTTAATTTTAGATAAGATTCAGATTAAATAAATTATTTTAAACGGATGAATTTTAATGTATAAAGTATATAATTACATATAATTTTTAAACGATTTTATTGCTCTAAATAAACAACTATTTATAAGATACGCGTTAACATAATACTACGATTAAATCAATACCAATAATTAAACAATAATAATAATAAAACTAGAACATCCGAATTCGCTAATTGAAAATTAAATTATTTCGTACTGTTTCAATATTATGATACATCGAAACTATCGAAATGAATAAAATATGTCCGATTGGTCGATGGAAAAATTCGTCGTCGCTAAAAGAATCCACTCCTCATCGCTCATCATGATTAACATCCATTGAAAAAAGTAAGTTTAACGTCGCGACAAATGCAATCAATATGTAAATGTAATTACGAATTAAACAAAAGATCAGATTGCCAATTAAATAAAAGGAGGTGATATATATTAGTAGGCTGCAGGTGTATATCGACAACTAATGTCTTCCCATCTTTTCTTTCTTATCTCGCCGCTACTGCTTTGTACATACAACGTCGCCCTGTAATTTTGTAATTAAGGGCTTGAATGGATTTTTGAGCTTTTGAGCGACGTGGACTATAAGGAAGGTGTGGTATACATTTTTGCGATGACATTACTTTGCCTATGTATGTGTTCCATTCGCATCACGCGAAGACGAGAGGTGAAAAATGCGAATAAAGAATATGAGAAAGTTTGTAAAAGACGTAATTTTTCTTCTGTCGTGAAAAGAGAACTGAGCGACACGACAAAAGAACTTCACGTTTGAAACTAGATTAAAATTTAAAAAGAAAAGTGATCTTTTTGTTCATTCGTAATGTAATTCATCTGAAATGCATTAATTCATTTAATATTGATTGATACGAAATTTTACGCTTAACTATTCTGTTGTATTATTGCAATTTAATACTTAAAAAATAAATAACATTAAAATATTTAATGATTTTGTTGATCAATAGATTTCAAACGTTAACTGAAAATATATACAAAAATTTTCATAATATACCTCTATTTTAATTAATAACTCCTTTAATATTTTTCTAATAATTTTTTATTTAAATTACATTTACATTGAAACAAGCGAAGAAGGTAACACGAGAAATTAATATAACAAAAAAATATATATCATTTTACATTAAATATGCATATATTTAGTGTAAAAAATTATAATGTGAAATGTAAGCACGTAAAATTATTCTCGTATAAGTTAAAAAATTCATTATAAAAGTAATTATTAAACACCGCTAAAAAGTAAAATAAGGAGTAAGGGTCAATATTAATTCTTTAAAAAAAAGATAGTCCAAGGCAATAGTATTGGATTTTACAATTTTTTATACCTATAAATGAAATTTTATAATATTCGAAAATATACAGAAATAGAATTAGTCAAAATAGTATAGGTCACGATGACAAAAATATTTCCCTTTCTATCTTATGCATTAAAAAGACATTTTTTACAAAATATGTCTCATTTATAATTTGACACTATATTAAATTTTGTACACAAGTTGAATTTATAATATTTTTAATATTTTTTGATGTTTATCCATTACAGATAATTTTCATCCATCAATATTCTAATACACTCGTAATTATAATTCGTTAAATCCGTGAAAACGAATGCTTGAATAATTTAATTCCAAGTATATTATAAATGAAATATTCACGTGGACTCGTTCAGACAGGCATATCTTTTACAATATTTTATACATTCGTTTAATTTCAACATAATGTGTAATGAATAAAATAAATTAATATATATAAATTAAAAAATAAATGTATTTTTTGTCGATATATCAATGACACGGAACACGATTAAGGCATTGATAGTAATCTTCACTTTTACGCATTGACTGGTTGAGTTGTGGTCGACAAAATATACCTACAAATCTTCATCGTGTACAATGCGGGTTCTATAATTGTCGAATAAGATGTAACGTTTCCAGTAATCGAGAAAGAAAATTAACTCTACACATGCACAAAGGAAAATTTCTTAGTGAGACGAAAATAGCATCTCATGTATAATATAATAAATTTTAAATATTATTATTACTATTATTTAAACTCATTTTTAACGAATAAGTTAACAGTAATTTGAACTCCTTTCAACTCGTAATTACTTGCGACATTAGTTAACCGTTTGGATTAAATTAATTGCGATCTTATTTCTTACCATTTCATATTTTAAAAAGTTTGAAAAATTAGAAATTTTAAACTACGGGTACAGTTTTAATTCATAGATCTTTACGTCAAATATTAAACACATTTTCTTATTATCAATATTTTAGAAAAGATAATTCGATGTTGTTTCTAAGTAAAAAATAATTGATATAATTTATACATTAAATATTATGTAAAATTATATGTAATAAGAGATATGTTTACTATTAAAATTAATTATATATATTTAATTTAATTATTGCCACAATTTAACCTGAATAATTTTATTATTGATAATTTGTTCACTAGTTGTGCAATAACTTTGATTAATATCAATTTCACTTGTAAACTTTAGACTATATTTCTGTTAGATTTCGTAACACTGATTATAAATTTAGCTATGAAAGTTATATATCTTTTTAAAGAAATCGCAGTTAAAGGAAACTACTACGAAAGTTATTAATATTTCTGAATTAATTATAACTTTTAAGTGAACTATGATAGAGATTGATGCAATACCTATTATCAAGTTTAGTATATCCTCTTTAGGTAAAATATAAAGACGAAGAAAAAAATCTTATAAATAGTATAAAAAAAAGTGGAAAACTTTTTGCTTATATCGTGAATAACTTATTTAAAGTTATAGTTATTTCAAAGTGCATGTGTTTCTTATGCACATAATATTTTGTTTTAAATCGAATATAACTAATATAAAATATAAACTTTATTTTTAACTCTTTATTTACGTATTTATATAGCTTATTCAAATTTTATGATATTTCCCTGAAAATATTATGTAAAATTATTATATTCATAATTTAGTATAGAAGAAAGAAAATAGAAATTTCGATTATAATGAAAATTTTAATGATAAATAAATAATTCATTGCTTTATCTTTTTATATAAAATTATACGTAATGATTATTATGCATTGGTATAATACAACAATTGTAAAAAAGTAAAGGTTCACAGTATATGTACGATTTAAAAATTTTGTATTTATTATAAAAAAAGCTATAAATGCACAAGTTTAAAAATAATTATTATAAAAATTATTATATAAGATTGTCAATTTTAAGATACATAATTAGTGAATATATTCATTCTATTTTTTGGTCAGTCGACAAATTGCTAAATCACGGAGATTTTTCACTGACATTCTGTAAATTAATTTAAATCGTTAGTCACGCAAGTTATTTGTTACTCTTAAAAATTTTTAATACAGCCAAAAAAATTCAGTATTTTGAACTTTTATTTCGGGTGAAAGGTAACTAATTAAAATCATTATTTTCTATTTCGTAACTGATGAATCATACGATAATACATACTTTTATTTTAAGACTAAATTTTATAAAATATATTATTAAACTTTTTAAATTCTTTGAAATAAATATTATTTAAGTAAAATATAAAAGTAAACAAAATACCATTTTTAAACCAATTTTTCCAATTATTCGCATTTTTTACCGTTTGGAATATTAATAATTGTAAAAAACGTATTATATTAAAAAACTGTAATTATCATTCGTAATATTAATTAAAATATTTTTTCTTAGTCTAAAAAACGTAGATATACAATGTACTTATAATTTATTTATTATTTTATTTAATACAATTTAAATAGAGTTCAGTCTAATGTTGGGAATGCTTTGTCTAAACGAAACAGTCTCAGTTTAGTTACGAAATTAGTTCGTTTTAGGTAACATCTACTTAAATCTGACAGTAAATACGTTTGGCATTTGATACCTGACTTTAAAAACAAAGTTCACGTATTTTTAAGTAATTTTCACCTAATATTTCTTTCGTGCTCTCAAATAAAGAGAAAGTTAATAAATGTCAGATCAGATTTCACGAGACAACGTAAGAAAAAAACTATACACAGATACACACCGAACGTAATCAGATACGGCATATATTCATTTCTTCATTATACACTTGAGAATAAATTTTTAATTATAAGTACATTGATAAATTTATTTTAAATGTTGATAATTGCATTTTATGTGAATTTATATCATTTAGTATTAAAAAACCCAACCAAGCACGATTATAATTATTGTTGCAAATAAAATTAAGAAATGGTAGTTGAGATTTAACAAATATATATATATATATATATATATATATGTATATATATATATCGCAACATCACATTCCTGTGATTTAATGCTTAAGGAATTATATGAGATATAAAGAAATTCTTTCCTCGGTGTACAATAGCTTTGATATAATTCTCTACTCTCTGATCTCTGAAGATGTAGACTTCCAAGAAACATGGATTTATCAAAAGCCGACCACATTAAGTGTCGCTCTGCAACTTCTTTATTCGTTTGGATGAAACGAATGAAAAATCGAGTATATGCGAATGCGTAGGTATGATTAATATGTACGAATACAAGGTAATCATAATGGAAGGTATTATTTACTATCTTTGTTTATTTATATTTTCATAATTACAGACAAAAAATAACTCTTTCTAAGATTTTAAGATTCTTTTAGTTCTGAAAAATTATTTTAATTTGAAGTGCACTAGCAGAAATTTAAAATTTAACGTTATACGGAGATAAGACTTGATTGGCTATTATATTTAAGTACATCTTGAAATTTATCTCATCGATAATGTAAGCGAAGCAAATATTAAATAATTTTTTCTTTTGGTTCATGTAAAAATCCTTGGAACATCAAAAACTTATATTGTTCTTAATAGTTAACGTATTAAAAAATAACGATGTGAAAAATATAAACAATATTAAAAAAATATTGTTATGCAATTGGTAATATTTATTTTGCATCAATATAGGATTGTTAATAAATATTATAGATGTTTTTTATTGTACTATTGAAACTATAACGAATACATTGACTAAAAAAAGATGTAAAAAGAAGAACTAATTTTTTCTACGTTAGATTACATTTAAAATTTTTTAATTTGAACTTTCAATTTAAATAAATTTTTTTTATAGTATTTTTATTCATTTATTTAAAAACGTTTTCTCTTTATCGTATATTTTTGCGTATCTATAACTAAATTTATTCTCACTTTAGAAAAACAAGACAAAATGTTGTAAATGAAAAGAAAATATAACAATTTTTTTTTTAAATATTTGAAATTAGTGTTACAAACTGAAGTTAAATATTCTATCTTGGTAAATATATAATTATTATATTTCAAAACAAATAATCTTGAATAAAATATTTAAAAATCACTTGTTTAAAAAAAGAAACTATACTGCTTAAATTTGCAAAAGTAATAACGATAAGGTTAAAATTTTGTTTTTTTCAGAGATAATAATTTAATTTACTTCTAATGAATATTCTCTCAAGATTATCCGTAATATTAACTTTAAAGAGAAGGATCGTCTACTTAGGTTTGTATTTTAAAAATTGCATTACATAAATTCAACTGCAGTTTAATCAAAAAAGGGATCTAACGTATACGAATAAAAAATGGAAAGTATCGATCTAGAAAAGATCAAAGTTTTTTTTACGTATTACATTGTATCATATACATATATAATTTGTGAACCTCTCATATAAAAAAGAGTTCAACTTAGATACCCATCGGAATTTTTCATCAACACCTTATGAAAACGAAACTGCCTTACTTTTAGCAAGAACCACAAAACAACGTATTTTATAGAGATTTTGTATTATCGTTGAAGCGCCTTTTCATCTTTCAATATCCATTGTTTGAATACTTTTTAACATCGATAAGTTTAAAATTGCTTTAACGCATTATAATTTTTTTAGTTTCGAAACTATATATCGAATCAGATATTAAATTATTAACGCGAATCTCAACGATGATTTTCTTTTTAAAAAATGTTTCGATCTCATAAGCGATTGCCTCGGTAAAAGAAGTAAATGCAAGCACAATTAATTTAGTATACTTTAAAGGGCATTATTCAATAATTTACGATATTTCCGAATAAGAATATTCGAAAGTCTTTCCAAAGCTAACTTACAGCTCATCGCGTTATACCGTTCGCTTATCCCGAGGTATTTTAGAAATACACTTTGAATAGAGTCGGTTCGAGGCCGATAGCAATAACTTGGCAAATTAAGTCGCGATTTCTCGCCGTAGTCGCTCGAGTCGTAACGCATCGCGACGTTTTGGACATTTTTGTACATCGAGACTCATTAGTATGCTCGAAATCACGCAAATATATTAATCGGACTTTACGAGCGCGAGTAAATTACCGCTTAAAACTCTGGTCATAAATAAGTATAACGATATAAGCATAAAGTAATGTGCGTACACGATGCGTGATCGAGTTTTACGATATTGGTATTTATAGTTCGTGCGCATGGCAGTTCTTCCGAGGCTCGAGTTTTTTCCGCGCTTTCTCGCAAAATGGTAGTTCCGTCCCACCGGAATAAAGCCTCGGCTAACGCGTAAAAAGCTGGCTTTTTCGTACAGGTATAATTGAAACCGGTTAAATTTATTAGCTTCGCGCAACGGTATGACACTGTACATCTTGTAATCCGGATTTTTTGTATGTTTCGAGTATACGCGCCGTAAAAACTTTACTTAACAACCGTTTCCCGTGAACACAGTGTTTGTATATTCACGGTAACGAGTTAGATAAGAAGGACAAGCGGGGCATCGCCGCTTTAAGGGAAACACTTCATAAAGACTCAAAGCGAGTCTCCTATCTGCCGTCATTGGAGGCGATTACGTTCGCGGCCTCCAGGAGGCGCATCGATTCGATAGTGCGAATAAGGAACGACCGGATAAGAGAATAATCGAGGACTAATCGGAGAGAGAATATTCGAGATCGGGGCAAGGGAGCGAACCGAACGTTTTCCGAGGATACCGGCCTCGCGCATGATAGCGGGGCCTAAAAGCATATTAAATAACCTTAAATTCAATTAAGGAATACACTTAGCGCGACGGCAAAAAATCGTCCCTGGCGCGGCTGAAACTCGCGAAGTAATTACGGTTCGGTGGCGCGCGGCTCTCCGAGACGGAAAGAGAGAACCAAGGCCTTATATTTCTGGACCGCCTACCGGCCATAAATCCGTGTTTTTGCCCGTCTCGGCTCTGATTGGATCCCGCGGGAAGGAGCGAGCGAGAGGGCGAATAACGTAGATACCCCGGCGCGGCTTCGCTTCCATGTATGAGTCGCATTTCTCTGTTATCTTGCTCGTACCTTCAATTAGTTTCCTGACTAATTCAGAGGAAATGCGTACCGACGCCCATAAATTTTCCGGATACTTTGTCTTTGGAAATACGACTCGCTAAGGAGAAGTTATAGCGTTAACGATTGATTTTTTTAACCGAACGCTCCGGATATTTTCCTACCGATATCATAAAATTCCGCGCTACTCCATTTTATAAACAAACTTTACTAATTATTCCCCCTGTAAATCATCGTTTTTTTTAAACTTGCGCTTAATCTAAAATATTAAATCACCGGCTCTCTTCGAGCTCTCGAAAATAAAAACAGCGGATGAAATGAAAATGGAAACTCCCTCGGTAAAATTTAAATGCGTTCGTGTGCACGAGTTGGCTGAGAATTCAAAGTGGATTCCTATTCCATAATGTAGTTCCTTCCGTCGTATATTTATGATCAATTTGCATTTTGTCGAATTCGAGATACTTACTTAGTCCCAAGAAACAAAAGGTACCATATTCGATAGATTACGCAAAGATACGTTTATAATTGCGAAAACTAAATGCAAAATTTTACGGGGGAAAAATTATTCGAATCTGTAAAAATTATAAACAGGTATATAATTATAGTGTTTCGAGACATTAACCTTCCTTCGATTCTAAAATTTATTTAACGTGTTCCTTTTCTCGACAGCTTTTATTTCGTCTTTGTATTCGATTCGGAGCGAGTACAAAGCATAGGACACACAAGAGCTTTCACATTTTCACGTGAAAAGAAAAACGATAAAACGGTATCATTGGGAGATAAAGTGATGGCTCGGTATATTATACTTCCTCGTCATCCGTCTATTCCTCGGAAATCATCCCTTTTTCGGGTTCGTAGCAGCATCACCGGGACACATGCAGAGCGAGAAATCTTTTGGCATCTGCGCCGCGGTACGAAGACCTCGCCTCGTTCCTTATTTTTTCTTCGTCTTCGTTTTCTCCCTACCGCAGCAAACGCGTATCTAAAAGACTCGTGGCGCGCGGAACGAGGAGAGAGAGCGAGAGAGAGAGAACGAGAGAGAAAGGGACTCAAGTGCCGACTCACTTCTCGCTCGCTCGCAGCAGGTGGTTACTGTGGCGGAGGCTGCGCGTTCCTACTCTCATTTTCGTTCGGTTAAGCGGCCTGAAATGGCTGCGGGACCGATCGCGGGTCAGAGAGTCGCGTAACTCAACGAGCACATACCATTAGCGCTATCTCTTTGGCCCTGACGGAGACCGGAGACCGAAGACCGGAGACCGAAGACCGGAGACGGGTACGGGAGGCGGGGACGCGAGGCATAGACGCGAGAGAAAACGCGTGGATGTAACGAGTGTCGGAGTTTCGGAGCTGGAGAAATAAAAGACGATGCGCGAGGTTGTAAGTAAAGGTTGCGAGGAACCGATGAATCTTTATAAGCTTCGGCTTCATCGAGATGCCGGTCGAACCTTTTTTCGACACTCGCGGGATGTCGAGAACTCGAGCTTCTTCGAACGATATCGGAAAGAAATATTTTATTTTTTTTGTATTTTCTGTTGTTTTGTCGAGTGTGATCGGCGTTACTTTTTCAATTTGCTCGATTTTTCGACGTTGTAGCCATTGGAAGGAAGTCGGTCCGTAAAACATGTAGTAACTTTTTTTTTTGTAAAATGTTATAGTCGCCAATAATCGATAGAATCGCGATTATAAATTATGTTGTAGCATGGCAATATTTTTATTTTCATGTTACATCGGTGATCTCTTTTTGCTTATTAACTTAAATGGTTTTAAAATTATTGTGGAAGATGATGGCACATATTTTTAAATAATATTAAATGTTAAAATAGAGTCTTTATTATTGGAGTAAATCATCCACTGTATAATTACGGTTGCAATCTTTTTAAAAATTTTAACTTGCTAAAATTTAAAAAAAAATTTCGTACCCTATTTTTAAAATTTTATACGCGGTATTTTTAAAATAAATATGAGCTAAAATTTCAATTTTATTATATTCTTTTTAAATTTCTGCAAAGATTTTACTAGAATGCACATAAATTGCAAAATATGAAGGGTACAAATTAAGACAATTAAAAAATATTCAAATTTACAAGATACAAATTTAAAAATAATAGTTGAGCTCCAGTTAAAGTAACAAAATTTAATTACCGTATAATTTGAAAATAAAATAAGAAAAAAATATAGATATATATTTCAAGTTAATTTAGGTTTCAATAAAAAAAATTTTTATCATTTATTAGTTTAAATATCCATTCGTATAAAAAGTTATAACGTATTAAAACAAAATCGTTCGATCATACTCGATTTTAAATTAAGTGTTTTTAAATCAGATCTCTATACTTGGAAAATTTTAATGAAAATTCAAATTTAAAACAATTTCAGAATATAAACCTTTAAGTAGAAAAACTTTTTTCAATTTTTAATTTTACAGACAATATTGTATAAATTTATTAGAGCTTAAAATTGTACGGAAATATTTTATAAATTTTAATAGCTATATTTTTTTTAAATATTTATTCTACGATATTTTAATTATAACTGTAGAAAAATACTTTATCAATATTAATAACAATATTCAAATTATTTATCGAAGTTAAATGTGAAAATGATTCGAAATTTTTAAACAAAATATTATATGATGTGTATTCAAATCATTAATCTTATTAATTAAAAATATTTCATACGCACCATAGAAATGTACTTTTTTTTATAAATTCTTTTGCAATAAGTTTTTTTAATCCAAAATAAAAATTTTATGAATAAAATAGTACGAATATATGTATTTGAATTATATATATAAATATATAATAAACTATATATATATATACATGAAAATTAAAGTAGTAATAAAATAAAATATATTATAAAAAAAATTCCATTGATTTAATTTTATTATGAATAACAAGCAAATTATTTAATGTTAAATTAAGTGCATTAAGCATTTTTCATTTTTTCAGATGCATTATCTATTATTTAATATCCTGATATTCGGATGAGCTTAAAAGAATATAAGTTTGTAAATAAAAATATGTTAATGAGATTTTATTGTTAAATTATAATATTGAACATTTACGTACCATTCTTATATTTTTTTTAAATATTCTCCAATTTTTTTACAAACGATTGAACCTATTTTTAAAAAAGATTTAGCAAAATAATAAACAATAATAAAAAACTTATAGATCCATTGTCAATGAATTTTTATTTCCATTCAAATTTCTAAATATCGATAAAAGTATTATAAAAAAAAGCTTTTGTATTAAAATATTCATAATATTTTTTCTCAATTTAAAAATCAATATCATGAATAGTATTATGTAATTTAAAAACATTTTTATTTACTTAGTATCAATTATTATTTAATATTCGTTTACGTAATATTCGTTCTCTTTTAAATAGCAATATTAATTGAATTTTTTTCTGTTCAAAGATTATCTTTTAAAATATTTTATTTAATAAAGTATCAATTTCAAAATAATATGTTTTATAAGATTAATTTTTTTCATTTTTAATATATAATTTTTTACAATAAATATTATTTCTATTATAAAATAGACTTTCAATTCCGAATAATTCATGAATAATAAAATATATATCTGATAAAAGAAATTTAGGAACAAATATTTTTATTATAAAGTTTTACGATAGCAGATTATTTTGTAATAGAAGACATAACGACTGTAATAAGATTAAATCAGATTTAATAATAATTATTGAAAAATAAGAACTTTACGTTTATAAATATAATGTTTTATTCGTGTACATAATTAAGTTCAATTCATTCTATAATCAATTCATGATTAATTCATTAAGAAGAGAAATAATTCTACTTAATATTTATTCATAACCAATTATAATAATTATAATAAATAAATAAGTGTAGAAAAATATAAAAAAAAATAAATTCATCTTCCAATTATTAGAAACTACTATATATAGATCATGAAAATTTTGAGTAATTAATGCTATGTAATTTAATAACATATATACATAATTTTGTTTTTATATATTATTTTATTCATAAACAGTTTTCTATATTATAACTACTTTAATATATTCTTAATAATTCGATCAAAGATTTTAATACACTATAATTTATAATTGATAATCATAAAACATGTTACAATTTTTATTATAATATATAAGAAAAAAGATAAACTCAAGAGTGAAAAGATAACATCAGATACACCGACAAATAATAAAATTTCATGTTTATATTTAGATTAGTAAAAATATATTAAAGTAAGAATCTATTAAATTAATAAATCTAGACTATAAAAAATTTCAAAAAAGTAGAAAAAGTATCATTATAATAATTTAATCTAAAATTAAAAGTGAAAGTAATATTAAAAGTTATTCAGTTGTAAAGATATTATGGTAAAAGCTAGGCAGTGCGTCTAATACCAATCTGTATAACGGCTGATGTGTTATCATTAAATTGAGTTCAGAGGTACAATCAGACAATGACGCACTGCATAATAAATAATAGTTAACAAATAAACAATGAATCGGATATGAGCAATTTCAGAATCAATTTCACGTAGGTACTAAAGAAAACAAATTGAATATTCTAATAAAAATTATATATAAATATTTTTAATTCAAAGTATCACAAATTGACATTCAATCTTGTAAACCTCTTGAATTTGATAAAAGAAAGATATATAAAACGATAAATATTATGATAAGCAATAACAAGAAAATAAATATAAAAATAAAATTTAGATAAAAGGATATTTGTACTAAAATAACTTTGTTCTACATAAATCTACTTTGTAATAAATTATTATACTTATTAAAAAAATAAAATGTAAGCACTCGTTGAAAAATTATATAGAATCTGATAAAAATGAAAAAAATGACATGGTAAGATATACAAACGGTGGAAAAGAGGAGAGAGTAAGATCTGAAAGTGATGGATGTTAACTCTCGCTAACACTTAACCACCGCGTAAGCATATCACGATTTCGCTCCTAAATTCTTTTCTTAATCACTATAATTATCAATGAGAAGCGCTATAAAGAAATAACGGGGAGTAGGTCGAATAGACAAGATAGATAGACCCGTGCAGATATTAAGCGAAAGTTGTTCCGAACTCTATCGAGGTTACTCAAATGTGAAATAAATCTAAGTGAGGTTGAAAAAAATTTTTTATTTGAATTACAATTCAAAAAAATTAAATAATTATGAAAAATACGAATAAAAAGGTTGACATATTTATATATACCATTCACAGTTTTTTTTTAGATGATACTATATATTATAAATTTACAAATATTATATATGTCATTTAAATTAAAAAAATAACTCGAGAAATAATTTTCCTTTATTAGATATATTTTTACTTACGTTAATATTGCTAAACAATTTAAATTTTAAAGCAAGTGTATTTTAAAAGCTTTAATACACTTAATGGAACAATTTTAAAGTTAACGTTGTATAGAAATTAGACGAAGAGAATGAAATTTTATACAAATATTTAGTTTTATAACATTTATATCAGTAGAATAAAAAAATTTAAACACTTTCCACGATCGTTTTTAATTGATAAAAGTAATGTAATATTACAAGTTTTAAATACGTAGTAAAGCTTAATAATTAAATTTAGTTATTTAATTAAAACTTAAATTGCTTTTATAAAAAGAATGCTATTTTTGGAATAAAAAAGAAAACCTATAACAGTCATTAGCATTTAAATTCCCCTACCATAAGTGTTTATTTTAATATTAATAAATGCGTGTTTTTAATTAATTTTTAATTACATTTTATTCAGTATTATGTACTTAATTTTCTTTAAGAATTTATAATCTTGTCATATTAAATACCTTTCAAAAAAGTACATAAATTTTTTTATTCGTATGTAAATGTAAATATATAAACTTATTTAAAATAGCTTATATTGATCAATATAATCCATTAAAACAAGTTACCATTGAATTTTACGTTTCTCCTTTCGAGCATTTATAAATAATAATTCATTTTTAAAAATACTGAAAAACTTATAATAATATTACGTAAAATTTGTTGATCTTATGAAAAAAAAATACTGTTAGGTGATCGAGACAGTTTCTATAAAAGAGAAGAATATTTCCTTTAGAATTAATTACTCGAGGATTTATTTAGTATATTTCTGCATATCATTAAATTATCTTTAATTTCTTTTAAATTATAATTTTATAGGTATATTACGCGAACCAGGAATTTGATGCTAACGTTCAAAGAAATAATAATCGTAAGTGTCTGTTAGAGTTAATTCGAACTTCTATATACGGACTATTCGAGGAATTATAAAAAATTATTAGTTTTAACGATAAATAATTTACAAACACTTTACAAAAACTTATACTAGCATAATGTTGAAGTTGCTTATTAAGAGTCCATATTTCTTCTTGAAATAGATTCTTTTAAAGTAAGATTCTATACTTTTAAGATACTCAATAATTTTACATAATTATTGTTGTTAACGCAAAATCTTTGCTAAAAAGAACCAAGTAAAATTTCCCTTTATTGTAGAGGAGAACTTAATTAAGTTTTCAGATTCTTAACTAGTCGATAAATAATTTTTGACAAATCGATCAACGTTAATATCAACGTTATCATTTGAATGATTTATTTTTTAAATATCTAAATAGTCTATTGAAAAATATTACGTGTTCTTTAGTAGGTAAATTTTAATTATGAAAATATGTTAAATTTAAATAAAAATAGCCGTTGTCAATTTTGTTTATTATACCCGTATCAGAATGGATATCCGAATGGAACGAAAAGCACGTAAAGCTCGCTCAAAAAATATACAGTCACGCAACAAAACAGTACGTACATAGCCAATGCATTTGTATAGTACCGACGGGATACACGTATTGTATAAGAGCCGTAATGTAGTGAAAGAATACAAACAGCCTTTTGGCATTTTCCAAACTCGTGCACGACGACAATCACTGCGCGCGTGCACAATATAAAAGAGACGAACCAAATTTCGAAGCATCCGGCCCAGGGGCAAGATTCTCTGCCTCTTTCTCTGCCTCTTTCTCTCCCTCGTTCTCTTTCGTTCTCTTTCGATCTCTTTCCTTTTCCCTCCTTCTCTCTCTCTCTCTCTCTCTCTCTCTCTCTCTCTCTGTGGACCAGTGAGAAACGGACGGCAGGTGCATCGAGCCGCAACGGTCGCGAGATCGACTCTCTTATACACTATACTCTAAAAGTCATTCGCCCTCGATCTGCAATTCCGTAGAGTGCAGATCCCAGTTTCCTCTAGTTTTCGCACGGATAAAAGTGTCACGTGTTGTAGACGTAAAGTCTTCTAGTTTGCATTGTATAAGTATAACGCTATTAAATCTACGTATTTAAAATAAAAACTTTAAACTCGAATCATTTTATTTTAAAATATTGTATTTGCGACGTATTAATCGTTATTTGGAGCTGACGTTAGATACGGTAATAGGTTTATTAAAAAATTTTGTAATTTGATCTCGACTTCGCGTTCGGTTAAAAGTAAATTTTTAATAAAAATTACGAAGCTATAACGTTTCTATTACGTTTAAAAGTAACGGAATAACACGGGCTAAATTTATTTTATCTCGTTTATTTTTTGTCGATAAATATATTATTACTAAGAATTATTATTATAATCCGTGAACAACTTCGTTCAGCTACGAAGTACTCAAAGCATTTTACTCGCGCCGCAACAACCGTCCATTATATTAAACAAAGTATAATGAAACTGCAAGATAATAAGAGAAATAATACAGGAAAAAAAGATCCTCTTTCTAGTCTATCGTTACATCTCGCGAGGAAATGCACAAATCAGAAGATGTGAAACCCAGAATTAAGGTCGACCACTATTTCTCTCTTCCTTCATTATCATTGTCTTCGTCTATTTTGAATCACACTCGCGTCGAATATCATCCCGACTCTGCTTTCTTTACCCGTACTTTCCAAGCGCAGTCGAACGTAACCAATCGGTTGAAATTTTGCCGGCTGCGAGAGAATCCAAACGACATTGGGTAATCGACGTAGGTACACCTAGCAGAAAAAGAACGAGCTACAAGAATCCGAGAGGCTGTTAGGTTAATCGTGGTATTAGCGCCTACGGCGTTTCGCGCGATCGAACTCACGTGTGTATCGCGTCGACGTTAACTACACCATTTATATTCGCGCGTCTGTCTCGCGAAGAAGATCGGAGATCTTCCGCAACTCGCATTTTTTATAAGAGAAACGATAATTGACATATTTTCTTAAGATTTATACATTTGAGAAAGACATGTGTAAGACTCGTAGCCGCGCTCTTGCTACTGGATCGAGAATGCAGGCCAAATTTAAAGAACGTATCGCTGAATGCGTAACAGGAAATAACTCCCGAGATGCTAATGTTTTATTCAGTTTTTAACTTTGTTCCTTTCTAACAGTTTAATATATAAAACATAAATTTTTAAGTATTCATGTATTTCGCTCGACTATCTCTTGCTCCCATTTACATCGGAAATTATTCAGTTGCAAAGACGGATCGCTTTTTAACCAAAGCCTTGAAAAAATTGTTGCATAATAAATGTCATTGCTTTTTCGAAATGCGTAATTGTAGAGCGCGTTGTTTATATATCCGAAACTAATATGCGCATAAATTTATTATTAAACCAGAATCTAGTTGTTTGTTGACCTTTATGCACAATTTCATAATATACCGTGTACGTAGTACGGGAATACGATAAAATCAGACTTTTTACGAACCTCTATCGAATAAGATTTCCTTACGTAATTATCAGTGTATACAAAAATATATCAAACTTTAACAAACGTAACGCTAAAATATATCGTATTATTTAGAATTTTTCACCGAGTGGATACGAAGTTACGGATGCGAAGCCATAAATTCTGCGAGATTTCGCGTAGATCGTCGTATGCGTTTGTCAATTAAAAAAAAGTATTTATAAAGATTAAAATTGTTCCTGAAAGTTATTAAAGTAATTGTAAAACATGTATAAATTATTCTTAATAATTCAACATTGCTCATCTAAAAACTATAATTTACGATGTAAAAAATATTTTGCTCAGCGATCTTTTTGAAGTTTGAATAAAAAGTACATCGAAAATCCACCTTCGTAAAATTATAAAAAATAAGCACACCGATGTCATGGTACGAGATGAAAGCACTAATTGAAGTAAATATTTGCTCGAAACTCCATTCGCTCGTTATTCTTTATTTATGATTTTCACCAAAGGATAAAATAGCGGGTGCGATCGATCGCCGACTTCTTCCTAGATACTTCTTCTTATTCGCGAATTTAAGAAACAATTTTGAACGGGAGTAAAGCCGGCATAGAAATAGTTTCGTTCGCTTCCCACTTAACGAAAAGAAGGGAAAATAAAAATAACGAAAGAACATTCCAAAGACGCGCCGTTCCCGGTGAAATACCGTGTGGGCAAGCTCGTACAGCGTTGCAATTTACGAGTGCATTGTGTGAGATTTTCAATTTCGTGTAATTGGCGCCTTCACGCTCGCGCCTTACTGTTTATGTACGCGGACGCGGACACGGACACGCGTGTACCGAACGGTAAAGCGAAGATAAAAGGGCTTGAAAAGTGGGAGGCTCGGGCAAAATTTAAGAGTGTTGGCTCCCTTCTCAAACTAAAAAAAAGTAAAAAAGGAACGCGGAAATCTGTTTTAATGCCCTACTGTAAATGAGAATGGTGAGATTCGCAAGGAATAGCGATAAAAAAAATTCAAGACCCAGTCTGTTTTAAAGTCGATACCGAATTATCTTGGATGCACTTGATGAGTCTTAAATAATGGTTGTCTGAAATGATGTTTTAAAGATCGTATAATTTTTAAGAGTAATGAAATGTACAATTATAAGAAAATTTAGAAGACTTCAACAGCTGTTGAGTATCGCAGGTGCAATGCTATTAGAAATTATGTCAGCAAAGTAATATAATTAACGATAGATTTTATACGCTGCCGAGCATAAAGCGCCAAAACTGTACAAATAGATTTAGTTTTTACGGAAGTAGTCCAGACCAATGCATTCCTTTAAACTAATTACTCAATATTGGAGATAAAAATCTTATTTTAGACCGAAAAAAAATGCTGTATTACGGTGAAAGAAAATTATAAACATTTTGCGAAGAATTCGAGTCGATTTTCCCTGCAATATTTAAATTAATTTTTCGTAACATTTTTATCGAAGTAATATATTACTTCTTTTGAACTAAAATAGGGGTTTCGTTACAAAAGAAAAAATTTCAACGAATCTCTAGGAGTTACTTTGGGAAAAATAGAGTCTTACTTTTATAATTTACTTTCCACTTTTGAACTATACATCCGAGTAAAACGTAGTAATAAAAATTAACTGTAACTTATATTACAAAGTATTACAATAAAATTATAAAATAGAAATAAATAAATGAATTGATGTGACTCAACTGTAACGTAGAGCACGAGCCATTTTAGTTGTACGATTTAAGAATAAAATTTCTTTCAGAAAACTTCGTATTGGAAACGAATAATTTTGATCGTCGATTCGTTGATTCGTAATTTTATTAAATAGTCAATACTATTATACATAAATTAGAGATACATTACTTTATACAGTGCATTACGAAATGGTAAAAGTACAGATTTTATGAAATTATGCCGAGTCGAATCGTAACTCGTGGATTCGCATTCGATGCACTTTTTCGAAAAACACGAAAAAATTGTTCGTTATCGATTACGTATTATCGAATATACTCGGCGAGTATACATCAGCGATGAATATAAGATTCGACTACAATTGTAAAAATAATCGTAGAAAAAAGTACGAGTCCGCTCAAGAGCCGCTGGACGAAGCCCTCCAAAATATTTAGCATACGGAGAAAGGTACAACTAGGGAATAAATCGAAGCCGGGCTTCCGGGTGAAGGCACCTTGTTACTCCGCACCGGGTACGCGACAATGGCACTGCGGCGAGGACAACGTGGACCCAGAAGTTTATTGGCCAATCCCTTTATCTCTCCCTCGCTCTCGGTCTTGCTCTCTTTCTTCGCAACCAGGTCCCGATGTGAAAGCAAGTGCGCGCGTGACTTTCGGACAATAGAGCGCGCCTTTGAATTCGGTGCTACAGGTCCGCGACGATTTAATGCTCAACGAGATCGGCGAATAATTTTCATAAATTTAGCGTGACTTCGTAAACATCGCATGCACCCGCTAGCCAAATAACATCCGGGACGCTTCCTTACGATTTATTGGATTATCTCCAAGCGCGAGGCGATGTTTGAGCTTTCGTCGGGACCATAACTGTCCGCGCGAATGGCCGCTTTTCAATGTCCGTCCACGTGTAGCCGATGACCGTCCGCCGATAATTCGAGAGAGAGAGAGAGAGAGAGAGAGAGAGAGAGAGCGGTGAAGTGAAAACGGCGACGGAGATGGGTTTCTTTCTTTTTCTTATTTTTCATTGCTTTTGGTGCTGCCGCCTCGGCGATAGCAGTCATTTCTAACATTTGGTTATGTACGAGTTTTCGTTAATTAGAATTTATACGATTATGGAACGAGTTTCGAGGCGGGAATGTCTTGGATTTTGCCGGGTCGTGAACACCGTCGGTAAATATGCCATCGATAATAATAATTGGAGTGTACGAGATCTCTGTGCAATGTAATTAGGTTTATGCATTTTTTATACGTAAATAATGCGTTGTAAATACCTCCGTAAATTTGTTTGGGGTGGATTAAATTGTCTTAGTTAACGACATCATTTTTGTTACTTAAAATTTTACAAACTTGTTTCTTAAATGCAGGAAAGATCTTTCTTTCGTCGATTAAAGATATTTTTATTTTCTGAATTCGAAAAAATATATTAAATATTGCTTTTTATTCAAGTTACATTGGTATAAGAGGATCGCAAATTGATAATATTTTCATTTAGCTAGACAGTTTTAATTGAATTACGATCCCTGACTTTTAAAGCAGTGTGCACTCGTATAATTTATAAAGATTATCAAAATCCGATACTATACGATGCCATCTGTTTGAAATTAATGTACTTTTTCATACATTTTATAGGTTGGATTCTTATAAAGACCAACGTACAAGTGCTACTTTATAATTTGAATACCAGGCCATAGAAAACTGGAGAGAATCTGATTATCCATGTCGATTTACGCACTCCCGTATTATCTCTCTCTCTCTCTCTCTCTCTCTCTCTAACAAGAGAGCATTTTTACATTTGTGACCTACGTTTCGATGCATACAAGCGGTGTAATTCCGATACGAGCAGCGGATCGATCGGACGACGCACCGGTGTAAGAGCGGAAACAGGAAACAACGGAGGGTCAAAAGTGGAAGGAGGAAAATAAGACAGCGCTAATAAACGAGATAAAAAAACCGCACAAAGTGCAAACGAGAGACCCGTAGACTCGTACGATCGAAGGGTGACCGAGACTCGCTGAGCGTGAATCGGTGCGTTTTTCTTTCGTTCTCTTCGTCGACAAGGCGGCTCGGACGTAATGAGGTGGAGGCCCGAGGGTGGATTTTAATCAAAGATCGATGCGCTATCGTTGATTCGTTAACTCTCGCGCGGTCCATTTGGCTCGAGCCCCGATCGTCCGCTACCGTCGCAGGTCTATCGCAATTTATTTCTCTGCCCGATTTCTTTACTCTCTTTTACAACTCGTTCTTTTATCTCGACTAAAGAGGCTACCACACCGCCACGGCTTATAGATTTCAATGCGAGCGGAACTCGTTTGTAAATTATTGAAACATGCTTGTATTATTAATTACGAGACAAGTAGGAAAAATTAAATTCATTAGTTCTCGAATATTATATTCGAGCACGGGATGGCGAGATTTTTATTTTTTTTGAATATTCGAATTGTTTTTATAATATTTTTACGTATTTTTCAGTCGAGTTAACTATATTTACAACTAACGTTGATTCAATACCATTCATAGAAGAATTTCATTTTCTCAAAATTAAAACTTTGCTCGTAGCTTACGCAATGCATTGCAAAATAATAATTGAAAAATAATTCGTATTCGTTATAAATTAGATATCATGTTTAAAAAATTCGAATGATATTAATTAACTCGGGTCGAATGGGTACAAAGTTAAGGAATTACGAAAATAAATTAACGATGTAAAAAACTCATTCTTGAAATACGATTCCTATAATATCTAGTTGGATAAAATTATTATCGAGCGTGTTTTAAAATAATGTTATATTTAAACGTAAATTCTTTATAATAACGTTATTTTATACTCCACGATATCGGTAACCAATAATAATGCCAACATTGTGTTTTGATTCAATCTCCTGTTACTTAAGATTAAATTTCTAAACATATACAACACTCTTGCATCGAAATCGAAGTAGTTTATACGCGCGAAAACCTATAAATATCGACTTCTTTAAAAGGTTGCATCTATTCGGGTGGTTTCGAAGAATGAGAAAGATAGAGAAAAAGATCCACGTAGTAGAAGAAAAGGAAAAAGAGTTTGGCCCTCGAATTAGTGGCGGTCAATTATCGGACCGTATAAGCGGCACTATTAGATAACGAACTGGCGGATGCAGTCGAACAGTGTAACACTCGGCATTTATATATAAGCCATTTTCGATACCGTATACCGTATTGCGCGGGCTAAAAGATCTTTTGTTTATGGGTTCTAAAGCGAAGAGCTACCGTGCCTTCGAGCCCCTTAAAACTGCTATCCGAAATAGAACTCCGGAGTACCCGAATGAAGCGATGATCCTCAATTAGGCTTCGTACACATCACGTACGAGGGGGGAAAATAATTCGCTATTCCACAAGATTGGCTACCTCAAAACGAAAAATAATATCTCTTATAGTTTTATAACTATAATAGCGGTACAAATGGTATACCCCTTTACCTACAATTGTACAAATACGTACGAATCCGTACGAAGGGATAGCGTAATAATAATTAGCGCAGCTTCGGAGTTTTCGGTTTTCAAAAGTCAAAAATGATTCCAAGTAGAAATTCCCTGGCTGTAAGTTCTTTAATAATCTTTATTAATTCAAATTAACCTTTCGCCTTTTGCCCCTTTCCAAACGCATAAAACTTATAATATTTTTTACCTACGCGAAATTGCTTTTTAATTGCATTCTCTAAGCTTTATTTTTACGTTTAACATCCCGAGAATATTCACGAAATAGTAATTAAAATCCAGCGCGTGTATGCGCGCACCAAACTCAAAAATCAAAGTCAAACGCAGAAGTCTTCGTTCCCCGCGATTGTTATCGGCGTATCCTGCTGCTCGCGAGAGCTTCGCAATTTCATGCATTCTAGGCGTGACGCTTTCACGGGTTTCAACGGTCACCCGCTGCGTGATGCGAATGTTAAAGTTCATCCGTAATAAAGCCGACGTTATAATATCCCTGGACCGGGTACCGATATTCGACGCTCCAAAGAACACACGACGCAAGATACACACGAGCTATCAACGTATACAACGCGGGTAAAGTTTTCTCGAAAAGGGCTCGTCATCCTTACCTCGTCATCTGTCGCGTTCAGGGGCTACGCTTCCAGCCGCCAATGTCTCATCCCTTACCTCCTGCGGTGTACTTTGAGAATAAAGCCGAACGTTTCCCAAAGATATTCAATCACCGACTGCGTGTATTATTAAGAGTTTATAAAAGTGCGAGGAAGATGGATACAAATGGTACGCGTTACAAATGAATTAACCTCGTCGAGGACGAAAATTGCAAAATATGCTTTTGAGATAAACGAGGCTTCGTTCCTTGGTAATCGATCACGGGAAACCGTTTATCCAAATATACCGAAGCTAGTGAATAATGTATCAGGAGAGAAAATGACTTTTCTCGGTAAGATATCAACGGAGAAGCGCGCCACGATGAAAATATAAAATACGCGCGGAAGGAATTAACTTGTTTCACATTCAGCATAAAAAGTAGAAACAAGAGATGAATCTAAAATTCTATGACGTTTAATTATAAATAAAATAGCGGTGTCATCGAGCATTTGGTTGTAGCGCGCGAAAAACGATCGTGTAGCTTCTTATCGAGGCTCCAAGATTGCGGGTTTAAAAAAGTTTGCGTGAAAAAGGGTAAGGTAACATCGGCTCTTACAAAATGGTAGGTTGTGTAAGGTTTCTATTCGAGCGATAAATTAAGCGAAAGCGTTTCCCCTATTTGCTTCTTGCATACGCGAGAGGCTAAGGCGAGTCAGGTTGTACGAGAGCTAGGCAGAAAAACAAGTTAAGGAATGCTGCATCAGCCCCTCCGAGAATATAACGCACAAACGAGGACGAAAGTACGAAATACAATAAAAAGTTTCGTGTAAGCGCTCGACGACTTTACGCTCGATACTAAATTACTTCTTATAACGTCATCCTAACTTACCTTCCTTTAAAACAATGAAACAAAAAATCTCTAACGGGAGACTTTCCTACTTTCTTGATAAAACTTACGAAGCTTTCGATACGAACAAATTTTTTCACTTGTTTTAAAACGCATCGTCGAACGCGTATCTTTCGACGTTTTCGAACGATAAACATTTTGCGTTCGTTTGTTCGTCGTCGGTAATACCGTCGTATTACTTATACGTGGTGTAAAATAAAATTAGTCGTACATCCATTCGATACCCGTTTCGAGGCAAAAAAATTTACGGCGATTCGTTAAAAGGGATTTCGCTAATAAATTAATAAATGCTATCCGAACGAGGGTTCTTTCAATTAAATACTCGAATAATCGAAAATAAACGACTTGGGATAAATTCGAAACCAATTCACAGGAACAACGTACAAACGTATGTAAGTTGTCGAAGGGGACAAAAAGGTACGAAAACTTCGCTGTAACGAATCGCAGACCGCGGATTTTATTATTAAATATAAAACTCGATCGGAGTAAGTTTAAGCTAAAGAGCGTTTCTCTTAGTTGCGCTTAGACTCCGGTTAATTTCGGAAGCTCGCCCACCTCCTGATCCTGAATCCTTCGATCGCAGCCATGGGTACATCCGGGTAAGAACGAGCGAGCGGACGTAACTCGGAGGTAGAGGAGACGAGGAAGTGGCGAAAAAGAGCATCGCTCGACCCGCGACCGAGAGTAAAAAGAGTCGAAGGTAAAAAGAGAGGGTCGGGTCCGTGTAATACCGACGTTATTGTACTCCGGCAATGGTATTCGCGGCCGATGTGGCTTCGCTGCTTGATTAATGCCCTCCGCGGGTCTGACACCTCGCGGAGTTTAATTGCACCTTATTCGCGCTCGCGCATGAATATGGATGCGGGCGGCGGGCGGCGGGGATGCGCCGTAAAAATTGCAATTACCCTTTTGAAAAATGGACGGCTCGCGAGGGGGAAAACAACCGGCGCTCGACCGGTTCTCGAATCGCGCGCGGCGTTTAGCGATGCGCGGGCTCGGCTTTTGTTTTTTGGACTCTCTCCCGGTTCCCTCCGCTTCCCATCGCTTCCCTCCGCTTCCCTCCGCTTCCCTCCGCTTCCCTCCGCTCCTCCGCTTCCCTCCGCTTCCCTCCGCTTCCCTCCGCTTCCCTCCGCTTCCCTACGCTTCCAAGGAATGCGCGCGGGGAAATATGAGCTCGTGCCCGCGCCTCGCGAGCGTGTAACGCCGCACTTTTATAGCGCGGCCGGTACACGACGCGACGGTGTTTATGGCGCGCTCGAAATATTGTGTACTTATTTGAGTTAGCGATCCTCGTCCTTAGAATAAAATATTGATAAAATAATTAAGGGTTTAATAAAGTGCTTATTCCAATCGAGGCGAGCATCTCCGCTCTTTTTGCTTCGATCCGCTTGTGGTAAAATGGCACGTGGTGAGGATCGGCTAATGGACCGAGGAGATGATAAAATTGGAGTTCTCTTGGTCAAACCGTTCAGAATGTTCATAAATAATTAATAAGCGCTGGCATAAGTCTGCGCGTGCGTAATAAAAATATATGTACCGGTGAATTATTAAATTTCATAGCGCGTAATTTATCCAACCAGTCGTACTTAGCTTTTAATTATAATAAGGTATTTCTAATGACCTCTGAACTCTTTTTTCAAAAATAAATTATTTTTTCCATTGAAATTATTTTTTAATCGTTTTCAAAAAATAATTATCGCGTTTACTCTTGCTTTTTATTTTTTCATTCTTCTAGCAACGATAATATATCGAAACCTGTATTTTTCAAATAATAATCGCGATAAATCTTATGCATATATTTTTACTATTGTTCGATGAAAATATTTTTTTACGCTGTACGCGATGATAAAAGTTATATTTACACTATTTCATTTTAACGTTTTTATGCATTCGTTTACTTTGAATCTATAGTAAGACGGTTAACTGCAATTTATCGTTTCGATAAATTCAAATTTAATTAATATTGTTTCGTTAATAGCTACTGTATTTCAAAAGAAATAAATTTCTAATAATATATGTCAATAGTGAATTTTATAAAAGGTTTTATTAAATAATTCAATATAAAATTTTTCATTTTCCTAGTGAATTCTATTATTATGAAAACGAAAACTTTTATTTTTTTTCTAAATTTATAATATAAAATAAAAAATTGATCCCAATAGAAAGAAATATAAACGTCGTTACGTAATTTATTTTAAATTGTTCTTTATTTAATTAAACCTTTTTAGAATCGCTATATAAATTATAGAAATATCGGTATATTCTATTGTAAATACTATAAAAGTAACCGCAAACAAATACGTAATTTGTTTAATTCCTGTAACAATGAATAAATACATTTTATCGCATTTTTTTATGCAAATATGATTTAAAAAATGTTTTTTATTTACATTTAAAAAAAAATTGTAAATGGTTTTTATCGTAATTGTCGCAATCAAAAACTTGTCGCGTACATTTAGAAATAATCGGACAATGAAATATCTACCGTATTTGAAAAATAATTGAAAACAAGTATTGTCCATCACTTCGGTAGTACTTAGAGGAGAAAAACGTTGTTATTAAAATCAAATGCGAAACATAAATTGATAGTGATTTTGTGAGAATGAATTTTATAATTCGTTGGATAGACGTTCAAAACTGTAATTTAATTTAACAGTCGGATAATGAAGGTTCGGTTCGATCGATGCGCAAACTACTATGAGCACTTAACACCTATAGGATCCTGCTTTTCACTTCCACAACCGTTAATCACAAAGACCTATTACTGTTTATGGCATTACAAAAATGTCAATAATTATTATCGAATCTAATTTTATCGTCTCGCTTAAGCACTAAAAAAAGCTGATAAAAAAATGATGAAACAATGTTCGTAAGAGAATATAAGGATTGTAAGAAGAGTTTCATTTTTACAATTTTAATAAACGGAATTTATGTTACCGAATAAAATCAAAGTAGATCATTAAATATTTAATAACTACTAAACGCATTCTTTTAGGACTTTTATTTTTCTGGTCGTAAACAACTTAGTTTTACGTAGCATTTCAATATTTTTTTTTTTTTAATAATTCAATAACATTGAAAGTAAAGTAAAATGTTTATTGCTTACCAATACCAATTATGCGAAAATATAAAAGTTGAATGTCGATTGTAAATAAATTTTTCCAAAATATAAATCAAAATATCAGAGTAAGAAACTGAAACTGGATCGTTGGCATAAAAACGTAGAAAAATAAATTTGAAACGGAAACAAAATAAATTCATTATGCAGTCGACAGGTCGAAAAATCGACGTAAAAAACTTTCTTCGGTACGTAACACGTACTTATAGATGAAAAAGATATTTAAATTATCCTTATGCACCAATGCATTCGCGAGCTTCGTGTTCGCAAGCTAGAAAAATATGGACAAGCAGAAGAAGATTTATCTCGATGTTAAATATTCGAAAACAAAGGCGTTTATTAAAGGACAACAGGATTACACAAGCGGCTCGAAATTTCGGACCACCAACATTTGGAGCTTTGCCAGGCGTCGAAGGAACAACCGCTCCGAAGAAAAAGCCAACCTCGAGGAATTCGTTTTCGCCCGTGCACGACTCCCATCGAATGTGGCATCCACGGCACAGACGCGAGTAAAGGGAGGGTCCGACGAAAGCGGAAGCAAACCAGAGATAATCTTCGCATCTTCGTTTCTACCCCCGTTGTTTATCCTGCGACGAGTTGGGCGGTCGATATCGCCGATGAAAATCGCGGCCCCCGGCATCTGGACACGTGTATCGGTAGAGCACGAAATCGATAATTTTCGGGGCCTGCTCGCAACTTAATAAAGGTGATAGGCTCGAGGGCGAGAAACTGCGCTCGCGATGGGATCTCGCTTTCTCCGCACCTTCTCGGCCGGTCGATCATTATGATTGGATTGATTCCGATCGGCTGACCTAAAATGAATTATTACCCTGGACTTTCATTAAACGCGCTCACATAATTCGATCGTCGTGGCTTTTGTTAAGAACGCTACAATTTTACTTGAGCGGACCGAGAAGTCAATTTTTCTCGTCAATTTTTCTGTATTAAGTCTTTTGTTTGATATTTCAATTACGCGAGTAAGTACGGTAATGTATTTTCGAACAAAAATAACTTAACGATCGATGCGCCTTTTCTGTGTCCGTGCTTGCGCACGTGTATGTGTGCTCGTATGCTTATACCTGTATGCATTAATTTTATCTTGATTATCATTGTTCGACTTATTTTTATCGATGAAAATTACAAAGGAAATAATTGATTGAATGATTTTTTAAATTCGGTCGTATAAAAAAATTGGTTTTATAACTCTCTAAATATTCTTATTTTTTAATTATACGAACTACTTATATTTAGCTTGAAAAAAAATTATTAAAATAAAAACTAAAGTTTTTACTTCTAATTACAAATCGATAATGAAATGGTCTAAAAAATTTGTACATATTAGTATTGGTAAATATAGAAGCCTTTTAGTTGTAATTTATTGAGTGTTAAAGTTTTAATTAATGGTAAACTTATCGATGATCATATATATTGATGAAAAGTACGTGAAACTTTGGACAAATTTTCTTTATGTAGTTTTTATATAACTTTTAGCAATATTAGATCGAATTAAAATTGAAAATTGCAGTTCGTAAAATAAATTTTAATATATATATTTACATTTATTTTTGATCATTGATAAGTTTTAAACTAATTAAGGTTCTTACACACTTAAAATGAGAAATTAAAGGCTATTTAACCATTTTATTCCTATATTTAAAATATATATTATAAGAAATTAATGATCGGTAACAAAGATATCATTTAAAGTAAAAGAACATTTACTTTTATTAAGATTATACTAAAGATAGATCGTATCTAAAGAATCCGAATCTTCAAAATCGAGCTACAGGCGTTAAGCTTTATTTTTTGGACATCGAAGCTACTTTCCAGGGCTTCGTTAAAAACTACTGTGACCCAAAGAACGAAACCCTTCGTTTTTAATACCACAAAAACCATATAAAAATAACGTAGACTACGGGATAAAAAATTAATAGAATTATCTTAAAAATTAAAATACCTCTTTTTAATTTTTACGTAATGTTCATTTATCCAAAGAAGAAATAAATAATATCGAGCTATTATAATCAACGATTATTATTATTATCGATATTAATATGGCTAATAATAATCATTTATATATTATATCATATACGAAAAGTATTGTACACCTTTCGAGCTACATCGAACTTATTATAACCTTTGAAGATTGCCGCTGATCACGCTTGTAGCTCCGGATACACGATCTTTAAAATTTAATTATAAAAGCCGCCAAGATCATAATCTTCTAAACGATAATAGCCACCAAGCGCATATAAGATAATCGTATAGTTACGATAATTGGATAATTATATAAACGAATATCTACAAAACAATGATCTGTCAAGATAAATGTATATTAATGCTCATTACTTTTATATGTACTCGTACGAACATAAGAAAATTCTATATTTGTGTTGCAAGACCACCAGGAATCCATTTTATAGAAAATTTAAATGATGTTACTTTATTTGCTATCTTAAAAGATGCAAACATTAAAGCAAAAATGTTGATAATTTTTGAGAATTTAAGAACGAGATGTTTCACCATTTAAATTTTAATTATATTTTCGAATATCTTTAATTAAATCGTAGAGATTCCTTTACGATTTGCCATAATAAAAATATTTTATAGCTTATCCATCGGTTATTTTTACCGTCCCTATTTCTCGTAATCGTTCTCAATTTGTGATATTGTACACCACCATAATTATAATCAGTCAACTAGAGGATAATTTAAACGGCATGTTTCTTTTCAAGTATTCCTCACAGATATTTTAATTCGCGAGGCTTGAAATGATCTGGAAATCCAACAGGCAAGTATTTATAAACGCATTAATACTAGATTTCAAAAGAATTTCTGAAAAAGAAGTCAGTTTATTCCTTAAATACCCACAATCGAGGGAAAAGTTTGCGAAAAATGTAGAAACTCTCTAGGACGATTAACGATTACATAAAAATATTTATTTTAATTTTCGATTTTAATTGCTCGAAAGAAAAATACTTGGAGCAAAAAAGCGCTATCGATCGCCTTAATAAAACGCGATACTTTCTACGTCCACGTCTACGTTCGCGTAAAATAACGCGGAGTTGGTTACGTGAAATACACGGAGCGAGGTAGCAACGATAAGAGAAAAGAGCAATTAATAATTTAAATTTTAATCCTTTCATAGAGCACGAAGCTTAGTTATTATAGTCAAGAGGCGCACGATACCACAGGTTTTTGGTACCACAGGTGTTCGCTCGCGAAAGTTCGTACGGAGCGTCGAACGTTGGAGAGGAATTGGGTCAAAGTTCACCTGCAAAAGAAAATTTAAACGAGGCTTCGCTTTACCTTCTCTCCGTAAACCGCTAAAGCAGCGCGATAAGAGCTCGACGGAGCAGGTGGTACGTGGCACGGGTCGTGGGTCATCCGCTCCGGACGAGCTTTCCTTCTTCTCGCTCGTCTCGGGTTTCTTTTTTCATCCTGCTTATCCGCGACGGAGGCCGTTGCGCTCTTAACGACGACGCGAAAAAGTGTAAGGTGCACACCAAAGTAATAATCGGATTCCGGCAAATGGCTCTTTTACGACGGAACGAAAGTCTCTCTCTCTCTCTCTCTCTCTCTCTCTCTCTTTCTCTCGTTGGAATCTCCTCCTCTGGAAATACTCTTGAATGTCGGCCGTTTAAAAAGCGATATGATCCAACGGCTCTTTTCTAATTACGAAGAAATCTTAAGTATAAATATACCCCCTCGACCGGGGAATGCATGCGTTTAATTAAAAGTACGTCTCGCGTGCGTTTCTCGCGCGTTTGGACTGGATTTCTGGAGGAGCGCGTTTCCGAGAATCGAGCTTTCGAAACGAAATAGCCAAGGTGTCGCGAGAGCTCGGAAGACATCCGATATCGCGAGATAACGCGCGCGGCTCGAAGCGAGGACCTCTTTCCCGCTAACGAGTATCCGCCGGCTGAGATACACACAGATTTACAATTTTTCGTTTCCCCGAAAGGGTTAATCGGCCGCTTTCGTCGAGCGGTGGGAAAGGAGCTCTTGCACGGAGCCGAGGTTCTAGCGTGGAAGCGTGACGAAAGTCGTATCGCGCGATAACAGCGCTTTTGAGCTCGAGCTAATGAATTTAGAACGAACGGTTATGAGATGTGTTTTCAGCGAGTCGTCGGGGGGAAAGGGGGGTGATAACGCGTCCCGCGCTCGCTCGAGACTTAAAAATGCAGATTCTTTCGTAACGGTTGGGTTGATTCGCGAGGAGGGATCGAGCGCGCATGCGCACGTGAATCGCCGGCTAAATCACTTTTTAACGACTCGATCGCAGGCTTCGTTGCTCGCGAGTGTCGCCCAGGAATTCGAACGTTCGCGCGTTAGCTTTACGGCACTGTTCATTCGATTTAACCATTACGAAAGTTTCGAGTGTACGCCCGAGCCAAATGCCTTGAATAATGCACTTTGTACGCGTCAAACTTTTGTATTTATCGCTGTGTTATTTCCGAGACCGTTTAATCACGAGATCTGAAAGGTGTTTAAAACGTATTCGATATCACCTTTGACAGCAATATTTAACGAACGTACAATTTAAATATTTTAATATCTTTCGCGATCCTTCTTTTCGCATCGAAAAATTATTTTCGATGTTTTTTTAAGTTATTTTTCAATTCAATTTTCGTTCCCGTTTACGTTCGTATTTATCGTCGAGTTTTAAATTATTACGCTCGGTTATCACGTCATTGTACGTACGCGCATCAAAATAAATTATTTCTTAAGAATAAAAGTATCGTGAAAATCAATCGATGCTCGATAGTTTCAGTCGAAAGTTGTTCGATTGGTTTTCGGATCAACGAAACCTAAAAAACTTATCTTTTCAATCGCGATTTCTATGGATTTGCCAACGCGATACGTAAATATATTGGATATCTTTAGGAAAAGTTGGACGACGGTAAGGATTCGATACTCGGTTGAAATAAACACCTTCGAATAGAAGTTGAAATTATTCGATAGTTAAATTAAATATAAATCGCTAGTCGCGACAATACGAAGGACGTACGTTAATTAAAGTCTCCAGTTTTAGCCTTTGTTCAGCGTTGATTAATTCCGAGCTCCTCAAAGCACACAATTCCGGAGAAGAGGGAAGTGCAGTTCTGTTTATCCGTTGTTAATTAGATAATGACTCGAGCGAGAGCTTGATTTAAATTCAATGAACTTTTCAATCAATCTCGGGACACACTCGCGCAGAGTCGCCCAATTATCGCAATCGAACGGCAGATGCAAAGCTATCTTGGGGCATCTCCACGCTCCACGGAATATCGGTCCCGGCGTAGATCTCCTCTTTCTCTTTCGTTCGCCGTAGGTTCCTCTTATTAGCCTTGTCCACGCGCGGATACACGGTAGCAGCTCCGAGTTAATTTAATCTCCGCAGAATCGAGCTCGACCGCGGTAACACATCGTCGAGTCGAGCGGTCCGGCTCGATTTACTTCTAATACACCCCACCCCGCCCGAGTCTCTCTCTTTTTCGTCCTTTTCACCGCGTCCTTCCCCTGGGATATTTTTCGTTCGGCCAGGCCGACGACGTTGGCTTCGCGCGTTACGCTAAGAGCGCGAGACTCTCTTTCGCTTCGCCGGTCGTTCGATACCTTCTTATCGACTCGCTCGCGTTTAGCCGTGAAATAATAAAACCGCCCGGGCGATCGAGAGAGAGAGAGAGAGAGTGAAAAATTTAACGGGTGCCGATTACACGGACCTGGATTTATATCGGCGCGCCCGTAGATTTCTATCGAGACCGAGAGGAGAGTCGCCTTTTCGGTCCAAGGAGCGGAGACTTAATTGCGCAAGAGATGGCACATTATATTCGCGTTAGCTGTCGCGACGAGGATCGCGGAGCCGTTTCTTCGGGTAATTAATTGCTCGGATGTAGCCTAGAGCCGGACAACGGCGCTTTAAGTGTCAACGGTTTTTCTGCCGTATACAAGATCCCTCGTGAAAGTCGGTACAGAATTTTCGAAGCACTCGGCGTAAATCAAACTTTCGGATCTGTATATAGCATTCGAATAGAATTTATGGGAAACTGTGTACGACTAATGCATAATTAGAATTCTTATCGTAGCAAATTAGAAACTTTATTTCGTTCTTTTGTTGGCTGTATAATTAAAGCGCGAGGTTGTTAAACGACGTCGGAGGAAACGAACCGCGATTCGCGCGCGTTTCCTCATTAAGAGCGCAGCTTGAAACCGTCCCCGCGCGCATAATCAACGCGAATGGCTTTCGTCTACTCGGTTTTTTGCGTCTCGCGTCTCCTCGCTACGCGTACATTCTCGTAAGCTTAGCTATTTGCACAGTTATTTCCGATAAATTTCGTCATCGCGCAGAAGCCGCGGGCAAGGAGTAAGCAAGAGGAAAAAAAATGTATCCCGCAAAAGTGAATCAATACTAAATTCCTCGTCTCGAAAGACGGGATTCTCTAAATTTTTCGTAAAAGGAGCCCAAAGGAAGCCGCGCGCGCTACCAGATTCGGAAACCCCCGACTCGCTCGCCATCGGTGCTCGTTCGAGTCTCGTAATTATATATACGAACTAGACATTGTTCATTAAACAGGTTCTCCCGATATAAATTTCCTCGCGCGTATAGGAAGAACTCGCTAGTTCGTTTTCTCCATCTCTCTCGTGCGAGAATCCAAAAGAGCGGAGCGGGATGCAGGTACGGAGTGGGTCGGACACTTACGAATTTATGTGCTCCCGGAGAGAAGAACGGGGATGGAGAAGAGGATGCGGGGCATTCGTAGAACCATTAAAGCATCCTAGCGCCGCGGTGCGTTCGATTCCCTTTTTCACGAGCGCGTCGTCGGGCGTAGGGCAAGGGTAGGGGTGAGAGAGAGAGAGTGAGAGAGAGAGAAGGGTGCTCGACTCTCTTCCCCTTTTCCCCCTTCGCGACTCGAACGCGCGCGCGAGTCTATATCGTGGGTTGCGCGGAGGGCGGCGAAGAATTATGACTGTTAATTACTCGTTTGAGGTCCGTACGTCGAGGAGCCGAACGGAGGCTGCGCTGATTAGTGGCGTATTTTGTTGGCACCTGCATTCGGCCTTCCGAAAACGTTATTTCGTCGATGATCGTCTCCGCGCCCCTCCCGACCTCTTTCTTTTCCCTCTGCCGTATTTCGAACCGAGTAACGGTCTGCTCGAACTCTTTCGATGCTGCTCGAGGCGTATCTCGAGTTTTCGTGAATCCCATCGGCGAAAGGTATCGGGATACTTTATTATTCCCTTCCAGAAATATTGAAATTCTTCCGGAGTTTCAAAAATTTAGTCTTCTTTTTCTCGTGCGATAAGAATTCACTAAGCTTCCGCTTGCTTAAGTAATTTACGACGTTGCCCTAACGATCCGAGGTACCTTCTTCCAATAACAAAAATTTCCATCCGAGTTAACTCGATTTCAAGCGTTGATTTCAGATAAAAAATCGTAATTTTCGTGAAATGTTCTTTATTTATTTTTAAGAACAACGACATATTTTTTATTTATATTATTATTATTAATTAGTACAGAAAAACCTTCGACGTGTAATTATACTCTGTGTCTATCGATACTTAAAACGATCGAAGCGAGTATTATTAATGAAACGTATCGATGATTAACCTGCGATAAAATTTTTAAAAAAGCTACTACGATTAATGGAACGCCGTAACATTGCATATATACATAGATTTCTATTTCACCATTCTATTTGAAAACGATAATGAAAAGACGTTTACTAATGTTATTATAGTAATATTATTAAAATTATTAATATTTACAAAATAAATCTAAGAAATAAAATATACGAATAAATTGAAGCTATCTATTTTGCTGGTTGAACCCAATCGTGTTCATAGAACCCAAGTACCGATGAAAATAAAATAAAAAGATTAACTTTGATTGAGATTTATCAATCAAGAGATTTTGACTATTTTGACGTTTGCCACGCTTAACAAAGGAATACTTTCTAAACATGAAAAAATTATCAGTACCTTCCAAGTACCCTAGATATCCTTCCGCGTGCTCCAGATCCGAAATATTTTTTACCGGTCTCGCGAGCGCGTACACGGAGGTATTCGAGAACACCGGTGGATCGAAGGTTTCCTTTATCCTCGGTTGTCTCGGACCGCTAGCGAATAAATCGGCGTAATTGATAAGCAAGAGGCGCCCCTCGTTCGAACGCCGACACGATAATGAACCAGCAGCGGCGTCGTTTTGCGAGCTGCACTTTCTTCTGCCCTCCTTCGAAGGCCATAGCGAGCAGTAAAACAACGCTCTCGTGTTCTCCTCGTGTATATATCCATTATCGAAAGCGCTTAATTGTTTAACAACGATCTCTCTCTCTCTCTCTCTCTCTCTCTTCTCTCTCTCTCTTACGAATGTGGCACGGAGTACGTGTGCGCGCCTGAGTGGAAAATTAAAATCGGAGTAGATTAAAAATTACGCCCTAGTCGTAAATCAAAGGGTGGTTGAAAAATTAATTGAAGGCACAAGACTGTGGGATATTGAATTTACTTTTAAATGCACATAGGCGTTTCTAGTTCTTTCTTTTTTTATTCCCTGTGTAGTTTCCTGCGTGTGCTAATTATAATAGTTCAATCATGCCGTATTAAAGCAGAAGTATAAACAAACGTCATAATTATAGGTAAACCCGAGTGGAACGATTACAGTTTTTATGCTCATTTATAAAAAGTTGTAACTCGCTATTTTCTCGTGAAGAGAAAAATCTCGGTCAAAAAATAAAGGGAAAACGGTGTAGAAATGTAAATATTACTTCGCAGCGACATTTTGGATCGATCGCTATCGATAACTGCATCCACCAAGTTAAAAATGTTTCAAGATAAAGATAATCCGTTTAAAAAAATATGAAATTACGCTTATAACTTTTAAAATATACAATTGCATGAACGTAACGCGGTCGAAGCCATCCACTCTCGCAACTCCGTCGAGACAATGCACGAAAAAAATATGCGCGCAAAATCGGTAGTACGAAATTACACGCGTAATTGCGTAGTTTCGACGCACTAACGTTTACAGTGTCGTGGCGGTATACGAGAGCACATTCCGGCGATGATCAGCGTTTCTCAAGCCGCCACGTTTTTCGGACACGCCTCGGGCGCCCCGCCAAACTTCTCGGACGGACGCTTTTTTCCCGAGAGGGACAAGGGCGATATTCCTTCGGCTCCACTTTTTTATGACCGCGAGCTTGATTTTCGGTACGCGCACTTTACATTCCTCAGCGAAATCGCGCGCGCGGCCAATTTCGCGACCCGAGCTCTAATTCCAACGTAATTACTCTTTTCTCCTCGAGCGGCTGACCCAAGAGAAACCGATCGAGCGAGCCAACGAAGCAACTCGCGCTGGGAAAATGAGATCGGAAAATATAGGACTCGAGCTTCGCGAGAAATTTTAATTTTAATTTAATTTCACGGCGATCGCGTAACCCCAAGGTCGGAACTTTGCACGACCGACGCGAGCGATTCCGAGAAAATTGATATCGCGGACTTAGAACGCGAGCCATTATTTCAAAATACTTCAAACTCGATTACTTTTCCAGAAGGAATATTCCCTCGTCCCCGAAGAAATATTAAGCTCCGGAGAGTAACGCAACCTACATCGTCCCGAGTTCCATCAAATTAAATTGTAATCGCGCGCTCGAATTTATTACGCCTTTATTTTGCGCTTTATCTACCGACCGCAATATATCATAACAATGCAGCTTAAACGAAAATAAAAAACTCCGACCGCGTGGTTTGAAGCGTGCCCGAACTCCGGGTTTAGATACGGATTTAGATGCGGATTTAGATGCGGATTTAGATGCGAATTTCGAAAGGGGATTTCGTAGGTGGGGACGGAAAGTCCGGGGTATCGAAGAAACGTTTTCCCCGTGGAAATAAAGAGCGAAACGCAAAGGTACGCGATGCAGGTGTCGGGACGAAAAAAAATAACAAAGTTATACGCCCGCATTCCAACGCAAGCCGCGTACGGCACGGCACGGCGTCGCCGCGTCAATTAAATGCGAGGCTTTAATTGAGATATGTCTATTTGTACGGCGAACTCCGGACAGCCTGTGATTACGACGGTGGAGTCGCGCGCCCGACCGTGTAATACGCTTATAATCGTCGGATTTTAATCGCCGGCCTAGGATCCCGAACATTCATCCTCCGAACGAGAGGGAGAGTTGGCTTTCGTCTACGGTGTAATTTGTAATTTCGCGAGCGACGATGCAACGCGGACGCGAGCATTTTTCGTTCGTCCCCGTCGTTTACGGCGCTGCGGACGCGCGAATCCGACCGATCGAACCTCCCTTATTTTTTATTTTATTCTTTAATTTTTTTATCGCGGACGGCCGATCGTCGCTTCGTAATCGAGCCTCGGATGTATTTACCGCGTGATTTATAGCCCGGTCGCTCGATACTCGGCTTTAATGTAAAAGATAATAGTTCGATTTCCGCGTAAAAAGCGTCGGTCCTTGCAATTTCGTTGATCCGCCGATGCAAACGGACCCAGTTAATTATAAATACCTGGAGTAAGCGCGAATAAAAGGGAATAAGCGTAATTTTCAATTTGCGACGATTATTTACGATGCGCGTAGCTTCCGGTGAATTACGACGAATTATTAATTCGTGCATCGGCACGTAACGAAGCCAGTTTGCAAAGATGCGAGAGTAACGCCCCTTTGAATGCAGTTTTTTTTAACGATACTGTTAAAATTCGCGGAATCGGTTCGGTGCGAGAGAAAAAAATAGTTGTTTACAAAACGAAGCATAAATTGGGAGTCGCGAGCTCGGGACGTACACCTTGTCGTACATCTCGAGAAATATGAACCGCAGCTTCGACCACGACTTATGGTATTCTTTCGCGATGCTGGGCCCGACAGAAGCTGAAAATACGAGGGCAATAAAGTAAAACGGGAAAAAAGCTAAATGCATCGGTAGACTTTTAACGCGACCTCCTTCGGAGCAATTTTAACAACTCAAAGTATAAGATTCTTATATAAGTACCAGTTTCTCCGCGCGAGTAATAACACAGCGCACCGGGAATAATGGAACGGCGGGGGGGTGTTCGAGGAGGGGCCAGGGGAGACGCGCACACGCGCAAAAAGCGAGTACGCGCGAGAATTCGTGCGAGGACGACGAAGGCGTCGCCTCCTCGGCCGTCGGCGACGTCGACACACCTCGGTTTCTCGATCTCTCTCTCTCTCTCTCTCTCCCTCTCTCTCCCTATCTCCGCTCGCTCCTCGCGGGACGTCCGCTCGCACTCCGCTCGCTCTCCGCTCGCACTCCGCTCGCACTCCCCTCGCACTCGCACTTTCCGTCGTCCGGAATTGCGCGCTTGAGCGAGCGAGAGGCAAGAAGAGGCGCGTCGAGGGACGGACGATAAATCACGAATTACACGAACTCGTCGCGGCCGAAGACAAATTGGCCCGCGGAGTCATGAGCCACGCACCGCGTAATAATATAATTATAGGACTGCCCGGTCCCTTCTTGCGACGCTTCGGCTGCAGGCTTACACGGATACGCGGACCCCTTGATTTACGGCGAGCACTTTTTACGCGCCGGGTAACCTCGTTACTAGAGGCGCGCTTCCAACTCGGAGCGCTTACTCTTGTCTCTCGGTCCTCTCGGTCATCTAGGGCTGAGGGACTCGGTGCCGCGATCTCCGCCGATACACATCGATGGCACGGGGACGCGGTCGAGGCATTGATCTTGCCGAACGCCGCTCGATAAAGAGAAAGTTCATAATTTTGGCGGTGTTTATACAATGGGAACGAGCTTGCACTCGAAGTCCCGATCCGCGTAGATCGATATCAACGCGGTTCGGATAAATTAAATTTATTCAGCTCCCTGCTGTGGCTTTTCATTATTTATCGACTCGGAAAAGTGAATTGTTGACTTTTGTGAAATTTCGTTACTACTCGATCCGCTTGCCTAAAAATTATTGCGCCTTGATTCTCCGATTATGCCGTAAATTAAACAAATTTCATTGGAATAAAAACAATTCGCGATCGACCGCACGTATGGAAGGAAATGAGGAAACGCTCTTGTTATTTGGACGAAAAGCGTTACCGTTTCTACCGGGAGCGTGAAATTTATCTTCCGATAAAGTTTCCTCTGTTGAATCAGTGATCGAGCTGCATACATTAGTCGTACGTAAAGTTTGCTCGATTAAAATTCTACAATGTTTGCGATAAAACAAAATCTGTAACTCGGTTTAAATTCAGCTCCGTTGAATTATCGTTTTAAGAACGCAAGGCGAGGTTTAGATTTTTCGCAAGCGTCCCGCGTAATGCGTAAATATACGCTTCACCCTTTCCTTTCTATAAATAACCGTATAACCGCATTAAATTTAAAATTCGTGGTTGGGTGACTCTACCGTTAAATCGTTTCAGCGCATGATTATTCGATAATGCTTTCGTATAATAATACACAATTAATTTTTAAATGTTTACTCTTATATAAATAAAAATGTAGATGCATTATCTATTTGCTGTTATTACAGGTCTACTCACGGAGAAGAGAATACAATTTCAGAGGTAATTCGCCAAGCGTGGTATATTTACATAAAGCGATAGCGCAGACAAGTACTCGAGTTGCAAAAGCTAGCGAGCGACATGTTGAATATATGAGATCTCGCCTTTAAATAGTCACTGTATGTAAAACAGATCGTTATACGTGTATGCCAAAGCCGAAAGAAAAAAAGAAAAAATTATTCTTTTTGATCGTAAATCAAAATGAGGTAACAAATATAGAAATAATTATAAGATTCTTAGAAAAGTTCGTCTTTATTTCGAATATTATATATCCTAAACAATAACCATTAGCATAAAAATATCTTTCATCGCTGAATAAAAATTCTATTTTTCATCCAAGCTTATTGTTATTTTATCGATAATTTATTGTCTTTGTGTGCTTTATTTTTACCGATGTATCGAAAGATATTCGAATTAACGGAATACACTCGATTCATAATATAATATATTGAAATTCACAATGCACAAAATAAAATTTCTTAGCTGGCAAGGCAAATATAAATTTATGCTTTAAACGAAGACAAATATTTTATGACAAATTTGATGTAAAAAATTTTTATATTTTAAAATTATTATTATTTTTACGAGTCTTATTTTTTATATTTATTATTTGTGTAAAAAATATACGACCTTTGAACCATATACACAATAGAATTATATTTACCTATAATATTTTTTGAGAAGTTTAGAAAGTATTGCAATTCAGAATTTTATTATTACTCTTTATCATTTTAAATTATGAATTATTACAAAGGCCAATCGCGTCTTGCATTATATTACATAATAATAGTTTTTTAGGTATTTTTTAGTTTTATTTTACGTTGTATGAAAACTTACGGTAAATATTTAAATAAATATCTTGGAAAATAACTTGACCTAGTTTTTCTCATTTTTGTGTATGTTTAAATATTTTCGTCTTGTGAAAGGTTTTGAAAAAGTACAGAATAAAGAAAAAATATATCAAAGAAAAGAGGAAAAGTAAGCGTGAAAAGGAAACATACGAAATTTTAAAAATATATTACGAAATAAACCACAATTATTGACTTTTGTTGGACAAACTTGCAATTTTATTATATTTAAAAAAAGTCTCCGAATGTTATTTACTTTTCGTTATTCGCATTTTATTAAAAAAAGTTTAAAAGTTCTGTAATAATTTTATTTTGAACTCATTTCAAATATTTTATTTAAGCAATAATGTTAAATAATATTATTTTCAACATTTATACCGTTAATAACGTTTAAAAAGTCTTCGTTATAAATTAAAGAAAAAACTTTTTTCTGGCTTTTTTGTACGTAATCTTTTAATAGTCGAATCAGTTGTATATCACAATTACTACATAGTAAATGAATTAGATTTAAAATAAAGTAAAAGTGCTATTAGAAAAAAGGTTTTTAGCATCGAATTGTAATCAGAAAAAATCAATTCTTTATAACAATAATCTAAAAAATGTATTATTTATTTTATCAATGCGTGTAAAAAAAATTGATAGATGCATTTTATTAGAATTTCAAATCAATACGTGTACTTCTATTGTAGTCTTAAACGAAACAATAAAAATATATGGAGAGAAAACAGAAAAGGAAAAAATGGAGAACGAAACGAAACAAAAGAAAGCCTATTACGAAAAAACTCCTCTGCAATTTGAATTCTATTTGTATAACAAACTCTAGTTTCCTTACCAATCGAAGATATTGCGCGAAATCAAATATAAACTGATAACTCGAGTGGACCTTCGGTAATTTCACAGCGGCAAATCCCAAAGAGAACGAACGGGCGCGCGCTCTCACGTACTCCATTTCTCTGTCACTCCCTCTCTCTCTCTCTCTCCTTCAATGTTGTAAAGTACGTGTTTTCTTCTCTTACAAACACCTGCACCCAAGCTCGCCCTTGCTCGTTCTTTTCTCTCTCCCTCTCTCCCTCTCTCTCTGTCTCTCGTAGAGCAGACCTCGCCAATATCTACATATCGTTTTAGTATTCGCTCAAGAGAAAGCCGTGGACAGAGTCGGAGGAGAGTTTGAGTGAGAAGCCAAAAGGATTGCTTTTAAACGTTCGCTGTGGCGCTTAAGCCTGAAATCGATTTCGGGAAGCGCAGTCCGCACAGTAGCCAGAATCCCTCCGTCTCTCTCTATCGCTTCTCCCCTTCGTGCGCGCTGATCGACTCCGACCGATAGCAATTAATCCCGGAATGCGCCCTGTATACGTGAGGCTTTGATCGGAGGGAGGGAGTTTGTCCGACTGGATCCACCAAAAGGGAGACTTTGGTTGAATTTCGCTGAAAATGTTAATTGCTCCCGACTCCGAATTACCCGCTCAATCGATTACTGACTTTTTCTGTCCTATAGTTTTTGTTTTCTTGTTTTTTTTTTGCATCCTTTTTTTTGTCGATGCGCGCTACGCTCGAAAATCGAACGAGGCGATTTTTCTTCGTGGCGTACCGATATTTTCGACTGTGAAATTTTATTGTAAACAACGACTGTAGATAACGAGAGAACCCATAATTTGGATACTCGTTTAAATTGGATTGAATTATATTCAAGTTTCCTTGAAGATACCAATGTACCACTCGCACGCGATACACAATATATTCAAAATATTATGATTTTATTGCGAATAGGCAATAATTTTAACGGTTTTATACGGTCGCTCGAAATCTTGGGAATAGAAAAGAACCGATAAAAGATATTGCACAAAAGGTACTCTTTCGTACTCCAGCGAACATATTATATTAGGTAGAAATACACTCTTAATAAGCCATTCAATTTTAAGATCGACAGCTTCTCGCATAATATTGTGTTGTATATAATATTCCGCTTAAGATTAATAAAAAGATTTTTCTTTATCGACTTATTTATTACTCATAGAAATCGATATCGCAACAATCAAACTTGCGTGATGCTGCAAAGTTGGATGTAAGGAGTAGTCGACGCTTGCCGCTGTAAATCATGTCAATTATGGATTGTTTATGATCCTCGAAGAGATTTTCAGATCGGTTACAGATTGTCGCTTCTTCGATAAAAAATTTTGACTGTTTTCAAAGCTTGAAATCGTAAAGTTATCTTACGACTTCTCTACTTCGGAGTATACTTTGAGAAACTATATAAATTGTAAAATTAAAATCATTTCTACCTTTCACTCATACCGAGATACAATGGTTTTCGAGTTAACGTGTTTTATATTTATAAGCTATTATCGATAATCTGAAAAAAATTTTAAATTATCGAAAGTAGTACTCGTTCGATTTCAAATCAAAATAATTCTATTATTCACATTTCGTATTAAATTTCTTCGTATTGTCTTTAAAGCAAATTAAAAAGATTCGTATTCCAATAAAAAATAATTCACCCGGAAAGGATCGCTTGAATTTCTGTAACTATTTATTACGCTTGTATTGCACCGAGAAATCAGAACTTTCGACTATTCAATCAATTTTCTCATGAATATATACCCTTACTACATTCATCGTTTAATTCTAAATTTTGAAATAAGATAATGACCCATATTTCATCGTACATAATTTTTTAAATAATATTACATTGTAATCACGTAATTTTCAATCAAACGGTAATCAGAGTTTTACGGTACGTATTTTATCCTATCTCTAAGAAAATTGAAATTAATATAAAATAAAGCTGTGTTTCTTTAAAAACTTTTTTACTCTTTCTTCGATTCAACGTGGAATTAAATTTGTAAGAAAGAAGGATTTTAAACTACAATATAATTAAATTTATACGAACAAATTGCAAAATCCATGAAAATCGACTATATTAAGACCAGCTTTACAATAACGTTCATTATTAACCATTCCAACTCCCATTTCCAAGAAAGTTTCATTAAGTCGTTCAAAGAGCGCGGATTTTCATACAATCTTGGCGATTTTCACCGATATTGTACGCCAAGTCTCCTCTCGAGAGAAGAGACGAGTTCGCAGCTAGAAGCACGCGTCGTTAAAAGTAAAGTAAAAAGGACGCAAAAGCGCCGTCGAAGCGTACGAAATAATTTTGCCTGTTTAACGACGCACTCGATCACACCGAAGCGGCTGGCCACGGCGCGAGGAAGAGAAACAAAGACGCCGTCGACAAAGGTTCCATCTTCGCTCTCGTACTCTCGGAGCGAGTGACGCGGTGGCGATTCCCGAAAGGCCTTCGTCGCTGATAATTGGGCGAACAGCCGATCTTCGAAGACGGCCCACGCGGGCCTCCCCGATCGAAGCTTGCGTCCGCGAGCGGCTCCTCGGCAAAGGAACTCCCGGGGGTGAGGGAGAGGAGGAGGAGGGGGAGGAGGTGGAGGCCGCGCGAAAGAAGCGGCCGCCATCGGAGGCCCGAGCCGCCGCAGATGTCCGGACAATAAATCTGGCCTCTCTTCCGAGCGGGTAATTGGGTTCACTCGCTCGCCAGATCAATCCGATACTGTCTGCCGCGTGTCCGTCCGTTTTCTTCGGCCCTCCTCCCCCTACTCCTCCTCCTCCGCACCCCCCGTCGTCCTTAGTCGACGACGCGCGCGCCGACCGAGAGGAGACGGACAGGGCTGCGGATGCGGACGTGGTGACTGTAACTTCGGGAACGTCTCCTCGACGCTCGATACTTCGATTCGCCTCTCTCTCTCTCTCTCTCTCTCCCTCGCTGAGGATCTTAGAGCACTTTTACTCTCTTGCCAGCGATCGCACCAAATAAGGTGAGAATCAGGACTTTGCTCTATCTTTGGCTCTTTTTCGTCTCTTTCCTTTTCCTTTGCGTTCTTATCGTTTTCTCTTTTTTTACGAGGATAGCATTCAACAAGAATAGAGTTTTGATTGAAATACGTTGCGATGCTCGCGACGAAACGATATTGCACGAGCAGTTGATTTTGAGTATTATTTTTATCGGTGTACCCGCATCGATCCACGTACAACCGAGTGATCGCGCGAATGCACACCGAGATAAGACCTGAAATATAAGTAATAATCGAAAAACCGTTCAAAATGATTGAATTAAAAACGTTTGGCTATCCATATTCGAATTAAATCGTAGCTGAATTGGAATCGAGTCCGAATATAAATTTGTCATTTGTAATTTTCGATACGATTTCGAGGATTTTCTTCGTCGTTTAAACGAATATTGGAAATCTATTAAAGTCCGTATTAAATGGAATATAGATCAGCGATAGATCCGAGCGTAAAGAGTTAAAACGAGAAACGTTTCGGGGTATTCTAGTGAAAAAAGCTGTTTAACGGAATAAACGAAAAGCGGGGTTTTATTTTGAAATAGCGCTATAAAAAGAGAGCGAGAAAGAGAGCGAGAAAGAGAGCGAGAAAGAGAGCGAGAAAGAGAGCGAGAAAGAAAGCGAGAGAGAAAAAGAGAGCAAAGAAGGAAACCCTCCGGCACTTGGGCAAACTTACAAGGTGCGTAAGGAAGAAAAGTAGGAGTAAGGGAATCGTGGCAGTCGGGCCTGGGCCTACTTTACGACTCTAGACGTGGCTAGGCCTATTGTATCGCGAACCGAAGAGGCTGCCGCAGCTTGGAAACACACGTCCCGATCTGAATTTTATTTCTCCTCCTCTCCAGATAACTGTCGAGCGGAACGAAGAGCGGCTCGGGCTGTATGTATAAGCAAAAAGGGGCCCCCGAGGAATCACATGCCTATATAAAGGAGTGAGACGCGCGAGCGGGGCCTTGGACGAAAGCCGGCTTGTTATGCGCCGGGCCCTCATTCAAATCGGCCCGAGATCGTGTCGTATGCAAAACGTCGAATTTCCGAAGCCCCCCACCCCTCCCACGCGAGGCTCACGCACGAGGCGGACCTGCCGATCTGTGGGAGTCAGCCCGAGTCCGGCCATAAATCTGAATAATAAATGAGTCCCGACCGCCTCTAAGAAGTCTCCGCCTCAGCGCCGACGACGACGACGACGACGACGACGACGACGACGACGACGACGACGACGACCGGGACGACGACGAAGACGACGACGAAGACGACGACGATATCCCGGTCCCGACGCCAGCACGGACAGGAGGTGGAGGCATAAAAATACCGCTCCACGATACCCGTGATATCTCTCTGCTGGGAGAGCGAACGGCGCTCGTCCGGACGGCTTTCTTCCTTCGGTCACTCGTCGACGCTGCCACGGATTATGGATCCAGGCGGACGTCGTCGCGGCGTCTCGTGCCAAACTTGAATCGAGCGTCTTCGGAGGACGAGGAACGATGACGCGACCGAGGGGAGGAGAAAAATTGACGGGACAATGAGAATTTCGGAGATGGCCCGACGGAGGAAAATGGATCGACCGCTCGACTGCCGAAGAGGCGCCTCTCGATGAGGCTTTATTGACTCGAGCCAGAGGAGAATTTGAGCGCCGTGATGCGGAGATTCCTTAAAATGATAAGGTTGGCATTGTCCTCGGCGGCTTACTCTTTTTTTCCTTCCTCCGATCGACGTCGCGCAACATCCACGGAATCTTCGTGATTTCATTCCGCTCGGCGAATAATTTACGCTGGACATACATTATTGAAATTTCATGCCATTCTTAGAACGCGAATTCCTAAAATTCAATTGTAAAACAGAAGTTTAGTCGTAAAATTTATGTGCAAGCGTATATACTGCCGCTATTCGGAGCTCCTTTTTATTCCAGGGGACGAACTTTCCGCGGTGGCTCCACTCGCGATCCCACGGGAGCAGAAGCCCAACTTCGTAAGACTTTCGACATTCGTCGCTCGCGATCTTGAATCGGTGTGCAACCGTTGGACGCGGGAGAAAATACGTCGATGCGCACCCGAGCGGAGAGCAAACGTGAAAATCCCGGGAAAGCTTATCTTTATCAGGGTGCGACGATCGAACACAGCTCGACGTCCCGTTATTTATCAACCTGCGGATCCTCTCTGCCCCCAACTCGAGCCGTGCAACCTCGAGCGGAGGAGTTACGAGGGGCAGAGGCCCCAGGCTTCGCTCGCGCTCGAAAAAAACGAAAAAATTTAAAAAAGCGTAACGACAGCTTCGTGGACGCGCGCACCTGCCCTTGTTTATCGTGCGCCGTTCGAGGCGTTCGAGACGTTCGAGACGTTCGAGACTTTCAAACTACGGGCGCACGAGTAAATCGATAGTCGAGCGCGTATTTCGTAAGATCGTTTTCGTGTATTTGTTTAATGTGACCCGCCGATTCGAATCGCTGGCTTTTAACTAGCCGCGTAAATTTTTCAATCGTGGACCGCGTTCGATAGCTTCCTTCCATTTTCTTCGTGTACGTTTTTTTTTCTTTTGTTTAAAGCCAACGAATAGTTTAATCTGTAACGCTATCGTTTTTACGTTATTCAAACACCTGCAAACATGATAATACGATCGTATCCTGAAATTATATTTACCAGCTCGTTCATGGAAGTTGATACTTTATAAATATTTATTACGATTAATTTTTCCATTTGAGAATTACGTAAATATAAAATCACGCCGTGTAAATAACGATGTGTACTGAAGATTTAATTTTCTATCTCAGGGTATTATACCGGTTACGATTAAAAATTCAATCCATAGATCTGAAAGTCCATTTCACGGGATTATATTTGACTACACTTTCTTCGAGATCTTATGAAATATGCATGAAATATTTAAAGAATATTTTCACAATGAATTTCCAACGCTTTAATTATGATAAACACGTATGCATTTATTATGGTAATATTTAAGAAATTGAATGAACGGTTTTTTCATTTAATATCATTACTTCGTTATTAGTCGTATTCGATGTATAATTGTGGGTTCGGAAGTACCTTTTGGATCATTTCTGACTGAAATATTAAGACTATATTTATCGCATTGTCTCAATGTCTATAATTTTACAAAAGTAAAATTAAAGGATGACAAAATACGTGCAATGGACTGATTTACATAATTCGAAAGAAGCAATGTATAATTAATAACTCGTGTACAAGATTAGATTATTCTGTTATAATTGTCAACTAATTTATTCCTCAAAAATGTACTCCTCATAATTTATCACATCTATACATCTTAATGAAATCTTGCGAAGACGTTTAAAATGTTTCTCGTCGCTCGATATAAGTATTTCTCGACAGACGGATGCATATTTTTATTTTGATTTTTCTTTTAATTGAAATTGATTTATATACGCGTTACTAAATGATAACGATATAATTTTAAATAACGAACTTAAATTTACTCATTGTATATTATATATGCATGACTCGGCTTATTTATGGATCGATTAATTTATCATTGGCGATTCAAAGTTTAAGAATTACAGTTTTGCATCAGAAAAAGGAACTACATCGGTGAATATTCTAAGAACAATTGTGAGACCAATTACGGAGTCACGGAAGCACCGAACATATATCTTAGGAAATAAACTAGCGTTCAGCATAATACAAAGCATATAAAATTGCCGACCAAACAAACAATAAAATTCATATCAATAACTTCCTCTACCCTTTCATATAAGTTACCAATATTCTCAATATGAAAACAGTGCCTCATTCATCTTTCGCAACGCGACGTACCAACGGCAAAGAATGAAAATTCCGCGGCACCTGCTACGAAGAGACCGCCGATGATTCATGACTCCGCAAGTGCATAATAAACATACAGACTGCTCTCGCTCTTTCTATCTGCGTCTTTCTGTTCCATCTTCCTTTCTTTCTCTCTCCTTCTTTTAATCTATCTATCACTGTCTTTCTCCCTTCCCCCCTCTCGCGCTGCTCTTCTTTCGTGGCACGCTATGCATCTTCTCGATGGCACTTTTGGAGGAAAGCACGTGCACGAGGTTCTTGAATTCTCTATGTTGTTGCCCTTTCTACACCGGCGGTCGATCCCAAAGTCATTTTAGATAGCGAAGCTTACGGCATATTCCTACTCGACTGTTTCAAACAAGAGAGTTAATCAAAATTTTATCAAATATCGCATAAACGTTCTCTTTCAGACAACGTGAAAATTAATGTACAAGGAAGAGTTTATAAGACGTTCGATAACGAGGTGGAATTATTTTAGGACGTTACAACGTTCCAATTTTAGGCACTTCTTTTGATTCCGTTCAGTTTGTTTCATTAATCTTGCTTCTTGCGAATTAGCGATCTCTTCTTTATGAGATAATAACTAAAATTTCTTTGCCCGAGGTTATTGTTTTGAATACCTAATGATAATTTAATCAAATTTATAAATAATATCAAGTTCGTTACGTAATTTGATTAATCGTTAATAATAACAGTTTCGAGCACTATCGATTAGAGAAAGACAACGAGTAGGGTTGAAACGATGGTAAAATATAAATTACCAAACTGAACATATTAATTTTTCAAATCTTTCAAAGGTAAAAGTATTTACTTTGCGCGAAAAAAAAAAGTAACGAAGATAAATAGTCGAGTGTAACGAACGCTACAGGTATAATTAAAATCTTAAAAGGGTGAATTTTAAAATAAGAATTAATCGAATAAACATAGTTGAAAAGACCAACCGTTAAAGTATTTTTTGTTACGCATTTAATTTTAATATTTGTCTAAGAAAAATACTTTACGACTTATCGCATTTCCTTAATTAAGCTCTGTAAAGTTTTATTTGATTCCGCAGTTTACATTTGAAAATCTTTACTTGTGCAGCCACCGTTTGCCTCTGAAGTCAAACGTAAATGTATTTGATGAAAACGTAGGTGGATAAACTAAATTAAAAGCGGTAAATAAATTAAAAATAAGAATTTGAAGAGAAATAGTGGAAACCGAGCAAACGATAAGAAGACTCGATTATAAACGTTGGTTTACGAAATTCTACGTACACTCTGTTCACGGTCCAGACACACCAAGTAATTAAGCAGGTACTGTAATTAACTCGAATCGTGCGGTCGACGCCACTCTTTCCTTTTCATTCATTCAACACATTTTCAAGAGAAACACGAAACAAAGTACGTCAAAAGCGAAGTTCACCGAGTCTCCGACTCAAGCGTCGTAAGCCTCGCGTTGTAAATCCCGACGACGTGAAAAGGGCAACCGCGTCGATATCAGTGGCTAGCTCGCGACATCAAAGGAAAGCCGAGACGCGAGGTGCAAGGTATATAAATATGATGAGACCGTACGATATGCCCGAGGGTTTGGGTCCTCTCACTCAGGTGCGTAACTCACGTCAGCGCCATTGGGCCCTGATTAGATCTTCCCTCTTTTTCCTCGCTCTCACGCGGGCTTTTCTAGCGACGGCTTTTTTCCCGCGAGCATTCGAGGCACCGTGGAAGAGAATTAAAGAACGACGTTAGAACCCGATAAAATTATGGTCTTCTTGGTCAACGGCGGAACTAATTTTTGAGTGCTCGAGAGGCTGAATAGTCTGCGATCGGGAGTCGGACGTACCAAAATGTATAACCGAAGCTATGAAATTAATACTCGAGCCAAGTTGTCGGTTATTGCATTTTATAAGCCATTTTTCAAGAGCAATCATTTCTCGAATCGATTTTATAAGCGAATAAGGAAACGGTGAGTATTTTTTGCGAGGAGCTATTCAATGATTTGTAAATTATACATTTCGAAATTCGTGAAACGATTGTAAAGCGTACGAAAAGCTTTTCAAATCAAGGATTAAATCATTGTGTATTAAAACGACGACAAAAATAGTAAATCCGCATCAAATCTACTGCAGTAAAAAACTTGTAATACGTGTTTTTGAATAATTCCAATCCAAATTGTCTTTCGTCTGCACTTCGTTCTCACGGATTTCTGGTTTTGGTATAAGTCGTATTTCATGTTACGTATGCGACGATCGTACCATCCACAGAGATTCACAAATGCCTAAGCGGATACGAAGCGCCGAGAGAATTTCATTACGAGTTCGTCTTTGTGCGAGTATATATAATACAAAGTGAAATGACATTCCGTCACGTGTAAAAAAAACTATTGTTTATCGTACGTATAGACGGAAATGGGAAGCCGATGATAAATTCATTATAAATCTTGTACTATGACTAAGAATTTGTTTCACGCGAAATTCGAATGTAACGAGCTTCTGTATTTCTTTCCACCTTAACGTTGATTATTCGTTGAATTCTTAAAGTATTACATTCGTTTATTTCGCAAATTAACTCAAATTATTTAAATTTATGTTTTAAATATTTGTTATTAGAATATAATCCCTAAATAATTTACGTTTCAAATCCGCTCGTATACAAAGAAAAAATAATTTTTTTTATCTCGTACGTTAAAGAAAATTTCGATAAAACTAATAAACTAAATTATATTTATAACATTTTAACATTTCCTAGATTCATGAATTTCAGACACAATTATTATTATAACTACTTCTTTTTGTATAAATAAGCTTTTTCCTTGAAAAGATCTTTTAACCGTTAATTAATAAAACCTCTATTTAATTAAGGAAATTATACGTATATTTAATGTACGTAATTTAATTTTCTTGTAATATATTAATTTTATAAAACTGAAAAATTCCATAAATTCGACATCAAAGTGTTATATCTTTCACGTTACACATAAAATTTACACTTCATTTATAAAAATTCGCGACAGGAGCGAACGGCTAATTAGTGCTTACCGAAAAAAGTTGATCAATGGATCGAAAAATTAATTTCTAAGTACTTCAAAGAGCGCTCGGTGACTCGATAACGAGAGTTAAAAACCGAGTGCTTTTCTCTGCGACGAAATTTAGCTCAAAAAAAAAGAATAAAAAAATGTATAAGGCAAGCGCCGATCCGTGGAATCATTCGTGGACCCGCGACACACGCAAGAAGAACTCTTCGCTTTTTACTACGAGGGAATATCATCTACGTATATCCTTCTCTCCCTCTCCCTCTCCCTCTCTCTCCCTCCCGCTCGTTCGCTCGCTCGAGTAAAATCATTAGCCGAGCTCGGCTCTCGCGACTAATTCAAATTGCAATACCGGCGAGAATCGCGGACTCGGTCCTCATCAAAATACCGCCGGACGCGCGAATTCCGCCCGACAAAAAGGCCTCGAATTAACTTTTACAACGCGCGGGCAAGAAAAAGACTCGCTTGGGGTCGACGTCGTGTGAAACTGCACCGAGGGCCGACGAATCGTCTTTCCACGGGAAACTTGATCGTTCGGCGCTTTAATCGTCGCGCGTCGGTTTTTTCACGAGGCTGGATAAAATTGAAAAATCTGCGCGTCGAAACGATCGGCGGTTGTGGCTTCCGTGGAAAAAACGACTGCCGGTACGACAAAATGGCACTGCTTTTTCATGCGAGCGAGACGCGCACTCGACGTAATCGTCGGATGGCTCTTCGGTTATATTCGAGAGGTCGAAAAGGTATTTTCTCGGTCGAGTGTCGCGCTAATATTTTAGAAATCCGAATTCTTACGATTAAAAAGTTTTATCCGTCGAACACAGTCGACGATTCATACCAAAATTAAAAACCACTCCGACGATATTTCGCTAAAAAACCATTTGAAATCCTCTCTAGTGACGCAAAATCTGATAAAAGATCGTAGACCGTACGTTTGCCAAGGATGAAATTACATATGCGTACGAAAAGAAAAAATATTAAAAATATAAAACACGCATGGTAATATAAGAAACATAATTATTAAAGAAGTAACGAGTCGCGATCGATTAGATTTTCAATATTATAAATTGCGGTTAATTTGTTTTACCTTTGAAAAACTCATCCATCCACGCAAACATAAATTTGTGCACGTGTTATTACATTCGATAACAGATCAACTTTAACGCGTCCGAAAATTCGGATAAGTTTTTCTTGATGATATATTCGTTGTTGCCCGTTAAAAAATAAATAAGAAATATATCGAAACAATTTTAAACGCACTCAATCGTATAAAATTGTAATCGCCGGACAAATTTACTCCATTTCGTTTATTTATCCAATAATTACGATTGAATTACATCTGTGCAAACGGATACTTTCGTTATCGATAGATAACAACCGAAGTACAATGAAGCATAGATGCGCGTACGCTACGTGGAAAATAGTTAAAATTAGCGAGATAAGTACGAAATAATCGTTGATTAATAAAATTTAACGATGGATCGGAACGAGATGGCGACGTAAATAATTTTTCAAGACTATTAAAATGCGGATGGAGAAACGCACGATAAGCGCGCTAATTCGATTCAAATAATTTCGCCCAGCGTTTAAAACTCGATAATAAATCCGCTTACAATATTAAATCCGTTCGTTCGATTGTTTCGTAATACGGACGCGTACAAACCTTCCAACGGACGGACATAGACAAATTTCAGTGGCGATAAAATAATTACGTAACAGATTTCGAGCAAGAAAATTATCGACGTGACGTAAGAATAATGAAGATCCGAGGCATCGATAACCAAACCGAACGAATCGTATAGAACTCGTATTTATTAGAAAAAGTCTGGATCTCGGTCACTCGAACCGAGAAAAATCCAAGAGAATCTCCATCTCCTCGACTCCGAGACTCGAACCCTCGATCATCCCAGACTCGAACCCGCCCGATCGGTCCAAGCATCTCCCGCAAGGGGTCAGCACCTTCCCGGGCGCCACGACGCTTCCTCTCCCCACCCGACGGCGTCAAAGTCGCGCGCGGCACGCTCTCACCGGCTCAGGGTGGGGGAATCGAGCGACGCCTCCCACGCGTCGTCCTCGAGCCGATCGCGCGCCCCGGCGCCGCGCATGCGCCTCTCGAGTCCCGCGTGCGCCGACTATAAAGCCGTACGCGCTTTTTTCTTCCTCGTCCAGCTCCGAGTCCACCACGAGTCCACCACGAGTCCACCACGAGTCGACGACGAGTCCGCGACGATTCCACGAGTCCACCTCCTCGTTTCCTCCTCCTCCGCGTCCTCCTCCGCGTCCTCCTCCGCGTCCTTACCCTCGCACCCGCACGGATACAGATACGGATCACCGCGGACGTCTTTTTTACCTTCTGTTTTGTTTTCCTCTTTTCGTCGCTTTTGTGCTTTTTCCCGTGTAACGGGCGACTTATTTCGAGACTCATCTCACGCTTTTTTCTCTCCTGCCTTTTTTTCCTTTTCGCTTTGCTTTTCAGCTTCGATTTTTACGAGCCTGCGTTGATTTCGAAAGATCTCGAGTCTCGTTTCCGTTCGCTGCCTCTCGTTCGCGTTGAATTTGGACGTATCGCGATTCCGTTGCACTTTTATTATTCACCCTCCGGGAAACGATCGGTTTTCCTTTTTCGTTTTTTCTTTCGACTCGAATCGTTCCGGTACTTTTGTTTCCCTTCGTACGCGATAAAAGACCGATAAAACCGTGTATTCGGATACATCGCGTCGATCGCGTTACGCGACCTTGAGGGTCGAAAAATTTTTATCCGAACGCGTCGAAAGACGATTCCTTTCGAACGAAACTATTCTCGAGGCAGCGAAATTCATCCAGAAATTCGATACGATGCTCGATCGTCGAGGATATTTATAAAGCGACGAAGGGATCTTTTACAAAATTATAGTTGTAAAATTTGTATATGCTTTAAAATGATCGTTACCCAATTACAGAAAATCTTTATTTTAGCGCAAAATGCAATTCCGACCGACGTAAAGTTTGATTTATACGCGGAATAAATTAAAACTTCGAGTCGATGGTACCTAAATAATGGCGAATGGATGAAAACAATCGGTCCTAATATCGAAAGAACTACGTATTTAAAGTAATGGGAAAAATGCTTATTTTTTAAAATCAATATTTTACAAGTTATTCAGCGCACGCGAGCGATAATTTTATTTTCAATAAGCGCTCCTTTATACGTATAATAATATATGCAAAAACGAGTATTAAAATAGTCATTAAAACTATATTTCTTGGAAAGCCTACGAAAGACATCCGGCAATTTCGCGGCGCCGAGTGCCATCCTTTAAATCGGGCAGCATAAAGGACGCCTTATAATACGGGGCTTTCGTGGAAACAAGAGCAAAAAAGAGCGAAAATGAGCAAAAAATTATCCGAACCAACAGCCAGTTTCCTACACGTGGCGAGTCCCGTATCAAAATACTCGCTCTTGTGCGGTCATTCTTTCGGGGCGGTATCCGCGATACGCAGACGGGTAACCGAGAGAGAAAAAACAAAAAATCTCGAGGCTAGATTACGGTATTAGCTTAACAAGCCGACGAGACACGACTCTCCCGAACTTAAGAGCGGGCGCAGACACGTGCGGCCGAGGGACGGGGAAAAACCGTGGCGAGCTTCTAATTGCCCGGGAATTACGAAAAATAGCCGCCTTTGCTCGTAGCTTCGCCCCGGTAACATTAAGTACGAGTACGTAAAATTAAGCTAACGAGAAACTCGCGGTCCCGGATTATACGAATAGGAGGGTGGAAAGTCTCGGTTGTCGGTAGCTAGATTTCGATTCGGAGCCGCAGAGTGCGATCGGGACTGTGACGATAGCGTCCCGAAAACTCTGATTTCCCACGCTGTCGACGGGGAAGCGCCTTTACCTCCTCCGCGGATAATAAAAACCCCGTTATCCGTCCTTTAACGGCTGTAAAGATCCCGACGGCAGGATGCGAGCGAGCGAAGGGACTCGCGACAGGTGCGTTTAGGGTCTCCAAATTTTAGGCGACGGATCGTAACGGGATTCGTTGCATAAGAAGATACGCGCGAGGCAACAAAGTGTAGCGGAGTGAAAGGATCGAGAGAGAAAGAGAGAGAGAGAGAGGGAGAGAGAAAGAGAGCGAACCCGGCATCGAGGAAGCGCAAAAAATTTCTTTTACATCCCACTCGACAGCCCAGTCCCACGCTATCGTGCACCTGCGCGAATCTTGGAAATCGCGTCGATGAAAAAGTTGGACCGCGTGGGCGTGAATCCCGACACAGGACGCGATCATCTCGTGTTTTTGTTTTCCGTTCCGACTCGTCTCGAACGCAGCGACGGGATTTTTCGAACGAACTCGACCAACGGAGCCTCGCCATATGGCGCCTGGATGTTTTTCGTAGAGCTGCATCCAAGGACCGCGATGACGCCAAAGTACAAAGGTACACGTCGGCGCTCGTCGCTCGGATGCAAACGGTCGAAAGAACGATATGTAGGTCACGGGAATACCGTCTGTCGAGTTTACGGTTTTAGGTCACGGCAAAGGGTTTCGAACCTTTCGGGATTCGGACGTAAAATCGCTTAATTGTACCGAGAAAGGGACGAGGCTTTGTCCGGATTCCTCGTGATTTTACCGAATCGAGATACACCTGTTTACATTTCTCGTGTACTCATTGTACTCCTCCTTTTTAGGGAGGTGTACTTTGCCGATTTCATTGTAGTGCCCGAGACGAAAGGGGTCAGCGGTTGTATTAAAAGCGTGTATTTGATAAAAGAAAAATACACCTGTGTCACTATCACGGTTATATTTTGAAAACGTGAGATTTTACCGCAAAGGTTTTCGAAATTATTATCCACCCGCTAACGGTACGATGCCCTCGAAAAGCAAATTCGTTTCAAAACAAATATGAAAAGGCAAATACACATCGAAAGCGTATTTGCCGTATTTTATTTAAAAAATAAACATTAATTAATCAACTTTAGCATACATGATAGAATATTAAAATTGCGTAGACTTCCGTTTATTTAACGACAATGGAAAAATTATTGTTTGCGAATAATAACCAAAAAATGCTTTTAAATTCATAGCTGATCAATATATTACATCAGAATTATTCGTTTATTATTTAAAAAAAATAATATTTACATTTTAAAAGAATTTATTCTATATTTGAAGTTAATCTCGGTTTTGCAATTTTGTTCGGTACGATCAAGGGATATCGGGAATTTTTTTTCGTGGTATCGATATCGACAAATAAAATATATTTATACGCATTGGAAAACCAGCGTTCGCTAACTTTTTTAAAAGTTATCGTACGTAGAAATTAGAATCTTCGTATTTACAGGTACGTAGTCATCGTTATCAAAAAAATATATCGTTCAAAATCAAACGTAAAAAATGTCTTAAAAATGTCGTTAAAAATGATAGTATAATTGACAAATATCTTCGGTTAAAAGAAAAAGTTAAAACGCGCGTCGTAAGTGTACTTAAAAATGTTGGATGAAGGAAAAAAAACTCGAGATTTTCGTCCCGATGTCGATACCGTTTCGGTAATGGTTCCCAACCATGGATAACCATAAATGTATAATTTCCATCTGCTATGATCAAGCTATTCCTTGGGTAATAAAAAAAAGACTACCAACAACCAACTTACGTAAGATTAGGTAGATAATATTAGGGTAGTCATATTTCAAAGGCACTGGTCGAGGGTACGAATAAAAACGGTTATGTGTCGCGAGCGCTCCTAGCGGTGAGGAAGGGAAACTTGGACTTGCCTCTCTTATCGAACGTCGATTCGCAGAAAACTATTGGTTATTCCTTGCGTAGGTAAAATCAATTTCTCTAATTTGATACCCGAGAGGAGAGAAGGTTCGGGATACATCGTCGAACCTTCGTCGAGATCGATCTCCGAGTTGCGTCTGCAGCCCACTGTTAAAATAAAGCAAGGCGAAAGAGAAACGCGCCGGAAGTATCCCTGACAAAATTGCGAATAGTATCCTATCGAACGAAAAATCAATTACGCAGTGAAAAAAGAGAGCGCGAGCACAATGGAGGACGTATAAGGAACGAAGCGAAAGTCCCGCTTAAAAATTACCCGTGCGTTCCAGATCGTGTCTATACGTATCGTGTATATATGTACATATGCGTACACACGTCTATATACACCCGTACAAGCGCAAGCCTATAGAATCCCGATCCCACTTGTGTAAAGAGGGGAAGTCTCTTGCTCTCTCGTGAGATCACCAGCTCGTAATTGACCGGAAACGGGCTTCGTAATTAAGGACAGTGCCATCACTTGGCACCTGTTCCCTCTTCTCTTTCGGCCTCGCCATATTTCTTTCGCACGCACACGTTCCCGTCTCAATCTTTTTTTTTTGCCTCTTTCTCTGTCAACTTCCTTGACCCTCGCTTTAAAAAAAACCTGCAAGTTGACCTAAAAAGCCTCGATGCCCCAGAGTTCTTTATTCCACGTTTCCGAATAAAATATTTAAATGCACGGACGCATTCTCGACATGCATGAAATTCTCGACCGAACTTATCACTGATAAAACTCGATGGCGGCGCGAATCTCCGAGAGTCTGTGATCCGACCGCGCGAACCGCCGTAAAGCCTCAGGATTATGCAGTCGTCTTTTATCCCGTGAAAAAAAAAGAAAATGCACGCGCGTCTTCCTCTCTAGGTCAACGTACGGATTTTTTATTTTCGGCTTTTTTGTTAGGATCGACTTGCAAAAGCCGAAAACGACGACGAGACGGGAAGACATTGTGCCCGGTTTTCACGCATCCCCGCGTCTCGCTCGAGGCCGCGACGAGGACGTGCTTCTTGCCTTCGATCGTGACTTTCGACAGGAAACGCATTCCATTACGGGTAAGCGGATACCCTGAGAAAAATGCGCGATGAAAGCTCGGGAGCGAAGAGTTTGATGGAAACCGTACAATTTCCAGTCGGAATTGCTTTTCTTAATTTAAAGCCTCGTGGGTTTGCGCGTCGGGACTCCCTTGTCGGATTTTCGGCGATATTCACCCGAGAATTTTCGATGGTTGTAATTAAAAGCGACAACCCATTATCGATAATATGAAAAATAAGAATAATGGATTACTCGTAAGGTGGAAAGGCTCTTCGTACTCGGTGACAAATTACGTTATGCAAATTAAAAAGGCTGTAACGGATTACCAAGAAGATATAATGATTTTTTAACAGTGTTTAATTCTGAAAAAATGTATCGTAACTCACATTTTTTTCGCGCGCGTTCATGTATTGCTTTCAAAAATTGCGAATCTGCTATTTTCGCGTTCGAGGGCAAAATATGAAGAAATTTCGAAAAAACCGCGATAAATTCGTCACCGCTTTACGAAAATTTCCGACGACGCGGATTTTTCGATTTAAAGGAAAAGTTGCTTTTAAATTTTGAAAATGATCGTTCGTTGATCCGATGGTTATATTTTAATAAAGTTTATAATAAATTGAAAATGATAAATATTGCGCAACGATGTTGATATACGACGAATCCAGAACTTTCGAATTAGTCGATTCGTCTCGTCGAAACTCGCGCTAAGCATTTACTTTTGATTTCCTTATTTAGTTAAAAAGGTCTCGCTAGTCGGTAAGTGGCTCGTATATTCTCAAGTTTAGACGTCTACTCCGAGCGATCGAGTTTATTTGGAACTGGTAAGGTACCGTAAATCCTGAGCGTAGTAGGAACGTAATTTGGAAACAAAATTATTGTTTTTTATTTTTATTCGACGAGATACGAACGCTCAAATATTTCCATAGCGATAATTTTTATTCCTATACGTATTTGAAAAAAATGAAAAACTAACGCAAGAAAAAGTTAATTCCATTATTATCCAAAACGTATCGGTTAATTTAATCCTTGACTTCGCGTACGTTCTCATCGCTTTAAACGTAAAATTATCGCACGGACACATTTTCTTTGTTATTTTTCGCTTAAAATTAGATTACGCGTTTCGAATTAGGGAATTTTCGTAATATAAAATTTAATCTTTGAATCTCCGTGTTACCGATAAATTAACAGGGAAATAATGTTGTCCAGCTTTGGAGTCTCGAACGATAACTCGACGTATCTCTTAGCCAGAATTACAATTACGAATACAAAATCGCCGATTGGAACCGTGAAAAAAGTAATCGCGTTATCGCAAGCTCGGCATTAACTAACGTTTTTCCGCAAAATATTTACGTTGCACGATAAACTTTTCCACACTTTCTAGACCTAATATTTTTCGCGTAATAATAATATTTAATAGTTCGCATAAAATTTCTTTATCATATTTTTTCGGATATTCAAGGTTCGTTATTCCAGGTTAATTTATTCGATTCGATGCGAAATTTCCCAAACCCGCGTTCTCATGATCCGGTTCGTAAATAACGCAACGGTTAGTCTCGTAATTAAAATTAAACAAAGAATACTCTCCGATCAATTAAGTTGGAGAAACGAAAAACTCGGGGAATAATAAAAAAAAAAGGTTGGCGACTTCTCCGACGCTCGCACCCACTTCCATCGGCGAAGTTCCCTTTAAATTAGAATTCGGATGCGCGTGCCGTCGAGCGAGATCCGCGTTTCCGAACGGACACCTAGCCGGAAAGTAATTGAATTCGCAGGAAATTTCCGCAGGTACGCTCTTGGGCCCCGCGCGCTTGGCTGATGCCCCACCGGACGCCATCGGCTGGCAAGTATTGACCGGGCCGTACGCCATGCGGCCCGCAGTGCACTCGATCGGGCGCCTTCTTTTTGCCGGACAAAACTTAAGCCGCCTGCGGCCACGCTTCGCCAGGTGCTGAAGCATCCATGGGAATTATGTTGATGAATCATCGCGATTCTCACGGTGGTCCAAGCGCACGACGCGCCAACTGTTCACGTTGATAAAACCGACCGGCAGATAGTCGGCCTTCTTTTTCTTGCGTTTCGTCTTCTTTTTATCAACTATTTGTCTTCTCTCCGTATCCGTGGAGCGAGATACTTTGTATTCGGATTAACCGCTGGTGCAAAGACTCGTCTCTTCCTCTCTCTCTGTTTGTACTCGTAAGGGTCTGGATCGTTCGAGAAAAGTCAAGCGAGCTGTAAATTGTCAATAGCGGTAAGCGAAAGAGAGAGAGAGAGAGAGAGAGAGAAGATCATTAAGGGAGAAGCGAGAAGCGTTTTTAGCATGCGACCGTAAGTTTGCGTAAGCTTTTAGAAGCGTATCGCCTCGATACTCGAGTACGAGCGAATCACGTTTCGCGTCGATGGATGCGTCGAGAGCGATCTCTCGGAGAGAAATTTCGTTAATCGAATTCGAGCGATAAGCGCTTCTCACCCGAGCATCGAGGAATCCGAAAAGCCGCTCAAGCTCCGTAAAAAGAGGTACGAAGAGGTGGGAAGAGGTGGGAAGAGGTGCGAGCGTTCCCACATCGATAACGCGGTAATCGTTCGCATATGTCGCGTTTCTCGCGCGTGAGGCCCACCTGGGCCCGTCCGTACCCGAGGCCCCGCTTCTCACGGCGTGCGACCCTTCGACGTCAACGAGGACGCACGATTTTCGTTTTCATTATCGTTTGACAAACGCGTCGTGGCGTCGTCCTCCTTTTTTCCCTCCTGGTTCGCTCTCGAGTGACTCCCTCCTACTCGTTCTCTCTCTCTCTCTCTCTCTCTCTCTCTCTCTCTCTCTCTCTCGCTCTTCCGCCTCCACCGACGGCCACGCCGCGAGGTAGACGAGGGAGATAAGAACAAACGCCGACTCGTTTAAGGGCCGTGATCGGAATTAACAATGTTTTTACTCTCTTTACACATGTCGTGCATTCGCATTGACTGCATATTAAGGAAATTAAACACTTTTTTGCACCTCGTGATTATACTATTTCGCACCGCTTCGAGCCGTTGGAAATTATATAAAACATTGTTACTTATAATAATAATAGCTTGTCGCGCGTGCACGACTTCGCAAATGGTATTTACTCAAACATTTTTACGTCACGCTTACCCATAAACTAGTCGAATAAATCATTTTTCCGAATCGTTGATTAGCCGCTTGTAAGGACTCGATCGTCCGTGCCTCGATCGAAGCCTCGCTCTCATTTTCGAAAACGTGTTAAATTTTTACGATCGAACTTTTTAATCGGTCGCCACAGATTCGAACGATTTTTTAAATCGAATACCGGCGAATTCCTTCCGATTGGTCGACGATATCGATTACGCGAAGATGCGTACAAAGTGTTTCGTTCCTTTCAAGAAGAAGAACGAGGCGTGCTCGTAAATTATTTGAGCGCGATCCCGTATCTCGGTGCGGTCAGCACCGAATTTATAACAAACCGTTTGGACCAGCAGCTGTCATACATCGTAAGGACCCCTGAAATATCGATCAGTCTCCTTTGTAGATACGCGCAAGGGGTCGCAGCTCCGTAAATTCTTCTCCGGAGAAGGATCGATAGGCGCAGTCCGAGCGCCAGGAGTCCGAGGCCCGACGAGTACGGGAAAGGAAATCATGGTCCCGGGCATCTGGAAGATTGCACCCTCGCAGGGTGGCGTACGCACACGCGACAAGCGGGCCCGTCGGGAAAAAAAGAGGGCGCGAGGCCCGCGTGTGGTCTTGTCCGCTGGTGACGTCAGGGGTCGAGGGGTGCCCTCATAGGGGTGCGAATTCCGACGCGCGTGCACGCGGGGAATATCACCGTCGGATCGCGCACCTCCGTCGAGAGGAGAACGACGGAGGGAGAGCGAGAGAGAGAAAGCGTGCGAGTCATGCACGCAAAGGTGTACACCGCAACCGTGCGAGAGGACGAGGAAGCGGCGCGGGGAAGGGGCAGACGGTACACGTGGGAACCCGGCACGTGGGACTCGCGCGTACGTATAATGTGATCACGAATGGCCTTGACACCTGGACGCGCGGCTGCTGCTGCCATTGCCGCTGGGACGTGTGTGTGAACGTGCGCTTGGCTTTGTTTTTTTGCTGCTCCTTCTTTTTGTTCGTCTTCTTCTTATTCCTCTTTCTCTCTCTCTCGCTCTGTCGCTCTCTCACTTTCTTCTATACAGGAATCCATCGAAATTCAAAGAGCGTTATGGCTTTACTTTGCAAAGGAATGCTCGTATGCGGGTTTTGCGACTCACGTGCCGAGAGCAAACGCCCGTGTGTAGAACCACTCATCTCTGAAATCTGGCACGAGATGCATACTAATTTTTGCTATTCATGCGAGTACCGGACGAGCGCCGGGCCTTCGGGACGTAGTCCTGTATGAATTTGCGCCGAGGTACGGCGACTTTTCGACGCTGCCTCGAGAATTTTCCGCGACCGATACCACGTGAGTCTAAAATTTTTCTGTGTCGTAAACGATTCAATTTTCGTTGTAAGATTTATTTCCTAGCTTTGTCCGTTATACTTTCAACGTTAACTCGAATCGATATAGTTCGTAAATCAAACGCAATCGATTTGTTTTAAAATCGCTTTCTCGAAGAGGTAAAATACAATGGAAACCTTAACGATATCGTTAAAGTTAGTAAACGTAATATAGAATATATAATGCAATGTTTATCTTAAGTACTCGATCGAATTCAACTGTATTTAATTCAATATAAAATTAACGGACGTTCGATATGACTTTATTATGTAATAAATAGCGATAATCACGATCGTAGAAATATTTAAGTAATCTATCGACGATGCGTATTCGGAAAATATACGTTACGAAATATCGTTCGTACCGATCGACGCGTACCAAGATCGATATTTTACGAACTCAGCTCCGCCGGATCGATCGCGAGATACGGACCGAAATTATTATCGATGATGAATTTTTGTATTCCAAGTTATTTAATTTTTCATAAGAACTAACATTATTAGGTTAAATAACAGAACGAAAAAATTAAAGTATAAAGTTTTTGATCGGTACGCTTTGCGATCGTTGCACGTCCGGAATATATTTTTGTAAGATTCTCAAACTTGCCCGTCTCGGACAGAAATTGAAATTTTTTTTTAACTCGAGTAACGATAAAAAATGTACGTTCATCGGGAGTCGTACGATGAACTCGAAACGAACTTAATCGCTACGAACGTAACAAGCCTTACATTTTTCATTCGACTTTTTCTATAAAAAAAAAAAGAAACGTAATATTAAAATAAAGAGCAGAGAAATATTAGACAACGAGTTTAAACTCGAAATAAAAACACCGGCTATCAACTCAGATACGCGTACTCTTACCGCCGCTCCTCGAGTCTACGACTACCTCAACCGTTTAAACCCTGACAACGCGCATAAATCTACGCACGGAAATAAAGACTCGCGCACCGCGTATCCCGTTTGGATCACGCAGCCAAAAAAGTCAACATCTCCGTAGGAAGCATTAATTACGGTCTCCTAATAAATCAAAGTCCCGCGTCAAAAGAACGCAAGCGGAAGGCATCCCGCATAATATCTCAATCAAGGAACGATAAAACGGAAGCCGGCCCAGCGAAATCACAGAGGACGCGACTCGCGACACCGACTCCGCGATCCAGAAGACAAAAGTCGCGCGTCGGAAAAATATGGCGATCGTTAAGCCTCGGCTTTGTTCGAACAGTACAGTGCAGAAATCTGAACGCGAGCGGCGCGCGTCCGCCTCGCGTAATGAATACCGAAGGAGGCCCCGCTCCGATGATCGAGCGCGGGGCCCGTGACACTGGGACTCTCCCGCGGCAGCTGCACCCGAGACAACGAGAAAATCGGTCCGACTCGCTCCCACCGTTGTTGTTTGTGCTCTCTGTGAGAGAGTCCACGGGCAGGTGACGTTGGTCGCGTGCCGAGACTCTCTCCTCTTCCTCCGGCCTTTTTTTCTTACCCACGGCTAAAGGAAAACATCTTGCGCAAAGCCATTGTCCGAGTCGCTCTTTCTCACGGGGCCTGTTGGGTCTCGGTCCGCTGTCCCGCCGCCACCGCCGCCACCGCCGCCACCGCCGCCACCGCCACCGCCATCCCTTTAACACCGCGCCCAGGGTATGACTCTGGAGAAACTACCACCGCCTTCGACGACTGCCAGCGAGGAGCCCCTCGAGACTGCCCGAGCGAAAGAAAATTACAACGGGCTCGCTTTACCCGAACAAAAAACCATTTACCTTTTTTAAAGTTGCATTATCTCGCTTGGTCTTCATCTCGCTGGTACATCATCGCCGAGTACCCAAAGGACGGGGGGCGCCTTCGAGACCCGAGTTTTGACAGCTCGTTGAAACGTAATCCCGGGAGCGTCCGTCCCTCGATATCTCCGTTTACCCGTATCTCGCTATCCATCCAACCTTTTCCCTCTGGTATTCGAACGATATTACGCAAACGTTCCGAGAGTGATTACGCAAATACTTGTATGCGTTTAGGCGAGCGTAGACGGTTCGACAAAAAAAACTGTAAACCGAATATCGAGATTAATTCGTACTTGAGTTTCCACCTTTTCCACTCCGCGACTGTGGAACTGCCCAGTCACTCATAATGGCTAATTCCAAGGAGCGAATCGCCCGACCGGCATTACGAATCGAATCTCGGCGACGAGGACTGCGTAGATTCTTATCGATTAAAGAGCACGGCAAAAACGTTGCGACTTCAGCCGCTCTTTGAAAGAAAATCGATAAATCGAGCGGCAGGTGACGTCTGGCGCGTGCCGTGATTTTTACAGAGGCGAGTCTCTCCAGAAGCCAGGCAATCGGGGTGGGAAGAGTCCCCCTTTTTAAACGCTCCTTTTTTGCCCTGCGAGACCGAAGACGAGTGCGCGGCGCGTAAGGAGGGAGCCTCGGAAACGCGTGCAAGATGCAACCATTGTTCTCCGGTTGGCCCCCGATTTCTCACCGACCGAGCTAACGAGTCAAAACAGCTGATTCCTTCGACGCGGTGAGTCCAGGATACTCGATTCGACGCGACCTCGTTTCGTTCGTTATTCCTACGTGCGCATCTTCGGATTTTTTTCTTTTTGTTTCGCATCGATCCTAAGCGAAACAATGAATAGAGCTCGATAGAAACTAACGATCTCCCGGTATCGAACGAAACGGTCGGATTTTTCCGTTTGCCTATCTGCGATTCCTTCCTTAGTCCTTGGAATGTCGTTCTCGAAACCGATCCAACGCAACAACTGCGTTTTTATCAATTGTTCGAAATCGATAGAAACTTTTTCGAATAATATTATCGTTATCGAGATTACTCGCAAGTTTCGTATCGGGTGCAGATCGGTTTGTCGCTGACTCGATCGAAGTAATTCAACGAGGTAAGCGTTAACTGTCTACGATGATTCGTCGATATCTTAAACAAACTTAATTTCGTATCTCTCTTCTATCGCAGTTTTACGCGAATGAAAGTCGCAATAATAGTAACAATAATAACGAGTAGTTTAAGTTGTATATTCTAATCGAGTAAGGTAAGCGACGTTATTTTTATATATCGATATTGCAGCACCGTTTCGCGTAGTTGCCTTATTTTATGACTAATTACGGATCGATAAAGTTTATTCATCGTGACGCGCAAAATATTTCGCAAAGATTTTTTCCCATGGTCGAACAGCCTCGATAAATCTGAAAAAATGTTCGCTAATCCTTTCTTAATCGCACCCGATACAATAACGAAGGCATGGTTTTCTCATTTTCGTGAATTAGCTCGCACCGTAAAAAAAAGCGTTTATCGATTCGTTTTATCAAATTCCAATACAGTGTAAGAATCGTGAGAATATGAAAAGGTGTTCGCTAAAAATGGCGTGAGTCTTTTAAAAGACAGTAAGATGAGTACGCGTGGAAGACCGCTCGGAAGACGGCGAGGATCGCGGAGTCGGAACGATGGGAACCTTTTGCATTACGGTTTCAGTTGCATTATCAGATAAACCACAGAAGCCCGCAGCAAGCCGCAATGAACACGTCGCGATGGTTACGGGCCATTCGAGAGATCTAGATCAAGAAGTATCTATACGTCAATGTATCGTTGCTGCTTCCACCGCAGCTTCTGGTTCCGTTGCCGCTGATACCGTACCATTTTTCTTCCATCCAATTAAAGCATTACGCGCATCTGGACTTTGGGTTTTTTGCTTTCTCATCGGTGGATTGAAATATTCCGTTTCGACTGGTCGTTTAAGCCTTATGTAAAGCAGTATTTCATAATAAATCGAGGCGATCGCAGCCAGTGCCTTTAAACATCGTATAATTTCGTTTATCAGATTGCGCGAGCATAAACTTTTGGTACAAGTAAGGGAGTAAAAAATTATTAATTTTTATTTTGGTAAAAAACGAGTAGAGCGATTATAAGAAGAGAATCGAGCTTAAAAATCCTTATATAGCGAGGGAATGAAAAACGGAGCTGGATCGCGAATGAGTTGGGGGAGAGAGAGAGAGAGAGAGACGGCGAGGAAAATATCCGCTCTTCGTTTGTCTGGGTTCGTCTCGAGTTCGCGTCGACGAAGTGCTCCGCGACGTCGACGCTTCCCGCCCCAAGACCGAGCGAGTGCGGTTGAAACGTGGCCGGTGCGCACTTTCCCAGGAAGGACGGACCTCGAGGTTTCCGCAGACCGGCATTATGCTAAGGTATTTGGCTCCTCGTGTATCGAGCGATCGATACGCCGAAGGTGGCCAGTGACAAAGTGACGAGTTCTCACACTCGAACGGCCTCCCGATATCGGAGCTCCCTTTTTCCAGCGCCGATTTCCAGCCGAGAATCCGCGGATATTTGCATAAAGCTAAAGGTACCGCACCACCAGCTGTATCTTCGCTTTTGTTCGAGCGCTTCGTTCGGTGTCCGTGAGGAGCGGTTCTAGGCCAATTGACGCCTTTGCTCTTGCAGCGTAATTGCCGACGGGGAGGGAGACAGATGTCGCCGAGCGCGAGCTTCGCGCCCTTCTTTCTTAATTCGTGTAATGACGACGCCGAGGTTGGAGTTAAGGGCTGCTCTTTCTAGGAATTTTTACGACCGAGGGTAGACGCCGGACGAATGATTTCTTACCTCCTGCATGATTTCATAAATTCAACGAGCTTTTTTTATATTCCGAATAGATAAAAATGTCCCTTTTTCATTCTCGGTTTCTTGTCCGAGATTAAACAAAGAAATATCCAATGTATGCTTCTTACGAATAACGTATACTCCTAAGATTTATCGCTTTCAAAATTAATAATGTTTCTTTTCGATGTGAATAAGTAAGTGAAATTGATACTTATCGATTAATTTACGAATGCTTGTCAGACGTATCGAAAATTTTACTTTTGTAATACGAAATTTTCTGCTTCAAAAAACTATGTAAATCGTAACATAGATATTTATCTCTAGAAATATGCTCGACCATTTATCGCATCTAAATTTTTGTACCGACTATTTTTATTTTATAAATTATAAAATATTTTGGTAAATGATTTTATTCCAACATCTAGTTTTTTCTTTCGTAAATACGAATAACGATACGAAACTTTCGACGCGTCTATCTTCAAATAAAGCTTAATATTTAACGTAACACTTTATTTTTTAATTAATCGGATATAATCATTACTTTCGTTCGATTGTCAAACAGGATAAGTTTTTTAATTCAACCGATCTTCGATTACGACCGAAAAATCTAGAAAATTAAAATATTGGTCAAAGAAAAGCATCGAATTTTGATCAAATATCTCGTTTTGTGTATTTCATTGTTTACATAAACCTAGAAAAAATAAGTGGTCTAATACAAAAAAGTAAGTTCTTAATTCATTTCTTGTCGATTTTTTGTACCGTTACAACCGTTTTTACTTTCTTTAGAATAAACCGTGGATTAAAGTAATTTCTCCAAGTTTTTATCGACAAATTTGACTTTATTATAAGACTTCAATAAAAATAATCTTTTGCTAATTATACAATTATTTACATATCTTCGTATTTCTAACTCGAGTTGAAAATATTCTTACAATTATAATTATATTTATATATTGTGTATTATACCGAATCGAAATTCTGATACACGAAGACTAAATTTGATGATTAATAATGTAATTCGAGTAGTAGATAAGATTTTTCTTTTTAATACATTTGTTTGTTATCTTATTATAATCGTTGATAATATAAAATACACAAGTAATACTCGGATATATAATTACGATTATAAATATAATTAATATTTTAATAAAAGTTTATCTTTTGCGATGAAAAAATCCTATTGTACTCCTTGAATTTCTCCCGATAAATTCTTATTTAAACATAAATTACAACGAAATGATCGATAAGCCGCTACAAAGCTTATTTCAATATCGTATCAAAAGAAAACTAAAATAAATTAAATATATTCATTTAATCGCGCAATTATCTACCAAAATATCATAGTCATCATATAATACAAGCAAACTTATTTTACAATGAAAAAGTTGGTCTTCGTTGCGGATACATTTCTCGAATAATGAGATTTTTAGTGCCCGTAATTTCCATCGCGTAACAAAAACGACGATGCTTTTACCTCGCGGTGCTCTTACCGAGCGGAACGAGGCAAATTCAACAGTCGAAAAACGTCTTTATCGAAGTCATCGGCAATCGTTCGGCAAACCGAAACCTTTGAATAATTTGTTATCCGTGTAAACGAACATCCACGGGGCCCCTCCACCATGAATTTGGCGAGAAAAAACGAAAGACCAGAAATCACATTTGGATGTACGCGACGACGCGACGACGCGTCTCGTTGCAGCAGATCTACGAAGCCTCATCGGAGTCGATCCGAGCGGTCGAAACGTGATCGACGTCTCGCGCGAATTGAAATGCCCCAAGGATCGCGCGACTCGATATCCACGGCTCGCCACGAGCCACTCGTCCCGTCCTTCTCCTCCCGTCCTCGTCGCAGGATCGAATTCCCAACCGAATCCACCGATAAGAGTCACCGATATCCTCCCCTCGACCCAGGATCTCGCGCGTGCGTTCGACTCGAATGGCGCGCTCCTAAACGCTTAGTCACTCGCGTCTTCTCGCCTGCTCGACTCCAAAATTGACCTTTCCAAGAAGCCCACCGCAAGAAAACATCCTCCCCGAACGCTCGGTGTATTTTTCGCTGTATTCCCTTTCTTTTGTTTTATCAATGGAGCGCGTGTAACGGTGCGCTAAGCCAATGGCGGAAGTTTGCCTTTCTTATCTGCCGTGTGGTGTACAATAATAACCGGGAATTGTTTACCTCGGTGCATTGGCAACGATAGTTTGTTACAGATACGACCGGACGGCTATCTTATGCGTGCGGGTGAGTTCCGGTGAGCGTGACACGCGTTAGATTCGTTAATTTGTGCGCGGCTCGATTTTTCCTCCTCGATCATATTTACATTATCGCGCCGTTCTTAAAAATAGTCATAAATCGAAGGAAACAATTTTTTCGTTCGAGACTTCGGTTACGGCGTACGATGAATTTCTTTGATCGTATCGAAATCGATTTCATTCGTCGAACCGTTGCTTAATTTGTACGATCAACGTCGATCTTCGATTCGTTTTATCGCTATCGTTTGGTTCGTCAATGATGCGCGTTTTAATTTTGTCGTACGAACAGGGTCGTAGGACCCAAAAACTTTTCCGCCAAATAAAATATCGAGCAATGGTTCACGGACAAAGAAAATTTTGAGGTATCCGCGGCGGAACGAGATAGGAAACAAGGTTAGACGTTTAGTCGTGCATTCGTGATTTTCTCGACAAACGTAACGGAAAATTGAAAAAACGCATTCGATCGTGACCCGTGAGCCAAGCATTGCTAACCTTGCTCTCATAATTTATTTCGGAATGAAAAATACCGTTCGTTATTAAATATACGATAGCGGTACGATTCTTATATTACGATAATGTTTCGTACGAATCCTCGTGGCCTGAAAATGAATGAGCGAAAAAACGCTGCGAAGAAGGTAAAAAAAATAAGAAGAATCGCAGAGCGGGTAAACCAGAAACTGCCATTTTTATAAACTTTGGTTAAACAACGATAATAACTCGCTCTGAAGAAATTCCACTAACCCAACAAAGAGCTTCTTCTCACAGAAAGAGCGGAAAAAAATTAAAATTTTTTTCCTTCAAAAGCAACAGAATTAAACCATCGACAACCGCGTCAATTGACGAGCCTCTCGAACGAGAACCCACAGGACCTAAGTATATAAAAAGCCTCGCAAAGAAAGGCGCATCTTTTCTCCTTCTCTCTCTATCTCTATCTCTCTTTCTCTTCTTCCGTAAACTTCTTTCACAGCCCTCCTGTCCAACACAATCATCCTCGACATTTCGTAATCTTGCGTCGCGTCGGGGTCCGCGGACAGGATACCGGTAATTGCCTGGCTATACTCAACGGAAAGGGCAACGCTTCTGGTACAGGTCCGAGAGAAAGGGGAAGGGATCGGGGGTATCGCGAACGTTTGTATCGACTCCTCTCTCCCTCGCTCGGTGCTTCACGCGAGCGCTTTAATCGGTTCTCGCTTCGACGTTTAGCGTTAAACGTCGTAATAACGGAACGACTCCCGGGGCGAGGAGCCACGACGGAGCCAACGATCGGTGGCAATTTCGCGGGGAACCGGTGACGCTGTTAATAGAAAGTAATTAACGGCCGCCCCGGCTCGATAAACAAATCGAGCGTGCATTTCACGATAGACCGAGTATCGGAGGTCGCGGCTAAAGATCCGCGCAACGGTACGAGTCCGTCCTCCCGATCTTATTAGTCGGGAGCGCGGGCTGGAAAGTAATCGTCGTTACGCCTATTTGAGCCTTGTACGATTTCGTTATTACGAGGCAACGGGGAACGAAGGAGAGAAAGAGAGAGAGAGAGAGAGAGAGTGAGAGACGCGGGCGTACGCTGCAATCCTTATCGTCCAATTACTCGAGCGGCCCGAGGGGTCCGAAGTTCGGGAACCGGTACCGCGATACGCGAATACTCCCGAAATCGTCGGCAATTAACGGGGGCCCTCCGACCTCGCGGCCAGGCCCGGTAAGTAGGGCCGCTCGCACGCGCACCTCCCGGCCGAGAGTAGCGGAGCGTGCCGTCGATGAGAGATCGCCCCGAGCGGGGGGTGAAGGCAGCGCAGGCCATAAAGGCATGGTGGAAGAACGGGTGGAGGAAGAAGAGGAGGAGGAGAAGGAGGAGGAGGAGGAGGAGGAGTAGGCCGAGCGTCACTCCTGGCGGCGGCGGCGCCCGGGCCGAGGCGCGCCGAAGAGCCAGGCCGAAGACTGCCGAGGCCGATGGTGGGAACGCCGAGCGCCGAGTGTTCTCACCAGGCCGGCCAGGCGGCCCCGACAGCCACTGCGAGAGAGAGAGAGAGAGGGAGTGAGGGCCGCAGCCTGGCAGACTCGAACAGCCACCGGTGGCCGAAACGCACGAGGCTGTGCCGTTGCTTCTTCTTCGTCTTCTCGCTCGTCTCGTTGGCGGCGCGGGGGACGGCGCAAGGTGCCTCCGGAGTGTGGATATAGAGTGCGAGAGAGAGAGAGAGAGAGAGAGAGAGAGAGCGGCTACCGAGGAGAGCAGCCGGTCCGGTCGACGTGCCCGTCTCCTCCTCCCCCCCCCCCGTAGACGCGCTTCCTCGTGGTCGTTTTCCTTCGCGCCGACTGCGAAATCGTCGCACGCTTGCGCGCGCCGCTGCCGCCGTCGGCGATCGGACGAGTTGCGGCATCCTTCCTCCTTTCTTTAACGCGGAGCGAGCCGAAACATTATACACGCGCAATGAGCAGCGCGCACGCACATGCGCGTAAAATCTCCCCTCCTCCTCCTCCTCCTCCTCCTCCTCCTCCTCCTCGTTCTCCTCCTCGTCCTCCTCCTCCTCGTCCACCACCTTCTCCTTGCCCCTCGTCACCCGCCCGCATTACGCGCACGTACACACTTGACGCACGGCGGAGTAACGCTTTATTATTATTACCGAGCGCTCCCTCTCACTCCCTCTCGCTCTTTCTCTCGCTTGCGGCGCAACGAGACGAGGAGGAGGAGGAGAAGGATGACGACGATGATGCGGATCGTGCGGAGAACTGCTACCTCGCTAAAATGCGCTTCCCCTTTCTTCCTTCCTTTTCGGGAGTCTCATTGTTTTCGGAACGTCGAGCGATCGCCGGTGGATTTCCTTTTTCGCCGGCGCTACGAATCTACGATGTTCGCGATCCTAATTTCGCGCGGCCATGCGAGACACCGTCGACGACGCCGACGACGACGACGACAACGACGAAGATCGAGTCGCGAAATACCCGAAGCAGCTTCGAACGCGAGATCCTTATCGACGTAAATGATTTCCCTCGTTGCGAGCGTATCGCGAAAATATGCGACCGGCTTGATAAATTGCAGGCTTGGATTACTCGATTCGCGGAGCTCGTTACGCCCGAATGAAGAGATTACAAAAATGTCCGAACTTGGAAGCGCTTGAGTAATTACGAAAAGATAACGCGGGCCATCCGTAAAAATCGCGATAACGCTGAATCGCCGGCGATACAAAGATTCGACCGACTCCCGGTCGGTGCAATCGAGCGGCCACCTGTCGAATCAACGGTGACACGAGTCGAGCACGAAACGCGCTCCGATGAAATCCGGACTTTCTCACGCATCGGACGTCGTTAGGGCCACCGGTGCGCTCCTCTCCTCCTCCCGCGGAGGCAATAACAACGAAAAATCGAGCAATGAATCGCGAAACGATCGCGGAGCGTCTTCCTCCCTCTTCTTCCCTCTCCCTCACCCTATCACCCCCGGCACTTTCCCGCCACCGGACCGCGTTCCGCGTAATCATAGAAAATTGGCGCGAGCGCAGCGGCAATTTCGACGAGGAGGATTTTTTTACTCGACATCCTCATTCCGAAGCACGTGCGCGGGATCGTGTGTCGCTCTCCCCGGCTACACTCACACAGAGGCGCGCGTGCGTGGCACAATGAGCGTACGTGTGCACGCGGGAGCCAAGGAGGCCCCCGAGACTTCGGACGTTTTTGGGCCGTTCTCGCGAATAGCTTTCATCCGCTCCGATATACCTGTCTCGCGTCTACCTTGTCCCGGGCATTGGTCCATTATCTGGCCCTCGATACTTGGGGTGGGATGAGGCTCAGACGTATCCGATCCGTACCGCTCCCGAATGAAAATTTATCTTTGGCTTCGCCGGAGAAACTACTAACTTATTATAAAACTGCCTTTACGTTTCGCAATTTCCGCCGCGTTGTTTAAAGTTGCAGTAATAACCGTTTTACCGTTAATATTTTCTCGCGCCGACGTTTAACTCCAACTTTTATATAACGCGCGTAAATTTTTTCTCGCCGCGAAACAATTACATTCGAATTTCACGACTAACGAACGGCTTCGGTAAGGTGCATTAGTATTAATTTGAATAACGATTCGAACTAAATTTTAAATAATGGATTATCTTAGATTTCGAGACCGAGTTAAATTATTACCGACACAAATCACATAAAAAATGTTAATTAGCCAATTATTTAAATTACCTTTAATCAACTTACGGCGTACGGTTAATTTCAATACAAAACTCGTTAAATTATATTTATAACGTACACGAAAATCCGATATAAGGTAAAAGTTACTTTTAAATTATTATTCCAAACCTTCTATTTTTCATTCTACATCGGAGATAAGAAGGTTATTAAAAATGTATAATTAAATTTCTCAATGATAAATAAGACGGGCAGCGAATAAATTCGGTTTATTAATCGCGAGTTGGAGACTATTGTAGCAACGAGTTCCGCGCGAATCGAGTTTAAATCAATAATCGATCGTCGCGTTCGAGCGTCGTTGCATCTCGGGCGGTTCGGTCGAACGTTAAATCGAAGAAACTTTCTTTTAAATTCTATTCGGTGAAGGAGCGACTACCGTTCACCGTCTAAGAATTTTTTCGGCGTCGCTCGCACCCGAGTAAAATTATTTACCGCCTCTAGCCATTCCACGGGGCAAACGATCATTTCCCGTGTAAAGGGGGTTTTAACTCGGAGAAGAGCGAAGGGGGATCGAGATCGTGGCATATATCTCTCGCTGCGCGGATGGAAGAGGTTCGTTCGCGCTCTCGGAACGTGTCTATGATTACGGATTAATGGCTGTGGTTCGTCGCTACCGTACGGAACGAGTCCGCGATCCTCGGCTACGTGACTACGCCGAGGAGTCCCGTAATGTATTCGACCGAAACTCGCCGTCTTCTCGTCTCGATTATGGAGATTTAGAAAATAATCGTCGGGGATCGCAAGGGACTTTTTCTCTTTTCTTCTCCTAGCGAGAACGAAATTATCGTACGCGGTTCTGGCCCGCATTGTGCGCTTTTAATCTTTCGAAAAACTTATTTATAAAGATGGATCGAGGAAACACTTATTCTATTATAAAATTTCATCCGATAAAAAATACATAGGGGTTCCAAGTCGGGCTCACGGCTGCTCGAGATCCGTTTTACCACGGAAGATTAAGGAGAAAAAAATCTGGAATCGACGATGAACTCGGAATATAAAGTTGCGAGAATTTAACTTTACCTCGTTCCTGCGTTTATCTTTGGCATTAAATATTTAAAAAACTAAATAGGTTATTTTTTACGAGAAACCGGCGATCGTTATCGGGAATTTAGTTTAATTTTTACACCGAAATAAAAATTACACCGTGTTTTCATGCGGACGTAAGCATCATCCACGTACACGCATACGTTACATAATTACTCGTATTTTCGTTTTTTTTCCCGCGCGCTATATTTTCGAGCGTCTCGACGTAGAAAACGCTCGGGAGCCGCCGCTTTTTCAATCGCAATCATTTCTCGAATTTACGAATCGCGAGCCCCCGTCGAAAGTATCCTCCTTCCGTTGCATATCGTGCGCGTCGAATCCTCTCACGCACGCCTTTATCTCGGCTCGCCACCGATGAAAAAGCCGGGCAATTTTACGCGCGGAAAAGGAGATTCCTTTTCGAAATTACAACTTTCGGGATCCCGGGCAGGGGCGAGCCGCGTCGGGGCTTTCGCAGCGAAAAACTCCGCCGCTTATTCCCGGTAATTAGGCTGGCAATTAGAAAGCGCAAAATCACCCCGAGACTGTGGAACGCCGAAAAACGGGGAGCCAAGGATCCCACCAAGGATCCCACCAAGGATCCCACCAAGGATCCCATGGGAGGCGAGGCCGAACGCGGACTTTCCTCCGATCGTTCCGAGACTAAACATATCGTGTTTCTTAAAAGAACGGACCGACGAGGTTCGCTCTGTTCGCTCTCCTCGGCCCGAGGCCTGTCCAACTGCTAGAAAATCCGAATGACTGGGCGGCGTCCTTCGACCAGCGGAGATTAGATTACGCTAGAGAGGCTTAACCGCGTCATTACGCATCTTCGGTTTCCGTTTCGTATTATCACTTTGCTTTGTTTCCCTCGAAAACGGGGGAATCTTCGACTGCCTTCCGTGTCTGCTCTTCGGATTCTCAAAATACGTTTTTTTTCCAACCCTACACTTATACATATATTTTTTAATGAACTGCTCGAGTCCGTCTCAGGACCTACCTTTTAATCATCCTTCGCATCGCTTTGTTTGGCCAAAAGTGTCTTTTGTGGGATTAGCGCGAACGAAATTGGCCCTCGTTTAAAGGGAATTTTTAAAATTTAATATCCCCCGTTTTACTTTGGAACGAAATTCGCGTTTGTATCGTTATTTTTATTATCATCACCGTAAAACGTTCGACCGATAAAAGAGACCTAAATTAAATCTTCTCGAATCGTCATCTTTTTTAATTAGTTTCTTTAATTTGTATTCCCGTACGATTTAATTATATTTAGTCCGTAGAGATAAGCCTTACACCCTGCGGTAAAACTTATCGATTAATTAATCTGAAATTTTGTCAAAAGTTTCGTAACGACACGATTAACGTTCGAGAGGAAAGTGAATCTCTTGGTAAGCTACGTTTTTAACAAGGACGAAACTTTCCGTGGCGACCGCGCGAGAAAACTCAGCGACTCGTCGTCGCCAGACGAAACTCTTTACAGTGTTCCGTTAGAAACTCGTCGTTATCTCTTTCGAAACTCGTCCGTCGGGTGCGTATCCGAAGAAAATCCGTAAGAAAGGGGCGCACAAATCCTTCCTCCCATGGAGTCGTTTACCACGGAAGGAGTACCCGCGGCGTTCCTCCGGGTGCCCGGTCGAGCCGGGTCAGCGATAAGTCGCTCCCTTTGTACTTTCCCTCTTTCTCCACCCTCCCGGTACGAGTCTTGCCGATAAAATGGCAAATCTGCCGCGCGCCCTTCGTGTGTCCGCCACGCGAACCTTTATGCGAGTCCGAACGAGTGTGTACGCGACGTATGCGTAGCGGTCGGGTCGTGATGGATGTACGAAGTCCCCCTTCCCTCCCTTCAACCCGTCCTCGACGTTTCCCTCTCCGCAATCTCCCTCTCGCCACCTCGCCATCTCGCCACCTCGCCACCTCTCCGTCAAAGGGCTTTCTTTCTCATTTTTACCTGTCGATTCTTTCGTTGCTACCCGTCTCCGTTCAGCCTAACTCGCGCATAACCCGTGCATTACCCGCGCCCGAGAAACGAAGGAGCGAGAGAGACGACCCGAAGAGCCTTGAAAAACGGACTCTCCGATGGGGTTGAAGCCACGGAGGGAACGCGCGAGCAAATCGCAGAAACGTGGGAACTGCCGCCAGGTGATCCTCTTTTCTTCGTTCGGTCTTTCTCTCCGTCTCCTTCTCGCTCCCCTCTCGAGCGCAAGCTTCCGAACGCAAGCCCGAGAGTCCGATACGCGGGTAGGGGAATCTCTCACGTGCATACCCATACACGTGTCCCACCACGGGTATGCGTGTTACCGACATGCCGAGGCACTCGTCCCCGGGGAGAACGAGAGAGACGCCCAGCGGAGGGGAGAACATCTACCGCACCCGAGGGGTGTGGAAGACCGGGGGAAAAAGCGTGCGTGTGCGTGCGTGTGCGTGCGTGTGCGTGCGTGCGCACGCACTACGTGTGTCTTCGTGTGGGGGAATGCAATTGCATCACGCGCCGAGGGCTTTCGATGACTTCGGTCGCCTCTCCAGAAAGAACCACCGAGAGAGAACGACCGAGAGAGAAAGCTTTTCTTTTGGAATGCGGAGGGCTGCTTTATTAGCTCTTTGTGAGAGCATTAGTCGCTTTTTTTCCCGTGGACCGAACAAGTTGAAGAATTTTATTTATCGTCCAGTGCATTGTAATGCGGTCGACGAAAGCTTCTAGATAATGTCCAACTCGTCCATTCGCTATGCGTCGACTCTTGATTCGCTCTTCGTTCCGCTCGAACCATCCGCTCTTAAATTATAACAAGTGCGGTGTTCACGGCTGCGTCCTATCGTTTTGATTTCGAGCGAGTTTTTAAAAAATTCGAGTGGTTTTCTTGGATGAGACCGAGGATGTACGATTATTAAAAAATTAAGGGAATTGAAACAAAACATTTCAGATGTAAGGAATCGAAAATTAAATTATTAAAAATATGCGAATTTACGATACTTTAAATTTCATTTCTACGATACTCGAAAAAGTAACTAACTCGATTAAGTAATGAAATGCCAATTGAAAAATTTATTTTTATTTTTATAATATGCCAATTTACGATACTTTAAATTTCAGTTTCTAAGATACTCGAAAAAGTAACTAACTCGACTAAGTAATTAAATGCCAATTTAAAAATTTATTTTTATTTTCGGATTATACAAGGAAAAGATTATTTAATTTAAACCAACGCCAACAAAACAAAAACCATCGAGTTTATGCGGAGAAAAGTTCAATAAAAGCTTTTATTAAATTAAGGTTATTTGCAATTGTAAATATAAGATGGAAAGTTTGAATCTTGTCTTTGTATTTTCTAGCGAGTAATATTCGAATGTACGTATGGAAATCATAACGTAAATGTTTAAATAAACGTTTGAAATCTTAAATATTTAACAAACGTAAACGTATTTAAATAAATCATCGCGAGATATAAACTTTTACGCGAATAATGTCATCTTAAATTAATTTATTTTTCAAAACCGTTTGAAATGGATAAATCTTCTCGCTAGTAGCATCGAAACATAATTCGTGCCTTTTATCTATGTATCAAAATATAGTATACATTTGCATTAAAAGAAATAGTAACAATCGAAATACGTAACGCAGAAATATTTTACAGAGTGGAACGAGAAAAATGACTAAATATAAAGAATAATAGTTCGATTTATTAAAATTTTAGAGTATTTAATAAACGTGGAACATCCTTTCATAGACAAAAAATGGAATAATTCGAACTAATAAATAAAAAAATATTGTTTTAAATTTTGCTTCGTTAAAAACTTGTTAAAGTTTTAGAAGCGATACAGAGGCTCCGATTTTTTTACTTCCGTCCTTTGTACCGATGCACTCGATAACGATAAACTTTACGAAGGGAATATTTAGTAATAAAAGTTTTGCAGTCAAATGGTATAACGAGACAAATTCTTACCTGTTCGCTCAACCTACTGTAAAATTTTCGCACGCGCGTGTGTCAAGCACACGACCTCATATTGTCATATTTGAATCATGTCTCATATTTGAAAGAGAGTACCGAAAGTTTACGATTGGTATTTCGGAGACTACGAGTCAACCGTACATCCATTTCTCCATTTCTCTAATTGCTTTCCACATAATAATATCTTTTCTTTTTACAAAAAGTCTACTAAAGCCTTAGAGCCATTGTAAATTTTGCACTTTTGTAGGTTTGCTTAAAACTTTTTGCTTGTTGTATTCGCTTCTTTGCGACGATCATAAATTTGTATTCCGATGTCTTATTCGTAATCCTCACCGAGGGTATAAAAGATCGAAAATAAATAATTCTAAATTACATCGACGAACAATTTAATAATTCCGCGGACGCGTCTAAATCACGAGGGAACATATTTAAATTGGTTTAGTGCATTAAATAACGTTGAGCGCATACAAAGTAAATCACGTGAGTCAGAGTGCACAACATCCATTTGAAAGTTCCAGACGTCCGAGCAAAAAATTCTGCATGCGAACAAAAAATGTATAAAACACGAGTGTTCGCCTCTCACGCGGTACAATTTTTAGACTGGGAAACCAGAATTCTGCGATTCTCAAAGAACCATGTCTTAACAACCACCCTCATGACGGGTTGATGTCTCATCATGAACACGCGCATCCTTTATTATTTTACGAAATTCCCCGATCATAAATTCAAAATTAAACATTTTTATATTGAGATAAATATTTTAAATTATAATGCATAGTAATAAGGGGATACAATTTTCTTTTCCAACATCGACTCAATTTTACTTAATTGTTTTCCGACGAAAACGTGTATTAAATAATTATAACCTATGGACGACTTATTTTCTTCTTTTATTTCTTTATCATTTAAACATTTAATTATTTTCAATCAATGTAAATATCGGGCTTTGATACCATTTTAAATATTTGTTAAATATCAACGAACGAAATAAATTTTTTTTACGACGATTACCATAAAATTTGTACAAATCCATGAAAAAAACTCTATCTTTATTTAAGATGGTAAATGTTAACGCGATAAATATAATTGTAAACAAGATTTATATTTGGAGCTTTTAAATTTTCTAGAAAGCGTAAATAATCTATCCTCGCTTAGTCCGATGATCGAACTGAAAAACACGTGAACTCGCGTCGCTCGCGTAAAGGATCCTCTAAATTCATGAGCTATTTTTAAAAGTATAGACAGCTGAGCAGAAGAATTCCTGTAAGAAAACCAAAAATGTTAACACGAGATGATACTTTCTTCGTGCTCTCACGCGGTAAAATTTTTAGTCTGGGAAACCGCAATTCTCCCTTTCTAAAAAAATCTCGTTGAAAATATCATCTCGTAGAAGATCACGAACTCCGCCACTTTTCTCTTTTTAGAGATTTTAAGCGCGTTAATTCGGTTCGGTTTTGGCAAACTACTCCTCCACGTAAACAGTTTTTTATTTCCGGAAAGCACCTCCTTCGTATTAGTCCGTTTTTTTTTCGCTCCACTCTATCGTCGCGTGTTTCGTATAATGCATCTGCGCACGAGCTCTCGCGACCCCTCGGCACGAGTAAAGAAGGTACGTTTTTTACCAGACGAATTCAAAAGTTCGCCCTTCTGCGACGTTCGACTTTATATTTATAGTCTAATTTTTTGTTTTTTTATTTATTCACCGCGCTAGGAAGACGGGTTATGACTCGTGACTTTTCAAATTGGCAGCGTAATGCAAGTTTTTGTGGGATTTGTCGAGGTTTAGAAGATGATTAAAAAGTTACAAAAACGCGATATTATATTTACCTGAGGTTTTCATCCTGTGAATAACATTAACCGTGGTTTTATCGATCGTCGACGAATTCATTTGTTTCGCTGTCGATAATTTAGACGCATTTTCTTAAATCGAAAACGAAACGATGCTCAAATTTATGCAGAAAATGTAATTGCGAATTTTAATAATATTAAAATATTATTTTAATATTTACAATGTAATCGCCGTGAAAAAGAAATATTGAATATTCTTTGAAACTCGACTACTAAAATGTTTTCAGCGAGTCGTTGAAAGTATTCGCAAATCGGCTTTGCAGAACTCGCGTCGTTAAATTATGTATTGATACGAACGCGTTATTGGAACAATAAAATAATCGATAATAATAGGAAAGAGCGTTTTCGAAAGAGCGTAAACGAGAAGTGAAAGGACCGTTCTTCGAAAGTCTCACCGATATATATTTTAGGTTGTTTACATTGTACATTTGCGCCCATCCACGTTGCAGCGAATACGTGGGAAAATTATTTTTAAACATAACACCCTTTGCTCAAGATGCTCGAAAGCGTTAACAGCGACGCCGAGGAAGACTACTAGATTTAGTTCCGGGACGCGGTGAGAAACGGAAGTTAAAGCAACACTCCCACTGGACTTTGAAACTTCTTTGAAATTCCTTCGAGTGTACCATGACCGTCGAAGCCGTAGTCGCAGGTGCAACGAATTAAGTGCGTGGGTGTGGACGTTCCAATTTTAGAACGAAACTTGCCTTCTATCTTTCGATCCTTTAATTCTCGAGAAGTTTGCGGTTCACTCTCGATCGTCCCCCATTCTATTTTCCTTTGTCGATCCTCGCGATCCGAGACTAAAAACGGGTAAATATTTGCACTGAAATTACGTTCGTTACATCGATGATTACAGCGCCGAATCGAAGCGTTTCGATCGATCATTATTACAGACCGTATAATTACAGGATAGCAGTTTTACACGGATCGTTTATTAACGAAATTCATTAACGAACCTCGCGAACCGAGTCAACCAGTAATAAAGAGTTAGTTGATCCAAATTTGGATACGAATTTACCGATAACCCGACGCTTCGATCGCTTACTTTCCATTCGTTAAAAGTGTGCCAACGTCAAAAGTATGAGTGGACTCTCTTCTAAAACATAAAGGAGAGATGCGAAAGATAGGAGCCAACGAGAGATAAGCAAACGTAAAATTAGGCAAGAAAAAATGACGTTGCTCCGAGCGTAACGGCGGTTCGAACTCGGGCCACTTCGTTCCGGGCTACCTGATTTTGTCTCTCGTAGCTCGAGCTTCGGGGACTACCTGCCACGGGTACTGGGAACGAGCACGAGGATTCGGTGCGCGAGCTCGCGAAGGAAGAGCCACAACGTCGGTGCGTTGTCGAGTCCTTGGGTTTACTTTAAGCTTCTTTACTTTAAGCGGTTTGAACTCGTCGACGCGAGTTCTCGAGTAATTCTCGGGTTCACGCTCGCGGAGTGCATCCAGGATGGGTACGTGGACTAGGGAGGGCTCCTCGCGTGCATGCGTGTCGTGGCTCGGTCGTATTCGCGCCGTATTCGGATCACGTTTGAATCGAACAAGGAAGCCAGCAGCGCGTTCGTTGTTCGGGTAACGGACGTGCGCCGTTGACTACCAGATTCGTACTCGCCGATAGCTTTAAAAGAACGTCCGCTCGAGCGGTTTTGAGAGACGGGCTGGCTGTAATTTTGGAACAAAATTTAATCGTCGCTATTAGCGTTAATGTCGTGCTGTGGTTCGTACGCTCTATTGTAATCCGATATCTTTTAAACCGACGTCTATGATTCGTTATTTTTATACCGAACGTATATTTTATAAGTTATCGATATTTAATTCTTTTTATGTAAATGAGAAAATTTATAGAAACATTGACCGTAAGATTCGATTGAAATTTGATATTATAGTGAAATGATTTACGCGTCGGTCCTCCAGGTCCTCCATCCGAGCAATAGAATTAGAACGTATTCGTTATATATTAAAACGATTTGATAGAAAAATTTGCGATTCAAATATTTTTTATATTCTATGAACAAAATGATTAATTGTATCAGAAATCGTACATTCGGATTAAAAAAACTGATAATTATATATTATATAATTACTTGTTGCGTTATTAATTTATTAATTTTCATTTATTCGTTTGTAATAAAATTAGGATGTTATCTTTCTCCGTTTACATTATCCGTTAAAATAAAAAATTTCGAACCTTGTTTCAATTATTTCTAATTATTAAACTTTTTTTTAATACTGTAATAAATTTTCATATTTCTTTTCTCAATTAAATAATTTTAATATAATTTCTTTGAATTTAAATTCACCAAATTATATCAATTTTGACTATCTAAAATCTTTCGTATTTCTGTTTTTTTTTGTGTAACCTGTTACTTTCGCCCTCCAGTGCACATTTTTCTTTTGTAAAATGATGGACTTACGATTAAAAACCCAGTTTTTTTTAAAATAATATTGAAAAGTGTACCTCTTACAGAATATGTGGTGTGGAGCAGGTAAATTTTTCAATATTCGTTAATCCTAAATACCGCTTAAAAAAAATAATAAAAAAAATTTCACGAATGCTATTTTTAAAAAATGTTGAAACATCCATGTATCGACTGATAAATTCGTAAATAAAAATACACTAGCGCGATTCTAATATAATAATTTTATTTTAACAAAATATACATTTACGTATTTTAAGTATATATTTATCGTATTCGACTATTTTTATTGAAATTAGTCGAATAATCGAATAAACTGATAAGACCGATTTCATTAAATTTTTGACAATATTTATTTAGAATAAAAATAATATTTCAATGGAAATAATAAACAATAAATTTTAAAACATTAGGTGAGTTAGTATTATTTCAGAAATATTATACACCAGTTTTCGTACGACCTTGGGAAATTATGATTACACGTAAGAAAATATATTAAAATTGCAACTATTGTTTTTTCTCGTTAAATAGAATTTTAATTCAAAACAGATGTTTAATATTAATTGAAATAAATTTTGATAGATTAAAAATCGTTAATTATAAATTATTTATTTAACGTTATTATTCTTCTTAGAAAACTTATAATACGGCTAACATTTATTCATTTTTCTAATTTAACATCCAATAATTCAAAAATAAAAATAGACTGATTTTTTTCTATACTAAAATCGATACGTAAAAATATTTGAAATAAAATATTTAGCATTCTTAAATGAAATAAACTCATGATTATAGACTAAAATATTTTATACGCACTTATAGATTTAGTAATAACGTATTCTATTGTCCACCAAATAAAATAGCATATTAAATGCTTACGTAAGATTGTACAAAATATATATCTATAATTAACTTTCTTGGATTTTTGTCGTATTACGTAAGCAGCAACAAAATAATATATTTTTTTTAGGTTTTTATAGTATACCTTTGCCCAAAATTACATAATTAGTCATAAAATGCAGAGGGAGAGTGAGTGAGACCTCAGCATCATCGAGCATCTTAGGCAAGTTTTCTAGCGTGAAAAATGCACTATACAATGTCCCGCGCAACCAAAACCAGAAAAGCCCGTACTTATTACGGTTACACTTGCCTGGAAAACGGGATCCAAGGTCGGCATTTTCTACGAGCCACGTCATCCGACCATGGCGTAAATTTCTGTCTAACCTCGAGCTAAGTACCGATGTAGACGCAATGCAAAGCACCATCGGCTTCTCCAATACCAGTGGAGATTTCTATCCAGAGTAAGACAGGGACAGAGGGAACTTGCGCTCCTGGAGGAGCACAGCTCCTAGGAGCAGGAAAAGCGAACACCTCATGGCTACGCAATTATATACCAGTTTCAGGGACAAAGCTGTACTTTAAAGGCGGTGTATTATGTATTTACGGGAGAGCAAAACAGAGAGTGAGAGGCCCGATAGGCAGGGAGAGGGAGACGGAGAGAGAGAGAACGAGAAAGAGAACGAGAGAGTCGGAACCCCAAATAAAACCATAAACTATGGAACAGAAGACGTCTATCCCTTCTCCGGAATAACGGACTTTTTGCACTATCCTGCGTAAGAGCCATAACGAGCTGTTCTGTAAGTATGGTTTTCTCGAAATACTCGTCTTTGCTTGTTATTATTTTATCGCACTTTAAATACTTTGTAAATTTGCTTTTATATTTTAAGAGGCTGACAAATCGTCAATATTTTTTAATGGTTCCATAATTTCAAATATTGTAAATAATTGTGAAATAAATGTCAGCTTGCGAACTCTTTCGTATCGAAAAGATACTCTTTTGTATCGCCGTAGCGTATATCGTTACTTTACAAAATGTTTACGCTTTTTATTAAAAATTGTCTAATATTTATATCGTAAAATATTTTTGTTATTGAAGTTTTATCGATCGATGGACGAATGAAACATACGAGTACATTTACGTATTCGAAACTGTTTCCTACTATTCGTTAAATTTGTTTTATTAATAACATTCCATATTTCAATTTAAACTGATACGACAAACCTCTATAACTTTACATAACTTTTGTCTTATAGCAATCATTTCTATGATTAATCATATTTTAATAGAAAAAATATTAATACTTGTTTCAACGGTATTTGTTTATAACTATTCGGAAAATTTTATCGATTTTATAAATTTATTTTCTCGATATGTAAATATTTTATGAACTGATATTAAATTTTCATTCCCTGATTCGGTGATATTTTGTGCAAAATATAGAAATATTATTTTTTCAATTACCAACCATTTTAAAATATGTTTAAAGTTTTTTTAGAATTTATTCGATGTATTCGAATAGGTCTAAACTTAAATGCTTTTCGTATAAAAGTAAAGTACCTTTGTAACATCTTATCAAAATATTTTGATTTAAGAAAATAAGAATGACTATACTAAAATAGTACAACAGATTTTACAACGAATTCGGGAAAAGTTATATAGATTCGGGATTTCGTTATATTACATTTTAAAATATATATATTGCTGTTCGAACGATCGTTAAATCTTCTTAAAAGTTAGTTTTATCAAATTTACAATTTTTTAGAACTATATTTATATAAAATAAAGGTCGGAATAATGTTTTATTGTCAAATATATACACGTTATATACATACACGCGAATTACGTTTCAGAAAACAATGCTAATTTCTGAAACGAAAATAGTTTGCGCAACGATTTTAGATCGTCCAAGTAATAAATTTTGCACTCGGTAAATTTCGTTTCGTTCACTCGTTCGAGGAGCGTTTGCATCGGCTTCTTCGAAAACGTACAGCAAAATTCCGAATGCATCTCGAAAGGTGATTCTTTACATTCTAATCGAATATACATAATAACTCGAAAACACGTAAGAGCCGAGGACGTTACGTTTTCGAAAAAGGTAAACACGTGGTTTGCTTACTTAAAATAAGTTCGGTGGATGCTCGAGTCTGCCTATATCAGATTTATGACCTAGTTTTAACGTAGAAAAACAAATGTATACAAAATACGTCGAAAGTTATACAAGCATACCACGGAAAGTCGACGACTCCCTCGCTGAGCTCCCCGAACGCGATCGCGAATGCGAATATCCGTTTCCACCCACGCGACCCCAACCAGGAACACTCGGTCGATATCGCTAGTTTTATTTGCTCGTTCGGTGCCAGCATTTTGCGATCGGTGTCCAAGTACCTCGAGGATTCGAGAGAACGGAGCTTCCAAGTCCGAGCGTGCGCTCTTCGGGTATTCACTCATACCCTGGACTCCCGAGAACGTCAACAGCGATCGACGCACAGCTGCGCTACCCAGCCAAGTTCCTTCGATGACTATCGGGGCAAATATTATTACAGCGCGGCGAACTCGCAGAGGTGAACCCGATCGATAAGCCGAGCCCGGCCAAGGGTTGCGCGTTCAACGTACGTTCATTGTCTCCTCGACGAGATTCATAATCGCGGGCCAAAATGGCGCGGGAGACTCTCGGCTGTGGTGGAACGTTGAAATTTCGGGGGGCACCGAGTACTTTATGCGTGCCGGGCTCATCGAGGGAAAAAGAAACAAGGTCGCGATGGCGAGCTTCGATATCCCTGACTCTCGACTCTCGAGCTCCTGACGACTTTATCCGCCGATCTCCCACGGAATATCTAGATTTTTCAAGTTTTGCGCGCATTCGTTGCTTCGGTTCGATTGTTTTCCTCGGTGCACTCTTGCAACGAGATACGGTACGAAACGGAACGGGACCAACATCTGTTTCGCTCGATGTAATTTACGCCGTACGAGTTACGCGTGATTGATGCGTAATCAATGGACGTTTCATAGTCGCCGCTTAAGCGCGAATTATGCGCTATCGAGTTAATCGGAAGATGAATTACAATTGCTTCGTAGGGGGTTTAGCCTCGGAGAAAACGAACCAAGTTCTCCAACGAAATAAACGAAGTAAAGAAAATAAAACGCGGATATTGAGCGAAAATGAAAAGAATTCCTGAATGACTTTTTACGAATGTCGTACGAGAAGGTCGCGTCAACTTTTCGAGAGCTTTGCCTCGGTTGGATTTTATAGAGTCGAATCGTTTCGCGGTTTCCCGTACAAAGATATCGTTGCAATGGACTAAATAATTGAGTTCGAGTAGATATTTCTTTCGGTGGTGTTGAATTAACGCTCGTTACGGTGCATAATTTACGCGTCGATTCGGGAGTCGTCGATTGAAATATTTAAACGTCGAATTCGATCGTTCTCGTTACTCGCTATTAGAAATTTGGCAGCATCGATCGAAATGAAATTATCGAGAGAGATAACTCATTCGTCGGGTTTTAATTTATTAAAATCGCGATCGTATAGTCATCTTGGTCGATTCGTACTACGCAACGCGATCCAACGTAGGAAATGACCATTTAAAGTAAATTCAAGACAATTAACGCGTAAAATACAAGCTGATGAATCATAATTACAATTGTACCTATGCACAACCGAGCGTAAGGGGAATAAATCAAAGCTCGTCGACTGGGAATACCTAGAATTTGCAGCGCACGTTATACGACGGTGAGCATTGTCCGTCTCCTTTCAAAGCAAATAGGATCCGTCTCTTTTACTCGCTTCTGCTATGAAAATCGCCAAGACCGAGGGAGAGAGAGAGAGAAAGAGAGAGAGAGAAGGAGACGGTGATGCATTTCGGCGTAGAGTACGTCGCTTTCAAAAGTAAAAGTTTTCCGGTGCAATAATCGCGCGCCGTAAAAGTTTATCCGTTTATTGCGCCAGCCATTACCTCTTGAAACGGGGCAATAACTGATTTCGTCAACAGCGCTCTCGAGAGATATTCTCTTCTATGCGCGCGTTTATTGAAAGGCTCCGTCTTTTCCAACTTGGTCGCGTTTGCGACGTCCACCTCCGACAGACGCGCGTCTTACTTCCTCACCTTTGGATTTTTCTTTTCTCCTTTTTAATCGTTTTACGCGCGTATTTACGAGCTGAAGCTGCAACGGAAATCTCGTTACGTCGAGAATACCCGGGAACAGAGAAGAAGCGTGCCCGTGAGGGATCGCAGCGACCGTCGCTTCCTCCGAGTATAAATTCTGGGCGCTCGCGTTTGGGTTGTCGTAAGGATTCGAACCGCGTTCTATCGATTCCTGCGTCGACGCGTACGGGAGAACGCAATAAGCTTCGACTGCAATTTACTTGCTCGAGAGCGCAAAAGTCTAAGAAACTACGGATGGGGCTGTCCCTTGGAATAATAATTAAGTTTGAAGACGTTTCACTGGAAACTCGAGGAAGTTCATCTAAACTTCGCGATTAACTGGAGAAACGAGACAATACCAAAGTTTGACTTAGAAAATCATTGTTATAATCTAAGCTTGTCTAACGATTTAGTGAAAACGATGTCGAACGAACGTCTACTAAACTAGTTAATCGTCATGGATATAGATTAACGTCCAGATAAGCACTTGTATTTGTCGTAAATTTTTAAAGTACTAGAAACTTGGAGTGTATTAGCGATACATTACACGTGTAAGCAGTTTATGCTTTCTATTACAAACTGATGTATATTATAAAATATTTCTACCGAGTATGGAATTTTATTTTGTTCGCTCTAATTATTATACACGGAATCACGCGATTTCATCCGATGCGTGTAAATAATTTATTAAAACTTTTATTGGAATACATTTTTCTTGTTAAAAATTTGGTTAAATTCTTTATCGCTGTCCATGAATTTTTCCGAAAAATTAGGTTTTTATCAGCGGTTTTATTACATTTTATTTTATTAATAATAGGAATTTATAGATATATTGCGATCAATAAATATATTAAAAAATATTTAAATGAAAAGGTTGTTGTTGATTAATATTTACAATATTGGATTTTTTATTTTTATTCGACAACTTTTTTTGTTTACAACTGAAATTGGTGTGTCGCGTTTTATATAACGTCGTTATTAAGTTTGATTTTGTTGAACTTTGAATTTTATCGGGTTTTCGAACTACGTTAATATTTACCGAACAACGTTACATTTCTGAATACGGAAGTAATTCGATCGGGGCAAATGAAAAGTGAATCAAAAATGAAAAGTCTCGAAAGAATATACCGGAAAATATATCTCTAAAATTTTTATTCATAATTTTTGATTATCTCGTTTCGCGAAGTTGTCTAATAAATTCTGAGTAAAAGGACGTGGCTAAGCATTTTCCAAATGAAATTATTATTACATTGATTTCGTAAATGTCACGGTTTTTGTTACATTTGTACGAAATTGTAGTACGCAGCAACGAAATTACATTTAACATTAAGGTTTTGCGATAAAAATTTTATTGAAATCGTATCCTTTCGAATTGAAACGTTAAGTTTAGAATAAAAAGGTATTAGTTTTGAAACTTAAAAAATATGTAATCTTAAGCAGTCGATACTATTTCTGATTATCGGAATCTCGTTGCTTTTAGAGATGTTTCGCAACCAACAAAGCAATACATCAAAAACTGAATTCGCAATCAGTAAATTTTCCAAAAATCGCAAATTCGAGGAAACCGTAGTATCGTAAAAACATCGATCACCCCGTAAAAACGAGGAGCGTAACGTAAATTCGTTTAATCGGTCGATGCAAGAACAAAGGTATTTGGTTTGTGAACAAAAATAAGAACAACCAGAATCGCTGGAGGCAGTCTCTTCTTCAGGAATGTCGAAATTCAAAGGGCGGCTCGGCTGCCACGCGCGACGCTAAACAGCGAACGGAAGAAAGACCGGAGCTCCGAAAAATGAAATCGGCGGGATAATGGTTAACTCGAGCTCGAATTTATTGTTTATGCGTGAAACGTAAGGACCGACTGGAGGGAGGTGGGAGAAAAAAGCATCGGGCACCCGTCCATGGGAATTCCCAGGCGCGCGTTTGGGTTTCATTGCCTCGCGCCGGCCACACTTATGACGTGCGACGCACACAAGCGAACATCGTGGCGACGTATCGGACTCTCCTTCCCCCCTCGGCATACCTTTACGCTTTACCGACGTCGCGGCTCTCCCCTCCGACGCTTCCTTCCTCCCTCGACGCCCGCCTCCGCCGTAGTCACTTTGTCTCGCTCGCTGATTTCGGATTTGAAATGCCCGGATGCGCCCGACACTCGCCGTATTCCCGATCATTAAAAGTGCAACTGTGGGAACGTTCGTGGGTCGAGCGATTTTTCTCCTTTCGCTTCGCTTTTCCGTTTTTCACGGTTAATGGCTATTCAACGCCGCTCGGACGTCTACTCGGTGCTTGGACCTCGAATTAAGTGGACCGTCCCGGGCTGCGGAGCGAGCTCGGAAAATTTCACGATTTTTAGCTTTTTTAAATTTTATAATCGATATTTAACGCCGGCAAATGGATCGTTGGATATCCAGCGTTGATATTCGTCGTAAGTAACAAACAATATCCGGCTCAGTTACGATAGTAAAGTATCGATTACGTCAAAGATAAAAGCGGCTTTTATCTATCTTCGATTCTTCGGTTATCGGGAAACTCGATACCGATAGAGCTAAATTAAACGAGCTTCTAGCAATAATGGTTGAAATTTTAGAGGTAAGATCGCGCAGGAAGTTTCCACCCTGGCCTCGCTCCTCCAGAAACGAGACTCGCACCGCGGATCAAGCTCGAGATACGAAAGCGCTTGTCTCGCGTTGGTGCGACCAATGGGAAGGAAAATGCTTCGGAGAAAGAACATAATTCACGCTCGACGCGAGAACGTCGCTGCGAGAACGCGTTTAACGAACGTCGCGAAAGCTCGCTCGCTTCCTTCGTTTCGCGGGCGAGAGAAAGAAAAAAAGGGAAAAAGAATTGGTCGGTTCCCAGCGAAGCGGCTAATGAGGGCAGATATCGGGCAGGGCCGCCGTAAAAAGCAAAAATTATGCCAATAAGAAAATTAAGCAGATGTTCGTTTTCCAGAGAGCGAGCGAGTGAGCGAGCGAGTGAGCGAGCGAGTGAGCGAGCGAGAGGAACGGTCCCCCGTTCAGAGCGTGCGAGCGGCCAGAGCTCGGCGTGAATTCCCACACATCAACAGGTCTCGGGAGGGCCGCAACCGGGGCCCCCACTTCCAACCGCTCGCCCCGGCCATTAAAGGCGGGCCCCCACCGCCGGTCCGTTCCCCACCATCGAGGTCGGTCCCGGCGATGCATCGGCATGCGATCCTCCAAGACCCCAAACGTCAAACAGTTATCCTTCACACCCCGAGCAGGCCGACGGTCCTGGTTGGGGAGACGAACGTCGTCTCGTTCAGTCGCTCAGTATCATCCAACTTTTCACAGGGACGTCGACTCGTACCCAAATAACTCGTATTCCCCAGTAATTACAACTCGCTCCTACGTTCGCGCCTCTCTACACGTATACGCGGTGAAGCGCGTTCGTGAAAAACTGGCCAGTTGTGATTACCAGAGGAGGCACTTTCGACAGTTTGTGATAATTTATCCGCTTCAATGGTGGATTACTACAGTTGCAAGATGTCGGGAAGCGACGAGGAATTCGAGCCCCAGATGCAAACGGGGATGACGAAGGCTGAATTGCGAAGAGTAAGCAGAGCAAAATTACTACCCATCGATATTTTTTTCGCTTAACTTAAGGCCTAATCTTTTTTATCGTATCGTCGGATGCCTCGCTATCGCGATCATCAGCGATGGCATCGAAACCGAGTTCTTGACCCGCGACGGTGTTTGCGATAATTTTGCGGTTGCGCTCGTTCGTACGTGTTTACGTCGTAATCGCAGCAAATATTGAAACGCGAGTTTAATAACTATGCGCAAAAACGCGAAAGGCGCCGCGGTTTTAATGCCACGTGCAAAGATCGCACGTGATGTTTGCTTCGTAGTTGCACTGCCGGGTTCTATTCGTATAATAATACGCGGACGATGTCGTTTTTAAATGTAACCAGCGGTCGAAGAATTTCCCTTGCGACGAATCCCACTTAACGTTTAAATATGTTATTTCAGAGCAATAAGCCGATCATGGAGAAGAGAAGAAGAGCACGAATTAACCAGTGTTTGGACGAATTAAAAAGTTTGATACTCGAGGCGATGAAAAAAGACGTAAGTTCCCTTTCGTACTATGTGTAATTAACTTACGTACATTATCTGCGACGTTTAGCTTAATTTTAACGACAAACTTAAGGATTCGAATAGCGCGAATCGATTCGAAGCTACGAGTTCTTAATTTTTCTCCGGTATCCAACGACTAAGTAAGGATTAAGCGGACGGAGATTAGTTCGAGGAAAAGTATTAAACCGATAAAGGCTAAGAACGAAGCGAAGGTCGTTTGGGTTTATGGTATCTACATCGTCGACGGTATTCGCGATCGCTTTAGACGACGACGATGACGACGACGACGATGACGACGACGACGACTTCGTGCCATTCAACTCAATCAGCACTCGTCGAGCGTTACGAGACATCGCTTTATGCGCACGTAATGCAATTCGCGAACGATCGGTTCGAACGATGTTTCGCTGCGTTCGCAACTTACTCGAAGCGAGCTTTGGACCAACTTCGGGAATCGCACTTTCGTCTTTCTCTGTTTCTCAGGCGCGCCGTTCCAAGATTCGCGTCCCGTTCACTACTTCCGTTTGTAAAATCGTCGTCGTTGGCTGGATTTTAATGCTATAAATATATAATGATTTAATCCATTTTGTAAATGTTCTTTTTTACGCGTCGGTAAGATGAAACGCGGTTCCTCCCTGCTCGCGAAAAGCGAGTATCTTCCCTTTTATGAAAACGCGTCGTTACGAGTAAGTTGTTGTAAGTTGTTAAACGGTGGAGCGAACATCGTCAGTCGTCCGTCCAATATTAGCTACGTAAATCGTAGACGTTGAAAAAGTGTCTAAAAAGCGTCGATTATCTCGAAGCGCTCCCATGATCGCAGCGACGCATCAAACGAGAATCGTCGAGGGGGCCAAAAACGCGTAATCGTCGTTCAATCCTGTCCAACGGCATTCGGCATATCCAAGGAGCGGCGCAGGTTTTGCCTCCGTGTTTTAAACGCTCGCGCGGCTACGACTCGTGGGAAAGCGAGTGGTACGAGAGCGACGAGCGCACGCCATCAATTACCCCCGTGGCGTCGTTCCGGACCAGTTGAAGAGCTCGCGGGAAGAGGCACTTTTTTCTTGGCTACATCCGTCGAGCCCTCGTCCTCGGCCGATCGGTTACGTAAATAAAACAACGCGATCGCGTTTCCGCGAGCGGACCGTAAACGGGGGGTTGAGCTCGCCGTTCTCGATGTCCGGCAGTTAGTTTTTTACGATACAGATTTCCTTTTCCGTGAGGAGAGAGAGAGAGAGAGAGAGAGAGAGAGAGAGGGGAGAGACAGAAGGAGCGAATCACGACGAGAAACGATGACGACGACTTGGCCCGAGAGCGTAATTCAATAACGAGTCGCGTGATTCTTGATCAAAGAACCGACGAGCTCTGGCAGCGCTTTCTCCCCGCCCCACAGCCCTCCGCCACGTACGGACAATCGGCCGTGATTATGCGCGCGAAAGGAGGGACACGCGTTCTCTCTCTCTCTCTCTCTCTCTCTCTCTCTTTCTTTCTCAGTCTTTATCTCTTTTTCTCTTTATCTCTATCTCTCCTACTCGTTAATCAATTCCATGCGACTCGTCGGAACTCGCTTCATCCGTGACCATAAAGCGTCTTTCAAGACACCGCGTAGTTCGGGCTCCCGAAAAATTATGCAAATGGTCGGGCTACCGCTCGTCGTTCTCGCTCGTCGTTGCCGCTCGTTAATTACCCACGAGTCACCTCGCTTTGGAAGGAGAAAGAGAGAGAGAACCTGGGTAGAGTGTAAGAGACAGGGAGAGACCTGTGCCAATGCGTAACACTATCCACGGAGATTGATTTCTCAGACAGGCTTAACGAGGCGAGCGTCGGTGGCGTCGACGCTCTCACCGCTCGCCCCGTCCAGATGACTTCCGCTACCTGCTCGCACTCTCTCGCTCTCTCTCGCTCTCTCTCGCTCTCTCTCCCTCGTCCCCGGGCTCGGAGGCCTTTGCCTATACATGCGCTTGTGCGTGTGCGTCGCGCAGGTACCTGCGGTAGTGCGTATCCGCACACGTGCGTGCACCTCTTGTACGTCCACACACGCGCGCACCTTTCTCCGTCTCCAAAACGCCCCCCGCGTTCGTGGGAACCTCCGAATAATTATTAAAAGAAGACGGAGAGAGGCTGGAGAGGCTACAGAGAAGGTGGAGGCTGCTCCTTGCTTCTCGGGTTGCCAGGCTTCTCTCTTTTGTTGACCGTATCATCTTTGAGGATCCGCTCAGCTTGGTCTCTTCTTACTCGAAAAAGCCGAGCGGAGGGAGGCGGGAGGGTACGAGAACGAGAGCGAGAGCGAGAGCGAGAGAGAGAGAGAAGAGAGAGAGAGTCTGGGACGTGGGAGCGTAGCGTCTCTCGGGTTAGAGAGGGGATCCTTTTTCCCCTCCACTACACCCTTAGCAGGTGCCTGCATTCGATCTCCTCGAGGGTGTCCGTTGAAGCTATTCTCTGGTTTTTTTTCCATCTTTCAGCCCGGTACGGATGAAGTGTTACCGTTGACAGATTTCATTTTTATCTTTGGCTAATAATACGTACCTTTATTTTCGTTGAAATAAAAAAAAAAAACATGCGATCTCGGGTAAACTCGGTATAATGTATATGCCTCGTTGCTTCGCGAAGGAAATCGCCGGACGATTTCAAGGAAAATTTCCTTCCGTTCCAATAAACCATCTTGCTCTTCGATTTACGCGTTACGTACTAACTATTAGAGTAATAACGAGCGTTTTCAGAATCCCCTCCCCTTACGTTGCGTCGCTCGCGACCGACGGAACCCTCTCGAGATCGTCGAGGGCGTTTCTTAAAATATCTCAATATCTCGCTGTGTCCCAGGCGGGTGCGATCGTTGCCGGATATTATGTTCGATCACGACTTCCGTTTTACGATTCGACCGAGATTCCGACATCCCCGGCAGCGACCGGCATCCACGTAACTCTTGATGGTACGCGAACGCGTCCGTAATCGAGGTTGTAAACATACTCGGGCGGTAGTCATTGTCAAGGTGACCGGCCCGATTCCACATAGAAAATAAGAGCGCTCGTGTTTCGTCCCTGGGATACTAGTGTTAAAAAGGCCCCAGTGGCGCACGATTCTTAAGAAAAGACGGGCGCATCGGTGCTGCTGACTCATCGCGAGCCCCGGGGGTGTCATCATCGATGCCTCCGAGAAAATGCCTCGTTAAAGAGCCTCTCCCACTTTTCTGAGAGACCGTGGACTTTTTTCTCGAGGTTTCTCACTAAAATCGTTCGAGATGCGAGGAAGAGAGAGAAACATCGTTACGGAGTCTCCCTTCTTTCCTTTATAATGCGGAGGACGCGGTAACGGGCGGTAACGGGTTCCCACGCGTGGAAATAAAAAGACTGGCCCTTTCGAGAAAAAGCCTCCATCTTTTCAATCGCTCACGTCCAGAAGTTAGACGGGTCACCGAGAGCCCGGAGTCTAAAGCTCTCAAAGAGCGCCCTAGAAAAACTGACCAGATTTTTACACCATTCACCATTGTGGGATTTTAAATCGTTTTCTTCCGTGCCCTTCTCAAACGTACGTAATTAGATTTTTCAAAGCAATGATTCGTGGTTATTCGTCCACGCGTGTCGAATGTCGTACACGTGACTCATCTCGTCCAGACCAACGAGTTATATATATTTTTTTAAATCGTCGTTCCTTTATTACGACTAGTGCATTCTTTTCTCTCGCTTGAAAAATATCGAGCGCTCGCTCCTCATCTCGTCATACCTCTCCTTCTCTCTCTCTCTCTCTCTCTCTCTCTCTCTCTCTCTCGCTCCGTTGAGAAACATCCTCCGATAATGATAAGGGAAAGTGAAGTAGCTTCGTATCACGCTACAGAACCCGATATTTTAAAGGGGTACGATAAAATGTATCATTCGAGCTACTGAAAATTACGGAACGCCAATTAACCAGCCATCGGAAGAACGGCTTGCTTTTGATTACACAGTTACAACCCGCCATTACCATAGATTTTTACGATTCGAGATTCGAAGCTACGCACTTTATGATTAGAAGCGCTCGAGGCGATGCTACTTAAAACCACTAACGGGTCGTTTGTGCTCCCATGCTTGCATATCTATATCCTCCATTTTACTATTCCTCTAACGCGCTTACTAAACAGTAGGTTGAAAATGAAACTTATTTTTTCTCCGCGTAACGTCGAAAGCAAGAGCTTACGATTATTCGATAGGAGGCAACGTCGAAATAAAAAGTTTCTAAAAGGAGCGAACGTTCGAGCTTGCGTAAACTGCGTAGAAAGCTTTGGTTTTGGCTAAAGAAGGGAAGCGAGTATAAGGATCGATAAGGACTCGCGTAAACGGCAGGTTTCGAAGCGCGCGGTATTATAGGTTTTATTATAGTGGAAGGAGAAAAATACGGCGTACGTCTAACGAGTATCCTTTTCGATTACAGCCGACGAGACACTCGAAGCTCGAGAAGGCCGACATCCTGGAAATGACCGTGAAGCATTTGCAGCAGATTCAGCGCCAGCAACTGAGCACCGCCGTCGCCACCGATCCAGCGGTCCTCACCAAATTCCGCTCGGGTTTCTCCGAATGCGCGAGCGAAGTCTCCCGCTACGTGAACCACCTCGAAAACGTGGACCCGACGGTGAAGCAACGCCTCGTCTCTCACCTCAACAACTGCGTCTCGAACCTCCAGCAGGTCTCGCCGTTCTACAGTCACTACGTGCCTTACATGCCCGAACGCCTCTACCCCGAGGTGAAGGTCGGTTTCCAGGCCGACGCCCAAACCGGCGACGAGAACAACAACGGCAGCGCCCGCATCCAGATTCCCAGCAACGTTCAACTGATCCCGAGCCGATTGCCCAGCGGTGAACTCGCTCTCCTCGTTCCACCGTCCGCTGGTATCGGCGCGAACTTCCCGTTCTTCCCCCCGGGCGCCGAGGCAGGCTCGAGGCTCGGGCAACCCTCGGCCTTCACCGCCGTCCAGCGCACCCACAGCCCGCTCCTGAGCCCCTCGACCTCGACCTCCAGCTTCGAGGAGAGCCACCACTCGGAGCTCTATCCCACCTCCCTCTCGCCGCCCCAGGGCCAGTCGCGCTTCAAGATGCCGGAGCAGGGAGTCGCGGAGAGGGTCCCCAAGGGCGGACTCTCCTCCCCTGACACCCAGAGACCCCAGATCAGCTCGAGCAGCGACCGCAGCGACCGCAGCGACCGCAGCTCGCCGTTGCTCGTCGAACCCAAACTCGAGGCCTGCTGTCCCATCCCCGCGAAGAGGGACCTCGACCAGGGACCGACGCATGCCTCCCGGCAGCCCCTCTCCGTCATCACCGACAAGTACAACCGAACCCTGGCGCTTCCGAGGCGCGAGGGCGGCCTCAAGAGGCATCACTCCGATGGTCTGCTCGCCGTCGCGGAGAAGAGGCCGCGCTGTCACGAGCCCGCACCTTCGGTCGCTTCCACGAGCGGCGGCGGGAGTCCCGCCCTCAGGATCAAGGAGGAGTACGCCCACTCTACCGAGGACCTCACCGAGAGCGCGACCTCCGCGACCGGGAACGGGGACATGTGGCGACCCTGGTGACTCGGCGAACCGCGTCCATTGCAATATCGCGATAAGATTACCGTCGGAGAGGTTCAGTGCCTTAGCGGATCGATTCGTCGATTCCAAAAGTTTTGCGCAGCGTTTATATCTATGGTGAACCGTGTTATTTATTCCTAACGATTATTACAACTGCTTTTTCGTTGCGAAGAATATCATTGCCGCCTTGCAAAAAATTATCCTTACCAAAAATAGATTTAAAAGATTTTATCCAAGATATAAACGCTTCGGAATACGAATAAAGTAGCGTCTACACGATAATCTGAGGATGCAGCGCATATTATGTAAAAGCGATCGCCTCGAGCAACTCGCTAAGAACAATGTAAGCTTTAATAATAGAGAAGTCCTCGTCCGTTGACTCTGTAAATATGTATATAATACTAAGTTAATATTGTTTTACGTTTAGCATGTTGTTACGTAATTACTCACGTAAGAGATCCTTGGTGATCAGTATTGAAGAAAAGCCTAAGTAGTATTAAGAGTTTGTGATAAATATTTTCCAGTCGTTAAAATAAATATAATTCATACGATAATTCCGTCTACCGTTTATTTCGATCGAGTTTCCTTCACCCCTCACCCACGAAAGAAGCCGACGCTTCGATTTTCCTTGTCCGTCCGCTCGACGCCTTCACCGAGTCTAAAGGATGAATTTTGGTTAATTTGTCGACGGGCGATTTATTAAAGCGGTACTATCGAGCCGGTAACGCGATTAAGCGCGCATCGAGTATCCAACGCGTTGTACTCTTCGTCGATGACCCGTTGAGGTGCTTTATCCTTTTAAGAGCGCATTCGTAAGCTGGAGATCGCCTCCCTCGTTTTTTCTCGACTAAAGAATAAAAAGGAAAAGTTAAAGAGAACGAGAATTCCAACCACCTGTTACACCGCAAAACCACCTTCGTATTCATCGACCGAGCGCGCGAACTGATTTATCGACCAAGTCGGTCCACTTCATTCTGCTTTAACCTTTTCTCCTTTTCTCCAAACCTCCAAACTTTCGATCCTTGCACCTTCTTTCGTTAAATATCGCCATTTCACCTTTTCCCCGCGAGAGACGATCCACATTTTATTTTCGTTTTATCTTCCGTTCCAACCGTTACCTTTTAACCCTCGGAGTGAGTTTCCTTTCTTTTTAATCGCGAACGTCCTCCGATACAAAAATCCTATTTTATTTAACTATTTCTCAAATTCGTTCATCGCTACTTTTTTTTAAACGCAAATTACGAACGAGGGAACGAACGAATCAAAGGGCGGAGCCAAAGTGCAATTCGAAGATTGTAAAGGAATCTATGTTGTAAAGGAATTTGCAGGCTGCTACTTATCTCCGAATAAATTTATGCCATCGATAAAAGGATGTCCATTGCCTTAAGCAGATTTTGATAAATATCGAAAGCAAGATTTCTGTTTAACCACGACTTGGTCGGCGCGACATCTGCGAGGAAATCGCGAAATCGTTTTTTCGATAATGGGTCGATAAATTTTAACCAGATGGCGCTATCCTCACCGGAACATCGATAATTTAACAAAATCGTAAACTTTTCGGAAATTAAGTTCTTTTTTTAAATATCCTAATAAATAATATCGTTTCTTCCACGGATTTTCGATAAATTTAATAAACCACAAACGCTAATTTGTAACTTTACACCGCTGATTGGTTTTGCTCGGGTACGAGTATTACATTTCTCGATGTAAAGTATTACAAATCGTAAAGTTATATATTTGCGCATGAGAAATTGTGCGATTAAAAAACAATTTTTAAACGCGAAATAACAAACCAGTTTCAATTTCATTTTCGTTGTTGCACGGTAATAAGGAGTACATCGTTCGTACTTGAATAAGATTCGAACGAGATTCGACCAACGTTTAACATTAACATTGTAATAATACGTCACAACCGTAATAAACAAAAATGATTATCCTTGGAATAATTTATGCAGATATCGCCGATACGTTCGATCGAAAGGCGTTGGCGAGATAATACAGTCGGTAAACGAATTTTATTTTTGCCTAAATAAAAACATCGAAAGCAAATCATTTATTTTCGAATCGATAAATTTCTCCTTTTTATAATTATTTTATAAATTCTTACCTTTTAAAAAAGTAAGAAAGGTATAAGATCAACCTTAAAAAGAAAAGTATATTCTCCTTGGGTATCGGATTGCAATTCCATCAAGGCTATATTCGATACGTACGTGCGTGTATGCATGTGTATAAATATATATATATATATATATATTTATGCATGTATGAATGTATGTACGTATGTATGCGGACGTGCATACACACGTATATTATTTTGTTTTTTTATAATTTTTAAGAGAAAGTACGCATTTTTTTTACCGACGTTACAATTATGTCCGAGGCTGTAAACGTATTAATTTAGTTGAGAAATATTTCATTGGCGTATCGTATTTTCATTTAGAAACGAAAGTGCCTTATAAAAATTGGCGATTCTTCAACAATCTAGATTGTATTTACTCGGTTATAATTACACAAACAAAGTTATGATTACAGAGAGAAACTATTTTACATGTTTGCAAGCAGCACAGAGGCGTATTCTGAGAAGCAATGTTATTTTATTACAGTTATAAACTTGGCAATGATATAAAGCTATAATTAATCATCATCTCAAATATATTGATGGACTATCGTAAAACTACGGAGTCGTAAATTTATATAATTTTAAAAGGAAATATTTCAGCAGCTGAATAAAATTTCCATTATTTCGAGGGATCCACTATGCATATAATTAATTATTCAACAATAGGCAAAAACAGACAAATGCACTAAAGCTATTCAAATTACCTCTCACGTGTATCGCAAGTGAAATCCAGATAGGCATTCCACCTTCCGTATTCGATAGGAAAATGTACACTGGAGCATCGCGCGCACTCCGGGTCTACGTATAAATACGAATACAGTCGCCGGTAACGATGCAACCCTTCGCCGTATCGGGAGTATAAATAATTATACTGGCGCGCGGCAATTACTTTAAGTTATGGCGTAGCCGGTACAATTTGCAATGTCAAGACATAAACACTGCTACTGCTTATATTTGAATACATTAAGAGACTGGCGAGCGCTGCGATTGGTTGGTATCGTCCGACGAGTCACGCCCGTATCGGCATGGAACTGAGCTACGATCTGCTTGACGATTTTTAGTGTGTAAAAATGTGCCTCGTGAACTCATAAAACTTTGATGGATAATTAAAGAGTAATATGTATCTGCTAAGATTTATGCGTATATTCGTGTGTACTTTTACTCGCCGAGTCTTTTTTCGAATAAAATCTCTAGTTAATAAAATCGCATAACTTTTACTTATCGGTTTTAACTGCTAAATAATTACAAAATAAAATTTAATATTAAATTCTGAAAAACGAGCGGAATATTAAGTTCCGCGATGTTAATAAATCCTTTTATAAAGCAAAGAACTCATTCTAATTAAATTCATGGTTTCGATTTTCTTAAATGTAAGACATGTAAATCTATTAGACATCCAATTAAAATATAAATTAAATATTTAAATTGTCCAATCGTTTCCACTTCTATTATAAGATATGCTCTTTTTTTTAAATAATCTACGTTTACAAATTATATTACGGGTAAACTGAACGTTCGAACAAAACTAAATTACAAGGTAAATTCATCAGTTTATTCACCATAAAATTATAAATTGTTGTTGATTTAACACCGATTTACAAGGAATCGTTAGCCTTAAAATATCTTGATTTACATATACTACCTTTTTATCAAAATAAGTAACGATCTTAAAAATATGATCGATCGACGAATTCGAAAAAAAAATTTTAATTTTACATGAACCGTAAAAATCGATGAATTCGCGTAATTATTTGTAAAATTTCTTTTTAAGATATTGACATAGAAAATATTTTTTCAATGAATTCTCGAGTACCGATTCGGTTTCTTGTAAATTATACCGTATTAAACGTTTATTTAAAATAATTATATTTTTCGTACTGTTATCGATGTAGTACATTATTTTTTCTAAGAAATGGTAGAATTCTAAACTTTGGTAAACTCGATTTTACGCGAAACCTTTTATCTGTGCATTAATACGATAAACGACGAGTATAAAAGAACGTGATACAATTTTGATTTTACGTATATAATTTTGTGGTTAATTTATTCTTAAAATTGAGTTAATATTATTATTTAAATTTTTGAATGTATTATTTTTACCGACGATAAATCATTCTTATATCATTTTCATTTAATTTATATTTTTAATAGATATTTAAACGAATCTCTGTATGCCGTAAAATATGTTTTATTTCAAGTTCACGTTTTTCAATGTGTAAAGATTGTAGAATTTAAAACGTTCCCTTAAAATTATCATTTTTTAAAATAACCGTAATAATTTTGACTTCTTTACGCAATTAAAAAATTTGCAAGTCAAGTAGAGATTTTCTATCAAAAATCGTATCAGATAAGATTTAATACAAGTGAATATAAATTTACTATGTAAAATGCGTCTTTTGATTCAAATTTATAGTTATACGCTTTTATTACTAGTCATAATAATATTGAGATAAAAAACTTGACTTTAAATGTTGAAAAAACATCTACTTGTTTCTCTATCGTAGATATTCATTTCATCCGATCGTACAGAGAGATAATATCGAAAGGAAAAATCATTGTCACGCGTGGGTATGTCAAATCAAAATTGTGAATGTTTCTAGAAGATTTCATACAAACATTGCATATTAAAGAAATAAGAGTATTGATTAAATACGAGATATACGTTTGAAGGTACTCGATAATTTCATACGAATCTAACCTTATTCTTGGCTCGAGAAAATTTATCACTTAATAAACATACGATTGCGCAAAATCAGCCTTTGACATGTACTTTAAGTAATTATTACTCCTACTACTAGGGAACTATACTAGGTTGTAAATCATCGTATAATTGATGTAAGTGTATAATTATTACTCGTTAACATTTAAAAATTACGTATTATCCAAGGATTTAAACATCGCTGAGCATAACAAGAGGATATAAAAGTCTAGCGTTCCTCGCAACACATTCTTCACGAATAAATTAAAAGTTATAAATATGCAATAAAAAGAATTTATACAAAATCGATGAGATCCATTTTCATTTATCGTCTTCCTAAAGATTTCAACAAAGAAAATTATATACCGATTAAATTACGGTATTTCAAAAAAAATTAAAGAGGTATTACTACTGGTATATTTATATATTTTTTTAAATATTATCATAAAATTTACGATAGTTTATTTATTCCTATCGAATCGAAGCACCGTCAGCGATCACGGCAAAAAGTATTTCTAATTAGCATCCAATTACGGTTTCTCAGGCAGCGTTACTTTAGTTCCAGTACATTGAATAAAGCGACTGCGTTACCTTTTAAAACGAGCCACACTATTTTTACATCGCACCCATTTTTAAACGATTTTGATAATTTAATCGTTGGAAAAGATTATAAACGTGTATCAACGCGGCAAGACTTTCATCGTTTCGCAACATAATATCGATAATGATCGAGGGAACGTTGTTACCAAACATCGCTGAGCTCTCATTTTGCAATTATAAAATCTCGCCGCGACAGTAGACGCGTACGTTATGAAAATAGGTGTACGAACCATCGAGGTCGTCAGAACGCGCGGAACAAATTGGAAAAGTCGAGCAAAGGCATTACTCGTTTAAACTCAGCGTCCCGGATTCTCGACAATAAGCGATAGGATATATTTGATTAGATGCATTTTGTAGAGAGCGAGAGAGCGAGCGAAATGACCCCTTTTTCCAGCCAAATGAAACACTTGGTTAGACTCGGTGGAATAAGACAATTTTGCACGAGCCGAGCTTCATTTCCCAATTTCCCGAATAGTCATAGGACAGAAAGCAGTTTACGATCGACGCACCGTCGATAAAAGTCGGCGAGGCAGGGGCGGTGATCCTGAGCGAGTAAACAAGTCAATTTCTGCATCGATATCGCGGTGAGGAGGAGAGGTTAGCGAGGCAGGGCGAAAAATCGGTCGATGCTCGTCGAGTCGGCCGCTCCTCGATTCCAAATCAAACTCGATCCACTCGGTTATTACAGCGAGTTTTCATCGCTGCGGGCTCGGGCTAAGCTCCGCTCTCGCTCTTCTCTCTCGCTCCTCTCTCTCGCTCCTCTCTCGCTCCTCTCTCGCTCCTCTCTCGCTCCTCTCCACCGGCGTCACGCGATTGCGAATTTTTGCACGGGGGTGTTCCCGGTCGTCTCCGAAAAGAGAGCACGAGTCGGGCTGCCGTTGCCGCTGTGGTCCGGAGTACGAGCTGCCGACCGCCAGGCCATTTGCTCTGCGGTCGCTTGATTCCCCGCGACCAAATTTTCATCTGCGCTCCTTCGAGTTTTAATGCGTTTTTGCGGCCTCGGCCATTCGAACTTAATCAGCGACCCGGGGCTACTTTCGCTCCGCGCACGCACACAACGGTAGCCGCGCGCGATGCGTGACGAGGATCCCGGAGGTGCGCGCGAGGGTAGCGGGGAGGGGGAGGAAGGGAGCGTATTAATTATAACTCTGGTCGGAGCTCCGAGGAACGCGCTGCGAAGAGATTCGCTCGCTCGATAATACCTACGATAAATTGTCGGTTTACCAGCAAATCTCATTTCCAAACCTACCACCGGACATTTTTCCGCTCGTTTGTCCACGCCCATTGGTGCGCGGCCCAAGCTTTTGCCTCTTTCGCGGGACTCGTCCGGAAATTCATTCGTTTCTCTTTTCGTCTCTGTACACATACGCGCGTGCTCGTATTTACATTGTTGACGTCGACGCGGTCACGAGCTTCGAGTCGTCTTTTTAAGCGCGACGAGTTCGTTCTCGCTCCGGTTCCGAGATCGGTTTGTTTCGTAACGAACCCATGCCTGACTGACTTTCATTCTATTTCCCGAGATCGGTAACCGCTGTTTTGAACCACTTTTGCCTTTAGCCTTCGCTTTCGGATGCCGTTGGATCAGCTGTTTTTGGGCTTGTTCGATTCCGTTGTCCTTATCCGGTGAACAGCTAGAGATAACGAAGCTCGTGCGCAATGTAACCGAGAGTTTTAACTAGTTTTTACCCTTTTACTAGCTTTTCCCGAATTAGCCAAAGATGCAACGTAGCGTCGGATAAAATGTTTTTAAAAAATCTCGCTCATTTTAAAAATGGTCGCTGGTGAGTCGTTGCTTCTTCCGAGGTAAAATATTTTGTTCAAAATAGTGCAAAATTTGTATCGTCGCTGATATTCGCTCTTTCTCTGAATAGCGTACTTTCTTTTTTAACGCGATCGCGCGTTTTTTTTCATTTTGAGTTAATTGTATCCCTTCGAAGCGATAATTTATTCAAATCTAGAGCAAGAGTATTTTTACTTGGTTCGCCCTGAAATACGACGAGAGATACGTAAAAGGTGAAAAAAGAAATTAAGATATACAATGACCTTACGAGAAACTTAGCGAGTGGCAAATGCGTTTAAGCCATTAAGATTGCGGCCTTCCGCGACGTAAGGATTTTAAAGAAACGTTCATAAACAATGTTAAGCTGAAATAAACTTTAAGAAACATTGAAAATTATTCGTCGAATAAATTGAAATTACTTTGACGAATCAGAAATCATCGGTAATTATAAATATTTTATATAAAATTTAACGTGTTGGCGCAGATCGTGCGTCACGATAAAATGAATGGAACTCAATAAAGATAAAAATAAATTCAGCGATAAAATATTAAAACACGAAAACGTATATTTTACTTTTCGTAATTTATTATATTTATTATATTTGCACAATTAAGTTAGTCAAATATTTGAATAAAATGTAACTTCATAAACTTTACTAATTACTCGTATTTCAATATTTTTATTATAACTTTATAAATTGAAATAGTTTAAGTCGTAAAGAAAAAATTTAATTTTTGAAGGAATTCGTACATTTATCTCTAGGGTCATCAATTAACATTAAAAATAAGCGTATATTCGTACAAAATCAATAATATTTATAGAGTTGAATTAAATTTGAGCTTTTTATTTTCGGGTAATGGAATTTTCATAATCTTATCGCGGTATAAATAAAGTTGTTTAAAAATACGTTCGAAAAACAATTGTCGGGAGAAATTGTACGCAGATTCTTAAGATCGTTAAAGTTTGTATAAATCGAAAAATTTCCGAAATACAAACACTTTTCTTATTTTCCGATTAATTTGCAATGAAATCGATCGATCGAGCTTTGGAAAAAATCATTTTCGTATTTAATTTTATCGGCGTCGAGATCTCGAAGATTTTGGCGCAATTGGTTAACAAAAACATAAGAAGCCGAAATTATGAAAAAGAAAGGCCATCGTCGATTTGTACAGCGCGAAATAGAAAGAAATTTGGTAGAATTTGGCAACGCGGGTCTCGTTCGCATCGCGGAAAAGTGTCGTTGTTGGGTTTTCCGATGCGCGCGTGCAGCTTTAATTAAAACAGCGCGGATAAAAATTAAGCGGTCCGATCATAAAGCGTAAACGTTTACGCGTAAACGGAAGGATATCCATCTCGCATCCGACGAAAGGACCTCGGCCGTGGATTCACAAGCGCATCAACGAACGCACGAGTACCTAAGTGAATTCGGATCAGAGCCGCGCGCGGATACGCGGAGGCGTAAAGTGGAGCGGACGCTTCCCGGAAAAGGTACGAGGTATGGTCGTTCCGCGAAAAGCTCTCCCCCCCCCACCCTAAATCCCCACCCTCCTCCAACCCGGCACGCGAGAACGCGGTGCCTATTCTCGACGACTCGGCCGTACATCGCGCGGAGAGCGGCGAAGTCCGACGCGCCAAATGAAAATGCCGAAGGACAATGGAAATACTAATGATTGATTGGAAACGAAAAAGAATTATAATTGAAAAAAACGCATGCGGGGACTCGTTCGTAAAAAAACGAGGACGACTACTACTACGACTACTACTACGACGACGACGACGACGACGACGACGAGGTAGCGGCGGTGGAGGCGTCGGAGGCGGAGGTGGAGGAAAGCACGAACTATTGGGAATAATATATCAATACCCATCGAAGCCACGCATACGAATGCGAGAGAACGGCTAGGGTGGATGGGTCGGTCGGTGGTGGGGTGGTGTAGGCAGCGCGTAGGAGGAAAACGAAGGGGTGGACGCGAAGCGAGGCAACGGCGAGATCCGGTGCACGGGGAAAGGGTCGCGACGTCCGCGTATGTGGGGGAGAGAAGAGCATGGAGGCCAGGAAAAAAAAAGGCGGGTAGTGGCGGCGGAGGCAGTGGTGGTGGTGGTGGTGGTGGTGGTGGTGATCGTGGTGGTGGTGTGTTTGGAAAGAGTAAAAAATATTACGTACACCCACCCCTTTTCCTCTCTCACTCTCTCTCACTCTCTCTCTCTCTCTCTCTCTCTCTCTCTCTCTCTTCGACATCGACGCTTACCAACACAAAGTTCGCGGGCGAAAAGTAGCGGTAGTGGTGGTAGTGCACAAAAGAACGTCTGCCCCGACGGTGGCCTATTCGCGCTGGAGCCGGGGAGCAAAAAAATATCTGCAAGTCGCTCGCGCGTCGATATCCGCGCGATTTTGTGTGCGACTAATGCACGCGAAAAACGGAAGGGGTAAACGCTCCCGAACGCTAAGGTAACGGATGATCTCGTTTGCTGCCCCTCTTTTTTTATTTATTTATTTATACGTTTCTTTTTCTCTTTTTTCCGTTTTGTTTTTCCTCACCGCGAAAGGTATTGAAAAGTCAAATTGGGTTTATGGAGGACTTTAAGAGATACACGTTGTTTTGTTTATCGTCGATTTAGAATTTGTCGGGAAAACGAATAAGTTATTTTCTTAACGCGCTACCGACTAAAACTATTCATCGTCCGATACGGAATTCAACGTTCGCGAATCGTTGTTTTTGCGTTTTTCTCTACGTTCTCCGTCGACGCGATCGAACGTAAAATACGATAAATTTAAAATGAATCGATTACGTCGATACACTCGTAACGAGTTTCCTAAGTCTCGTTTTTCCTCCCTTTGAAGAAATTCTTGTTAATTCTTTCTTAAAATTAAGGTAGAAATATGTCCAAAAGCAAAATAGAGCGCTCCCGAATGCGAAGCAACTGCATTTTGAACAACTCGGCTCCTTGTAATAATATTTTCGGAAAGGACGGCGGCCGCTCGATCGCTTTATCATATTTGCAAAGACGTCTTTGCTTTCGTAGCGGCTGAAGCTATTCTCTAAAAACACGCGATTCCGTGAATTTAGCACGTACGCGAGGCTGACTGGGGGGCGACGAGCAGGAACGAACGAAGCGGCGAATGTGTACACGACCTCCGTCGCGTCCCCCGTCGGAGGGTGGGGGAGGGAAAAACGTTTAGCATTCGAAAAAAAAAGCTCTCGCTCCCCGAACGTGGGACCATCTCGAATCCCCGAATCGCCGAATCCCCATATCCCCGAATCCATTCCCCGCGCCATCGGCTTCGCGCCCCTCGGACGCTCGAACAAAAGAGAACATTTAGCATTAAAAAAGCACCGGGCGAAGAGCGAGAGATAGTGGCGGTGGTTGAGGGAGAGGGAGAGGGATGGAAGTCGTTGGCGCCGGTAGTGTTTCCAGTGTCAGTTACTCTCTTTCATCGCTTTGCGCGTATGGCCGGGACGCCTTCTCTTTCTCTTTCTTTCTCTCTCTTTCTTTTCTCTTCGACCCCTTCTGAATATCGGGCTTACTCGCGCGAGGAAAGGTATGCGGATTTGGCGCCTCTGCGCGATACGCGTTATGCCTTCGTTGCCGCAAAGGACGAAACCTCGGTTGTAGGAATGCATGGCTGCATCTGTTTGGTATCTCGCTCGGGAGACGAATGGAGCCGAAGATGAAGAATAAATTTTCGGGAATCGAGACCGTGGATTCGAGTCACTCGAGTAATAACATTTTTTTCACGATTTTTTTCAACGAAGGTAAATTTGACAGTTTATTCGAGCTGAGATATTTAAAATTCTTTTTTTCCCTTCTTAACACTTTTATCGATACGATTATTCGGTATTAATATTAAAAATTAAATTTTCAAGATTTTAGAAAAAAGTCACATTCGATGGACTTCGATACAAATTTTACGTTTTATTCGGTGTATCGAGCGATGCAAACCCAAACTATTTCCTTCTACGAATTTTTATATAAATTTATAACTGGTTTTCCTTATCCTATCTATGACGCCTACAATAAAGAGAACGATTCCTAATGAATCGAGAGTGGACGGTATAATTTTCCAATAAATGACATTTAATTGTGAGTGGATAATTAATCATACTTGAAAAACTGGAACACTAAATTAAAGAATCATACATTTTGTATCTTGATTACATATACATATAATAAATAATAAAATATCGGATTAAGTCTAATATTTTTATATTTTTACCATGGTAAAAAATGTTTTATAAATACATAATTTTAAATCAAGCATTAACTTTTTTTATAAACTATAAATCGGCTTTAAATATATTTTACGGATTAAGTAATTAAAAATTATTTAAATTTTGATCAATACTTATATTTTTAATATAATAATGTTACACAAAGGTATTTGCTGTAAAATAACTTAATTCTTCACTTTTTCGAGTATAATCAATATTTGACTTACAATCGAGCATCCTTTATTCGATAATATCAGATCTTAATTTGAAATTATATCATTTATCCATTGTATATGCCTATACGTTCGTTATATCTCCGAACTCCTACGAATACCAAGTTTTAGTTTATATATTTTGTAAGAGCGGAAGTCTGCAATCCCACTCGCCCTGTCTTCATCCTAGATCTACTCTTGATTGGTCTATCGTATCCTTCGTGAACTGCAAAATTCTTAGAATTCGGAGAATTAGAATCTTTACGATGTATGTCGTGAATTGAAATTCGAATAATATGTATTAAATAAATCGAAAATAAATATTAAAGGATGATTTAGATTTACGGATGATAATTTTTTTGATTATACGAACAATGTATCGATATTTTATATTGTAAATATTAATAGGTTTTATTGGATATTGCATAATGCAACGAAATTTTATTCAGTACACACGTGATTATCGCTTTTCCGTCGATAATTGGTATCGTCGATCATCTGATTATCATTCGAATCACCCTTTGAAACGATATTCCCTGGAATCATGGATATTTTTTTAGGATGTATATGATCAACCCTCGAGAAGTTTCGCTGTATTACTGCAAAGGCCCGACTTTAATTGATCCCTCGAGAATGATGGATCTCGCCGTTCTTCCGTGTACGAGTCACCGATGTTTCCGTGCCTCGAAACGCACGTAATACCGGTTATCGTGGAAGTGTCCAGCTTCTTCTATACGGACATCTTTGACTTTCCTTGACTTTCCTTGGGAGTAAACTCATAAAATGACTCTTTCTTTTTTATTTGTACGCCTCTTCCTTCTCTTTGTTCCACATTAGAGAAATTAACGCAGGCGATGTCGAATGTACGGGTCAAGTGCGCAAACGTTGATCCGCTTTACGTCACAATATATATGTAAATTCCAATAACTTAATTTTATAATTCCATCATGTTAATAATTATTACCAAATTATTATATAATAACAGGATTAATTTAATTTTTTAATGAGGATATCGAAGCTGTTCCACGTATAGATTTACGTATGATAATTTTATAGATAATTTATAAATAATATGTGTTACGTAGAAATCTCATTTTGTTCAAAATAACTGAAAACGATAGAAAATTAAAATTATAAAATTGAAATAATGAATTATTAAGGGAAGCTGTTACTATCTTTTTTATATTATGGATATAATGCAGTGCATTGGGAAAAAATTTTAAGAATTATTTTTAGAAATAATAAATTTTTATATCTCGTTAACAAGAATAATTTTTAATTTCTACTTTTTTTTAACCGACTCTATAAATTAAAATATTATAACGATAATACTTTTACAATGTAATTAGATATGAATTACATTTATTATTTACTAATTTTAATGTCGATTTGGTGAATGTTTCGAAATATCTAATTATAAAACCACTAAAATTTAATTTCTGCAGATTCTGATTACCATAATTTTGGAGCTTAATTCTTATTCTTGAATACTTTAATGAAATTTATGTTTATATTAATTTTATAATAATATATTACATATTTTTAAAAAAGTAATAAAAATATAAAAGTTAATTATTGAGACCTCGCTTACAAGTTTCGACATTCCTTTTAGATGGACATTCGAATCTTAAAATTCATTATATTTAAATATTGCTTGTTTTTAATATCATCTGAAGTTATGTACTAATTATACGCACAATATTGAATTAATTAATATTAAATAACTTGCTTTGTTAAAATAATTTTTATTATAAAAGTAATTAATTGAAAAAAAATATAAAATACAAGTATTTTTAGTATAAAATATATTTATGCTTACAGTACGTACGTTGAAAAATGAAATAATTTAAAACTAATACTGCTTTTCATTTAACATAGAATTCAGTAAACCGTCGAATATTATTGATAAAAAAATATTTACAAAACTTATTTTTAATATAATATATCTCATAGTATTTTTAAATCCTTAAATTCTCAAATAAACTTCTTTATATATAAATCAATTTAATACAACTATTGTATCTTAGCTCAATTAAACTTCCATCTGATTTTAGATGTTTTACATTATTTTTATAAAATATTTTTTTATTATTTTATATACAATTGGTATAAATTAAAATTGAATTGTTTATCTTATTATTTAAAATTTTCCAGTAATATTTACTTTATATTTATATTGATACCGAAAGATTACAAAATAACGATAATAAATTGATTTGTACTCAATAAAGTTATATGGAATTGCTTTAATCAGGATTAATTTATTACGATGATTATAATTATTTATAATTATAATAATATTGTAATTACAGCTAAATCGCTATATTTTCAATAACATGAATTATTAAATAAAACTATTAAAAAATTTGCAAATTTTACTTAAAATAAAAAATTGCATTTATTTGCTGTGTACGTTTAATCTAATTTACATTTTTACAAAATTAAAGTAAAAATCATTATCTCGCATAAAATCAATAAATGACAAATAGTAAATTACTAGGTTAATTTTCATCATCGAGGATTACTTAATTATTATTTTATTTTAAAATATTTATTATATCTGCGATGCAGTAATTAAAAAGAATAAATATATCATAAGTGATATAAAAATAAAACTTGTTACTTGTCGTATACTTACATTAATATTTAATATACATTTATTATTTGCTAGTTAGAAATATAATAATGCCTACAAAAAGTACGTATTCGAGATACCAACACAATACGGCAATTTCTATCATAAATCAATCCTGTTCGACGATGCATTTTTTACGCGACATTCGCAGAATATCCACGCTCTATGCAAACTGTGAGGTGGAATGAAAATAGAAGTGTAATGCCAGCAAAGAAAATGGTGGATACTACGGCGACTAGTGCAGGGATTGTGAAACCGAATTTGAAGTGCGTACACCTAACGTAACAAACGACGTTGATCCGAATAAACATGATTAAATTGTCTTCTATAGTGAAGCATTGGGAATACTTTTTTTTTCACAGCATTGTTACTGGGAGATTTCAATCAATGTTTTTCAAACATTTTCAAATACTTTTATTTTCGTCCTGAATAGTTTCGTGCAGATTTAGAAAAATACTGAAAATTTATTTTTTCATTTTTCGGAGATTATATTTTAAAATTAATAAGCCGTTAATTGAATACGATATGAGTTATATCGCAAATAAAATTCACGTTAATATCAATTTATAAAATAGATGATCATATTTACAAATATACTATAAAGTTGATTGAACATTAGTTCCAAATTTTGTCCAATCAAATTACCCATCATAGCTTTGATTGTATCTAAATATATCTAAATTCAATATTAATATTACTCGTCTAAAGAATTTAAATTATCAGATCCAATTATATGATATTTCTTTGTTATGATTTTCAAATCAAAATTGAGTTTTCCGTTTGAAATTTAATAAAAGTCTTGACCGTTATCGAAAGTAGAACAATTAAGGTAAAAAAATAAAATTATTTTGCGAATAAATATAAAAAATATTATTAAAAAATATTTAAATTACTATACTTATTTTGAAATATTTTACGCTTTCCCGTATTTTGAAAACTTCGATCGATCGATCGATGTACATATGCGTTAAGCCATGATTTAAGCTTTAAAAAAAATTTTTCGTTTAGCACAAATTTAGACTAGATTGAATGGATTACTTTATAAAAACTTTCCATCTATGTATAATTTGAAAAAATACGATAAACCTTCGAACGTTCTTTTTGAAGCTTACACTTGTTTTTGACATCGAACACGAGTGACTCGCGTTTTTCGCTACACACGATGGATGACTGCTAAGCTCTCGTAACGTGACAAATGTGACCGATGTATCTGGGTCTCTGATATACAGTGTTAGTATTTTCGTAAGCAAACATACTTGTTTCAATTTATGTCCGTTTGTCAGTTGATGGAATTGCTTTTTTCTGCGTTCCAACTTGCAGAACGCGTTTGATGTACTTACGACATTTCCGAGTGTCTCTGATTTCTTCAAATTTATACAGAGCTTATTCCGTTATTGTTGTGCAAAGTTACAAAGTGCTTCGAAATATAGCTTTGCTTTCATCTAACGCATGCGCTCCGCTATCTCTTTGAAACGTGAAAGAGAATCGCGCGAGAATTGCGAGAATAACGGAATACGCCCACAATTTATGCTTTGAGCGATGTATACTGTTAAAAAATAAATACACCGGGAAGTAAATAAGTGAACTCAAAATCTTGAGAAATGATCTACCGTTACTTTCAAATATTGAGTTTACCCATTAACTTAATTAATATCGATGCATTTATTGATATATTTACAAAATAAATAATTATTTAATAAAAAAAAAATTTTTATGAAAGTAAAAAATAACGATTCGCAAATATATTGTATTTTCCTCTTTTTTTTTAAATACACGAATTACGTAAACATGAGCGATTCGCGATATTCAAACGTATTTAAAAATAGGGAGTATTCGATATTGTAATCGTTTACAAAAAAAATCCGACTTGCTTATTAAAACGCTCGATTCATTATTATTCTTAACAATTTTTCTTCGTTACATCTTCGATCGCAATTTAATTTGGAGTCGGAGTCGTTTTACAAAAGTATAACGCAACGATGTAAGCATAAAATGCTAATAAATTGGTAATAAATTTATCGTTGATTCAAGTATATTTCAACTTTCTAAGGTACGCCAAAATTATAAGTCAAGATAATGCAACATTAAACGAATATGTAAATGAAAAATAAGAATTCGTACGGTATGCAAGGAAGAATCAAAGCAAAAGGAAAGGAAAAAAAAAAGAAAATATAATAAAACGAGGATCGTGCTGCTGTTCGGCGATGGATAATTAAAAATAATCCCTTTTAATACCACCAACCCTCCTTACCTTGCAGCTCCTTTTTCGCGGCTCATTAAATCAACCATAAATTATGTATCGAAAATTACAGGCAGCCAGAGAAAAAGAGAGTCGGGTACACCGAATATCAGACCGAGGATAATAAGCAATTTGTAATCAAGGGGCGTTGCGCAGGTGTTAGTGAAGAATCTAATAACGGCGCGATGTATAGGATTCTTTCGGATGAGTACAAACATAGAGACTGCATCAATATCAACAAAAGAATTAATCTTTATAATTAATAGTTACTTTATGAAGTACATTTTAGCTTTGAATCTAATCTATAAGTCAATAAATAATTATGTTTCAATATGCGAATAAAGAGTACTCGAGGTTCGCGTATACTCGTATCGTTAATAAAACACGCGTTAGAGAAAAAAGGTCGAGTAGTTTTTTGTATTCAAGTATCAATTTCGAATCGTACATAGTTATTCGTTCGAGAATGAGAGAAATGCGTAATAGGATATTCGTTCTTTCGATAGGACACGCACACGCGTATACGAACACAGATCGTTGAATTGTTCGATTTACTTAATTTATAATAATAGAAAGCACTAATTGAAAGTGATCAAACCTCCGATAATAAAGCTCGCGTTCGTTACGGCAAACAACGTTCGTAAAATAACGTAAATTTCAATTCGGATGTAATTCGTAAGTTTTACTTTCATTCGAAAGTCAAATATCTTGGAAGAGATAATTTTTACGCGCTGCGTTTCGGTATCTTCTTTCGAATAATTTTCTCGAGAGCGATATTGCCAAAACTTAGTCTCATCGACGGAAATTAACGCACGAAGCATCGAGTACTTTCGATCGCCTCGACAACCCTTTTGTCCTTTCTTTCACCGAAACAAAGTCTTTCACGTACAAAATTACAAAATTCGTTTAAAATTACGAAAGCGCGGAGGAATATTTTGGTCGGTTAAGCGATCGGTCATTCCATCGCTGATATCGCGTCGATTCGTCGTTGATCAACGTCTCGCGTCGATCGCTGCACCGACGCATATTTTATATTATTTATTTATACTTTAAAAGAACACCGTTGAAAGATTAGGTGGTCCAGTGACGCGAACCCCGACATCGACGGCTCGCGACGACTCCGTTTTAAATGGCCGCGTTTTAGTATTATGCGGACATTAACCGCCTATAATAAATGGAATTAGCGGAACAGTAAAGTGCTTTTAACAGAGCTATGTCCAGTCAGACTCGTTTAATATGACGAACACAGCGCGAGGCCGATGCCGGATGGTCGGGACCCCGTGCCGAATGTCCCGCGGTAGTCATTGGCTCGCTCGCACCCGCGGACTCTTGACCGAGCTGTTCTTGCATTTATTAAAACGACGCCCCCGCGCGTTTCCCGGTATTAATGGCAACGCGTCAAAATCAATTTTCATTTGCCGAATACTTATGTACGGTGCAATCCAATTTGCATCGCTATTCCTCCCCCTCGACGAACACGTTCGCACACATCGATGTTTCGTCTCCTGCGCCCTCTCGTCGATGCGCATTTTACCGTAATTGGAAGCTGCCGAACGTTTGTTTCCGCCGCCGAAAATAAAAGAAGAGAAAAACAGGAAAAAAAAAAAAGACGCGCTAACCGACGGACAAAGCGAAAAAAGCGACAAAAAATACTCGCGCCGAACAACAGCGCGAAAAAAGAGGGGCCGCGAGAGATAAAGAGACGAAGGGATCGAAACGACTTCCGGTTCTCGTCTCTGTTTGCGCGGGCGCGCGTTTTATAAGCGAAATTTTTTTACGAGCGACAACCCGGCGACGCTTTTTTCGCCCGCGGCATCGGAGGCCGCGATCGACGCGTTTCCGAACGTTGCGCGACGCTTCTTGCTCGGCGCACTCGCAACCGATTTTATTTTTCGTTAAAGTCAGAGTGTCGTCAGCCGGTGGTCATTCGGGCGCGATGCGTAAACTAAGGCTATTTCGAAGACCCGCTGACGTCTGTTTTAGTGCGCTTAAAATTCTATTCTTTCAAATTTTGAACCGCGTTTTTCGAATGGTACCGGTCCGTGTCGCTTATTTCGCGTCTTATGAGTCGGACCTAGATAGACTTTCAAAGCCCGAGTGGTCGAAAGTGGTCGGACCTAAAAATACGTTACGTCCGCGCGAGCCCGGGGTGGAATTCGATTTCGATCGTAGCTGCGCCTCCCCGCGGTTCCTTCTTTTCGCCTCCCCCGAGAAGCTAAATTCCCCGGTAATGGTTAGATTACCCGTTCACCTTAGAGCTGGTCAGGGATAATGATTCGGATTCGAAGGCGGACGTATATTTTGGCGCGCGATGAGCGAAACCACGAAATTGCGAGGAGCGAGGAGGCAAATAAATAGCGTCGAGGAACGGAGGACGGGGAGGAGAGAGGTTGGGTCGGTCGGAAGGTATCGCACGAAGCGGAGATTCGAGAGGAGCCTCTTCTTCTTCTTCTTCTTCTTCATCTTCCTCTTGGTCTTTCTCTTCTTCTTCCTCTTCTTCTTCTCTCGGAATCGCCCGGGGCGGCTTATTCCGCGTCTCGGGGTTCGCGCGACGCGGCCTTACTCGCATTATAATTAAAACGTCGCGCGCTCTCCGGCACGATAAATTAATACATAATTAACATAGCTAATTATAATAGCGGGGCTGGGCATTTTTCTCCCGGGCTCCCGCGCAGTTGGCCGCCGAGTTCGCGCGCTACTATCCGCGGTCTGGTGTGCGGATAGCATATGCGGAGGCAGTACGCGCCGGCAGCTCGGTAATTTATGATCGGACATGAAAAATTACCGTCTCGGGGGGGTTTAATCATCCTCTTTCTCTCCGTTCCTCCCTTAGTGTCTTTCGGTGCGTCTCTTTCCGCAGCGCTCCCCTGCCAACGCGTACAATCGCATGTGCGCGGGTAAGCCGTCTCTCCCTCTTCCTCTCCCTCTCCCTCCCCCTTGTTATCCTCCCTTTGCCCCGCGTACACACGCGTGTGCGTACCGGCAACAGAGACTCGATCGCGCGCGAACGATGCGCGTTTTCGTCTCTGCCATCGCGCGGAGCCGCCCCTTTTCGCTCGGACTTAATAACTTATTATAATTCGTGAACACTGTAAAATACATCGCGAGTATTAGGACCGTACCTACGGAATGGAAACGCGGTGCGAGCGATATTATGCATGGGGTTCGTACGCGAAGTTGATCGTGTTTTTATAACTGGACTTTCCTTTCTCGCCATCGGGATTACGCGATTGTTTCGAACATTTTTTAGAAAATACGAGTTTACCAAATATCCGATAATTCATTTTTGATAAGTTTTACGAATGTGGATGGAAAAGTATAATTTCAGACTTACGATCGAGTGGCTGAAAACAAAGTACCTTCGAATTTTACTTTTTGGAGCGTTAACGGAATATTTCTCAAATTTCTCATTTCGGAATTGGTATCGATCAGATTTTCCTGTAAAATGGGATTCGCGTATTCAAGAATTTTATTTCCTTTAACGTTCATGTATTCATATTTTTGCACGAACGATATTCTCCAAAAAAATGATTAAAATTTTTATTTTAGCTCTCTTGATACGATAAATACATTGATATCGAATAATCTTAATTTTCGCATTCAAGCAATATACATGAAGTTTTAGTAAAATACTATCATTGAACTTAGAGAATGCGTATAAAACATTCGAGATGTTCGACCGTTTTACTTTTGTATTACGGAATCCATCCATCCAAATCTATAGATATTTTATGTTTATTATTTAAAACATATTAAACGTATGTATACACAAATATACACGAATGTATATACGAATACGCGTATGCGCCCGTTTATACATGCATATGTGCATAAAATAATCAATATTCTTATATTTTGTATACCTTTTAAGATATTAAATATAAGAAAATATTCACATTACTTTTGATTACAAAATTATTTTGTCCGCTTGTACTATGGATGATAAATATGCGTATAAAGTGATACATATATGGTAAGATATGGAATTAATATTATAAGAAAAATATTCTATACTTTATGGTTTATGAAAACTTTCTAATAGAAATTTAAAATGGTTTTATCTTGTTAAATTTATTATATAAATATATATATATATGTATATGTGTATCGGTATTTATTATAAACTTCATAAAATTCTTGTTATAAAAAAAATTAATATATACTTAATATTTAAATTATAATTCTATGGATTAAAAAAGTATGAATTTTATGATAATCTTTGTATAGAGTTTCGCATATAAATTATTTTAAATGATTTTTTACTAGTGGTTGACCATCGTGAGCTGTTTTAATAATTCCGTAGTTACTTTTTTTTATTGGAATTAAAGACGTTAATAAATTATTAAAATAAATGCTCAAATTTCTTATATATATAATTTATATCAATAAATAATCCATGAAGATAACCAACGTATGCACATACAAAACAAAGATTTTAATTTAATTATCGTTGGAGAGTTTATCGAGTAAGACACGTTAAATCAATTTAAAATCAATCATTAGCAGATTATTAAATATCTTTTTAGTCGCGAGTATCAGAAAAAATGTTACCATTGCATGTATTTATTGCTTTTCGCATGCCAGGGAACAAAAATTTTGCTTTACCTATTGTTACGTGAAAATTTCGTTAGCAAATATAGCGTTATCATTAAATTAATCATGGAGAATATTAAATGATAAATGGTAAATGGTAAATGGTAAATGACTATAGCGTATAATAAATTCTTTCTAAACAACGGTACACTAAATGGACCTATTACTGTCGATGTACGGATAACTGTCAGTTAACCTTGTTTCATTTAAATACATAATAAATCTTTAGGCATTATGAAATAGAAAACTTTATCACGAAATTCAACTAATTATTTAAATAAAAATAGATTTTACAAAATTGTACTCTTCGATATATTTACTTTAATTATTACCAGCATATTTCAAAATTTTATTCCCACACATTCGATGCGTCATATGTTTTTAAGAATTAATTATTACAATTATTATACAGAGATACCACTCAAACATAAGTTACGCACGTAATACTTATGTATCGCTATATTTTAAAGATAATTATAAAAGTGATATAGTTTTAATTAAATAAATAATTAATTAATACGAGATTCATCGCATATACATTCAACAAATAAATGATATACCAATACACGTACTTTGTAATGCCATGTTCTCGATATTGCAACTTCTATATTTAGTAAGTGCGAATTTGCTTTAGCAGATTTTTACTGCCCTCTGGTGGGAATATTTGTGACTTTTTAAAGGAAGATAAGTTACGATTTTATAAATAAAAAAGTGAAGCATAATGTATTCGGTTATCGTTGTGTTATTCTTAAGCATAAATAAAATGGTTTCTTGATACGTACTTATATTTATCGTATTGTTAAAAGAACATAAACGTCATAATTTTATCGATAAAACTAACGTTCACGCGTAGGCGGTGCTCTTTTGCCTTAAAATCGTTGACACACGACGGCAATAGAGGGGACTAAAATTAGATACGACTCTTTTAGAAGACAGTGCTAAACGAATATTCTATTATCACAATAATTTTAAGAATAATTGATAATATTACAATTAATCAAATTTTTCATATTTAATTAATTCTAAAGAATATTTTAAAAAGATTATTATTTGCGTAAAGTAATTAAATTTTAGTTTATTAAAATATAACTTATAGTTATGAATATCAGGTGACATTTATAGTCTAGAATAATTGATACCTAGAAAATAAAAAATCGAGGTAGAAAGTTAACACGCATTACTTGGATAATTTCATTTGTATCTGTTAATTTTGCACATCCACCGCGAATAAATCAAATAAAAATTGTTCGTCTATCGAGTATTATCTATTAATATTATTTAGATCTATCAATATAATTAGGACAAAACCGATGATTAATTTCTTCGTACGATTAAAAATTTTACCAGCAAACGATCGAATTTAATTAAAAACGTATAGTTATTATTCAAATATTGGAAAAGAGAAATAGCGAATATCTATTCGATATTATTTTTCATATTATAGAAAATATTTGCGCGAGTACGAGTATTTCGTTAAAAATTTAATTTTATTCGGTATACGTATTTAATTACTCATTTTTAAAATCCAAACATCGAAAAAAAATAAGATACCGTATTACACGTACAATTATTCGTAAAGTGGTAAAAATATTTACAAAATACTACGTAACGCATTAAATTTCAAATAAAAATAACGAAGTTTTAATAATTTTATTTAAAATAAAATTTATAAAACCAGGGGTGATTATTAAGGAATTCATAAAACGGAGAAAATACGGTAAACTATAATAAAATATCATTACTCGCATTCTACCTAATGTTTTTGTTTGTTGAGTATTCCATTTTAATAAAAATTATTGCACAGAATTTTCTCATTAGAAATGTTTTAGCGTTGCGTACATCCTTTCACTTTTCAGGGCGCAGCTATAACTCGGGTTAATTAGCTTATTATAAGAAAAAATTTTAATTGGCTGGAGGTAATCTCGCGTAGGTTACTTCTTCCGTTTTCGAAAATGAGTCGTTGGCCGCGATCCCGCGAACCAAGAATCAGAGTTGGAAAAACGTTGGTCCGTTACGGTTTCGACGCAAGACTCGAGAGCTGTTTGTTTCTTTTTGAACGAGTCAACCGCTCACCGAGATTCCGACGCCGAGATACGTTCCAGCATCTCCGCACCGTTGACAGGTCTCCGCGTCGAACGTCGAAATAAACGGAGCGAGTCATAAAAAAATTACTCAATCCGCCGGTAATTTACGGCTGCAGTTATCGCCCGACCGTGAAGAGCTCGATCGATTCTCCGATCGGAAATCTCGACATCTTCGCGTCGTCTTCGCGAGTCTCGCAAAATCAACGACCTCCGCTCTCGTTCATTCTGGCGAGCGGCGACGGTAACCCGAAGACAGGGAGGAGAATTTGCTTAAGAATCCGATGATTTCACCGGACGCGAGTTGTTTGCCCGCTCGCGAGGATACGCCGATTTACATTGTAAAGGTGGAGGTAAGCGCGACTCGGAGGAGCTCCACAAAGGGACTCGAATATAATCGAACCGACGGCCACAAAGGGAACCTCGCGTCGATCCCGTGCAATTATGCGTCAACCGCGTCGACGCGTACCGCACGCCTAGTCGATCGCAACCCAACTCTGACGTATCGCTCTCTCGCGCTAGATCGATAGCTCTAGGGCTCGGTGAAGGGTCGGTGAGAGAGCGAAGGGGGGTGTGTGAGAGAGGGCGAGAGAGGTCGAGAGAAGGACTCGGATGGAAGCGCATGCCTGTGCAGTGCAGCGGGAAGCAAGACGAAACGGACGAGGAGGACGTCGACTCATAAGTTCGGCTCTAACGTATACGATTACGCCGAGATATATATTCGGAGGTATAAAACGAGCCCCGAGTATACATAAACATTTCCAGTATAACGGCAACATAAGTATGCTTGACTGACATTAATTGTGCATAATTTCGCTGTCCCGAGTAGTCGCGTTATCCGGGGCGCACGTATGCACCCACGTGCATTTCTCGATCCTTGCGCTGGATCCTTTCTCTCCCTCTCTCTCTCTCTCTATCTCGGAGAGCGAGGGCTTGCCCCCCTTTTTGGCGAAACGCGAATGTAGATGCTTATTGTTAGCTTTTTTTAGTCCTTTTCTCCGCCTCTTCTTGCTCTTCCTTTCGCATATGAATGAAGCCGCGCAGATGTCTGTGTAGGCAAGACGTCTGTCATCAAAAGAATCGGAGCCAGATATTCGACCGCGACGTACGACGATCGTACTCGACGGCTCGTCAAGCGCGCTCCGAACTTCCAGGGAAAAAATTATTCGGGATTCCGTTTTGCGAGCTACTATAAATTACGGGTAATTGTAGTTGAGTCGTCCGATTTTGATTTTGCCCGTTGCGTATCAAAATCATATGTTGTATCAAGATGAGCTCGTTTCTCTCCTTCGTTTCGTTACGTATTAAACTTTGTTTCGCGAGGAATATATTTTTTTAATCTTAAAATTTGCGTCGTTTGATAAATATTTTTTTCGTTAAACGCTACTCGAATTAATAATTTGAAAGAATATAGTGTAACGAAGCATAAGATTAATATCCTTGTGTAATTACGGATATAGCATCTCTGCAAATATTTCAAAATATTTCAATTTGTAAAACTGGTAGCTAAAATATTTTCATGACAAACGAATAAAGCTTGAAACAATATACAGCTTCTTCATTAATTTATATCCGGATAAATTAGAAACATTTTTACCTATTCATACGAGAAAATTGAATTTGTGACAAAATTCAAATTATATGACATTCAAATTTTTTAATATGTATCTTACTAAATTGTATACAATGTATAAATTTCGAGTGCTCTTAAACTTATCCATACATTTGTATATTTTTTCAAGTACGAGAAATAATTAAAAAGCATAATTAAAAAATTGTTAACAAAATAATAAAATTTTTAGATATATTTACTCGAAGGAATATTAAAATTTTATATTTTATATGCTTATTTTGAAAAAATATCTGGTGGAAAAATGTATTATAATAATCTATTTATTGTACTTCAGTATCATTATATATGTGGTAAAATAATTCACTCATATTTCTGTATTATTTAGCTTGAATTATTATTTTTATGGTTTTGATAAACTAATCAACTTTATTTACTTTATTTTACAAATTAAATTATCCGAAAAATAAATAAATATATTTTTCTGCGTAAATAAATCAGTTGAAATTATATACTTATTTAAGAAAAATTATCTATAATCAGATATTAAATTTACTGCAAACGAATGAAAATTCATAATAAGTACAATCTTGACAGAAACCGCATGTTTATTTACTATACTGGTCGATAAATTAGGAGTACTTTATCACAAATTATGTTTAATTTTAATAACGAAATAGCGGAAAAATTAACGAAAATACCGTATAATTTAAAAGTTATGTAGTTAATAAAACGAGAATTTCACTGAATGTCTTAACTAAATTAAAAGGCATTATAAATTTAAAAAAATTCTTCGTAAAACTATTATATTTCTGGATATTCATTTAAAAAATTTATGATAATAAACGCATATTTGACGAGTTATAATCGTTATATATAAGAATAAAATTTTATGAAGAATATATACTAAGTTACTATTTTCAATAGATTTAAATATTAGAGAGTTCTTCTTTTTATTAAAATTTTCAATTGTTTAATATGATTGGAACAAGAAAAATGTTAACATCATCTATTATTTTTTCCGTGATTTTTAATAATTAAATGTATGCAAAATTCTGGATGAAAATATCTCCAATATTGATAAATTAAATATATACTTTTATAAAAAAACGTGATTCTTTTTGTTTTTCATTAAGTTAATATTATGTACTTAAAATTCTATTATTTTTTTAAACTTATAAATAAGATTACTTATTTATTATTTTTATTATTTTATTCAATATTTATTATCGTGTTATGAAATTTATAATTCACTATGAAAAAGATTTTCTTATATTTGGGAAATGTATGTATCAAAATATAAACTATTTTATAGAATACATATGAATAGTAAATGAAATATTCGAAATATCGAATATTAGAAAATAAAATTGTACTTATAAATAATCTCAATAAAAAATTACGTATTTTTATTTTAAAAGAATTCTTATAATTTATTCAATACTTTTTAGTTTAGTTATATTTGGTTAAAAATTTTTTTGAAATTAAATTTCTATAAAATAATTCTACAAATATATACTATTCGAAAACTGATAGTATTAGTACATAAAACAGAAACATAAACACACATATGTATTAAATTTCATTCTTAAACTAAATATCCATTTAATTCAAACAAAATATATTAAAATTAAAAAGAGAAATAATTTGTGATTAATGATTTAATTGATGAATGTAAATGTTTAATTATTATTAAACATAATTTTATATCAAATTTGATTTTTAAGAATAAGAATTATAATTACGTAATAAAAGAACAATTTTTTTCTTTATTAGTATGTATAATGTTAATTATAAATGCTAATCTACAGATATTTTACAAAATTGCCTTGTATTTACATTATTATTGAACAATAAATCTTTTAATCGTGTTCATGTGATAATAAAATAAGAAATAACGCTTAGAAAGTTTAGTAATGTAATACGTTTTTATTATATAAGTTTTCTTTATTTAATTTTAATTATTTAATAGCAATTTAGTAATAGGATTTTATTACATTTATTATTATACTTAATAGGAGTTCCGAAAGTTTAATAACATATAACAAGTTATATATGTTTAATTCGTTTAGTTAATTATGTTGGAAAATGTCAATAATAAATAAAATATGTTGTAACTTATATTCATTGAATAAATTGTGTACGAATTTTAATTCAAAATATTCAAATAAAATACGAAATATTTATACTAAAATGCTTTGATAATTCAAATCAATTTAAGTTTTATAAGATAATTTGACAATTTAATAATGGTAGTTATATAGAAAATAAATTTTTATTTTGCCTTTGATAATCATTTCTAATAGTTTGAAGTAAGTATCTTTTACATTATAATGTATTCGTAAAAAATGTTTAATTATTTAAAAATATTTATTAAGCATTAATAAAATCAAAAAATTAGTCTTATAAATTGATGTATCCATTTAAATACTTTATTTATTTGGAAAAAACTTTTTTCATCTTATCATTGCTTACATTAATTAATTTTCAGAAAATTGAGAAAAGATTCGTTCGATCTTTTCTAAATACTACATTTTATTCTACAAAACATAAAATGTCCTTTAATTGTAAACGCGAATTTAAATAATTTTATATGTAATTAAATAATATATATATATATATATCTATATATATAAATAAAATCATTTAAAAATACGTTATTAAAAATTATTCAAAAGTTATATTTATCTTGCGAATGTTTTAAATCATTCTTGTCTAAATTCTAACGAGGATAGTAATGTCAGTGAAACGTCAACGATTGATCAATAATTGTATTTTTCCTACCTATCATAAATTGACTTGTGATTATATAGTTAAAAACATGTGATAAATTCGATCCGTATACGAAGAAAAAGAGGATTATTTTAACAAAATATTTTGTAAAATTAGTACCAAAGCGAACGAGCTTCGTATAAATTCGAGTTATTTTCATGAAAAATAGTACTTCCAAAAATCGGCGGACCGCTTTAAATATAATAAGCAAATGTATTTTAATTTTGAATTACATTTACATGAATTTTATATTGAATTCATACGCTAATAAAAGTTCTAAGTTATAAAAAATGAATTTTCAATTATATCGTAACTAAAACGTGACTGGATTTTCAGGAGCTTTCCAGCACTGTAGTATTATAGAATTGATGATGATTTGAATACTTCGATTGCAAAACATTTTTATTATACATTTCACGGACGCATACTTTAATTTATCCTTTTTTCATCATAGGAAAGCTTCGGAAAACCTGCCGGTATACCCGATCGGCACAGTCCAGTGCTTTTCAATTTTTTTAGTCTTTTTTTCGAGCCGCGTCCGGAGTCGGGTAATTTTTTGATGCTACAATTTGTTGGTCAACCTATGCATCTCTTTACAAAATGTTCTCGCTCGCGAACCTTGCTCAATAAAATTAATCCCTTTCAAGCTCGAGCACGGCCCTATTTTTTACCGGTAACTGTCTGTCATTAGGCGTGGCATTGCACGCGAGAGTTTCGATGCGCTTTGCTGCATTGCAGCGTCGGACACTCGAACTCCAACAGCCGCAGATGCAGGGAAATGTACTTATAACAAGGTCAGTGGTGATTTGATTTGGCAAAAAATAATCGATTTCTCGACCCGTCCCTTATCGATCAGGCTTGGACGTTGTCAAATCGCGGAACGAGGAATTTTTCTCCGTCGTCGTTCCACCCTCTTTTTTTCGCGCGATACATTTTTCGCGTAAAATGCTTCATAGTGCTGTAAATTTTCGTACTTGACGTCTTTAATTAATTTTGGACGTGTAACGAAATCAAAATTGATTTTTTTTTGTCGACAAGACGATTTTCAAACGCGTAACAACGTCCTGTCAATGCATTAAGTTTTCGTCGAACTTTTCGAGTTACAGAAACATTCGATAGGTTGAGTTAAAAAATTATAATTTGAAGTTTGTAATTACTTTTATCAAGCTTAAAGTATTTAATATTCTTAAAGGAACGAGTTTATTATTATAGACTTTTGTAAGCCTTAATTACATCGATAACTTTGTTTTCTATAAGTTAAGAAAATGTTTTATTCGAGTACAAAAAAAAGTTACAAAGAGTTTTATTCGGAAATATATTTTTTTAACGTATCGTCGTCGTATAAAGTAAGTACATTTTTTAAAAAATTACTTTAAAAAATTTTTTCAAAAAACATATATATTTTATAAAGAAATGTTTAAAATTTATTATTACCTCGCAAAAGAGAATCAAAGAACTCTGTAACCATTAAAATGAAATCGCAGTTTAATTAATGTTACTATATATTCTTTATAGGAGTTGATTTTCTCGCTTCAATTGAAGAAAATTGTATCTCCGAAGAAAAGCGTCGCGGACGTAACATTTTTTATTCTATTAAATTGTAATTAAGAATATTAAATTATTTCAGAATTTGTTAAGCTTTCTAAGAACGAATAATCTTCCTCCAGGTAAAAATGATAAATAAAAAAAAAATTATGTTACGTTCTCACTTTCCGATATTGAGTGCTATATTACTTCAACTGCATGACGAATCGATTTTTAAAAGTACAATTTTCACTCGTATCAATGACGGGCTCATTTTTTACTCGAAAGGGAGTAACTTTTTACTTTTATAGAGTAACTTTAAGCATATTCATATATATAACGAAGGGTTTTAGGTTTTAATAAAATGTCTTACCTTAACCAAAGCGACGAATCTCACTCTAAGAATTTGAAGTTGAAAATTAAATTAGTTTTCTTTCGCGGAGAGTATAATTTCAGTTTTACAACTTTCTAAAATGCAAATAATCGCGGTGCAACGTTTTTCGAAATTTGTTTAGTAAATAGGTGGAGCAAAAGATCGAACCTTAAATAACGGACGATAATTCGAGCATAATGCCGTTACCATACGATCTCGGTTCAAAGTTGCGCAAGAAAATTGATTTCGATTCAGTTTAAATGTAAATGCAAGTGGAATATTTTTATAAAATTCAAACTAGAACAGAAGGCGAAAAGCCTCGAGCTCCAAAACGTAGTAGCGGCGAAACATTCCAGCAACTTTTATACTGTCGCATAATCATCTTAAAAGCGCGAACGGAAAGAAACGCATAAAAGACAAGAATAAAAAAGAGGGGAAAAATAAAGAGCAGCGCAACGACGGCGGCAGCCCGAAGAGGTTGGCAAACCCTTGTCGCTCCCGGGACGCAAATCTGATTGGCTCATGAATATTAAGTTCGTCCTGCAATTATGATCTACGTTATAAATCGGTCGAGCTGTCTCCCTCGCCTGCCCCCTTTTCGTGGTGTAGACGTACCGCGGCGAGGGACGGGGGCGTGCAGAGACAGAAAGAGCGAGAGCGAGAGCGAGAGCGAGAGCGAGTGAGCGAGCGTGGGGGAGGAGGAGGTGGAGGAGGAGGAGGAAAACCACGTCATTGTCGGGATGCACCGGGAGCAGTCGCGAAAGGGCGAAAGGACCCGATCGACACGGAGAACGTTTCCATGCTCGGCTATTCGCGCGTGTGATTACCGCCAAGTACTAATTACTAATCTCCCATCTACTAATTATAATTAACGCCTTGCGATGGGCAGAGAACGAGATCACACGGATGGAACTGCTCTGCGGTGCGATACGACCGATACAGTCGGAGAGGTCGTATTCGATGGACGACCTAATCAGCGCTCGTCGCACCGTCGGATACGTGTACGGATGGTATCCGAAACGTGTGATCCTGGCACGTTCGGCTTTGTCGACCGCAGCCTCGACGCGGACCTCTTCTTTGTTATCAGGTCGATCGCGTCGGGTGACGATCTTACGCCCGCTGGAAACTGCTCGTAAATTACCTCGTTTCATTACACTTATTAGAGCCCACCGCTCGCGCGCTTTCGTACATTCGGAGAATTTGTATTCGTAATTACGGGTCAATACAAACTAAGTCGTTTTTATGCGCTCTAACTAAAATAAATGATCGGTAAAACGAGCGCGGAACCTGTTTTCAGCCCGACGCTTTTTCAACGGGTTTCGGACGGTGGAGCTATTTCGTGGCTAATTAATACAATACATGGAATTCAAACGGTAAACGACAAACGATAAAAAGACTCGCGTGGATGATTCGAGATAACAAGATTCCCTTTCCGTTTTTGCATATTCAATCCGATATTCTCGATAATGCGCGTTTAATTACTTTCCAGTTTGTACGCGGTCCTATAAAAATTAGCTCGTACCGGAGATTTCGGTTATTTTTCGCGCGTAACGATCACCGGGAAAAGTCGCCGAACAATCTTCTCGAACGTACGACCGTAGCCCAATTCCCGACACCTCCAGTTCCCGACGTCGATATCGACGGTCCGCGAATCGCTCCCCTCCGAGGCAGCCTATCCCCACGACGAGAACTGGACGATCGATCGCGTTAAATTACAACGGCGTTGGCTCGTCCGAATATCATCGGGCGTATCATCGAGGCGGCTCCTCGTCTAACTCCTACGTCTGTCTTCTCCTTCTCAAGAACACAATACGAACGCGTCCCCGTCGACGTTGCCCCCGTTTTCGAAAAAAACCGCGTTTAATTAAGCAACGTGTTTCTTCGCCCTCGTTTCCGCACTTTATTCCCTTCCATCCTTCCATTCTCGCGCGAAATTCCCTCGGAGCGATCGCCGAAGCTCGCAAATTGAAAGTACTTTCGCGGACGCAATTCAGCTCGCTATTTATTCCTGCCGGCGAGGCGTATAATGCGAACCAGCCGGTGGATCCGCTCCGTTCCGGGGGAGGCTGCGGAAGGCCGGCCTTCTTTCGGCGGCGACGCGTTTACCCGTCCGCGTCGCATTATCATCGGCATTCGCGATCGGACCGAGGGAGAGCGGTGGTGAGCGAGGGAGAGCGGGGGAGGCTGTGGAAGGGATCCGCTGGATCGGATAGCGGCCGGCTACCTGAAGCGAACGCGGCCGGTGGCTCATTAAAATATGCAAATTGCAGGAGCCAGGGGTCGCCGAGTGTACGCGCTCTCGCTCTTGGTCCCGGCCTCTCACCCGGCGTCCAAATCTTTACGATCGCGGCGAAATTAAAAGTACCGCTAAAATACTACCTGGACGCGAGTTGCGCGGTGACTGCTCGACTCGCGCGCGTCTAGTCTACCAATAGAATCTTCGATACAAGCGGGTCCTGGGGTACCCGGTGGCGGTAGTCCCGCTCGGACGGCTCTTCATCCGGCGATGTCCTCGGGCCGGGAATCAGGTATGCGCGGGAGCGTCTTCGGTGGGTCCGAGCGTGAGTGTCTGTGCGTGTGGGAGAGGTGGGTGAGCCAAGGGAGGAGGGGGGGGGGGAGAGTCGGGGGACTAAAATGAAGGATGCGACGTCGTATTTACATGGATTGCGCGGCTTACGCTTCTTGTTGGGAATCTTTTGTAATCACGAGGATGCGAGGCTTAGCCATTCTTTTTTATTTTGTACCAGCGAGTTTCCCTCCGTCGGTATTAAGTAACTTGTAATTAGTATAATTAAGAGACAGGGGGAAGTTCTCGGACTGCATGTCCACGGAGCGGACAGCGAAATTTTTTCTGAAATATCAAATAAATTATTTTTGATGTAGGGTACGTTAAGGAGGACTCGTCCGAGTTTGCTCGAGGAAATTACGGTTGCGATGGAAGAGGTGGTATCTTGGCTGAACACTCTCGGATATTATTCACCGTGTATTTCATACGAGTAAATATTATATGTGTGTTGAATAGCGATAAAAGAGTTTAAAGCATTTACAGGTTCCAGCTGCGACGCGTTTTACAGCTTATAGAACGTCTGTATAGATTTCAGTTGCAATCGCAATAGAATCAGTTCATTCACAAAATTGCAGTTATTATTAAGAGATGAGCATTTCTATTTATTTCGAAATCACATGCAATTCATTGTGTATTAGGAAGAATGAAAAGTGCGCTATAAATGAAAAGTATTTCACGTATCCATAGAAATGTAACAAAAAACTCGCTGGCGTAATATTTCGCAAAAGAAAAAATAGTATTAATGAATAAAAACTTTGCAATTTATATTACGATTTATTTCTCATTGTATAACCATTTCATTATATTCGTTATTATATAATAATAATAATATGTTATTATTTTATCGTATAAATTATTAAAGTTAATTATATTTCCATTATATTTAAAATTATCCAAAGGTGGTATCTCAGTGTTACGAGTATATCTTAAGTATATAATAAGAATTCATTTTGACCAGAGAAAAAAAATTAAAAAATGTGAAAACAAAGGCAATATTAGATGTATGACAGTTTGTAAAGCATAAATTTTTAATGTTCACCGATTCGTTTTCAATATAAATACAAATAACGCATAAATAAGTGTAAAAATATGTGTATTTTTTCTTTCAATTTTCTCCAACAAAATTAATTTATTTGATAAAATTCGCAAAACTGGAAGACAATGTAAAGCCTCTATAATAAATTTGTGTACCTTATATAAATTTTATAAGATCCTTAATAAGGCATGGAATACAAAAATCTCATATAAATATATTATGGAGGATTTTGTAAAACAAATTGTAATACCTCAGTAAAAAATACATGAATTATGTATAAAATATTCATGTATATAAGAATTTAAATTCATAGATCTATTTTATAAAAGAAAGATTTTTTGTAGAAAATAAAGAATATGAAAACTGTTTGAAATTTTTATTTATTGTGTAATAGTCGTTTGATACAAACATAATAAGCAATAATAATTGTAATTTATAATCAAAATGTAAAATTATAAATCAAAATGTACGATTCAAATTATTATTTATTAAATAAATTATTTAAATTAAATAACAATATATTATATAAATTTTTAGATGTATTCTTCCGAATTAAAGGTAATAAAATATTAATAAATTAAAGGGGAATATTTTACTTTTATTATATCTACTGTTCGTGAATTTTTAATTTCATTTAGAATAAATAAAAAGAAACGTTCAGTGTGATATTTAAGATATTAAACAGCTAGAATTTTATAATTTATTCTTGGAATTTTTATGTAAATTTTTAATTAAGTAGAATTTAATAATGAATTTAATAATGTATTTTAATGATACATTGAAAAGAAAAGAAATATTTTCTTTTAATTAATATAGATGTTTATAGTTTTTAAATAAATCGTTGGAAAAAAACTTTTGAAAAAATTTACTCAATATGATATTATTTAATGTTTTTTGTTTTTACGAATACTCGAATACATTTTTTTAAATTAATAGATTTAAAGTTTTCTACTTTTATACGTAATATAATAAAATGTTAGCTTTATTATAGTTCACCGCTGAAACGTACATTTTAAATATGCAAAAATTCAACTTTTTCAAAATTCTGGGTCAAAATGTAATTACAAGCAGAATAAATCTGGTCTTTCGAGATCATGTACTTAGATACACTCAATTTCCGTATGATTTACTCCAGTAGTATGCGTTTTACTCTTTTTCAATTTGATTTGAAAATATAATGTAATTGTGTTACAATTCGCTTTCCTATACTATCTAAACAATTATGTAAATTTCGTATTGCGAGTATAAATCTTTAAGTTACGAGAATTTTTTTCGCAAATATATACATTATTATAAAATATTCATGGTAGAGTATTTTTTTAGCATAATATATCCATTATGTATGCGAGCCCTAAAAAAGCTACACTTATAAATAGATACCCACTCGATCTGCCTTTTATAAAATATGTTATCGAGTATAAAATCATTCGCAAGCGAGTCAAGAAGCCGTAACCGAGCGACTATTTTTACTCGTAAAATCTACCGAAATAATATAAGTAATGCATAATTGTAACAATACAAAAGAAAAAAACAGTATAAAATAAATTTTTTATTAGCCGGTGATGCGAGTAATAATATCAAGTATTCACGCAGAAGCCATACTCTTACCCGATGATTTTTACGAGGCTCGCGATCCCCTAACGAGTATAAACCCTGCGACTATTCACGAGTCTTATATGTGGTGATAATTCTTCATTATCGTACATTGTTGCGAACCGCCCTCCGCTCGTCCATATCCTCTATCCTCTCCGGCCCGAGCAAAGATCATTCTCTAAACTGCAAAATCAGAAGACACTTTTACGAGATGGGCGCGCGCGTCCTTACCTGCCTCCGTGTGCGTGCGCGTGCGTGCGCGTGCGTGCGTGTAAGTCCGAGCAAGTCCGAGCAATGCCCCGCCAATCAGAAAGGTTCTTTAATTGCTATTTCCTTTTTCTCCTGCTTAAGACGGAATTTGTCCTTTAATGATGCGCGTCGGACGATCGTCGCTTATTCCCGTACGCAGCGTTTTCTAACCGTCGGCTCATTTAGCCTCATTTTTTCGAGTTTGCTCTTTGCTCCGGGCGAAATCGCTTCTGCAAAAAACCTCCGGTGCGCGTATAATACGAGAGGAAAAACGAAAATGATAAATACCGTCTCAACAATAAGTGATTTACGCGGTGGGAGCGACGACTCCTTCGGCGATAGATCGTATTCCCGAATAGTCGCGAGTCTTTTACCCGCGTTATTACGTACGGGGTACATCACACGAAAAAGTCGAACGTAATTTTGTTCACCTAATCGTTCAAAACCGACGAAAGGTTTCATCATTTTGTAACTGGACGCGTTCCACGATAACGTAATTTGTTAAAACTGAACAAACAAACGCAATCGCTGAAAACAAAGTACATTTATCAAGTATGAAAAATGTTGGTTTCATCGCGACAACGGTATTTATGTAAAATCAAAAATAAAGCATCTCTCCGAGTAGGTAACCTGGCACGAACGCTCTCATTTTTCTCTGCCAGCTAATTTTCATCCTACGTCATTGTCGGCGCTGGATTTTTTTCTCAATACTCGATCCACTTCCCGAATGCCTCATCTTTGCGATCGATATGCGCGGAGTGAAAGAGCTCGCCTCCGTATTTTTCACGGTGCGATTAAATTTGATTTATTACCGTATAGAACGAAGCGCTCCCGCATAGGACTTTCCTCTCTATCCAGTTCTCGCTTCGTCTCGCTCTCGCTCTCGATCGGCCGACCAGCGCTGGGACGAGGAGCTCCGAGCTCGAGGAAGAAAGAGGGTCGGAGGGAAGGTTCCTCTCGAGTCTTGAGAATGCGCCGACGCGTGAGTGCGGTCCGAAAACCGCTGGACAAAGAAACGGAAGCCGACGTGCTAATTATGCAGGAGGAGAAGGGCATCGAGAAAGCGGCAAGTGGGTTGGCGAGAGGGGGGAGGGGAGGGGAGCAGGATGCGCAAGTATAACTTTCGTAGTCCGGTCCTTTCGGTTTTGCCGCGCGATCCGCGTTCAATTTATGCGTCGGAGCGTTATCGTCGAACGCTGCAAGGAAATTCACCTACGTACGCCCTCGGCAAAATCAACTCAAGTTTAACTCGCGTAACTAAAAAGTAAGCTAACGCGTTCGGCTCTTGTTCTCGCGATATTTTTTTCTGGTCGAATCGAACACCGAGTCCTCGTTGGGGTCGTCGTCTTCGTCGTCGTCTTCGTCGTCGTCGTCGTCGCCGTGATATCTATCGTACTCGGTATTTATTTCTCTCGTTCAGAAACAACCTAAGAGACAATATTAGTTACTCTTTCTCATTTCTAACCGAATAATATCTCCGCAAATTTTGCTCGATCATCTTCGCACCCCGTTATTAAAAAGTAAAGCAGGATAAAATGTAATCGTTTGAAATATTTATTGAATTCTCCGATTTGGTTCAATGGAAATAAATATCTCGGCAAGTATCGTTTATTGTATTATTTAAAATAATAATTTAATAAATGTTGAGCGACCCATGAAGAATTAACGACTATAATTTCTCGAGAGTAGTAATTTGTAGGAAAGACGCGCGTTTGATTCAGCGCCAGCAAATCATTAATTGCACCGTAAAAATGGACTGGTAAATATTGATAATGAAGGCTCCGGTAATTACGCGCGAGCAGCAACCGTAAAGATTTATATTTGGCCGATTTTTTTGATTCGCTTTTAATAAGTTAAAGTTCCAAGCGCTGCGTATCGAAGGAGAAGTCGCGAAGCCGGAGACAGTGTCGAGGATACGGTGAAAGGAGAGGGAGGAGCGTAGGGAGCGGTTGCTGCGAGAGGGAAGGAGAAAGGAGAGAGGGACTCGTCCCTCGCTTTCTCTCTCTCTCTCTCTCTCTCTCTCTCTCTCTCTCTGTCTTTCTCTCTCCCCCCTCCCTCGCGGGCGCTCTCCGTTCGACTTGGACAGGTCCCAATTGCAGACGCAATAAATACGACGCGACGTGGCAGCGAGATGAGGCATGGCTGTACATTCGTTAAGTTAACGCGCGATTTTATTACAAGTACATTTTTAATTGTAGCTTTAATGACGCGCCGCGGGTCCTTGGAATGGAAGCGACGACCACCGTTGTTCGCCGTCTCCCCGCCCTTCTATCCTATTCTCGCTTTCGTCTTTTTCCCTCTCGTACCGGCGTTGCCTCCATGCCCGGCGTATAAATTTAATCGCGCAATTAAAGCCAAAACTTGAATAATTATTCCTTAGCGGAATGCCGTTTGAAAAATTCAGTGCATAAAACTTTTTCGATTTTTCACTCTGCGCTAAGTGTGTATATATGCACTCGTGTGTACACGAGTTGTAAAATGTTGCGTTTTTTTGAATTATGATAAATAATAAATTGTGAGTCGCGATGCGCACCGGCTACCTTTTGTCTCTCGCTCCCCGCTCGTTCTCTCTCTCTCTCTCTCTCACGCGTACTGGACGTACACGGGGACCTCTCGCGCCTCTCTTCGCCTTTGTTTATGAAACTTTTATTATTTGCTTAATGCGGCAACATCCGAAGATTCAAGGTTCCTTTTAGAGATCGCCTCAACGCAGCCGTTCGGCAGAAGTTATATGCAATAACTTTTCCTTCAATGCAAACTTAAATAATCGGGCAATGCCATTATAGCATTTTGTATTAATGTTTCGTCTACGCATCGGCTCCCGAGTCTCGAGTCCTCCTCGGTCAGATTTATCTTTCTTCGGTAGCCGTAGGCCCGTCTCGCTAAACACATGATCATCAATCTACGCTTCAACCTCGAATAATGCAAAAGAGATTATAAGCACATAAATTAAAATGCCAGAAGACACTTCATTATGCATGCTCGTATAACGTAGCCGAGCGCTGCCGTTGTTGCCGCTGATGTTGCTACCGCTTCTCGGGGGACGTATAATAGCACTTTCGATACATCGTCATCGGACATTCTTTACGCCGGTGAACTGCCACGCGAAAACTGAATAAGCGCTTTTGTCTTATCTCTTTTAACAGGGTTGTATAAAGGGAGCGTATATTCTTTCGCTCGAGGAACTTGGAGTGCTTTTTCCAAAGGCTACTCGTTTCGCTACATTTTTAGCTTCCGTTGTCGAATCGATCCGGGTTTTGGCGATGCCGTGCATCATCGAGTTGTAAAAACTTATTAAACGAATCGATGCCCTTATTTTACCTTGGTGAAATCAATGACCAAACCAAGTTTCGTAAATTTATATCCTCCCTTTCTCGTCATTTTACGAACGTAATCTACTAGTTCGCCTTCCTTTACAATCCACTAAGTCTTCGTAATGGCATTATAACTTTGGATGACGTTCTTGTAAAGCGTTAAAAATTTTACGGCCTCGAATTTATTTAACGCGTTACTTTGTATTAACTTAACAAATAGAAATATACCCGTTGAAAAGAATACGTAACGTAGGTAATATCGAATAAAAAGTGCAACTTTACAACCCAATAAAATTGTAATCACTGTAGCAATATTATCAAGGCGAAAGCTCGCTTATGAAAAATAAATTCCAATTAAAATCAATTGACATTCTTTACGTGGAAGCTCACCTCGCCCCGCGCTTACAATCGCATTTAAAATCTGCGTGGCTCTTGACGTTTTTAATTACATTAGAGATAGGACACTTTGGCCGCAAGCTTTAATATATCCCGAGGCGAGGTGCGCGCATTCGCGTACGCAGCGAATTCATCTTGCTGATTATTCATTAAGCGCGAGAGAGAAGGAAGGCCCATCGAAAACATGCCTTTGAGCTTCCTCCGAGAAATAGAGCGCGCGATTTTTGTTAATACGTAATTGAATTTACAACAGTGGCGTAGCGCTCTATTAGATGTTATCTCGCTCTCGTAGATTCAGCTTCTCGGGAGGACGAGCAGCATCCGAGGGTAGGCGTTCAATTTGAGTTCCATTTATTAGCGGACGCTTTCGCTCTCGGCGCACCTTGGAACCTCGGGGACTCCCGGGTCCGTCGTCTCCGTCTCTCCGGCTCTCGTCGTTGCGATGGCTCGCTCACGCATACGAGCCCGAGCTCTAGTCGGTGTATCCCGATCTCGATGCGCGGGGCGCCGACGCTCGGTACGGGAACACGTAACGCACGAGTACACGTAGCGCGACTTCGATTACCCTCGACTGCCATTGACGCGAATATCGCTCTCCCTCTCTCTCTCTATCCTCGCCGTCTCTCATTGTCCTCGGCAATCGATCAATTTATCTTCTCCCGCGCCGTCGCCACAGCCTCTCTCTCACCCTTCTTCATTATCCGCCAATGAATTTCTCTTTAAACAGACGAGTGAATTATGTGTACGATCGTTTTCGTTCATTTTTTCTTTCACCTGTCTCCGATCTATATGCCCCTCGGTATCGAGAAGGGGGCGTAGTAATTATTCCCGCCGGGAAGGAAAAATGAAAAGGATGTTAATTGCCTTTACCGCGAGAGGCTGCTAATCATTATCGAATTGACGTGGGTAGTAAGGGGAAAATGAGGAACGAGAGAGAGAGAGAGAGAGAGAGAGAGAGAGAGAGAGAGAGTATGAGCGATTACGGCGGAGGGAATCGACGTAAAATGTAATTACGCGACTCGATTTCAAAAATTTAAAGACTTCTCGCAAACACTCGCACGCGTGCTTTTAAGATCGATGAATTTAAATTTAAATTCGTTAAAGCTGGCCTTACGTTATAATTTATTTAACCGGTGGCGTTCGTCGCTCTTACGCGCGTCGATCACCGGCCACTCGCCGACACGCGCGAGGAGTCATTGAATTCGGGCGACCTTCGCCGGCGACGAAAAATAATTTTGTTTCGAAATAAATTTTTAAATCCAAAGCGCAACGTACATGCGTGCCAAAGTGCGCGTTAATTTATCCCTGCGCTTCGGGTGTTCCGACGCGTATCGTAATTCAAAAGCCGATCGCATTCCTCGATGTTTGCGCGTACGAGTACGAATAAGTAGGGCGAACGAATTTGTCGAACGCTGTAAATTAAGCGGGAACGAGGCTCGGAAGATCCGTCGATCGAGATTTTCCTTTTACACCGAACGATCCGAGGAGATGGCGTAACGTTTTTCCCCGTTTCCCCGGCGTTCGAAATGATGTTTTATTCAGTGAAACGCGGAGTATTTTCCGTCGCTCGAGCTCTCAACGACTTTCCTTGAAATAGAATGTAATCGGAGTTACCGCGCTATAATGAATATTTCATTGTTATTACCGCGCAACACGGAATAATACTTTGTACGTGAGAAATTGCCTCGACGACGTTTATTCGATATCGAGCATAACCATCCGCAGCATAAATGCCGACGACTATTACAAAATCGGAAAGCCGCTCGGAACGATCCTCTCAGGCCAATAAAATTAAAAGGAATAGCCAAGGGAGTCGGAGGGTCTCGCTCCGCGGGGAAAGGTCAACCCGAGCGTTCGGACAACGGTTGGATGGGGGGAGTTGGAGGAGGTGGGGAAAGAGGTGTCCCGACGATATATCCATAATCTTGCACGGTGCGCGGGAAGTTATAATATTCTCCGGAATTACAGTATTTCAAGGCAGCACGTCGTGCATTGTCACTTAACGAGGTGGCCGCCCCCGGGCAAATTATTAACGCGGACGCGATATCGGCGCTAAGCCAGGCGCGTGGGCAGCCGCTCGCTCTTGGACCGATTGTTATAATTGTCCCGGGCGACGATACTTTACGGTTGCCGCTCTCGCGCGATCCGAATGATTTGTTCGATGCGACGTCGATTTCGTACTTTCTAACGAGCTCGCCGGCTCGGTTTAATCTCGCGTATTTCAGCGCGCCTTGGAACGCGGGGAGGCAACTGCGGCCGTCGAGACGTACGGCCAACGTCGAGAAGTCTCCCTTGCGAAATTAAAGAATTACCATTGTTTATGGACGCGCGCCGCGCAATTTACTTTCAATAATAGATGTTTACGAGCCGGGGCTGGACGGCGAGACCGCGAGAAATCGAAACGCGCCCGCGATCTATTTTAGCATTGTGCGAAGTGGATCGGGATTCATAAATTTATTAAAGAATACTTTGTCTCTGTCAGATGAATAAACTCGCGCGTAATGCGTGAATTGGAAAATTTATTCGTAAAAATTATGAGTCGAGGCTGTCCGTTGGTGCCCCGCTACTAATGTACTGTCCTATTGAAAACTAGAATTGTTACAATGTAATTCATTAGCGCGCTCTGGACCGTCTATTAATTTTGCGAAACGGATGTTTTCTTCGCAACGCGCTTTACCGCGATTCATTTGTATTTTTGGAGTGAAACCGATACTAAATTAAAGATTCATTCTAAAGATACATGGAGTGCAATTTTGGCATCGCCTCAAACCTCGTACGTAGCCTCTAACTCGTAACGATTATTTACTCTGCGTCCAATAAAATTATGGCGTTCCGTGTACTTTGAATGTTTGCACATTTTTACTACGTATTTACCGTCTTTTATGTAAGGATATTATTTTGTATGCGCGAGAAGGAGGAATTATGGAAAATCGAAATAATACGGAAAGTTATTTTGGTATTGAGAGAAATTGCGGAAAAAATTTAAAAACCCATTACTTATTGTTACATATTGAAATTTTCTATATTCAAGTTACTATCTAAGATTAAAATGAGATGTTTTGTAAGAAATCTCGTTTTTAACGAACCAATATCTTTGTAGCTAGATTCGTTAACATTTTATTGAGTAAAGAGAGTTTGGCGAGGGATTGGTTGAAAATAAATAATATGCATCAAGAACGAAAAAATTGAATGCATAATTATTACGAGATTTATAAATGAAAAGAAAATAATGGAAAAATAAAGTAATAATGTTGATTGAAAATAATTTCTTCGTTTATAAATTAATTATAAAATCAATTTATATTATCAATTTATATTGTACAATATACATTTTACAATATATATTTTAATTCATAGAATAAAAATACTTTTTTTCGAAGCAGAACTATAAAGAATAATTTCAATTAATTGATAACCTGTGTCTAAACATGTTTTTATGTTATTTAAAATTAATGAAATCGCGCTCTTTCTTAAAGATAGTGGTTACTTTGATCAAGTTAAAACGTTAAATTTTAAAATAAATGTATAATAAGTTCGCTTTGAAAATATTGAGTAATCGATCCCTTGTTAATATAATGCCCCGTTTCTAAATCTAAAATATAAATTCAAGATAAATAACGGTGGGATAAGACGAAAATATTTAGTTGCGAATACAACGACTCAAACTCGATCCGAATGAATATTTTATTACTACGTTGACTAAACGTTTACTCGGATTCGCTTTTGATCTTTGGTTAATGTAAATTATAATTTTTATTCGATCCGTGAGTATCGAATTTAACAATATGAAAATATGAATCCCCGGTACCAATCGAAACAACGAATATTCCAAACTTTACATGTATCTGTATAAAATTCTCTAAAATGTTTAAAAGTGAATATCAAAAATAAAAGTAAATATTATTTTCGAATGCACTAAAAGCGAAGTGAAATAAAATAAAAATATCTTGAAATTCTTTAATTAAACATGAATAAGAAATGCATAAATCGAACGTTTTTCGATCGAGCTTCTCTCTCGCTAATTTTTCGCTCGCGACGTCAGATTTTGACGTCTTTGATTTTATCTCCGTAGGATAATACCGCTATCGGCTTGGATTGCACAGCTTCCATAAATCTATCTTCCAACGGGTTGCGCCGATCGAAGAATGGTACTCTCACCTACACTCGCGAGTGAGACTTCGAAGGTTGCCTCGGTCGCAAACGCATTACGTCGGATTTATTTTGTAAATATATGCGTGCGTTCACTTTTTTCCTAAAAGGAATTATAGTTTCAACTCGTTGTTGGTAAATCCTCCTGCAACGAATATCTTGTTTATACAAACGTATAATGCATAGATTGGCCTCGTACGTCCAGGCTATTTCATCAGAAAACATCGGTATCTATGCTATCGCGGAAAATCGATACCCAATCTCAGTATAGATTTATTTTAAAATCAACGGAGTCGAATATTTTACAGACAACATTTTCGCGAACATAAAAATCATTCAAAGACGTTAATTTGATTCGTCGACCGAGTTAACGATCCTTCGACAAAAAGGTAAAGCTTGGATACTTGTACCCGTGTAAGCAAAATAATACGAAACAATAGAACGGAAATCGGTTCTTTTCGGTTCAACTGTCGTTCAAGAAATAGAGATGGGAGTATATACGTATACGTCCAAAGCGACTAGAGGCAACTCGAAATTCCCATCAACAAATTCCAAGTTAGACTCTATACCTACGGAGGTAGCATACTTGCGCCCAGCATCCGTCGCAGGAGTACGGTTAGTTCGTTCGGTGGTCACGCGACGGAAGAAGAGCTAGCGAGGGAGTGAGAAAGGGTAAGCCCTCCGCGTCTTGTAGCTAAGCGTCATGCAGTTGCCGTTGCCAGGACACTTGGCGACGACCCATCCCTCATCCTCGCACCGTAGCGCCCGAGACTAGAGCTGTCGGACGATGTGCTTACGAAGCGCTGTCCAGTCCCCGAACTCTTCCTCTCCCTCCCCTTCCGCCACCCGTCCTCGTCGGCAACTTCTGTTATTATAAGTTAACCCTCGAGCCCCTTCTAGTCGCTGGTCTCTCCTCTTCTCTTCCCTCTGTAGATTATGGCCATCAGCCAGCGACCCGAGATCTGGGTAACGTGGTCGTCTTGTCCATCCTCCGCGTCCCTCTCGTCTCGCTGCCGCGCCGCTGTCGTTGTCGCCTTCGAACTTCGAGGTTCGTTTGTGTAAGGATGTGTCTCGCCTCGCGAAGAATAACACGTTCCGCCTCTTGACCGAAGCGCCGCTGCCGAGTGCAGACCTGTAATAAGTAGACTCCCTACGTCTTTGGAATGTATAATACGTATCGACCACGAGGGAATGTTTAAAGTAGTCGCCGAGTGCTTTTCGTCTCTGGAAAAAAGTTCAAATCATAGCGTCGAGGAACTTTGAACGAGATCTTTCGCGGCCTTCGCCAAGTAGTCGTTTCATTGGGATTTTTTTTTCCTTGCCGATAAACAAAACACGATCCACTGTGGAATCGAAGATCCGCACCCCCTTATTATTTCAGGTTGATCGAAATTTTATAATTCATCGGGTCTTCGACTTTATCCGTGCAATCAAAGAAACGCTCCTATCTTATTAATTACGAGATATAAACCGTTTCGTTCAATTTATAAATTTTTATAAAAAACGCTGGCTGCGTTGTTTTTATTCGAAAGGCATTTTATTCGAAATATTTTTTGTAAATTTTACCGATAAAGTTCTTTAAAGTTCTTTCGATACGATAATTTTAGATGACAGTGATTTTGGGTCCGAGAGAGTCGCGTACGAGTACGAAACGCCATTGTCCGAAAAGCAAGCCGAAAGAGTTGAGTTATTCTAATTTTATTTTTCTGATTTAATTGAACGTATAACTCGCAATAAGAATAAATTCGTAGTTAAAGAAAAAAGGAAGCAAAACGGGTTGAGCTATAAAGGAAATGCTCGTACCTATCGTCGTGAGGAGTTAAATAACATAGAATATCTTTTTGAGCCGTTCACTCATACACGCACAGCTCTTTTCCGAATTAAGGTTTTTTCGGCTTGAAAAACGCGTGGCCTCGCTCGTGGAGAGTCAGCCGATAAATGGTCGCGTGAGAGGAAGCGAAGATTCGCTGGAGTGGGAACGACGGATGAAAGAAAAGGAGAAAGAGCCGAGCGAAAGCGAAAGTGCCGCGACGGCCCGCGCGTGGAAGTGGAGGATTGCGGGAGAAAAAGGAGAGAGAGAGAGAGAGAGAGAGAGAGAGAGGGTGCGGCGACGGAACAGCTTTACGAGTGCGGAAAGTTGCTTTGGGGATATAAAGCAAGCGCGTCGCAAATAACTTACAATCAGCCCGGGTCCCTTGGCTTCTTTCGTTTCTCGCTTTCTTGCTGCCGCTTCCCTCGCTCCCTCGCTCTCTCGCTCTCTCGCTCCCTCGCTCTCTCGCTCTCTCGCTCCTTAGGTTCCCTCCTCCGAGCACCGCGTCCGAGCACCGCGTCCGAGCACCGCGTCCGAGCGACGAATACAATGACTACTGTCGCGGCAACGCGATGTTTACCTCCGCGGCATTAGCTTTCGATTTAGCCTCTCTCGGTTGTTCGCGCGCTGACCGGAGCGGACCTCGAGAAAAGGCAATTAACGTCGTTCGCGAACACGTGCGTTAAGTCCAGGATGGTGTATATTATGCCCGAGTATTAATTTAATTTCACGTAAGCCGAGGAGAACGAAGTAAGCTCTCGCTCGTATCTGCTCCCTTCGACTCTTTTTTATCGCTTTTATTTTAATATCCGCGAGGATTTTCTTTTAATTGAATTGCGAATGCAAATTAGGAACTTTTTTTACCTTCCGTTGGTTTCATCTTCCGAACGACTTTTTTTTTTTAACTTACGTTTAACGCATTTAAGAGGCATTCGCATTGCTTGTTCGATTTTTATTATAATCGATATACAAAGTATAGGCTTTTACTGGAAATGAAATTTATTCAAAGTCTTTTCCGTAAAGCGCGAACGACTAGCTTCGCGTGTAAAATAACACCGTTGAATAAAATGTATATATATGTACATATAATGGTTAAAGATATATTTTCCTGCGGTTGGATTGAATCATCCATTACCACTTATAAGAGTCTCGTAAAATTAAAATACTAGTTCTAGTGTTGCGATAGTGTATTTATGACTTTCAATACAAATCTAGTTATAAATAATTATATTTTCGACTATTAGGGATAATTCGTTATCCCAACGTTGGAGTAATTTTTCTTGAAAAAGGAATATTCTGGTATTATTTCATATTTCATTATTTAATCCCCAGATTTTATGAATTCCATATAAATTATCCGAAAGGTTTTAATTATATCGATGCACTTATTAGAGAGATATTTTTACATTTTTCGATACGCCGTAGATAGAATGAAATAATTAATAGTAATCGTATAGTGGTAACATATATTATTCCATATATCTACAGTGTAGAGTTCTTTTTTTATCGAAGAAAACTTAATATAGATTTTAAAACGTGTTTCAATGATAAATCACATTTTGGTAATTTAAAACACTTAATTGAATTAAAAATTTTTTTTATATTTTACTTTATATTTAAAACGATAATTAAGATAATTATAACGATATTTCTAAAAAAATCGATAATAACTGAGAATGCAAAACGTTTATTACGATGTTTACGTACTAAAAATAAAAAAATAATCGAAAGCTCTATTATTCTTACTTAACACTATGAAAGGATTCGATATTTGAATAATGACTAATAAAATGCTAAATATTTATGAAATATTTCCGTTAACTTTGAAATTAAAATAAAAACTTTATTATATTTCAAATTATATTTCAAAGGTATTTCATTTTGTAGTTTTAACGACGTCTTACAAATTTAATTACATCGAGTTTACGATAATTTATAGCGAACATTCGGAATTTAAATAAGTTATCTTTAATAATTATCTAGTCGTAATCTTTGATAGAAAAAACGAAGTAAGTTTATACAAGATTAAAAGGACGATAAGAAATCTTAATAACGTTGACGAGGAAAAGAGAGTAAAAATATTGTTTTAATTTGAAATTGATCGACGCAGGGAAACGGTCACGTACGCAGTTCGGAAGCGTACGCCTATGCCTCGAAGATCATCTATTTCGATCCCAAGATCGACAATAAATTCCTCTGTCTGGATATCGTTTCGTCGCGAAACTTTCTCCGCGAGGAAGCAACAAGTTAATTATGCACGGAAGGTTAACTCTACCAGCGGTAAAAAAAAACACCTCGCAATTAAAGCCTTTTATTTTCGTTACGGGAGAATAATTTCCAGTAGCCGCGATCCTTCGCTAAGAGTAAAGCATCATTTAGAGTGAAGAAAGAAGCGTAAAATCGATGGCTTACACGATACTCGAGGTGATATTTTCCGAACGCGGCTACCGCGCACAGAGACTCGGACTTCTCGAGTGTTAATTCAAAGGTATTAGCAATTAACGAGGAATTACTTCCTCGAGGGTGCATAAAAGAGGCTCCACTGCTTTTATTTGGCTTGCATTTTAAGGAAGCGTAACGGCCATTACCCGCCCTCCTCTCGTCTCTCCGCGTATACGTGGCGCGTCGAGTAAACGCGCTCATTTATGGTCACCGCGTCCCGGTGTAGTCGCGCGAAACCGTGGCAAAGTCCCGTCGAGGGAAGCGAGGGAAGCGAGGGGAACGAAGAAGGCGGACCGAGGGCAAAAGGAACAAGGCTACGCGCAAAAAAAGGTTCCGTGCCAAACAAAACACCGGCCGCTACACAACAACGCGCCCGGAATACTTTACGCGAGACAATATTGAAAATAAATCGATAACTTAATTAAAGCCGGCAACCAGCAACGCTCGGGAATCGACCTGGTTAATCGGTTCACACCCGAGAACCCTCCGTTCACCTCCCTGGCCTAGTTCGCGATCATTTATCGAGAGCGTGCTTACGCGTAACGATCCGATCCGTGAAGCGGAGTTTTTCGAGCGGTGATTTCATTAACTTAGCGGTTGCTCTTTCACAGCGAGCGCATGCGTCACTCGGGGAACCAAGGTTTCTCGCACCTTCCACCGAGTCTCTTTCTCTTTCCACCGATTATAAATCCAGGGAGGGAGAGTCTCCCGATATTCCGCGAGGGGAGTCGATTTTTGCTCGACGGTTGTTCGCGCGACTCTTTACGGCGAATTTGTGTGCCCAGCCGTAATGTTATCGCCTCCGCTTTACGTATTTTACGCTTTCTTAAGGCTGTTAATTTGCGAGAACGATAGAGGAGTGACTAAGCACTTAAAAAATTGCGCTTTCGTTTCGATAATTCTTTTTTACTACTTACGATTAACGCCGAGGGTATCGGCCGTGTAAATAACGAAAGCCGAAGGTTACCGGGGAAACGGCGCGTCGAATTCGCCGGGTGTCATAAATCGATTTAATTAACGAAAATACGATGCGAGAGCGATAATTCCACTCGGGCGATAAACATTTCGAAAAAATCCGAAAAGCTGTTTACGAGGAGACTCGGGCAGACCCGAATTTCCATCGGTTCGCGGTCGAAATAAAGTCGAGCGTCGCGTTCTCCGGAAGCCGATCGGCGGTCGACTTTGTCGCGAATAAGAACGAAGGGAAGAAACGGCGATCGAATTAGAGGGACTCGAGGCTTAATTGAATTAAGACGGGGACGCCGCGCGATAAATAGAGTACGATTGTACGATTGTTTCGAGGCGCTCGTTGTTTCGTTGGCTGGCCAACTACTTACGATTTGGCTAAACGGTCGAGCGTGCAAGGTGCGCGTCGTTAGTTAGGAAGAAAAAAACGCGGCGCGAGTCGCGGCCCAAGGAAACTACAATAGAACAACGTCGGGCGAACGTGGATGCGAAGCTACGACGGGGCCGAGACAATAGATATCCGGCAGGACAGTACAATGGTCATTGTAAATCAGGGCATTTTAAAAATCTGACAGGATATATGTTGACTCGATCCTCGTATATCGAGTCAGGCACCGGCTTCTTCTTCTTCTCTCCGTCTTTCTCTCGCTGGGCGCGCGTGTATGCAACCATTAAATACGGCATTATGCCCCGTTCTCGACGTCCTTCTCCTCGCGAGCGACTCGGCCAACGCGTAATGGTAATTGCCGGGATGTATTCGGCCAGCGCCATTTTTGGCAAGTTGTTTTTCGTCGCGAGGCGCGCATTTGATTTCACTTACGCACTGCTCCCTCGTCGATCCGATCCGATTATATGCACATAGGGAAGCGATCGTGTCACCCGATAACATTTGTTACGCGGGGGTTCTTCGTCTCTCTCTCGCTCTTTCTCCCTTTCTCTTTTTCTTTTTCTACTTCTTCTTCTACTTGCGCTTGTGGGAAGTGAAACTGGAAGCCCGACATCGCTTGCCGTTTCCTAAGGGATTCCAAAGATTTAGATTTACGAGAATTCTTGGGCTCGGAATTAACAAACGCTCGAAAGAACTGTGAACCAAAAGCAAACGATCTCTTTTTATTGAATAAGTATCGCGAAAATATTTCTCGGTCAAGATTTATTTAGATTGGACAAAAATTGAAATTTCACCTAACATGTTTGCTTTTACGCGATAAAATTAAAGATAGTGTTATCCATTTCAAAATAAGGACGAATTAATCGAGGCTCACTTTTCTTTCTCTTTAAATTTCTAATATACATTTTTAAATGTACTCGAAAATCCATATTTTGTCAAAAATATTATATTATATTCATAAATGTAATATAATTGTAATTAATGTAATATAAATGTTAGATTTCTAACAAATAAAATACGATATTTATTTCGGTTATTGCAATATTGGTATTTATAGTATAAATTTTTTTCTACATTCCAACCCGCTGTCTCTAAAATTTTAATAATTTTTATATATTATAATTATATTTGCGAATCGTATACATTTTTTAACCGATATCATCGAAGTTTGCAAATTAAAAATAGAAAATTTATTATATTTTTTACGTTGTTCCTCGGGGATCGAAATTGAAAGTCGCTCGAATTTTACAAGCCCCTCGGATACGTTAACAGTTCGAAACGGTACGTCTGACGTCCAATAACGGAGGAACTTTACTCGGTCCGTTCCAATTCGGAAAGACAATCCTATTAAAAATTCTCTTCCATCGACCGCCAGAAATACCAATTAAACGATAATTAACAATATCGTAATCGATCGTCGTTCGTTAAATTTTGGAATAAACCGCACCGATGATAAACGAAAACTTTCGGATACAAAAGCAAGGCCGTAAAGTATAAGGCAACGCATCGAGGCGAGAAAAATAATCGCTAAATACAATTATGAAAAGCAAGTTTATTCGGTAAGAATCGGCTCACTCGCGAGGCGAATCGTTCGTTTAGTTGGAAACGCGCTCGAAACGCCATTCGTATATGCAAATAACGTTCTCAAAACTATGAAATTAACTTTTCCGTTTCGGTGTCTCAATTTAGCCAAAAACACGACGGCAGTTACGCGGGACGCGCATACATTTAAACAGAGTAAGAAAATCGCGCTCCGAACTCAGAGGGGGGTTTTCCCGCGCGAGAGTCAACTCGAGCGTTTGTCACTGTACACGCGGACGTAAAGCGGATGCTCGAAAGGAAAAGAGACGAACGTTCGCACGCGAGAATCAAACGGGGACGACGGAGGAAGAAGAGGAGCGGTCCCAAGGGAAGGAGAAAGGGGAAAGCCTGAGATCCGACGGGTTACGCGCGGGGAGGAATTTTCACGAGCTCGGCATGCTCGAGGCTCCCACGTAAATACGCCCGTTCTCTCTCACTCTATCTCTCTCTCTTGCATACTATTACGTACGTGCGCCTCTCGGCGGCTTAAAAACCGAGATTGGCCCCGCTTATACGACTTGCGCGAGCGGACGATGCAACCTACAATTATTCGTTGTAATAAAATCGCGGTGCCGCTGTCTAGCCGATAAATAGTCGAGCGAGTTGGTGAGCGAGCGAGAGAGAGAGAGAGAGAAGTACACAACGCTGTAAAACGCGAAACGTTCGAGCGGACCGAAGCGCGAGAATAGACTCGCGGGAGGCGCTCGAGTAAGTATGAGAAACCGCGAGAAAGGAGAGTTCCGAGGGTTGCGCTCGTGCTTAGACGCGATTCGAATGAATTTCAGCCACGATTACGAAGGAACGTTAAACACGCGCTGCGGAAGCCTAATTTTTCCGAAAACGCTCGATTCTTCGAGAGCTTTTGGATTCTCGAGCGTAATAAAGTTATCAAAGAGGAGATGCGGGCATTTTTGCGATCGCGCTTTACGCGTTTCATTCATCCTTTGGAGCCGAGTTAAGTGCTCGGGTTCGCCGTTATGGCGCGCTGCGCTCGTAACGTTATCGGATAATCGCGCATTCGCGAGTCGAGCGTGGAAAATTTTGCGACTTTAATTACGCGAAAAATACATTAATCTCGAAAGCCGCACATTCGTGGCTTCTGTTTTCTTTGATCGCGTTCGATTAATTAACTTAAGCAAGCTATAAATTTTTAGTGCGCCTTATATTCGGTACGTAAGCCTTAAAGATTACGATTATCAAAATCGTCTACTCCTAGAATTATTAGCTTCGAAATTCGTTCCGCGAGACCGTAAAATCCGTTAATGCGGATTTAACGTGTAATATATTTATGATGCAAAAATAATTCGAAGCGAAATACCAAAAGGTTCGTATAGCTATATTTTCTTTCCAGTGTATTAAAGCCGTATATAGTAACATCGTTTATAGGAGCAGTTGGTTCAAACAGGATACGCGTGTACTAATCCCAGCCACATGTGGACGAAGTAAATCTATCCGTCGACAGGTTTTCCAAAGTAGTTTGCTTCTGTGTAGATATATCGAGATCGTAAGCACGGTAATTAACGGTCAACTAATGTATCGATTACTTACGCGTATCGCAATCATCGTTTAATACAAAATTATGATACTTTCTTGCGAATAATGTACGCAAGGTACGTTTATAGAGCAAATTCATCTCTCAAATTTATCGAGGTGCAGAGGCTGTTTCTCGTATTAAACTGTTTATTGTCGTTTGCGGCTCCGATTTTCGATCGGTAGAGGCCCTTACGATTATTTAAAAAGAGAAATGTATATTTATTTTTTAAAACGAAGCGGAGAATGTATCATTAGAAAGTTATATTACGGGAATAACGACGATAAACAAAAAGATTGACTTATAACTTAATTACTTATTCAAAGTTATAATTAATTTTCATACCAAAATCCGTGCAATTTATATTTTCGAATATTCATCGGCTACGCGCTGTAATTGCTCGCTCAAACGCGCAAGTTTTTTTACTTAGGTATAATATAATAGGATAGGAGGAAATATGGAAATTTCAACCGTGTTTTAGCGGATTGACATAACATCTTATACGAGAATGCTCGTATTTATTTATATAAATGGCTCAAATAAAAATTTAAAGTTGACGTAATAAATATTACATATTCGTCGAAAAATTTTTCTTTAAAATATAATACGCGTTCTCGTAATCGTAAAGTTTTTTTAAAAAAAATTTGTTTCGTAGCGGAACCTTACCACGGTGGAGGTATTTATACCAAAATGCAAAACTTATGCAAAACTTTAATTTTATTATTTAATTACATTATTATGAATTTAAAAAAATGCATAATCGAATATTGCCAGTTTGTTTAGTAAAAAATGTAGAAGATACGTTATACTTCGCAAATCGAGAGAAGGATAGGCGCGATTATAAATTTTCGGATGTAAGAAAATAATTGGAAATTTATAGATTTCAGAAAATATCGATACGAGAAGTGTTGAAAAAGATAAGAAAGCGCAAGAAAGCGTAAGAAAGCGTAAGAAGGCGTAAGAAGGCGTAAGGAGGAAAAAGATAAGGAAGGGATAGAAGTTGAGCGCCGTATTCGCCCAAAGCTAGAAATCCAAACGTTAACAAGAGGTTACGTTTAGGGAAGTAAGCGATAATTTATTCCGCCCGAGAGAAGTGAAGCATGCATATTCTAGATATATTATAAATAATTACTCAATTATATCTTTGAAAAGGCGATGAATAAAGATGTACCGGCTGTCGGGAAGGGGAGGGTAACCGGGCTAATAAAAAAAAGCTTGCGTTGAATATTCAAACGCAACCAACTAGGTACACGGTTATGACGATGGCAACGAGAAAGACCGACGCGGTTATAGACGAGGTAGACTCGTAGTAGCGACGAGCTTCGAAGGAAGCGAGAAAGAGGCTTATTTCAAATGGAGATCCGTATTACACCCTCGCCTCCCCTCCCCACCGAACTCGCTTACTTTTCGTTCCGGTTTCGCAAGTTTCGACACTCTCGAAGCCCCGCACCGAAGCTCTTACCAACAATCCATTTCCGGGAGGTACGACTACGGTTATGACTAAGGGTACGACTACGGGTACGACTACGGGTACGACTAAGGGTACGACTACGGGTACGACTATGGGTAAGACTATGACTACGACTGGTAAACGTTTCGCTCGTCACTTAAAACGACTAATAAATCTCTGATTTTATTTTACAATTCAGTGGTCGTATATTAATGAGCGGGCTACATCTTTTCGCGTCAATTATGTACATTTTAAATGCCGTACTCTAACGGTCGGTGCATTCCTAATTTGTCGAGAATGCGCGAATCTACGTACCGTGTGGAATTTTGATACGCGGTGTTCCGATTCTGTAGTTAAACGCGATCCGTAAATTACCGTGGTGAAATTTGCTTCCACATTAGCAAGTAAACAAAAATTGTTGTGCATAAATGCATTATTTTACAACGAAAAAACCTAGCTTCCGAATAAATAATAAATACGACCTTTTCGTAATCCCTTTATTCGGTGATAGTGCTGTATCTTCGTTAGAATATTTAATGGCAAATTGAGAAAAATTTTTATATTGTCATTTTTTTAAGTGATACTGGAAACTCAAAACTTAATTATCTCGGCATCGCGATAAAGTTATTCCTCTCTGCTTTGCGTTGAATCTATATCGCTTTAAATGGATACTTGCCCATATTCTAATTTTCCTTTTTACAACAATAGTACTTTATTTTCAACGGTAATGACTTTGATTTCACCATGGACGCGTTATTTATAATTTCTTTCTCGTGCAGATGTTTTATGATACTTTTGTCTGCCTTGCTATAAAGTTAAAAAACATTATAGAGGCATAAATTTGTTGACCGGACACGATAAACTTTAAAATATTACGGAAATGAAAAGCTTTTGCTACCTGCACATATACCGTGTATGCACCGGTCGCCTTCTTTTCCGCGCAAGATAATACTTTTGAAATTTACGGGACGTTGTTGTTGCGAGTCTACTTTTTTCCAATTCTAAAAAGATTTACTAAATTTAACGTGCATTAGTCCAAGTTTTATCATTTTTTCGCATTGATAATATTCACACGTTTGAGAACTCGACTGTATACGTTAATTGTATGTGTTAACAGGAAAGAATTATGTTTCGGACCTTTTCGGCTTTCTCTTCCTTCGATTACACAGCGTTATTTATGAAAATGAATTTGCAATCTTACTTAACTTTATTCGCATTTATTAAAGTGCTCCGTATCGGTAATTTATGTCAAATGTAAACGCTTGCTTTATATCGATGTATTTATATTTAAGTATGCTTAAAAAAACTGTGCGTTTGAGATCTTTTTCTAGTAAATTCTTTTACTTTAATCGCCGGTGAAATCGGAGCACATTTTACGAGAGATAATACTTATAAATTCATTAATATTACTACTTTTGATATAAATAAAATCAAAAGTCATGCTTTAAAATCTGCAATGACAAATTAGAAAATTATCAAAAGAGAAAATGAAGTCTGATTAAATCAGGAAGTTAACTCGTTCCACTGCTTTTACTCCTGGTAATTAAATTAATAATGAGATATTTTATGATTAAAGATAAACTTAAGGTTCGTTATTTCTAATTTGACTCGACTCAAAATAGATGAAAAAATCAATAATGTACACCACTCGAGTAAAGAGAGCATGATAATTTGTAATATTGATTTATTTAATATTCCGTATCAATTATAATTTTTAGAAGAAACATTGTATAGTCTTGTTTACTTTAAAGGGATGTGTAATACCGACATTCACCACGCGACCTACCGTGCCAGCTGTACATTAATAAACGGCTCTAATTAAAAATACGCTTTGATTTATGCAAAATCCGAATTTACTAGCCCTATACCCTGCAATAATGTACTATTGTATGAAGTTTCAAACCTATATATCAATAGCATCCTTTAAAGTTATCAGGAGAAAATATTGGTTAAATCATTAATTCGTACCAGATAGATATATTTTTATCTTCGATAATTCTTAAAAATATCGTTTTTATGTCATTTGAAATTTGACATGACATTATATCATGCTACGTTGTACAATCGATCAATTTAGATATTGCATAAATTAAATTTTCTTTACAAAGTTATTTATATAAGATTGATTCTTACCGATAAACCGTACGTCGATTATAATAAAAACCAATATTTTATTTAAAAATCTTAATATTTCATTACTTCTGTAACAACAAACCGCATTACGAAGCAAAATAAAAATAGATTTTAAAATCAATGTGAAAATAAGTCGTTATAATTTTTATCAATGTATACATTAGTTACGTACATAACACATTCCGTCATAGATTTTGTTTGATTTTACAATTATAATCATCGTAAATTTTCATCGAATAAAATTATTTTAAAATATCTTCGGTTGATAATTTACGTAATATTACATAATTTATTTAGCACAAACTCACGGGTGCCGGTGCAAACTGTTAACGATCGCGCCGAGAAAATATTATGATCGAAAGTAAGTACGGAATGACTGTCCATTTTATAAATATACTCTACGTATGACGAAAACCAATCCTAGTCAAGCTATAGTTTATTTTAACAAAGATAAAATATCAAATTATAAAATCATGGATATCGACGTTTCCAGCTACAAACTTAATACTCGCTCTATATTAAAGGACCGAAATAAAATGTACTCGGTTTTGTAATCTAAAACTTGTATTTAAAAAAATCGAAAACACATTCGATTCGAATAAATTTACATTTTCAACAAGTTCTTTTAAAATTCTATTATCGACCAAGAGTATTCGAATTTCGGTGAAGTACTATTTTCCGTCTGGGCGATTTTTCACATAGACATACGTCTCCCTTAGACCCGATTGGCTTCTGATAGAATTACGAAGGGTGGACCGAGTCGGCCGTTTGCATGCCTTTGCCAAGGGTTCTTTCTCTCGTTCTTCCCTATCTTCATCTTTCTCTCTCTCTCTCTCTCTCTCTCTGTCTCTCTCGCTCTTGTCCTTACTAACATACAGAGAGTTATTCCCGAATCAGTTCGAAAGCGACCAAACAAAGGCGTTTCGCATATGTAGTGCCATATGAAATTAGCGATTTTTCTTTGACCTCTACGTAAGCAACGTTCGTGAAATATGTCAGATCGATCGAAAGTAAAACGTTTGGATTACATCTTTAAAAAAAAATTTTTTTATCCAATCCCGGAAAAATCCTTGAATTGAAATCATCGTTTGCGTTTGATTTCAAAGATAATCGCTCGATAAACCTCTATGCATTTTTATATTTGAAAATAATATCGACGAATAAATACAAATCGTAAGGATGTTTCTTCGTTATCTCCAACGAGTTTTAAAAATTCGATAACAAAAATACGCACCGTAGAATAGAGAATTTCTTAAAGTCGTTTACTCAGGCTTAGGAACATCCGTAACATCAAAGGATACCCATAAATACCAAATATTTATTCGCTGTATGCAATTACTATGTACGCGCTAATACCCGAGCCGAGTGTCGAATCATCCGATCTTTCCATTTTAATTCGAAATATCCCGTAAAACTGTATCTCGAGAGAAGTAACCACCGAACGCTCGATAATCGTCCTTCCTCCTCCGCGATAATTACATTCAAAGTAATCGTTTGGAACGCGAGACGACGAGACGACGAGACGATGGGACGACGGGACGAGAACCTCCGCGATAATCGATCGTAATTAAAAGAGCGGAAGAAACTGGAAGGCGACGAGTAAGCGATCGTACCGAGCGCATAATATCGCCGCTTTAAAAGTAAAAAGCAACGCGTATCCTACTAACCGCCTTGGTAGACGCCTCGACAGCTCGAATGGCAGCCTCGACCCTCGGGCTCCGAACTATCGGAGGCTAAGGACTCGGGAATCGAGGGTGCGGACGAGCGCGTACGCGATTGCTTGGGGTGGATCGTCGCGTAAGGATGCGAAATTGAAAGACGCGGGGCCGAGCGTCAATTTCCTTCGCCGCGACTGGGATTTGATAATTTTATTGGCAATTTGAGAGTCGTTACCACTCGCGCCTCGTGTGGTAAGCAGCGCGGAAAAAAGTCCGACGTAGGAGGATACGTACGGGGCGCTTCCATGTGTGAGTGGACAGTCGATACGCGGAGCTATTTCCCGCGTGTGCGTGGAACGGCGTTACTGGGTTTTAGGGTTATGGGTGAAAACGTAATCTCCGTACGCGAACGAATTTACGAGTGGCGTTACCATTGATTTGATGACTGTTTTGCACGCGGTTCGGTTGTACCGCTCGCTCTCTCGCTCTTGTACCTCCCGCCCACTCCTCCGCCTCCTCTACCTCCTCCGCCTCCTCCGCCTCCTCCGCCTCCTCCGCCTCCTCCACCGCCACCACCCGTCCTCCTCCCCCCCGCCACGGCAGCATGTGGCTGACCAACTAAATATTTTGAACGACTCGCTCGTATTGCGTGCCTCGTTGTTTGCGTACGCGTCCATACGTTCGCTCACCGATAGTCATGAGTTACTTCGTTGAAAGTGAGCGGAACGCTTTCATTTTGCCAATGATACTGTGTCAATGACGAATAATCCGAGTTAATGGACGCGAGAATGTCGATGCTCTTTCTTTCGGGTGAATTTTATTAACCGCGTCGTTTTGTTTCTGGTTGGCGTTAAGTTTTATAATTGTTGCTCGCCTGTAATACGCATCATTAAATATGCTTGACCGTTAATTCCAATTTATTTATCTTCTTTTTAATCGTGATAAATTAAATTTCGATGTACCTTTATCGAACGTTACCATCGTTATTATTTATTTATTTGTTTCTTTATTTATTTTTTTATATATTTATTTATTTGTTTCTTTATTTATTTTTTTATATATTTATTTATTTGTTTCTTTATTTATTTTTTTATATATTTATTTATTTGTTTCTTTATTTATTTTTTTATATATTTATTTATTTATTTGTTTATTTATTTATGTATTTATATATTTATTTATTTGTTTATTTATTTATTTATTCCAAATAATACAATATAAATAAAATACCAATAATCACTGTAAAATCTAATCGTTGCGCCTCGAATGTTTTACGCTAAAGAAAATTGCGTTCGAACATAATTTCCTCAATTTCGAAACTCGATGACTTTATTTTAAATGAAAATAACAGCTTTTTAAAAAGGAAATCGCATTGACATAATTATTTTATTTTAATTCGATTCACCTCGATATTTAAGATAAAATTAAAGATTTTAAATAGGTAAAAGTAAATATGGTTGAGTCGGTTATCGAAAGCGAAATGTTTCGATGCTCTTTAGTTTTTCCACCGTTTCGTTCAATTTAATTATGCAGAAATAAGAAGAACGAAAACGTGTTTTCTTTTCATTGGTTGATTTATTTTTCGATCGGCATCCAGGATTCCATTGACGGATCTCCGAGTAATTATAACATCAAATGTAAAATTGAAACGTTAGCTCGGAATGTTTGCTTTATCAAACAAGCAAATCCATCCATCTGGCAGAATCACCATCCGCAAAATCCCCGTCCTAACACGCTGAAAAGCTTATCAAAATCCACCCCTGCTTCCAAGCCATAATGGACGGATGTCGCAGGGAATACGTAGACGCCGCGGTGCTTTTCGCTCGTCGCCGGAGCGAAAAGTGGCCAGGAATTTCCCGGCTGGACTGTAGGCGGCGCATCGACGTGACACTATAGTTGCACGCACTCCCGAGAGTCGAGAGCACATCACTTTATCTCCATGATAAATACGCTACATTTTATGCGCATTATTTTGGCTCTCGCCCCCCTTATCGCGGGCACTCCGCTCGAAAACAGAGCCGAAGAGAGCGAGGGGGTTGGCATCACGAGTCAAGGGGGTGCGCGGGGTGGAAAGACCGGAAGGACGGAGCGCCGTGGTCATCGTCGCCCCTCCGCACTTTTCTCTCGCACCCCGGTCCTTGATCCTGGATATTGCCCGAGTATACGCGCAGACGCGTGTCAAAGCACGAACGCGTCTTAATGAACGCATTTTTATTTGCGTGCCTACGGATGCGCGCCTTTCCGAATCCCGGAATATTTTACGCATCTGCTCGAAGATAAGGTTTCGTTGTTCTTTTCATAATGCTGGCTTTAAATGTATATTAACGACTAGGGCAAATTCCTGTTACTTCGTTAATGAAAACGTACTTTACGATCACTGCGGCCAAAAACTTTCTCATTATGACTTTATAAGCGTATTGGTTTAATTCCGAACGAAATTTCAAAATAGGATTCCGAACAACTAAAAACTTTTACAAATTCCATCTACGAACTTTTTTTTCTCCGAGTCTGGATCTTAAATTATTTAAAAATGCAAAAAAAATTAGAATTCCTTACTGGTGGAACGATTTACAACTTAGCCAAATAATACGTTAAATACACGTTTTAGACAATTAAGATGAATTTAAAGTTATTTTAAATTTTTGTTAATTGTAAGTTTATAGCGCTATTTCGTAACTATCGTTAAATTTGGTTCTACGTTTAAAAAATTCATACGCAATTTTTTAATCTATGTACCGAGAATATTACAATTTGGTAAAATATTGGATTTATTTTCGATTCGATAAAAGATTTGATTCGTTTCGCGTACAAGGTAGTACAATTAAGGTTTTCCGCGTGCGCAAAAATTTTTTTACGATAAAAAAGGAAAACTAAATCGAATGATTTTATTTAAACATTTTTTTATTCGTAAGCAATCGAACGTTAACGAAGAAAAAATTAGCATTTACTTACAAAAGCATACAAATATTTAAGATTCAATTCAATTTATGATAAAACTGATTTCGATCTACCATTATTTAAATTTTTTATTTAAGGGAGTTTTACGTATTTATTTAGAGTAAGGATGCAACAGCTGATCCGAACTGGACCGCACGATCACTTTGAACATCGTATCGAGTCAGAATGAACGTCTTTCGAATACCGACACGCTACAAGAAAATCAATCGGTCGTTACCATACGCTTATCAATAATCCACAAACGATGCAAAGAATATAAACGAAAGCATTCGTAATTAAAATTTAAAAATTAAAGTGCGATGTACGGCAAATTTTACCGCGCGGATAAAATATATTTCCAATACAATTAATCGTCGATCTTGTTAGTAACATATATTTTATACGCGGATACACGGGACTCGCATTTATAAAAACATTGAAAAAAGACCAATATTTTAACAAGTTCTAACATTGATTCCTAAGTAAGTATAAGAAGTTAATAAAAGTCTCGAGTACCAATGTTGGATATCGAAACGCGATAAATTCTAGAGCGATCGCTTTCCCCTCGCAATCTAATACCGCTATAATTCCTAAGATCGAAAATCGCGACAACGCTCCAAGTTCCGAGCTGGCATCGGTACTCGATCGTACCCGGCGATTGGTCGTCATCGATGGGATGCCGCAGTCCCGTATCGACGAGTACGGATACGCTAAAAAAATTTTCGTCCTCGCGTACAAGTATGCCGATTCCAGAGCTCGATCCTGGAAAAGCGAAGGGATAGCGGACGAAGGGTTCGACGCGAGGGAGAGAGAGAGAGAGAGAGAGAGGTCTTCCCCTCTAACCCTTTCGGAGGCTCGCCCGTACGCGAGAGAGAATTGCATAGGACGGGAGCAAGAGTGCGTACACAGCCCATCTTTTTAATGCTAGGCGGTTATAGCCGAGCGCGCGTACAACGCGTGTAAAAAGAAACTTAGGTCAATTTTTATCACACAAACCGACCAAGTGGGCGAGTCAGCGAGCGACATAGATGTCTCGGGAGAGCTCGCGTGGAAGAGAGAAAAGGAGAGACAAGGAGAGACAGGGAGAGACAGGGAGAGAGAGAGCGACACGGCGGCGCCCATAAAAAATGTATCTTTACGTATGGCGATTGGTCCGCGGCAACAGGGGTATTGCCGCTCGTGCACTTTTTTGTCCTCCCTTTTTTTCATTCTGATGCGGGGAAAAAATGCGCGCCGCACGTCGATTGGTCGAGGGGACAGATGACGTAGTGAGCGACGTGCCACCCATCCGCGCATCGCCGCTCCCTCCTTTCCTCACCCCCAGGTGGGGGAACACGCTCGCTGCACGTACGAGAATTCCCGCTCTCTCTCTCTCTCTCTCTCTCTCTCTCTCTCGCTTGAATACTCTCCCTCTTCGTCGTGTGAGTAGGAGGCTAAGAGAGAGAATGAAAGAGAGAGAGAGAGAGAGAGAGAGAGAGAGACAGAGACAAGAAAAGCACGAAGGTACGAGGTTCCCCGCAGAGAAAAAAATTCTCGTTCGATAGGGATAAAGAGAGAAAGAGCTCTCTCGAGAGAGAACAAGGAGCACGCACTTGCATCGTCGGTCAGCCGCAGCGCCCCCCCCCCGACTGTCCCCTCCAAGGCTACCAGTGTGCACTATCGCGGTGCAGGTAACGACCGAATTGGATGGAAATATCGTTACATCGGAGAGCCTTCGGAGACTCCGGCGACCGAGGTTCGCGTCCGCGGACAAAGAGCGATAGAGAGAAATCGAGGATGATCCTTCGCCGACCGCGCGCGCAACTCGAGCTCCACGGGGGTGGGGTTCGCACGCTTTCCTCTTTTTCTTTCTCTTAACCGGCGCTCGCTCTTATCGAACAGCCGCGCGGATTTCGGCGCTCGGAGGAAACAGGTGTCAGCTCGCAAGTTGGTCGGCCGACACGAGGAGCATCGGGTCGTCGCTTTGCTTTACATTTTTTTTTATCTTTCGCTCGGGGCTTTTTTCCACCTCGCTCGCCGCGTCAAAGATCGAACTCGAGATGCGTTCGAGTCGTGATCCGACGAGTGGCTAAGCGATCGAGGTCTTCCTTTTTTCCCTTTCTTTTCAGAGCGATCGATTTCGAGTCAACGATGCCCGTACCATTGGAATTATACAACGCATGATTATTTATAAAGCGCTTCGGATTTACGAGCGCGCGATTTTAATCCATCGCATCTTCCTCGAGCGAAAACAATATTTTGCGAATCCATCGCTAAATGTAAAGAGCGGTTACGTTCGCTTTATTTACTTTATGTTTACATCCTACGACTCGAAATATAGCCGTTTAAGGGAATTATTACGAACGAAACATTAAATTAAATTAACTTTCGCGTTATTTTCATTTTATTCAATCGAATACGACTATTTTTATTTAAAACTTTTCACATCGGTACGCGACGAAAGTTTATTTTTTTACTGTTAAAATTAGATGTATTATTCGTAAAATTAAATTTAAAATAAAAATTTGCATTTAAATAAAAATTTAAATGATTGCAAGGGAAAGTACTAAAATTGGTATTTAATAAACATGAAATTTAAAAAACATTAAATAAACCGACGTAATTTCGTAGCATTTTACGCTCTGCGTTCGATCGTTAAGGTCGCCTCTTTCCTTTCGGATCTCGTCCTTCCTCCCGAACGAGCTTTTCTGACTAAGCAACGCGCGAAGGAGCCGATCTTTAGTTCGAGATCCACTCGAACGCGACGCGTCTCAGCGAACAAGGTGGAATCGTTTCCGATGGTATAATTCGCAGTCACGCGTATTCCAAGCGATACGAAAAGTAGTTAGTGCGGATGACGAGGAGGAAATGGGTCGATAGAGGGGTGCCTCTGTACTCGGAGGAGAGAGAATACGGAAAGTCCGATATGTATTCGTTTAACTCGCGCGTTCCGATATGACATGATCGGCGCATTAACCCCTCGCGCGTTTTTTCCTCTCGCCCGCGAAATCCTCCCTCTCCCCATTCTTTTTCCGGCTGGCGCCTGGCCTGGGATGCGTTTTTATCGATTCGTTAGACCCCTGCCCCTGCCCCTGTCGCCGTCGCTACCGCCGCCGCCACCGCCGCCGTCACCGCCGTCCATGCCCCTGCGTACCCGTGTATCTATATGCAGGAGAGCGGCCTTTCCGCCCCTCGGCGACCGTTCGATCCCACAAAAAGCTCTCATAGACAGACCCAGTCAGATTGGTTCGGGCGTGACTCTTTTCAGACGTCGACCCGGACTTCCTCCGCTCTCTCTCTCTCTCTCTCTCTCTCTCTGTCATCGGCACCGAGTCGATGACGCGTTTTCGAGGCCACGCTCGATCCGTGGCCACCGTTGCTCGTATCGCCGTCATCGACCGAGGTGATCGCGGTATTTCACTTTCTGATGACGCGAAACGCGTCGAACGCGGTATCGATGATCAAACATTTGATGAAGGATTTTAAGTGGCGGGAGGGAGAACCTCGTGCCCTTGAAAATTCGGAATAATCAAATTTTGCCCTGATGATCGAAATGTCGCGATGAATTTTAGTTTAATATTTTATGGACTGCGTTCCCTGGATTCGGCGCCAATTGATACACCGAATTCGACGTTCGTTTACCCCTTTTCCTCTTCATTTTCATTCTCTCGGGAAGTTATTTCGCGATGTTTCTTTTTCCGTGTGAAACTTGCACGGATGTTAGATTTGAATATTCGTGTTTTCGATAAGCCTATTCGATCGCTTTGTTCGATCTACTTTCAAAGTGTAATGCTTCGATCAAGTCGAAGAAGTACGTAAGTTTGAATTATCGAGATTGGCTTAGCCGTCGATAAATTTTTCGTGGATCGTTTGTGCGTCGGTACGGAGATGCCTGGACGATTGTTCATTTAGAAAATCATCATTTTCGTTTTTAAACGACACCGTTTTTAAAACGATCGCGTCACGCATTCGAAGCTTGCGCTTGAGTTTCGATGGAAAAGTTATTATTCGATTCCTAACATTCGATAGGGAAAATTCTTATGTAAATAATCGGAATGTTGGATTCAATAGCGATACGGCGTCGTACGGTATAATTATTTTTCTTGTTTCGTAAGCGTGCGTAAACGAGAGGTGCACGCGTATACGTTTATTTACTTTTATCGATTAAAGAGATGTACCGAAACTTTTGTATCGTTCGTTCGGTATCGTAAATTAAGTTATTTCGCCATGAATTTTTCTCTGAAATTTGATAACTTTAAAAAACATATTTCTATCGAGCGAGTGCGCATATATATCTGTTTATATATTTTTTCTTTGCAAAATATTTCGTATTGTCTGAAAAAATCAATTATAAATGTTGTCGGCCGAATTTTACCAAAGAAAATTGAGCCCCAAACTAATTCAACTATATTCATAAAAACGACAGCAAGAATCGTTCATCATAAACCAGACATGTGCTTTTTTCCTTTTTCCCTTTATTTCTTTTACCTTTCTTCTTTTTTCTATTATCTTGTTTTGTTTTTCGTTTTTTATTATTTACCGGAAATTTTGATTATAGTTTCCGTCGCTTCGATCCAAAATTCAGATTTCATTTCGCGTAGTTCCCATTTTCGTTCGTCATGGAAATTCAAGGAGAAAATCAAAGCTGAAAAGTTTGTGTTTACATTTTACCGAGCGAAGGTTTCCTTGCGGCAGAGGCGAGGAACGCGGGTCGAGGAGTCGTGCGTTCGCAGTCGTCGAACTAGGTAATCGTAAAAAGAGAAAATAGCCAAGCCACGTGCTCTTTTTCGTTTCTCCTTTCCTCTCTCCTTCTCCAGGCGCCTCGTCCTCTCGTTCTCTTTGCCTCTCTTTCGCCCTCTCTCCGTGGGCTATAAGTGATCGGGGGAAAGAAAAAGGGTAGGAAGTCGGCAGGGGTGGTCGCTTTTATCGCTTACGGAAATGCCAAACACCTGTGGAATAACGATCCAGTTAAGTGGGCCGTCATCAAAAGAAAAAGACCAGTATTCACCCCCGTTCGTGAAAAGCGTATACCGTTTTCAGGTATTCGAGGCATTATGTGCTAAGGCGCAAGCTTTATTAACCAGTTCTCTTCGCTCTTTTTGCTCATTTATCATCTACCAAGGAAAAACGGGTTTTACTTCTTTTTAATTGTGGAAATAATGGTACTAACCAAATCGTTCTTAAAGATGATCTTTCTTTTTAACAATTTGTTTTTGCAACAAATTCTTTTATTTTTATTAATTATGGGTTTTCGACGTGTTTTGGCTTTTTTACTTTCCGTTAATAACCGTAATCAATATTCAAATTTATATGCCGTTAACGTGTTTTTCTTTATATCAACGTACGTTCAAAAATTATTAAATCCATTAAGTTTCTTTTCGAGATGACATTGTAAAAAAATCTTATTTATACCAAACTTGTCTTTTCTTATTTATTTTCTATACTTTCTTTATCAAATTATACAATATAGGTATTTCATCGCAAAAAAGTTTTTTATAAAAAAACCTTTAAAATGCTGTCTTATAATTTATTAACGAATTAAATAATATACGGCTAAAATTCAATTTATTATTCAAGGTTTTTACTTTACTTGAATAGTAGAATACATTTATTATTTTAGTATTTTATATTCTTAATTTTAAAAAATATTTAGTTAAATAGAATGCTTAGTAAAAAAATAGTATATATATATTATATTTTGACGTAATTAAAATGTTTTTGTTAATAAATACGACCGTCATCGATAAATTACTAGTAAATTCAACGCATACTTTATAAATGCATAACATATTTGTATGGAATGAATAACCATTGCATTGAATTTTACAAAATAATTGATTTAGATTGAATGTTTGTTTTTTACGAAGATTGCAATGATTGTTTAACCTGAATTTTCTATAGAAATTATATTCGATAATTAAGATAATTAATGAATTTACGGTTACCTAATCGATTTTTGTATTTGGTACAATGTTTATTTTTTTTACTCGATGAAATTTTTATAAATTTGTCTTCTGGTAAGGAATATATCTTAGTCCAAGAAATAATTCTAAATAGGTAGAAATTATATACAATTATTTGCGTATTTTACTGCTAGTTCTAGATTAAATTTATGAGATGATACAAGATAAAAAGAAACTGAATAGTATGAATTACAATAGACTATTCTTAAATAATATATTATATGCCATGATATTCATGCTTGAATATATTTTTAGATATAAAATTGTTCGAGTGGGTTATACTATTATAAATCATAAATACTAAAAGAAAGTTGGATAGTTTCACGGAAAGAATGTAAACAATTTTCTTTCAATTTTCCCTTTTACTTTTCACAGTGTAAGTTAGAGCTCCTTTAAAAACATGTTTATTATCAATTTATCGTCTTATTTTTTGTAATAAATTTGTATATACAGTAAAGATTCAATACGTTATCTATCTACTTTATATTGTTTTAAATTTTGCGTCCACTTTTGAACAAAATTGATTCCGACATTTTGATTCTCTTTTCATTTTAACAAAGAAAAATAATTTTAAAACGCGACGCATACACGACACTTACGATACCTATGAAAGCGACGACGATAATTCATGTTTTGACAGAAATTTATATACGATTGAGCTACTCTTTGCAATCCATCAAGAAAAGAAATACCCTTTATCATCTTACGTAATAATCGAGAGGATAACTTTTGCCAACAATAACTTATATCGGGCAAGTTTTGTTGGTCGATGGTAATCGGTGTCTTATCTAAATAATAAATATCATTCCTTCCGACAAAAGTACAAAAGTATTTTCAATCATTGCCAGAGCAAATTAATACTTTACGCTAAAAAATCATTGTGCTAGAAAAAAAATTTGCATAAGTAAATATTTATAATAATTGATACACGTCTCGATATTCGCTAATAATAAAAATAATGTATACTAAAAGCAGAAGGAAAACTGTATTATTTTAATCGATGATACAACGCTCAATTCAGAAATTATAAAAATACAAAGACTCATCGCTCGCGTACAATTCATGTTGAATAGTCGCAAAGTAAAGAGTAAAGTGCCTTAAGTGTCGTCGAGGTATAAACTGCTTACAGTAGAGCTTTACGTCCCTCCGCGGTTTCTTCAAAACTCGTCGATGTAAGGAGAAGACAAAGTAAGAAGACAAAGAAGCAAAAGAAGTAAAAAAAGAAGAAGAAGAAGAAGAAGAAGGAGGAGGAGGAGGACAAGAAGAAACACAACAAGAAAAAAACACGTGCCCCGAAGGAAACTACTAAGACTGGCTTGGCTTTACAAACGATCTTCCGTCTTCATTTTTGCATCGGAGCTGAATAGAGAAAGATAATAGGCGGGGAGAAGGAGAAACGGCGTAAGACGGAATGGAACGGGGAGAACGAGACAGGGTGGCATAAGCATAACAATCGGTGAAACAGAATCGGTTGTAAAGTCAAATGCGATACTTGGCTGACCATTCCCAAAGACTGGATCTCTCTAGTCTTCCTCTCTCTTTCTCTCTGCTCTCGGTATCTCGGTCGACGAGAACGTAGCCATGGTAACTCCTCCAGCTCATAATGATCTTCGCGACCAGCAGTGGCTTCGGAGAGTCTACGACTATCTACGAGCCCGGACCACTCGACTCGGAAATCACCCGCACCGTCTCCCTCGACCTTTATCCTCTCTTCGCCGTCTCTCGCCTATAATAACCTGCTTCAGCCTCGCACTCGGACTGTAATATTATTATTTCAAGGCGAATTTCGCGTGGTCTTTATGCCCGATGTGATATTCGATGGCGGTGATGCATCGGTGGAAAATAGTCAATGGGCTCCGCAATACCGTTTCCGTTTCGGAATATTACCGACTGTTTCTACGTCTGTGGGAAAGCGGAAAATAAAATTATCGCGCAATTAGCGTTGCATTGAACTTTATTCGTTATGAACTTTATTCGAGGATTATTTGTGCGCGCTCGAGTTTATTTTAACGACAGGTGGTTATTATTCTTACACATCGTTAAAGAGATTTTTAATTATAAATATCGAATTATGAGAATTTACAATTTTTCCGCGGTCTGAATTACTCGTTTCGAGCGAGCGCTATCAAAGCTGTATTTCAAAGGCGTTACTTTCCCAAGTTTTTAGTGACATTTTCACTTCGTATAAATTTAATTTCAGATATGCTGGAAAGTAACAATGAAATCGTAATTCACCACGAATCATGTACTTATTCGAGTGCTCTCTTGAACTTAAGCTAGTACGATGTGACCTGATTCTAACAACTTAAACAATTATAATTTATTACTCGAACTCTGTCATTTTTTTATGAAAATTTCATTTGATTTAGTTTCTTTTTAATTTAGATTATTATAGAATAGCTTAACGAATAAAATATTTATCGAGGTTTATTTAATTTTTCGAGTATTTACCACTTCGTTGATCTCTATAATTGCTTATCGATTGTATCAGATATTATTTTTCTCTGTTGATAAAGGTTACAAAAAATAAAATATATGTAGAATCATATTTAATTACAAGAAGTAATTGTGAATTTTATAATTACGATAAAGAAAGAAAATTTATTGCACGATTCCTGGATTTAAATTTAATTTATAATTTTTATCTCGATTCGAAAGTAATATTCTTTTTCTTTGTACATATATTATTATAAATTAGAGCATGGTAAAAAGATTCGAAGTTTCTCTCCAGATCGCTATTCGAAAATTACTTCACCGATATTTTTGCAGAATTTCTTACATATAAAAGTATGAATTTATTTGAATTCTAATTCATTATTGATAATCAAAATCTAACCGTGAATATTAAAATAAATTTTTATACGTATCCACAAATATCAAGTTTTTTTAAAACTTTTTAAAAACGGTAATAACTAATATAGCTTAATTAAGATATAACGAGAAATATTAAAAAAAAATTTCTTTTACATTCGAGTACACGTATAATTATTCATATAGAAAGGAATCGTATGACCGTTAATTTGTAATTACGCTTTTTACAAATTTTTTCGATTTTTACGAATACGAATAAATTAACGATTATCGTTAAATCCCTTTAAAAATTAACGTATTTATTTAACCATTTTAAATTTTCATTGCACGAATATTATTCATAGAAGTAGAGAGGACTGGATGAAAATGAGTAATTAAAAATCATTATGTAAAAAGTAATGAAATCATCACCATAATAATGTATTTAAAACAGTTAAATCATAGGAAATTCAATGAAGCCAATTCAATTTATTTGTTTATTAATCAATTTTCACTAGGCGCGCGAGTACGCTGTTTGAACTTCAATAAAAAGTAAATCAAAGTCATCGTGGAATTTCGAGCAAAATATTGCGTGGTTCGGTGAATGACCGGGCCCAGTCATTCATCGGATCACGCTCGGTCAATCAGTACGCCCACACACATGCACACACGCGCAGACACACACATACACACACACACGCGCGCGCGCGGAGGCTCGCACGCGTGTCCGTCTACCCCCGGCGCCAGACTCACTTTTAAAGGGAACACTTCAAATACGTGAAACCGAAAGTAAAGAACTCGCGTTTGCGCTCGTTCGATTTTTTCGCGCGTTTCGCTCGCCGCGTATAATTATTCTACAAAAGCGGACGAGAGCCGGCCTCTAATGCGCGAAAAGTAGACCCTGGACGCGTGCGAAAACTATACGCGCCAAATGAGGAACTACTCTTATTATTATCAGGGTTTTTTTCGCGTCGGAGGCTGCGCCGACGTTCGATAGCCGTCGGTTCGCGTTCACGAACTGCGAGCTTTGAATCTTCGGCGGCTCTTTTTCCTCGATAATTAATCTCTGCGTGTAAAATCGAGAACGCGATTTTAATGTCGTACGTTCGATTGGAAATATTCGATTCGCGGAATTCTTGCCGACACTGAAACCTACGGAGATTCAGAGAAACGGATTCGTTGTTTTGTTATCGATGGCTTTTTCGAGTGCTTCGACGATTCGGTGGAAAAAAGATATTCATCGTCTCGAGTACGTCGATGTTACCGTCTATCTTTCTATCCATATGCCTATGAAATTGTTACATGGATAATTTAGACACCGAACGATCGAATCTTCTTCCACAATTAGCAGAGATTATTTTCAAAGCAAAACTCTAATTTATTTCTATCGAATGCAAGCATTTGATTAAACGATCGTTTGTTTATTCTACGATCGCTTATTCCTTTTATCGATATATTTATCCTATATAGGTCAACGTAGTTAAAGTATAATCTCGTTCTTTTTGACTTACATAAGAATATCTTTGGTTTAGGTTAATACGTGGATAAAGTAGAATATATAATAGAATTGCATAGAATCAATTCGAAATCGGGTTACACTTAAAAGTTAATACATTCCCTATTATTAGTAAGATATTAAATTTATACAATTCGATTATAAATGAAACCTTTTGATTAAGTAAATTATGATTCTATGTAATAATGTACTTTATAACTTTATTGCTTTAGTTATTTGAATATTTAATAATCAGTATAATAAAGCAAATAACGAACTTTTAATAAACGTATTAAATTTTGGTTATATTTTTCAAAATCAAATTATTTATAAAGTTTCGTAGCATATAGGTTTCTAAATATAATGTAACAGTTCTTATAATAATAAATTAACTTTTTTTATTAAAAATCGATAACACATATATTAAAACGATCGTAAAGTTGTAATTCGTTCGACGTGTATCGACTGATTAACTTATTTCTTCCATCTTTCGATCGTGCTCGTTGAAAGGTAATGAATCGGTAAGTAAGAAAATCGAACGTTCGTTAAATTAACGAAAATTATAAGTCTGTAACATTAAGATAAAATGTAAGTTATACTTGTACAATAACTTTCGTTATTCGTGTAAATTAGATACGCAGTCCTGCATGTAAGTACATTTATAGGGGCGTATTACATTATAAGAAGTACGGTATTTCCTTTTAACGTTTTTTGTTTGAAACTGGAACATATTGTAATTGCACGATGTAAAATTTTCACGCATTTATGCATTCCACGTTGATTGTTGCAAGAAATTGAAACATATCATTATGAAATAAGGTTTACGAGGAAAGGCAGAGAGAAATTAATGAATGTTTTCTATTAAATAGTATTACATACTATCGGTTAAATTAGCAAGCAAATGCTACGCGTTTGACGTAATGACTCAAGTATAAAAAACTATATTTAAAATACAAAAATGAAATTATTTCAAATGTTAAAACCGAGAAAAATTACATCGCGCGCGCACATTCGTTTTCTTGCACGGCATAATTTCATAAAATTTGCTCGAATTCGTTCACGACAAATAAAAACGGAACGTAAATTAATAAAATTATAATACTCGTTAAATCGTAGCGGATGACGAAATAGAAGAAGCTTTGACAAGTTACTTTCAATTATCATCGAGGCAAGAAATTCTTTCTTTTTGGTCTATTGCGGGCATCGGTGTAATTATCGTCTTCACAAACGACTGAAATTATAAACTAAGACTTTTCGATTCAGAAACCAATACGCGACCCGATGCCAAACTCGAAAATTTTTCAAAGCTACCCAATTAACGTAATAAATAAGCTCCGCTGCTCAATAAAGGCGCTGAGTCCGAAGAAAGGACACAGGACTGCTTTTGAAACGTTCCCTCTCTTTTTATCTCATCTCGCTCCTCATCGCGGGAGAGTACGAGATAGAAAAGGACGGACTGGATCTCTTCTCTATGGTCGATAATTAAACTTCGTCTTTTCCTTCTTTCGCCACCACTCAGGTGTATATAAATAAATAAATAAATATATATATATATATATTACGTAGAGTTCCTCTTACTATGCTCGTCAGCTAATTTTCCGTGTTCTTAATCATTGGCTATTCATCTCCTGAAAGAGATCTTGATTTTAAGCGCGGCCTCTAATAATAATTCATAATAACGATATTTTCGCATTTCCTCCGACTTTTCCGAGGCGAGCTTGTCATTTTGAAAATAAGGAGAGTATAATGCCTCCCTCCAAGAAGCCTCGAGACGGTCTACCTCCGCGTTCACTTATGTAAATCACTATCGTTCGGAGGGTCAGAGAGCTTAACTTTCCAACACGAGCGAGTTTCTTACTGATCCTGCGTTAAAAACTGATCCTACGGGGCAAAATAATCGGAGTTGGAACGGGTCGCTGGGTTCTTCCACTGATCTATGTATTTACCGTTATTAGAAATCAAGAGTCGCAAAATGTTTAGTTATTCGATCGGTTTTTCTTTAAATTCATCTTGCGAAACGAGTTACGCCTCGTTGATAATTGTTTTGCATCGTTTATCTTGCATTACATCACGATCAATGCTCAACTTTTTTTGTCTCAAACTTTGCATCGTAAGAATGTAAATGATTATGTATAAAACCAGTGGTAAGTTACATAAACTGTTTTTATCTTATATCTTTATACGTGAAACGTACCTCAAAAAATAATTAGCAAAAATATTTCAAGCAAATTCCTTATGTCACAGTTTTTTGTTTCATTGTAAGCGCTTTAATTACAATTTCCACGCGTAGTCATGGAATTTAATAACGCGAATTCGCAGTACAAACGAATTTGTCCGCACAAACGAAATTTTATGTAGCAACTTTGAGCGAATAGTTAACCAATGGTTGATTATATTACGATTCAACCTGTCAAATAGAATGAGTAAATAATAAACGTGGGCTTATTAAATCGTATTTGCGACATCAGCCAGGAAATCGCTCAACCGGAAGATTGAAAAAATATGAAATGAAGAAAGTTTCGTTAGAATTTGAAGAATTTCAATGCGATTGTCGAAAAAAATTAAATTCGTGATAGCAGGACTGTCGATTACGAAGGGATGAAAGCCCGCGAAGTTTTCAGATGGCCCGATGGAACGAGCGCCGAAGGTAGAAAGAGACGAAAGAGACGAAGGGAGCGAGGCAAAACGTATATCGTCATTCGTCACTTGTAAAAGTGCACGCGCGGACGTTTACTCGCACACGCGTGCGCGTGTATTTCGGGCGTGCATTGGCGCAGGCCTCGTACAGGGAATGAAAAATGGACTTTAAAATCGAATAGCTGCTGTCATATTATAAATTGAATTTCGGCATCGTAGCGCCTCTTCCTCACCCCCCACCGGTATTTTTTCATCGCTGGCTCGGCTGCTGCTGCCCTCGGTTCGCCCCTCCCATCCTCCCTCCCTCCCTTCCTCCCGACCTTCCTCCCGAACTTCCTCCCGAACTTCCTCCCAACCGTCGCCGAGCTCGCGCTTTTTTTTCCAACCGGAACAGCTCGCGTGCATTTTTTCGCGAAATTCACCGTTTCACCCTGAACAACTAGGAGCGCGCACCGGACAAATCGGGTGGGGTCGGGGTGGCAGCCGACGGTTTGAGGGGTACGAGGGGACGTATTTTGCCGGAAAATATTTTTTTCGAAATATACGAAAAGCTTCCCCCGTGCTCGGGTCGAGCGATGCCCCAGGCATTTGCTCGAGGATCGTTTCGAGAATCCTCGTCGGATGATCGCATGCGTGGGATCGGGTAAGTTGGGAAGTGCGGCTCCGAAGATGACGCCCATTCGAACGAGATAATGATTTACTCTGTTATGCGAAACGAATTACGAAAGCACTTAAAAAATAGGCGTTCGCGCGCGCGAGTGCCATTCTCTTCTCTGGAAGACTTATTCGTCGATACGAGAAGCCCCTCTCTAATATCTTCGCGGGAAAGTTCCTTTGCGTGTAATCAAAGATAATTAAATATGTTTTGCGACATACCGAGGGAACTAATGATACGGTAGCTTCGGTTCGATATTACTTTTTAAATTACTCTCAAGATTGGCTAAGAGTTCGTTCGATAATTATTTACAGCTGCTTTTCCGAGCGGTATTCCGACGTTTTATTTATAAGATCGTATTTTGTTAATTTATTTCATTCGTTACAAATTATTGATTTTAATTGCGTTATTAAATTTCTAAATAGCGGTTAATTATCATTTTTCTGTGATATATTATTTATCTTGGTTATGCGCAGTTTCACGTCAATTTTCTCATTTTCAATTATATTTGGTTTTTATGACATCGGAAATCGATAAAGAAAAACGATTTGATTCAAATTTTTTTACAAAAATTAAAGTTTTTAATATTTATAATTTTATAATGTTTAATATATATCTTTAATTACATTCTCGTTTTTATAGTTTTCAACAATTTTGAATATTATATTATATTTAAATTAATAAAACTATATAAAAAATCTAATTTCAATATAAAATTAATTAAAATTAATAAATTGATAATATTATGTACCTACATAAGTGCAGTTAAAAATAATTAGTTTTGTATACAAAAATCTTCTATTATTTATAATGATCATAGAACAACGATATTGTAGAAATAATTGAAGATGTCTTTTCTGATTAATCTGTATATTTGATAATACGATATTGCAACTAAATTTTAAACCAATTATTCACATACGATCCTTCAAAAAAGAACGATAATTTTTTTTTAAATAATGAATATTTTTTCGATTGAATTAATATTGATATATAATTATTTAAATTTTTTACTAATAAGCTTATGCTTACGTATTCCTTTTTTATAATTAATGCATGTCTTTACGTATGTATTCTACTTGTGAAATATTTTATAAAATTTTTTATTTGTTTACTTAATTATAAATTTTACAAAAAATTATTATTATATTTTATATAAAATTATTTTCTTAGGAATTTGAATAATTTTTAAGCGAAATCTATTTGTTACTCTATCAATTGTATTCATAACTGTTTATATGTAGATGAAAAAGCTATAGTTAATCTTCAGAGATATAGTAGTTTCAGAAATTATTAAATTATTTTTATTATTAGAAAACGTCGAATGAGAATGCATAGCTTCAATTGATAAAAAGTTAACTCGTTTGATTACATTCCTTTATATCATCTTGTCTTTCTATAAAAGTTTACAAACTTCTAAAACTTTATTGCATAAATTAAAATAAAAAAAGCCTCTTTCATTAAAACAAAAATTTTAAAACGTTAATTAAATATATTTAGTTTTATATACTTGTTATTGATAAATTTTTTAATAAACAAATGATATAGAATGATGTAAATAAATAATTACTTTTCTGAAAATTGTTTTTATGCTAAACTTTTTGTTAATGAAACTGAAACTGATTGAAATGGACTTGAATAATGAAAAATTTCGTCAGATTATATTTGTTATCAATATTAACTTTTAGTTTAATATACATTTATTTTCAAATACTATGAAAAATAATTCAATAATTTCAGTAGAATATAATGTAATTAGTAAAAGTTGTTTGATCCAAAGCTGATTTCACAATTACAACTGAATTTAAAAATATTGATCAGAAAAGTAAATAAAATTTTTCGAATTTCTCAATGAAAAAGTTTATTACTAATAAGAGACAGTGAAATACGTTTTTATTCGATATTTGAAGAGTAAGAGTTGAATATCTATCTCATATATAATATGAGAGTTAACTTTTCACGTACATGGAACAAACGTGTTTTGTTGTATTCATTTTAACCAGATTATTACGTAATTATTATTAGTTTGCTTTCTTCATACGAAACAATAGTTTTTCGGTAATTATGAATTTGTTACAAGAAAGAAAAGTTTCCTTTTATTTGTTAGTTTATTATTTCACTTTTAAAACAATTACTATCTTAACGTAAACATTTTATTTTGCATTCAATTCGTATACTCAACGTTTATACTACTTCAGTTTTATTATTTCATTGAAGTTTAATAAATACGCTGAAATTTGCATTTAAATATTATCATCTCGTCTCATTAGGCAACTTCTACTTTGTATCGATAAATAAATTTATTCTTATTTCAATAATTTTTCTCTATTGTAAACGATTCGATATTATTTTCAATATTTTTTAAAAGAAAGTAGTATAATAACTTTCCGTTATATACTTTTTCCAACTTTATTTTTCACAAAACGTATAGACCATAAAATTTGCGGCTCACACCTCGAATTCCCATCGTTCTGACGAAAATATCAAATTTACTTTCTATTCTCCTCTCACTTTAATAAATCTACATACCTATCAATTTCTACGCTCACGAAATCACCTCACGAAGTATCTTCGGATTTTCCTTCACCAGTGATTTCTCGCAGGCAGGAATGACTGACACCCCTAAAACACGGCTGCGTTCATTTTTCAGGGAAACGTTTCTTTGCTCGGAGGTAGAGAAACGGACCAACTCCACGAACTAACGAGTTAACGAGTTAGAGCGTTTCAGAATTGCTCTCGAGGTCAAATTGTTCGGGTCTACTTCGACGCGGTTGCGATTCTTTCAGCCCGTATTAAGAGCTAAGTGTACACGGTTAATTATACTTCTTAAGTATTATCGGGGATATTTTTCGCTTTCCACGGAGATTGGAGATCGATGAGCCTCGCCTTTTCTCGGTGCTAACGATGCTTACGAGAAGTTAGAGAGGGTAAGGTTTGCGCGTCTATTTTCAGAATAATGAGTGTCCGTTGATTAGAAAATTACTTTATCTCAAAATCAAACGATAGGCATTTAGGATAGTGCCGAAGTTTGCAATTAAAACTGAGGATTTTAATTTTGGCTGGTTCGATCAATTAAATATCTCTCGCTTCTTTAAGTATCATATTTATAATACATCGTTATAGAAATGTCGATGCGGAAAAACTAATGGTTTTGGCATTTGTAGAATGGTTTTGCATTTTTACTTTTAAAGTCAAAATATTTTTCAATAATAATCCAAAAAAAAAAAACCCGTATATACGTATACAAATGATAAATTAAGGTTTTGTTTAGAAAATTGACATTTGCGTCGAGTTTTTTAATTCCAACCGAAAAACTCGCAGAGAATTTGTACATTATGTATTGGAATACTATTAGTATATTAATAATAGACGCTATTCTCGGGTTGCGAATAATAGAAATGCGAATATCTCTTTCGGGTATTAATGATCGATGGGAGTAATATTAGCGCGATACATTCGGTTGCAATAACGGAAACAGTATTCACCAATGTCCCAGCTGACGCGAAATCCTTACGCCGATCCTAGAAAGTCCCGATTTCACCGGCGAACATTTCGCAGACTCATTCGTGGGTTAGCGCAGTAGGCGCTCGGAATAACGCGTAGGTGTAAAGCGAACGATTATTGCAGCCATACTCGGTTATCATTATTTCGTCGCTTATTACGATACCTGTGCCCTGACGATAACCCCGTTAGGGTTTGCGCGTCAGCTACGAGAGGGCGACCAATCCGTTGCTCAGCCGGGGCGACCCTTTCGCTTCTGCCAATCGAAGAGTCTCGTTTTCGGCGAAGCCGGCGCCCTTTTACTCATTATGCTAAGCACAGAAATCGATGGCATTAGTATTCGAGCTGTCGCCCTTATCCTTCCCTAAAGCTTCCCCTTTGTCAGAGTATTCGGACCCTCGCGATTATTAAAAAGCGAATTTTCGAAATAACCCTTTATTTGCGGGGGTAAATATTTTTTCGACGAATCTCCACGGACTCGTTGGATACGCGGGAGGAAAATTTGTTTATTCAACGTAGATTCGAGTATTTTTCGTTTGCTCTCTGCGCATCGTCGCTGATTGTTGTATATCGAGGTAATGTAGTTCGCGAAAATACATTTTTAATGCATACCGATACGTCATCAAAATTGTTTCTACGTTACATCGAACCGTCCCGTACATTCGCTTATTTTTATTGTTAATTTTTATTTTTTTCAAAGTTAGATCTTCCATCGCGGTGTATTTGTTCTGCAAGACTTATTGCTTTTTTCCTTTTAAAATTGTTATTGCGTTTCGTGAAATATACGACAAACGAGAACAAAGATGTAAAAGCTTTAGTTTTCTTTATAATTTTTTATTATAATTATGGGATTGTTCTTCTGAATGACAAATACACTCGCTAATACATTTATTTAAATGGCCGTAAACTTTTTACTGATAAAATGAAATTATTCCGCGCATTAGTTTACGGAACGGATGAACTACACTCGGTTGTAACTCCATCGATGCGTTATATTTGAATCCGTTGTGGTAAGCTCTGCTGAAACAAAAGCCTTTAATATTAAGTGCTTTCGGTCTTTATGCTGTTTTGTATAACCAGGTTGTAGTATTTTACCTCAAAAGAACAATCGCCCTAAGAATAATGTATAACGGAATTATTTACCGTTTGTTCGAAGGAGCGCTGATGTTTTTGATGCAAAAGAAGACGAATAGGAATGCGCATAAATTTTACATCCAAACGTTCGTGCGCGTTATTCACCATGCAAAGAGTGATTCGGATGATATGTGAAGTAGTCAGAAAAGCTGATCATGATGGAATTTTAATGGTATTTTCATTCCTATGAGTTCTCTTCTTTTTTCAATTGCTTTAGAATACAAAATTTATCCGCATTTACAATTAAATTCTGTTTTTCTTTAATCTACGAAACATAATTCTACAACATTATTCGTTTATAAAATCTGATGTTATACTTTGTATTTTTAAATTTGAAAAGAGGAATACGAATATGTCAGATTTATGACCTTTACAATACTCGAGTACGCGCATTTTTTTGGAAAATAATAAAACTTGAATTTTCTTAATTCGAGTGATTATCATTTAACCACGAATATTTTTATTTTACGTTGCGAAAATTCTTAAACTATCGTATATTGAATACACAATCCGAAGTTACCGAATTTAGATAGAATAATTGAACACGATTTATCGAATCAAATATTCTATTGTTGTAATAAAGTAGAAATTACAACGCTAAATGATTCCTTTGTTTATAACATATTCAAAATTCAATAGCATTTGTAATTTCATTTGAAGCACTTACTTAATATTCGTTAGTTAAATATTCAATTACCAATATTCGGTAGAACGAATATTATAATTTTTAGTTACGAATGCAAAATAATTTATAACAACGTAGATATTAAGTAAACGATCGGCAAGCTTGATAAATCGAGCTTTTATGACGATCACATAATAAAAAAGTCTTAAATCACGAGAATAAATTTTCCACCGAGGTAGTTTGATAAAAGATATTATTCTGCATGTAACCCTTAACCAAAAAATCTTTTTCTTTCCTCGGTACTTTCCATGTATTTCAAACGTGTTAGCTTTACAGTAGAAGTAAATTATCATACTTTCTTCCTGTGTAATCAGTGTTACACAGATCATTTTTAAGACTCTTCAAGAATTTCAAATACGACAGAGCCTTGGCTTTCACGGCGCCTCGTCGATACTACATTTGCATTACAAGTATCAGAAAAAGAGAAAGAGTGAGTGAGAAAGCGAGTGAGAGCTATAGAGGAGTGGGAGGGAACCCGAGAGAACTACAAAAGCATGCTGTCACTATTCCCGAGCGACCAATTCTAGCCAATAATCCCGATGACCCGAGAATTCGTGCATTCGCTCTCGTCTGTCCAGCAAATAGACGCTATCGGCTAATGACAAAACTATAGACCCTGCGTCTCCGATGCGCGCGGGCTCTTCTCTCCTCTTCGACTCTCTCGCGAGCGCGAATCAAACGCAGAGTCGCGCTTCGTTCGGAAGTCCGTTTCAATCCTGCTTGTATCAAGTTGTTGCGAGTCTAGTCCAGCCTTTCTCGTCTCATCCCTCTTCCTCTCCCTCTCTCTCTCTCTCTCTCTTGCAGTGGCTAAATGATAATTTGCCACTGGTGCACCCTGCCCACCTCCCCGGAGCTTAGCATACCCTCGACGACGAATGCCAAAACCCATCCCCACAGAGTTCGAGCCCTGGACGAAAGCTCGCGCGCCACCCTCCGAATTGTCCCTCTTCCTCGCTCCATTACTTTCTCGCGCTCTGTCTCGCTTTCCGTCACTGTGCACACCAACACCACCGCGTTCACCCTTTGATTACGTCGCGCACCCCGCCAACCACCCCCTCAATCCTCTAATTATATTCACTCGCCGACTCTCGTTCGTTCTCTGCCAACGGCTACGGGGGTCCAATTCCGTTCACCTTTCATTACAACTGCTCCACAGCTACGATTCGACTACCGATCGAACCAGCTGCCCCCTTTTTTCGTCCCTATGATTATAACGATTCGACCCCTCCCACTTTCCAATCTCATCGGAGAGCGCGCATGTACCTCACGAACGAGATAACCGAGCGTCCGTTCGCTGGTCTGAGCAGAGTTTTTCCTTATGCGTTCGGAATGCAATTTATTTGTTTATCGAGCGCAAGCGTCTTGTCGAATATTTAATTTTGATTTTTCGTGCGCGGGAAATAAAAGTATACGATACCGTTACGAGCGGGAATCCAGACCGATGCCAACTCGAGAGTCAAACGAGACGAGGAATCGAGCTTCGATAAATTTTTCCCGTTTAACGAAGGTTCTTCACGCGTACCGGTGGTCGGGGATTTCACGATTTACGAAAACTCGGCAGACTTCTTCCGGAAAGACTCGGTGCACAGCCACGAATCCACGTAACGGGAGCTGGACGATTGGACGATCGCGAACGATAATTCCGACCATCGCCAGCACCACCTCAAATTTAAAGAAGCATCGGCCTCGCAACGCCAACCGCGCGATCTAAACCCGACACCCCATGAGATCGCCTCGAAGCACGTAGAGGAAGGAGATTCGCATGACCCTCGGCGCTTAGACGCGCTAATATTCAAAAGAGTGGGCGTGAATATTTTCGCGGAATCGTACCGAACCCGGCGAGGCGAGTCGCGAAGGAACCACCGTCAACCTCGCAAGGGTTGATTATGGAAAAGAACGTTCGCTGAAATATTGAGATATTATGCGGGGGACTGACGCGATAATTTTCCGAAACTAGAGACGAACGGGGCGAAATCTTGGGCCGCGGTTGGCGGAGAGGGAAGGAGGAAAGGAAACTGCCACCCGAGAGGGTATAAGAAAGCTCAGCTCGGGCGAACGGTATTAAACCTTGGGAGTGATTTAAGGGAAAAGTGCGAGACGCGAATGACCGACAATGGCCGGGCGTTTAATATTTATGTGAGATTCGTGTCTAAAAGTGTCTGGTTTCTGTGATTGTTCAATTCTAAATGTTACTTGGAAACGCTGCGAGGCCGAGTTCAATATTTATGACGCGTCTTTATTTTTAGAAGTAATATGTAATGGTCCGCTGAAACGGAGTTGCATAATGTAGTAATCACTGACAAATAAATGTCTGATTTCTGTTTATAGCGATCCATCGAAATACGTTGATATTTACACGCGAATAAAACGTTCTGGCCAAGATAAATAATTCCGTATAATGTATAAACGTAACGTAATAAAAATCATTGTTCGATTAAAACAATTTTTGACCGAATATTCTTTATCGAGAATTTGCTTTGTAAAATAAAATCGCGTACGATATTAAAGGAAATTGTATTTATTTTGATTGATCGACGGACCGTCGAATAATCGGTAAATATTTTATTCAGCGTTCTTTGTAATCTTATTCTATCCAAAACAAATGATCGAATTTTAATAGCGCTCGTTCGCGAGATCTTAACTATCTACATATAATTTGCAACGATCAACGTAGTTTATCGCAATTAAACGAAGGTTTGGTACGGAAAAACGAGGAAGGAAGATTTTACGCTGTGAACAAATCTTGGGATAACGGTGAGCCGAAGTACCAAATATTCCCGTACGTAACGATCCGCGCAAAATTTTATAATCGACGATCGATAATCGAAACCTGGCACACAGTTACTAATTGACTGAAAATAATTGGCGCAATAAATAAGTCATTATCGGCGACTCCGCGCAAGATTATTTAATCAATGAAGGGCTTGAATCTTCCTTCCGATCTTCGCCCCCATTTCCATATAATCGTCGCGGCTCTCTTCCCTCCCCGCCGAACCGCTGCTACCGACCGGTTTACGTGTATATTAATATCCGAGATACACGCGAGATGCCGAAATATTTTAATCATGGCTAATTGCAGAGTAATAATGGAGTTCCGCCGTCGAGACGTTTCCCTAAGGTGACGGAGTCCGCGTTGTTAGCTTCTAAGGCCAAAGTTCCCTTGCATTCTCGAACCGGAAGTACTAGGAAAGTGGAAGATGGAAGCGAGCGACAGAAAGAGAAGGAGACAAACATCGACTTGCCACTGCTTAGGCTGACAATATTCTGAGATATCTGCCCAAGTATTTAGAGACAATCGGCCGATCACCGCTCGCACGAATACTTGCTTCGACGCGTTGCCTCCATAATATAGAGTAAGGCGTCGTTATATTCATTAAACACGGAATGTGGTAGAAGTGAATTTTCAAGAATTACAATAGTATGATAATGATGGAAAGTTTGCTCTAACATTTTTAAGAAGTAGTGCTGAGAGAAATGGGCGAGATTAACATATTTTGCCGAACATTCCACGTGTACGTCGGAAGCAATAGAATGGTTAACTTTGCCACTATTATTCGGCGTATGATTTACAATTGCTTCCCATCCAACTTTTACTACATATTTATTTGAATTATAGTTTTTTAATACATTTATATCAATTATATTATGACGATTAATTTTATGCATTTTAGTAAGGCAAGAAATTGGTCTGTTAAGATTTTTGTGTCTTTTTTTAACTAAGTCGTAAAAACTACTTTTATTTATTACATATAGACTATAAAAAGAGGCTAGATTGTTGAACTTTCAAAATATATGCTAATTGAGAAAGGAATTTTGAATGTTAGACTTGCAAAGTATACAGAATTTTTCTTAGCTTAAGTTTAATTGAATGTTAAGTTTTAAATAATGATATGTATAATATATGATGAAAGCAACGCAATTTTTGTTACTTATTTACGTACTTATTGCGATTTAGATGTTCCTTTATAATTTTTAAACTTTGAGAATATAAATGATATAAATATTCAAAAATGTAATAATTTAATTGATGAGACTTATTAAACTTGTGGTGATTAACTTCCATCCGATTCAAATTAAGACTATAATCTTATTTTATTATATCCACTGCTTTTATCTTCTTAACGATTCTTTACAAAAACTTATTTTAATTAGTAATCAGGAATAAATTTTTTCCCTTATTAAAGTAAAATTTATTATCAATTTACTACAATAAATATTTTCATTAATGAATTCTTATCGTTGCTACACAGTTTGTCTTCCGTTTGCAAATAAAAAGTATACCTATAGTTGCAAAGAACAGTTGGAATTCGATAATTCGTTGTGAATAAATAAGACGTTTAGACATACGCGTGACGAATAAAATTAGAAAAAAATGTAAATATTGTAAGTATATATAATCTATTTAAAGATTTAGAAAAGATATTCAGTTTTGTTACAATAATTAAAATGTATTCAATTCTAACTCGCGAGGATTTAAAAAAATTAGCTATGCTAACGCAAATTTATCTTAATAGCAATCAGAATAAAGTACAAGTAAAAAATAATATATTGAAGTTATTCAAGATTTAGAATAGATTCTGACGTATCAATATATTACGGGTACTATGTAGAATTTATTATAGTTTTTATGATACTTTATACGTTTGATACAAGCAAAACGAACATAATTTGCTATATTACCATTCAATTAAACTAAATAAAGGATTCTACATATATTGTGATAAAAATTAAGAAATCTCCGTTAAAAATACTTTAAGAAAGAGGATTAACGATAACCAAAGACGAAATGAAATATTTAATAAGTAAGAGATTCGGATTAGATTATGAAAATTACTATGATTATTAAAATTCAAAACTTTCTTGGAAAAACTTCGAGAAGATAATTTAATTTATATAAGACTAGGTAATAAAAAATATTAGAAATAAAGTTCAGTTTATCAATAAATTATTGAAATTTTGGTATTTTTTACGCAATTTGAAATTTTGAATTTATTAATTTTACTAAGAGTCTAATACGTAATTTAAACGTAAAAACTTAGACAATATAAAGACATTCAAAGTATTTAAAATTTCAACATATAAAACTAAATTATCATAAGATACTGAATCCTAAAGTATCCAAGGATTCCTAAGGAATCCTAAAGTATTTAAATAACATTGATTACAATAGTTCACATATATGGCTAGAATAATAAAGAAAATCAGAACAGAGTTTTACTAAAAAAGGAAAGTACATGAAATAATTAAGTAAATTATTATAACGTTACTACTAACTATAATATTACATCAGTTCTAAATAAATATTGTCATGAGAAATATATTATTGGTAAAAAAAATAAAACGAAGAGAAACGTAGAATTAATAAAGTAGAAGAAAGTAAAATTTTTATACTAATGAGGTAATAAAATTTCAAATTGCTATAGTTAATTATACAATGCAACAAAAAATAATGATTAAAGAAATCTTATTTCATACACTCAGTGATAAATATGAGTAATAATTACATATATAAAATATTTATAATTACAACAAAATTTAATAACTGGAAAATTTATACCGCAATATATCCAAGTAAATTTTAATAAGTATTGTAACTGTGATGCATATTAATTTCCTTTGAAACTGCTACAGACATTTAAATTATTATATTAATTACTCAATAAATTGTTACGTAATTTGACTGAAATTTTTAAATATGTGAAAATACATGTTTTACGGATAAATAAGAATTTTAAATTCGAGATGAAAAAATTTTTATTTTAATACATTTATTTTCAACTTTACCTTTCTTTTGATCATAATTTTTTGTAGTCAATAAAATAGTTCTTAATAGACAGATATTTTCAAATATTAAAAAATTCATAGAAAATCTAATAAATTCATCATTTTTTATGAAGTTTTTAACAATAAAATGTATGAATAGATAATGTTTGAATAGTAATATTTTTTTCGTTCGGTTTATACCTGTAACTTTTTATAATAAATAAATAAATAAATGACGAATCTGAAATCTTTTAATTTTTATAAATATTACTTTAAAACTTCAAAATTTAAATACCGTTAACAATACAATATATTAACTGCGATCAGAAATACTAGTTATTAAAATACGTTGTAATGTATGTACTCACAAAAAGGTGTATCCATAAGTTTGGTTTAGTGCTCGATACAGGTAAATATATGGTCTTGATTTCTTCTGAGTTGTATATTTATTTTTACCAGTTTGGAGAAAGCACTAAATTTTCAAAATATAGATATGTTATTTCAAAAGAAATGTAGCATATCTTAAGTACAATATATAATTTTAAATAATTCAGTATTTATTTCTATATCATTTATATACATTATCATTTTATATTAAGAATATATGTATTTTTAAACAAAAACAGAATACCTTTCAGAATAATACATTAATTACTAATAAAGCAAAACAATGGCAAATTTCTAATTATTTCGAGTATTTCTGTCATTGTTTTTGTAAGTAATTTGTTACAGCAAAAAAAATATCTAACCTTAAAAATTATATGGAAGAATAAAATGACAAGTACATTAACAATTTTAAATTTACAGAGTATCAATTCATGATTTAGTATTCGATTTTCAAACTAATTAAAAAATCAATTAATTTTTACAACATATTTTATTTTATACGTATAAAGGTAATGTATGAAAAAAATTTTCAGGGGTTTAGTTTGAAAAATAAACCCGTTATAAGCAATTTTATAGCCGATCCTTCTTATGATTTATATTGATATTAAATCTTTCAATATTCATTTCTCGAAATTCATTTTTTAGTTACAAAAGTTTCTTTACACTCGGACGGAACACTTTTTACCAATCATATCGTTGTTTTTCACACCAGCTTTTAAATATCAGATTTAATTTTTTATAACGTAAAATTTTTATTGTTCTTATATATATATATTAAAATATTTTTTTTAAATAAATGATAAACTAGTAAAAAAAGATAATAAATAATAAATATTAAAATTATTATAATTCTAGTTTTAATATAATGAAAAGATTTTTTTTCAATTTCAATCCGAATAAAGATATTTAGTACAAATCTCTTCTTAAATATTTACTTGTCTCAGTTATTTTTATTTCACTTAAAATATAATTATATTAATAAACTAAATTTATATGAGATATTTTTAAACAAATTTAAATAAATAGAATTCATTTTTTTCTGTTAGACATTTTAGATTATTTATAACTTTAAAAATATTATCAATAAAAAATTAAACCAAGATCATACTTTATAAAAAATAATTGTTTTAAACGAATATTCATTAAAACTTCAAATCCAATATTATTATCTAGTTTTTATAGATTTCTTTTAAAAATAAATAATTCCATTTCTTATAGAAATTTTAAGTTTAAGAAAGTATATTAGATTAATAATAATAATAGATATCGTCTGAATTCATAAAAGATAAAAGATTCATAAAAGATTCGATACTATGACTTGTCTTTTACCTAATTAATAAAGTGATATCACAATATATATATTTATTAATTATTTAATTCATATAAAAATAAGTTTAATATATTCTCGTGAGTTTTATTAATTTACATCATACCACAATTGTATCTACGACGTTGTTTATTTTTCATTGAATATTTCACTGTTTAGAGGGTTATTTACATTATCGAACGTAATAATGGCTAATAAACTCAAAAATCATGCAATAATGATAAAAATGCGACAAAATATCAATAACGTCGATTCAACTTCAAATTATGCAGCAGTGTTTCGAGGCCAGTGAATTTAATCATCGCACGCTCACGTACGTAGCGAGTACACTGTTCATGGAGCTGCATAAATTACTAGGAAACCGTTCAAAATAGTTTCGCCATTGGAGTTATGTATCACGAGATCCCCGAAGATTAGACGGGATTCTTCGGACTTTCGCGTGCAACGATAATTCAGAACTTTGAAAATTGTTCCCTTTTCCTTTTCGTAATCGCGCCCTTCATCTTATGCTTTTACCCTTTTCCAAGCTACCATGTAAGGCTCCGACGCTCGCGTAAGCGTCTTTATCCCAAAGTAATTACATTTTTGGCAGAATTCAAAACAAAGTATTTCAAGTGCTGAACGCTTCCGATGATTGGCGAGATTAGTTTTCAAGAGATTATTAGCAGGAATATATCACAGACTTTATGGATCAATGCCTATAATTTTCGAAAATGAAATTTTTTGTCTGTAATAAGTTTTTTCTTAGAATACGAGCTTTTGTATTCAATTTTATCGTAATAATTTATGGAATAATGGTAAAAATAGATAACGGTTCGACTCGAAAAAATAAGATCGAGAAAACTTGAATTATTTTCAACATAGTTATAATTACGACTATATTTAAGGATAACATTATTTATAAGTTATTATTTATTTCTGTAAGAACAAAACATGAATATTTTTCAATCGGAGTAGCTGATATTTTAGTAATGTAACCAATGTAAGCAATACCTTTTATTTTATTATGATTTCCTTTCGTTGAATATTAAAACCATTTGTAATTAAATTCTGGTACGTAAATGCATTAAAACATTAAAAGTCTCATTTCTATTAAATTTCGAGTTAATAATTTTTATACAAATTAATATTTTAAATTATTCCATTAAGCGAAAATAGAAAATAATAAATACAAAGCCTGGCATTATTTTATCCAACTAACTCGCTATAAAAGCTCGAATTTCGTAAATAACTTTCGTCGTACCTTTAAGAAATTATTATAAAATGAATAATAATCGTTGCAATTAAGTAGAATGGTATTCTCGGATTTTAGCGATCTCTTTTGTTGGAAAAATCGTAGCATTCGGGGATTACTGTCGATACACATCCAAGAAAAGGTGACGTCCTTCCGCATAAAAACACGATGCCCTCGCATATTTTACGTATGCACGCGTCTAATATATATATATATATATATATATATATATATATACGTACGTGGGCCTGTGTGCGAATGTGTGTACACAAAGCGTCAGACTGGCTTCTCATGCATATGGAGCATTTCATTATATTAAACCCTTTCAATGTATAATTTACTTTTGCGTGAGTCATTTGAGGACCGGCCGCGTTGCACGCGCGCATATACGTACACACTCTTACTCTCTGCCTATCTCTCACGCTTGCTTTCTCACTCTCCTTTCGCACCGTTAGGTGAACACCGAGCTCGGGTGCGAGCGAGAAAGAGAATTGGAATCAACTCTGTGTACGTCGTAGGCCCTCTTCGATAGTAGCGCGCACCGTGTGTTTTCTCTCTCCGGGTATCCGCTACTCTTCCTCCGTTTCCTCTGTCTCTTCCCGCGAGAGAAAGGGAGAAAGGCTACCTTGTGCTTCGGTATACATTATCCACACGTGCGATTTTCAGGGCGTCGGGCGATGCTCGGTGCGATCGCTTTGCATCTCGACTTTATTGCGAAAGACTCTCTCGCTCTCTCGCTCTCTCTCGCTACGTGGAAGTATATCGCACACGCGTGTGCGAGTTTATACGGGTACGCGTAAGCGTTGTTCACTCGACGGATTTGCATGCTTCCCGCAGGAGATAACGAGTGCGCGGTCACTTCGGGAAACGAAAAGCGGAGATGCCAAGGCGTCGGTGCCAAGGCGTCGATTCCACGGCATTCAAATTGTGGAACGCACGCCTCGAAAGGATGAGACAGTTTCTTAGGTACGGCAATCGATGATAGGCGAACGCAACGATCGCCTGCGAATCTCACCTACGCGTCGGCTCGAGAGGGGCTTGAAAATTGGAAAATCGTTCCTCGAAGTAGTTAGACTCGCGCGATTTTGTAACGTCGTAGCGAATAGAGTTCCCTGCATTGCAAAAAGAAAAAGTTACTTCGCAAATTTTTTTTAAATTAGAGGTTGCCGCGATCACTCGTGTAAAACGAGGTTTCCACTCGAAAACCTTCGGCCCACGGTTGCGATCGTAAGCCCAAAATGCTCTTAAAAACGGTTCGAGTATTTTTTATTTTATTTAAAAAACGAGTCCTCGCAAATACTTAAGTTTAAATAGTGGCGAGTGGTAGTGGTTTTAGTGGAATACGGAAAATTATTTCAATGTCTAATTGTATGCTTCGCGAACGCTTTACGGAGGCTTAACCAAGTAGCACAAAATTTTGCTCGAGTATTAATCTCTATTATTTAAAAAATACAGTGATTCTTTTTAAATGCGTTCCTGAATATAATTGTAATTTCAACGAAATAGAAAATACTTTGGATTGGTGGTCGATAAAACTTATTTATGGATAAAAAATAAACGTATTCCGCGCGTTGAAGTTTGAGAATACTGGACGAGTACTCGTGCAATATTTTTTCTCCTTCGAATTCGTCCTGAAAGTCGTTGTTCGAAAATTTGTGTAATTGTGACGCTCGGCCTCGGTAACGCATCGACGGATCCCGCGATAGTACATTTTTGCCTTGCCAAAATAAAAGGTATTTCGTTTAAGGGGAATTAAAGAAAAGGAAGATAAAAGAATTAAAAAAAACGATTCTTTTCGAGTATTTATATTTTAATTTAAACGCGATAAGATTCTCGTCGGTCGATAAAGATTATTCACGGTCATCGTGGCCGGCGCTCTTCGGGGAGGCTGTAGTTTGAGAATTCGAGAACGCACTCGACGAAAAGATTATGCTAAGGCCTACTTAATTATACGGCATCGGCATATCTTTGAATTATGCAGCGGCGTGAACAAGCGCGTATGGACAGGGACGAGCGCGAGAGAGAGGGAGAGGACGAGTGAGCGGTCGAGGGAGGGAGCGAGAGAGGGAGCGAGAGTGGGACCGAGAGAGGGACCGAGAGAGGGACCGAGCGCCGATCGGCAAAAGTAATAAATTTGCTTTTATGCTCGGTTGCAGGCAGAGTCGTAAAAAAGATGCAACTATGTCGAAACCAAACGTTTGAGAATGCGGTGAGCTCGGTCATTCGTTCGCTTACTTTTTCAAAGTACATAATCTTTAGAGCCGAAACGTTGCTTTGTAAAATAATCAGATAAAAATTATATTTGTCTGCCTTCCATTTTTAATACTTCCCTCCCTTTTCTTTCTCCCGTTTAAGATATAATGAAACAGTCGAAGAATGTTAAATTAAAATTAAGTTTTATGCGTTAGTTTCTATTATGGGCTTACAGAGGAGGTTTTTGTTATTATGGAAACATTTATCTTTTATAGCATTTCAACGATTATTACTTCGCTCTTATCTGCAACTGCTAAACTATTTAAGAACGTTTCAACAACTAAGGTAGGCCATCGAATTCGCGTTGAATTAATATGCTATGCAGTTGTCCGTTTGCATTTGCATCGCGCAATCCGGCTTTAATTTCCGAAAGCCTTTAATTCATTATGCAAATGTTAATAATAACGCGAGAACCAGCAAATGATCCGCTTTTCGTATGTAACTTCGCCATCCACCGAAGAACGAATTTGAGATCTGGTTAAAAATTTATATCGTTATTTTCGCTTGTAAATATCATCGATCGTTGACTTCGTTAACCCGCGAAACCCACGAAACTCCATATTCTTAGAAATATAAACGAAAACGTCGAAAGCGTTTTGATAACAAGTGAAACCGTATGCGATACTCGGAAAAATCAATGATCTAGATGCCATCGATTCAAATTAACTCTACGTGAGGTACAAATCTCTTAACGTTACTTTTAAACATTATTCAAATCGCAATCTATACAGTATTCCACGCTCTTCCATGTTTTATAGATTTATGCATTAAATATTGTATATTATTTTACAAAACATTTTTAAACGGGAGATATGTTTATGAATAAGTATTTTTAAATTCTGAAATTCATATCTCTTAATTGCATTCGATATTACCGATTCTTTCCAATGAAATATTACTCTAAAAATCAGCTTTTAATACAACTAGGGGCTACGATTGGATACAAAAAGGTTAGTTGTTTATATTTACAGATACTGTTTACTCATTAATCCTGTATTTATACTATCTAATTCTATAGAAAAGTAGTTATGAGAGTACCATGAAATTTGTTTTGTCATTCTAATCATACAAACGCAATACTTTATTTGGAAATTTTCCCTTATATTTGATATATTTAAATATCAATTCGTGAAAATATTTCTTGTTTGTATCGATAAATTTAGTTTATAATTTCGCTTTGGAAATAATTTTGTAATTCAAGCTTTTAGTAGTTTTTAATTTTGTCGTTTAAAAGTACCAATATTTTTTAATTAATATAATCTTTCCTACAATTTGTATACACTTTCATAATTTTAATGGTATATTTAGTTTTATTGTAGTATACTAAAAAAGTAAAGACAAATTTATTATGATTATTTATGTGTTTCAAGTTTTAATTATATATGAAAAAACACAAACTTTCCACAGAAATTTTAATATCAAAATTTAAATTAAAAACGTTGTTGAAAATTAAGAATATGATTACATTCAATTTATGAGCATGAAAATTAAATTTAAATTAAAAATTGATATTAATCTAATTAAGCTATAAGTAGAGAAAGAAAAGTTTTAAAATGAATCAGATTTCGAAAAAACGGTTTATAATTATCCGGAAAATGAATGAACAAAAAGTATAAAAAAAGGCGTAGGATTAAAAAATTATGTTTTATTAAATGATAAAAGGATATTTTATATAATAGAATGTATAAGCGAATTTAGAAAATATTAATGAAAAGTCTGGCAAGTAATAAAAAAATTAAAAGCGGATTAAGATTTTTATAATGCATATTATAATATTACAGAAATGAAAAATAAAATGAATGCATAAATTATTATTACATATCTTCTTTGTTAGGATAATTATTATTTTTACGGTATTTCATATTAAATAAAGAATATTTTGTCAAATATATCATAAATATTCAACCAATTTCCCATTAATAACGAAGAAATTAGCGAATGAAAAAGCTATTTTATGTAAATTAACTAAGTAATTAATAAAATCTCATTTCAAAATAAATTTGATATTTTTATAGAATATAGAAATTAACTTTAACAATTTTATTGAAAATTATAATGGATTAATAAATAAAAGACCGGAATTTTTTCTGATGAATATTATTACATTGAAAGTTTGTACAATGAGATGTTACTCATTAATTACTTATTAAAGTTTATTATTACTTAATAATACATAAATAGAATACTCGTTTTATGATTGATAATCATAGATTTAAATATAAAATCAAATTTTATTTACCTTTACGAATAATCTTAATACATAGACATCGGTAATCTTTTATATCGATCATGAATCTAATTTACTACATTTTTAATTAAGTATCTATGGTAAATTAATTTTATTAATATAAAAGACTATGATATCTTTGAGGGTTTTTAATTTAAAAATAAATTTTACACGATTTCCTACAAAATGTGATATTTGTGATTGAAAATTATATTTTATTTTTTAAACATTAAAAATAAATACAAATTAATAATAATATTTAATTAGTTAACAATGATTCCGTCGTGCATTTAACTTTTATTTTTAATACATCTATTATTATATTTTCTCTATAATGATTAATCACGTTTAAAAATATAATATCCTAAGTATAACATCACAAAATGTTTCTGATTTTTATTAAAATGTAAAACATAACGTATGGAATAAAAGAAGAGTTTTTATCGACAATATTTTCTTATACATTTGAGGTTATATAATATTTTGGATTCTGTTTATTATCTTTTTAATAATATTTAAAAAATGGTAGTTGTATTTTTTCTCCGTAATTTATCTTTTAATAATATTATCACGAATAAATTTCAATAACAGTATTGACACTCGTAGAAATACCAAGTATATTATTATACTATTTGTAATCCAGAAGTATGAATTATATATTATATTTTACTAATATGTTCAGAATAGAAGTTTTTATAAGGAAATTGAGAAGGAAGGAAAAAAAAGCCTTCTTTGTAATTTCATACCCTTGTATCAATATTTTGCTGTGTACAAATACATTTTTATTATTCAGCATCGCATAGCTTACATTCTCGTAAGGATCACACTTATCCTTTGGATACGACAAATTTAGATACGAGCGCTCACGTTGAACTTTCACTATGTTTAAATTTGTTCAAGTCCCAAACGAAGCGGTTGTATCGTATCGGATTCCTAATTACATTTTATATTATACGAGCAATTTATTCAATTTTGGAAGCGATCTTATTCTAATTATATTTTTAGAGCTCTCGATGAAATTAATATTAACGAGTATTTCAATCAATTATTTACGTATAACGTTTTGTCATATTTTTGAGTATCGAAATGAATAAAATGAACTAAAAATTCAAAAATATATTTTAAAATACGAATACTTTTAAACACCTCAAATTTGTTTCGAATTTTTACAATGGAAATTCGTAAACAATTTCATCAAAATTACAAACATCCGAATAAAACCTCTTAAGTTTTCGTAAAAATAAATAACGGTATCCATTATTTCACCGATACCAAACAAATTTGTTTCGTTAGCTTTTTAAGCGAACGTGAAAAGTTTTTCGTATTAAAATTACGAAACAATTCGAGAGTTGTACCGAGGAGCGGAAGCTTTACTCGGTACCGTATAATTTCAGAAAAATGATTATTTATTCGGTAATTAATAGATTCGAGAATAATACGGTACACGGAATATTTTAATTCGAAAGGGGCGAATCGACCGGTCGAAAAAGAGATCGAGGCACTTGAAAAGAAGCGTGATTACAAAAGAAATATACTTTTCTATCCATCCATCCATCCATCGTGAGCGTCAGTGTCACACAATGGCAAGTACCTCGTCGCGAAAGGTTAATTTTATTCGGAATGTTTCGGAGACAGTTGCTCTCGGTCGAATGAATTATAAAAGCCCAAGTGTACGCGTCGCGTACCGCCACCGTATGGAGCCTCCCCGGCTCGTTTGACGGATAAAAGTTACATTAATTTTCTGGCTGTTTCGCCGACATTAAAAAATATGCAAACCGCCCTTTTTTAACATGTCAGAGAACTAGAACCGCTCCGGCGTATTTTCCTCTTCCTCTCATTCCCCTTCCACGTACTTTTTATCGCTCCCTTGTCTCTTTTACGTTCTAACTATTCCTGGGCCTCGATCCGAGCGAATCGGACGTTCGCGGTAACGCAATTAGAGTAACGATCGATGGAACGCGCTAAGCGATGTGTACGAACCAGCGCCTGCACTTCTTTACATGCAAACCGGCAATTTCGTCCAAGCCTTCGAAGGCAAAGAAATTCGTTAAATAACGTTCGCTCGTTCGATTCTAGTCGCGGTTACTCGCGCAGATCGAATATGCATCGAGTATCGCGTAATTGAATTCGCGCGTCGAGCGAACCTTTTCATTATTTTTCCAACGTTTATAATAAGCCAATTTTCCGCGATGGATGTTTAGCTTCGGGCACCGCTGGATTTTATTTATAATATACTGCCGCAGAGGCAGCGATAAATTCAATCGGCAAGGTCTTATCATCGAAAACGCCGTTGCGCCTAATCTCGCTCACCCTTAAAGAGTAAAATAAAGAGTAAATAATTTTCGAGCAGTGCGCGAACTCTCGAATAGCGACTTTGAAAGAAAGATCGGCTGATACGCAGCAAAGTATAAACCGCTCGCGAATGGTTGTGCCAAATCTGAAATCGTAAGAAAAAATCGATAGGGAGAAAGGTAATCGTCCACTTCGTTTGGATACGCGTATCGTTAAAGTTTTTGTTACCGAGCGCGTATTTCAAATCTCGCGAGTCACCCCTTCGGCAACGCAGCAACGCAACTTTCATCAGAAGCACTTTCGTCCCGCTCCTCTATCCTTTCGTCTTTTCTCTCGTCCCCGCCCATAATCCATCTCATTTGGTCCCGTCACGATTTCGGATCCATTGTTTTTTAAATTACGGAATCCACTTCTGCCGTTCAGACGTCGAAACTCAATTTCAGTTTTTATTGGTACTGACACTCGTCTGAAAGACTTCTCGCACTCGAAATTCGTTTAGGAGGTAGACCGTTCACCAGCCCCGCTGGTCGATATATCCACCGGGATACGCGCGACGGGTAATGAGATAACCGTACGTTTGATTCGCATTCAGCGATAATTGCGCGATGTCACGGGTGACTGCGTTATTCGTTCTTTTCTGATGTACGGTGTTCGTTTTTTCGAGATATATGTACGCGTATCGATGCCGTTAACTTCACGATGCTCGCAATTAAACTTCAATTATCACTCTCGGTTCAGTTTGTCAGTCTCTTTCGTTCGTTCGAATAGCGGCAATATTTGAATTCGAAACGATGGTAGGAATTTAAAGCATAAATTTGAAGATAGCTAATAATGCGGAAAATTCATCCTTTAGTCGTATTCTTTGATCGGTGAGTATGAAGATTAAGGACCTCGCGTTGCTTAATTTTGAATAAATTATGTTAAAAATCGTGGACTCGAACGTTCCGAACATCCGGTAGGAGCGATCTTTTGTAAAAACGTTTAACTATCGTATTTAACTATCTGTAAATATCGAGAAATACGCCTCGATAAAAAATTAGCCATGATGGGGTAAAACGTACGACCTCCCCCCCCTTCGTCGCATGATGGAATCTCACCTTTCCCTACAGCGCGGATGTCCGCGTAAATCATCGACGGCGGAAGTCGATCGCGGCGTTGTGGCGTTGCGGCGTCGCGGCGTCGCGACCGAACGGCGATGACGGCTCGCCGGCGACCGGCCAAGTGTGGGTGTCCCGACGCGGATGACCCGTCATTGCCGTGGGGCGCGTGCGGCGCACGCTCGCGCGATCCTGGCACGCGCGTGAAATCGTACGGGGGTTGCACGCGTCCGTACTCCCGCGCCCCCACCCCCGTAGTCATCGGCGGTAGCGGCAGCCACTCGATTACTCGCGTGGCGCGCCGTGAAATCATTTACCCAATCATTTAGTTACATCAACGGAGTGCCCGACTGACCGCACGCGCCGCCACCGGGGGAGAGAGAGGGAGCGCACTCCCGGAGGGGATCCGCGTACATCCGCGGATCGGAGAGAGCCAACGAAAGCGAATGCGCGCGAGAGAGAGAGAGAGAGAGAGAGAGAGAGAGAGCGAGGGAGAGCGAGGGAGACGGGCTTTGTACTACCCTGTTGATTTTGCGGCGCTATCCCGTTGATTTCGCGTTATATCGTTACGATGACGATATAATAGCTCCGCTGACGTTTCACGCCGACTCGATTTAGCGTGATATCATTGCACCGTATGGCGCGGAATCGCTCGCGAGCCGCCGACCGTTTTCCTGTATTTCTCACACGTGGCTTTAGCGGCTGTCCCACCAGATGGACGCCCGACGTCATGCGGAAGGAACCGGCTTCGACTCACGCTTCGTCTTCGAGATCCTAGATAAGATTTTCGTCTTTTTACTCATCCCTTTTCTGTTTTTTCTCCTTCATTTTTTGGACGCGTGAAAGATCGAGACAACGCGATCAATGTTTCTATTATAGAGGAACAAAGGGCTGTCTGATGCTCGAGAAGCACGAGTTTATTAGACGAATTTAAACTGCCGCTCCTTTGATAACGTTCATTCGATTAATTACAAGGTATCTTCATCGTTATGAACGACATATTTCGATGGAGCGAACGGGATTCGAGTTAAATGAAATTTATTCGAGTACTTTGATAAGAAGCACGTTCGATCTTTCGTTAAGATAACGCGTCGATGGCTTTGTTATTAAATAGCGCTTCTATCTGGTTTGCTGGTTGTCGCTCAAGAACTATTGCACCGATCGCTTTCCTTCGGATGAACGCGTTAAGATCCGATGGATTCTGTCGCGTTCATAAATCCAACGTTTTTGACGCACTTGTAAACGGATAAGCGGCATTCGGTACTCGGATAGTTTTTATAGACGTTCGTGAATAAGCGCCGCGATTGGACTTTCCGAACTTAGATACGTTTTTATTTGGGAGACAGAACCATGTCAGAGAAATGTGATTTTGCACAAGGTCAAAATCACGAAGATCGAAACAAAAATATTCATCCGCAAATATGTCGCGTTTAAAATACCCAACCAATAAACTTGAGCGGACGAGTCGTAGGCTTTTACAAATCTAATCGGCGTCGTGGAACAATGGGCGAACTATCCCTGAAAAAATAATTCTTGTTTAACGCGTCGAAGCAAAACAAGGCAGCCGGCGACGGCATCGGCGCGGCATCGTTTCTGGATTGGCTAAAAAAAAAGCGAAAGAGAAAACGAGAAGGAGAACGAGACAGTTTCGACGGAGAGAAAAAAGGGGACATAGAAGCGAGAAAGAGAAAAAGTGTATATAACATCGAAGAATCAGTCATCGTTGCAGAGTTATATCGCAAAGCCGATCGCCAGCGAACTTCCATCCCCGGGCATTCGGCAAGTCCAGATACGTTTTTACAAATGGAAAAAATTCGTCGATGGGGATGTTCGGGGGTGGCAGACGCGAGGACGGAGGGTGCTCAGTGGGAGGGAGAGGGTGGTTCGAGGGTGCATAGGATCGAATGGGGTGTGAGGCGCCGGGTGGGTTGCGCGGCGGATCCGGAGGTGGAGGAGGCAGCGGAAAGAGGAGGAAGAGGATGAGGACGATGAGAAGCAGGAGGAGGAGGAGGGTGAAAAGCCTGAACCAGCGGGTGGTATATTGCAGATCAATACAATTGCACGTTAGTGCTAATAAATAATAGGCGGTGGGAGCGAAAAAAGCACGCATTGCAGCAACGAACGCAACACACAAATAATACGCGATACATCAGCCGGACTGGTAGCTATGTACCATACTGCCCCTCTCTCTCTCTCTCACCCTCTCTCCCTCCTTTCGTTGCACTCTCCCCGTGCTCTTCTCGTTTTTCTCGCGTTTCGTCCTATCTCTCTCACTCCACCTACGTGCGAGGTCCCCCGCCTTTTTTTCCAGCGCTCCCGCGCGGAGCACACCTATAAAGCCCGGGCGCAAGCACCACCCCCGAGGCACCGCCATTTCTGGACAAATAAACTCTAGTCGACGTAATTTTTACGCCGACCCGGCTCGACGAAAACCGACGGGGGGATCGCCGATACGCCCGCGGCTATTTCATCCGCGGAATTCGACTCAAGACCGATCCGCCCGGAGAAGCCTTCGAACGCTCTCTGCGAGCTTTTGACGAGGGTCAAAGTTTTACCGGCGTATATGCGTCGACGGGTTGGCGTGAGTGACCGAGAATCATCGAGAGACGAGTCGAGCCTTCGAGATTCGAAAGGGAGTCTTTAAAAATCATGATTGATTTATACCATTGCGGAGTCGGAGAGAGCCGCTCTCGGTACCGTTGAAAAACTCAATTATCGTACTTCGGATCCCCATTAAAATGTAAACGTATTCTAATAATGCGCGTTACCAAATCAGCGTGAAAAGTTTCGTTATTAAATTTCGTTATTAAATTCTTATATCGGATAATAAAATTGTTTAGCGAACGTCGATCGATCCGAAACTAATTCTTATAAAAATAATAAATCTATCGGCTATTTAAGCGATATTATATTACCGATATTAAATAGACGTTCGATCTTAAAAAGCAGCGACTTTGTTAGCGAGCGAACATCGTGAATTTTTAAAACGTTGATATTCGAACGACGTTAAAGGTAAAAATTAATACGATGCGATTCGATCTATTAAAGCGTTATTTTCCGTTGTATTTCATTATACGATTAAAAGCAACGAATATTTAAAAAAGTTAAAAACGTATTTGGAGAGTCTGAAACTATCATGAAGTCGCTATTAATTCTTCTACTTATTTTATCAGCCACTTCGATAAATTAACTTTCCGATAGTTTCGCTAAGCTCGCGAATCGGTCGGATAAGTTCGGAAGCTCTGTATGGTAATATAAAAAATGACGATATAATTATCTATGCCGTATCTTGGAAGGAAGACCGAGGCGTTTCCTCGATCCGCGGGAAATCGAGCGTCGCCGTGAATTTCGAGACCCCTTCGAGTCCTTTACGACCGGACCGAAAATCTCACGACGCGCGTCGCGCAACGACGAGTCAATGCTTATCGCTCGTAAACGAACGGAGAAAAAAGAAGGAAGCGATCGGATCTCCGCGCGGCTTGTACCGAACGTTAATTAATTTTGAAAAATTGAGGCTAAACGCGTTGCGGATGTATCGACGGCTTATATGCTCCTCCCCGTCGCCCCTCTTCTTCTTTCGTGCGCTGCATCAGGCAGATCTGGTAAAAAAGAGCATCCGACGTGCACCAAAACGTATGTATACGGCCCTCTCGGAGCGGTGGAAGCTTCCTCCCCCCACACCTCCCCACACCTCCCCCACCCCTCGCCCACTTCTACCCACCTCCACCCACCTCCTCATCCACCTCCTCTTCCACCTCATTCTCCACCTTCTCCTCCTACCTGCCCCGTACCCCGAAAACATCGAGATCCCTTTTTCTACTCTCGCACACGATTAGCCGTGCACTTCCCCCTGTTCTATCGCCCACCGCCACCCGAATCATTCCGCCGTTGCACCCGCACCGCCCACAGGTTAATGCCTGAAAAATGTACAGCAATTTTTTATTTTTAATACGGCCTCCCCCTATTTTTTTCCGCCGACCACCGCCTCCTCCTCTGTCCCCTCCTCGGTCTCACGGCCACTTCCACTCGCTTCCACTTCCGAGCGTGTCTATGCGCGATACCGGTTGCGAGGTTCGCGAGGGGGCCAAACCCTTGCGAGCCCGGCTTTTTCCGCAGAGCCGTGTTTTTTTGCCCCGATAATTTCTTTGGATAATTTACAGTGGTATCGATCTCGTTTCGAACATCTCGATTCCGCGCGCACAATAGCGTTTGACGTTGGTTCGCGCTCAAATTATGAACGAGGCCCGAGGTGGACGACTCGCCGGGGATTAGTCGCCGAGGAGCGCGACGACACTCTTTTTAAAAATTCATGATTTTCGATCCGCTTTGACACAAGTACGCGATACCAGCGTCCTTCCAATTTGCCAAAAGTGGACCACCCCTCGTTCCAAGGATCGAAACTTCTCTTATTCGATTATTCCAAGATTTAGCTAAGATACGAATCGCATTTAACTTTGGTCGAATACGAATCAAATTATTCGTTTTGTAGCGTTTCCTTTTCATTCTCGAAGAATAACTTTATTATTTTAATCACATTTTACCCTAAATAAGATATCTCTAGTAGATATAAATCCTACTTGCAAGAGTGGGATTCGCTCATTTCTCGTTTGTCTTTCTTCAATTAAATCTGACTATTATGATTTTGCCTTTATTCGTTCCGGTCATTTTTATTATTTTCGTTTAATTTTATGTTTTTCGATAATTATCAAGATCTATTGTAAGTTATTATCGATTCTCTTTAATTATCGATCATAAATCGACGAAACATTTATATTTATTCGCATGATAAATTTTCATGTCGCTTCGTACTGTGCTTAAATTTTGAAAATTTTTTAATCCGTATTTATATGTTAATTATTTATTGTTTCATTTTCGTAATCTGTTCTTTTATTTTTTTTGTACGAAAGATGAAACCTGTGCGATAGCGTTAAAATTATTTATGTCTATGTATTATGGAAAATATCGTAATAAAAATGCATGTAAACCGAAAATTTATATTTAAAATTTGAAAGTTAGTAAAATCTAGAAAATATCGAAATTATTTTAGTATTACTTCAAATTTAGTGTAAAATATACGCCAAGTCCAAAATTTTTATAAAAATGATGTAAAAAATAGATGATGTATTATATTTTTATAATAAATGAACATTGATATAAGATAAAAAACTTAAGTTTAAAATATTTAACCTATTAATTATTTAGTTGGTTTTAATTGAAAACTTTTCTTGTATGTTAATTTTTTATATAGTTATGATTTTAGTAAAACACGTCAACTAAATCTTATTTTCGAAATCTTAATATTGTAATATGAAAGATAATATTAAATTAACTCGAATGATACTGATATTTTTAGTTTTCTGATAAGTATCGCATACTTAAATATCAAAATATAACACATTGCTTTGATTTAGGAAATGAATACTTCGAGAAATGAAAACAAAATTTTAAAGGGTAAATATGATTTTTATCAAAAAGATAAATGATTAATTTTTACATTATCGCCTTGATAACATTTCATGAATTAACAATAAAAAATGTCACATTTAAGTGAATGAGATATTTAAAAATATACGATAGAAGTTTGTAAGATAACATACATAGTATATCTAAATGTATACGTAGATGCTTACGGACTTTAATCAGACGTGCGTTTGATTACGTGCAATGTGTGACAATATTTACATACTATGTTATCTCGCAAGTTTTATCTGTTATTTTTCATCTCGGGTCTTACATAATTTAGGTAATATTTAACCAACACTACATTAATTCATTAAACTTCCTATTTACTTTAAATTATTATTATTAAGTAGAAAAAACTTCAAGGTTTCCTGAACGCATTTAAAAAAGATCCAAGATTTGTTAAAATTGTAATATGAATTTTTTTATTGATAATATTCTTATAATCATTATATTATACTTATTATAATGATCTTTAAATAATAATAATAATACCACCTTTTAATCAAACCATCGAAAATGGTAAGTACAAATTCTGGTGTGCAAAATAACATTTTTGAGATGACAACTATAATTATAGTGTATACATTTGAAAAATTTAATATACATCGATGAAAATTTAAGCAAACTTGCATATGTGTATTTCATAGAAAAATATTCTTAAGATTTTGATTCTGTTTTGATATAATATAACAGTATTATATTAATCTTATAAAATACAGCACATACAACTGTACCTATGATATAAGAGTTAAAAAATATACATATTTAAAAACTTGAGAAAAACTGTAGAAAAGTATTAAGATATATATATATGTATATATATATATGTATCTTTATATATAATATTTGTATATGTGTATATATATAAAGAATAACATATATATAAATCTGAAAGTTTCATATAATAAACAAATAATTACTCAAAAAGCACATGGTATTTTATTTTAGTTAAATAAAAGCAAGTGTTAAAATATCTATACAATAACTGGTTTAAATTTAGTAAGTTTATAAATAGTATTTAATTAAATTAATGAATTAAAAAAAATAATTGGATATTAATCTTATAGCCCAAGTTATAGTAGAGCATAAAAATGCATTAAAAATTTTTTGAAATATTATTATTATATTTCAAAATTGAAAATATATAAATTATATAAATTACTGGTTTTGGTATAAAATTAAGATGATGAATACAAATTGATCGCAAAATTCCCTGTATAAAGAAACGTAATTATAAATTCATATATAAAACTATGAAATATTAATTAAAATACGTCTATCAATTGAAATTTTAAATCAACGGAGACGTACCTATTTATATTTATATTTTATGCTTTTTTATTAAATGTAACATTGTTTTTGACTTCCAAAATAAATAAACTGTACGATAAAGATTTATTATAAAATATTTATAATAAATTAAATTTGATGAAATATATACAAAATAATATCAATTAATCATTACAAAATTATATCAAATATTTTTTTAATTTAAAATGATGATCTACATATAATCAAAATAAAATATCTTAATATTTATAACGAGTCACATTAATCTTTTTATTAAAAAATGTTAATAAACAAGATTGTTTCATATATTTTTTAAATTTTACTGATTTAAACCTCGCATTAATTCAAATATAGAGTATTTAGAATTTTTTTTACACTGTTATATTTATAATTTATTACATTTATTCTTATATATATATTTATAAAAATAATGTTTTTTAGTTAAAAATTTAAATACCAATAATAGCTATCAAAAGAACTGTCATTTTGCTAATTTTAGGAACGATGCATCATGGACAATACTTGTTAAAAATTTGTGCATATAGTTAGTTATAATTAAATATTTTATTTTTTGAAGGATTCAAAATTAGATATAATCAAATAAATTAATAATGGGAATACTATTTTTGTGAGAAAGCTTGTTTCTTCATATGCATTAAGTATGATGACATACATTTTTTTTTAAGTTAATATTAATTTTTATATTTATATCTAATAATAAATAATAGTATTGAGAATATTTTAATGACAGTTATAAATATGGTATTTACTGTACATATATATTTTAACGCTTTTTTTTATATACTATAGTTTTATTCCTTATTCTTTATTGATATGTTTCGATAACAATAATTATAATCTTACATGTATTTATTATGCGTTTAAAAAATATTTTAAATTTATTATTATTAATATTATTTTTAAATAATTTATTTAATCAAAAAATATATTTTTTTTCTGAAATAATTAAAAAAGGATTTAATTACAATTTATTTATATATCATATATTTAAACTATTGCGATAAATAAAGAATATTGTAAAATATTTTTTCATAATCACGCTTTAAAATATAAAGTAGATTTAATTTAATTATTATACGATAAATACAATTCATATTTGATATATTATTTTTTATATTATAAATGTATTTTTCAGATTCTTTTACGAAATTTATTAATAGAACGCAGCTGATTTCATAATGAAATGATCAAAAAAATATCATAAAATACATTAAATAAAGATCATTTTTATATATAGTTCCAGAGTTTTAGCATCTTTTTGTTAAAATTAGTAAAACAATATTATCAACTGTTGCCAAATAAATAAATCACAACTCCTGTTCAGATGAAAAAAAAATAATAAATCAACACTGTATATATTTTTCTTCTTTATAATCTTAGAATAATATTGTATTGAGGATAAGTTGAATTGAAGTAAATATAAAATTAATAATAATTAAATGAAATATAAATGTATATAATTAAGAGCAAAAAGTGTGTAAAAAGATAATAAATTTTTATAAGAAAAAATGATTAAATAATATACTTAAAAATTTCTTTTTATTTTAAATAAAAAATTTAATTATAACTTATTTTAAGATAAAAACATAACCTTTTTTTCTATAAATATATTTCAAGCTACTGATATTTTTCAGTTTTACAATTAAATTTTATAGATTTATAACATTTTAGTGTGAAAATTATTCGTAGTAGGATATTCTATGAAAATATAAAAAATAAATTATTAAAAAATTATATATTTTATTAGTAAAAAAGTGTAAAGTAATGATAATATTATTAATAAGTATAATAAATAAATAAATAATATTATTTCATAATATTTGAAAAAAGTAAAACAATAAATGAATCTATAGTATAATTGTTACATTTTACGAAGAAAAGATCGAAGAAAATTTTTATATATAAATGTTTTGAAATTTTGTTGTTTTACATTTTTTATTTACAATATTAAAATATTTAATATATTTTTGAACGATACAGAGAATATTATAATGTAAATAATTAATTGTCGAAAATTTAGGTTAAATCAATTGTCAATACTATTATATCATTACGTAAAACTGATGTAATAATTATAATTTTCACATGAACATTGTCAGGCGTTATAATATTTTACGAATTTAAATCAGTATTTGATACATTAATATATTATTTTCAGTGCCATTATAAAAAGTTTTTTATAACTTTTTAACATAAAATAATTTATAAAATAGAATATTAAATCATGCTTTTTCAAATATTTAAAATTTTAATTTTCTAGCATAAGAAAATTCAAATAAAGACAAACAAATTAAATTATAATGAAGGAATTTATAATTTAAGAATCCAAACGTTAATAAAAACGAATTTGAAATTTCTTCAATCTCGAATAACAAAAACAAGTAGGTATTCGGTATATAGTTAAAAGTAGAAGTGGTCTTTAAATTAAGTCGTCGTCATTAGCTTAACTATTGTCCATGGAAATATAATGTTTTGTTCAAGAAACGAAAAAAGTATGTGTTTTCATTTATACTATTTATATCTACTATTTTCTCTCTTGATTCTTCAAGCATAGAGACTCGTGAAGCGGTAAATCAACGTGGACCACATCGGTAATTCGGAAAAGTTAATTAAGACTTCATTCGCGACTATACACATTTATTCCATGCAACAGTATTTATTTGAGGCATCCTTATTATCTATGTTTGACCTTTAAGCTCGAATAAACTACTGGCAAGGGGTTAAATGTATTTGTATGGATATGTACATGCCATATATAAACCCGCATACAAATGTATATATTTTTATATGCATGCATATGTGTACACACGTCTGATATACAGCGAGAGATAGACAGTACGATATTTAAGTAGGGTAACATTTAACTCGCTGAACAGACGTCTGTTAAAGCAGCCCTTATGATGTGTGGTCCCTCAGATATTCTTTATCTCTTCTTCTTTCAACACTCCGAACTTCTTTTCTTTATATTTCTCTTGTATATATATATATATACATCTCTGCAGTCGTCCACTCGCTGTTTTCAAATGTTAAATAATTAATTTCTTCTCAGACTTCTCGTTTCTTTGTAGCAATTGTGCTATTTCTCTGCTTCTGTAAGAGTTCTCTTAATGATAATTTCAATGAAAAGAAGAGTTCCTTTTTTCTTTTGAAGATTTAGCGAGTGAATATGAAGGAAGTACATGTATAAAATTAAAAAAGAAATTTTTGATAAATTTGTTAGCGAATATTTCATTATAATTTACAGATTATCTAGAAATTAATTTAATATTCGAAACTATTTTTGATAAGTTGAAAGGTTAATTATTTCTATATAAACATTAACTATATCTCGATATGATTAAATAATATTACGTATTAATTCATTACTTTATTACATTTTTTATTACATTCGTTTCTTTGATACATAATTTTGAAAGATTTTTGTTAGAATATTACGTATCATGATTTCTAAATTTAAAATAATAATTTTCAAATTTAATTTATTTCAAATCAATGTATGATTTTTATTCTTAAGAAGATATATATTTTATGTTGATAAGGGAAGCATAAATATTTTATTATTTTAGATTTTTTAAATCGATAATTTGTAATATTATTTTAATAGATAGCATAATGTCAAAAAATTAATATTTATCATTTTTATGTGTTAAGTATTATATATTAATTTTTCTATGAATAGTTGCATTATAAAATCAATTATATATTTTTTCAAATATAGCCATAAAATCTGTCCGATTTGAATAAAAATCATACGATTTTGTTATTAGTTTGAGTATACATCTTGATGAATCTAACTTAAATTATGACTTTATTTAATCTTGAAATTATAAGTGTATGATCATAAAAATATTTTTTACCGATAAATTATATTTACTTTTTCTTAAAATATAAAGATACAAATTATAAATTGTTTTACTGGCACGAAACATCAATGACAATGTATTTTAACTGCTTATTTTTCTGATCATCAATCAATGCGTACAAATAATATTCTCTTTTTATTGATTTATGTTTTATTGGTTTAAATATTTGACTAGAAATAAAATCATTTGCGGATTAGAAAATTTTTATCGAAAGTGATCAACGATATAAACGACTATACATTAAAATTACGTTTAATTTAACGTTTTTATATCGATTTTATAAAATATTTAATTTTTATACTATTATAAAATAAGGTATTTCAATACGAAGAAACATTTATGTAAATATTATCAATATATTAGTTATAAATTAAATTATAGCTATTAGATATAATTCAAACGATATAAATTGAATTAAATGATTATTTAATAATGATATAACTGATAATTATGATATATTGTTTTTATATCATTCGTATATTACATTTTTATTTTGTTTTTATGTTTATGACTCAAGAATTATAGTACATTAATGACTTTGAATTTTGTCCGAGACTAAAAAGTGTATGTATTAATTATCGTTACAGAATGCATTGGTTAGAATAATCTATTAGTAATTTATGTATATTAGAAAAATTTTTATAAATAATGCATCTAAATCTAATGAGATTTTAACTTGTGAGATGCAATTGTAAATATAATATTCGGTTTCAAATTATACCTGTCATACCTCTCATTTTTCATTTAAAAATTATTAATCGCAATATAAATCATATCAACCTATGAATAAATCGATATTCTTTCGCGGATTTGGTGACTTATATTTATAAAATTTTACTTCTTTATTCGTTACTTTAATTTGTTCTACAAATCTATAAATTTTACTTGTAGTTGTTTTGTATGTTTAATGTTCAGAAATTTTAGTTACAGTTTTTTCTAGAAAAGGTTTTAGTAAAAGAATATTTACTCTTTTAGAGGAACCTTCATTGTGTTTCGGAAACTGTTAAATTTTGTAAAACTCTCCTTTTCTTACTATATTTTACATTCTTTTAATCAATATTTTCTTCTGCATTTTTATTATAATAATAATTTTATAAATATTGATAAGTAATGTATTAGAGCTTTAAGGGTCTTTTAAATTTTTGAAATGAAAACTCAATCTATATAACAAAATATTTTTAATTGTAAAATAAAAAATCTTCGATATATAACATTTTGACCTCTATTATTAAAGTAACTTTCTATAAAGCTGAAATAATATGCTCTACGTACGTCATTAAAAGTATTTTGATTTAACTCATAGATTTTTTTTTTAATTAAAAATTTTTCCATTTTAAATAATAAAATATAGTTTTTTACATTTTAAATGGATACTATGCAAGATATACATTATAAAATTTTTTCTTAAAGAATACAAAATTTATCAAGAGACAGAAATTAATTTTTCAAAAAATATATATTTGTGCCATTAACTATAAATAATTTCAACTGAAATTAATGTATTAGCATAAAATAAATAAAAGTAAATATTAAATTAGTATATAATATTATAAACTGATATTAATACAAGTTTTATAATAAGAGCTACTGCAATATTTTTTTAAACATATTTTCATTTTTATAAAATGTACGCGGAAAATTTTACACTTAAGATTTTCTATTATTTACAATAATTTAAGTTAAATAACATTAATCAATTTTTCTCGAAATATATTAAAATCAAATAAGTAAAGGGTATTATACAAAATTTGTAAAAAATTTTTTCTTATGTATAAGTTATAGCATAATTTGAATTTAAAATATTTGAAATTTTTTATAATAGTTTCCCATATAAAATCTTAAAAAAAATTATTAGCTATTTTGATAAAGATAACATGTTTGAATATTTATAAATATTTCTTCTATTTTAATGAATATAGAATATTTATTAGTTTTTTATTGTACGTCGAACAATGCAGTTGGAAGATGAATACCGAAAGGAAGGTTGCTCGAAAAGTTATTACTACGTATCCGTTTGATTAAGATATAAAATGTAATAAAAAAAATTATCTTTGTTAATATTAAATAATACGACATAAAATTTATATTCTTAATTATTGTTTTGTATCAAATAGAATATAAATAATCGTAATATTATCATATTTATATTTTAGGAAGAAAAAAAATTATTGCTTTTATTTTGTAATTTTTTTGTATGAATTATTTTTTTAAAACATACGGATCGAAAAATATTTAAAACAGTCAATATGCTATTTTAAAAATGACAAAATTACTTTTGCACTGCTTTTAATTTATTTAAATTTATCATTAGCGGAACCATTTCTGTTCGTCAAAGACAGTAATTACGTACGAAATAGTTAATCTAATTCACGATCGATCGTTCAAAGTATAATACAGCTAATAGCAACAGGTAAGAAGAAACGAAAGTGAAATTTTGTTAATCTTAAGGTCAGGGGATACTCGAATAAAGTGCCCTCCAGGATCGCTTAGGTTTTTATTTTCAGGAGGATCTCCGTTAAATCCATTAAATCGAAACTTAGAAGATGAAAATGACAGAAAAAGAAACAAAGTATGGATCGGGAAAACGTGGGAAGAGGAGAAGAGCAAGTCGTCAATATACCGTCGAGACAAACGCGGTTCGATTTCTACTCGGAAAAAGGAAATTCTGCGTTGACCGGTTCCGTTCCACTCGAATGGTTCATACTCGGAATATCAAACTTCTCGATATCCATACATTTCGGCATTTCCCAATTAATAGAAAAAATGCGTTCCACTCGTAACGGACGAAGACGAATAAAGCACGGGAGAAAGCGAGAGGGCGAGAGAAAAAGACAAAGATGTTTCAAAGTACGCGAATCTACACGCACTCGAAAAACGGTGGAAAACGGAAACTATCGTCGCCTGGAAAGCCTGCGTTTCAAGAAGACGACAAACCGTCGTTCTCGAATTCGCGGGCACGGGCCGATAAGAAGCCCCGATCGGGAAAATCGTAGAGCGCGTCTTCGGTGCGTTGAGGGGGAAGCTCGGGCGCGAAACGGAAGAGCGAGCGAGATACGGAAGTAGGGAGCGACGAGGGAAAGAGGAAGCAAAGCCAGGGTAGGTAGGGGATAAAACTAAAAGAGATAACATGCCGGTGGTAGGAGGAAAAGGCACAGTGGCGATGGAGCCGCGGGTAGGAGGAGGCGCGGCTCGGATGGACGCGGAAATTTAAAACCTGATCAATTGATAGGACGGAATGAAAAAAGTAGGGTCGAGGGGTTCGCCGATGGCGCGGTGATCGGAAGAGACGGAGAGAGACGGAGAGAGACGGAGAGAGACGGAGAGAGACTGAGAGGTGCCCCACCTACCTGGACTGCACCGCGAGCGCGCGCGTGTGCGCGGGTGCATGCGTGCGCAGTGCATTCTGCATTCGGATTTTCGGGCGCGTACAGTCCTGGACGCGGAGAAGGGAGTGGGGCACACGCGCGGGTCGACGAAGGGGCCCAGGGGCGGAGGTGGCTGCAGGTGGATGGGATTGTCGGGCATTATTCCGAAACGCGAATTTGTTCATTTGTTTCTTCCCTCTGTGTGCGCGTCGTCGCGTGCGTCTATCCTCTTTTATCGACTGAAATCCCAGGCTTCGAATTACCGTGCAAATGAGTTTTTCTTGCTCGGCTTTCGTTTTTTCGGGAGTTCGCGCGTTGCGCCCCTGCGACTTCAGCCCTTTTTTAGCAGCCCCCACCCTTACGCACCCTCGGCACCTGATCAGCGGTGACGCCGGCGATGAGGGGTTGGAAAGGGGGGGAAGAGCGACGTGGACCCGAGTCCGTTTTAACTCAAAAGGAATTTAAAACCGCCTCCGCGTACTCGTGTGTATTTGTTTATACGTGCACAGGATGCCGGTTCACTCCCTGAAAAGCCTCGAAAATATATCCGTCGATGCTCGTGTTACCCTGGCGCCACTCGAAACGACCGAACGAGTATTCGCTGATTTTGAAAAAATTTAAGAGAGTGGGCGAGATGTAGAGATGGAGAGAGAAAGAGAACAGAATACGTACGCTGTCCTTCGGTCAACAGGAACCGCTGTCGATTCGAATATGTACTTGTCTTGCTTTTTATGCTTTTGTCAAATAACTGCCCACAGGGCCGATGACAGTGCAAAGTTTAAGGCTCGAATTTATGAAGGCACGTACCGTTATCGTAGCCTGTAATTTTACGTGTCTCCGATCCATTATACCGACGGCCTTACGTTACGCTTTCAAAGATTCGCAACACATTCTAATTCAGTTTGTACGTTTTATTTAATTTATCACAGATTACTCGAATTAACCATAATATAAGAATCAGTTTAATTCGCGTATCATATTCTCGAATTTATACGATATTTCAATTACGTAAAATTCTTTTAATTTTCGATCTTGAGATGAGATAAATGATTTATGCTAATTTCGATACCGTATCGAAGCTTTGATTCGGGACCAAGAAAACGTAGATATTAGATTATAAAAACGTTGGTTTTAAGTACATACGCGATACATTAGCGAAAGAAATGAACATCGAGTAAAATATTAAACTTGTAATGTGATATTATTATATTAGAATATATTTCTTTATAACTAGAAATTACTTATGATCAATTTTCCATCCATATTTTCATTGATTTTTTTTTTAAAAATAAATTCAAGATTTAAATATTAAAATATAAAAGATAATATGAGTTAACTTTTATTTTTAGTAAACTGAAATGCAGTGTCTATGAAACAAGTAATGTCGAAAAAGATTCAAATCGAGATGTAATTTTTTTAAGAGCGATAAAAAATAGATAATTAAATTATCATTAAATTTGAACGACAAAGATATTTTAGAAAAATTCCCTTTTCCGTGAAGTTTTATCGAATACAGAATGATGACATTTGATACACATCTGGATACGAGTATAATTTTGGTATTTATGCTTTCTATGAATGGGTGCTGTTCTTTTCTCGGCGCTCGACGAGCTCATAACGTCAAACATTCGAAGGTTTCGTATTACTTATAGTATCTGATTATACTCAACTTCCATTGATAGAATTCATCGATCGATAATTCACGGTTACGAACAATAATTTGGTGAAACTATAATCAACTTTACAAATTGGTTTTGAGCTTTTTGTATCGACTCGTGCTTTGAGAGATCAATCAGTAAACTATGTAATGAAACTGAGTTTAAGTAGAAACGATTAGAAGCCAACGCGAGAGTTCATGTAACTAAACAGAGTAGTGGTATTCCAACTAAAAGCAATGCCAGTATTTTCATTGTACATTATTACAATACCAGGTGAACCGTAGATAAAGTTTGGTCAAGGAAATCTCGGTCGTCGCTGCTGAATGTTGTGCAATATGAAACTTCTCGTTCGGATATGACTGGAGGCGGCGACGAACCGTAACGTCACATCCGTCGTCCTGCACGATCCGTCGTCCGATGGTCATCTTCAATATTGAGTCCGGTATCATCGGACCGGAAGTTATGAGATCCAGAACCGAGTCTGATTTTCTCGGTCCCCTTCGTCATATTGCAGATATGGGTTCTCTTTCGACCGGACTAAAACATTAGAACGGCAATTTTAACGCTTCAACGAAACAACTTCAAAGACGACAATTCGAAAATTCTTGCAAAATGCTTTTACTTTTTATCCGAATTTAATATTAGGCGCGAGGTTTTTAACGGGCGAAAGCAAACATAAAATAAGTTCGCAGCCGAAAGTCACGCGGAAAAATTCGTGCGATTTATCGATCGTAAATAATAAATTTTTAATAATAAATTTTTTAAACAAAGCGACTCGAAGGCACATCAAGGATTATTTCCCGAACGTTCGCGACGCTCGTATCGTCGAGCTTTGGTTAATTTTTCTAATAAATCCTATTCTCGATAGATTAAAATTTACGTACGGTATTCACGATTAAAAAATAACTAGATACGATTTGAAAATTTTATAGGTAAATTGGATGAAAATATTAAAATGACGATTAAAATGTCTACGCATCCAACGTAGAATGTACAGGCTATCGAAAGCAGAAAGAGCGAACTATCGGTAATAAACTTTTTGATCGGGTACAGGCCGAGCCAGAAAAAATCGATAATGCGCTCGTCCTCCGCGTCAATTAAAAATGTAATTTAAAAGTGTATTAAAGGGGTAGAAGTACGCATTCTGGCAAAATACGAGGTGCGGAGAAGCAGGAGAAATTCAAATGAATTATTAAAAATTTAATCAATCGAATCGGCGCTGCCTTCGAGCGCATCGCGAATTCGCTCTTCCTCTCAGTCACCCACTACAATGACTATTCATTTCCAGCCTTTTATTTTCCGCGGGCACGCCAATATTTATAATTTATTTATTTAAATTATTTTAGAGGCTGAAGGCGCACGAGCGATGCTTTCGCGGCAACGTTTGCCGTTCCAACGTCGCTTTATTAGATATATCCTTGTTCTTCCTTCCGAACTTTCTTCGAATCTAAATCGACGCGAGAAAACTGGAGAAATAAGTAATACCGATCTTTCCGTAACAATTTTTTCATTTTTTATTATTTTTATTTTAGAAATTATGCTGCTTGATTAAATTTTGATCGGTGTTAAACAACGGACGTTTCCAATGTTTTTTTTTTTTTTTTTATTAAATAAATAAGGTGATATTTGTTCGGTGAGTAGAAAAAGCATCGCGCGTAAGTCCCGAAACTGAAACACATTTTTTAAATTACAAAATTTAAATTTGTGGAATATACTTATTTTCTCCGATCGAATTACCAACTTAAGTTACATCGTCGTCAACCGAATTGATTTTATTGCTCAAAAAATATATAATTAATAGAATATTGATGCGTTCTTCAAAGGAACCGATCACTCGAATTGTATACAAATTTCTCGACATTCCTAATCTAGCGAACATAGTTTAAAAATTCCGAATTCCGTCGAATATCACGGATCATAACTTTACGATCGACGCGTAGGATTTCGCAGTATACACGTATAAAAGTTATAAGTAAATGAAATGTTTCGTTACAAATAATTTGAAAAATTACATTCGTACGTAAACTTTTGTATAAAATTTAAAGGAATTCGATAAAAATAATATTCAGTTGAAATTAAATTGTACAAAATTAAGTATAAAAATGAAATAAACAGATCGAAATCGTGAATTTAAAAATAGATCTTCCGGACTCGATCGACCCGCTGAATAATTTTCGTGCTGAAAATGCCGAGAAGAATTAAAATTCGAGTTAGCGTTTTTAATTTAGCCAAAATCCCAGAAAAAATATTTAACGATGTAAAATAATGGAAAATAAAAAGAGCGAATCCGCTAAAACGAGGGAATAAAATAGAAATAAGCTATATTACAGCAAGGATTTAAAATTCAGGAAATATCGTCTCTTATAACCTTATCCAAGGAGCAGCGAACGCGCGACCCTTTCCTTATCCTTTCCGAAATACGACGGCACCTTCCAAAGTCCGCGCCGAGGCCTCGCATTTTTCCGACCCTTCGATCCCATGCGCGCGAACACACACACACCCTGACGTAAGTACGTAGGTGCGGCCTCCTCTCGCGGAACGTACACACGAAATACATCCCGGCGTCTCGCGGATTTCATGCGGCAGGTCATCTTCTCCCGGCCGTACATAACGGAGGAAAAGAGCGATAGATCCGCTTCATTTGAATGTTGACCGCTTCGACGAATATAAAATTCAAAGTATCTTTATAGGTATTTTTATACGCGACCGCCGTCTTTCGCCGGAATCTCTCTCCTGGGGTGCGTTATATTCGCGTTCGCTCGCGCACATCATTTCGCAAATGTGGCCGCCATCCGTCCCTCTAATGCAGTTATGCAGGGATCAACGTATGCATGCACATATCTTGACGATTCGCGTATAACGTCGGTGTACGGTGTATGTAAAATTACGTGTCATCGGGGGCCGAAGCGGCCGAAGCGGCCGAATAAGTATATTCGATTTTTATTATCTGCAAAGATTTATCGTCGATTTCTGCATTTTCATTCTATGGAAACGAAATCGCTGGGTTCGGTCCATCAGTTACGGGAGATGTATCGACGTAATTTTACTTTTGGCGGTGTATTACCAACGAATAGAAAATAGAGTTGTTAATCGTAACGGAAAGCTTTTACCGAGTCTTTGAATCTCCATATTGTCGTAAATACTTTGACGCAGAATTTTACGCTCGAAATTGTCGAATAATATTTTCAAGGCGTGAAATTTCGACTTTCGTCACTCTTATTTCAAATCTTATAAATAGCTTTAATATCGAGTATTTCGAGGGAATCGGACATGTAATGATAAAAAAGGAGCTCGAAAGTACCGTGGAATAATGAATATCGCGCAAGAGTGAAATTATTCCATACGAAATTATTTAAATATAGAACCTACTAAATGGGCTCAAAAATACATCTTGCATAAAACTCTCAATCCTGCCATAAATCGTCATTAAAATATTTCTAAGAGGATACCACATCCGGAACTTTAAATTCCGTCCTAAAGTTTGAAGGGTAATATTGTTACGTAAATAAACGCTTTAACACGTATATTTTGTACGTAATCTATAGTTAGAAATATCTTTTTTATTAAGAAGAAATATAAATTAGTTTTTAAGTGTGCGACTATGCGATACGTCGAAAATAATTGCATTTACTTTTAATGAATCGTATTATTTGAATTAGCTGACGTTTGGTACACGTTGAATTATTAAATTATAAAACGATAATTTATTAGAGAGTGAGTAACAAAAGTATAAAACTATGATTGTTACATTCGTTTAATATCGTTGAATCTAATTATTTGTAATGTTATGAAAAAAAAATTTTTATAGATCTTCTATAAATTTATTATTACATCTAAATGAAAAAGATAAATAACTAATATTATCGCTTATTGCTAATGATGATAAAATATTAATGATTCGATAAATATAGACGGAAGGACGATAAGATACAGTTATTCCATACGATATACTTCAATTATATTATTATTGCCTTAAAAGTTGAAGATACTTTTTTCGAGTATGGATACATCAAACATGTTTTTGAAACAAATTTTTACTAATTATACGATTACATATGCTATTACTTAATACTGTCTTTAATTTAATGTTAATAAATTCTTATATACCAAAATTTTTTTGTTTGAAAAATGAAATTTGTAAGAAAATTCTTTAGAATATAAAAGTATGAATTTCATTTTAATTAATTTTAGCCTCGATCTTTTACATAAGAATATAATTCAATTCTGTTCGTTTAAATACATTCAATATATTAATATAAATAAAATCACTTAAAAGTATAATAAAATTTAAATAATATATTGAAAAAAATTCTAAAAATTTGAATAATACAATTAAAAATATTAATTTATTCCATTGAAATTTTAAACGGAAAAAAATTTTAATTTAGAAAGTTTTAATACAATAAATATTAGAGACATCAATCGTAAAAAATAAAAACATTAATATTATTGATCGAGCTTTAGTTATTAATTAAAAAACGCGAAAATGTATAGATTTTTATTTTAAAATAATAAATATTACATTTAATTAAGTCATCCAAGGATCATGATGAAGAAAAAATAAAAATATTACTTTTTTTTATCGAATATATTCTTTTATAAACGTAGGCTAATAAAACATATTTGTATAGTACATATAATTTTTATCAGTAATAAATTATTTAAATGCAAAAAGTATTTGTTCAAGAAGATTATAATTTTACATGTGTTTCAAAAGGAATGTGTCGAGTATGGTTACTCTCATATTTTGTAATAGTGTTTAATTAACCTTAAACTAACAGCAGAATGTCAGCGTTTCTTACAGATCGAAAAGAGTAGTATTTACTTTTAAATTTCTCCTTATTTTCTAAGTAATGGTGTAAGCTATAAAATAACGTCCTGTGTACCAATATCGATAAAAACCTCTGCACGGTAACAATTACAGTTACATAACTTGATTTTCATCGGCAGATAAGAAATTGAAATAAAAGTTACATTATTTAAAATTTTTCCCAAGCTCTTTTCATACTATTTAATATTTGCATAAGCTTTTTTACAAAGCTAAGTTCTGTAACTATTATTTGTAAAACTTTAGAGACGATAAAATAATTTTTTAACGCTTATACATACGTAAATGTTTATGTATTTATAATTTCACCAAGTTCTGATAAGTGACGTAAATATAGCGAAATAAAGGTTATTTACCGAAAGGTATAACAAATTATGAACCTTAGAAACTTAACGAGATGGAAATGAGATTTAAAATATTAAAATATCGTTATTATTTTAATTAATTGTTTGATAATTAAAAGGTTTAAATCTTTTTAAAGCGGACAATATCAAAATTGGTATAGCTTCGATAAATTTCATTGCATCAGATGTTACAGGCGTCAATGAAATAATATTTAACGCATCATTTAACAAATCGTTTAATAAAAGTCGTGAAGTTCATCGCAGCCTGCGAATCCAACGAATCCACCAGCATCCAAACTTGGGAAGTTCAACAAATTTCAGTGTCATCACACGTGTTGCACGTCGGGACATATATAAAAACATGACGTATTTTAGTAAAGCGCAAGTTGGTCGAGAGTTAGGAAAATATGGAGTCCGGCAATCTTCGGTCTTCTTCCCCTACAGGGTTCGTTACATTACGCCGTTAAATATTATTTCTAGCCTAACACATTTATTTCTAAAATAAAAAATGTAGTTCGCTCGCGCTAACAAAGTGGAAAAAATCCGCGGAGTGGAATGCGTTTCGTTAAAAACGAGTAGTATGTAACGAGGAAACCTTGTCCATTATTCTATGATGAACGTGCCTTTTCCCCTACTACGGCTATTATACCTCGTTAAATTTTTCTTGCTTTTAATTGATGTATTTTCCTATTATCTAGAATTTCATAATTGTTGCCAAGCATTACATTTCGTTCCATCTTTTTACACGTGAACTTTCCTGTCGCACCTCTAAATGCATCCTCGAAGATAACAACAGAAAATCGGATTTTATTACGCAAAAGTTGTTGCATCGTTATTATGAATTAAACGCGAGAACGTGAATTTACGAGTAAGTATTATCAAAAGTGATCGATAGCGTTGGAAGTTGTAAAACTATGTAGCATTTACAGCATTACGTTACAACGGCCGATACGTTTTCTCTACTCCAAATTTGTTACGAATTAATAAAAGCAACGACTAGACAATATTAATCCAAGATCGTTAATTCGGAATAATGAGCAAGAACTCGAAAAAAGTGAAAGTTTTCAAAGTTGTTTATAATTTTCATCTCTCGAAAGTTTTCAAAATCTGATAACGAGAGGTGATTCGTGTTTGTTTAGCCGCATCAAAGAAAAGTAAGAAACGAAGAACAATTTTTCAGATTCGTTTACATCGGCATTCGAGTATACATAATTACCTTGAGAAATAATCTTGAATTATATTACGAAAGAAGGTTAAAATAAAGAATTATCAGGAAAGTCGCGACTCGAGACTTCCCCGATTTTCGAACGGAGCTTAGTCTGGTCTCGCCGAGGCCTAAATTCGAATCAGTTCATCGACTCTCGCTCCCTCTCTCTCTTTCTCTCGATTCTTTTGCCAACGATAGCCGTCTCCTTTCTCCCGCTTCGTCGGTCGGCGCCAATGGATGACAAAACACAGGCTTTGAGCTTGGATTCAATCGGAAAATGGCGACGCCCATCTCGTCGTATGCGTTCGATTTTTCAAACTGGACGCGCTCGGCTCTGTCTCTTTCTCACCGCGAGGGCGAGAAGCGAAAAGGGGAATTCGCAGACCCGATGAATAATCATAAGCGCGCGCGCGCGCGAGAAATACTCTGCTCTTCGTGAAACGCGCGGCTACTGTGCGATGACGCTCCGGCACTTTATCATCGCTATTCTTGCAGGCGTTGGTGCGCCTGCGAGAGGGAGAGAGAGAGAGAGAGAGAGAGAGGGAGAGTACCGGAGATAAAATCTGCAAGAAATATTGCCTCGCTTCCGATATTTCGGGAAGGTTAATTTGCGGATGACGCTAATCCCAGACTTTGCACACTTTTATGCCGTTGCAATTTTGTCCAACCCCCTTTGCACGGCTTTTCTGCGACAACGCCCGTAATAATAATGCAAACTTCGGGTAATATTGCCGCTGGACAAATCGTCCGGGTGAAAACAAGAGGCGAATTTTCAAGCTCAATTATTCGTTTCCTTGGGCACTTTTAAGATTTTTATAAATACGAGTGGCCGAATGGTTCGAAGGTTCGACCATCGACGTTGCAAAATACAAGGAATAAAAGTATTTTCATAGCTTCAGAGTTTCGCCGATTGATCGAAAATTATTAGTGGGAATAATTAAACAGCCATCGATATCTCATAAAAGTATTTTGGTCGTAGCTCATACGGCGCTTTTTTCATCGACGATTCAAAATTATTCGTGAGACTATTTTTACTACTATTTTTATTCCCATCATCGGAGCTGTCGTCTTTCATCGTTTGCCGTGTTCTCTTTAAAAATGTACGAAAATGATTAAAAATTCTCGATACATATTTTTACGGCATCGGCGTGCATTTATTCTTAATTGATAATAACGATATCAGCCAGACACAAGTTAGCTTCTAAAAGCTCAAATTTAAAAATCGCGGTTGATTATTTAAAAATTGATATGTGTGTATAAGAAATTAAAAATATGCAAAATTTAAAATGCGCCCTGAGAGCACAGTGATTGACTGGCTGTCATAAAAAAGTTTTGATGTATGTACATATTTTTTATCTTTTCTTTTATGCAGCCATTTAGAGAAAAAAATTTGGTAATGTCAGTCATAGAATATAAATTTTGTCACTGTGGCTAAATTATTTATTCGGTATCGCTAATACTTTGTTTTTCGTTAAATATTGAAATGTTGATAAATGTTATTTTAATGTACGGAATATTAGATGTCGTTATTTCCATAAGAAATTAATAAGCTATATAAATTTATTAGACAAGATAAAGAAAATATGCAGCTTTATAAATTTAATAAGAGTTACCGATTAATATATGTCCTTCCTTCGTTTAAAAAAATTTATATTTTAATTATGATTTTTTTTTATACAATGTCATTATTTTTAAACGAATAATTATATTTTAAATATGAGAAAACGGATAAAAACAAATAATTTTCGATAATACATAAATATTTTAATTTAAAGATAAGAACAAACATTAAAATATTTTTTTACATGTATAGCAAAAATAAAGCCAAGATTCTCTATTATATAGATCTCTGTAATCTGCTCGCTCAAACTTTAAAGAAATATTACGGTAATTGAATCTATGCATTTATATCTGCGCTAAATAACTTGTACGTATAACTCGATAAAACTGTGCATTATTTTTCTATCGGAGACTTTCAACCTTAAATACGAAATCCCCGTTCCACTCTCAGCGTGTTCCCAATTATTTTTAAATGATTCGATTTTTAATCGGACGATTTGAGGCTGCCCGAGGAAGACGACGGGAACGAACTAGTATCTCGCGGACGGGGAACTAAAATCAACGATTCGCTCCTGTTAATTCGTTTAGTTGTTGCACGAGCGCCGAAAGGATCCCCTCCCCACCATCGGCAATTCTCACGGAGCATTATGCGTTACGTACGATGACGCGTTCACGGGGAGAGAGAGAAAGAGAGAGAAAGAGGGAGAAAGAGAGAGAGAGAGAGAGAGTGGGAGAGAGAGAGAGAGAGAGAGTTGAAACGGTGGCTGGCAACGAGAGGAGAAACCCCGGAAGCCTTGGTACGATTGAAAATAATAAAATCTGCTTTGTGGTATAATTAAATTCGCCGCCGCGGAATAAAAATTCGCCAAGATTATTGAATTATTTTTTCCGCATACGCGTCGGACTGTCGATCGGCACCACCGGAAACGTCCACGAGCATCGCGTGGGCTGTTTATCTTTTCCCAGTCTTCACTTTTCTATTTTCCATTCCGGATTGTGTATGTGCACGGGTTGTTTTGTTTGCCGATAAAGAAATTCACTGAATTCGGTAAACTACGAATATATTGAAAGACCCTAAAGTAAATATTAGGCGATGCTTTAGCTCTCGATGCGATAAAGAATAAAATCAACATCCTCGTCGCGACGCTTGTCTATTTTATTTCTATCGCGCCCGGAATCACGGCTCTTAATTTCCCGTGCAACATCGACATGGACCGGCCGCGTCCTTACGGAAGCCTCGGATCAACGTCCGTTGTCCGCGTTGTACTAAAACACGCGAACCCGGCTAGAAGGGGAAACGAGTGACCAGTTACGCAAAACAAAATATCCGAGAAATTTCAGGGGGAAACAAAAGAAGAGGGAAAAAATCGGTTCGAAAAAGTGGATTATTAAAAGTTTTATATTTTTCCATCTGTAACGCAGGTACACGGTCCCGCTCTTCCTCTCCGCAAATAAAAGTCGACAAACTTGTTATATATATATTTTTCGCCGACCATTAATCTTCCTTTTTCATTCCAGCCGAAATAGATGAAAATTTAAAAAAAATTCACGCTCGTTCTGGTCAAAGGAGAGATGTTTTTTCCGCTAAGTGAAACGTTGCTTCGCCTCTCTCGCCTCCCCGCCCCAGGTACATACCTGGAAAGTCATTTCGCGGTTGTACGCGGTAGTTCCGACGGCCGTTCATTTATATTTCACAAATCGTTTTGGAAAAGAGAACGCGATACTCGGGAATTGTTGCGCGCGCAATTCCTCCTCTGAAAAGGTATCGGAGGGAATCGTCCGCGACACCGCCAAGAATCCGACCCGATGCTTGGGTTTCATCCTATTTCGCGACTGACCAGCCGAACGACTCCCGCGAAAATTACTCCGCGCCGAGGTTCGAGCCCCCGTCGCTCAAGCGTATTCAAATTGTCGGCTGGTGCATCATCGACGCGCGTATTCGCGAAAATCGCATCAGCCACGGGATGAAATTGTGAAAGCTCGCGAATAAGATATGCTCAAGGTATATCATAGGCGTTGGTTCGTGTTTGCCATTGGAATGCAGCCCAAGGGAGCCAAGTTAAGGATACATTACGTATGGATTACATCGAGTACAATTTCAGTTATTTACGAAATTGGGGATGTTTGGATATTTCCGTTGGTTGCGACGAAGCTTTTCTTCCGTCCGAAGTATTATTAATTTAAAATACAATGTACGGGAGGGCGGATGAACTTTGTACGTTTAAATGTAGATTCCTGTTAAGTGTACGATGAACCGTTAAGCGGTTGATAAAAACGCTACTTTTCCTCTAAATTTTGATATCAGCGCGTCCGGCTCAACATTATTTTACCGGTAGCTCAACGCTAACGATAAATAATTTCGATAAATAATACATCCTGTTTATTTTAAATAATATTCTCTTTAAATTGTACGCACGATTTTAAAATTTATTCATTCTTATGCTAAAATTTTTACGAGTTTTTACAGTAGTAACAGTATGTTTTTGTACAAGTATTTAAACTCATGATTGCTGAACCTTAGATATATTCCTATTCACGTAATAAACAACTTAAGTATCGTCCGCATGTATATAAGCTATTAGTTCGACGCGGGTATAATGTTCTTGATATTATGCGCTCAGCCATTTGCATAATGACTCTATTTTGCTTCGAACAACGAGCGATGTAATACGCCGCGAGTGTATACAACCTGGAACGCATATTTCGTTCAGCTTCTGTGATTTTCGTGAGAAGTATCGATTTCTCACAATTCTTTGCGTTTTCCTATTGGTCTCCATTGTACTTAAATCGACTGGTCATTTTCTACTTATTACGTCTCTCGAACGATGAACGTTCGCAAAGTCCCTCCCGAAACGCTACTCATCCCCTCGGTTACAAATTTTATTTATAACGAGTCAAGAAAACTTGCATCGATTTCTATCGAGTGCTATTCAAAGTTGAAATCCAAAACAACCCTACATGGATTCGTAATTTAAATGTTCAAGCAAAATCGAAATCAATGTTTCAATTCTGGATAAGAATAAATATCAACGGTTGAAAAGTCATCGGTATATTATTAAGTTTGATCCATAACGTATCGATACGAGTACGATAAAACTATTAATTTTGGATTAATCGATTTCGTGGGTTCGAATATTATCGAAACCAGTAATAAAATCATGTGTCGAAACATCGAGCGGAGGTAATTAAATTTGAAATTTTCCTCTCAACCATATACTTATCCGGTGATATTTTTCTACGATTACACGCGTTGCGCATTCCACCAGGATCGATCGACCACACGATCGTAGATCGCGTAACGATTAAAACCTCTGAAACTGTTGACTCGTTAATAAACGATCGGAATCTCAACGGTACATAAATAATAAGATAATAGACGTAAGAGAGGGAGCCATCAATTTCCCGGATTGTTTGCCCTTAATTATTAACGCAGCCGCTCGGCAGAGTTGACCTTTGGGTGTCGGTCTTTGGTTCACACGCGTGCGCGATCGACCTTAATCGTGAATTAGTTAAATTATGCCCGAGCCGCGAACGTTCGGGCGATTGGTTTCGGAGGCTTCGTCGGATGTGAAAAACAGTCGACGCGCTTACGTAGGAAAGACTCAGCGCCAGGTTCGACACGTTGCTATAAAACCCGGCGAGCATAATTTAGTAATGGACGGCCACTTTGTGCAAATGGGACCCGCTTGCATCGGCATCAACGCCAGGAGCTAAGAAGGGACGGAGGCGGAGGGGGGGGGGGGGTAAAAGCGATGCCTCTTTGGACTTTGGACGTGATAGGATAATAGTAATATGCTTAATGGTAAATGGAGGGTATTCACGAGGCTCGGCGATGGAGGGAGAGAGAGAAATTCAGATGGCACTCATAATGGGATGCCCGCTTACTTACTGTATCAGTGGGCTCCCGTAATAAGGTACAAGTGGCACAAAATAGCTGTAATCGCGCGCTCGGTGCCGCACGTAAGATTGTATCCAGATGTCCCGTACATGCAGCGAGTCAATAGAGAGACGAAAGAGCAATGACCAAAAGGCCTTGCCCCCGACTAACTTGCCTTTACACCTATTATATATGTGTAATGCGTAATGTGCCTCGCTTTCATAAATGCGCTTCCTAATTCTCTCCTACTTATGCCGAATCATTTTTTACACTTACGTGCCGGCTTTCATGAAGCGCTTCCACGTTAATTTTGTTAATTGCGTAATGACCCCAAGGAAATTAACATCCCGCGACGATCGCTTCGATCCCGTCCTGGTCTTTTTAATGCTTTTACGCTCGCCTAGTTTATTATGATAAATTGATCGCTTTTTAAACTAGACTCCCGATGAAAAATAAGAATTTACTTTTTTAATTCAAATCCATATAGTTGCTTACCCGTTTTCTTTTTTTTAAATCCGGTTTTCCTTTTCCTTAAATAACTTACCGTTACGGGATCTAAGTCGAACGCTGGCAGCGATCCTTTATACGGGTGCTCTCGAAATGCACCGTCGTCGATCATTTTTTATTCGCGTAATAAAAGTACTTTACATTTTAAGTTTTTATTTATTTTTCTCTTTTAATAATTTTGCCTCGTTGGGCTCCTTGGTAGAAACAAGTAGTGTGAATCCGTACCTTAACGCGAAAAAGGGATAAGTACGTCGTAAAATCCATTTGACTTTCAACGTTGAACTATTCGAACTAGTTGATCGTATAAAACGTAAAAACTTTAAATTAAAAAAAATTAATCTCCCTAACGATAAAAAATGTTAAGAAAAAATCGATTAAAGTCTACTCGTAACGAGTATTTTACTAGACTCTTTCGTTGTGAACGTTATATGTTTAAAATGTCGGTAAATTTTATCGGCGTTTTATTTAACTTTTTCTTTAGTTAAGAGGGTCGAATTTTTTGTACTAAAAATCTTTATGTACTTTGAATAGTGGTATAGATTTTATAGGTTTGCTTAAAATGTTAAAATTCTATATACTGCAAAAATTCTTTTTCCTCGAAAAATAAAAATTTATAAATATTTCAGCTTCTTTGTTACCCCTTATTGTATCGTCTACTTAACGTTAAATACCGATATATCAAATGAAAACACATCAGTTACAAGTTTTCTCGTTGGTACTTTGGCTAACTTTAATAATGTAATAAAATCCTTATTTTTATAAACTTAATAATAAATATGTTTTGCCATATTTATTTAAATATAAAATATAAAATTTAACGATATAATTTTTGTAGAATATTTGTATAAAATATTTTTGTAATGTAATTTACATATAATATATTGTTCTATTAAAGAAAAAATGTTTTAGATAAAGTGTATGACATTAATTATAATAATTGCAATGCATCGTGCATTCGCAAACTTTTGAGAGCTTATAAGAAGTCGGTTTCGTGAATAAATGGAAGACATAAGAAATTGAAATGAAAAATGAGTCTTGGAGATAAATGTAAATATAAAATATTAAATATATTATTTATTTAAATATTTCAAAATAATAATATTTAAGTAATGGAAATTTTTTAATAAAAGTTTCCACTTTGATAATTTTTTATTTTGCAAGCTAAATATTTGTTCACAAAAACTATTTATAAGAAAAATTTATATACCAGCGGCATAGTTATCTATTTTACCTACATTAATACACTCTGTTAAAAGATTTTAGTACATCAATCTTTATATTTTACATGTATTAGCTATACATGGACATATATTTATGTATATACTACCTATAGTACCGCAAATTCAAATATAGGATACGATTATTCCTTTTTCTTCTGAATTACGTCCATCAATCTGTCGAATATTTTATATTTATGAAATGTGTACTATTTACATAATTACATTTAATAAATATGAATTTGTTTAACAGTTTTTGAAAAAGTGAAAATGACTCAATGAAATATAAGAGAATCATATGTAAAAGTATATATTTCAATAATGTATTTTATGGAAGTATTAACTACTATAAAATCAAATTCAAAGAATATTATTTTGATAAAGTATTTTACTTTAAATTTTATAGTGGACGATATTGATGTAAGAGATCGAAGTTTTTGCAAATAGATCATTTTTATTTATAAATTTAAGGAGATCTATTATTTTATTATCAAAAAAAGAAAAATATATTGTGCATTCTAAAATAATTTTCATAAATGTTCTTATTTTTTTACAGTTGATAAAAAAGAAATTAAGAAACATGATATTTTAAAAAATTGATATTACTTATTTAGCTTAATAAAGATAAAATTATTTATAAGTAAATTATTATACTGAAATATTTTTTCAATTTTTTATAAAATACAAAATAGTAAATTTTTTACTTTATTATCGCACAATGAATATAATTATTAACGAAATTTTTCGAATGAAACAGTATTGAAAATACTAAATTATGTCTTTATACATAACAAGTGTATATTTCTTCATTTATACATACACAACACTATTGTTTTTTAATCAGAGTGTTGATTAAATTTATTTCATAATTGTTTTTATGAATATGTAAATCAGAATAAATAAATACATTTATTTATTAATACATTACCAGAAATATTATAATTAATTTATAACTAGTGATAAAATATACAGATACAATTTGTTTAATTTAACAGTAGGTTTTATTTTTTTTTTCGATTATTTATTTTTCTAAAAATATCAATACGTTATTTAACTTTACTCTAAAATTTGATAAAATAACTTTTAGTATTCGAAAAGGCATAGTAATTTTTATAAAGAAAAGATAAAAAATATTTTAATTTTTTGATTAAAAGTTAGATTAAAAATTTTGCAACGTTATTTACGTATTTCTCGATAAAAGTAGATTATATTTTAATTCATATAAAAATATTTATAATAAAAATCAGTCGATACCTTAATTCTAAAACTGTATCAAAAAATTAAACCGTGTTCTTCGATATTGATATAAAAAATAAATAATTCTAACTTGTGACAAAAAAAATTTGTATTTAATTGATGTAAGCATTAAAAATTTCTATTTTCACAAAACTAATAATGTAACATTTTAACTTTTTAATAAATATTCATAAATTGACTTGTAAAAATATCTAAATAAAAAACAAACATAAATATTAAATAGAATTTAAATTAAAATTCAATAATGGAACCAAAAATATATCATCAAACACATATGATTGTCTTGAGAGCCATATTTAATCGTTAAATTTAATTCTATGAATAGATCATTCGTAACGATCAAAAGCATTAATACGTAACTATAATCAGAGCTAGACAGATTTCCTTCTCTCGCATACAAAGCAGATAACATCGAATCAAATGCGGTATTTGGAAAACGCCGGTGTCTTCCTATTCGCGCACGTACACACATGTGCACATATTTGCATGGCGATATCGCCGCAAGGAAACTCAGCACCTGTGTAGTAGGGACAAGCGCCCTACAAAGTTCACGGCAGCCCAAGTTGTAAACGTAAAAGATCGTTGAAAGCGAATAATCACGAACTAATAATAGGACTCGCAGTGCCGTCCGCTCGAGATATTCTATATCGTAGGAGATAATGCAAGCTAAATTTAACACGAAATGTAGTGCAGTTACCCGCGAACGTTCGAAAGAACTTTGTACGTATACAGACAACGGCGAATTCTCGTACCGTGTAAAGGGAATAAGCGACAATTGCGATGCACTTTTAGAATATAACTCGGAGAGTCTACGAGTCGGACCTTAAAATGCTCGTCGTAAGAAAAATTGTAATGTCCCGAAACTCATAAAACGTGTAGCAGATGTAAAAGTAGGACTTCGCTAAATTTCCTTAACCTGCGCAGATATTTAAATTCATTATTTAGCCGTAACAATGTTTTGCTAATTCATAAACAACGAAACATCTTGATAAAATAATGTTTTTTATCATTTTGTTTCGTGGAGTTATTTCTAATTAAATTATTTCTTAAACAGAATAAATCGATTTTCGTACAGTGCTGACTAAAAACAGTTACAATTCTAAATATACTTAATTTTGGATGATTTGATATTACATCTTTATTTGGAAAAATTAACTGAATAAATTTTTCGATTAAAGTTAAAAATTAATATCCGATATATTAAATATTAAATTTTAACGATTTTTATTAATATTATAATTTAGAGGATAATATTATAATACGATATATCAATTTATAAATGATGGAAAGATGAACTGATAATATTATTTACTTCATTTTTAATCATCGTTTCGAAATATCAAAAAACTTCGCTTGTTTTTATGAATTATTTTAATACTAGTATTAAAACACTAATAATTTCAAAATTTGTATTAATTTTACTCGCTTTTCATTATCGTTAATTTTTTTTATTATTATTTATATTAAATGTTATATTTTAATGAAATTAAATGAGTATTTACAGTGTAAAACATTTTAAATAATTATGATGATTTGATAGATGCGCTTATGTCAATATTTGGAAAACATAATATATAATTTTCACAACCTTTAAATACGGCATTCAAAAATTGTACGTATTTTAGATATATAACGTATAGAAATTTGGCGCGTTCTTATAATATTTTTTAAATATTCGTACTTTACGATATTTTTATTTAAATAATTGTTATTTATTATGGGAGAATAAATTCTTGTGCACAAACTTGTTTATAATAGCATATCTATTCAAATAAAAAAAATATATTGTATAAATATTATATTTATTGGGTTCGAATAAATAAAAATTAATAATTAATTAATAATTAAACAATGCCTTACTCGGGGATCAATAAAAAAAAAATTATTCCCCTACATAAAAAACGAGAAGCCATTAATCTTTTGGCTTAAATTTCTCTTTTTAAAACCTTATCGAAAATACATTATTTCATAATTATAAATCAGATTGACTTTAACCTAATTAAGTAGAGGTAGAACTTTCGTTAACAAAAGTTCGTTATTCTAACGTATCGGCCACGAAGATAATAATGTCCTCGCGGACATTTGGAAAAATACGAACGTATTTCGAACATACGTAAGCATAAGGGGAGAGAGCGAGAGGCGAGTCAGTTTATGCAAATTTAAAACATAATTAATTTGAAATTTCGCTTACGTACGGCGTCGGTCGTCGCATGAGTTTCGATGGAACGAGGAAACAACCACTGGTTCGCTCTGACTCCCTGTCCTCCTCTTTATCTCGTTATGTAAGTGTGTATTACGTATTTGTTGCCTCCGAATTTTTTTAGTTGTACACGATGCTTCGGAAGCTTTCGTGAAAATACGAATAAAACAACGTTGGCAGTATTAATTACAGTAATGGTGAGTTTGGTCATTAATTTAAAATTATTACAAAGTGAAGCGTAAATGAAAAGCGATGCTGCGAGATCCTCTGTTATATGTGTATTCAAGATCGATGTTAACGGTTTTAATCAACGAAATACGCGTTAGTCGATTTTTATGAGTCTGCCGCGTAGCCGATGAGGGTGTAAAAAACCCTCTGTTTATTGACTAAAACGCTGTGTTTTATATTATTAATTTCATTGGATAGTAATTTTTAGGAAATAGAAAGATTTCTATGCATTTTATTTTATATATCGTTTTAATGAATTCAGCTTCAAAGATCTTAAAATTCCAGTTTTTTTATTATAATGAGAGACTTTAATAAGAAAATATCATTATTTTACAACCATACCCATACGTTTTTTCATTTTGTCATTTTTACGTGTCTTATAGTTTTATTTAACTTTTTTCAAATTATTACAAAGTGAATACATTTTTAAAAGTATGCGTTACGGAATTCGTTTTATTTTGTTTCATTTATTAAACAAAACTCGTTATTTTTTTCATTCCCTCAAGAATCGGATACTCTTTTTGTTTTTCGTAATTTATGCACTACACTCTGTTTATACTTAAAGCAATTTTATGGGATATATATATTTACTTTTTTGACTAATATAAAGGCGTTGAGAGTTACTCGAGGTACCGGTAATTAAAGCAATTTTTAACATTTCCAAGTTTCGTACTCTTAGTCGTGTCTTGGTATAGCTAAGTGTATATTGTGTAAATTAATCTTTCGAACGGAATCGATATACAAACTCAATGTATAAAATTTTCTTCGTAGCGTAATAATGCGAAAAATTGATTCTCGAATCTTATTTAAATAAAAGTATACGATCTTAAAATATGATAAATAAATGCTCAACCGTACAAACGTATCGTTGAATATTATTTCAATAAACGGATGCAATTATAAAATGCGATGAATAAATGTCCAGCGGATTAAATAATTTTAACTACCAAGAGAATAAAAAACGATTACAGGAGTAAGACGAATTTAAGGAAGAAGAGCACGAAAGTAAGACGCGTATATATGGGACAAAATATAGCAAGGATAGACAAAAAAAGGAGAGGGTAATAGAACACTCGAGAAAGGCACCAGAGAAGAGATTGTTGGAACGAGCGAAAGAGTTAGACGAAGAGAAATCGCGAACAATGAAGACGAGGAGGACATTGAAGCGCTTTTGGCCACGCGCCCCTCGGCCATGTATTTAGCACCATAGTTTTAGAATGGACTCTGTACAGACCAGCAAGTTTCGCGACGCTACCTGGCAACCGGAAACTCGAAGGAAATCTCTCTTGTCTCAAGGAACGAATACGTCGAGGCTCATTGCTTTTCTCTGGCTTCGATATCGCCTACCGGAAGTTAGAGTCGATCGGTTACGTTGTTTCTAGACCCTACGGCGATTGTTCGTTCGATCCGATGACGCAATATTTCCAATGCGTAATTTCCTTAAGCTTTATTGAAATACGAGGACCAAGGTTTTCATTTGTTTCGGTAACTAATAATTCCCAAACTTTGACTATTCGCTAATTTATAGAAATATTTAGTGGTTCCGAACGAACCGACGACCTTCTTTTTTATTGCGATCGGTGAAGCGACAATAATGGAGCGTTCATTAAATTAATTAAAATTCTGTAACCCCTGTACCGATGAGAATAAAGTCTTTTTTTTACGCCGTTACATTTAAAAATAATCGTAGATCAAAGAATGCTAATGGCATGTCCTACAAATACTACCTATCTAATACATTCATGGAACGCACTAAGTGGTTTGTACGAACTCTGAAGTATTTACAATTATGGATATCGGTGCTCTAATTTTGGATACATATTAAAAGCACAACGTGCCGTACGTAAAAAAATGTTTATAAAGATGATGCGTAAAATAAGTAATCGGTTTAGCTAATTGTATATAAATAATTAATCTCAACTAAAAATCATTAACGTTTTAGTTATTTAATAATATGTATAGCGATTGTTTACCGCCTGTATAATTGTTAATTTAAATAAAACATTGTAAATATTCGTAAAATTTGGTAGAAAAATTAGCAAAGTTCATAGCAGCCCCATATCTGAATAAATAAACAACAAAAAATAGAAGAGTTCGATAAATATTATTTTTCGAGTAACGGTTGAAATAGTCAATACTCGCATACATTTTGAAAATGTCTTTTCCCGCTTCAAATGCGAATAATTTCTTTCGAGCACGATTACTGCTCGGTAAGTGAAAATTCAATGTGCCATTATTTGGACATCTGTCCAACGATGTACGTGAATGTTCACGTGACTTCGTTCACGCTACTCGAGTGCGGTCATTATGTGGTTACCGAAGTCTCCTGTTACTCTTTGGAAAACAGTTCTCACTACAGGATGTTAATTATGTTTACAAGTTAATAATTAAAGTAGTAAAATTGACAGTCGAACGAACGATTTAATGAAATAAAATATAATAACAAAATTTTTAATTTTTATTTCTATTAAATATATATATATATATAACACTAATTATTAAAAATTAATATTCATGTAAAATAACTTTACGTATAATAACATATAAAAACACAAAATGAAGATAACGATATAACTAAAATGCATTTGTAAATATTGTATATTTCAATCGCATATAATTATGAAATTACGCACATATCAATTAAAATATTTAAATTATTCGAATGAAATAAAAATAGAATTTTTATTTTAGAATTACAATATAACGTCTATAAATGAGAATAAATAAAACGTTGATTTTTTTTAAATAAAGTCAAAACACATTATATATTATATTAAATCTCTTGTTTTATTTCTACAAAATCTGGAAAAAAATTATTAGAATTGAAAAGCTGTATTGATTGTTAAAAAATAAAAATAGAAATGTTATTACATGTTTGAAAATATATAACAGATATTAAAATTAAATTGTTAACAATCATTAGAAGAGATGATAACCTTTTATTTTATTTTTATTACGTGTCACTATAAATGATTTCAATTTTGAATGCAATTTGTTTTATTCTAGAAGTTTTAATTATTTTTCCATATTTTTGATCATTATTCAACTGAATTTATGAAAAATAAATCCAAAATATGGAGCATTGTTAATAAATATTTACAAATAAATATAAACAAAAAATGTATATACTTCAGATTAAATAATTTTAAAAGAAGTCTAAATAAAAACTATTTTTACATAAACTTATTACAACTAATTTTTTTAAATATTTGTCATTAAAAAAATTTTTATTAATTTTAGATCTGAACATTATTAAAATTTTATAATTAAAAAATTCGTTAATTATATATTTTAAGAATATATAAATAATCACAAACCATAGTTGAAAAAAATCTTAAATCACCTTTCACTATTAAAGTAGATAATTTTATTATAAATAATTTAAGTTAAAAAATGAAACAATAGCTTAATATACTAATATTTTTCAAATTGCTTCTAACGAAATACTAATAGTTTTTATCTTTTCTATCAAGTAAACGAAATAAATTATTATAAATGTTATGTAGTTTTATATTGACGCATACTCGAACTTTAGTATACCAACGTGTGCAAATAAATATTCGAAAAATTCAAAAATTGAAAAATTAAAATTGCATTAATAATTGCTCGAACCTTTTGAGTTATTCAATAATTTAAACATTCTTTTTAAATGAGTTATCGAACAACTTAAAGTAACGATCGATCGAGTTATCAAATAGTACCAGAGATTTTAAGTTTTAAATACAAATTGAAATTTGGTTTTATAATTAAAATATAAAAGTATATCGTACACATTAAAATTCGCCGATAAATCATCGATCAGTATCCTTAACAAATAACAAAAATAAAATGTTGAAAAGAATTTAGATATAATCCATTAATGTTTTCAATTATGTAAAAGCGCAGCTTAAAATTTATTATTTAGCAAAATAATAAAAATTTCAAATTATTTTCTTTATGTTTCATATAAAAGTAATTTTACAATTTAAAATTATCCTTCGAGGCACATCAATGGTACGACTTTTTATACTTTTGTTTCTTCAATTCTATTTTACTCGCATAATTTTACTGGAAAATTTATAAAGTAAATTACATATTGTAAAATGATGAAATTCCTCCTCTACAATAGAAACGTCTGGTTCTATACGAAATTGTCCGTTGACATTCGAACGTAAAATAACGGATAAACGTAAAATACTGAAAGTTTTCGAACATCGTTAACGCAAATGAAAATAAACGAAAAGAACGTTAGGGAAGAGTAAAAGTGCATTCGGAAGTGCAACGAAACTCCTTAGAAAAACATCGAAGACTAAATAAAGAAGCTGCGTGGGCGAATCTTCTTTCGATCTTATTAAAGCGAGAGCGAGACAATATTTTCTCGTCCCATTTCGCGACTATTGTTGCAGTACGAGTCGAGTAAGTGTATGCAAGTCTTTACTCGGGACACGAGTGCCCTCGGAATCTTACCTCGAGCGTTACCCCGGAGGCGAAGCTCTCTTGCTCGATCCCACTCCACCGAGACAAGAGTAATATAGCACTAGAGTACATCGGTGCTTAACGCGAGGTCATCCCTGCGAGCGAGAGCTGGAAATTTATTCTCTCGCATGAGTTTCGTCCCTCTCGCTCTCTCTCCTCTTTACACACGCATGAAACTCGATGCGCGAAGTTTGAAAGCTAAGCTTACCGATGCTGCGAGGCTTTTTTAACGCTCGCTGGTTCTTCTCGCTTTTTCGATCGGCTTTTTCTCTTGCTCGCGACCGGCGAAAAGTTCTCCGGGTAATTGCGTCGCGAGCTATACTTATAACGCTGACTGAAATACGCGTTTCGATTCCGCAAATAGACGCGTGAATAAATACACGCTTTAAAAAACCGCGGGAGCGATCGCGTTTTGCGCATAATGCGATTCGATACTCGACTTGAAATAATTTAACGTCGACGCCCTGTAAGTAGATAAATCGATCTCGAATATTTAGTGGGATAATGTTTTATTTTTATCGTGGAGGAATGATTTATCGACAATGTCGCAGAGTGATTCGATTAAATACCAGAATTTTAAATAAATTTTATTGAGAATTATAGTTTTATTATTTCACTTTATAATATTTATTAAATTAAATTTTACATTTAGCAATCACTTAAACTGATACAAGGACCGCCTTGTGACTTGTAAACAAAATTTCTCAATCCGCAGAAGCAATGTGGGGTATCGTAGCATTTCTGCAATAAAAATGTAATACGTATTTTGTGATATTCGATTATTGATTTTCAAAGCATGCGAATTAACCAAAGTTAAAATATAAATTATTAAATTGTAGCATTACTTACAACAGCTTCACACGAAACTCGATTGCAAATTTTATCGCAAAGTGGTCCACATAATGCAGATGTGAAATTTGCAGGACAATCGATCGCTTCTACAAAATAATTAAATTTTTTGCATAGAAGATTTAAATGACATTTTAAAAATAATTTTTATAATACATGTTTATTTAGAGATTAAAATTTAAGTTCCTGTGTCAACGTAACATTATTTATTTTAACTATTTAATAATAATAAATCAACATTCATAAAGAATATTATTTTTACGTTTAATCGTGAATATATAAAGTTAAACTGAAAAAAAAATTTATTTACCTTTGATTAAAAATTCTCAAAAAGAATTAAGTATTTAATTAATTAAATTTGAAATTGTTTTTTTAATTTCTGCATATAGTATTATTAAAAAATAGGCATGTATAGATTTTATTTTAATTAAAATTCCCGTAAAAATTAAATAAATAAAATATGTTTTAGCAATTTTTATAGACGATATATTTTGTGTTTTTATTGTTTTAAAAAATTATTAAAATTGTGTAAAATATTATGTAATACAAATAATATATTAAATACGATTGATTCGATACGAAAACTTAATAAAACAATTATATAGTTATACGCGATGAGCAATTTATAAATATTAATTTTTATTAAAATATAATGAATAATATATATTTTTATAAAATATAAATAGTATTTACTTGATTAATAATAATAATTATATTTATTTATATTATTTATTTAAACAAAAATTTAGAAACAATATCTTTTATTCATTAACTTTTAATACTCTTTAATCTTACACGTTTAATATATTTCAGTTTTAAATTAATGAAACTAATTTTATTAGAGTATTTTTTCAAAATTATTAGAAACTTAGGGAAAAAATAACTGAATTGAATTTTATTAAGTATTATATTTTCAGGTAGCCTTGTTTTGAAAAATTTAATTATAATTGCTTCACTAATGTAATTAAAATATACCTTGCGGTGTTAGAAAAACTTTTTTTGTTTTTTCTACAAGATGTATAAAGAACTCGACATTTTAATTTTTTTCTTTTAAATTTTAAATAAGTAAGTTTAAAAATAATTTAAATTTTAAAACGTCTTTTAGCTTTTCTATTTTATGTAAGATCTTTTATAGTAATTTGTTTTTCAGCAATTTTTACGAAAAACAAACTTTGCTTTTAAATTAAATTATTAAAACTTTGAAATTATATAATCATACTTTAATTATATTAATATCATTAATTACATCTCATTATACGTAAGCTCAAGTATTTTCAATATACAGTTTAGAAGAGAAGATTAAATATGAAAAGATTAGATAAGACTAAATGTTAATTTGATCAGCATAAAATTTTCTACATCAATTTTTAAATATTTTATGTAGTACTGAGAAAAATAGTAACGCAAGAAGTTATATCTATTACGTTTCAGATATAATTTTCTACCAAAGGTTCTTCATCGTTATCAGTAAAGAATTAACAAACTTTACTCATATCGAAGTACAATGTATATTCATTGGAACGTTTTCATCACATACATCTTTATTAAAAAATGTCTATTTCTTTACCTTCTTTATTTTATTCTAACGTTAATTAATATTCAAACTAAAAAATATCTTATTTATACGAAAGGTAAAATAAATGTGCGATAATAATTTTATCGAATAATGTATTTGGAAGTTTCTTTAAAATAAATAACAAATGTTAAGATATTTGACCGAAGGATGTAGTTAAAGAGTGAGCGAATAGCTTTTTCTATAAATTGCCAAATTACTTACCCATACCAATTAGTACATTGATACTAATAAATACCAGGGAGAATACAACGATCGAATTGTACATCTTAATGGTGTCACAAAAAAATGAGTAACTGCTTTGGCAGAAAAATGAATTCTTATATACGTAAATATCCGCATAGCTTATACTTTTTTCTTAAACACAGTACATTTTATGAATAAAGTCAAAAGATAAGATTTATTACTTTTAGTTTCATTATTAAATGTAAGTATAGGTACGCAGAGATAAATACACAAATTTCGAGGCATAAACGTTACGCTAAATAGCTACGTTTAAGGGCGGGTGGGGAGTACGAAGCTCGGAAGCGTCGTTGGTTGCTCTCCCCCTTTTCCTTACACACCGCAATAAGCACAAGTGTAAGTACACATTGGCAGAGCGCTATTTTACTTTCCGCTCACAGCCTTTCCCGAAAGCGAGAAACAATGCCGAACGAAGCGACGCTGTTCGTCTTCCGTAGTCTTCCCTACTCGGAGCTCGAGGAAACCGCGCAATGCTCTTCATTGGTGCGATACCACGGGTATCTCCTACGTTCACAGACGATTACGTAGGAATCGCTATCTCGCGTTCGCAACTGATTACCGCGACGTAGTCCGAAGAAAGAGAATAAAAGAGGAATGCTTCTCGAGAGAAGAATCACGCTTCTATCCGACTTAGCCGAGCTCTCGTATAGGAGGCTATTGCTGGAAGGATAAACTTCGGGAAGAGAAGAGTTTTGCTAGAAGTGATCAACCTTGCCATCAAAGAAAATTCTAGAGGGAAAAGTCCTTGTGGTAGTCGCCGTTTAAAAGTAGCAAAAAATAGCAGGGTAAATATAGCGGTCGGCGAGTGTTATTGTACGAAGCTGAAGAATCTCGATCCTTTGAAAGAATTGCTTTGTTCCAATCTTTAAAAACTTTATAGCCGCGCAACTTTCATGAAGGAATATGCATATTATCACGGTTATTTTAATCTGAAATATTTTGTACTGAACGAAATATTCCTTCTTCTCGTTCAGTCGATCTTTGCTTATTTTTTAATCGATCGGCTTTGATCGATCTTCTTCATCGCGACTGAATTCAGTTAATGCGTCCTATTTAGTTTCCTAGTTTCTTATTGTTTCGCAAGTCATTAATGTTGCGAATCAACTGTCGGAGTTCTATGGGTTAAATCGTGCGTATTTCGCAGCTTCCTTGGATAATGTATATTGTGCTTTCGATCAAATTACAATTCACTCTGCACGTGCCTCTTCAGAAATTCCATCCAGCTGAATATTCTTGTATGAATCCACCGCGAACGAATGTTTATGCGAATGCTGTAATTAGATGTAACCGTATCTGATTTCAAACTATAATCATATGTTTATCTAGTTTTTGGGCATATTTCTTTAATTATAGCGATTAACGAGTACCGAATCTTCACCAACATAAATGTCAAAATACTTAACTGAGATGCAAACAAAACTTAAACGTTTGCCGTGACACGGAATAATGATATGATCTTTTAATATAATATAATATTATACGCAAAATATCTCGATTGGTAAATAAAAGAATGTCGTATAAATTATCGATTATAAATAAATTATCCATTCGAAAGCATAATTGTCTCAAGTGATAGAGAAAAATTTGAAAACGCACATTTAGACTGTTTAGTTTCACGAAGATAAAAAAAAATTTCTAAATTTAGAAAACTAAAAATCTAATATTTGAAAGATATTTGATAAAATAACGTTATAATATTTAAAATAAAAACTTCCATAAATTCGTAAATATTATTGTTCGTGTGTCTAAGCAAAAATTAGTTAAAGTAAATATTAATGTTAAAATATATCATTGTAATTAATTATAAAATAAACTTCAAACGCTAAATTTAAATATTTAAAATACGTGAAAATCGAACAAGATTTTAATTTTCGAAGAAACTTTTAATTTTATTAGCTTCTTTTGTTCCATTTCTAACATATTTTTTCATTCAATTAATACTCCTTATAAGTAACAATAATAATATATCATCGCGTATAAAGTTTAAAAATTAAAAATAATATTTATTATTTCAGTGATACGAACGAAGCACATAATTACAGGGAAAGAATATATATATATATAAATCGTTTCGCAAACTATCATGGTTGACATAATTTTAATATTTCCAATTTAAGAGTTTCAAAAAACACGCATAATTTAATTACACTTTTTTGAACATTTGAAAAAAATGCAGACAAAAAAATTGTCTCCCATAAAGTATCAAAAGATTGCGCATACGCAATATTCTAAATGACATTATCAACCAAGCAATAGTTTGCATAGATACCATTGATTTTATATAGCGTATTTAATATAAGAAAATCTACTTTTTATTTGAATTAGTTATTAAATAATTCGAGCTTAAAACCGAGTTCTCATCCTTGATATTCTCGATGGGACGCTCGCGCGAAGGAATAAAAAGCACGCGATACGGAAAAGGGAGAAAAGGACAGGTTAGAGTATCAGTCATCGTCGGGAGTCGTTCGGTAGTAGAGCGACAAACGGGCGTCGGCGAATCCGCCTCGCATCCTGTCCATCATCGCGAGAACTCGGAGCGCTTGGCGGACGAAGAATCGCCGATGAACGAAGAAGGGAGGAGGCTGGGAGCGAAAAGAGAGACGCCGTTAAAAAATCTCGGACGAGGAGAACCACCCTCGGGTCCTGGTTAACAATGGGCCGAGGAATCAAGTGCTCTCTCGCGCACATACACACGCGCATACAAAGAGACGCGTAGAGCGAGATCGAGAGAGAAGCGATGCCCGTCCCTTTTTCGACCGGAGGCTGGAGGGCGCGCATGCATAATACAATGACCTCGCTAAGTACTATTTTAAAACAATGCTAAAATTGCTTTAGGGGATAAAAATGAACGAGGCGCGGTAGGTAGGTGTATTTTTCTCCCTCCTTCTTTGACGTGCAGCGAGTGCACCCGCACACACGCGCCTAATACCGAATCTGCTCTCGTACCCTTGTACTCACGTATGTACGTAAAGAGACCCGCGCCTCGCCTCGCCTCGCCTCACCCCCACGCCCGCCCGTCTTCCCTCCGAGCTCGAGTTTTTCGCCACCCCTTTGGTCGCGAGCCTCGACCTTCCCGTGCGCCCTAAGCCCGGCCGCTCCAGTACAAAGCTAAGCCTTTGAGTCGGAGTCTCACCGGTGCACAATAAGGCGTCCGACTTCCTTTTTTTCCTCCAACATTCCCTCTTCAGCTCCCCGCTTTTTGTCTCTTTTCGTTTTTAAATTCACTTTGAGGACTACCTTTTCTCCTTCTTTATTCCGGTCGACGCGACTCGAGCGAATCCCGTACGGCGTCACCGAGGCCCCTGATTTTTTGTTCAATATTTTTCCGCAGGACGAAAACGCTTCGATAATCCGGAGTAACTTCGAACCAGCGAAGAAACAAGCGAACAACAGTGAGAAAAACTTTAATTTTGACCGCCTTAAATAAAACTAAACCTATTTATATTATATTAAACAACGATTTTTAAGCGTGATCACAGTTTTGGAAATTTCAATTTTTAAATATTCGACCGAACTATGCTTGATACTCGGACATTTCGATCCGCATTCCCTCCGACGGGTCTTCAAAATATTATTCGCAAAATATATCCTTGTTAAAGATGACAAATTTTTCGAATACGATTATCAACATTTTGTACCGTAAGTGAATGGACGATACAAAATGTTATAAACTGGAATAATGGAACAAGAGAAAATAGAAGTAAGTTATAGTTACGATGACATGGACGAAAGTAAACGAATTAAATTCGTCTAACTTCGTAAACGAATTTTTCGTTTTGAAGTATCAAACAAATTTTCATTGCCGAAATTTAATCGGGAATAATTGCGTAGCTCGAGAATATACCTTTTAACGTCTTCATAGATCCGTCTACTATAGGGTACTAAATTTTCAATAACTTTGTCTTTTTTTCCGGTAACGGTCCAGACGGAAGCTCGCATGCATCCATGTGCGGAGAGAAAGAAGGGCGACGTACGACGTAACATAGTCCCCGGTTCGCGATGCCCGGTCCCTTTTCAGGCAGACTAATTTGATTTTAGAACTTAATTACGAACCCCCGGGTTTAAAGAGAGGACCATGAAAAACGAAACAATTGCGAGAGGGCACTTTCAAAGTTTTAATATTAATCGAATGAAACGTGAAACAGCTCTTGTTTGGTCAATTAACGACCGATCGGTAAACGAACATCGAACGGTTGTGTATTAAGGAGCTTTTTGCGCGACTTCTATTGTGCGACTCGGGAGACGGGAAAACTACAAAATAAATTATCAACTTCTGGCCGAACGATTAACTTTTCCTCGAGAGCGAGCGACCGATCGAGCGATAACCAAACCGAAACGTCCGAACTTTCGAGCTCAACGACCTTCATAAAGTACGTCTCGGTAAATAACTCGGAGTGGAATTTCCACGGATGAGAAACCCGAAGCGTCGCCGACTCGAGCGAGCGACTCTTTTGACTCGAGGAATCGAACGCAACCCGGTGTATCGATGGAAGGCGAGGGCCTTCCCCTGAAGCGATAAGCCATACTTACCTGCTAATCGATGTGCACCGAATTTCCTCGGTCGCTTCGGCTAAACGAGAGAGAGTCAGTTCATGCATTGCGCGCCCGATTTTCAGATTGACCGAGGGCGGGATTTGGCGCCCGGGGCTGATCGTAGACACGTCGGTAATTTTCTTTCGACGCGCGCTCGCCACGCGTTGTCCGCGTTGCTCAGTGATAAATGTTCGGCCCTGCGATTTCCACGGAGGAACTTCCTTCGAGTCCGACTGCGTTCGATACCGAGGTACGAAAAACGAGGCGCTTGCGGTGCTTCCGAGTCTCCCTCCTCGATGAGATCAAATTGTTTATCGGTGCGAGCGACATTGTAGCCGAGAGAATCGGCGGTCTATTATTATATCCGCCGGTGTTGTCGGTGAATGGTGGGAGAGTCAAGGCGCGAACATCACCGACGTACCAATCGATGGATGTGTCGATGCTTCCTGCGTATTCGCTGCAAAATCGAATTACCGCGGTCTTTGTTTTTTTATGGTATTTCGAATATAATGTGACGATCGGCGGCGGGTATAAATTAATGCGAGGGATTTTTCCACCCGTGTGGAAACCGGTGGAGTAATTTTTTTCGTCGCACTCGTGGATTTATGCCGGAAGAATAAATTTAAACGATGCTTTTGTTTTTCCTTTGTAAATTATTTATTTCGATCCCTTTCTCCATTAAATCTGCAAGTATTATCGTCGATTTTGCTAAGATAATAAAAATATTTTTTTAATAATTGTTTAATCTTGTCGACGCGTGAGTTTTTTAATGCATCGTAATCTTCGTTTCATTGTCTCGTGGAGAAAGTTTTTGCTTTCGCGCAAGATTATAAGTTAAACTAGTCCATAGATTGGAGTTTACCGGATCATCGGCTAATCGTTACGTGTATCAAATTGAATCAATGCTATTTATGTTTCTCGAGCTTATACATAGTCTCCCGTAAAATTATAAATTTATAAATTTTGGTGCTTGTAACCTTTATTTGATTAGAAACTAATAGTTATTTTTATTTTGAAATTTACTATTATCGTCAATTCTTGATTGATAAATTCTATTATGAAAAATATTTTGTATTAACTGAAATATTAATTAGAGTTTATCGCGAAACAATATTTAGTAGTTATTAAAAACATATAAACTTTGAATTATTTTATAAATATTTGAAAAATAAAATTTTACGAAATAAGCGTTAGTTTGATATTTAGAAATAAAAAAAATAAATTAAAATAACAATTCAAAAATACTGGAATAAATATATTTAATGTTAACGTTTTAATAAGTTCTACTTTAATGTATATGGAAAAGACAGGCAAGCAATTTATATAATAAATCGGTTGAAATTCAAAATACACGAATTAATAAAAACGAATTCCATACATTTTTAAAACTCGAGAAATACAATCATGTATTTTCATCGATTTAAATAGTAAAGGACATTTATTGTATCATGACTATATTATCGGAATGAAAATCATCGAGTAATCATCGAGTTGAATCAAAACCTGGATATTTTTTATATGGCTTACAATGTATATTATGATTTCAACGTTGCTTATTTAATGCGCGATAATAACCTTATATCGAATCAATTATTAAAATAATAATATGAATGATAATGCGATTCGTATATTATTGTCACTTTTATCTTATTATAAAACATGTTTTTACATGAAAATCTATATGCTTTAGTTATTTATAGACTTTCTATATTTTTCAGCAAGTAATATTATATATTACTATAATTATTGTAAATACAAAAGCAAATTTCTGAATTATATTACGAAGCATTTATCTTAAATAAAATTACTTGTTATTTAATAATTATATATTCCTTACCTATTTCAAAGATTAAACTATATTTTGATAAAGATTAGACAACTTTCGTCATAATTTTAATTATATACTCCTAATCCTTATATACATGAATATAGATAAATAGTTATGTTAATTTATGTTAATAATATCTTTTACATTGAGGTACATTTAATGAATTCAAGTCAAAGCGGTTAATTCTGTAGTTGTATGAATGTAGAGCAGGCGAAAACTTCTATAAGTATCCTACGGTAAGTGTAAAAGTTCAGAATTTAGAATTTACACTGAAAAAGAATATTAGTAGAAAAGTCGATATGAACCGAATAAAAATGGTGAGGTAGCATTTTATTAAAATAATTACATTAAGTTATAAATAAACTGAAGTAAATATTAAACTTTTTTCTAGTTTAAATAGAACTTTCTCCTTTCGTATGAAATATTTAGTCTTTTTTCATTTTGAAGTATAATTATGAAAGTATCTACAATTTGATTTAATATTAGTAGTTATACTTTAATCCTTTAGATACTGACTATTCAATTACAATTTATCAAACTAATTTCAAAAAAGGTGATGCAAAATTAAAAATTTAATTTTTCACATAAAACAATATTCATGTAGTATTGAATTATTAATTAACTTTAAATAAATAATTATGAATTTAGTTTTATAATTATTAATATTTGCATAATGTAAAATAATAATAAAATCATCACATATTGATTTGAAAAAGTCGAATTAATACTTAACCACATTCTGTTCTAAATTAATGGAGAAAAATAAAAAAATAGTAGTTATAAAAAGATGTATAATCAAGCGTTTTAAAAACGTAATTCTGAAAATATAAGCTTATATTTGTAATAGAACTTTATACATCTTTTCTTTAACCAAAGCGAATTATATATTTCAAATAGAGATAATTTCTTGAAAATAAATATTGGATTCATTTTTTATTAATATTTTCATATTTATGTAAAATTGTAATAATATATGATTTTAAATTGGCAAAAAAAATTGAGGTCATAAAGTTTTATGAAAAAGTTTTGTCTCTATATTTCGCTGGTGAAAAAGTCGAGTATCGCATTAGATAAACAAAACAGAACATCCATATATTCATTTTAGAAAAAAGTGCATAGTACATCAGAAGAAGGAATAGATAAGGAATGTTATAAAAGGACGAAGCAAACGAGAAAACAGATTTATGAATCTAGGCTTTTTCTCGTTTTAACTTCCAATCTTTATTTCTTTTTCAAAAACATTTTTCTCAAAAATGCGAAGATTTTTATTTCTTAGACAATATTATAAAAGTAAAAAATGTATATGAAAAATTATATTTATTAATTTTCTACGCTTGGAAAGTGTAAACTAATGTATAATATCTTGCGTGTGAATATTTATCGACTTTTAGGCGCGAGTATACAATTAAGAATACAAACGAAGAATGATTCAAGAAAGAAACAACGCTTAGTTTAATTCCGATGAGAACTGGGTTCTTCCGTTTTCTCGAAGGATGTTGTTTTCATTGAGCGATAGTTATTTAAAGGAATATTTCTTAGAATCGTAATTATTCTCGTAGTATAATCACAGAGTATAACGTGATATTTTAATATCTTACACTTCGCACACCAATGTATATTTGACATACAACATTTGTTATATAAATAATGTATTTAATTACAATCGGTAAGAATATGAAATTAACGAACGTTGATAGCGAATGAAAAACAACAAGATTTTACAACGTTGAAAAAAATTATTTTGAGAATAGTTCGAATATTTCGGATCGACGCAGATTCTAAAGTAACGATATTACAGATAAAAATTTCAAGTTATTTTTTACGTATTATTTATTAGTCCTATGATCCGTTAATTAATAGTAGAAGCAGCCGAATCGCGTATTTATTTAAACATTGAAAATTTTGGAAATTCAAAGTGGAACGTGGACAAAAAGTAGTTTGTACGGTGATAGAGTCATTGGCGAAAATGGAGCTCTAATAATTAATTGGAAATGAAACGCGCATAATAGAAATGGATCTGGCCAGCAGCTCGAATATTGAATACACCTCCCGATAACAACATAGAATAACAACAATGGTAATTACGATTACGAACGCGCGCGAAACGTTTGGAATTGGCGATGTGTCGTCACTTTCCTAATCGACGATTACTATTCATTGCATAGGCAGCCGGGAAATACTTGGATGAGGTGATTTGTCGAACACCGGCGCTGAAATATCCATCAACCTCGCGTTGGCTCGTATCCCGACCGCGACTCGATCCCTCGAATCACCGCACAAGTTCGACACCAGCGATGTTTTTCCTTGCATCCACCGGTTAAATAAACTTCGATATTCCTTTTTTCGCTCGGCTGGTCGACATTTTCAACGTAACGATTATTCTCGGACCTTTGACGGCGTAATTATATTTGTCTGATCGATCGAGCTCGGTCGAAGCGGGAGTAAGTTTTTTCTCGAAAATTCGGATAAAACGCGTGAAACGTAAGAAAACTCTCGAGATCGGAAACTCCAAAGGTAAAGATTCTCGTCTCGATAGAGCTTTAAAGATTGAACAAATATTCATATAAGCTCGAAATACGCACAAATACACGTTCAAATACTTTGAATGGAGCAAATTGACTTTTCAGAAATGGCACTTATACCTCTATAAACGACGCGTTGAAATTTACGATTCTTTTCCACTTCGACTCTTTTCTACTAGTTTTTATCGCTTAGCCGATTACATAATTTTATCGAACGGAAGTTTTCCGTTACCCTTCGGTAACGAAACAAAAGCTATGCTCCGCGCCGGTGTGATAATCATTTACTTCGATTGACTTGAATTGAATTTCGTTGATCGAACCGACGTATTTATAAAGATATTCTCGAAGTCGGTTTTGAAACGATACTTAGGATGCAACGGTACTCGATCGATTACCTCGAGCAGAATTGAAACGAGCGTCCGTTGAAATGACGGGAAAGCAGCGGCGTTGGACGCGTAGTTAGGAGACCGAGTCTCGCTGAAAGTTGTAGGAATCGAAGGTCTCTCGCGCAGTGCGGCATCTGGAGCCTGGTGACAACGAGTCCACGTGACCGGAGCGTTCGTTCTTCAGAAGACCAAAGCTGCGTGTATTTGTGAATCGGTAGCTCCAGCCGTGGTCGTAGCCCGCAGCCTGTGGTCACGTAATTAGGTAATTAAAATTAGATCTCGCATCAGCCAGAAACTCAATTAGCAATTAAACGTGGCATTTTCTCTAATTACGATAAATTCTCACTAATTACGGTAGCCCCGATGCACATAGCCGCCGGCTTCGTTCTCCGACTACTACTCCGTACAGCCGGTGCTCTTTCTCTCTCGCGTCCGCTTCCCGTGCTCGAGGTGCCAACGGAGAAGGACCCAGCGACGAAGCGCATCCGACTCCCGGAGCGAGCGAGTCGATCCTCTGCGGCGAAGGTATCGATGGCGATCGGCCTCTCCACCGGATGTACTCGGGAGCTCGTTCCTCGGATTACACCGGGAGTGACTGAGCGCGCGTGTACGAGGACAACTTGGAGCTCCGATCGTCTCTATGGACTCGACCGTGATCCCTTGATCCCTCCATCGACGATCTTGGCACACCTGCCACTTGTTCGAGCGCACGCGTAGTTTTTTCGCGTGGAGCTCCGTCCGAGTCGATTCATTTTCGTTCCTTTAAAACCTTTCACCGATGCGTATCTTACGTTTGCGGAATTGCCTCCGAAAACATTGTACTCGGTAAATAATAAACCGCGTTGTAGTCATGCGAAGCGAAACGTACATTCATATTTATTTCATAAATTTACGTTGATCATTTAATTATAAGGATATCTATGATATGATTTATTAAACTATGATTGATGCGATTTTATCTCGTTAAATATTATAGTTTGATTAAACATTCCGATAAATATAAGAAATATCTTTTCTCGGTGCGTTGGATTTTCCATAATGCGAAATATTCAATAAGGAAGGCATTAACTTTGTACGGTTTTCGTTAACTTGAATTTTCTATTTGATATCATTAAGGTATAAAAATATGATTCGAATAATTCTTCATTAGTTAATAAAGGGATATTTATTACGCAAGGGTTACATTCGAAACACGCGTGAAATATTAAATACAGATATTTTATAAAAATATCTTGTTTTATTATTATTATTATAACTAAAAATTATCGATAATTAGTTTTTCAAAAATATCTATTTCTTCTTTATCAATTATTATGATTACCAAAGCCTCATCGATAAAAATTTAAAAAATTTTTTATTATTTACGTTTCTATTGTTTCGTGACAAATACTACTTTGATCAAAATATTAAATTATTTGCTTCGAATATAATTGTAGAGTATTTAAAAATATATCCGATCGAATTATAATATTCTAACTGTACTTAATTATACATTTTAGAGTATAAACTATATATAATAACTGTATTTTAGTTGTACATTACAGAATACCTATTTTGCATTCTCGTTTACAATTTTCAATAAGTATTATTTCCAAAACGATGACGTTGAAAATAAATAAGCAATGATTTGATTTTCGTTTGTATTCATTTATTTATTTAATTATAATTACTTTGTTTTTCGGTTGCGCGTCGGTCTTTCATCTTTCGTCGCATTGATCGAATAGTTATTCGTCGATCCCCCGAGCTTTACCGGTTCTCCCTGTTTATTCGCTCGCACCTCCACATTCTACCCTTAATCTAACGGATTAATGTTATTTATTTTCTTTTTCTGCGCTTCGTGTAATTTTCCGGCATCTCCCGACGCGATGGTCACAGCCGAGCCGTCGTTGTGGGCCTTTAACGAATAGCCCGATAACGAATCTGCACATATTTCGCTACGTATTCGATCGAAATTTTTTTTCGATATTTCTTTATCGTTCCTCTTTAATGCGAAGTTTCCTCGAGACCGCTTCTCTCTTACGTTTTCACGCGCAACAGATGATTTTTTTATATTCGAAACGTGTTTGATGACTATACTACGTAAATTTGCTCCAAGTTTAAACAGGATAAAAATGTAATTATGATGCTAAATGTATTATTTATACGAAAAAAGGGTTTTCCTTTATACAATATAGTTAACATCAATACTTAATACGAGATATAATTAGAAGAACAAGTTTTATTACAGAAACAATACTAAGCAACGAGTATAAAAATACTTTGTAATTTCAATAAAAATATGAAAACATTCGAGTAGAATTTTTAAGTTTACGAAAAGATGTATTTTTTGAGTCTTTTAAATTTATTTAAACTTAAAGGTACGGAAGACATTGAATAGAATAACTCGGTTTGGTATAAAGATCCATGTAAAAAACGCTATAAATCTTATTTTATTAGATTCTTTTTACAATGTGACGTTACTCGCAATCTTCGAAAAAAGCATAAAAATAAATTACTAACGAAAGAGAAAAGTCCGATCGGCAAAAAAATAAAACTATCTGTAACTTAAAATGCAAAGTGCATTATTATTATCATTATTATTAACGTTGTTATTATTATTATTATTATTATTATTGTTATTTACACCGCATATAGAAAGCGTTGATACGTTAAATAGAATGAAAACCACATTTCCAAAGTCATTTAAAAAGGCGCAGAAATTCTGGACATTACATTAATAATGAAATATTACGATGACTCACGGTCGATGCATGAAATTAAAATTACCGTCATTCACCCAGACTGTATAAAACAATCCCGATGTAGCACCGTTCAATTTCCCCACGTTACGGCCCGTGTAATTTAATAAACTTACGGCTCGCAAATTACTATAATCGATTCGCTCTCGGCATAATCTCTTCTATCCGATGCTTTCTTGGATTAGCATAATATTGTAAAGTATGCCTTTACGTATTGAGCTACCGAATTTCAGTTAAGCTATAAATTTTATGCGAGACCTTATAAAGAGTCTCTTCTTCGTGTACGTAAGGAGAATATTTGCACGGCAAAGATTTTATTTAATGGTGAGCAATTTATTGCAAAATATTTAATTTCTAGAAAAGAAATAAAATTTGTAACGAAAATATTTGCTTATTATTTTCTTTGATTTATCGTACTTATATGTTTAAACGATTAATTTTTTGAAAAAGCGACGTCGCATTTGGTTATTCATCTTTCGTAACAATTAAGTAAAAAAGAAAAATTTTAATAAGATCGAGGCAAAAGAACGAGAAAAACGTAGAATTCGTTTCGTGTAAAGACGAAAATTTATAATCAAAATTTCAATTCGTTAGAACTAAATTAAAATATCCCAATATGCCACCGCTTTATACTGTTTACACGATATTTCGGAGCGTCCAAGTCAATTGTATCGTATCGACATTTTAATTGTTTTTGACGTATCTATGAAAAATAATATTTTATTTCTTGTATCTCACGGTATAAAGTAGTTAAAGTCAGTTTTCTACTTATGTCTGCCCATGTCGGGCAGTTAAGTTTTACGTTGCATATTGGTGCACGAAATACTATTTCTTTTGAGATAAAATATGGGCTTATTTTACGATGCAGCGGAAATTAGCATCATTTACTTTAATTCAAGTTACTATAAAATCGCTTATAGTACGAGGTTTATTCTGAAACTGAATTCCATAGTGTATATGAATAAGTATTAAGCATGGAGTGGCAATTAAGTCTGTTGCATGTTGAAATTCAGGTCATAATCCAAATAAGCAGCTAACTATGACCTACAAAATATAAATAATTATATATAATAATGTGTATACAATTATAAATTATATTTTTAGCAATTATATACAACACAAAATTCATAAAGTGTACATCAATGTCGTTATAAAGGTATTTTTCTAATTCGATCATACTTCGCATTCATTCTGTTGATAAATCATTATTTTATATATATATATATATATATATCCGTGAAAATCAATAAGTAAAAATAAAAGTTAAAAGTTAATTGAAAATCGTATCACTGTGAATTTTAAATTGAGTAAGGAAAATTAGTGTGATTTTTAGAAAGATATGATTAATTGCCTTGCTCTAATTATAAAAGAAATAATTAATACTAACCATTAATGTCGTTATAGAGTTTAGATTCCAACACGAGCTTTAGAAATAATGTTAATAAAACATGAAAAATATTCTTTTTATTATGTACCTAACATAAATCATAATTAAGTATCTAGATAATTAGTTAATAATAAATTAGTTTATCTATATAAAAAACTATCGTTTATTACTTACGCTATTTTATTATTTTATATTATTATTATATAGTATTTCGTTGGTCTATTAAGTTTAAAATATTAATTTATATTTTTAGATAACTTAAATTCATTATTCGATTTCTAAAATAATATTAAAAAATTAAGGAATTAAAACTGTATATTTATAAGTTTTGTAATTATAACTATGAAAATTCTTAATCCTATTATAAAAATAATAAAATTTAACCAACTATCAAACAATTGAACTTCCAAAACCTTGCACTATACCTAATCTCAAAATAAATTATTTAATTTTCTATAAACAGTAATACACAGTTCATAATATTGCACGCTTTGTATAATATGCCAGTAACGAATTTATACTTGCTTATATATATAATATATTTTTAATTAACGATGCTACGTATATGTATATATTTATTAGATTTTTAATTGCTTCATTATTCAATTGTAAATGAACAAATTAAATTAAATTAAACCACAAACTCAATTGTAAATCGAACGATGTCGTATTTTTAAATCAGTTGATTAATTAGATATATAATATCAATTTCATAATCAGTACGAGGTATTGTAACAAAACTTAACACGATATAATTTATAATTATTGGAAACTTTAGTAAAATCCGTTATTTTTATAATAAGATTACATATTTAAATATTTATATGAAATTTAATCAATTAATATTAAATACGAGTTAAAATTATAAATATTTGTTGAAATTAAGTATATTAAAGTTTACCCTACTTCGCTTTAAGATAAAAACTCATATACCGAACACAATGGATCCAATACCGAAATGGAATAAAAATTTGAAAAATAATAAAATTATTCACAGTCTAATGCTGATACCGCATTCAAAGTTATACATAGAGTCACGTAATTTAAGTCAGTAAATCTAATAAATCAACTAAAATTCGAAAAAATATTGTTAATAAAAATTGATATTTTATCAAAATTAATATTTTCTATTAGTATAAATATCGGATTATACTATACATTAATGCTTAGATTTTCCCATATTTACATTTATAAATTAACATAATTCAAATTTAATCCGTTCAATTATTTTAATTCAAGCAAATATAAAATATCTTAGAAATATGAACATATTTTATTTTTAGAAAGCTTTTAATCAATCTCATCTAGACACTTCAAAATCCTGTTCGAATACGTATATCAGGAAGTAACGTATCGAAACATCGAGCAAACGTCCAAGAAAAAAATATCGCCAAATAGAGTAAATCGTTCGTTCGAATAATCAAGCGATTAATAAAACATCTCCTAATTACATTATTAATATTCAGCATGATTTCATGAATGCGTATTTTAAATAGTCCAAGGTGTAATTAAAGCTTATTATTAAAAAAGCTACATGGATTATATTTTAATTGGTAAATTTCGAGCGAATATTTCTCGCCCCCACGGACTACTCCGCCCTATAGAAAGTCGATTCCAGGATTCTCGAACCATCTCTTACTCTTTGTGTCCTCGAAGCGTCGCGAACGCAGAGATTCTCCGTCTCCTCCCTCGTGCCAGCGTTTTTCAATATACAAAGAATGGTCTATAGTTTAGGTAATCATATACGTGTGCTCGTTGCTCTCAGTAGCCTGAAATACTCGCATAGTTTGCCGCACGATCTCACGGCGATGCTGCGCGCGTGTGCACCAGACACAACTACACGGGTGCACAAAGCCACCGTGCGAAACATTCTTTTCCCTTTAGTTCCTTCTTTTTTTTTTATTGCTTTCAATTATTTTCAGCATTTTACAAATTATCAGCTCAATTCATAAGCAGTGACATTGATTATTATATGTCATTGTGGAGAATGAACGAGATTTATGACGCCGAGCTTCATTTTCACGTTTCGTTCCTTAATACTTAACATGGCAAATATTTTACAAAAATTTAATAATCTGAATCTCGAATTTTAAAATATTTCCTATTAATTGATAATAATAGCGCTTTTAATTAAAATTCGCGTTACTTTAATATTTTCTATTCTACTCGAGATTTTTTATTTTCCGTCCATTCATCGGTGATAAAACAACGGAAATAATATCTAACAGAATTCTGCATATAAAAAAATTTAGTCTGTATATACTGTCCTTAATCGAATGCAATTTCGTTAGAATTTAATAAGCTTTTTATCCCTTAGATTTCTTCAAAGTTTCACTCAGTCTTTCAAATATTTTACTTTTTAGAATATTTAAAACGAAAATATTCGTTTACTGTGTGTAAAAAATACGTATGTTTAAAGGTAAAATTCTCAAAGAATATATTGTACTTTTATAGAAGAGCAAACTTTTTAAAAATTGAAATAGGTCCACTGTTCTAAAGTCGAATACTATTTTTATTATATTATGCGAGTACGGGAATGTACGTAGAAAGTGGGCCACTGGGTTTCATGCTGCACGTTTTTCACATAAAACTGTCGCTACTTAACTCGTATATGCTCTAAATGCCAGTGCTTATAACCGAAAGATTGTCTGCATAAATAAGTATATTTATTCTTACATTCCAGATAATCTTTATAGTTTATTAATTACTTTTTATTTCATTGCTCGATCATATTCTACAGAGCAAACGAAGACTCAGCGCGAAAAATATAAAAAACGAATGTTTACATTATACAAATGTTTATCTTTATACAAAAATGCAAAATTACAATGTAATCATCCATCCATTAATTTTTTAGAATAATTTCAGGTAAAATACCAACGAACACGAACCATGTATCAATGAATTTTAATGCTTTATCCAATATCAAAAATTCGAAAATAATAATTTTGTAATATAGTTTGTAGAATTTTGAACGATTGATTTAAAAGACTAGAAAGTTGAAAAATAGACTTAGAATTAAATCTTTAATTAAAACTTGAGAACTCAATATAATATTATATTATAATTTTGGTTACGTTGTAAAGAAATATTTTTTACGATATAGACAGAAAAATACCTTAAATAAATTATATTCGGTAATATTTAATTCTTAAATATACGTACATAATTAATGGCAACGCAGTTGCGATATAAAATTTAACGAGTATCGCGCGATCACAATCAATGTCAACGAAATCAATATTTTAAAATTATTTATAAGTAACGTCGTAATAATTAATGAAAAAAATGTATTTCTTAAAATAACTTTAAATCAATTCAAATATTGGGTGTTTTCAGACCCTTCGGAGGAATCTTAAAATTATTTGTCGTTCGGTCTACCATCGTCGATAAATAAATACGTCGTCAAAGTAACAGTTAAAGGCATCGGTAATCGAATATAATGAGCGAAATCTGTACCATACGGAAGTCCATTTGTACAAAAAGCGAGAAAGTTAGGTGGTAAATTACGAGGTGGAAATTGTAAATCACTTTTTGAAATCCGATGACGGGAAAACAGGCTTTGGAACAATTTCTCGATCGAGGAGCGTTATCCATCAAAACGCAGGACGCGAAAACCAAAATTGGGTCAGGCGATTGCCAAGCGCTCCCACGAACTTAAAACTAATCGGTTAAAGTACGCGAGAAAAAAAGGAAAAAGGGAGCGGGATACGACGGCATCGCGAGTTTTGTAATTATACGCGATATTTGGGCTCGGGAGGTAATTAAAGTTCATTAGGAAGCAAACCGTAAACCCGGCCGAGAACAACCAACTCGCCCTCCTCGCGATGCGTGTGGACGCCGTTGTCTGAGGTGCGCGCGCCTTCCCCTTTAACGCAGGCTAACGTCGGAGGGCCAAATTATGCCTCCATTAGCCAAGTTGAATTAAAGTTGGCGATCGATAGCGACACTCCTCTGGCCTTTCCACCTTCCATGTCGCTGTGTGCACGCGGTTTGAATCTACGCTCGCGTGCATCCATCCAAGCTCGGAAGTCTCCGCTTTCGATATTTACATATTTAGATATTTGGTTTCGGACCTCGTCGCCGCTCGCGATGCACTGCTTTGACTCTTTGCGGAGTTGCGGTTTCAAAAAATGAAGCATTTCCAAGTCTCGCGAGAGGTTTCTGTAAGGTGGTGTTGACAAAGAGATTGTTGTCTAAGTGTAGATGGATTGGCGAACGTTGCACACCTTTCAAGTCCGGATAGAAAAAAGCAACCGAGGAACGCGTAACCCGATTTACGAATCCAGTTGGGAACGATACGATGGAAATCTTCGATGATGAGCGAAACCTTCGTTCGAAAAGTATTTATAAGTAAATCAATAACGACACGTCAATTTGCTATCTTTTATTCCTATGCAATAATGCTATTATTTCATAAAAATTAAACTATATTTATCCACAATAACGTAATAATACCGATTTTTAAATTTAAAAGCACAAAAATTGCGAATGAACATTTTAGTTTTCTTCGCCTTTATTACATTTTTTATTAAAATGTATTTTAAGAAAATATATTTTATTCTTTACAAAATTTTATTATTCGTTACATGTATTATTTCTCGTTGACTTGAACGTACTTTCGTTTCGATATGGAAATTCGACAAAAATAATAATATAATATTTTAGAATCGTTTTTCATAATACATCGATATTTGCAGGTTCCCGCATCAACTTGATACGATGAGAATATTTTAAAGTATTAATTCGTATATATTGATTTTTGTTTATATTCATTTAACGCCTTGACGTACGTAAATAACGTATTCTCTATGAATATTTCAACGGACGTACGTTGATTCTTATTTTCAAAACTCGATACTTACGTATTTTTGTGCTCTCGGTTTACAAACGCAAGCGTGTTCCCTCGATGTAAAATATTTTTCCGAGGGTAAATCCATCTTGAGCGTTGATACCGAACGCAAATCGATGCGCATAATATCCGTCTCGATTATACTTGTACTCATTTTTAACAATATAATTACACATTAACCGAAAGCTGCTTATTTTAAAAATCTGTAAACGACGTAAACGGCGTATTCGATGCGAGGCAGATAACTTAATTAAAGATTTATTCTCATAATTTTGTCGGGGAAAGTACAAAATTTGGCCGATCGAAATGAGCGTAAAAAATCCTAAACCCGCGGAAGACTTTCGATAGCCTCGAGCGCTACGTATTAATGGTAAGATCGCGTAGCAACGTCGGCGACGTCTTAATATCTTAAATTGCTCGTAACTCCCTTCTTGTCATTCTCATTATCGGGCATGTTAAAAAGTCGGTCAAAACGCGCGCGCACGCATATGCATCGCTCGTGCGAAGATGACGGCAGCGGGAAGGAGGAGGCAGGGGAACGAAAATACGCGGGACATAAATGAATTTTGCAGGAGATGAGAGATAATCTAGGAAGTCGAAGGCGCGCAATGGCAATTTAGCGAAGCTCACTCGTAACTCGTACAACATAAGAAACGCATTTAAAACAGCTGCGCGCGCTCGCGGTAATCGCGACGATTAAAACATCCTCGAGCGAGTATATATAGCCCCGGGAGTCGAGGCTCGTAACGGCTCGAAATCGAGTAAAGAACCTCTTGGCTATCGCGACGACGATACCGACGTACTCGGCGATGTGCGTCGCGCCGGGCACCCGATACGCCTCGAGCCGAGTGCTCCGGACGAATGAGTCACCTTCCAGGGCAACGCCTTCGCTCGTTAATTAGATTCGCGATTAACCGAACGATCGCGAGTGCGAGTCGGTGCCGACGTTAGCGTTGCGCGAGGAGCAAGGAAACGTTGCTGTTTAAGAAATTAAGTTCGACCCGACGCCTCTCTTCTTCGATCACGCTGGTTTTTTTCGTGTATATATTTTTGATTTGTTTTTTTTTCTTATTTGGGTTCGAACGGTGGCTCGAAAATGCGATACGTTGAAACAACTTTGGGTTGCATCGTTAACGACTCCGGGTGTTTCCGAAATCGAGTTTACAAAGTCGAGAGAAATTAAATTTACCGTGAAATTTTTATAAATATTTGCTGGGTTGATAAGCGTCCTAAAACTTTTAATTCCCCTTCGAGGATTACGTTTCGTTGATCCGGCGTTGCTTTAAAAATTAAAACTTATGTAATACGTACTTTTAAAATGAGACAGTCGAACAACCGCTATGCATATTCAATCTATAAAAGTAATTTACATGTGAAAACTAACGCTGCAATTTTCGAAATATCCATGAGATTAATCGCGGAATTTCGCAGTTGGCTATTCGACTCGAGATGGAACGATTTTGCGAGAGAAAGAATTATTTTCGAACAAACTTAAACTGTAACTGTAAATTGTTGTATTCGTTGTTCGAAGGCATATATCAAACGGCAGGGTCGTAAATTATTCGCGAATAATGCAATTGTCTATCTAAGTATATTTGCAAAGAAATATTTATGAAGCTACCTGAACTCCGACATATTAAATAAGCATCCGAGTCAACCTCGACGAATTGCAAATTATGGAAAGCATCCAAAGTCTGTAACAATATTCCGCATAGTCAATTGATAATAGGTAATAAAAGATTTCGCGTTTTACCTCCGACAAAGGCTCGTAATCTAATTTTCAATTTTCGATAATAAAATTTTGCTCAAACGTAAGAGCGTCGACTCGTTGGAAAATAAAAAATGAAAGTAAAATATCATAGTTGCGAATAAAGGAAGAATAAAGGAAGGGTGAGAGAGAAGAGGCATTCCAATATGACGATGATTAATAACCGATCCGCGTTACTTTAGCGCCGGCACGAATAAAAAGTGCTCCGCTCTTGCAAATAAATTATTTACAGAAAAATATAATCATATATCAAGGCGTCGTTGTCCGGAGCGCGGAGTCGATTGCCAATCGATCAGATCGCCTCGTCGACGACTCACCCCTACCTTTGGCATCGTACTCCCTCCAACCCACTTGGGTCGTGGTTTTTTTCTTCCCGCCTAGTTCGCTATGTCGTATCATATCGCGACGAAATGCCTTGCCACGATAAATCACGATTATTTGACCGAAGCTTTACGCCACCGGCAGTATATTTTACTTAGGTAGTCACACGCTCGGATCACCGGAGCCCGCGCGTTTTTTCCCGCGCGTGGGGGGTATTACATTTTTAAATGGTTTTGTACGTTTTGAATAGCAATGGGGGGCGTTCGCGCGCGAGAGAGGAGAACCGTGTCCCTCGGACCCGCGCCATCTTTCACGGTAGAAACTGCGAGAGGGCTGAACGAGAGAAGGGTGGTCGGTGGCGGGCGGTTGCCCAGGGAGGCAACGGGAGGAATAACGGGAGGAATAACGGGAGGAATAACGGGAGGAATAACGGGAGGAAGAACGGGAGGAGGAACGGGAGGAGGAACGGGAGGAGGAACGGGAGGAGGAACGGGAGGAAGAACGGGAGCCGCTCGTTGTGTCAGACGGGCGCCGGCCTCATTTGCGGAGCTTTCGCTGGAACTTTGCGGCCAAGAATTATAATTAAGATCCACCGGCTCCTTCTAGCTTTTCCTCTATCTATATCTCCTCGGCCATCTCCCTCTGTCTCCCGCTCCTTCGATCCTCTCTTCTCGTCTCCTCTTCGCGTTACCTCGCTCCACCCCCGCTTGATATTACATTCCATTCCGCGGTGGATCAATCCTCTAATGGCCGGAAGTTTAATTTGTGCCAAGCTACAAAATAACAGTGATAATTATTATACTTCGTCGTATCGCTGATACAACAATAGGTAGAGGGGGAGAGTGGGAATTAGGCGGCGAGGTCGGCAGGGGTGGGACCGATAAGAGGGGAGCCCAGGGTGGATAAAGAAGTATCTTTCCGAGGACGAGCGGGAGATATTTCTCTCGGGCGGGTCTCGACCGTTCGCCGATTCTTGCGCTCGTGCTCAGGCGAAACTAAGACTTATAATTAACGAGCTGAAAGGAATAGACTCGCGCCGGTCGTCGATGTTAATGCGCGGAATGGTAAGTTTAACGATGAATATCCTGTTGCCTCGTTAACATTTTGAATTTTTCTCACGGAGGCTGCTCCTTTTCGATTATTGGTGGATGCGGCGGAGCTCGAGCTTCGTAATAAGGAAAATTCATTATTCGATATTTCACTTTTCAAATTTGAGCTACGCTACGTTTACCCAACGGCCAAACGGGCGTCGCGTTAAATTCGTTTCGATAAATCCAAATATAACGTATTTTAAGAACGTATTTTAACGTATTGTAATATATAACCTATGCATTCATCGATGAATATACTCGTTTTATCGAGGACAGGTACTCTCAGAGCGAAAAGAAATTAAAGCAAGGCTAATAATACAGCGGGTGAACCGAATGAGTTAAACGGTGCTGAATAAGTTAGAGCGATCGCGTATTACCGAAATACTTCCCTTTTCGAGATCCTTTTAATATCGTTAAACGATGATATGCAAAGTAGAAATAAACAAAGGATAACAAAAATTAGAACGCGTTATGCAAGATTGCGGCGCTCCCTCGCAGATACCTTCGCTTTATTTTTATTAGTTTTTCGTTTTAGATATTTTCCGACGTCGTTGGTACTCTTCTCGCGACTCGCTATTGGTACTTTCGCGCGTTGAAAATTATACGAAATAATCCGCGTCTCTTTGTACGCGACAATAATAAATAATGTATCGTAGCTAATGAGATTGGAACATTTAGCGAACAATCGATATTTCGAAGTTCGATGCCGAAAGAAGAAATACCTTTCGGATAAAAGTTGCGCTTTTCGAAAATCCCGTACGATCGATCGATCCTAACAAATTGCCGCAAACTTCCTCTTCCCGTCCCCACAAACGCAGACAAACAACGCGGATAAACAAACTTCCGTGGATGCTACAAGAACGAATATTTACCCGAGCTACACAAAAGACAGCGGACTATTGGGACGGACCCTTGGTCGCGATTATTTATACGATCTCTAGTCACCGTCCTCGCGATAATTAAACGGGCATTATAATCGCACGAGGACCAATGGCTCGGAATTTTTTCGCACGTCCGATCCGCGGCGGCGGCTCCAACTTCCATTCGTGCGTTCAAACGTAGATTTTTGCGCGAGACGCGAGTCCTGCCGACGCATCGGTCGGATCTGCCTATACGAATCCGTTATCTCCTCCGATTCAGCAATATTTTTATATTTACTGGCTTCCGCGCGCCACTCCCTTTGTCTCTCTATTCCTAATTTAATATTGGCAGCTTAACGAACGCGTACGAATACAATCCTCTCACCGGCTTATAAAGCTTTGATTACGCTGCGCAATCCGAAATTCGATCTACAAATTGCAAAGACGTTCCTTCCGCTCTTTAATAATGTTTTTACTCGCGTACCGACCGAATTTACAGCTAAAATCGATGGAAGAGAAAACAAAATTTTTTCGTATAACGCTCGGTTAGCAGTTTCGACTCGCGACTTTGTTCGTTATTCCATTTGATAAAGTTTATCGAAATAACTTAGACGCGCGTTGCAGTGTAAATCGATATCAAAGGCTGTGTAAAAAGTTTTAAAAATGTAATGCGTATCGAATAAAAATTTAAAGCTACTAGTTTTATAAATCAAGAAGCGAAGCAAAGGTTATCTTTGATAAGTATTTTAAGTAGATATAGCGAAAATCGAACCGTTTTTCATGAATTATCCAACGTATAATTTTTGTTTACATCGATATTAATTCAAAATATTTTTAGAAACGTATATATTCTATCGATAATTTATAGAAAAGTCTTACGTTGGACATTTTTTCCGTTTATTCTTATCCCGAATAAAAAAAATCACACAATATTGCTATTTCGAAAAATTATTGTCCAAAAACATTTAAGATGTTTATAATTTTCACAAAGCGTTAAATTATTTGTAGGAAAGTATTTAAATTTCTTTTACTCGTTTATTACTAGCAACTTATTTAAAAATAATAAATTTCCATAATAACTTGGTAAATGTAAAAAAAATTTCCTTTCGAAAGAAAGTATCAATTGTATCATTTTAAAACTAGGCGGATAATTTACTTTGGATTATACGTTTGTCTCTGGTAAGAGTTTGTATAAAAATAAATTTCCGTTTTCTACAAATACTGGTAATATCTTCTCTTTATGATAGGTATAGCTGCTAAAACTCTTAATAATTTACATTCGATCTATAGACGACAATAAAGTAATATTTATGTATTATTTTACATAATGTACATAAATACGACATTCGAAGGGTAATTATTTCTATTTTTAAAATAGATCCAGAGAACGATTTCTAAAAGAAACTTATGATTAAACAACTCTCGTGTTTTCTTTATATTTCAATCGAAATTTTACGAATAAAGAATTTTTATTTACCTTTTCTTTTTATTCAAGTATGACGTGAATTATAACATTTATCAACTACGGTTTAAAACAATATTTAAATTCGATTCAATACAGGAAATTAAAAAAATATACGCGCACGCGTATCATTTACATTTCATTTAATTGTTAAAATACTTGATTCTAAATAACGCGTATCGAAAGTACAAGATTAAGTTTATTAAAAATATATTTCGATTGTCAACACGTTCAAATATTTCACAAACCAAAATATTATGTTCGAATATCAGAAAGTATATATGTATAAGTACACGCATACGCATATTTTTCGAATAAAAATTTTTCGAACCGTAGAGCCACGACCTGTAAACGTAGCGAACAAATTTACCAAGGGTAAGGGTTAGAAGCGGTAGAAACGGTATAAACGATAGAAACTGGTGTAAAATTTTGAAGAAATTCGACAATACGATACGCCGTAAATAAATAATTTTGAATCACAACGCAACGGTCTCGGGAAAAACCGGGAGCAACCAACGAACGAGTGAACGAACCCTACGCGAGAACCAGGCGCATCGCTCCCTTGTATAATTCCACCCTTACAATTATTCCCGACATTAAAAACACGATGTTAATTTCCCCCGCGCCACCACTGGAGACTCTGGCACCCCTTCGAATCGATCGATTGGTAATTCCGCGCTTGAAGCTTCGCCTAATCGAACTGGTAGAACGCTCGTGAATCTACGCATTCGGTCGGCTGCACGCGCCCGACAAATTGCGCTTCGCTCGGTCAAATCATTCGAATTTAATTAAACAATGGGAACGGAGCCGCTCCGTTCGTACTTGCGACTCGATCGCCTTTATTTTCTGTCGGCTCGCTTTTCTTCCGACGCTTTGGAATCTTGGCTCGTGGTCTGCGGGAGGGATGTCAAATCAGAAAATAAATAAGATCGTCGGGATTTTGGATTATATCGCGTAGTGGTCTTATTTCGATTGATGCGGGCCTGCGATACAAAGGCGATTTATTCAATTATTTATGAGTTCGCGTGTTTAAAAGTCCTCGAGGCTATTCTTAGGTGGAGCCGGGTACAAAGAGAATCAGACAAAAGTCTACGACTATCGATTAAAGTTATCTTAAATAAGATTCATTTATCTTAACTATCTTTTATTACAACATATTGAACTAGAGCGTGAAAAATCTTCATTTATCGTTATTGGCGTAGCGCATCGATTATAGTTTCGATGCTACGCTTTTTTCGCACTTTACGCGTATGCGGGTGCACCGATCGATCCTGTTTTCACAAATTTCTCTCGCATTTTTCATTCGAGAGTAAAACAGATATCCGTACGTTCTATCGGTTTTCTTTGGGAGATTATTAAATTTTAATTTGAATCAAAGGATGCGCGAATACATGGCTCACCCTTCAAATATCGAAACTAAATCGTGCGAGCTCGGATACAAAATTAGCGATGATAAAAATTGAGTTTCACCTTTGCGCTCGTTTCACTCTCGCTCCCGCGCGCCTTGAACGATGTTCGTTCGGAGTCGGTCCGCGCTTACAAATCCGTATAAATCATCTCCTTTGCGCATTCGCGAAGCCCACAAGAGAGAGAGAGAGAAAGAGTGACGTAGCAGGAGCCCCTGCGCTTCAGTTTCGTGCGTGCCCAAGTGCTACGGACGCATTATACAGACTTATACGTATATAAAGCGGCTTCTGGTGGGATGGTATAATTAGGGAGCCGAAGGGGTGGCCGTCATTGCGGGGACATCGGGAGAAGTAGGGGTAGTAGAAGAGGCTGACAGATGTGGGAGCATTGTTTTACGGCGAGCGCGGAACAACCCCAAGCTCCTCTGCGTCCTCGTCGCTCTCTCTCTCTCTCTCTCTCTCTCTCTCTCTCTCTCTCTCTCTCTCTCCCTCATCGCTGTGGGACACGCAGTGGTTCGCTACCACTCGGCGTGCTGTGATTTCAAATAGGGCTCTACGATTTTTGTCGAATTCATCGGGCAATGAGCGCCGAGCGCCGATTCGCGAGAGGCACGTCCGACCGATAAACCGCGCTCGTACTTTTTCTCATTGTTGCATCTCTTTGCTCTCTTGCTCTGTCTTTGTCCTTCTTCGTCGACTCTAACGCTGTTTATCTTTGTTATTCTTATAATGCGCTTTGTTGTTCGGTGCTTTATGAACACTTGGTGGTTGCACCGATTATTGTTAGCATGACTTTTGTACGAAAGTGAACACTAGGAAATCGAAATTGCGCTCTTAGACATTTATCCGACGTTGTTTGCGTGCGACTAAGGTTCGTTTAGTTCGGGATTGAAGGAATAATGTCGGGATAATTTGCGACTGAGATTTAGATATCGATTCGACGAATAAGTACTTGTTGAGTTTTATAAATTTAGTCGTAACTCGCCTCTTTAATAACCGTTGTATCGAGAAATACATGTAAATGATTAATTATAAAAATGACATTGGAATATCGATTTTATTTTTATTGAATAAAGAAGTTCAATCGGAGCCAAACTTTGAGGATTTAAAATTTTTTTTAGAGAAGATAGTTATTTAAAGCTTTGCGCATGAACTTCAAGGAATTTTAATCCTTGCGATAAATTAGTTTTTAAAATATATAGTTGCGAATGAAATCCCATATCTGCATCTCGGGTCCATTCCAAACTTTAGGGAAATTTTAACAAAATTATATTTTTCCAGGTAACATGTATTTTCAGTATCTATTTATAAAGTTGCTTGTATATTTTACAAGTATCTCTATATTATTTATTAAATATAAATAATTGATATTATTGAAATTAAAAATATTGATTAAATAAATATTAAAAAATACTCATGAATTTTTTAATGCTCAGTCACTTTTAAACATTTAAGTATTTTCAGTTCTATTATATTTCGAGTAACTAGATAAATATAATTAAAAGTTTAAAGAAAATACATTGTTTATTAATAGATTTTATTGGAATTTAATTTTAACTACGGTAATTTTATTTTATATTATCTTATCCGTTTAAAAATAGGATAATTCAATATATGTAAGAAGATTTTATTTAAATTTTTTCTGTAACAAAAAAAAGAATGATAAATCTTCAATTGATCATTTTTTCGAAATTTATAATTATATTTTACAATCGTTGATTTAAGTCTTCTAGTTTGGTATCTAATATCAATTAAAAAAAAGAAAAAAGAAACTTCAAAAATTTTGATTCTTTATTTATAATTTTTAATTATCAGCATATTCATAAAGTAAATTGCAATAAATATTTTTAAATCATATTTTTAAAACTTATGGAATTTTAAACAAATTTTAAAAGTAATGAGAAGAAATATATATATATATATAATCATGAAAAATAATTATAAATTTTAAAAATTCAATTTTAGTTTCCATTTATATAATAATTTATAAGTTGATAGATATACTGATTTAGAAAATACGTTGTTAAACCTCAATATTTATTAATATTTAATTTCTTATATCTTAAATATTTATATTTCATGGAAACTAATTTCAAAATACTTTAAAAATAAATTTATCATATTCATATCATTTATTTATAGTCTGAAGAAAAATTAAAATTGTAGAAAAATATATCAACGTTTAAATATTAAATTTGTACATTTATCGGTCGTGTTCAATATTTATATTAAATGATTTGAATCCAGATTATTCAAATATATGCCTAAAAATAATTATGAATATTAATACAATTATAAGAATCGATATTCTAATTAATATAGAAATATAACTTGGATGGATTCTTTTTATTATTTATTATTTATTATTTTGTTGACTTTATAATGTATAATGATAATATCTATTAATAAAAAACCATTTATTGGTATTAATTATAGGTTGAGAAATTTTAATTTAATATATAATCATGAAAAGAATTTATCAATCTTTATGAAAAATATTTTAAATAATTATAAATACACCATAAATGTTTTGATAGTAAAATATCTAGTGAAATATAAATTGTAGTATACATGAAAAATCCATTTAAATTTATTAATGTAGAAGTCTCCATTCTTGCACCAAACTTTAAACAATAAATTTTTCATGTTATTCATATCCTTCGCTAAAATATTTTATGCGCGTTAAAAAATGTTATAAAAGGAATAAAAACAACCATTTTGAAATATATACGAAATACTATAGCTATGAAATAAGAAAAATTAAAATGATTTTAATGGAAACTTAAACTCTATTGTAACGATAAATGTTTTTTTTATCACTAAATATTCTTAGATTAAAAGTATTTTTTAAATTTATTTGAATACGATAAAAATAAAAGATAAATTATAAAATTAAATATTCCAAAATCTCTATAAGCATACGAAATATAATAGAAGGTAATTGATATAAAAAAAGAAATTTACAAGAACAATACATGAATTCTGTACACATTGTTATACAAATTGTTGTACACATGGAATATGGTAATAAAAAATAACTTATAGATAGATTCCGTTTATGCGATATAATTTGTTTATGATTATTTTCAAGTATTCATGATTGCAACTGTAATATATCTAAAAATGCGTATAATTTTTAATTATCGATATATTCGATGTTTTGTTATTAATTTGATAATTTTAGACTTTAATATCAAAAAATGTTATGTAAAATTTAACTGTTTATATTCGATTGACGCATTTTAAATTTGCACATCGAATGTATTGTTCAAGGGAACATAATTTAAAACTTTTGCACGAAAATGTTTCCACAAATATATACATGTATTATTTTACATTTAAATTAATCACACTAAACTTGAATACAAATTAGAAAGGTTAAAAATAACAAATCTACAGAATGTAAAGGTGACATTTGATTTTGTGAAAAGTTTAATTTATTTAAAAATTGCCGAATTGGAATAAAAGTGATGATCGAGTAATTTTGATAAGTTATATAAGTTCACTCGTTAATAATTAATCATCGAAAAGGTTTATTTATATATAAACTTTGCATATATTATTGCATATTTAAATTGAAAAATATTTTTAAAAATTAAATTTTTAATATTTAAAAATAGTGTAATAACCTTCAAAATTGTTTTCAATGTCCAATACTCTTACCTACAGTACGTTTTTAACTTTATAATTATTTTTTTGAAAGAACAAAAACTAAGTTAGGCCTTGTATATTTTAGCTATAGAATTAACCATTCGCTATATTTTTGAAAATAACAACCAGGTTAATAGTACAATTCATCTATAATTGATATAGTACGAGTCAAATTTAAATTATTGAAATTAAATTATCGTTCTACTTCGTTGAATTTTTAGTAAATTTTGAACGAACTCACGCCTAAGAATAGAGCGAATTAGTATCGCAAAGTTCAACTATTCGATGATGTTATTATTATTAATAAGCCTTAATAAGCCTTTGTTAATTCAAATAGCAGTCTTTTCACTTTAATTTACGGTAAAATTTAACTGAAATTTACTCGCGCATTTACGTAGTTTCCATCTCGGTCCCTCCAGTTCGCGCCGTTTTAACTTTTTTTATCTCGTTCCCTCGCATTCTATCCGTCAGGCTCTCCCTTTCTCTCCGTAACGCGAGCAAATTTTTTGTTCGCTCATTTTTTATACGCGCGAGCCCTTCTAAAAAGCATCGTTCGATGATCGTCATGAGAAAACACGTGACTGCGTTTGCATCGAGAGCACGGGTGCGATTTTCGTTATAGATTTTCGTTAAGCGATTTTTTCTTTATATCCTTTCGCAAAAAAAAACATAAAAAGAAAATTGAGCGCGAAATAGCCGTTGTTAAAATATGCATAAACGAGTCTCAAAGGTGCCCAGATTTCCCGTTGGGTTTTTAATTTTCGTCGCTACTAAAGTTTTCAAAGCTTCGGCTTATTTCATATTCGAATAAAGGTTTTGTAACGATAGGTCATATTATATTTATGTATATTTAGGCGAGCCGCGTTAAAACTTATTTATTTGCTCGTAAGGAAAAAAAGTTACAAGTTGGCTTAAACAAGTGGTTGTGGATAAGCATACGCGATAAATATTTCATCGAAAAGAGCAGAGCTTGAGTTTCATCTTTTAAAATTTTACGCTAACCACGTAAATCATGTATATTTGAGAGAAAGAGAGAATATGCAAGCCATCGCAAGAAAATATTTTTATTTCGTATAATCTCGAGTATTCTGAAATTTTACTTCTTTTATAACGTAATTTTAGTGTTTTGCTATTTTAAATGTCGCGCGTTCGTTATTATCGTATTTTACGAACAAAAAAATACTAATATCGAACGAGTCGACGTCCTTGTCCACAGAGTCTTTATAACTCGCATAACTATAAAATTAAAGGATGCTTAACACGGCATTAATGATGCCTTTTTAAAAAAGACAAAGATCGAAGAAGAGGCAATCCCGAAGTTTATTATCGGCGTTAATCTGATTCTACGAGCCTTCCTAATGAAGCGACGCATTACAGTCGCTACTCGTACGCCTCGGCGTGGATACGCGTGGGGACCGTTGGAATACGTGAATGAGTCACGTATTCGAATTTTAATTTCTTTGCTTCTTGTAGCCGAGTAATTACGAGAGAAGTTCTGTGAGAGCATGTGTAGTCACACCTCTCATTAGGTTTTTGACAGCCCTTCACGCGCGAATCACCCCTTCCTCGGCCCACCCCGAATTCGTCGCTCGTCCGTCTGCGTACACGCACGAAAGTCCGGAATCTATCTTCGTCGCCTCCTTGCCCCCTCTTTTACGCATGCGCGCCTCTGCTCTCTCTCTCTCTCCCTCTCTCTCCCTCTCTCTCACTCTCTCTCACTTCGCTCTTCTTTCTTTGGCCGACTCTTTTTTCTCCGAATTGTTCGCTTTCTCATTCGCTTCGTCTTTCGTTCATTCAACCCCACGCGAAATTCTTTGTTCTTTGTCTCATTGAATTCTACAACCCCATCCGTTATATAAGAGCGCGAAGCGTATGAATCGCTCGGATGTTGAAGTGTCGGACGGCAATTAAAATACTCACTGACGTCACGCTTCGAGCCAAGCAGTCCTAAAAAAGGGGTGTAACAGACATCGTAATAGTTCCAGGCTTGTAAATAAAATGTTCTAATTCTCTTCGATTATTAAACTCTATATATTTACTAGAAACTTGGCAGGATAATTGAAAGAAAAAATATGGGTTGGTCGGATGATCGTTGAAAAACGATTTTAATAATTCGCCTACAGAAATATAATCGAGCGATTACTTAATAATATTGCAAGAGTAATTTACTTTTTGCGTAGATATCTTGATAATTTGTTCGTTAAAAGTTATTATAGACTTTTACGTTTCTTACGTGGAAACGAAAATTAGATTTATCTTCCCTTCGATTATTTCAATTTTATGAACGAAAAAAATGTATTTGCTTTATAAATAAAATGGCGAACGATGAATTCAGAAACTTTATTTTATAGCGATAAAAGTCAATTTTTATTTGTTTCTTCCATGAAAAGAAGTAAAAGCGTTGAATAAAGTATTAATATACATATTAAATTACCCATTATAATAATTTTTAATTACAGACGTTTCGAATTAAGAAAAATATTATTTTTAAATATAAAATTACCGTTTTTAATCCATCGTACGTGTATTTTAATCATCATTTTTTTAATAACATATTATTTTCGAAAGAAACAGAGCTTTTATTTTACTTGCCCAAGGTCATCGTATTCTATACTCCCCTATTGATCTGTTATGTTTTCATATACGAGTACCTTTTGAACGCGCAAAGGAGATGATGTTTTTTTTCTGATAATTTCTTTATTTTTTTATAAAACTCTCTTATTTGCGTATATAAGTATGTACACCAATTACATATAAAGTTTGGTTATCAATTTTTTATGAGTTATAATTGAGTTTTATTATAATGACCGTTTATCGGTTATTTAAGTAAAGATAATAAAGGTAATGGGCGCTTTTTAAGTGCTATTATTATTAAATTTTAAAGGAGCTTATAATGATTAATGCTCACATAAAAAGTGTTACATGCATAATAACTATTTTTAAACCTTGCACTATCAAACATATTTCTATAGACTACGTGCGTCAATGTATTCATCCATAATTCTACCGTATTATGCATTATATAAACTATTGTCTTATACACTCTTCTAACTAAATTACAGTAAAATATAATAATTTAATTTCCTGTATAAAATATAATTTACATCGTACCAAGAAGTACAGTGTTTATGCTTTATAATAACACATGTTTGTTTATAAAGTAGCAAATTATTCGGAGTATATATAATATTTATGATATTGTTTTATACTGAGTAAAACAAATTATAATATTTGTAAAATTTTCAGTTATTATTAAAAATATTTTATTAAAATTTTTATAATATAATTTGAGAACATAATTAAATTAGAGAAATATTTGCTTACATAAAGTTAAGACAAAAATTCACGGTTTTAATATGAATACATAAATTGTATAGAACATATGCATAAAATATTTTTTAATTATAAAGCATACAGATAAAAATTTTCATTTTTTAAAATTAAATTAAATGTATACAAATTAAAATCTAATATACGTTTCTTGATTATAATAAAACTGTTCCGTTTTTGTTCTAGATTATAAAAAATGTCATTTTTCTTCTTATTAGAAATATATTGAATTCTGCACTATTTTTTTACTCTTTATTGTATAAAATAAAGCACGTGCAAGCCAACAAATTTCTACCAAGGTGATAATTTGGTACGCATCAATCGGTAGCAACTAACAAGTAAAGTATTAATTTATTAACTAAGCAGGATGAGACAAGAAAATCTCTTCTTCCTTATTTTCGTCTATTTTTCTTTGTTAATGAAGCTAGGCTTTAAGCGTGCGAACGAGAATAAGGATAACACAAAACGAGCAGGTATACCAAACAAAAAATTGGGTTTACAATGGCAAAAAAGATTAAAGCTATGCAGGTGTGAGCAAAACGGAGAAAAAGGATTTACCGGTTCGTTTCGAACGATAAAACTTGCGAAAGTGAGAACTTCGATGGTTAGTATACGTAAAATAATATTATTTTTAAATAACATATTTACGTGCAAAAATTTGAATAATTTTAATCATTCCATCGATTAATGTTTATAAAAATATTTTAACATTGTAAAATATGTCGAACTTGGAAAAAATTATATTATAATTAGAACAGTGTATATGTAAGTCGCTAAAAGCAAATAATTTACATATATTTATATACGATATATACAATTATATTGTAATATCGTAAAATAAATTATAAAATGAAAGATGATTAAAGCGCGAGACAGAGCGACAGAGAGCGAGTTTGAAGGGAAAAAAAACGAGAGAGAAGGAGAGAAAAGGAAAGAGAAAGAGTGAGAGTAAGAGAGAGAAAAGGCAAGTGCGTGGCTTAATTTCCTGCTAAATTACTACTTTAATAGGAAAGATGAACGGCGCTGATGAGGAGGGTTAGCCGGAATATAAATAGGGAGTATACCCCGTCTTCTGTCGCACCGGACCCTTACCCTTATTCTCGTTCGTCCGTCTCTTGTCTCCTAGTCTCTCATCTCCCTTCCCTTTCCTACTCTTCCGCTCTTTATCCGGCCTCGAACCGAACTTCAAGTTTTCGTTCTCTCGTACGCAACCCTTGTTGCTCCGCGGCTCCGTGACAAAGGATGCGAAAATCCTGACGAGCCCGAAGAGCCCGACGAGCCCGAAGAGCCCGACGAGCCCGAAGAGCCCGAAGAACCCGAAGAACCCGAAGAACCCGACGAGCGAACCGCGAATATCCGTAAAAAGGAAGAGCGGCCGCTCTCGGTATAAAAAAGGTCGGCGCGAGCGAGTCAGCGATGATTTTACACGGAGTCGAAGGACGCGCCATGACTTCGCAGACTCGCCAACTTCGTCCTTGCCACGCATCCCGACTCGTGCATCGCGCTCTCCTCCGCCGTCGGCTTCTTCCCGCGTTTCTTCTCTACCTCGAGTCGAGCGCCGCGCGAGAAAGTAACGAGTTGGGCACGAGAAGTCCTTCGGTAATTCGAGAGCGAACCGCGAACCGAATTTATTTTTAAATTAGCGCCGCGAAAGGAGCCGAGTGTGCCTCCCCCGTTCGCTCCTTCGTTCTTGCATCCTTTTTATCGACTCCAGTTCCGAGGTGTCTTTAACTGGACTGCCTGCGATTCGTAATGACCTAATAAATTTCTGATTCTGCAGCATCACGAAGTAGTTCCTTTACGCTGATTTTTTGTCCTACGCAAGGGCTTCGTTATTTCCAAATAGATTTTAAATCCGCTGAATCGCGAGGACTCGATGCAAAAACTACTGCAATTTATATTTATCTTGATTTAGCTTGATTCGCGTCCGAGCGAAGCTTCGGCTCGTAACTTTGATTCGAAAATTTCGAAAATGAAGTAATTATGGAAAGAAATCGGAGGGCTCTCTTTATTCGTGCTTTACTGGACGAGCGCTGGAAAAAAGGAAAAGCCCTTCCTTCTTTACGACTCTCTTACATTTAGGAAACGTTGGTCGCTCTCCTTGTAATCGAGGTAAAGTAATTAAGAAACCGAAGAAACAGTTGAAGACTTTGCATCATGGATAGCCATTCGAATATTCATAAAGGAGTCGGGAGATGCGCGGAAATAAGACGAAAGGAGGTGAATCGGTTCGAACGAGATCGAACGACTCGGTGATCGTTTTCTAATAAAAACAGAACTTTTGACCGTACCGAATCGCGCTCGTTTAATTACCGATCTCCCGGTAATACCTTCTTTGTACCTTCTTTGTATTCGACGGCTCGAAGAAAAAGGAAATTCACCGACCACAAAGGGAAAGACAGTCGTCGTTCGGTCGTTCGGGTGGAGGGACAAGCGAATCGTCTCGTCTCGCGCTCGCAACGTTGCCCTCCTATCCGTCCTTTCTCGAATCCGAGACTCGCGATTAATGCCGACGGAGGAAACCCTTTGCGTTACGAGCGTCCCACCCATCCCCTCCCTCTCAACCGAAAACGCTTTCTTCGCTCCTTTGCGACCAGGGCGCATCTCGCGCAGCCTAAAGCCTCGCCTTTGGTGCTTTCCTTAACGCTGTATTACTTATGTAGATGAGCCTCTTGCAGTTTCTATACATTATTTGCTGGAGAGGCGCCGAAGGGTGACTATCTTTCTCTCTCATTTGTTCGAATTCGTTGAGGTACCGTACGCAAAGTTACTCGCCGAGAGAGGAGAGTGGGTTAGAGGACGAAGGGTAAAAGGCGCTGAAGTTTCAAGATTATACATCGACATCGAGGAGGAGGATTCTGTATAAATATCTGGTTCGCATTGAAAACGAGAGAGATAAGGCGAGACCTGCCGTTGGTTTATTAAGGAGACGAGCTGCTTTTAACTCGAGGCGTTGTTATCCTCCTTCTCGCGCCCCTCTCCTTCCGCTCTGTGTATCTTTCTTTCACTCTTTCTCTCTTTCTTTACTAGAGCTAAGGTACAAGGAGAGCTCTTCAATTAAAACTCCTCGTGCATGAATTATGACATCGGAGGCGTAAAATTGAAATTCGCGCCTAATTGACTTCTTGGTAAGGAGAGACACGCAAAGAAAGACGCGAAAGAAAAAGAGAGAGAGAGAGAAGTATTTGCGTTATTGCGTTCTGGATGCTTGATTGTACGAATATTTTACGTAACCAGTTCTTACCGTGCATCGATATTATTCAATATCTGGTTCCTTGGCTTTTGCTCGCATCTCGAGTAATGCGGAACTCAACCGCATAAATCCCCGCGGAAGTTACTGATTTTTTCACTTAGAAGTGATCTTAAGCTTACGCATCACTGCTTCTCCCTGTTTTCTACTTTTTAAATTGTTTTAGAGCCTTTCGATGCCAAATCTCATGGTATAAGTTATCAAGAATTTCAAAATAAATTTCCATTTTAGTTTTGTATTGGTATTGGAACGTAAGATTGTACCTAACAGTGCAGACGGAATTTTCCCAAATGAAATTAACTATATTTACTACGATTATACATACGAACGATTTTGCGTTCAGTGAGTAAATTAAGTATTTTAAATTGACATAGAATTATTATTTTTATTTTTTATTTTTAAAGGCACTCGAAAACAAATCCTTGTTTTTCTTCAATTTCTTTGAATTAAAATGTTTCGAAATATTTCGTTTTTGATTTCGAATACCGATTGGTTCATCTTTACCTCGCTCTCTACGAAATTATAGCGCGCGTATATAAAATGTCAAAAGATTAAAAAATCTTATATATTGTAGTATCGAAACACGTAACGTTTTCGAACGCGACTTTTATCGTTCGAATCTAAGCGAAAAAAGAGAACGTTTAAATAAAGTAAGATTCACGGATGTTATTCGGTCAAATAATATTTAAATATATCTTTGTAATTCACAATATATTAAAATATGTATCTACGTATATAATAAATTAAAGATTTATCCGTTTTATTTAAAAAATATCATATTAAGATATTTCACGTTGAACGAAATGGAACTTTTTATTACATGTAATATTTCCAATACGAATAATCGATTTAAACAAATGCACACTGAATTTCAAAGTTGTTAAATTACGCATATGCCGACCTATTTGCCGGCTGCTTGAACATTTTCTTGTAACACAATTACGAAACTAAAAGCATCGGCCTTGTTGGGTCGAACAGATGTTCGTGTCCCGATGATTGCTTTGATCTGTAATATAAAGTTTTTGATCATTCAAAAGACTCTATTACAATAATTGCGTATATTAAAGAATAGAAATCAATATGAACAAAAAAGAAACTTGTTCAAACGCATTTTTCGCGGGATACAAAAACTTTTATCAAAGTTTCGCGTCTCAAAATATTTCCAGATGTTTATAAGTTTCGTTTTTATCTACACATAAGTTATTATATATAATTTATCAATATCATGAATTAGTAATACGAAAAATTATTTTTTAAAAGATAATTAACTTACATCGGCAATCAACGAGTAAGATAATTTCAAGTATAATTAAAAAAATATAGGGTCAGTTTCAAAGTGCATACTAAACATGCGTGCACAACCGAATCTAGAGAATGTAAGTGCAATATCAGAAAACGTATAAAGTGCTTTTAATTTTTAACTCAAAATGAAATTTTCAAGCAATTAGTTGCTCAATTTTACGATGCAACCGATATTTTTTTCTTGTATCCGTTCTCGAGAAATATGACGCGGAGGTTATGGGACGGATATATTCAGCGGTACACGTTCATCCTATGTTTCGAATATTTCTTGATTGTGTAAAGGAATATACAGAATCGATACGCCCGTACTCGATACAAACGCATACAGCTACGTCGAATGTACAGAGTCTGGAAGATTTAATAGTTTGATTTAAACACCCTCGTCTGGGTTGAACATAACGCCCAAAGTGCCTATTTTGTTGCTTTTATTACCTTCCTAGCTAAATAGAAATACTTGCTTTCAATTTTTTAAGTTTCTCCGCATCGACGCAGCGAAAATCTGTTCCTTGGTCACCCGTTTTAAAAATCGTATCATCAACGCGCAGCAACGTTTCAAAGCCTTCGGAAAAGCCCACTCGGAAATTATTCGACGAGCGGACTATGCACGAGCCGAGTATACCGATTTATACCCGAGCAAGCAAAAACCGAATTTTTAATTTCCAGCTAAAATATTAAACCAACGACTTGGTAAAAGCGGCGACGAAGTAATTCGGAGGAAAAAACAAATCCTCCTGATTTGGAATTCCCTCGTCGCGAGGTGAATTCGAATTCTGGTGCGATGGCAGTCAGCGGGAGATGCGACATTTTTATCCAGTCGTATATCGGAATGTAAATGCAGTTCTCGTAGCGCGGAGGTGTATCTGCTTTACGAGCGACTTTAGTATCGATATCCTTGTCCTTAACGCGAGGCACGGAGTTCCCCGTCTCTCCTTCTCACTCCCTTGCGCTCCGCCATTGTGTCCGTCCTTCAATTTACCCGTCGCCTCGCTCCAACGCGGACTCGAGCTGGAATCCGTCGGATTCGCTGCCTCCGCGGCATAAACCAAACGCGCACCTCGGGCTGAGGGTGCGGGTAACGAGGTGATGCGAATCACGAGCTTATCCTTGGGTCACTCGCTCGCAGCTTTAAAAGGACGACGAGCGTCGTCCCTCGATTTCCATTTACCGCGTTAAAATCTTCTCTTTTCCGGGTTTTGGGAGAACGATGAAACGATTTTTCCGATGTGGAAACGCTATCGATGGAACGCTAGAGACGATCTTTTTGTTGTATCAACGATACGATCGTTAAATGGAGCGTGAGGTATCTCCTGCTCGATTATCCAGACCTTATCGGGTCTTTTGCGTGGACCGGGGGTTAGACGATATTCGTCGACCGATGCACGCGATTTTAAACATCTCTAATATCTTCGTATTGTACTATATTTAGCGTTATCGAGCTTCCGCATTGTAGCTATTCGAATTATTATAATTATTGATGATGCCCAATACTGAAACCAGTCATCCGATTACCTCCGATTAATTTGCAATCGGTCATTCATCAAAAGCATAATTTAGTAAATGATCCAAAAATGACGTGCGCCGTTCTGATATTATCATTTAATATACATACCGGAGGGGGACTCCACATTTTTTATTAACAAAACGGATAGAAATAATAGAATGGATAGATAAAGTAGGCAGATATCGTGAAATATTCATTTCGACCGATTATCGGATAGAAATAATTATGACGAAAGAGCCCATCCATGTATAAATTATTCACGTCTAATAACGGCATCAACGAAATATACTTTTTGCGCCATCGATAATGAGATTATATAAAACATCAAAAATAATTTTGATTCGAACCTGATGGGATGTACTGAAAATTTATTATATTGCCGCGAATAAAGAACGAGATAAGTATTTATGAATAAAATATTTTACTACTTTTCTAATCGTTAAATTTCTATACTTAGTTGATCCAAGAATAAATGTTACATTTCATTATGTACTTATGATCTCTTGTCGGCTTTAACAATAATTAAATCAATAAAAAAGTATGCCAAGCTCTCGATAACTTTACTCGAAAGAGTATTTATGAAAAATAAATTGGCTTCTGCTCAATTCTCGAACAAAACATATACATTTTAACGTTTTCTTATTGATGAGTAATACATTTTTTATATTTTTATCGAAAAATCAATATTGTAATTTGAATAAAAATATTTTAAATTTTAAATTATCTATCTAGCTATCGTCTATTTTTAAATGATTTTTTCGTTTTATTATTATGTTTAATGTTGCATTTCTCTCCATTAATAATATATTTAACTTTTTTTTAAATATTTGAACAATTTATTAGATTTTTATAATAAGCGAGAGCTGAATTAATTATTGCTCTACATATTATTAAGATTGAAGGTTACTTATTCATTTATTTTTTTAATTTATTGAAAATCTGTATTTAAGTTTATTTAAGTATATTTTTGTTTAATTTCAAATCTCGCTTTAATTTTTAATAAGTTATTTTTACGTTATCGATATAATTTCTGTAAGTAAAATACTTGAAGTTAATTTTAATTATTTAAAGTTAGAAATTCATATCAATAATAAGAATTAGATATTTTAATTATGTTTTTTAAGAGTAATTTTAGACATAAATGAATAAAAGATTAGCAGAGGTAATTATTTTGCTCAATGCCGTGATTAATTTTAGTATACTTTCATCGTTTATATTAACTATAAATAGTTGACATAATTTAATAATATTTTCGAAGTACATAGTAACTTTAATTTATACAAAAGAACATATTTTAGCTTCTCAATCGCTGAATAATTTAAAATCTATATTTTTTTAGTAAGTAAATATTACAAATGTAATAACCAAATTATAAATCATAGGATTTGCAACAAAAAAAAATTGATTCATTTTACAATTTAAGGCATGCATTAAATTTCAAAGACTTATAATTTTACAAATATTCCATAATTATTTAACATATTTTATATTGTAATCTATATATATCGGTCTTTAAAATATTTTTAAATTCACGTAATATTTTGTTAATTAGTTTTTAATAATTTTATGTTGAACTTGTTTTTCATTCCTTTTATTATTTTTTCACATGTACCGTCGAAGTTTTTTTACAAATTGGCAGATCAAACGATACAATTGTAATTACCAGACCAAAATAAATATTACTTTTCTTATATTTTTTTTGTTTTTTGTATACGAAGAACTGTAACTATTATTTAAGTTTTACGTACGAATTTCATAAAATTAAGATAAATATTTAATTAAACACTTTTAATTTAGTTGCCTTAACATTGAATATGAAATTTTGTCTTATAATTTAATATTCATACAATACTAAAAATCGAAAAAAAATTAACGAAATTATTGATCTATAAAGTATTTTTGTTTCAGATATATTTTGGTATATGATAAACTTCTGTAGACAATACATATTTTATAATTGATAAATACTTATATGTCAAATGAAAAGTACAATGTTTAGAATAATTGTATTCTATATAAAATTTCGACTACATTGATTATATTTAGTATAAATACGGTTGCACATTTAATGTAATTAGTTCTCGTATTATAAACTATGTTCTTGTAATATTCATTGCAAAAACTAATTAAAATTTGGATGAAATCTAGAAAATATCGTTAGCTTTATTATTCATTTGATAATGATTTGTACATGGGAAACATTATTGTATCGAGTAGCAAACGTAAAAGTTTACGAATGAAGAAATAAATGTATATTGAATAAATATCGAGTCCATTAGCGGCATCAATCAGGAGAATTACATCCCGATATAAACTTACCTATTCACAATCGAGGCTTTTTCTGTTATTACAATTTTGTGGATTTGCTACTTAAAAGACTTACGATATAGTAAAATTTTGATTGTTTGCGTAGATAATGGGATACATTTAAATTCATTGAAACTTTTTGATTCAAATTAATAAATAAACTCAACTTTTTAATGTATTTCTGTTTTTATAAAATATATGAAGAACTCGTTTATATGGTAATTCTTTTAAATATGCAACAATGTATAAGTATATTTGTTATACAGTCAAACTGATTGGTAAAAGCATATATTATTTTACATATGGGAGCAAACATTATTTATAAACTAATATTAATTAATACATTTGTACATTTATACATTTCAACATCATAAATTACATTTAATTGCTATTTAAAAGTTGAAAACAAATTAAAATCAATTTCATTTTGAAAATAAGAATAATGGAGAAAAGAGATTAAATATTATTTCAAATTTGTTTGTAGAAAAAATCATTACAAATAATTTATAATTTTTAATTTAAATGTAAAATATATTATTATTCCAATTTATGAATCAATTATGTTTTAGATGCAATCAAATATCAGAAATTACTTAATGTAATTAATTAAAGATATTTGATTTAATATCGTAATATTAAAAAATTTTCGTAAAAATATTTTCAAATATTTTAAAAATAAACTTATAAATCTAAAAATTAGGTTTTAACATAATTTTAATAAGTTTAAATTAATAAGAACGAAGAAGTATAGATAGTAATTTTTTCTTTCAAATATCATTCAATTCATTATTAATAAATCGCGCCAAATTAACAATTTTAGCAGTTTTTAATTATTAAATCAAAGAATACAGTAAAGAAACAACTTAGTCTTTCATATAGTAAGTTAGATCATTAAAAGCGAAGTACGTGAGTTGAAATCCATATTACGTAGTCGAGATTAGGATTCATGTGAATTTGCTCCAACATAATAATACTTCTCAAAATTAATCAAATGTACAAGTTTATTTTAGACTATTAAATATTTTGAATGCAGTTATAAAAGAATGAATAAGATATTAATACACAATGAATCGAAAGTAGATTAGAAAATTTATAACAAACGTAAAGAAGAAAAATTCGAGACGAGGAGTAATCGTAATTTTTATCGCTTAAAAATTACTCATGTTAATATCGGTTCTTTTGTCCAAGCATAAACCCTTTAAATATTCGAAGCCATTATGTTTGCCTTTTGTGTTAAGACTTTTTTCAAACTCGCGGAATCATACGAATTCCATCGTAAAATCGTAAAATGAAAATATTTACATATTGTACTGTAAAAGTTGTAACTCTTTCCCATTTCACGTTGAGCATAAAAGAATCTGCCGGAACAAACAAAAAAATTTTTTGTTACAGGGATCGGTGCAGCGCCCCACAGACATCGAGGGCTGGGAGTCGCACCTCCCGCAGAGACGAAAAGAAAAGTATGCCAAAAAGGCTTTTTATCCTCCGCTCTTGCTATCGGAAGGATGAGTCGCATTGTTTACTCACTTGCGAATCAGACTCTAATGGTAAAAGTATGTGAAATCATTGCGTGTGGAGATTACATACGTGAAAAACAGCATCAGCTGGTATGCGTTTTACATTATAAACGTACACGCGTACGCACGTATATAAAAATAAATGTACGTAGGTACGTATACGCGGAAATCTAAAACCCGCGTGCGCATGATCGCGCGCTTGGCCCGGGAGTAAAAAAAAAGTACGAGAGCGATCACCAGGTTTCCTCTTTGTCTCACTTTCTCTCTCACTCTCGTTCGAGCGCTGCACTCACACTCGGCCGCGATCGCGAAATACCTTTTTTTCTCTCCTGTTACATATAACGAGGAGGGAGTTCGAGGGGGTAGGTTGGGAGGAGACATGCATTCGGTGCCGAACGAGGGGGCGGCGCGCCGGTCCGGACTTTAGCGTCGATTTTTCGAGTTTTTTTACGGGCGACGGTTCGTTCTTCTCGCTTTCTCTCTCACTCTCTCTCTTACTCTCTCTCTCTCTCTCTCTCACTCTCCCCTCTCCCTCGGTGTTCCTCTTTTTTTTCGTTGGCTCGCTCGCTCGCTCGCAGTCTCGACTAAGCGAACACGGGGAAGAACATCAATAATCTACAATCAAACTGCAGATAAAGCTACAATCGAACTCTTTTGTGCATTTTTCAATAAGGACCGGCGTGACGGACGCTGCCGCTGCAGCCGACTTTTCTGCCAACGCCCGAGCTATACGTGCACGCCGAACACGCTCTTGGAGTCGCGAGCGTGTGCGCGCGTCCGCATCCCGTGGCTCGTTCGGAGGATTGTATATGTATTGGGGCCAGCTCGATTATCGATGAGACTAACGCTGCCGTTGCATCGCCGACCGGTGTCAAAGCGATCTTTGTCGGATACCTCGCAATCCGGATGAGTTTTTATCGGTGTGCGTTCAAAAGAAACGCCCGCTTGGCTCGAAATGAGCGTGAGAATAAGTAATACAGATATTTCGATACACGTTTTACCGCGGATACTTTTTAGTTTCGCGGATGAAAGATTTATTCGCAGCGCACTTAATTTGTTATCCGTTTCGGATAAAATATTCGTAATGGATGTTTCATCGAGTAGCGCGAGATCGGAAGCAACGACATGACCCTGAGCGAGGCCGCGATACACTCGTTTATGAATAAATTATCGGACTCGAACGAAGGGCTCCGAGTTGGTAAAAGTTGGATAAAGAAACTCGCAAGTTCGGAAAAGACGATAAAAGCGTCTCCTCACGGGCGGGTAGGGGGTGGGAAGGGGGAGGATAAAAAACTCATCGGACGCGTGATAAATTAGAGAAGCCGGCTCGAAAATGCGCTTCGGGTTAATATCGATGACATCGGAGACATCGAGGAGCTCCCGCTGCTGCAGAAATACATGGAATGATGAATCCGCGCATCGCAAACCCATAAAAACCCGTCAGGTCGGACAGATACGAGATACGCCCTATTACCGTCCCAGCAGCAAGGGCGGCGTCGGCGGCGGCGACGACGACGGCGACGGCGCATCCAGTTTGCCACGGCTAACTAAATTACCAGTTACATTTTTTACTGTCCGATCCCTGGACCTTTTTCAGCGGGGCTCGCGTATACGTATCGAGCGCAATGAAATGCCTCCCTAGGCTGATGCGAGGCTGCGACGAAAGCTCGACGGTGCCAAGTACGTTTCAACGGAACGAGCACTGTAAAAAACAGAAATATCGTAGGACGCTGGATGAGGAACAGTGCGAGCCTCGTTTCAGCCTGAGAATTCCAGCGGATATCCGCGCGCGATTTTTATCGAGTAAAATTACTTTTTTACGACGCTTAGGGGCTCAATGTCGATACCGAAATATAAGTTTTTATATTATAAGAATTACACGGCCGAGCGCGATGTACGGAATAATAATTTACTTGTCAAATAAGCGAAGCGACATCGATGTACCAAAAGTTAATTTCGAACAAGGAAAACTATCGATTCGAGGGATGATTACTTTATAGTTAGACGGTGTTTACTTTTTCAAATATTTCCCGTCTATTTAAATATTGGCTCTCGGTTCGAATCTTTTAAATATTGTCTTGAGTATCGCCGTATATCGTTACCTCGTACACGGCATAAAAATATCACTGTAACGCGAACGAAAAGTATTCGATGAACCACAATATCGTTACTATATAATATCGTTACGTAGGAAAAGTCTAAAACCCCGATACCATTGTAATAAATGGTTTCATATATCGAAACCACAGTTATTGAAAATCGTACGAATCGTGTTTTGAGGTTTCAATTTGGTTAAATACTTTACAAGTAAGTTTCGGATCTTATCCGGTGGAATCGATGCTTCGTATTTTTTATTACCGTTAGCAATTATAAGAATACGAACGATCGTCGTTTCAATATTAAATACAAGAGTATTCGAGGACCGTTGTCGTTCGTTGATAGAAAATGTTAAAAATTTTATACGCGTTCGCGAGGCTGCATTACACCTAATCAACTTAAATTTAATTCTCGAGGAATTCTTAACGTTCAAGAGTACCGATGTTTTCGTTTCGACTCTCGACGAGCAGTAACGAACGATCGAGATGGTAATTAATAAATGTTAAATTATAAATAATACTTACGAAAGTAAGTTATAATTTAATCAAAAATGAATCGAGTCTTAATGATCGGATGTCGGTTAAAATGAAATTAAGGAAGAAACGTTGCACTTTCGAAACGTAGAACGTACCAACGCGAGTCCGACTAAAATAAAACAAATTTGGTAACGAAAAGTACCGTAATATCAAGAGTGTCTATCCAAGTTGGAAGATAAGAAAAGCGCAATTATCATTATCACGGACGTGAAAATTATAAGACGAATGATGGAGCGATACCGCTAAGCGATTCGTTCGCGGAAGATTCGAGCGAGCGAGAAAGCAAACTCGTTGACGATGGCGGCAGCGCCGTTCAAGGAGGCAATCATCAGCAAAGCATTCAATTGATAAAATTGGCTTGTACTATGAAAGTATTAATAGCGCTCGGTTACAGGCACACCGGTCCGACTACCGCAGAGAGAGAGAGAGAGAGAGAGAGATTGGGATGGAGAAAGGGAGGAAACTCGCGAGACTCCATCGGCGAACCCCGACGGTACTAGCCGTAATCATTGCACTTTATTAAGAAAATGTTCTTTAAGTGGAATTAATTGGCGGAAGATGTAATTACAAGCTTATTATTCCGACTCTGAATTTCGCTCTTTCTTGCCCAACTCGTTTGAATTCCCTTATAACCTAGATAATAACGACAGCCGACTTCCGCGTGCCGGTTTCCCGAGACGCGAGGTATTGCATATTCGAGCGGCCGGCGGTCGGTGTGGGGTGAGGCGGGGCGAAAATCGGTGGCACCGATTTTTTTCCTCTCTCTCATTCTCGTATATTAAACGCGAACAATAGCGTATGAACTTTCGATCGTAAAGTCGAATTTTTATCGGACGCACGAAAAACAACGCGAGCGCGTGAAAAATTTATTAACTGTAAATTCAACCTCGCGTGCCTTCGTCTTCTCTCGTCTTCTGCTCCCGCGGCCTTTTATTTTACCAAGATTTTTATTAGGGCCACGAGAAATCAGCAATAACTAATGTCCTCCCCATTGGAGCGTAGACGACACTGCGCGTCGGGGACAAAAAGAATCGAGTGAGTATATATAGGCTGTAAAATACACTCTGCAGAAGTTTGCTGTAAATTTTGGTACGGTTGAGCACTATAAACGCCCACAAAGGCAGGTAAACGAATCTTAAGCTTAATTCTATCGCAGTCAATCATTATTTAATGATCGGGCTTAATGTTTTTCATAAAAAGTGTATTTATTCGTGAATTCTATAATTTATTGACATTTTAGTGAGCAACAGGAGGCTTCTTATTATGACAGCAATATAAATCCACCGAAAGAGTGATTCAGTACTTGGCAAAAGTTCGAACTATCGTATACTAAATGCATAAATTTTACAAATAAGATAATTTATTACTCATTATTAAGTATCCGATACTTAGTATAATTTTAGATGGAAACATTACCGAGCCTTCAAATATTATTTACAACGGTCCTATGATATTCGTTACAACACTAAATGCATTCCGTCTTTTCCTATCCACTGTCGGCTATATCTTATCGCGCATCGATAATACACATTGTCTTTTACGCCTTTTTTACGCATTGTCCAATTTATGGATTCATTCTTCGAACGATATATCTTTTTAGTTAAATACTATAATTAATACCGTGTACGCGTTTATCGCGACAAACGTTTAATTTTAATTACGAAGAGATATCGATACGTAATCGATAAACGAATTACGAGCGTAATCGTATCTAATTTTGTTAGAAAGCTAGTTATAAAATTAAACGTAACGCGCTATAAAAATTGAGCTCAGTCTTACGAAAAACATTAATATTATCGATCGAACGAGAAAATTTGACAAGAAAAGATTCATCGTTTATTTTAGGAGACGAAGAATCGCATAATTGTTACGTTCGAATCAAGCATATCGTTACACAATTATTTCACGAGCGGAAAAGATTTTACCGATGGGAGTAAAATTACGGTAAACTTGAAGGACGCGCGATAAAGTCGATTGGAGTCCTTCGTAATCTTTGAGGGTCGGTCTTTGCAAACGTCGAATACGGATCGGAGGGTGATTCTGCGTCGGTCCGAGTTCGCATTACATCGAGAAAAGTCTATTTCGTTCGTATTCGTTGACGTCGATACGCGAATTCCAAAAAATTAATACTTTTCCAGATCCGGATCGAGTCTAACGTAAATTTAGAATCAAGATAAAAAATCCATTCGCAAATTTCTAACGTCGCGAAACGTTCGCAAAAATTCCCTAATTTTCGCACCCTCCACAAGAATCACTTACGAAGAAAAAGATATCGTCGTATCGAACGCGGATTCCGAGCCGGACGTGTATTGCCGCGAGTGCGAAATCCTATTTTGCGAGCATTACAGGGCATAACGTGAGTCGATATCCTGTGCCGGCGCTCGTGTAATCAGCCCGGCGGCCTAACTATACGGAGTTATCAAATTGATCAAGCCAAAATAATCTGCACCGAAGTAGCGAGCGTACGGCCGCGTCTCGGTTATGCGCCATAAACGCAGCGTACGAGCAATACCGCGTGCTACCTAAACCATGTACCCCGGGGTCTGCACGCAGCGTATAAACCAGCGCTCACCCTGGGCTCCGGCTGACATAACACAGAAACGGGAAAAACATAACATAACCCGGTGTCACGCGCAGGGCTTTACAACTTTGTCGTCTCGTTCCTTCGCTCCCCTCAGCCTTCGAGTATCGAGTTCTTCTCCCTCGCGACTCGCGACGCGCATCTTTTGCGTACCCGACACTCTTTTCTTCATCCGAGGGGATCGTTCGTTCCGTCTCCCGATGAATCCCCGACGAATCCCCGACGAATTCCCGACGATTCTCGATTACTCGCCCAGACGGTTTCATAGCTAATACCGCGGGGTCCCGAGGAGAAGATTCGAGGAGGAATAAAATATCCGGACTAGAGCGAGAATCGATTGCGCACAAACGCACCACGCGCGCGGAGCATTCAAATTTTCGACGGCTTATTGAAATTCAGTCGAGAGGAATACCGGGGACGAGGCGTGTTTTTACTCGGAACGTAAAAAGTTAATAACAAGAGCAGATACTCGGTCCTCGATCTTCGTGTTCCGAGTAATAACGTGTTTTATTGTCTCTGGTTTATTCGGCCGGATTAACCATTACCAAACTGCCTTCTCTCGGTGCGCGCGTTAACCAAGGTCTTATTACGGCACTAGACTTTTATCGTACGAAGCGTTCATTTTTGTATAAGTGAAAACTCAAAATTATCGAGCCCGAAGTATCGTTTCGGCGCTCGTAAAAATATCGTTGGCCCGCTTACCAGCCTCGACTGTAGAGAAGCCGCTTCTTCGACTCGTCCAAAAACGAAAAGAATGTCGCCGGACCGACATTGAAAAATAAATAGATCCTCGCCCCGAGAAGAACGAACGTCCCGAATAAAGGAAAAAAGCGGCGTTATCTCGGACGTTACCTTGGAACGACTCGAGCGGTGGGGGTTGGTCGGAAAAAAAGCACCTTATAAAAGACCGCGGCAGCCCCCGAATACCAGCACGTAACGAACGAGCGCTCGGACTCGCGCGTTCGCCCGTACACCGGACCGAAAAGGCATACAGCATCCGCAGGGTGCTGGCAGGTATTACTATAATGCAACTCGGAACATAAACGCGTTTACGACGCGCGCAGTGTTGTCATTACGCGGCCCCTGCATCGTTCGCCAGTGGCTTTAACTTTATCGACACCATCACCACCACCACCACCATCACCACCATTACCACTACAACCACCACAAGCGTCATCGGCATCAACGTCGCGCGCGCGTTGAACGTTGCCAAACCGAACACGCATGTAGATAGCCACTGAGCCGAAACTCCGAGGTGAACTATCGCCGATGACGACGCCGACGACGACGACGACGACGACGACGATGATCCAGGGTTGCATCTCGAAGGCCGTGTTTCGCGCGCGCGTTCGCGTACGTTCCGCCCGCCCCCGAACACCCCGCCGTGGAAACACCTGTTCGTCCTGCTTTACGGCACGATCGTAAAATTAATTACCCGTCATTAGAAAAATTGTCCGAGGACTCGGGCCATGCGAATGCTTCGCAGACGCGAAATTCCGTATTCGCCGATAGCTACGTCCGCCGGGAGGCTGGGAGCCCCGAGAGGCGGGTCCTTTTGGCTTTTCGACTTTTGCGAGCTTCTTGGAACATTGCGCTTCGAAGCCTCTGTCTTCGAATATTGCGCTTTTAATTTGCAGTTTAGTCGGCGTTCGAGGCGGGTCCGCTGAAAAAGTTATTAATTTTATCCATCACCGACCTCGGCTCGTCGAACGCTGCGCGAAAAAAACAGACGCGGTCCTTTATCCCCGGATGAATCTTGTCCTTCTCACCTTTGACTCGAATTTTATCGATAGATCGCGCGTTCGCACCTACGGTACTATCGACCACGCCTACGTTTTATCGCTCGGGCCTCGATTATATTATTGTATCTTAATGTACTTCGCAATTTCGATACGCGATAGACGAGGCTTCAAGAAAATAAAGCGATCGTTGTTGGGCCTTGATTTAGAGCTTACGTACGTATCCTAGTTCGAAAGCCGAGTCGTAAAATTCGTCTACCGTCTTCCATGTAAATTCAAATACGTTTTCGATATGAAAATTATTTCGCTTTGTTTTATTTTATCGATGTAATCGACGGTTTCATAATTTTTTTATCTGATTTATCGATAAAAAAAAATTGTTTATCTTTGACTCGTAAAAAAGTATGCAAAGTAGCTTCGTTTCCATTATTTATTCAAAATTAACGTTAACGATCTTGACCGCTCGGTGGTTTATTCGAAGCTGTAATTTTAGATTCGTAATATGTTTGTACGACTTGGAAAAAGTATCTTTACGTTTGAGAAAATTCAAATTTCAATAGCGGTAATAATTATGTACATAAAAAATCGTAAAAGTTTTAAAAGGTGTACATTACCATCGGATACTTACGTAAATACACGTTTTAACATTTTCTCCTCAACATTCTTCCGCGCGCAGGAAAAACAAACTCGATTTTCTGCTCGACTACCTTACAAGCTTATTGGAACCGCAAACCAAATTACAATTTAGATTTAAAATCATCCGTTAAATTCTGGGAATAAGTTGCTTCCCACATAACTTAACAGTACAAATTTACCATCGGAATATCGCAATAGGTATTAGTACCGATCGATATCCAATTAATATGTTAATCGTGCGAAATCAAAATATACGTAACCTAGTAGAATTTGATGGGTGTCGATACGACGATAATCTGATTATAAAATTTATCTCAAAGTTAACGATTAAAAGAACCAACCTAAAATTAAGAAACTTTAATCCCCGAAATTCTGGAGGCTGTAGGTTAACGAAGTAGCGCCTCTCGTTTATCGGGCACGAAAACCTTTACAACTCGTTGCCGTCGTCTTTACGCAATCCGTTCGGCCATTTCAGCATTATCGCGTGTACGCGTATAACACTTTCGGGACAAAAGACGAGCCGAAACATCGTAATTCTGTGCATAGGAGAGTTGAGTTTCGCGTATGTGAAGTCACTGCCACATGAGCGCGTATATGCTTGTGTCCATGCTAATACTTGTTTTCAGTCCCTTGGACGCATCGGTGCTCCTCCGTTCTCCCTCTCTCTCTCTCTCTCTTTCTCTCTCTCGCTCCCTGAGAGTAGCAAAATAGCCGAGGTTGGTATAATGGCGAATGTCAGTATGCCTTGCTCGTTCCCTAGTATAGGAGTAGGAGGCGGAGGAGGATGAGGAGGATGAGGAGGATGAGGTGGATGAGGAGGATGAGGAGTATGAGGAGGAAGAGGAGGAAGCCTGACCTAATTTACATACATATAAAGCGTATTCGATGTGTTTTAGGGGTCGTAAATCGACGCAGCTACGCGAATCGTTAAACCCTTCCTTGCCCGCAACACCCTGCTGATATGCCAGCCTGTACGAGAGACTAAGAGAAAGAGAAAAGTAGAGAGGGACCGAGTGAACAACACAGAGAAAATCCCTGTAGGCGTCGAATACTTTGTAGTAAGGAGTACATAACCATTGTTCCACGCGCGAATTTAGTCCCCTTCTTTTGTTCGTGCTTCCCTTGTACGTATTTGCCGCTGTCTTATCACTTTGCTCGCGTTTTCACAGGGGCGATTTCGTGCTACGTCGAGCTCTTAACTTTATCGACGAATTACGCTGCGAGCGCGATTTCGTCTAGTTGCGCCTTTGGATCATGAGACGATCGCATCTTGTATTTTTTTGGCGTAGCGCGTTTCGATCAATTATCACGATACGTATTAATGATGTTGCCATGTGGCAGTTTCATGACCACGCCAAACGTTTTCTTCCTTTACGGGTACATTCTTACAGGAGAATCTCGTATTTGGTAGTAATAGTTAATTAAATAAATAAATGTATTGAATAACCCTGAAAGAAGAGAATTAAATAATGCTATTTTGAAAAAGTAAAACGTTAATAGTCAAAATTTTTACAAAAATCGAAATACAAGTCGAATATATTTTAAGAAAAAATCATTTTGATTCTTTACAAAATGTCAATATACCGCAATATTTTAGATTCAACGTATTTCCAATTCCTTCTTTCTTGCAAATAATTTATCTCTTTTATAGATGCGAAGTCAACGACGATATCCTGGATCGATTAACTTTTTCCTCTGCGACTTAAACGCTCGAATTTTTAAAAAAGAAAGAAAGTAAAATTTTAAAAAATGTTTACAATCGAGCAAACGAGATATATAAAAATTTAGATTTATTATAAAAAATATTACATTTTATCTACGATTTTGAATTGAATAAAAACTTTCTAAATTGAAGAGAAAATAAGCTTATTTAAGGAACGGATCGAAATCTGCTTTTGTATCAATTTGACCAATAGTCAACGGTTGCGATACAACTTTTTTGAATAATTTTTCCTGTAGGATATTGCGAATTCGTTCAATTGAGATAATCTCAGTAATCTCTCGTACTTCCAGATAGCAGTTTTCTATTCGATACTGTGGTAGTAACGATATTTATCGGGGTAACTTTTATTTGATATTTGCAATGGACTTTATCTATGGCGCATTTTTTTGAGTGATTAAACTAAATCCTCAGAAATAAAGCGTCTTTATAGGTAGACAGATTTTTTTCCAAAATTTAATTCGAACGTTTTTTAAAAACTTATCAACTTTTACGATCTCGATCGTTAGCTTCTTAAAAAAAGCTTTACTTTATAAAAATCTTTCCTTCTCATTTTTATACCTATCGATAAAATATTCGTTTTCGATGCTGTACAGAATAAAGCAGTTCCGTCCAAAGTACGTCGCGAGCTAATTCAAAGGAAAATATCAATTGAATATGACATCCTTCAACGAAAGAAATAATTACGTTTAAGAATCTCAATGATTTCCGTATCATTTATATATTTAATAAGATTTTAAAGAAGCATTTATAAAAAGCTACAAGTACAAGATTTTCAATCGAATGTAATTAAATTCCAAAAATACTATAAATGAAAACGATGAAACATTATTTTTAATCACCGCTTTTAAATTGTAACGACACATTGTATTTAATCGAATTGAAAATGAATTAAAACTATATTAAAACGTTGACTACTCTTCGAGGTGCATCAGAAAAATATCGTTTTCACGGATCCCTTGAGTTTCGCTCGTGATTTTATTCACATTCTTTGGAACATTGTCGACGATAAATAGGATAACGATATTCGAACGGAGAGAAATAATGTAAAAACGCAGAAAAAGTATTTCCCTTCTCGGCCCGTACGGAAAGATATTCGTTGTTAAACGGCAAATAAAAGTCTTAGATTTGACAGGTTTATTATTCCGCGCATATGCATCGTCTCGGAGAAGAACGGCTCGCGAAAAATTCGGAAGCACGGAGAGAACGAGAGAGAGAGAGAGAGAGAGAGAGAGAGAGAGAGAGAGAGAGAGAGAGAACGGGGCAGAAGGAAGGATTCGCCGCAGGCTCTCGTTTCACCTCGCGGCGAACGGCTTTCGCGATGCGAAAGAAGTCAAGACGGCGGCGCGCGAAATATTATTGGCGCGGCGAAGGCGCAAACGCCTCGCGCAACTATACGCGCAGCTTCCATCCCGTAAAGAGAGAAATGGCGAATTTTGATTTGCGAGCCTCGAATTGTGGGTAATTTCAGTAATGGCTCACTCACTCGCCAAAGCCGCGAAACGCGTACGGCCTCACTCTCCCTCCCTCCCTCCCACCCGCTCGCTCGCTCGCTCGCTCTCTCTTCGGTACTCCGCCAAAGTGCTAAGAGAAGAACGAACCGTTTACCGCGGCGGTAAAGCAGATATACGCTCTCCCTTTCTCTCGAAGGCTCTCTCGCACAAAGTAACCGCCTTTCCGAGCTCGCGCGCGCTCTCACCTTCGCGGTAACTTCATAAAAGAGTCCTCCTCTACCTCTTGGTTCTCCACCTTCTCCCTTTCGCCCGTGTCCCCGGCGCACCGCCATTTCGCGCATTCGGACGATTCTCTATAAAACGCTATATCTCAATCCTTGGAGCTGCGCTCGGTAGCTCTTTCCGAGGAACGAGTATAACCGGTGGTCCGAAAGGTCGGGCGCTGCTTACGACCGCGCTCTCGAATTTTCTGACGCGCGAGCTTTCTTACCTCGAATGGGAGCCAGCGATATTTTAATAGGAACGGAACTACGGCGAACGAGTGTCAAGCTGGGCTCGCTCGTTATCTCTCCTCCTTTTCTCTCCCTCTTTCTCTCTCTCATTCTCTTTCGTTCTTTCTCTTTGTCGACTCGACGCACGGACTCGCGTATCAGCGGGGTGTTGCGGGCAAGGAAGGGTTTAACGATTCGCGTAGCTGCGTCGATTTACGACCCCTAAAACACATCGAATGCGCTTTATATGTATGTAAATTAGGTCAGGCTAGATGATTTCCTATAAAACGATATATCTCAATCCTCGAGCGTTGCGTCGCAGCTCTTTCGAGTCTTCCTGTAAGAAGACACTTTATAATATTTGCACGAAGCGTAACCGGCGATCCGAAATGCAACCGTGCGGGTGCTCAAAACTCGAGCTCCTCCTCGGTGTACATTGTCGTTGGCTATTCAGACGATACATCGTTTAAATAATACCGAATTTTCGGACGACGATGTATACTCTCGAGCGAGTAGTCGATTTACATATTATAATAATTTTCCGCAACGTAAAATCATTTTACGTTAAAGTCTTATCGGTAATCTTTTAAAAAGCGAACTGATTTATACTTTGGTATATTCGTTAAATTTAATTGATTTTCATATTTTAATAATAATTACGGTGCGTAGCGGGATACAATTTTTAGCGTTAAAGACGATGTAAAATATATACATGTGTATACGTATACATATATATATATGTATATGTATTTAAAATACTTTTATATTTAGGCATTGTTTATGCGTTGTCATGAATTCGATAAAAATTTTAAGCTTATTCATTATTCACCGCTAGTCCACTTAATTTATTAGTCAAAATCACGACTCAATAAAGCAGCTTATACTCTACTTCGATCATTACGTTTTGATTAGAGTAAAATCATAGCAAATTAATTTACGTACGGGTAAATTTTAATGTCGGACGCGCGCGCACACAAAAGTCGCATAAATGTTTATTCGCGCTAGTTGAAAGTTTCGTTTATGCCTTAGTTTTTAATTCAGCCGGAACGTATCGGTGAGCCAGCCGAGCCGTATCTGCGAACGCAGAGTCCATATTTCCTTAAATATATCGGAGCGAACGAAGAGCGTTAAATTTGAAAATCGATACATAAAAGTTAAGTTTGATTATGACGCAAGTCCGGTACCAGCGTCGCTAAATAATAATCAGGCGTCGCTCGGTCTTATATTTCCGCTCGCCTCGCTCTCCCGAAGCGGACCTATAAAAGTCTAAATATAATTATTCATCGGGCAGGGGCATTAATCGCGAAATACTTATCCGCGCTCGAGCGGACAATCAATGAAAGCCGCGAAAATTCCTTGTCGATGCGCCTAGTCGGCTTCGACGCTAATGCAGTAACGTTCGCGAACCATCGCGATAACGCTCGCGAAGCGTAGGCCCCGCGGAACGTACTAAATTATATCGGAGCCCGGAGGAAATAGCGCTGTGGCAAATAGCTGGAGGAGGCATCTCTCTCTCTCTCTCTCTCTCTCTCTCTCTCTCTCTCGTAAGCTTTACGAGCGGAAATGCACGAGCGATTTGAAGTTGCGTAATAGGATGGGGGTGGCGTAGCGCTCGGATAATTCGCTGTTACTAAAAGTCCTATTAGCGAAGCGCACCGATTGCCGGTGTCGATGCGCGGACTCCCGGCCGAGGGGGCAAGGAAGGGACGGGGGCTCCTCTCGGACGGGAACTCCTCCGGCGTGTGCGCTCTCTCCGCAGCCTGCACTATTGCAAACAAGTGCCTATTGTGGTAGCCCGATATATCCGCGTATCGTTAAAATACTCGACGAGCTTTATGGTCACCCGGTACAACTTGAACGGAATGGCACGTTCTAAAGGCTCGGGAGCGCGAGAGCGCGCACAAGCCTCTACGTAGGTTGCAGTTTGAACTATAAAACGACGTAAATTATGGCCGCGGATTGCAATATTATGAGGCTATATACGCACGTTTAATGATCGAAGCTACCGAGCGCGAGCAGAGCCAGGCAGCCAGGCAGCCAGGCAGCCAGGCAGGCAGGCAGGACGCGTCGCGGCGAAATATTGTCCGAAAATGCACTCTCGCTCTCTCTCTTTCTTCCACTCGGTTTCGCCCACCCTCTCTTTGTCTCTCGTTCGCGCGCATTACCGAACCGAGAAATATTGACCGGCTGCTCGTAAACGCGCGAACGAGACGCCGAGATTGTGCGACGCGCGAAGGGAGACGAGATCGCGACGCGGACAAAAATCCTGGACGGACTCGACCGACCGAAAGAAGATCGCGAGACGACTATTTTTTTATCGCGAGCGTCCTCGACCTTCCGACCGATAAATCGGAGACTCTTCGGTCGCCTCTTGACCATCCGGGGATTCGATAGTCTCCGCGAGAATGATCCAATTTATTTAAGAATGATTTACGCGGTGCATCGAACCTTTCCTTCTCCATACTTTTCTTCTCGATTTGAACCGTGCACGTGTTTCTCAAAATTTTTCATTCGAAAGATGTTACGACAAAATTTGATTCATTTCTCGATTGTTTCACGGGGAAGGAAAGAGAACGAACGGCTTTAGCCTATAATTATCAAATCTTGGTGAAAAATGGATGGCCTCACCGGCTCCAGTAGATTTCACCCGTTTCAAAAATCCATAATAAAATACTTTCGTACTTTTTATAAATATTTATAGTTTAAGAAACGATAATTTTTAAGACAGGAAAATTAAAATCTTCGACTTTAGAATACGATGTACACCTCTTAAAGTCATGCTTGATAAATCTAAATAAAATTTTCAAACTAACTGGACACAGGAATTTTAATTGAAAAACCAAAATTATGCTCTATTAAAATATTTAAAATATGCGAGTAGAAATATGTTCGAAGTAAATTTTGCCCATCGGTATTAATACCGTAAACATTTTAATATTTAGAAAAATATAGTAATATCAAAATTCGGTTCTCTCTATTAAGAAAATTGTATCTTTTAAACTTCGTAACGTTAACAACTTTTCACCGTGGTACTTCGTATACTCGAACAATTTAAATAGAAACCAATAACTGTAATATTGATACTAAATCCTATAACCAATTTTATTCTACATCGCGAAACTATATAAAATATTTCTTTTTATTCTAGTAGATCTCGTATTACTCTGTACGTAAGAAAATTAAAAACTTGATACTTGAATATCTTTTTTATTTTCAAACAAAACTTAATGTTCTGGCTAATATAAAAATTCATGGCTGAAGAATCGAAGTCTATCGAATAAAATGACCCGTAAAGTATTTTATTTTTCGAATAATAATATCGATATACTAAAATATTGTACTCAAGTTGGGTGATTATGAATATGTTCCGAAATTTAAATATTGTAAGCTGTAACATTAAAATACATAACCTTCACTTTAACGTTCTTTTAAATTATCGAGTATTAGTAGATTTATCAATCTTGATAATAATTAGCTTAAAATAAACATATTTCTTACTTGATGCAAGTATTAATATCCGACGGTTGTATCGTAATTATATTATGTTTCTTGTTTTCCTTTTCTAATATGAAATTTATTTTAAAGTAAATTTTTATTTATTATACAAACAAACGTAAATTAAGATAAAACTGATATCGCAATTAAAACCCCGATCAAATTTAATACCTTTCTACTTTCTATTTTGATAAATATATCAAATTTGTTTAAAAAATGTAATAAATTTTAAATATTGAAAAATTAAAAAAATTTTAACTTTCAACTTTTTAACTTTTACTTTTAATACCATGTTAAACCCTAATATTACTACAACAATTTTTAATTTTAAATTTTGTACTTTTTTTATCTGGAATTATATTGAATTTTTATTGAGAAACTTTGTTATTTCCAATCTATTTTTCGATCACGAAAATTATTAATTTAAAAAGAACACGAATAAATAATTAAATAAAAAATTTTGAATACTGTATAAGTTATTTACTGCATCTATTCAAAGAAAAACTGCCGATAAGTTAGCAATATTTTAGTATGTACTCATCTTTTCATATAAAACAAAACTATATTTCTTACGGTCGAAACTTAAAAATCAAAGAACGTAAAAATATAGTTTGCATTTATTTGCTTAAGGGATAAAAAATATCCTATTTTTACCACTATCCTGCCTTGTCGATAAAATATTGAATTATAGGCTATAATAAAACAATATTTTTATTTATACAGACTCAAATTTATACACCTTATGAAAGATTCTTATCAACCATCTTACAATGTTTCAAGCGAATATAGCAACACCTTAAAAAGTGATTCATTTTAAAATTCATGAATATTAAAATGAATTAATCTTTAAGGTGCCGTTGATATATTCGCTGGAAACTTTGTAACGTGGCCGATAAGAATATTACAAATGGTTCAAAGATTTGTTTTTACATAAACCGAGGTATTTTTTAATTATAGCCTATTGTTTCGATTTTAATTATTACCATTGAGCGTTAAAAGAAATATTCTCGCATACTAAGTAAATACATTTAAAACTTGAAATGAATAATATTTAGAGTCTATATTAATTAAATATACTGCAAAAATGCTTTTACATTTCATTTAAATATGATTTCAAAAATTAAAAGCAGTCCGATCAATAGTTTTACACTGTAGTTGAAAATAGAATTAAAATCTAAGCGTATAATCGATTAATTGTCATGTACTAGGCAATTCGTTAAGCAATCGATTAATTCTTCATTAAATATTATATAATAGACCAGAGAAAATATTCATTTTTATTTTATAATGAATTTTTAAAAAATGCATATAAGATTCATTTATATTTTTTAATTAATTTCTTTTAACTCAAGGATTCTGTATTTTTTAAAATTCATAATACATTAACGTAACATACAGTATTTTTAAACTTGTAATGTCAATATTTTATTGTTACATTCATTAATCTTAAATATTTAACAACATTCTTGTACATTAATTTATTTTATATATAAATTTGCTTAAAGTACATTAAATAAATATAATTTTCTAATAGAATAGCGAATAAAAATTTGATTAATAAAGAAAAATTGATTTATTAATAATATATCGAAATTCAATAATTTACTTTATATATAATAAAAGCTATAAAAATACTTATGAAACTTAACACAATTTTAAGAATAGATATATCAAAATGAAGTTAGTTAGTTTGTAAGTGACAAAGGAAAATTTAAAATGAATATAGATCACAGAGTCTCTTGTTAGTAAATAAATAATTATCGTTACATTCAAATCGATTGAATTTTCGTTAAAATTGAATACTTAGTATATTCTCGACAAACGTTAAATTAATATGTAGTAAAAATATTCTAAATGAGTAATTTAATAAATACTCTTTTTTCTTTTTTAAATAAACTAATAAAATTTAATAAAAATTTATATCTTAATTACTAAACTATGTCAAAATATTTTTTTATATTTGAACATTGAATAATATATAAAATGAATTTTTATGTAGAAATATAAAAATAATAAAGAATAAAATTTGTATGTTTTCTAATAATGAAAAAAATTTATAATGAGTATCGTTGTAAAGTTATTCTTTTAAGCTATTATTATTGATCGGCATATATGAATACTTTGAAATATTGTAACGAATGAAAATAAAACATTTTTAAATAAAACAAACAAATTTTAAATTTATTCAAATCCTATACAAGACAATATAGACTTTTACATTTCCTTCTAATAAATATTGAGAATTATGTGTTCTATAACTATATAGTTATTTTTTTTACTTTGAAAGAAAATGCTATTCTTCTACAAAAATAAAGTTTTTAATGGAAATCTATAGTACTGATCTATAAATTATATATTAAAGACAAATTAAAAATTTTTGATATCATAAGAAACGTATACATTCTCGAACAATCTCGTTTATAATCTCATAATTTCAAAATTTAAATACAAATCTACTTTACGTTCATTTTAATATTATTTGAAATATATTATTATATTATTTAATACATTTCATATTTGCATATCTGCATTAAATGTTCTATATTCACATTTAATATTTGCATAGACTATTTTATTTTTAAAGTTAATTATTATCAATAGCATGTCAACGTAATAATTTTAATAGATTTATTTAAATGTAAAAATATGAATTTACGATTATTTGAAATATTCCATACATATGTATTACACACACACACATATGCATATATATATATGCATACGCACATGTACTAATATCAAAGTAGTCTATATTTTTAACAAACCTCTGAGTAGGAAACTATGTTAATTAGTTTAGGTTAAGAGTAATTTAGATATTTATACATTGAAATATACATACAAGTATATACTACAATATTGAATCATCAGATTCATATACTCATCAAATTTTCAAATTTGTGTTTCAGTGATCATTATAAAACTAAAATCATTAAAGTTAATTAATACAATTGAATATATACGTATATTACTATAGCATCATAAATAATAATATAATCTCAATAATCTCATATATTGAGAAAATTTTATAAACTATTCAGTAAAAACAATATATAACTCGTTTGCGTGTAATATTCAAAATTAGAAAATTAATGATTAAATACAATCTACTTTATCAGTGATATTTTCATATTACATAATATTATTGTCAATTAAATGAAAGTAATTTTAGAAATATTTTGATGTTATTTTGAAATTATTTTGATGTAATTTAAAACTTCAAGAATATATTTTATATAAAAAATACAATATTACGAATTTATTAAATCAATAAAAACAAAAATTTTATTGAAATAACTTTGGTTAATTGTTTTAAACTATAAATAGTTTAGAATAATAATATATACATAAACAAATTTTAATTTCTTAAAAATTATAATGTAGTAATACTTAACTAACTCGCTATGAACATTATTTTAACGATAAATTTTTAATGATATTTTTCATTTCAAAATACTATTGTACATATAATTAACGACGTGTAGGTGAAAGTGGAATTTTTACAACTTTAATATTTCATAAAATGACATTAAAATAAAATCATTAACTATAAGTAATATACATTTGGAATACGTTTCATATATTTTTTAATGTAATTAAAATAATTAAAATAAAGTTAAATAATTAAGATTAGATGCGTTTTATTATATAAAAAAATTTAATTTTTGTTGATTATTTATAAATATCATACATATTCTAGAAAATATTACAAACATTAGTTCGTTGACCAAAATTTTTTTCAATTTAATAGTAATAAAAAGATCGTATGAAAGTAGTTATATAATGTAAAAAATATTATGTTGAAAACTAGAATATAAAAATACAAACGGAGAGTCAATGCATTATTTACATAATGATATTAATATTCAGCACTTCTTAACTAATTTGAAATTTTTTAATTTGATCTATTATAATATAATTCAAGCTGTAAAAACATCGTTTAGATATTAATATTATTAATTTAGAAGTTTATTAATGAGCTTAATTATTTAAATCGCAATTTTTTATTTATTATTCTTATAAATTTATATTCTTTTTGAAGAAATCGTCTTTTATTGATTATAAAATAAAATACTTATTTCAATCTCTCGGTTCATACAGTAATGGCTTACAGAATACATTTCCATTCATCAGAAAATCAATATTTTTAATTAATTTTTCGGCACTCGGTGTTCTTAATATTTTATTTAACGAAACTGCTTATATTTAATAATAATAATAATTAAATAGGACACATTTTTTATTTTACTTAAATTTTAATTAATTTTATAGAAATTATTTTTAACAATCTAACTTTTAGTACTCTTATATCGACCGGCAACATCTATAATAATTATTTCATAGTTTTGAATCATTGAAAATCCAATTATCATTATTTTTATTTTATAAAAGATTTAATTATAAATATTAACATAACGGCATAAAATATTAAAAAAAGTCATTTGTTTTATACAACTAACTGATTTATAAATAGAAAATAAAGGTTGAAGGTCCTAAATATATTCGAATGCATTAAATTACTTATGCATCTCACGGTAATTACAGTTACTCTTAAGATTTACCTTATATTAGAAGGTCTCGTTTATATTTTCATATCTACAATAATAAAATACGAGTTCAAAAAATATTTTAGATCAACTTTTAATTAAATACGCTTATTTTAATTGCTTTTGATTATATTTAAAACCGATGTAAAAAGTATAAAAAAATTATTATTTTATACATTCTCTTATTTTTTCCAAGAAACAAAAATCATTATGAAATAAAAATAATTCGCAAAGAGAAAGGTAATAAGAAGTTTTATGTATTCATAAAATATATAATTATCTCAATCATAAAATATACTTCACGAATTCAAAACGAAGTTTATTTCTTCATCGCATTATTCTTTTTACAATGATAAAATTTACATTGACTTTTTATTTAAATAAAACGATTTAACAAAAAAATGTTTTAAATCAAGATTTAATGTTTATACATTTATTCGAAATCATCCATTCGAAACGGTTAAAACGAACTTTAATCGATCGACTTCCTTAAGAATAACGTCCGCTTAATTTCACGATTCAGAAGCTACTTCGAAGACGTACTCATATACACAAAGTTGTTTACAGATAAAAGATAAACGAATAAGTTTGGTTTGATTCCGGTGCAGATAATTAAAAATTTATGCGTCAAATAGTCGACTAGAAAATCTGTTAATCAATGGCTTTGAAAAAATTCAAACCTCGAAACTCTAATCGTGAATCGCGATTGCGATTCCCCCGTGGCTTATCTAATGAAACGACCGCTTAAAAAGAAGCAGGGTAAAAAAAAAGAAAAATAATCAACAAAGTCGCTTATCCTGTTTCGCGCGAGAAAAACCGAGAGCCCTCGACGATTCGAATGATTAAATTCGACCGAGAGAGACACGAAAAAATCGTCGAGTGTACACGAGCGTGTTTTTCTTCCTGATTGCATTAGTGAATAAATAATTAACGGCAAGCGGAAAAACAAAGAAGGAAGAGGAGAGGCAAGGCAAGAAGCGGATAACAAAAGAACGAAGACGGTGCGAAAAGCGGAGCTCGATCTAGAAAACGATGAAGAATTCGTTAAAATTATAATGGAGGCGTAAACGGATACATGAATTTATGCATTTTGGATCCTCGGGCTTAAATCCTCGGAAAAAAAAAACAACGACGCATCAAAGCTGGACGCTTGGACCGGCTGCGCGTGCGTGCGTGAGTGCGCCGGCAACAAAGTACGCACTCTATGGCTGGGCACTCGACGCTGTAGTATAATTGCCTGGACAATGGATCCGCGTACAGGAGTTATTTAAGTACCGCCGAGGGAGGAGTCGAGGGTCGGAGGGCGAGTTTCGCAGGGTCTCAGATCGTAATGTTGCACGGTCGTCGCGGCCACGCTCTTTGTGCCCGAGCCGCGCTCACGGATGCGGGAAGAATATCAAGTTGGCGATATAGAACCGATGCGCCCTGGACACCGGGAGTTAGTCTCCGCGTATTACGTACGTATAACTCGCTAAACGCGGGAACGAGTTCGCGTGGCAGGGCGGATCGATGAAAAGCCTGCGTGTATCCTTTATTATGACGGCAGTATAAAACAATGATCCTGGTAATATTAAATTGGAAGCGAGTGGTAGCGTTGGTCTTCATTAAACTGTCAAATTCATTGCTTCATTAAGCTTTGATAAAGAAATAAAAATTAGGTATTTGCATTTGGAATAGTGCAGGTGAGCTTATTGATGAGCTATTATAGCAGTTTATTTCCAAAACCGAATGATAAAAGGTTAATGCTATTAGATAGTTGGTTTGATTAATGGCGATATACGTGCAATGGATTATGCATTATGTAATATGTAACATTTACCGAAACGTATTAAAAATTTTATTCAACGCTGATTAATCATTCCTTTAAATTTTAAGCATCGTTCGAATAAGCCAACGACTTTTCTCGAGACCGAAGTAATTAATTCAACATTAAATATAAAATGTAACTGTCCAAAGTAATTTTTTGCTTGTGAAACTTTCATAAATCTAGCGGATGATAGATATTTTACAAATGCTTTACGCGATTTGCTTATCTTCGTTTTTAATTTATAAACGGCAGCGTTAAATTACGAGATTTTATTTTATTTTCATCGAATCGAACCTATCTTATTTTTGGATTAAATATCGTTGCAGAAAAATTTTAAGGATGAAAAATTTGCAAAAGAGATCGCTTCGAACGTTAAAAAAAGGTAAAATGCAAATTAATCGTTTTATCGATCATTTTCGTGATAATTATCCAGGAAAGCTGCAATGGGATCTGATCTCGATTGATCGAGTTGAAACAACTGCTTAAAATAAAAATAAAAGAGTTCTATAATTCTGATTGTTACTTTTGAAAAATAGATCAGCGTAACATAGAATCAAAGTCGTTTCACTGCCAAGGCATATAATCATCAGCTAAACGAAAAGATCTTTTAAACCAAACCGCTGCTCTTCATTTCCGGTTGATTCATTGCGTGAATTCAAATCACTGACTCGACTCGGTCGAAACTTAACCTTCTACGGTTGAATTATATACGGAACCCGTGTATTTTAGAGGAGTTATCTCGTCTTTCTACACGAGAGAGTTAACGTTTCTTCTTACTTTTTTCCGTCTCTCGTCGATACGTCAGTACACGCGAGTTTCAAGTAGTGTACGCATTCCGATACTTGAAACAATATATACGATAAGTATAGTTCTAAATAAAATGAACTATTTATCGACAGGTACTTATAATCATATTTAAAAAATCTCTATATTTTAAAGATTATCGAGTGAGTATTTACTATAAAGCCAATTAAAATATTAAAAAAAATTAAATCATTTATTAAGAAACGGCGTAATTTATACAAAACTATGAAATAGATTATAATTTTACAAAATATCGATGCTATTTTTTTAACACGATAATGCAACATATAAACCAAATTATCGGAATTCTACGTTTTAAATCTTTAAATTAACGTAACGCAAGTCGCGTAGTAAAAAGCATAAGTGTATTCGGCACTGTATTTTCAATTTACCTTATTGTATACTAATGAGAAATAGGGAAGCCATCGATGCGATCCGATAGGCGATAGCGATGTTCAAAGATTATAAAGCACGCCCATCCCAAGATATACTTTTACAAGCATTCGTTAAACAAGTATCCTCAAAGTTACAAGTTTTGAATTATTCCATGGGTCGCGCATAATACAAAAAGATTTTTTACAGATTCAAGCGTTGATTTATCGCGCGCTTATTTCATTTTTAAATTTTAACGTAATTCAGCTTTAACCCTAAGAAATATTAAAATTCATCGTTCGATCGAAACATGTAAAAATTTTGTAAATCACATTTATATATTTCCTTTTTATCATCGTTAGCTTGGAAGAGAATATAATTATTAAATAGGGATGTCGCGTAATGAGATAACAATTTATCGCGTAACTAACTGGGGACTTTATTATTTAATTGGTAACAATTTGGATAAAGCGCAGGAGCAGGAGTCTTTTAAATCCATAAAAATAATTTCGACGATAATTTTTGTCAAACTCCGTAGCGCTGATATAATTGTTAAAGAGGCCGAGGAATCCAGCAAATTTGCTGCACTGGTAGTCGCATTAATTAAGGGGGAAGGGGGAAACTCACATTTTGAGGCCACGCGCGCAAAGGCCGGGGACGACGGTTCGGATTCGGTGCAAAACGGAGAAAAGAAAGAGAGAAAAGAGAGAGAGAGTAAGAAGCCAGGTTTATACTTCTGAGAAGGCGCTCGTAAAGAGTGCACGAGCTTCCACTCGTTCTCTGTTATTATCCGCGACTTTAAGCTGGTAAGGCCCAGAAGCGATGTGTCGAGCCCAAGGGATATAATCGGCGCAACGGAGTCCCTGGGCCCACTAATCTTCGGTGCTTTTGCCGAGTGTACGCTCGCTGCTGTACGTGTAACCTGCGCGTGTGTGAGTAGCAATGCATTTGCCATTGTACGGAGCATAGCCCAAGCGTAGCCGAACTTATAGTTGGCGATGATGTGCGCTACCAAAACCAGCGGCGGGTGAGACCATCGTCGATCCTCTTTCTCGAACGCGCTAATCTCTTTTTAAAGATTCGTAATGTTGGGCCTTCTTCGCTTTCTAAATAATGACTCTACTTTTTATTTATTATGGAGTATTAAAAACTTCCACCGGGAACATCGTGTTTCATCGGATACGCGAACCCGATGCATGCATTTATCGTATAACGAATCGTTATTTTTATTCTTATATTTTATATTTTTCGAGCTTGTAAGAAGATACCGGTAGGCAGTTTTTATTACGCCTGTTCTAAAACTTTAATTATTCCATGTTAAATAATCTATAAATATGGCGTAGACTCTTCTAAAATTATCAACGTTTTTATTTTATCTCTCGATACGAAGAAAATAATTGAACCGAAATTTCTTCTTTATATTTTAATACCTTCTTTTTTTGATATCTTTGATGTAAGAATACGAAGAAGTAGTTGAGATATATTACAAATCTATATAAATTTCTTTTTATTTATAGAAATATCGCGAGCGTTCTTTTATCTATTAATTAAGTTAAATCAATTATGATCTGAATTTTTATATGCCTTTTAAAATTGTATTGAACAAATATACAATTCGTTTCGATAAAATATTATTTTCGTCAAATATAAAAAGGATAAAAATGTTCAAATACAATTGGTAAAATTTCTGCAATAAATAACGTTGTAAAAATCCTGATAACGTAAACAGTTACATGTAAAATGAAACTTTAGGTGACGATTATGTAAAATAAAATACTAAAACGTACCTCTTTTGTTGACTTTACAAAGGTATTTTAAAAATAATAAATAGTTAGGTGATTTCAGTTAAAAATTTCACATAAATGGTTATTTTTGTGTTTTTCTAGTTTGTAGATGGCGGTTCTAATTCTTTGAAGAATCACTTTTTGGATTAACTATCTTCGTTAACCTTAATATAAGTAATCTTTTATATTGTAGTCTTTTCGTTTTATATCGAGGTAATTCTATCGGATGAAAATTAAAAAATAAATACATAAAAGATACGAATGAATGTGATTGACTAAGTTGTGGTGTTTTATTTCAAAGAGAAATATGCAAATAAAAATTTTAACATTATACAAGTATAAAATAATTCGTTCAATAATCAAAAATTGTATAAATTTGCATATTTTTCGCAAATTAAGTTTAGTCTAATACTGTATAAAATATTTATATAAATAATTTTTTTTTAATATCTGAACATTTTTTTATTTTTGATATATAAATGATGGTTAACGAATACGTAAGGATTTTCATTGTAAATATTATAAAAATAATTATTAAGAGTATGTATTAAAATTGAAATTACATCGACCATTTATTATTATTATTTAAAATATAACTATATTAAATTTTAGAATTTAGTTAATTCTACAGAAATTTTCAATATTCTTGTAAAGAGTTCAATATTCTTTAATTTATTTTATAAATATTATTGTAATTTCTTATATTATAATATATCATTTATCTTGGTTTTAAAAAATCTGATCGGTTTATCAAATTAAAATCACTTTTTAGTAAAACGATGCTTACAGAATATAAGATCAGTACATATAACATTATTAATTAAGTTTTTTATATAACTTTGCAATCTTTATCGAACCAAATGATAAATAAAATCATGATAAATGTTGGCGACATTGAAAGTCAATGTACAATACGTTAAGAAAATATTATAAGGTTAAGATATTTATTTTTAATTCAAGTATTTAATTTTAATATTCTATACAAATAAAATTTTTTTATCTATTTTTGGATATACCAAACGAGCTGGTGTAATGAACATCGTTATTCAAGATTGGTGTAAACTATGAATCATAACGTAATTTTAGTACTATCGACAATAATTTCTTTTTCGCAACGAATGACCAAAGTACGAAAGAATTTACGAATTCCCATAAATCTTTCGTAAAAAATTTGTTTAAAATACGAAGAAAATCGAACGAATCGATATTTCTCTATCGCGTTTCAATGTATTTAAACGTTAAATAACGAGTGAAATTAATCTCGAATCGTCGGTTGGATACCTTAGAATAATATAATTAACTAGTTAAAAAATAAAAAAATATATATTCCTATAAGTAATATGTTAATAAACATAAATATCAATAACAATAAAATTATTATAACCGTGAATTATTTAACAAAGTAACGCAAAAAAATATAGGGGTAAGCGCAAGGATAAGCATTACTAATGCAATCGTTAAATTCTAATGACACATAGATATTCATAATTGAAAAATACGGCGAAGCGTATAAAACCATAAATCCCTAATTGGCAGTACACGAAAGGGGAAAAGGAAGCAACTCGATAAACAAGGGATGGAACATTAATATAGTTCTCTCGATACAAAAACAAAACAATTCTCGTCGAAGGCCGGAAGACTTTAAGTGGGTTAAACGGTACGAAAGGAAGAATCGAGAGAATCCCCCGTGAATTTAATCCTGCGGGAACGAGAATTCTCGCTCGCGGAGATTATCGGGGAAGCGCGCGCACGAAGACACGTCCCACCATGAATATACACGGGGATCCTTTCCCTCCCTCCCGCCCTCTCGATAAGAGGAGCAAAAAAAGAGCGCGCACACGAGACGGAGAAAAGTCGAGAAGCGGCAGGAGCCGGCTGAAAGAGACGGGAGGATGGGAAAGAGGAAGAGAGCGGTAACCCAGTGCCGATCGAGTGTTGAAGCAATGTAGTCGACCACGAACGAGCGTAGAGCTCGTACCAAAAGCTCCGAGCCTGCGGATGGAAAGAGGGAACACTTTGTAGTTTTAATCGATCCGGAGGGACGAGGGAGAAGAAGACCAGAAATACCGAGCGCGAGTTCCCCGACCCCCGACCTCCGAACAAAGAGCGAGACACGCGACTCCTCGAGTGCGGGAGGAAGAGCGAGAGGGGCTCGAGCCATCGGGAATAAAAGGGAGCTCACCCCGAATCGCGACGACGTTTCCCGGTTCGCGGACTACCTCTTTATTTTTACCTAATCTATCAGCCGTGTAATTCGACGTGCGGTGAAATCGCGAATTCTTCTTCATCGATACTCCCTTTATCTTTTTTCCGCGAAGTCAAATAGGTGAGAAATCACGGTAATTAGAGAGCGCAAACAGCGGGTCCCAGGTACCTCGATGAGCGAATAACGATTTCATTCGCTTAAATAAAAAAGGAATTTATTTACTTTCAATTAAATCAAATACAAAGTTTATAAAAGCCTTTGCCTTTACAGGTATCTCGTTTGCCCCGATAGACGGATCGCGTTAAATGTTTCAGGGATGCGCGCTAAATTCTAGCGTAAACTTTGATCCGCGACGTATAATCTATTAAGCTTAATAATTTTTCAAACTCAATTTTTCATGCTCCTCGAAGCGGGTCTCCGATTCGAATTGAAACAACGCATCGGAATAATAGCGCTTAACGGGTTGGCAAATCGGAAATAACGCAAAGCCTCGAAGCGCGTTCGTGAACGAGGAAGAAGGCGAAAGTTTGCCACTTGAAACGTCACTTTTTGCGCGCCCTTTCGCCTCGTATAAAATTGACTGTGCGGTGAAAAGAAAAAGCGTAAAAGCTCCGATCGAAAACATCGTCAACATGGTGGAGTAGCGACGGCCGTAACGGTGGGGTAGGAGAATGCGGAGGAGAATGCGGAGGAGAATGCGGTGGAGCATGAGGAGGACGAGGAGGAGGACGAGGAGGAGAGGATCGGGTAGAGAGCGAGAGCAGGCGCCTGCCGCATGCGAAAGAAAAAGGAAGACCGCAAAGAAGGGGATCGAAAGAGGAAACGAGGATATCCAACGACTCCGGCTGGAAGTTTGCACCGGGCGACGGCCCGTCGTTGGATACACGCGTGTGTCGGCTCGCACACGAACGCGTTGGCACGCCGGCGGTACATCGGCACGCTCGAAAGCTCGAGGGGTTCGTGTGCGCGGAAAGAGCACGTGGACCTTCTGGTGGAAGAAGGACAAGTTGATTTCATTCATTCGTTGAGAGCACCGACGTCGCCGCGGCTCGCGCCGCTCGAGAGAACGAATCTTTTCGCTGTGTAATCGGATCGTACGTGCCTCGCCTCGCTTTTCCTCTTCCCCCCCTGACTCGCACTCACTCTCTCTCGCTCTCTTTTTACCGCTCCGCGCCATGTTTCCTTTTTCCTTTTCGGCTATCTTGCACGCTCCCTTTTTGGTCGCTCCGCTTTTCCGACCAATCGCTCCGCCACGTTAAAGACCGAATCACGCATATTTCGACAAAGGTGGATTTTAATTCTTTTATGCGAAACGCTTCAACCGTTTTCGTCGTTTTTTACTTTTACACGAATCGATTAACGTTGTTCGATTATTCTTTACCGGGTGATCGTTTTTGTGATCCAACGATAATTAGACTTATTAATTTAAGCGAGGATGAATCGACGCGAGGCATCGGCTCGTTTAAAAATTTAACTTTCGATCGCACTGTCCGTGTTTGCGTTGATTCGTCGATCGATCCTTCGGAAAAATAAACAACGACACGCTGTACCAACGCCTACCGCGATATTCCTCAAGCGCGATCAAACTAATTAAGATAATTATCTTGCGATGGAAACGTACATCGCGTTTTTATAACGACGATATTAAGTACGGTGTATTTCAACGGAACGAAACAAACGCAGAAAAAAGTAATTAACGGAGGCTAAATAATTTATTTTCTCAGGAGCTTTCTATCGTGCATCGATTCGTAATATACGAGAGAAGTAAGGTCACGTAATATCGTTACGGTTGAAGGGCAAAAATTGAGCTACCGAGCTGTAGGTTCTAATCAACGCTCGGGATGTGCCGAAGCCGCCGTCACTGTCGCTCGATCGATATAAAGAAGAAGGCCAACTCCATGTAGGGGGTGTCCACAAATAGGAACATTGACCTATCATTATCCCTCCGCTCGGCTTAATTGATTAACAAAGCTCGACTTACTTCCACCGTACCCTCGCCAAAAAGATAGCTCCACAGAAAAATAAACAGAAGAGGAAAATAATTTTCCGTTTTAATTGCAAATGAAGGGAATGCGTATATCTTTATGCTCCTTTGTTTAGCCGTAAAAAATAGTCGTTTCAAGAAATATTTTTTTACTTTCGTTCGATCGAATTCCTCCATTTAATTACGCTAATTACTTAGGGTAATGTAAGCATTCCTTTTTTTTAATTTCGTATATTTTGTAGATATTCCAGAAAACATTTAAAATTCAAATTATATGCGTGACATTTAGGTCACCTTAATCTTGCACTTTCTACTCTTATTTTCACTTGACTAAAAATATACGTATTCCGATAAATGTAAATTGAACGAGAATCTAAATAAATAAAGAAATAATTCGTTACACGATATAACTCAAAATATAGCAAAGATATCGACATTTTAATCAAATATTATATAAATTTGGAAGAATATTAAATTAACGCAATATTTCCAATGGTCATAAATATAATTTATACGGGCTACAAATTTTTTTATATATATCCTTACTCGAAATGTAATTAGTACGTACGAAGTAAAATATTGAGAACAGCGGCAAAAATATATGTTTTATTATGTTTGAGATGTATTCTACTACAAACTAAAATAAATCAAAATAAAAGGAGATATTCGGATATATTTTCGAAATAATTATACTCTTTATGAGGAAATAAAACATTGTTCTAAATCTCAAGAATGAAATTAAGACAGTTAGAAAGTAATTTTAGTTGGCATTAAACACTTTAAAATGATCTATCTAAATTTATATTTTCAAAAATGTTATTTTGATAAATATAGTATTTTTGTCTTATATATATGAACTACTAAAATTAGAATAATAATTACATTAAAGTGATTTGAATTTTTTTTTATTATAATTATATCGTCGAACGATACGTACAATTAAGAGCTAATTGTTTTAATTTTTATATGTAACAGAGAAAATAATCTATTTTAACAAAACATCTACATACGTAGATACGGATTTTCCATTCAAAAAATATTTCGATAGTTATGTAAAAGAAAATACAACATATAAATTAACGAAATATCTTAATAACTATTTAACACGAATATACTTTTTGATAGTATAAAAAAAGTACAATTATAATTATTGTTAATAATTAAGAACAGCGATTAATATATTTCAATAATTTCATAATATTCAAATAGAAAATAACCTAAAATAAATTCGTGGCGTTGATGAGTTATAAAAACGGGGACATCATAAATAACTTATATCGAGCACATAATTTCTAATTCACGTTTTCTTAATATTAGCGAGTATAAACGCACTTAATGTTTCACATTTAATAGACACGACATCTATTCGCTACCGTCGACAGTGATAAGCAACTCTTGGGTCCGTTCTTTTGCGAAAACAATTCTCGGGAGTATAGGCACGAATACCGAAGTAAGGATCATCGAGCGATAGCTCCGCTCCGGATAAAAAAAATATTTACACAAATACTTGTTAATTTACGCGTCGATTGATGTGCTTTCGTAAATCGAGCTGTTACTCAAAACGTCGTTGTCAGTCGGTAATGAACACGGACGCTCGGAGAGACAGAGACAGAAGTGAGACAGAGATAGAGGCTGAGGTAACGAAGAGACGCGAGTGCAAGGGTCGAGTTATATAGAATCGTGTGGCGGAGAGGAAGGGAGAAGGGTTTTCGATGTCGAGGAAATTGAGGGGAGAGCATTAAAACACTGAGGGTGCGGATAGCGCCAGTGGCGTCTCTATCAAGGGACTGCTACTATTGCTATTACCCTTGAAGGCTTGACTTCGTGTCGCTCCTTGTGCGCGACGCCCGAAGCCTCGAAACTTTACGCCTCTTACACACGACCGATGTTTCCTTTTACGCGGTGCACACGAAAGAACTCCGGCTCTTTCAGGGCCGTTTTAATAAATGGCTCTTTTATCACCGACCCTGGAATCTCCTTTATTTGCCAATGACAATTGGTACGAGCATACTTCTTTCGTTACGAACGTAAACATGTGTTAAGTAATATTGTCGATGACGGATGATAAACTGTAGGATTTCGTTCGTGTTTTAAATCATAAATCTGATAACTTACTTAATATTATTTGAAAATTGTATGCGTTTGGAGTACGTACAAGGATATATTATTCGTTGATATACGTAAAGATGGATATAAGTACATATTTTATCGTCGTTTGCATTATTTATAATTGCGATTTATCGTAAAAAATTAATGTCTTTTTGAAAAATATTATCAAGTACGTGTTTTATTAAAAAATAATGTACATAAATTTTGATGTATTATTTTCTTTTGTATATAAGATTACTTTGATATTTAATATTAAAAAAACTAAATTTTAATGTAAAGTGAATTTATCGTTTATTCAAATAAACATTCGATTTTTGGATTTATTATTATTAGATTATTCATTTTATATCTTATATACGATGTTTTAGCTGCTTCTACGTATTTAATATAATCTAAAATAAATTCTAGAAATATTTTTATTTTGAAATGAGATACCCAAGGTATTCTTAAATGTATCATAGTAAATTTCAGGAATATTGTGTTCCAGAATATAATTAATTCTATTATAAAAATTTAGTTATCTCAAAAGATTTTTTAGAAATTAACAATACAATTTTTTAATTATTATACACTAAACAACTTTATTTATACTAATCTGGTTTAAGAAATAAACTTTGCTACTTTTCTTTTCATTTTTGTTTAATTATTTTAAAAAAAACTTTTCAAATTTACAAAAAAACAAATCTTAGAAAATCTTTTATTATTCATAATTATTAGTTTCATTATAAATAAATAATTTTCTATAAAATATTGTACAATACTGTATATACACATTTAAATTAAATAGAACTTTATTTTGAAATTTATAATTGTTATTTTCATAAAAAGTATCTTTTACTTACTTTCTACAATTGATTAAATGTAAATATTTTGAAATATGATAACCTTCAAATTTTTTACCTTACATTGGTTTACGACTAACAATGTATATAATTTCTTTGAATTTCCTAGGTATTATACAAAAATCGTCTTATTTTTTAAAAATATTTTATGTATTACAAAATTTTAAAAGTTAAATAAAAGCAATGCATATATTTTTAAATTGGTTTTATAGCTTGTACGATTATGACAAGTAATATGCAATTTTAATTACAAATAGTATATTATATTATATTTACTTGTATCGGTTATAAGGTTGCGTGTTCATATCATGTCGAGGTCATCAAATTTATGTACTAAATAGTTAATAGAAATAATTAAAAATTTTTGCTTAGTAAATATTTATTTATAATATTCGTATTGGATAAGTTTGAATCACCGAAATGAATTAATTATTTAACAAAAATTCTATTTTTATTGACTGACCACTATTATTCAATGTTACTTAAGAAAATTATTATTTGTTACACATAAACGTGTACATTACAATATTTTTAAAAATGAAAATTTAAATTGATATTCTTTTAATTTAATCTTTGAATAAATAGTTAAAATAAATTTAATAAATTCAAAAAAACAGAAATATGAGCTAAATTTCAATGATAATTTTAATAAGGTGATTATAAATAGTTATTACATCAGACTAGTTTTTTACATTGAGAAAAAATTTAATATTACTACAAAAGTATTTATTATTAAAGATTATAAATACATAAAGAGATTAAAATGTCTTAATAATTCAGAAACTCTTTTATACGCTATCTGCGATTAAACTATATAAATTACTTTTAACAATTTCTACATCGTGTGGATTCGATATATCTAACTCTTTTTATTATAATAATTTTAATGTCGTTGGAAATGGTCGAATAAAATTTGAGAGTGATATTAGTTACATAAATATAAATAAAGAAATGATTTTTATCGAAATTTATTTCAAATACCGAAAAAATATATTTTTGTTTAGTGATAATAATTCTCAAATATTTATAAAATTCTGTGTAAAATTCTGTATTTATAAAATCGGTTCGACATTTCATTGTAATTATCGAACTATACTCTGATACCGTGGTTCTTTTTACAAACCAAATATTTTCTTTGAAAAATAAATAATATTTTTTCTATTAATTTAATTTTGAAAATTAAATTTAACTTGAAAAGAATATATCGAATATATAAAATTTAAAATATAAAAGTTTTATAGACATAAATTGTAGTCAACTAGATATTTCACTCTTAATTACTTGTTACGGTTGTCGATGAAATTGTAAAAATTCAACTTTATGCACAAGTGTAGCGTATAAAAGATTAAGAGTAAAAAAAAGAGATCATCAACGTTGGCTCAGTGGGATAATATTTCTCTGAAATCGCAGTTCGAACTTCGTTTTCTTCGCGATACAAAATAAGGGAGAAGTCCAAGCAAGACTGTGTTAAGATAAGGAAAGGTAAGTTTAATTGCCAGAAGGTAGAGTGCAATGTTTCATTCAAAATGAGAACATGGTGAATTGAACATAATGAATGGAAAAGCACCAAGTTAACATTAATTGGAGGTAAACGCATAGATAGAAGACGATTAAACCGTTTGAAGAATAAAGAATACCACCTAAAAATAAAAAAAAATAGTATTAACCGAAGTAGCGTAGTGATTTTCATTAAGAAACCTTTAATTTTAACATTTGTTTATCGTTTTTGGACCAATGAGTTTTATTATTAGCGACCTTAACAAACTAAATATTTATTTGTAAATGAATTAATATCGAGGTTTGTGCATTGCTTTACTTTCTAAACATAAATATCCGTATACGAATCGCTCACCGAAACTCTATCTCTATAATTTATTATTTATTAACCTACGTCTGCCTAATTGATAGAAATATTATCGCACCCGATACTTACGAAACTTCGAGCTTATTTTCTTAAGAAAAATTCATCGATATTTTTGTATCCAGTTTACGAAAATTCATAGATATTCCAGTACAGGTGTTTCTTTTTATAATTCCGTTTAACGCGACATATAATTACGTATATCTATCAGATCGAGCGCACTAGAGAAAAAATAGTTCGTTATAAAGGCTTAGCTTCTGGCATTAAAAGTCAAACAAATTTAGGATGAAATTAATGGCACCTGCGTGTCCGTCTAGAAAACGTGTAATAATGCAAATTAGGGTGTATTTTTTGATAGTTATCAATATATGCAGCCGTCACGGCAAGCTGCCATTTTGGATCTTACGAATAGTACTCTTCGATACTACCGTTTGAGCTCAGGTAAATATTGTAAAATCTTTTACCAATATAAGATGTAGTCTATAAAGAAAAACAATAAATAAAAAAATTTTTAATTTAAATAATTCTCGAGGAAAAATACCTTTTTTATTTTTTTTAAGTGCAACTAATAAATACGTATAATTTTATTAGTTGAACCTTGTAATCATGGTATTAAAAAATTTGTTTAAAATTAAAATAGTAAAATAGTAAAATAGTAAAATAGTAAAATTAGTGTTTTTTTATTGAGTTCGTTAAATTTAATAACTTTTATTTTATGCGTTGAAGATAGAGTAAGTACTCTTGGAAATTAATAAATGTGTGCTTTTTCACTCAAGTTATTATTGTACATTTTAATATTGTATAACATTTTGAGCCAAAACAAAAATTTTATTTCTTTTATCATTAAATTACGAAATCGTGTCTTCAATTTTTATTGTACTTAAAAAGTTTAACATTTTAAAAACCTTTTACTTTGTTTTCGATTAAATTAATTTAAAAATGTATTAAGCTTTATAGCGTATAATAATTTTTTCTTAAATATAATAGTTAAGATTAAATTTATTTAAAATTAAACGAATATAATTCAAACATTTAAATAAAAGTTTTTAATTTAATTTAGAAGACGCGCTATATTGTGTACCAGCGTATATTTTAAAACCTCTAGACTTCGTACGAATTAGAAGATTTGGAATAAATTCAGAATTCTTGTACATTCATCGCTGTATAAATAAAGTCAAAAGCAGCTTAATGAAAAGAAGCTACATTTTATGCAATCGCATCACATATTCGCTTATGCGCATTCGTACTTTCCCATACTACATATTTCCATACGAAGGTAACTATATAATACACTTTTGTGAAAAACTATTACCAACATTAATTAAACATCTGGAAATGATTGATTACGCAAAACTAAAATTTTATATGCGATATTGCCATACTATCTTATTACTATTAGATCTGTAAGTAATTTTTTCATAAATCACGCTGGAGTTAATTACCGAGTATTCGAATGATTTTTATTTTTACGTAGAAAATCCACTAATTGCAAGAATACTCGTGCAAAAAAAATAATTAACAAAAAAGCAATGTAGAAACCTACATATAATATAAGAAAAATTTAATTTTTTATCACGTCTAACTTCTTTGCAAAATAAATACTTATTACATAAAATTGTCGTTACGCGTCGAATTTTCCGTTTACGTAAGCTTACAAGATGCATATTCTAATTTACTCTTTACATCAATTTAGCATCGGTACGCGTAACTCCGTGCGTATCGTCCGTCACTCGGATATAAGTGAACAGAGTCGATAAAAAAACGAGAGACGAACATTCGAATTTTTTTAGATTTAGTTTAAATAGAAGTTTATCATTTTATATTGGAATATATCTTCTTACTTGGATTTTGTACTTATTATCGTATAATCCGATATAATATTTTAAAAGAATCAACCCGTGCGTCTTCGGTACGTATCACGTATAAATTAACAAGACGATAATCCCTTATTTTTCTCTCTCACTTAGCTTGGATCCGACTGGCCAAAGTTCAAGGCGGACTCGTACGTACGTTTAGAACGTGAATACACTCGTACTTTTTATTATTCAAAAATATTTCATGCGCAAGCTCGAAAGTATTTAATCAAGAATAATAAATTTCGGATTAAATATAAGTTAAAAATCGTTGAACTTATTTTAATAGTAATTACGAAACAATATTTTATACACTGATATCGTTTGTAGAAACAAAATTAAATATAAATTATTCGAATTGAACGATCACGAGATTCTCCTACACGTTGATTCAAACGCAGTTCAATTTAGGCAAGATTTTGAATAATTCATAATAAAAGCTTTTCTTAAATAGTATACCTTGCTAAGTTGACGACCCGTAACCAACTTTTTTAAAGACTTTCCTTCCGACTATTATATTTCCGACAAAGAGTCTATTCCATTCTAGTACTCTTCCTTCTTCCGTGCTTCTTTCCTCGAGTCAAACATTATCTTTATTTTTCGAGTCTTTCGTTCAAACTTCGGTTCTCACGCCTGGCGTTCGTTTCTTTGCTTTATCCAGCGTTAAAAAGTTTACAGCGACTCGGATGCGAACACGGTCGCACGATTATAACATCCTTTTCGAACAAACTCGGTACACCGAAGTTATCCTTCTCCCTACATCCAAAGGCATTCGGTCCGTAGCATCATTCGGTCGGAAGACCCTCGGACGCGAAGCCGAGCTTAGAGTCACCCCGAGATCAACTAAATTAAAAAATACTCGCGCACGCGACGTTTCCCCTCGATCCGAAGATGCGCGACATCATCGCGAAGGAATGAAGACCGAAAGAAAGGAGACGTCAGCTGCAAGGACGAAATCCAATTTCGTCGGAGCAACGAAAGAGAAACCGTTCGGTCGTTCCCTCGAGCGCGAACGGACCTCGCCGAAGGGTGCTGCGTCGGTTTCCCCGACGGGAAGAAAGTCGAGAACCGTCCCGAGAGCGGCGTTTACACGGGACCTCGAAAGCGGCTCCTCAAAAAAGCACCGGCCGATAAAATGCTCCTCCTCCATCCTCGAACGCGGTGTGCCTCTCGGCGGCCTCGTCGCGGTTGCAACGACTGCATCGTAACTTTCTCGAGTCCCTCGTTCGCCGCGCCAAAGACAGGCCAATGGTGTCCTTTGCACACTTTTCCCTGTCCCCCCGACAGGGGAAGAATAAGAAAGAGCGCCGACCTCCCGCGAAGCCTCTCGTTTCTCGACCCGCAGCCGATTTACGCGGCGTCCCCACCCTGTACCGCGCATAGGGAGGCTGGGAGGGCAGGCTGGGTGTGGGTACATTACACGGAAAGCCTTTCTCGCTCGAACGTGCGTCCCTGCGACCGAGTCCTCGCCTCGGACACCCGGTAACAATCGTAACGAGGCGCGGGCCCGCTCGGTTGCGCGCGACCGGGGATATCTCTCGCGGTCCACCTCCGCGCGCATTGAGTCCGCCTCCGTCACGCCTCCACTGGCCCCCACCGCCACGGGCGGCCCGCGTCTCGCTCTCTCTCGCTCCGCCACTGGAGAGGCAGCTTCCCGCGCCGCCGCCGCCACCGACGCCGATGCCGCCGTCGCCTCGGTTGCGCCTGCCACTACGCAGCCAGACTGCGGACCGCGAGGTTCTTCGACTCGCGCGCTCCTACGCCAAGTAACGACGAGGTTCCTGCGCGTCGTTGTGTGCCGGCCGCCGCGTCGCGACGCACCCTCATCCTTGTCGAGGTCAGCGTCGACGCCGCCGTCGTAGCAACAGCACCAGCAGCAGCAGCAGTAATAGTAGCAGCAGTAGTTGTCGTCGTCGTCGTCGTCTTCGTCGTTGTCTTCGTCGTCGTCGACGTTGTCGTCGACGTTGTCGTCGTCGTCGTAGTCGTCGTCGTCGTCGTCGTCGTCGTTCGCGTCATATTCGTCGTCGCGAGTGTCGCCGAGGAGTCCAGCGTTCAACGACGTCGAACGCGTGGCGTCGCGACGCAGACACCACGAGGTAAGCGCGTGTTGGAACGAGCGCGTGCGCGCCCTCGTAGTCACCGCCGGAGGAGGGCCGGTCGGAGTGCGCGGGACACGTGATCGCAGTATCCCGCGGTCGGGCCGTGCACGCGCACCGGCTGGAGGAGAAGAGAGAGAGAGAAAGAGGGAGAATCCGATGTGATCCGGTCGCCGGTGTGCAGAGGAAGCGAAGAGGTCGTTGCGCGACTCCGAGTGCGAAGACTGAGAGAGAGAGAGATAAAGACAGTTGTGCGGTGCCGTGGAACCGACGTACCTCGAGATCCGCTTCGAGTGGCGCTCGGCTGGAGTCTGATAAGCTGCGTCGTAACGACGTCGTACGCACGTCAATCTTGGCTGGATTCAGGTAAGGCTTAACTTTATTGTTTCTATCTCGTAGAGCTCGCAATCGGAGATACGCACGCGTGATTCGTCCTTCGAGGACGTCGCTTGCGCAGGCGGATGCCTCGAAAATAATTTATCATTGCACGCGTTGTGTCCAATTTGATATTTACAGTGTAATTTAGAAATAGTCGCTGTTAATTTAAATGAACGGCAATCCCATCATGGCATCCGCTCGTAGAGATGTTTATCATTTTTCTCGATGAATCGCGGCTTGAAAAATACCGTGATTCATCGGGCGCGAATATTTCGGTTGAAAATTGCAGCCGTCGAGTTTTGGTACTGGCTTCGTCGAGATCGTTCCGGATCACGTTTAACGATCTCTCCGAAGGTCTTGGACGAAGATCCGATGCGTTTTTTGTCGAATCGGTCCCAGTGGGAATGTCTCGATTCGTATCGCCACAAATCTGGAGTTACGTTCACGAAAGCGCGAGGAGGTAACTCGGATTCGACTTTTTGGGGTGCTTAGATTCGAAAAAATCGTCGACGTCGTCCGTCGTTTGGATGCCTATCGGGGCAATCGAGTTTGTGCCTCGATTCGGAGTCGCGAGACGCGCGTCGAGATCTCGTAAATATCGATGGAAGTACGCTGGATTTCGTAAAATTAGAATCTTTCGAAAATGTCTCGCTGCGTAATTAAAAGAATGGAATGAACCGAGTGTTTTCCAACGATGCGCGGTCCAAATATTTAGCATTAAACTAAGCTGAAAATATAATCGTTGTTATTGATCGGAATGACCCCGAGACGAGATTTGTCGCGTGTCGCACACGTATACGTATACATATAAAAAATATTGTAAATACAACCGCGATATTTTATGTTTTGATTTCTTTTAGCAAATGCCCTTCGTTATTTCCGAGATTCTTATATAATTAATTCCTAAGAATAATAGGAAATTATTTCGTTCGAGTAAGTCGCGCGATATTCGTTATCGTACGCTTGAATCGAAAAAAAATATCTTTCAAAAATTGATCACTCGGTTCTAAGAAGCCTAAATCAAATACGAGAATATTCGATTGCTCGCAAACTCGTCGAAATCAACGATCGTCTTTCGCGTTCGGTTACATTAAAATAATCGGTTAATTAAAAAAGTTAATTATTCCGTAACGAACGAACAGCCATCGAAGCAACGCGGAATAATTTTTTAAAATAAGGTCTAGCGTTCTGCCGTTGCAATGCGGAGTCTCGATCCAGAGTAGACGGAATCGCTGCCACTTAAATATTTTAATAACGTAAACAACGCTACATTTTCCTTCAATTTGAATAAAATATTGCGTGAAGTGTTACGTTTAATACCGTGTAAACGTCTCGATAGAGCGAAAATTAAAGCTTAAATTCCGCGCTCGACGACCGCTAGCGTTGCGAATGAAAAAACGAAGAGGAAAAAAATTGTTCCCGATCCAACGAACTCGCGTACGCGAAAGCTTCGAATGCGTCTGTCGGATGGAGGTGCGCGAAATAACCGACGAGCGTAAGCGGCGGGATTTTCTACCGAGGGCGAAGAAACGAAAGTAAGAGCTCCTTTCGAGAATGTGTTTGGTTTCAGGGGAAAAAAGAGAGAGAAACTGAAACCGAAACGGAGAGAGACGGGGTCAAGGAGAGGCGGAGGGTTGGATAGAAAACGAGAAAAAAAAGGAGCGAGAACAAAACAGTGGGCGAGAGCGGCAGTGCTCTTCGTCGATACGGTGAACGTAGGGTTGGCCGGTGATTATCGCCGGCTGGCTGCGATTAACTTAATCTCGGTAATTAAGAAAGTTACTTGGTCCTATCCATGCGAGAATAAGGATACCAGGGGAAGAGGGAGAGACGAGCGAGACAGCGGCGAGTATTAGGAGGGGTAAAAGGATAGACAAGAAGCTGCAACGAGATAAAGGAAGCAAAAATTAAAGGGAAGTAAAGAGAATCGGATATATACGGGAAAAATCTGCGAGGATATAAAATAGAAATACAATTTCTCCGTGATTGCCGAGTCGTCCGCTCATTTACGATATAAATAGGAAGGCTTCCTTCGATTCTCCTCTCGGCTATCTTTTTCGAACATAATTATAATACTTATGATTAACTCGGACGTACCGAGGCTCGAACGTTTGGCGTTCGATCGACGCGGCGCTTCGACTCCTCGAATCTTTAAATTACGTCGACTAACGATTAAACGTATCGTAGGCTACCGGATAAAAATTCGAAGCAATCGTTGCCGATACGCGACTCGAAACAAGCGTTTAATCTCGATTCTTTCGTCCTTAAATTATAACGCGTATCGTAAGTATAAGATACCGGCGCATAGGAGAAAATCGAGCGGTCTCGAGGCTCGAAACGCCGAACGTTAATCAACGTACGAATGCCTCGAGTATGTCCCGTGAAAACGATATGCGTAAGCTCGACAAAAGTAGAGAGCAAAGCCAGGCCATACGAAACTGGTTACTGTGTGCCGAAGTTCGCGCGATAATTTCCATCAGCTACTTAGCTACCTTCTAATAATTACCATGATAATTATACGCTCTCGCGTGCATTTACATATATCACGCCTACGTACGTACACAATGTGGCCTGGAAATGCTAATTAAAGGATCGAACTCTCGGTGCCGCGCAAACGCTAAAGTTCCTCGGACCTCGTAAAGTAGCTTCGTTAATAATCTTCGTGTATATACACTATACGTTTCGTCATCGGGGTTCCGTCGCTGCCGCCGTTACTGTTCGCGTTGTTCATGCCTCGTCGGTAATTTTCGTTAATAACACGCGTTACGTCGAGCTTGTAAATCTGCTCGGTATCGTCGAGAGAACTAACGCGCGCTTCGATATGAAAACGTCTCGAACGGTGCTCGTTATCGTCGTTAAAGATAGCGAGAAAGGCGAAAAAATAGAACGAAGAATATATTGGTACGAATAAATAAAAATGAAGAGAAAATAAAACATGAACTCGTACGCCGGCAATTTCAGTTGGTCTTTGGAGAGCTTTAATTAAGCTCAATTACGAGACTTCTTGGAAAATAAAGGGAAAAAAGGAAAATTAAACGCGTGGCTGCGATCGCGTATCGAATCCAAGCGAGCGCTTCAGGAAAAGTACATGGGTTACTCAACCGCGTTCGAACGAGCGTTTATACTTTCGTCGTCGGTACAGACAAAACCGAACGTTTCTCGGTTATCGGAGCACCGTTCCAAGCCCTGGACGGCGAGTCGTAAATTTTTCCATGCATGATCCGATCGGCCCGCGGCGTTGACGATTTAAACCCGGTATTTTTTAAATTCGTCGTCTCGCTTCCGTCTACCATCGAGACGAAGCGAGCGAATCGTTGTGGCTCGTGCGACGCGGTAATCATCTTATACATTGATCGGCAGCGGTATTGCAAGACGTAAGCTCGTGTGCCGTAAAAGCGAGGACTCATCGCGACTTTTCCACGCGCGGTCATGTGACCGAGGTAAACAGGAGCACGTGTTCCCGGCGCGAGGTGGGACACTTCGACGCTAAAGCGCCGGACGTCGGGATGCGAGACCAGCGATCGAAGCGGGAAGTCTTCCTATTTTTCCGACGACGAGCCGAGATCAGACAGTCGCGGAAAGAATCGGTGAGACCGCGTCCGCACTATCGCGTATCTCCGCCGGGATCTCGCGCAATATTAGCGCTTACACTTTACCCGGGACTCGAGGATCTTTTTCGAGAGACCGAGGGAAATCGATCGGAAGCGTCGACGCGCCTCGAAGGTCGATCGAATCGTTCTCGACCAAGACACCCGATAATTTTTGTTTTTGTTTTCGTTCCGCGTGGAAATTTTATTACTGCAACAAAATTTTTCTACCGACGAAACAAAATTGAAACCGCGATGAATCTATAAATATGTTGCCAATAAATGCAATATTGTATTCCTTGTAAAAATATTTTTGAAATTATTATAAATACGTTGGAAAAGGAGTATTCGAAGATGAAACGTTCAAAAAATATTTAATTCTAGGAATTAAAGAAACGTAAAGAAGAAAATTATCCATGAGTATGTAATTATTTTTTTCGTAACAAACGTTCGATATTTAAGTAATTAATTTCACTTTATGTCGTTAAATACGAATTTTGAATATTATTGGTAAATAATTGTATTTTGTAAGCCTTTCCAACGTTTATAAATAGAATGTACGCGTGAGTCTTTCCTAACGTAAAAGTAAGAAGTACGCATTTGTGTCAATAGAAGAGATTCTTCGAATAAGTTGGAAGAAAAGAATAATCCATGAATCGTTTCGTCGTAGAATCCACGTTTTACGAAGAATGTGGAGAAACCGAGTAAAATGTTACCTTATCCGTATCCGAAATCACTAAAATAAACGCGAAGGAAGTTGACATTCGATACAGCGAGTTCGTATTCCCGTATATCTACCTTTTCGTAATTACGATTAACGATACGCGATACTATTTTATATAAATGTAGCGCGATAGCGCCAACGCGTTCGACATCGTACTGTGGAAAAGTCAATAATTTTTATATTTCGCTAATTTCATTAAGATATACAAGATCGGGGTAGGCGTGAAATTTGAATTGATTTTCATACGATGTGTTTCTCTCGCTACGAATATCAACCGCGCACGAATAACATTTTCATACGCTCACGCTTCGCTCGATAAGCGCAAAACTTGGATGTTTCGAGTAATCGCTTATCGACGGAAAGGAAAAAAGATGAGCAATCGATACTTGGAAGAGAGCAAAAAAGAAAAGAGAGCGAGACAGCGAAGACAGGGAAGAAAAAAAGTATAAAAGTGCAAAGCACGCGAGTGCGAATAAGCAGTTCGGAAGCGGCTAAACTGCGGGCTAAACGAAGAAGAAAGAGAGATGAAGAGGTTCGATAAAGAGCTGGAGAAAGCAAGAAAAAATGAGCATGAGAGAGAAGCGCGCATTTGAAGGATGAGTAAGAGTGTGTAGCGGGTGGAGATCGCGGAGAAGTAGAGAAAGAGAGAAAGAGTAGGAGAGTATGTGCGCGAAGTCCCAAAGGAAGCACTCGACCGATGATATTGTTGGGGTAGGCACTTGAGAAATCGCTGGCTAAAAGAAAGAGATGAAGTTACTTCCCCCAAGATGGAGTTAGCAATGGAAGCGGTGAGACGGAGAGTGTACGTAGACAGCGACGACGAGACGGGAGACGGGTCATACGACCCTAAGAAGGTGGACGCGTCGAATAGGAGCTTAAATTTCTACGCTCTAGGGGGATGACCTCGTTGGACGCGGAGCTAAGAAAAGCTCGATTTATACATAATAATGTGTAGGCTCCTTAACCGCTTTTTTATCGCGAAAAATCTTCGACGTGTGCGCGCCGACGTTGCATACACGAGAGTCACTCGAGATTTATCTTTTTTTTTCTCGAACGAAGTCTCGAAGGCTGTTATCGGAGGGGGAAAGGTTGTATCATACAACGAGCTTTTGAATTTCAACATCTCGATTTTAAACGTCCGTATGATTAGAGATCGAAAGGCGTTTGGATCGAATCAAACCTAATTCGATTCGCGATGTTTTTCGCGAGCGTCGTTCTCGCATAAGAAGCCTTTCGATTATCTTTACGAGTCGTAAAGAATAAAGAAAGTTTGCGTATGCATACGAAATACTCTCTGGAAGTAATTCGCGTCATTACGATGCAATAAAAATTCATGAGCAACGGACGATGGATAAGGATCGACCTTGACTCGTCGAAAGAGGGAAAATCGGAGGAAAAAGTCAAAACGAAATAAAGGAAGAGCGAGAGCGAGAGATTATCAGAATTTCGCAAACACGTATGTATAAGCAATGAGCGCGAATACGTATCGTGAGGTCGACCGAGCGAATCGATGACCAACTTCCCCTCGTTTCAAAATCATCCCTTATCTCTCTTTGTATCGTCCGATATCCAGCGCGCCACTTCGTACGATGTTTCACTTTCATCCGAAGCTTTTCTTCCGTCTTTCCTGCTCCGCTACGTTTTTCGCGTCTCTTTCGTTCACGAGAAGACCGTCCGACCCTCGTTTTCTACCCCATTCGATTCCCCTGTACTCGACGAGTTTCTCTTAGGCTCTTCCTCTCGTTCTCGTTCTCCCTCGCACACTGCGGACCGACAATCGGACGAGCGATAACATTTCCCTTGACAACTCGCCTACTTCCAGCAAACCTCGTACTCTTCCCTGCTTACTCACTCGCTTCGTACCTCCTTTCATTTTGTATTTCTTATTTTACATTTTGTTTATTCTCGCTCGTCGGCAGTGATTTTCGACCGCGGAAATTTCCTTTCCTCGTTTCTTTTCGATCTTTTTATTTTTACGCGCTTGTTAAAATTTTATTTTTTTTTCCGCTCCATAAATTTTAAAATTTTCTCGCGAAAGGAAAGTCGATCGACGACGTTTCCAAAACATCGTTGAGCGTAATTTTAACGTACGATCGACGAATGTGCGTACGTATTCGGGAAACGAGGGGAACCGAACTTTTAAAAATTATGCTGTTGGAAATAATTTTTAATTACCTCATAATCGAAATAAAAATATAGTAAGTGCTAATTTTTTCCAATGCAATGAATATATTATTTTGATAAAACTTAATTATCTTATTTTTTCTTTCGTGTAAAGAAAAATAAGTTTTCATGCAAATTTTTTAATAAGTAATTAAAAGTTGTATGAATAAATAAATCGGTATACTTTAAGGTGGAAAATGTTCGAGTACGATAATAAAAAAGTATCCGTATTACTCCATAAAAATGTGATATCGTAACGAATAACGGAAAAGTCACGCGGACGTCGCCGCTGAGGTAATTCATTAAAACGAAGAACCTCCGAAAGCAAAAAAAAATTAAAAATAAAGAAACGAACGAAACTGAAGAAAAACGCCGAGCTTCGATTACGAGATCCCGAGTGAAAAAGCGACGGTAGTCCGGTTGTCTTTCCGCGATCTCAGATCGCTGCACACTCGGTATAACCCGAGCAATTAGAAATCGATGACTGGGCGCAATCGTTCGAGCCGTTCGTTCGCTCGACCGTGTGGAAATCAACGATTTCTAATTGTCAATTCGAGTAATAATCCCTGAGGCTTACGGCACATCGGCTTGCGTTACGTGCTCGCAAGCGCCCGAACCGCGGCTGGAGAACTACAGAGGGCGAGAATTTTCCATGCGTCATCGAACGACGAGGTCCTCCGCGTTGCTACTTAGAGTCGTGGCGAGCGTCGCGACGCCCCGTGGGGAGCGAACGAGAGCTAACCGAGAAGGAGAGCTCGAGCGTGCGTCGTCATTAATTCTAATAATTTATAAAGAAGCACGCACGCGCGCGGGGGGAAGAATGAAAAGGGTTACGAGATAAAGAGAGCGAATGGGAGAATGGGAGAGTGGCAGAGAGAGAGAGAGAGAGAGAGAGAGAGAGAGAGAGAGAGAGAGAGAGAAAGAGACGTCATCGAGAACTATGCTACACCCGAGCGGCGTCTCCCTCTTCTTCTTTCATTCTTTCTTTTTCTTTCTTTTTCTTTCTTTTTCTTTCTTTTTCTTTCTTTTTCTTTCTTTTTCTTTCTTTTTCTTTCTTTTTCTGTGCACGCGTGTACAGTGGCCGCTCCTAAGCGACCTAATTTGCCTCTGAAAAGCACTCGTTTCCCGAGATTCACGCTGGCTCGACGTTGCCTTCTCTTCGAGGACTTCCTTAGGCTGGAACCTCGTCGTGGTGGACCGTCGTCGTGGCTTCGCCAAACTTAAAATACCTCGACAAATTAAACGAGCACACCGGATTTCTTTCACGGTAACGTTCTCTTGGACTGAGTCGGATCGGCCGAGTTCCAAGGAAACAAAGAACTTCCATTAATTACGTTCAACGTTATTTTTGATATCGGAAGAGGATTTTCCGTCGTGTCGACGTCTTCACCGGGACGCGAGGATCTTCGCCCTCGGTTCGAGAAAAAGTTTTTGAACGCCCGCGTATTTTCCAACCGAAGGCGTAGGTTGTTGCAACGGCAAAAACATAGAGAACTCTTCCCGCGCGCTGAAAAATCGAGCGAACCTCTTCCACCGGAGTCCGAGAGGTACGAGGACGGAGGATCCCTGTATCGTCGCGGGGTATCGGCGCTTCCAACGAATTTAACGAAGGAACGATAAATTTGTACGCATCCTCGACAATCGATCGATAAACGAAGCTGCTTTCGCACCGGGACCGATCGGAGCGGCCGATTTCGAAATTACCAAGCGACGTCATCGAGAAATAAAAAAGAAACGAGCGGATCGAAGGAACATCAGCGAGCCGAGTAGTCGTCGGTTCGCGCGAGGCTCGTGCACAGGCCAGATGTTAATTCCAACGACTCAGCGTGAGCCATGAAGTCGGTTTAGTACATAAATACGTCCTTAGCAGGGGGCACCCATTATAATAGGCGTGCGTGGTTAAAGTTCTATTTGTGGTAATTCGGGGTTTAATGCACTCGTGCTCTGATTTAGTCCGCTCGGCGAGCGCTTTTTTCCTCTTGCCTCCGCGGCTCCTTTCCTTTCTCATTTTCTCTCACGTTGTACGACGCAAAAAGAAACTCCGCGACGTATCCGACGGCGAAATGTATCCCCTCATTTATGCGTTAGGCTTAAACAAAGGACGCGATACACCGCCGAAATTGCCACTCCCGATCAACTTAACTTCCTTTTTGTTCCGTGAGACTTTTTTTTCTTTTGTTCGACGACTCGTAATATTCCTGGCGAGGGTACTTCGAGGCTCTCGCGCCCGCTTATCCCACGCGAGCCCGAGACCGGTGAGTAATGTCTTCATCGAACGCACGCGGACCGAGATGAGGAGAACAAGGTGAGGATCGCTCGGTCGCGAATTTCGATGTAAGCGAGTTGTAGAAACGAAAACGGAAGCGCTCCACCGGAACGAACGGGGAAAAAACTTTCAGAGCCGGGCGAGAGACTCTTTCCCGTATCGGAAGAATTCTCGTCGAGGTGCGAGAGAGAAGAACGAACGAGCCTTGAAACCACGCGACTGTCCGACGTCGTTCGAAGAGCGCAACGATCGCGCTATAAACTAAGTTTAGAAATCCACCGGGAGGACCTTCGCGCCACCCACGTAGTCAACGTCGCGAGAATTCGACAGCCCCGTTCCTCGACGACCGCGAAACGGCGATCGCTATTATCAGGCTATCGACGATAAACTTCCCCGGGCGGAGGTAATTTACACGTAGAGACGCATTACACGCGGCCCAGAGCTTAATCCGGACGCTCCGTGACCGGGAACAAAGCGTCTTCGACGAGACGGTATCGCACGTAACGGCCGTTACGTTGGCCCAGGGCTGCGATACTCGGCAGCTGGATCAATCTCCTCATCCGCCTCGAAGATGCGGGATGATCGGGTATTTCGATGTGACATCGAAAATCGGAGCGTGTAAATATTTCTTGTGTCGGTTTTGTCTCGGTTTTGTCTCGGTTTTGTCTCGGTTTTGTCTCGGCGAACCGAGCGATCCCTCCTCGACCGGGCGCTCCTCCTTCCCTCTCGATTCGAGGATCACGACTGCCTTCGCGAAACCGTGATCACGTTGCGATAGTCCTCACACGGTGCTCGCATCGAACACGCTCGATCGATTACGCAGTAGCGCGCTCGAGAGGAGTATCGTGAAAGGAAGGAACTCGTGGACTCGGTCACAATGTCCCAATGGGCGGTTGCCAACTGTTCCTGCTGAGAACGCTTCGCGTTTTTTGCTCTCTTAATAAGTTCTCTTTTTATTTTTCCTCTTTCCTTCTCCCTCGCATCGCTAGCGCGCGCTTTGTCCCCGGGTCCGAACGCGCAGCGCGCACGATCTCGCGCCCCGGCACGATTAAGCAAATTCAATGACTCGGACTTGTGTACATCGCTCGTTGATGATTTGTAAGCAGGCTGTTGAGAGAGAGATAGGGCGAGAGAGGGAGAAGAGAAGCGGATAAGCTTCGTCGCATCAGCACTCGTGCGCGAATCCCGTACGAGAGGCTCCCTTTGTCCTTTTTTCTTTTCGCGAGAGCCTTTCGTCTCTTTTTGCCGCATGCGAAATAATAACGCAACGATGCCCAAATACTCGACGAGTACGCGAGTTTCGATCGGCAAACTGACGTACGATTGCCTGTCCTTCTCTCGTCGTCGGGCTGCTCAAGGAGAGAAGGTCGTTACGAGTTTTCTTTTGGTTTTGCTGCCCGGGTCGACGATTCGAACGTTGATGGATTTTTCGAATCGTGTTTATTAAAAAATTAAAAGTGAAAATTAAAGGACGAAAAAAGTGTACGAACGAACGCAGCGACGGAGCGACGCAGATTTATTCGCGACACAGCTTCACAGTATCTTATTTCTTTATTTATTTTATTTTATTTTATTTTGCACAAAGGAGAAAATGATTAAAATTATTTATAATTAACGTTCGATCGATATCGTGCGCCATAAGCTAATAAAAGTCCGTGAGAGTGAGTCATTGTCCGTAGAGGAGCGATGGAGGGGATCGTCGAGAGGGAGGTATATAATTAAAGCACCGCAGCGCGAGACTCGTCCAATCGGACGAATTTTTTTCCCTCGATCAATCAAATATCTCGCATCATCGCGTTGGTATATTATACGTACGAACCATGAAAAGAAGTGCCTCTCTCGTAAATCGAGCTCTAAGTCGTCTTTAACGCCCGAAGCGACGTTCGGCCTCCCTCCGCCGATCTTGCGCTCGAAGGGTCCGCGCTGTATGGTAGGAGGGAGGGGTGGTGGTTGAGGATGAGGGGGATTGGGAAGGAGGGAGAAAGGAAGGGAGGCGCGGTCGTCTCTAAACCCACCTTATCTACTAGCCCCTATAATAAGCCGCGATCCGAGACCGTATATTCTCGCGCACGGACGCGAAACTATGCGCCGTTGCGCATCGCGCGCGTGTTCGTGTGCGGGCGCTTCGTCTCTTTTCACACACGCGTTTCTCGACGCTCCGGGAATCTCGTGCACGTACACACCCGTATCCTCTCGTACGCGGACATGAGTTCCTAGCGTGGATCTCGAGTAGCACATGTGCGTATATGGCTGCTGGAGACGCGAGGAAAGAGAGAAAGAGAGAATGAGGGAATGAGGGACAGAGAGAAAGGGAGAAAGGGAGATAGAAAGAGAGCGCTTGCAATTACAAGCTGGTCAACATATAATTATCCCCAATGACCATAAATTACCGGATTTTTATGCGCAACATTCTTAATTACCCTTTGAATTAACATCAATCAACCCCCTTAATTACACGCTGCTGCCGTTGATGCCGATGCGGCTACCTCCGTGCATTCCGAAAGGAGACCGTGGCATCTCCGCAAGGCAAAGAGAACCGAGCGCGTTGATAATGCGAGAGATGCCCCCGTCCCCGGTTTCCCTTCGCGACTCGCAAGGGATATTATACGGGTCCTCGGGAGGCTGATGCACGAGCGCATGTGGCCTCTCCATCGGGTGGTGGCGAGCCGGCAAAAGTCAGGATGCTGCGACGCGGGTTATTTAGCGCACGTGCGCGTCGCCTAGTTCGAGGCTGTTACTCGTCTCCTGGCTTTTTCGATTTATCGCGCTCGAGATTGAATAACGCCGTCGGCCCGCGAGAACGGACGAACGATAATTTTCTCCGCGCTTTCGACGAATTAGTTGCTAAGGGCAGGCCTCGCGATCCTTCCATTTTGAGAATTAATCATTTGTTTAAATGACACGCGATCGTTATCTCCGTTTGCTTTACAAGTAATACAGAATATGCATCCGTTATCTCTTTCGCGATTGCTTTATTTGAGTGTTCTTTTTAATAAGCGAAAGGAAAGTAGAGTTGGCACATAATTTAATCCTTTCATAAGCGTGTTTCAGTAATATTAATGTCTTGGCATCGACTTTGTTGCATTACCGTTCTCGTTCTTTTAATGACTACCCATTAAATCATTGAAATATATGCCAATTAAAATAACTGAAATATAATAGATTTTATTCTTTATTTTAATATTTGAGAAAAAAATGTTTGATATTCCAACGAACTTCTTTCGAAATTCTTATAAAATTTGAATTCGTATCGACCGATCGAGATTAAAATTTTTAATTTCTTTCTTACTCGCGTTGATATTCGTGAGACGTTCCTATTGTTCTACAAAAAATAATATATCGTTGTTTTGCTCATTTATAGCTATGGTGTTCGTTAAAAATTGCCTAATTAAATATACGTGTAATACATATCGAGAAGATCGAGCCGCTTTTCTCTTCCAATTTGATATAACCACAAGGCTAATATTGTATGTAAATAATAATTTTTATACATCGAATACTATTTATCCGATGGTACTTTAACCGTTTTATTGTAATTTTATTTGTACATAAAGTTTTGTAATGCATTATTATCTTTTTGTTTTTCAGTCATAAAACTGTAACATGATTTTTGTGTGTTTTTGTATTTAGAGACTTAATAATTCCGAGTTGGTTTCAGCATGAACGTTAAGTGATAAAGAAAACAAGAACAAAAGCGTCTAATCACTTTAGTTCCAATATTATTACGAAACTTTTATATTCGCTTTTGTATATTTAAAAAACTATTATGTACTCGATGTAGTTTTGCTTTAAATTCTTTTGATCTCCAAATTGTTGAAAAAGATTTTGTTTTGAAATACGTTAACTTACTTTTTAATTAAAATACGATGTTTAGATAAATATTAAATTAAATTTTTTGAAACTGGTTAATTATTTGTATAAGATTTACCTTCAAAGTATGTATTTTTTAAATTAATCGAATTTCAAATACAAATGTAATATAGTTTTTTTTATTTAATCGAAATAACAAAGATAAAAATGGGCAACTGGTACGTCAATTTTAATATGTATATAAGTTGGATATCGTGAAAACATAGATACGATAACATTTAATGCATCACGTTAAAGAAATATTTGAATTTATTCGTATCCGATAGTTATATATAAACCGATGATAGTATGCATATTCATTTTGACATTTTGTAGTTACACGCTTGTCGTCTAGTATCGTTTTTCCGTCGCTTCTTTCCATTTCCTAATATCAATATTGTTGCAGCACAATTTCATATTAAAATGTCATTTTTTATGATAATATAATTGGTTTCCATCGATAAATCTTTTGAGAGCATAGATTGCGATGTGAAATCAACTTCAAAATCCGTCGATCTTGCGATATTTCAGATGCCTCGCGTCATCTATTACATGTTAACGCACTCATAAATTAAACATTAACATATATTTATTAAAATTCATTAAAATCTACGTGTATATAAATCAACTATTAATACATTCTTTCATTGGTATCGTTACCTTTTATAAATTCTAGTAGTCGTCGAGTTTTAGTAAACTTAAACTTTAATACAAGCGGATTCTTTTCGATACCGCATTTTACAAGAAATTTTATTTTTGATTCAACAATTTTGACAAGAGCTCAAAATTTATGCAATTTCATGCTGTACGTTTGAATTAATTCGGACTGAAGATTATGCATAAATAATCTAACAAATTGAAATAAAGTAAATTACTTATTAGCTGGATTTTTTCCAAATATTTAAACACGTCGCATAAAATGAACATTCGTTGCAAGATTTATTTTAGTGCGATTATATTGTAAATGTCACTACGAGTATGCCGTAAACTTCAAAATCTTGCATTTATATTTGAATCATTGTTTGATGTCTCGAAGCGTAAAGCTTATGGTGATTTCAGTTCTTTTCTAAGAAAGGAGGAGGAAAAACCATTTACATGACATTCGTTACTCGAAACACTCTTGGAGTTGTCACTAAATTCTGGTCGACATTAAAGTTTTTTTGCTCTCGAATGTAGTAACTACCCATAAATAAATATAAGTGGGAAGTTTGATAGAATATTTTAATACTAAAAATAAAAGTATTCAAAACATGCAACTCAAATACTTTTGTTTAAAATATACCGTATCAATTATAAAATATTAATATTTACCGCGCGATAAAATTAAAAACGCCAACTTTTGAACGTATCGTATCGACGAATTAAAAAATCTCGAATTCGCTTTGGAAAATCGAAAAACGTCGATAGGCGAACGCATTTATTTTAGCAGGAAGGAACGCAGTGAATGATCTGGTTAAAACAAGTGCGTTCATAATTACTTTTTTGCATTAATGTTTATGCCCTCTGCGGTTCGGATATGCGCTCGGGGAGGTGACAGCTGTGCGCGCATCTGGTGAGAAGCCGTCGATTCGGCGGTTCTTTTCGAATCTGAAATTTGCTGTCTAGAAATCGCTATCCGCTCTGACGTTGCACAGATCTCTTCCAAAGTTCATCGCGCGCTGTCTCTAGCAGACCTTCCAAGAGCCTAGACCTGCTCTCATTAAGTCTTTCGGCCGATCGGTATACTCTCCCAAAAGCCGTCTATTACGGCGAAAATACGTATATCGTCGAACCGGCGCAAGATCCTTTTGGACAGCCGGTGGTTAAAATGGTTCCGCCGATAATTCTCCGACGAATACGCACCTTGTGTTTTTCTGCAACTGATGCGCTCCGTTGTGGCTTTGCACCGATTAATCATCGTATTCCACTCGAGGCCTTTTACCTAAACACAAACGCGCACATGCGTTTTATACATATATTTATATACGTAGGCGCACGTTCCTAAACACGCCGGGAATGTTTTATTTACGTCTACATTGACTCGTTCGAGATAGATTAATAATATAGCGAGTTTAGGACACGATGTAGAGTTTAGATTTAATTTTCTGTTTTATTACCGTTATTATCAAATTGGCATGTAGAAATTTGAAGCCAGTCGAGCTTTACTCCTCGAGTATTTGGAATAATCTTGTGCCCGTTGTGCACTTTGAAGCCCGTTGGAACATTTATCGTGCCGCTTTGTAAATTTAAGTGAGTGCGAAAGAGGTCTTGCGATATTCAGCGTTTCGCTAATGTTTGTTGCGTGGGTCGCAGCCATAGAATTTCTGTGTTAATGACATTTTAAAAATAGAATGAGAAATCTATAAAATTCACGGCAGATGCGAATAATAGCACAGCGGCGTGCATTCGTCGCTAAAAGCATATAATATGTGGAATATAAATCAAAGCGAAAATTAGAATAGAATGTTTTCTTCCGATACCCAAGAAGCACGAGCTATAAAATTATCAACTAATTTTTTTAAATTAACGATCTCGAGTCGCAAATTACAAATATTCGTATCGCGAGTTAGGCTCGCGTACGCGATATCGTCCTTTTAATAAAGACGTTTGAAAAGTTTAGCCATTCGCTGGTTTAAACGGTAAATATTTACGCCACTGGCTCGTTGGGTGCAACCATACGTTAATTTCCAAAGCATCGAGTCAATAATTAATTTTCGCATTCGTCGCGACAGTCGACGAACGCCGAGAATCCGACTCTTAACGATGGCTCCGTGTATCGTAATTGAAGAGCGATACAAAAATTTAATTAATGCGCTCCATAAAAATTCCTCGAAGCAACGTTTTTAATATTCAACCTCCCTGAAATTCGCCACCGCCCACCGCGTAAACTCTCGCGACAGCGAAACGTCATTAAGACTCGTTGATACGTAAAAACGAAAATGGTGGGCAAAAATAAAATCGGTAATCGAATCGTGATATTTTAGTAGAACCGCTTGTTTACACAGTTGTGCTGGGGCCAATTTTGAAAGCGTCGCTACGCTAATGGTTCGAAAGTATTAATTATTAAGTGGTAGACGAGCGAGCAAGGGAAATAATAACAATGAGAAGTATAGAAGGAAGACAAAGACGAAGAAAAAGAAAACGATGAAGAAGAAGAAGAAGAAGAAGAAGAAGAAGAAGAAGAAGAAGAAGTAGATGAAGAAGACGAAGAAGAAGGACAAGATGAAGACGAAGTGGAATACAGAAACAAAAAGCGGCGGGTGGGAGGAGGGGGTGGCGAAATTGGAGCGAGAAACTAGGGGCGGTGGACGGCGGCTCGTGAAATGCGCGCACGAGACGTCATCTTCGCGAGGCGCGTCTTCTTCGTCGTCGGAGGATGGAAAGACTATGCAGGAGTCTGGCCGCGGACAAAAATACACTCGACGGCCGCCTCCTTTCGCACGCACGAGTACGTGTGTGTACGCATCGCGGTGAGGCATCGAAACGAGGGGAAAATACCGAGCCGGGCGGAATGTTAATTTCGTCGCGGTATAAATCATCTCTCTTCTCTCTCGACTCGCGAAATCTTCGCCGCCACCGTCGCCGCCATCGCTACCAGATAGAAGCGCGAAACTCGGGGAGCAAACTTTATATTGCGCGCGGGCGCAACGGCGCGTGAATTACCTTCGACTCCTTTCTCGCTCGAGTACAAAACCGTAACATGTTGCATAGATTATTAAGCTTCCGTTTAAGAGATGCTCGATTGGCTTTGAGGTTTGCGTTGACTTTCCTTCGGTCCCGCTAACCAAATCCACTTAATTACGCTTCTCAGCCGTGCAGACTATTGCTTTTTCGATGCTGTGCTGCTAATGGAAATTTTCCTACTCGGTTCGCGTTCATTCAACGACGGCAAACATTCCGCTCGTTCAAAATTACGGACAGCGTCGTCGATTTCGCGGAGAACAAAGGTGAGAACGAAGCTTCGAACTTTGGGCAACAAGCGATAAACGAGCGATAAACGAGCGATAAACGATCGCGATTCGAAATTTTCGAAGACTGAACGGACGCTCGAAATGACCGACCGCGAAACGGCACGATATTAAAAGGAAAGGCAAATTCGGAAACGCGACTCGCGCGATGTAGGAACGAACGGACGAAAAGTGGCCGGAAAGTCGAGAACTCTGTCCATCGGCAAGGAAACGTATCTACGTTCAATCCGAGCTTCGTCTTCGTCTCGAGCGAGACTCTCTTCGTCTCGCCGGCCCTCTCCGTCCGTCTCGTCTACGTCATAGTATTCGCTGGATGATCCGTCCAGCCGTTCGTCATAGGCGCAAACGGTTTAAAAAGTAAAAGCATTGGACCCGGGCCAGCGCAAAAATAGAAGCAGATGCTCCGTGTGTGTACGGGTTATGCGCGCGTGAGACTTCGGAGCCGATGCTCGATGGCGTCCGGGTCGGGTGCGCGGGGAGGAGAGAATATTATTCGGACGCGCGAGGAGAAAGGAGGAACGACGAAAGGACGCACGGGAGCAACGATGGAACGAGATCTGCCGGAGGGGGCAAAGAAGAAGACGCGCTAGACGGCGAAAGAGAAGAAGATGGAGAAGGAGGAGGAGGAGGAGAAGGAGGAGGAGGAGGACGACCGAGCCATGCGATTCCATTGCCCTTGAATTCTTACTAACGGGGCACTTAGATAAAAATAATTACCCGGATAAACGCCCGTCGCTCCCGACTCGCTCCTTCTCTCTCGCTCTCTTACGGGCAGGCGCGCGATCGTCAGCGTCGATCCGGCAAAATCCTCTGCCTGTGTGAGTTCGTTCGTGTGTTACGCGCCCTCGCGGGGGGAACGACTTCGCGCAGACCCACGAGTAATACAAAATTTAAGAGCTCTCTTTTCTCGATCGGCTACATTGTATGAAAATTTGATCAAGATTTCGCCAAACACATTTCTTATGGCAATTAACTCGTATTGAATATTAAGTACGTTTTATCTTACGAATTTATTCCAAGGTTTTAAGGAATTTTTCGATACGAGTAAAACTCGAATGCGAAAGTAAAATCGTCCGAAGATAAAAATAATAAGATCAATTTGAAAATCCCGTAACTAGCGATGTAAAGTTGTAACGCGAACGACCGGAATCGAAAAATTTGATTCCATTTATTTTAGCGTTGAATTCTTAGATCGTTCGATTGTTTCGGTCGAGAATATTTCGAGTATGCATAAAAAATCTGGAATTAGAAATGTATTAATCGTGTTCGGTAACTGTTCGTAATTAATCTTGTAGTCGAACAACGAGCAGTGAAAAACCGGCTGGCGCCTCGGTAATGTCTCGGTTCAGCAGACGAATTCTTTCAATTCCTTCCTTGTAATGTTCATTGGTTAAATTTATCTATATCCATATCTATAAATCAGCATAAAATATTAATTAAATCTATTATTTTATAATTAAATTTTATTCCTTTCACTGTAATTCGTTATATAATAAGATTTCATACGTCATTCTAATATTGGAAAAAATATCAACTATTTTTTTCGTTATGACACGCGTTTAAAAAAAGTCTTCCTTCGATTAAAGAAGCATTTCGAAATACAATGAAATAGATCGAAATAAAAAAATTCTATTTGGACTCAATTTTTAAATTAATCTAGAATTGCATCTAAATTCAATTTAAAATTAATTTGGAATATCGAAACGAGAGATAATTATTGATATGGATTCACGTTATTTTCAAAGACAATAGTCTTCGTTCAAAAATTCAGTCCAACTTACCGAAACAATCGATATTTATTTTATTTTTAATTTATTCAAAATCTTATTTTTTGAGTGGAAAACACTTATTAAAATAATAGCTACACATTTGGAATTCCCTTTTTCTCGATTGCACGGTTTTGAAAGATTTTGCATAATTAAATTGGGTGAAAAAAATTGTTGTATTTTTAGTTATTAAGTCAAATAGAACAAATGACTGTTATTAGTTCGTTTTGGAACTGAAAATCCATAATCTCATCGCTATAAGAATAGTGCTACTCGTATATTTTGAACGAATGCTATTCAAAATATTTCCTCTTACCATATTTCTTTTAAAACGCATTTAATGTTATCTCTTTATCTCTTTGTTTTTTGTTTAATTTGTAAGTCTTTTAGTTTCTAGTTTTTGGATGTAATCATATTTATTTGACTTAATTAATTATCTTTGCGATATCGAACGAAGTAAGGTTTCTTTATTTACTAATTATTTAAACTCTGTACTTTAATTTTTATTAAATTATTTTATCCTAGATGTTATTACAATGATACAATTTTTTATATTAATTTTACTTCTTTTATTTCGAATTCCCCGCGAATCCCAATTTTACAACCTTATGAATTTATCGCTAATGTTATTCTTTAATAAATACGAACGTAAAAATTATGAGACGAAGGTCGAAATCTGTGCAAAAGATTATTAGAATTGCAGATGAATCGATTATATAAAATAATTTTATATTTGTTGAGTGTGGTTTTTATAATGTCGCTAGAGGCGAAAAGGCGCGTTTATGAGTAAATTTTCTCTTTTTTTGAAGTATGGCAAGACATGCGAGTTCCTTCTAATTTTCGGCGTCTGCATTCTAGCCTGAGAGAGACAGACATAAAGAGAACGAAATAATGAAAGAGAGAAAGAGAGAAAGAGAGAAGAGAGGGAGAGCGAACGTTAGAACGAATGGGTGCAGCAGTCATTTAATTGGGGTTCGCGGCCAGGCGAGAAGCCTCTGATTTCTCCAACTGTTATGTACCCTCATTTTGTGGGATGAGTCATCGATGATATCTATCGTTCTTTTATTAGTATTTATGGATCGAAACTCTACTAATTTGTCTAATGTTGTAATTCTAATGTTATACATATAATAAATTTAGTTTTTTCATAGATTAGATAAGCTGTTAAACCGAATCTATTCCGGTCCAATACATGATTATTATTAACTTGAACCTAAAATATTTATTTTATTACATCGTAAAAATACACGTTATGATAAAGAATAGATAATGAACGATCCAAGAATACGTCCAATAGGATCGCATTAATTAATACTTTTCTTACAAGATTGTTGCAATAAATTTTGCGTCATCGGTTTCTTCGCACTATTCTAACTTATTTATACTTTTCTATGATGAAATTTCAATATTTACTCATAATATTTAAAACTTAAAAATAAGAAACAATATATTACAAAGTTACATTTTCGTTTTAAAAATCTGGTTTATATTTACGGGTTGGAAATTAAAAAAGAAATTATTACCAATGTAGCAGCCGTCTACGTGCCTAGTAATAACTACTCTTCGAATCGAATACTTGTAAACATTAAGAATTGTTTTACACGTGTAAGTTATGGTTGAGAATTCCTGAGCGTCCGTTTTTCACAACCGATCTAAATAAAATAAAATAATTGAATAAGAAATTCTTGTCAACACTTTAGCGCAAAATATTTTTAGTACGGTTACGCGCACGTTTCAAAGTCAGTTAAGAAAGTTATAATTCGCGGCGTCGGCGCGATTTTTATAACGGGAAGCTTTTTTTTTTCTTCGCGATACAGGGCTCGTCGAAAAATACGCGTTTGAAATATAAAGTCCGCTCGAGAGTCCTTTACGTGCTCCGCGCACAGCCGAGGACATTGTACCCACCGCGCTAAAAAGTTTTTCATCGAGGCGCCATTGAAACGAAACGTTTGCTTTGACACTGTTGCAGACTGCGATTATTCGGGATGCGAGGCTGATATGGCGGAAGGCTCGGCAGAGGAGGAACAGAGCAGTACAGCTGCGCCCGCTTCACCTCCAGCAGATCTTCGTATCTTGAATACCCAGCTCTCGACGACCTATCATCATCAGCAGCATCAGCAGCATCAGCAGCATCAGCAGCAGCAACATCAGCAACAACATCAACAGCAGCAACAGCAGCAACAGCAGCAACAGCAGCAACAGCAGCAGCAACAGCAGCAGTATCAGCAGCATCAGCAGCTTCAGCAACAACAGCAACATCAGCAGCTTCATCAGCTTCAGCAACAGCAACAACAACAGCAACAGTCCCGACCCCAGTCGACTCTGCTTCAGCAACGGCAGCATCCAAGTATGTTGGCCACCGCGGTATCACCCAGGCACAGTATGTTGCCCCACGCAATGAAAGCCGAGATAAAGTCGGAGGCGGAGATTGACAATTCCTGCGACGTCCCTTTAAACCTAAAAAGCGAGGTGAGTGGAAATAAGTGTGTCGGGATTACTCGCGCACGAAACGGAGATTGGATCGCGCGGCTAGCGCTAGAAAGTATTTTATATTCGGGAGGCGGTATTAATAATTAGCGATTCGCGATTCTAATTTTAACGCCATTTCAACACCTGGCACTCAATTTTCGCGTCAGTCATCTTTTGTGACTTAACCTGAATTGCGCGATTGCTATTTGTAAAAGCGCGCTAACATATATCTGCCGTAAATCAACTAATTTTAATGATTTTTAGTATTGCATTTAGAGAATATAAACTCAGTTTCAGTTAATTTCTTTCTAGAAACAAACCGAATAACTATAAAGCCGTTGAATTTTCTACGGCATTAATAGTAGAAAAACATTCGGTTCTTAAACAAGTCGTAAACTCTGCAAAGAAATAGTATAAAAAAGTAATTGAAATTCGGTATAAATACGGTGCGCTAGCCTCTCTCTCTCTTTCTGTCTTTCTCTCTCGTAATACCCATTTGGATTTTAAATTCTGTAGAGTGTAAGGAATTCTGGGAGCGTAAGCTTCGCCGTATCAAGCGTATCTACTACTGCTTAATATGTCGCGTACGGTTAAATTGAGTGTGATCGAGCTAAATTGTTTACATACATATTTGACGTCACTCCGCACAAAAAAATCACATTAATTTTCAGGCGTGCTCGGGATAATATTCCATCTTATTTATTCCTTTAATTCAAATTCGACTTTGTTCTTTTGCCCACCGTGACATCATACTACTTAATACGTAAAGCGTATATTTGAATAATCATCCGGGCTTCATAAATTATAAATGATTGAACAAAATTCATTGGAAAATCACGAGTGGTGGCATCGCTAGCGGTAGCAGCGACAGTAGCAGCGGAGGCAGTAGCTTTTATCGTGCTCTTTGTCATACGGTGAAGTCTGGTTTTGTACGTCAACGACGATCAATTGTCCGTTTAAATAATCGGCTCTCCGCGGTAGTATCGCAACCTAAATCGGTTGACCTGTATACGATTAGCTTACACAATAAAAACGAGCCCACGGATAGAAGCGAGGTTTGAGAGAGTGAGAGACGATCAGCGAGCCAAGGGGTCGACGACCGATACATTTAGGTTCTAGATGGAGTTCTCTTTCTCTTTCTCTCACTCGTCGCGCACTGCTCGTCGACTCTCGTTGGACTGCGACGCTTGATAAACGTCTCTCATCGTACGATAATTCCTGGTCTTTTTTACGACTACTCTCGCAATCCGAGCTAACCGAGGAGCGTCTTCCCAAAGTTCCTCTTTCTCTACTAATAAATGGCTAAGTGGTGCGCAATTAATCACGATTGTATCGATGGAAATAATTTTTTAGGCAGGATTATCAGCTACGAGTTGCGCTTTCTCTGCCTCTTATCGATTAGTACCCAGTGAGGCTGTGCGTGCAAAGTAAATAGTATCGATGTTACAAGGAATAATTAATAGGCTACAGTGCAATTGACGTATAATAATTATTTTAATCGCCTTAATAAGACTGTGGCTCTGGTGGCAGCGGGACATTCGAAACACGTGCACCCGGAGCGACTGCGCTGTGAACGAGAGCGTTCTTGTTTCTGCTAGAATTACCAGGAGAACGTCATTTGCTGACGCATATATACTAATTATCGTCGCCTAATGATCTATTTTCGGCCTTGATGGAACACGCGTGGCAGACGAAAACACGCATGATTTACGCGGGCTCTAACTTGTGATTACACGCGTTAATTCTATGTATTTTTTAACAGATATAATACGCCATAAATTAATTAATATCCGCTATGTTTAAAATAAATATTTTCATTTTTTCGTTGTAATTGTTACGATTGCTCGATTATTTGCAACGATTCGAATATGTTGATGCGTATCTTGGGCAATCCATATTCGCGATGTTTTTGTAGGAATACTCGTGCTTTGATAGAAATCATCCGTTAAAATTACCAAAATTTGTATCATCGATATTTATTTTCGAATCGAAAATATTAATACAAATATTTACAAATAGTTTACATTCCTTAACCAGCGACACGTGTTTTCGTGTAATCATTAATGATCCGCGTTAAAATAACTCAGATATTAAAAATACGTAATTTACTCGTATGTGTACTTTCAAGTAACGAAAAATATTCCAAAGGATGTGTTGAAATTAAAAGTACACAAGTGTTATGTTAAATACGATTTTCTTTAATTTCGTGATGCTCAATTTCGATAAAAATTAATTTAACGCTAATATTTACCATCCTGATATCTTTGAACATTATTTGCTAATTTAACACTCATAAGTTCCTCGGCGGCATTAGAGCAACCTTTTCCTTTTCTTCTCTTGTTTTTTTTCGTCAAGCAACATTAATAAATTTCGGATAAACTTTTTTTATTCAACCGATGGTTGTATCGAATCGTAATTGGAATTAACGCCGCGCGACGATCATAGTTTCGAATCTATTTTATTTACACGCATATGCTTAATACGCTTACAACGAGCTCTGTAAATAATTTTACGAGAATTCCGCCGGCGTACGGCTGTTCACCAAATTTTCATATTTACTTATGCACCTGTATCTCGCGCCACCAATTTTAGTTAAACAAGAACGGCTCCGAGTTTTACGACAGTTTACTTTGTCGCACTTGTAAAAAGGAAATGGTTCCAGCAAGTCGAAACGAATGCTCCTCGGCATTCAGTATGAAACGCATTCGAGGGATGAGAGAGAGAGAGGGAGAGAGAGTGAGCAGGAGGAAAGGGCAAAAGAAAAAGTGGCCGCGATGTAAATCTTTAACAAAGACTCGACGAACGTCGAGCCATCAACTCCGGGCAGACATCAGCCCCTCGTCGCGGTAAAGACAATTTGTACTCGAGCAGTCGAAGGATCGCGGGGTTCTTTCCTCTGTTTGAGCGTGGATTACGAGCCCAGCTTCGGCAGAGGAAACGACTCTCCCGGCACTTGACTCCTCGCACCGTCTTCGTCGGGCTCGTTTTCTCTCGCCCCTTGCCTCGTTTCACGGGACGGGACGGGACGAGAGCCGCACATCGTACCGGATAACCAGCGAACGAGCGAACGAGCGAACGAGCGAGCGGGAACGAGAATGAGGATATGTAATAGGAATTCGCACTCGAGATACAACCGACGGATGATTGCGTTTCGCGAAGAAGGAACTTAGGCTCGACGGAGAGACGGACGCGAGATGGAACGAGAGCGTTGGAAAAGTGCGGAGAAACCGAACCTAAAAACGCAGAGTCGAAAGATTTGATTTAACGGTCTTATCCGCGCAGCGAGCGTTTTCTTCCTTGGTCGTATCCTGTAAAGCGGAACGCTATCGCGAACTCTATGCAAAATAAAATCTATAACGACGGTGCAAAATATAATTTACGTTTTTATAACGGTTGCGAACGAGAACTCACGATAGACGGGATAGACGGTCGCAATAATTACGACTATCGAAAAGTAAGCAAAAATATGTGTAAAAATTAATATTTTTAACGCTGATAAAACAAAACTATGATCGATTAATTGGAATACAATACTGCAATAATATTTATATAGGTTTAAAAAAACCTAGCGCATATACTATGTTTTTCAACATCGTATCCGACATCGTATTCGGCTTATATTAAAAATTGAAGGGAATTAAAACAATGTTTGAACCAGGTGTTAATATCACAGATGTATAAATATTAATCTTTTGAAACGAAGTAATGCAATTAATTGTTTGATCATAAGTTTTAATGGAAAATAAAAATGATAAAAAGAGCGAGAAGGAAAGACGAGAGCGCAGCCGCGTTATCTTCCGCTCCGTATGCACGCATACTTTGTGTACCGTAGAATCTCGAGAATCAAGCGATTATCGCGATAACCGCGGAAGAAGGATACCTTCGAGCTCGTCTCCAAGATACGTCTCTTTATTTTATCCACTCGCTCCTTCTCTCGCTATCCGTTGCATTCTGTTTCATGCCATTGTTTTTAATCGATTCCATGCCTTCGATCTCAAGCCTTCCGTAAAATCTCCACGTTTCTATGCACGTTTACGGCTGCGCGAATCGACGCTCAAAGAATTCGCACCGAAATGCCGTTCGCTTCGATGCGCGGTCGATTTCGAAGGCTTCGAATCCTTCATCTTTCGCTCGCGCACGGTTCGAAGCACGAGCTTGGATCTACGAGATTCTTATTTGAACTCCATTGTACCACTTATTTTTCAAGCATTTCTCAATTGCCTTCTTATCGCGAGATTAAGATTTAAGTAAGTTAAATATTTGTTAACGTTTTCACGAATCATTTTGAAAAATAACGAACCCTCCTTTATTTTCATTCCCACAGAATTATCGAACTGTACGAAACACCTGTCCTTGGATTTTAAATAGATTTTATTCCAAAAAAAAATAACGCGAATAAAAAAAACGAAAATTTGCCTTCCGCTCTCGAGTGCGTGAATAAATTACGCCTAGTCGCTTTTTGAAAAGAAAAGAGCGAGAGAGAAAAAACGAAAGGGTCGAAAGAATGCAAAAGAATGCATTGTTTGAAAGAAAAGGCAAGTCGTTTGAGTAAACACGCGCTTACGCATTAAACGAGAAAGAGAGAGGAAAGACATAACGCGTAACAGCCTCAAACTTATGCGTCACGACTCGAAAACGGCAGGCTCGTCCGTTCCGGTCGTTGTTCCAGGTCCATCCATTACACTATTATCCTCTCTGCAAACACGGTATCCATCACTGGAGCACCGAGAGTCGTAGAGACAGAACGAGACAGAACGAGAGAGTGAGTGACGAGGGAGATGGTTGACGGTATCTCTCCTCTCTCTCTCTCTCTCTCTCTCTCTCTCTCTCTCTGTCCCGGAGTCGCTTGCCTCCGCAGCGTGCGCCGTGCGTAATTTACGCCTCGAAGAAAAGGATGTTTAATATTCGCGGCCGAACGCATGTTTTCGCGTGTACACGGTAAGCCTCCCGCGAGCTGCCGCCAGACAAATGAAGGCAATATTGTATCCGACGCAGCGGACGTTGCGCGGGGCCAAGGGGCAAAATTAATACGTAGATTATCCATCGTTTTACCAGGATTGCGAAAGAAGGTTTTTCACGTGGGACGGGGGAGTTTTCGCTGGAGGGAAAGAGGACCGGTCGTCCGTTGCTGCGAGTTACCGCGACCACGTCCAGACGGAAAAAGAGGGATAGGACTCGCCTGGGAATTTATACCCGGACATTTTTGCTCTCGGCACTCGCCTTGCTACTTTATTACGCACTTTTTCACGGATTCCGTTCGTACTCGGCGTATTTGCGCTTATGATTTTATTTTGCTCGCTCTTTTGGCCGCGCTCGCGAAGCGCCGTATTTTACGATTAGCCCAGGTGATCGAGACGGTGTTCCGAAATGGGCGTGAAAAGATTTCGAGAACCAGCTGCAAATTAACGCTCCTCGCTCGATCGATACTAAATTAGCTTGTATTTTTAAAAGTATAATCGCATTATTCGCTGCGATCTTACCATTGAGGTTTGGTTCGTGCGACCTTTTTTTTTATCTCGCGAGGGGAACGCAACGATACGTTCGAGTATGAATTTTTTTTGATGGTGCACCGAAAATTTGACGTCGTCGGCGGCAACGACCGATAAAAATCGTTAACGACAAAGTAAAAATATTTTTGCGTATTATTCGGCGTCACGAACTGCAAACGTGGAAGTCGTTTAAAAAATAAAATTGTTTCTCCGATCTTAACGACTTAATTTGAAATAAGTCAAAGTAACGATCGTCTTTAAAAAATGCACGCAATAAAGACGTAATAAAAAGTGGATTCGCGTACGGAATGATGCGTGCATCAATTTTAAAACTCGGATGGCACTCGGTGAAGAAAATCACTCGTAGCTTGCATCGCTGTATAAAGTTGCGCGTGAATAATACATAAAGCAGCAGAAAAAGGAAAGAGCCTAGCGCGGCTCGACGAATTTCACTGAAATATTGGCATTCGAGAGGGCGAGCGAGGGAGGGCGAGGGATGGCGAGGGAGGGCGGAGAGACGGAGAGGCGGTGTGGCGGAGAGGCGGAGAGGCGGAGAGAGGAACAGCGCGAGCAGGGATCGATGCGCGGCGTGCGAGCGACGGTTAGAATTGGAAGGCAGCCCGAAGGCGCATTCCTACTTGATGGGCCGGAGTCCCAGGCGTAAGTGCATCTGTCAAGAAGTGATTGAAGGCAAACGATCGAGGCGTGCGAGCGAGCGAATAGGCGCAAACCGGCCGTTCGCTCTCTCGCTCCTCTGGAATCTCATTACCTCGGTAGCTCATTTCAGCCTCTGAATTGCGCCTTGATCAGATTTCACAATTGTGATTATTATTGCCGGCCGCCGCTGTGGCGGCGCTCGAGCTTATATTCGTACCCCGGTGACGAATGAGCGGCAGCTTTTAAATCCGCGCAGCCACGTTCGATCGCTCGAGTATAAAAGGATCGGGTTACCACCTGATTGCGCCGCATAATACTTTTGTTTACAGCCGTCTTAGCGGCGCTCGTAAGTGGCGATTGGCCAATAATTAGGCGGCGGCCGAAGCGCGTTTCGATTCTTGTACACAACGACTCGATTATAACGCCTCCTTTTTCCTTATTATGAAATCGATAATTGTCTGGCTCGATACGTACGCAGCGCTGTGCGAGCGCTCGACTCCGATTGGTCATTATCGCCGACCGCCAGCATCGGATTCCCTTCGCGAATCGTGTCGTTAACATTCTTTTTTTATCATTCGTAAACCAGAGCTCGGCTACGGTTAACCGATAACGAGGAGGTACAAAAACCGAGAAAAGTTTCTCGCGGAGGTTGCATTGGAAATTGGACGATCGGGTTAAGAAATACGCGCGTTTTCCATCTCGATAATTTTTTCCGATCAACCTTGGCTGTTGGCTGTTATTCTCTTTCGTTCTACGTAATCTATTCTTCCATTTGATTTCTCGAGTCGAATATCCGATCAACGTACCCGCCGACTCTATATCAGTCTAACTTACCGATGAATTCATTTCCGAGCTCGGTGAATTCTCGCTTCGACGATAGCCTCCGTGGCAATCTGGCTTTTTTTCTATACGCGATTAAACATGCAGAAGTATTATTTCAATCTGGCCCGGTTCACCGCATTGCCTCTGTCTGCCCCTTTTCTCTTTCCTTTTTCACCTGTGTTTCCAGCTCTGTATTCGCAAGCATTGGCAAGCAAGCGCGGGTGCCCACGTATTCCATGTACACAGCCCGAGTTCGAACCGAATCGAGTATTTTTCCATTAGATCGGAGCTCGATTAAATTGAAAATCTGTCACTTTGGAAAGTAGCATCGGACGGTTCGTATCGACGTTGGACGTTGCACGCGGCGATCGCGAAAGGAAGGGAATACGCGGGAATTCCAACTTTTCGTTCCCGTCGATCTTTCCAAGCCCCTGAGAAATACAACGCGTATCCTAGTCTCGTCGGTTTTCGCCTTCGAATCAAAGAACCGCGTCTTCCGCTTAAAAAATCCCTCGGCATCGGGGAACTCGCCCTCGGACCTTAAATTTCGTTCGGGAGTTCCGAAGGGGAAATTATCAGTAACGCGGATAACGGCACGCGCGTTCGCGCTCCGACGCCTCGTCGTGACGTCGTGTCGACGCTCATTTCCACATTTCCACCGTGCGACTTCTCGCTTTCCTCGCCGTTGTCCTTCTTGTTCTCCTTTCCCACCTCGCGTTACAACCGCGTTTACTCTTTCGATCTTTTCCTGTTTCGATTAGGCTTCCCTCGGCTTCCCCTTTTACCAACGCCGTTGTTCCCTGTGACGACCCCCTACCACTTTTTATTTTCTTTTAACATCTCGCAATTAATCACGTAGCTGCCGATGTGGATGGTTTTTTCTTCTCGTTGCGTGACCGGACCGCAACTGCTTTGCGCCGCTGCTCACCCTTTCGACATCGAAATTTAACGCTAATAGAAACAACGATTTATTGCTGCGACTTCTTAAAGAAATGCTCCAATAGCTCTAATTAATTCTTTTACGTCTTCCATAAGAAATCGTTTCGGTTTCTCCGTTGGTAATGTACCAATAAAGAAACTCATTACCTTTCACGTTCGTTTAAAATTGTCACAGGTAAATAGCGAACGATGGCTTTCGTTTTCCGGACGGTCGCATCGAAATCAACGTTCTACGTTTCTCAAATATTTTTGCCTCGAAATTTGTCCAAGCCCCCGCGCGACAAAACAAAAGTCTCGCTTTAACGCGCCTTAACGCGTTCGATGCCAACCCTCGATACAACGCGCGTATTTAATTTCAAATAACATTAATCAAGCTGAACTTGCCTCGCAATGAGGTCCAACTCCGGTCAGCTCAATTTCGCCGTTAACGTGAATAATTTTCTTGTTTACGCCATCAAGAACAGATCCGGGATTAAGTTTAACCATGACACGGCGTTGCATTACCGGCAGCGACGCGCAACTGCACACAAGCCTCCGAAGAGAGCTCGTTCGTGCTCGTAGTCTCGCCAGTCTCCTGGATATGTCCTTTTAAAGTGGCAAACTTCTCCGAAATACGTATCCGCTGCCCGACGTTGGTTGCGGATAACGGAAGACCGACCGAGTTGTCTCTCTGCTCTCTCTCCTCTCTCCGGGTGTTTCGCCGAGCTTGAAGGATAGCGTAGCCCGGCGAAGGCGAAAAAGCGGAAGGGGCTAGAGGGATGTAGAAAGGAGGAGAGAAACTCCCTGATGGTGCCAAATAACAATGTTGAATCTCATAAACAAGGAGACAAGACAAATACCCGATGGTCGCGCTGTCCTCCGTAGTGGACGGAGTCCGTTCCGCCGAGCCTCTTCCCCAACCCTCCCTTCAGCGCGCCGTTGCAGCCGTTAGTAGCTGTTCGCCGCTTCTTCCAGTAGTAGCGTCGCCGCCACCACCGCCACCACCACCGCCGCCGTCGCGTCCACCCTCTCGCGAGACCGGGGATGAGAGACTCTGTTGGTAATTTCACGGTGTCTTGCATCCCTGAGTCGCCCCTTTCCCCTCTCGTGTTCATGCCGTCGTTGCTCTTTCCCTTTCTGCCTCGTCCTCTTGTCCACCGCTTCTTCCAACGTATCCTAGCCCACTTCACCTAGGTGAACACCCTTCAGGATATCCACTCATCGGCCGCGTGTGCGAACGCGCGTATCGCGTCAGACTGGGTTTTGGCAGTACCTTTATAATAACCACCCGATCGAGCGGTCGAATGAAAATTATTTTGCGAGTTGTCGACTGCGTTCGATGCCTTGATACGGGTTATACAAATATTCAATGATTCGACGCGAATTGAAATTATGAACCGAGCAACTTCTTTCGGAATTTCTTCGGACCGGTTGAAAGCGAACATCGCGCTGATTTGGCTGGACGAATCGTATGTTTCATTTATCTATATTAATAAACGCTTTCTAATGGGTAACGGTAAATCTATGAAATACGAGCGCTCGAAGCTGTACTGACACTCGATGACAAATCGCATCGAGTAATGCACATAACTCGATTACTTCGATTTATAAGCTTGCCAGGAAACCGTGGCGTCCGAGTAAAGTTTTTCTTGTGTAAAATCGAACCGAACGGGTTATAAATCAAATTATACATAGAGGTAGAGATTAGATTTCCGTTGGTCCACGTTCGAGAATTCGAAAACGCCAATCCGTATCTGGGGTAAGGGTACTGCGGCTTTCGAGGATTCGAGCCTTTCTGAGCTCTTCCCTCTCTCTCTCTCTCTCTCTCTCGGCGGTGCTCTCTCTTTTGTTTGGTTCTGTCTAGCCTTCAGCCTCTATCCATCGTCTCCACCTTGTCTTCCCTTCCTCTTCTTAGCAGCGGATCCTCCACGGTGAAGCACTGCAAGGTCCAACATTAGTTAACGATTAATCAAGGCGCTTGTAGCTCAACATATATCATTAAACTAGTTAGCAAAGTAGGGTCAGCCAAGTGTGCTGACCACTGCTTCCTCGCCGATCCCCAAACTCGCCCCCTTAGGCGAATCCCGCCTACTGCCTCGCAATCTTCCCTCACCCCCGTATTTCGCAATCACCCGACCACTTCACCTCCTTCTCAGAGACGTACACCCACGTAGCCGGACTAAACTCTCGAAGGCCCCCGCAGCGGAGTTTACACTCGTCCTCGACTACCGGGCCAAGCAGCGAGCTCTCTACGAATTGCTCGTTATGAGACGAACTTTAAGGGTAGCTCGAATGCAATTTTACTTGGTCGATGTACGAGATGCTTAGAGTTCGCGGCGTTATTTCCTTACCTTGGTCCGTGTTTTCTTCTTCTTTTGCCAAGCGGTATTTTATAACTAACTTCTTCGTACTCCGATGATCGGTATTACGCTTTGGATCTTTTACCAAAGACATTCGTTGAAAAAGAGGGCGTAAGAAATTAATTATTTTAAGTTTTTATATTCTTTGTCAACAATGTTTGTAAGGATGAATAAGCGCGTAATATCAAGAGCGAAACGATCATTTTACAAAAGGATTTGGTTAAATTGATATCAATTTTTAGATTATGAAAATACGTAATTTTTCTCAAACATTATATTTCGAATTTTAATACCGTTGATATAAAATATCGAATACAATAACGTTAAAAAATACCATTGTTAGGACTAATTAATATTCTTCGTAACGATATAACTTTTTTAGGGTTTTCTTACGCAAATGCACGCCAACGTTTCGCGATGTAAAATTAATTTAACGGTATTAAAAAAAAATGCCGGAAAAATGGGTTACGTTCTCACCCTTTCGACTTTTACCTCATTTCGGTTTCTTCGCTCGACCGTCTTTATGCGATTCTAGATTCCTCCCTCTCTCGTCGACTCCTCCAATTTTAAGCCTCGGGAAACGTAGGCACCGTCGGTGTTTCCTCCGGCTCCTACACTGGTGAGTGCGTCCCTTATAAATCCTACAGGACTCGAGCGGGCACTAATGTACGACTGTTTGCGGGTATAACTTGGCCCCGACACGAAGGATGGAAGCTGTACGGGGTTACCGGTACACGCTAAGCCGAGACTAAAGGCTCGCCAGACCTGGCCATTCCTCACTGCTCCGGTTCTCCCTGGACTTACACCTTCTTGCTAAATCCACGTGTACGTGCTTCTCTCTCCCTCTCTCTCCGTTGCTCTATGTCCACCTCGCGCATCGCGTTGCCGCGCGAACTCGTCTTTGTTTCTTATCCCGATGGCAAACGTTGCATTCGGAATTTATCGACGCAGAAATTTAAAGTCGGTGTGTCGTTGATTTCCCGGGCTCCTGTCATACCTTTTGATTCGAAAACGACCTCCAGCCGAAAAAGTACGCCGAGAGTGGGCGTCTCAAAGATTTTACGTTGATCCAGAAATTGTAATTTCTCGACTCGGTGCAGCAGACCGCAGCATCAAGAGCAAGGGAGAATCGATCTTGCGCCGGAGTCGTACAGTAGTGTTAATATCGCAAGAGTTACTTGGGCCAAAGTTATTTGACCACGGCCGGTGTTCATCCTCCGAGATAGTATTAAATTCCCTACCCCGACCACCTTTGGTGCTTCCGACAGTCTTGCAGCAAAATCCAGGCGCGAGCAAACCCTCGAACAACGGCGCAGCGATGTCCAGCGGTGTCGCCGACAAACGTTTGCTCGGCAAACAAACTCGACTACCTATCTTCTCGTCCGTTGTATCTCACGCACGGACCGAGAACGGCTGCTGCGACAAATTTGATCCGCTACCCAAGTAAGCAATGGGAAACGCGGATCTGCAGTTACCGCCGGTGTTTTAGTTTCGTATGGATAAGCGGTAGAAGATGGACGGTCGCTGGGCCGTTTGAGAAAAAGTGGGGGGAAGGCGGAACCGCGTTTGCATTATCGCCGATGGCTCGTATTTACGTACTTCGTTTCGTAAAAAAGGTCCGTCGACGGGTTCGAAGGGAGGAAGCTAAAGAGTTCGTTCAACGGCTTCGGCTGCTACTTAATCGAGAAAGATCGTTTCAAGCTCGAATTGCGCGAGGGAATCGAAAAGAAAATTTTCGAAGGCCGAACACATTTGAGCGCTATCGTTACTACTTAAAAACTCCTTTCCATCGACATCGTTTTAATAATATCGCGTTTGCGCCATCGACCGTTTTTAATTTTGACGTCACCCCCTTTTTCATTATTTATTTTGTCGCACGATATATCGTTACTACGAACTAAATTGCAAGACAACTGGAAATCCCGTGGAAATTTACATAGAGTTGAACCTTAGGAGCGTGTTTGAGAAGAAGGCAAGTTTCGCTCCAAAGGGCAGCTGTGTAGTAGTAACATTTTTTGGAAACGAGTAGAAGATAATCCTTCGTTACATACGTAGAGCGGAAGCATTCTACGCGTGTATTTCACGGCCTGGTTGTCCGAGGCGCGCTGTATTAATGTTTGTCTTTATATCTGTAAACAGTCGCTGCTGGTATCTTCGTACCAGGTACCCACTAACTACCCGTTCTTCGGTCAGGGCTATGCGCATGGGCTAGATTATTAACTGACCACTGGGATTAGAAACTTCGTTCGAGGTTCCTCTCGTCCTTCTTGTCCTTCCGGTTATTTCTGAACATTTCCAAGTATATTATTGAAACAGGACCACGCGAGGAGAGAGTTAGAATTTCTCTCTGATTTACAGAGAATAGCAGCGAGAGTCGATATACTCCGATCCTCGAGTTTCTCGGTTCATACGCGAATTATAATTAAATTTTATATTTATCTTAAATGTAAGACTACGTATCTTAACGTATTAGCTCGATTCACCGATATTCGAATGTTTAATTAACGTACATACGTTATAATCCTCGATGTACGAACTCAAGTTTACGTTTGCGGAACGGTATTCGATTTTTACGAATCAATGATTACGAATCAAAATGACCTTTGAAGGGTCCGTTCGATCACCAAACTTTTAAGGATTCCGCAATTTTTAAAAATACTTTAAACGTTGTAACAATTTTTAAGAAGCGTCTTCGTCTTCGTTTCTTCGAAAGTATTTGAGCCTTTCGTAAAACGATCTATCGCGTAACGGATAACGCGTAACGTAAGTTTATTCGAGAAATATTAGAAAAGAACAAAAATGTATCAACGTTGCGGTAATTAGTACTTAATTCTAAAAACAGAAGTCTTATCTATGCGTGAGTCTACTTTGCGATTATGGTAATTCTAAGGATTCTAAATAGTTCTAACGAAATGGCGTATTAGCGTTTTTTAAACCGTAAAATTAAATTACAGTCCATATTTACGTAACGATATAAAACCTTAAAAATGTTCAGCTTTCAAAGTCTTTCCATCTCGATAGCTCATCCATTAGAAAATTATTTAATAGTCTGACTTGTCTACTTGGATGCGAATACGACGTTCGTGAAACTTAAATTAAAGTCGCGCTGAAAATTACGTTGTAGTCCAGAAAGATTATTCGATGCAAACGATGCTACGCCTGCCTCGAAAGTTGGAAGCTAATCGCGCATGTGAAATATGATTGAGCGTGTACCGACAAAGCGAACCGTCGTCGGTCCGTCGTAGGACCACCGATGATTCTTATCGGCGCGCGTACGTACCAAAAATGTAAATCCGCGATACCCGACACGTGACCGCACGCCCGTTTAACGCCGGAGCGGATTTTCGGGGATCGCTGGAGGAAACTTCTTTGTACGTCGGCGCGCGGCGATGTCGGAGGCAGGAATGGCCAGCGACGCGGTGCGAGCGATGACACAGTGGCATTAGCTGTGAGTGACGGAGTGGCACGCGTCGCTTTTATCGGGGAAGGCCGAAGAGCGGCAGCGTGTTTCGTGTGTGCACGCGCGCTAGGCGTAGGATGCGCGTGTGCGCGCGTTGTTAATGCGCGAGTGGGTGAGACACGGAGAGAGAGAGAGAGAGAGAAAGCGAACGAGTCCGCCTGTGCGCGGACAGCACGGTTAACTGACGCGGCATATTTACATTGCGCACCGGCGCAATTAAGCCTCGTGTCCGGCGTCGAGCGTAGGAAATTCCGTATGGGCTGACGCCTCGTACTTGCTTTCACGCTTCGCGCCGCTTTGCGCGTTTGCCTCCCTTTCTCTTTCGGGCTCTTTATGTTGCGCTTCTTCCTCCTCTCCCCCATGCCCTTCCTGCTTTCTCGTCGCCCGCGATTCATTTTTTCGCTATTTTCGATCTTGACCTTTCGGTCTCCCACGCGACTAACTTACCATCTTTGCGCGATTGTGAGTCGTACTTCTTTTCTCTGCGTTTAGCGGTTAATGTTTTACGAGTCGTAATGCAGCTTTCTCATCGAGCGCACGAACGAATAAAGGTTGAAAGATTTCGGAAACCGGGATCATCGAAACGGTAAAATCTGCTGTTCCCTCGTCGCTTCGAAATATTTAACGTTACTTTATTTTTTTGAATTATAGTTTCGGTGAATTATGGCTTCTATTAAATGGATTATGTTTCTGTATCAGTGGGTTAAGGATACTTATCGCTATTTTCTTTTAAAAGATAATTCATTGGTACGGTACAAAGATGTAATTATTAACAAAGTTTAATGATAGTCGACGAATAATTCCTTACTTAAATAAATTAAAAAATTAAAAACGACAATCGTGTACGAGTAAGGTACGCGATTCATTTAATTCCGGTAATTACTCTATTCGATTAGTCAATTATACCGTCTTCTTCGGATTCGAACGGAAAAAAAATCGACGTTGGAAGAATAATATTTTGTTCCTGATATTTTCCTTGCACAATTTTTATTCGTTTGAAGTAAGCCAATAGTAGGGAGCGTAAAATATTATTGCCGAATGCTGAAAAGCAATTTTTCAAAAACGATTTTCTCCTTACGGTACAGATTTACAACGCTATCGATAAAATACTCCTTTTCAAAGGTACAGCGGAACAAAGGGTCCTAAAATTTTCATGTACGAACCAACACCGCCGTAGCACCGACGGACCGATGTAAACGCGCCGTTCCTGAACGCGGAATACGAAAGTAGAAGGAGATATAGAAAGAGGGTAATTTCGAAAAACTCCCGAGTCGCGAGATAATCACCTCGGAAAATCACCGCTCGCGGTAATTCCCCGTAAGACTTCCTCCCTCCACCGCGTCCTTGCATTCTGGAACAATATTTGACGATGGGAGCTCGAGTGAGAGGCAGTTCGCGCGATTTCCAGGTTGTTATCGCACGGGGCGCTTTTGCGGCGATTCAGAAAATCCAGATATCCCAGCGCAATTGTGTCCGATTACTCCAGTAGAACGGATTCTTTATATTACGATCTTGAGTATTTTGACGATGAACGAACGGGTCTCTGTATACTCGTGTATGGGAGCTATCGAAAATCAATATAGATACGAAAATCAAGAGAGTGACTATGTATTTTGACGAGGTTATAACGAATCCACTGTGATATAATTGACACTTTATTCCACGCTTCTTTCCTGTCTCATTTTTGAGTTGCATAGATTTGTTGTTACGTGTTTCTTCATTCATTCGCGGGTTGGCAATCACCCACGAATTCACGCGAATAAAAAAAGAGTATCCTAAAATTCGATAATTTTAATCGATGAAAAGCCTTCGATACTAGGATAGTCCGTCAATTTTATGAAGTTATGGAATTCAAGGAAGAATCAAACTTTCTCCGTGCCAAAAAAAAGAAATGAGTATCCGCTGATTACGACACGCGAACGTGAATTTTTTTACTCTTTGCAAATAACGAACGATCATCGTAAAAAATTTGACGCGAACGATATATTATTGAATTATGGGAAATAATTTATTTTTTTTTGTTCGATAACGAATATTTCGGAGCGAATAGAATTATATATAAAATGAAACAGTCTTAAAATGTATTTGCGAAATCTATTAATACTTTACGTTTTAATTTAGTCGATACGAATGAAAGAATAAAGATACAAATATAATATAAAGTAAAATGTAATTATAAAAACAATTCATATTTTAAACTAGTAATATATCGAACGAACATATTGTACGATAAAGTAGCGTTGAAAACTATGTATCTAAATATAACCACATAATAAAAATACGTTACATAATTGTAAAGTTATATAAAAAGAAAAATATCGTGTAATCTTTTTGCGTATTCGATGTTACTTATTTTAATTAAGAAACAAGTTAATAAAGATTTTAACATAAGTTTATTTTAATTAAGATATAAATACGACGAGATAAATAAAGTTAGAAAATTCAATTTATGATAGTTCAATTTCTAATCTTGTACGATACACGGCAACTGCAAAATGAATTTCAGATCAATTTTTTCTAATTGCATCTATTATGATTAAACGTAATTAATATTAAATACCGTAAATAATTTTTTTAACCTAATTTTCCACGTTTCGTCGGAACGAGCAATTTTTGATTCATTTTGTAAGAATTAAAATTAAAATAAACGTTGTCTAATAATTATCTATTTTTTATTAAAATGAAGATCAAAATTCAACGTAAAGTAATATTTTATTCGATAGAAAAAACTGGTTTTAACTCGAATGATAAAATTTAACGGAAAATATATTAAGATATTTGATTCGATAAGCACCAGTTTATTTAAATTTACAACGTTAAAAGAAATATCTCTAAAAATATTAAATAAGATGCAGAGGAATTTTTATGCGTTTTCACGTTTGACATTTAAAAGCAAAATTTTAAGAATAGCGTATTTAAAAGTTTTTTCGATACTAAAATAAAGCTAAGTTTAGAATATTTCCTTCGTTCGCAAAGTCATAGCTTCATAAAATTTATACATAAATATTAAATTTTTTTCCTCTTATCGAATCGAAGAAAGTAAGCGACAAAATTAGAACGCAATTCCCAAAAAACCGAAGAATTTATAAAAAAATTCGTTAATAAGTATTTTCAGTGGTGTTTCCGATACGATTTCCAAAAGGATGTTTCTTCGACGAAGCCAGTTTACGAGCAAAGACAAGCGTGAATTAATTTTACCATCTTAACAAGGTTTTTTATCGCAAAGAAATCCAGGGCGCAACAAAGTTATTAAACGTTGCTGCACCTTATTCGCGAAAAAGATACAGTCGCCGTATCGAAAATGCCTTTATCGCTGTAGCCGCGCGGAGCATCACCAAGTAATTATTATCCTCTCTCGTAGACGCCCGCGCGAATATACGTATCCGGGTGCGCGCGGATAATGTTGGTACGCGTTATACCCACTCGAGGTGGCCGCATATCGCGGGACGCGTTCGCGAAAGCGCGAGCGAGAGAGGAACCGTCGATTCGCAAAACAATGGCTGAACAGTCGTCGAGGCTCGATCCGGCACCAGATTCGCCATCTTTATCATCTCCTCCTCGCTCTTGGTCTATCTCCTCGCTTCTATCTTTTATTAGCATCCCGTGGAAGCTATTCCGCGGCTCTTTCTCTATCGCCTAACCTATCCCCGGTAGTTTCCCGACCCTCTCTCCTTCTCCTTCTCGCTGCGTCGCGCTGCGTCGCGCTGGTCTAGCAGCGGCTGTCGGAGCGAGACGAGGGACGACGAGGACGAGGAGAAGGCGAACGCGAGAGCCCGGCAGAAGTGCGTATTTACGAGCGTTCCCGTCCATAAAGCAACCTCGCGCCTGATTTTGATACATTCTCCAGGCCGGGCACTATCTCACGCGCGAATACGACCTCCGTAGCCATATACACTCGGGATTTATGGAGATGCCGCGAGCTAGCGAAAACGGAGACAGAGGCTCCTCCGCCTAGAAACTATGCCCACCCTCGGCTTTTTCCGCCCGTTCGCACTTCGGGCCGATCGCGCTTTATTCCTAGCGAACGACTAATCCGCGGAACGAGTCCGAATCTCGCGGGCGACCGTAAATCTCGCCGGAGGCGCTGGACCGTGCGATGCCTTCCTCTCGCGTCGACTCGGCTCTTTCTCCGAGTTCGAAGGCCCGTCGACTCCTCCTCGGACTGCCTCCGACTCCCTCTGACGTCGAGAAAGATCTCGAGGCATTTTTCAGGAGCGGCCACGCGTTACTCGAGGTATCCGACCTCTCTGCACTTTTCGAATAACTCCATTAATCTTCGCCGCGACCCTGACCAGCCGTTCCGTAATTACTCATGCTCCATTCCTATTCGAAGTTCATATTTACGATTCGAAGATGGAATAGGTTATTAGGGTGTAATCGAAGACTGTTAACTCGTTGACAGATTTGTGCCAACGATTTCTTATAATTGACGTATATTTATCTTCGCTCAAGAACGAGTGACTTTTTCCCTCCTCTTTGATCATTATTAAAGAGCGGCCGATGATTACTTTCAATTTGTTTTACCTACCGGGATAAATTAACGCTAGTTTCGCAGTGGCCGATGGAAGCGATGATATTTAATTTTACAATGCTCCTCCCGATCCATCGCCGATTAAGTTCGATATTTCAAAGCAACCCGAATGCAAAGTCCGCGCATGAAGGCAGAAAAATTGCTTCTCGGGATACTTCGACTCGAGAGAAAATATTGCGCCTCCGGGAAATTCGTTATTAAAATATACATTAGACCGGCGGGGAAAAATATTCACGGCCTCACTCAACGACGCGGGAATATACGTACGGGGGAAGTCGAAGGCCGAAAAAGGGGTTACGCGATCGCGGAGATGGGCTACGCGGATGATCCTCCGGTTTCCTCGGACCGAGCCTCGTACACAGCTTCCTGCGCTTGCCTGTGTGCGTCACTCGCTAGGTAAATGGACGCCGCCGATTCCCGCGCGCGTACTTGCATGTGTACCCTTGTACGAGCGCATATATCGTAATCATAATATTATGCTGAAATTGGAAGGGCTGGATTTCCCATTTCTATTTTAATGGCTTCTGGGATTTCGATGAGAGAAGCTTCAAGTATCGCTTTATGCCCCGTGCGCTACGTGTCGCGAAACTTTGGTGCCCGTTATCTTTGATATACGCATAATTCGATTTCTGGTCTGAGTGAAAAATAAGCTCGAGGTTGGCCTAGCGCTCCGCCGGCGTAAATTTTGTTCACGTACCGTCTCCGATTAAATTACGAAACCATTAAATTCGCCTGTTTTACTTTTGTTATCTATTTAAATTTACTCGAGATGCGTTTATTGCTAACGGATATAAGTATCGTATATATTAAAATTAACTCCGCGGAGATCTTCCAGAGTCCGCCATTTTCAAATAATTTTACATAAATTTCCATTGCACATAAATTTTTATTAACGTTGAATTTCTTTTTGTTTCAGGTAAGTTTCCTCGGAGTCGGAGCGTTCGCTACCTTTATCTATGTGCCAAGCGCCTATTCGGTAACGTATCGAAATTATCGATTGCTTTATTTATTCTCTATTTATGATCGTTGGTATCTCGCCTTTGTAACGTTTGAAAATATGCGCGAATTCGGAAAACAATTTTATTCGATCGATAGGAATGCAAATATTTTATTAAGTATCGAAATTATTTTCCTTTCGATATTCGAAGCCGGATAAATTTATATCGTTGCGACATTTTATTCGCTATAAAATTAAAGCAAAGAAATAAATAACGGTCTACGCACGCTCGCACCAGCATCCGCTAGATCGATAGTCGGGAGCGTTATCCTTGAAACCGCTCGGCAATTGTCAAGCTCGCTTATTCTAGAACGTAACGTTTCAGCGAGCAAACCTATTAATTACTTAGTATCTTGAAGGATAAAACTTTTGACTTATAATCGAGTAGTCGTTCGTTTTGAGTCAAGACCTTATTTTTTATTTTATCCTCTTCTTTTTAATCGGTGTATCGTCGGAGCGTATCGTTTACAAAAAATATTTTTATCTTTCGTTCCTTTTCCCGAAGCGTTTACCAGCCGAGCAAGAGAACTTGTTTGCGGTTATTATTATTTAATAGATAACGAAGCGGTTAAATTTATCATTTACATTGGATTTAGCGATACATTGGTTCCCTTCGTACGCATTTTTGGCACTCCACTAATACCATGGAAAAACACGGAGAAACGGTTCGATCTCTTTTCTCGAAAATCGAAGTAAAAGGATCGCGTAGTTGAGTTCGCGTAATTGATATACACACGATTATGTAGGTAGTGTAAATATTTCACCGCGTTTACATTGTATTACTTACTTTACCGAGAAATATTTTTCTATTTCATTATCTGAAATATAATTATGTGTTTGTAAGCCTATTCATAATTCATATTTTGCTTCTTAAAATTACGCAACGAATATTCCGCATATTATGCATATTATGCGCATTAATTAAACCACCTGCGAAATGACCGCGCTCGAAAGACCAGCAATATCAAGAATTCTTGGTACAAGCGATACAATAATATCCAACGGTACATATTTTTATTTTCGAAATTATTAAATAATGTAAAACGCGGGCTCTTACACCGTTATTAATCTCGTGTACGTTGAAATAATTGCAAACGAAGGAACGTTTCGTATCTAAACGAGGCGTTCGAAGGCTAAACACAAAGTTTAGCGTTACCGGTTGTCCGAGTATTATTTTCCCGCGGGTTGTTTTACCTTCGGAAAAGTTCTTACCTTTGAGGTCAAAAGTTTACTCGCTGAACGAAAGGGCCTGCTTCAAGTGTGATCGGCGAGAAAATGACGCGAGAAAGTTCGGCGGGATATACGAACGTTCGCGCGAACCGAAGAAGCGGTGTGTAAAGAGCGGGAGAAAGAGAGCCCGTAAAGTTGCTAAAGAGCCTTTAGCCAGAATTAATACTTAGAAGACGTTGACTGGTTTCCTTATTTAATTATAACGACCCCGCGAAGCTCATTCCATAAACGCTGTGTATTTTTTCTGCGCGAACTCGTAAATTATTCTAAAAACTGTGCGAAATCTCGAAATTGAAGAGGGAAAAATTTCAAGTAGCCAATTTATATAAAAATTAATAGACATGAATTGCCTCGGTTCAGTGGGAATACAAAAAAATTAAAACTTCCACGGAGCTGGAAGTATCGAGCAAAGAGATACATCAGAAAAATCGTACGTATTTATTCGGAATCTTTAAAATGTATCTTTTAAAACACGAGTAATCTTCTAAAGCAGTCGTGTTAAATGATGGATAAAATCCCTTTTTATGGAAGTTACGGTGGCGGAAGTCGTAAGCATGTAAATTCCGTGAAAGTATTTTACCGAACTCATAAATATAATTTTTACAGTCATTTATTTTATATTTATTATATGAGTACTTTTCCGAGATCTATTCCCACAGGCAGAATCAGAAAAAAGCATGCAAATCCGTTCAATTATGAATTTTATTATAACGAAAAAAAAAGCGCATAATGTATCGCGGAATGACAAATTGTATAAAAGTTATCGCTCGCTTTTCCCCGCAATTTTAAATTACGTGATAAAACACAATGGCGGCTGAACAAAAGTTGCCACGTATTTTTTTTCCCGAAAAAATGCCCTTTCCCGCTGCCGGAGGCCATAATTTGTTCGGGCGTCGGTACAACGAAACGAAACGAAACGAAACGAAACGAAACGAAACGAAACGCGTGGAGGGCACAATATATCCAGAGCATCCTTGATCATCGTCGACGTACTTCGTTACGCTACTATTGACCCGAATCTTTCATTATCCTCGGCGCTCGTCCGCGCATGCACGTATTAACGGTTCGCGATAGTTATCGTGCGTCGCCCTTATTATCTCGTAGAAAACAATCATTATGCTCATTGAACGCAAAGCGCTCTCGTTCATTCTCCCTCCTACTCAACTACTTCACCTCTCCTCTCTCCCTCCCTCACCGTCCCACTCCCTCCTTCACTAGTTTGCTCGCACTCGCGGTTCGGTGCCGCACGCAATTTCGTAATATGTACGATTCCAAGAGAACCTTCGCGATACCGATTAACAGCTTAGTCTCCGCGCGGAACGCGCATAATAAGATCCGCGATAAACAAGGCCGGATAAAAAAGTATAATTAAAATAATGATCATTATACGTTGAAAGAAAAAGAGTAACGATCGCGACGATGGTTGTTCGCTACGAACGAACATCTGGAAATTTCGTAAAATTTTTTGATTATCTGGTTTATTTTTAATTTAAATTATACCGGACTGAGAGAAACGCGTACGCGCATGTGTTGCTATAAATATACGTGAATTCATTATAATTTTCTCTCGGGTATCGTTAATTATCCATTCACGTTGGAAATACAGAAATAAGTGATTGTTTAAAATGATTAGTTATAATCGTAAAAAGAGGCGCGTTGGAAAATATCGTCGACGTTGCGGAATATTAATGACGCCATTGTGAATTAGTACAAAAATGTTCCAATCGAGTAAGATTCGGTCGTAAGTTACGATAGTTGACGAACGTTATCTCACGCTACTCCCGTATCGATTGTTTCAAACGTTTTAAAACGCGACGAATCTACAAAAACGATTGTTTTTTAATTTTACCTTTATCGTAACTTTCGTGAAAAAAAAAAAATACGTTATTTTTATAGATAGAAATAAGTGTAAGGCAATCGTCCAAATGCACGTGTATAAAATATTTTGTTACATTTTACATTGTTACCAGCTACAATAAATTAAAGTTTTAGAAAAAAAGTTGACCCGATATAAAATCCCTTTAACCGCACCCTAAATTTGGTAAGCTTAATTTGATTAAAAAAAAGCCTGTCTCGGCTGATCTTCGTGGAAATAAAAACAATGGACAGAAACAACTTGTGGCGTCTATAATTATGTAAAAAATTGAGCCAGATATGTGTGACGGAAGAAAATTCGTGCGCGAAATGTTCGAGCGTAAACAGAAGCAGTGGAGAGAAAGAGGTGACTTCTCGGTTTAAAAACCTCGGAAAAAGAAAGAGAGTAAGCCGAAGGGTACAGGTGGAAAAGAGAAGTGGACGAGCGGAATAATCGGCGACGACCTCCGAGCCGGTGCTTTTCGGTTAGATGCCGTCGGGAGGGACGCGGACCAAAAGGAAAAGGACAGAGAGCAAGCGAGAAAGGTGGAGGGGTGAGCGAAAGAGTTGACGCGAGAGAGCGGGAGAAGATCGAAACGAGACAAGAAGAGACAAAAAGAGAAAAGAAATAGATAAAATAAGGACAAAAAGAGACAAAAAATAGATAAAAAAAAAAAAAAAGACAAAAAGAGAGGAAATAAAATGGAGCTTCGGACTGGTCGACTGACAGGAATTTACATCCTCTCGAGCGCAATCTGCGTGAGTGAATTGTGTCGTGTTACCGTCGCCCGGAGAATTAGATCCGGAAAATCCGTAATAATTACTCGACCGACGGTTAGCTCTCTTTCTCCCTCTATCCCTCTATCCCTCTCCCTCTTCCCAGTTTGGTCGCTGTGGTTGCGGGGGTGCCAGAATCCAAGCTTCTCCCTCTTTTTCCGGCTCTTTTCCGTACTTTTTCCTCGCCCTCGCCCTCGTCGTTTTCACCTTGCGCGACGCGGGAACGGTGCTGTTGCTCGTCCACTGCGCGAAATAAACAAGTAAATACACGGAATGTCCCGAGTCCTCGGTGACGGTGGATCGGGTTTCCCCCTCTGTTCCCGTATTTTCTCCCCATCCCGCGTGGCTCGCACATTTTTTCTCGTCCACAGGCAACCACAAATAAAATTATTGCATTCCTTGCACCCCGAGTCTCTCGCGTTGCTTTTCTTCCCTTCTATTTTCCCTTTTTTCTTTTGCCCGTTCCTTCTTTTTCACCTACCCGCGTTTTCATACGTTTTGCGACTTATTGTTCAACCGAAATTATACGCGAAATGTGCGCGTACTTCCTGCTTCCTTTCAGATTTATCGTACAAATGAAATATGCATTTATTACGATACGAGCTCCATTGTTGACGAGCTGAAAAATATAAACGCGTGTTATAAAAGTGTACGAATCGCGCGAGCCATGCGGGGATATCTTTTAGCGTTTTACTCGACGGGCCGGATCGTTTTGATACAGATGTTTTGCTTCTGGTAAAATTAGTTTGCTTAATGTCTAATGATTTATGCGCGCACACGCTCGCTCTCTCTTTTTCCCCTCTCTCTCTCTCTCTCTCTCTCTCTCTCTCTCTCTTTCGCGTTCTATCGCGAATTAGGTTAAACGCACTCAAACACGCGTACGAGTTTTCGTCTTTGACGGCACTATCGCGTTTCAACGTGGCTCGGACTCCCGTGTGTGTGTGATCCAGCAAAGAAAATTCATGGTACGTTACAACTCACCGCGATATCTTTGTTGAAATAATTATTCGAGCACAAACAAATGTATTTTAATAATTAAGCAACGTCTGATCGATACTTCCATTGGAAATTTAATTTATATCGATACTTACAAAAGCCTTTTATTTCGATTTTTTTTGGTTTATTCGAGACGCGATAGCAGTTATTAGATAATGATATTTTTATATTTTCGAGTAGTCGTATTAAATAAATTGTATATTGAATTAAAATAATATTTTATTGAAATTCGCATCATTATTTGAATAATGTAACGCAATGAAAAATGAATATCCAATTTAATCCTGACATTGCAGTTTATTGTACTCGAAATAAAATTTTTTAAACGGGAAAGATCGCGTGCATCGATTACCGTTTAATTTCTATCCGTTGGAGTATCGATTTGAAAATTACAAGTATGGTAAATTAGTTGTAAATTCTTTTGAATCTATTGAAAACGTAAAATATGTATCGCTGCTCTTTAAGAATATTATTTTCCGAATCAACGTACGGTTAATCGTTGGATCATTCGAATATACGCAGCTTCGTATCCGATAATTTAATGTATCTTCTTACTGCGATTCAATTTATCGAGTTGATTATTTCCTCCCTTTTTTCTAAAAATATTTAATGCATCGTTGATCCAACTTTATTATCGATGACGCATAAATACATATTTCATATTTAATGCATTTAAGCAAACTCCGAGAGGGAAGCGATTGTTGAACAAAGACCAACGGTCCGTATTAACCTGTAAGTATTTTGCATGTTTGCACCGCACTCCAGGTAACCAAACTTTCCGAGGCGCATAAAAACTCCGGCCGGAATTTGTTGTACCCGCGGTTCGGTCGCTCGGAGGAAAAAAAACACATCCGAATGACCCGATTGGGAGTGGGGGAGCATAAATGAACGGACCAATCGGGCATGGCTCGGCATATCGAACGCGAAATAAAAACGTTGTTAAGCTGGCCGATGCCACTCTGCGAATGCGAGCGCTCGGGACGCCGAGAGATAGAGCGAGAGAGGGATAGCGAGGGGATAGCGAGGGGATAGTGAGGGGGTAGTGAGGGCGGGAGGGGGAGAAGGAGAAAAAACGAGCAGGGGCTAAAAATTAAAACCAGCCGGCAGAAAAATAATCAGATTTCCCTGTATATTATTAACGAAGATATGCAGGCGCGCGTACGAATGCGCCCAACTGAGGCGGGAGGGGGGAAATGTACGTGCAAGCGCGTGTACATTCGTCGTTTGCTGGAAAACTATTGGCTTTGATCAGGCCGAGTCACCCCTTTCTTCTTTCCCAGTCCTTCCCGACGCCGACGATCCTTACCCTCTCGCGACTCGTGCATCTGCGCGTGTGCATGTGCGTGTGCACGTGGGTGCGCCCAGAGAACCAGATAATTTCATGCTCGGGCTTATTATATTTTTCATCGATGCGCTACCCCGTGGCAACGCGGACGACGATGAAAAATCGTAAGGCATAGGAGAATCTGGAACGCATCCGATTTAATTGAAAGATGATTCGGCAAAAAATTAACAAAGATACATAATAAAGTGAGATGCGATTATTCGTGTATGGAGGGTCAACATCGGCGATATTTTTGTCTGGCTCACATTTGCACGTACGATTTTGAATTTAACCCCAGGAAGCAGAAGCTTCCCACGCCTTTGAGAATTGAAGTTAGGGTCTCCAGCGGTAGCTGGATATGTGCACGGAATTAATTCGTCGATGGGGTTCGTACGTTAACTACATTATATTCGACTTAATATATTTTTCGTTGATAAACATAAATTTTGCTCTTTGCATCGTGACGCGGGTATCGGGGTAAAATCCTTTCGTTAGTTGTAAACGTGGCGTTATTTATCTTTTAAATACGTTATTCGTTACGAACGCAAAATTATTTTCATCGATTGAAATGGCAACGTTGAAAAGTATTTTTTCTAAATTTATCCAATTCGATCGGAATCATTTTTTAATCAAAGCTAGGAGAAATTTCGCGAGGCCTAAAATATTGCCTTTACGAAAGAATAATTTGGAAATAGAAGATTAGCTTATTTTTAAGCGGTTTACGAACAGGAAAAATTTTCCATGACGATCGATTCCTTGTTTTAGCAAAGAAACAAAGTACTTGTTTGGTGTACGATAACGCGAGTACCGTCGTAAATATTAACGTTGAATCATACACTCGATAGACGTGTATTTATAAATAAATAAGCGTAAATAGTACTCGGACAAGATATTATGGATTAAAAACACGAATAAAAGGCTAATCGTATTTGCTCATCGGGCGTAGGGGCTCGTGCTTTTTCTACATCATTAATTCTTCCCTTCCAAAAATCGTTTATTTCCCATTATAAATCACGAGCTACTTTAATTTCGCATCAACCGCAATTCTTTGAAGTAACGCGTTTCACGGGCGAGGCATACGGCCGTTACGAGGAGCGGAAAATACGAGCAGCTTTGTTCTCCCCGGGCGGTTTTTTCTCGCGAGCGTATCACGCGCGGCGGTCGTCGCGTGTCTCGAACAACGTTCGCGAGCATCCGTTTGTTCGCGCGAAAACTCACCCCCTCGGATCGCGTATTGCGATCGAGAGCGACTCGCGCTAAGCTCGCATTATACGGTCTACATTTTGGAGCGAGCGCCGTTGCTGTCCGGAGCAGAAAATTTATAACGCGAAAAAAAAGTCGACGGCCGTGACAACGCGCTTATGCGTCGTCGGGGTTGGGAGGTGATGGGGTGGAGAGGAACGATTTTTACGCGATGACAGGGACGCCGGAGAGCGAAACGGAAAAGTCGCGGACGCGCGCGTAAGGTTTTACGTTTCCTAAGTAATGGCTCTTTGGTAATTTCTGCGAGATTTACGCGATTCGATAAAAAAAAGCTAAGCTGTGGGGCCGAACGCCGAGATCTATCCCCGGTTCTTCCTATCTCTTTCTTCCTTTCCTTTCCGACGAGAGAAAGCGAGAAAAGGGTGAGATGGTGATCCGTTAATTGTTTTGCTTCTTTTCGAAGCTGTTAAAATTATCGATTACCGTGTTATTTAGTACGTCGTAAATTTTTGCAGAGTTACTTTGCGAGTATCTTCGTTGAAGTCTGGAAAAACTTTGTTATGCGTTAATTTAGCGGGATGAAAAATAGTTGTATAACTTTTCTTACATCGATGCGGTCAAACGTTATTTCGCGTATACCTAAGGTGGATTACGAGATATATTTTTATATAATAGATTTATCTAACGAATTAGATTTAGATTCGTTACATTATTACGAGGGAAATATAAAAAACGAAGTCAAAGTATCGATAACTTTTGAAATTCGTTTCGTATTAACGTAATGAGCAACGATGTATTTATAAATAATCTTTTATCGCGTTCATGGAAATGTACGTTTAAGTTTTGTGTTAGAAATTAGAGCATAAATTTATACCGAGTGAGCGCAACGACAACGATAATAGAAAAAATTTTAATTATTTAATATATTCAAAAATTTCGTATTATATATATATTGTTATTTTGTTCGCGATTGTCTCGTATTATTATACTTTACTTCTAAATATTTATTATAAAAACATTAAATTATTTTTATCGTCGCTCGCAACGCTATTTCTTGTACATTTAGCGAATAATTCTTACATAAATAGCTAATCAAATTATATATTTATATAACTTTTATGAATAGGAATTGAAATTGTAATTTATTTTTAATACTTTTTTTTACTTAAAAGCCTAGTTTTTATTGGCGTGGAAATCCGTTGAGCATTTATCAATAGTAAAACTCTTTTAAACTGAACGTTGGATAAAAATAACGAAAGAACGAAACTTAAATTAAAATACAGCGATCAATTTTTATCGAATGTTCGTATATTTATACGTATCAATACGTTATTAAAAAAAAAAAAAAATGAAAAAAAAATCGTTCATCTCGCGGATTATTTTTGCAATTCAACACATTGGAAAGCGATAGATCGAAGAGTATCGCAAAAGGGATTCCTCGCAAAGCAGCGAACCGTTACATCGAGGAAAAGTCGGTGTTCAGGAGACAAAATCGAAGGACCGTCGAGTCCAAGTCCGAGGGGCCGCAACCACGACGATTCGGCGCTCTCTAAATCAGGAATGCGGATTCAGGGAAGAAAGACGTTCTCTCGCCATCCTCGCCATTCTCCATTTCACCAATAGCAGGCCTCCGTTGGATCCTCAACGCGCGACCAGATAGCCCTGAAACACGACGGTAGTTCCCGCGGCTTCCCCAGGAATCAAACGAGCAGCTGCCGCGCGAACGGGAACCACAGGCACGATCGTGGACAAATGCTTCTCAATGAGATCCTTTGGGAATCTCGAGGAACTCCGTGAAGGCTGCCGCGGAATCCTTCGATCTGTAATTGGCGCATTCAGTTCACGCTTAGCTTAGCTACTATGCATTCGAGTTATGTTACAAAGTTCGTACGGCGTATGTAATTTTAGCTCTTATTGTAAGTATGCTTGTGCAATCGTGATCGATTGTACATCTTACATCGAGATAATGGCTTAGACTCGACTCTCCGACTGTTCGTTTTAATAGTTGCGAGATTCTCACCGTGGAAGATAGTAATGTCAATGTTAAACAACGTTTGCAACGCCTTTCTTGCATTCGTCGATGCGGATAAAGCGTAAAATTTATTTCCGAAAAACTTCCCGATAATGTTATTGATAACGATGATACGAGTCGAAATTTATCGACGCGTACACCTAAAGATCATAAGAGTCGTAATTTACGAGGTTTTATCATCGAATGCCGTTATCAAAAACACTGATTATTCAATTTCGTCGATTTCACGATGCTGCTAATTGCGATAAAGAGTATTATCGCGGATAAATAAACTCTGCTTTCTGAATTACGTCAGTTTTTTTAATAAAGAAATCCTTTATAATTAATGCACGACAAAAGACAAAATACATCAGTTGTCACAATAAAAATGCCGAGTATATTGATAGCCGCCGATTAAAATATAAGCTGCTCCCCCTTGGTAACATGTGACTTGCAATCGCAACGAACACGCAACCCCCGCGGTACACTCGTTTGTATTCATAGGTTACGTTTGTTGTCTCTTCTCCGATATAATAACTTTCTTTCTCTCTCCGTGTTGCTCTCTTCCGTCCCCCTATTTTCTACAAATTGTTCTTGCCGTTCTCCCTCGTTTTTCCCTCGATATCTCAATAATTTATCGATCCAACCTTATCAACTCTCTATGTATTCTTTCTCGCACGTCATTTCAACATATTTCGCCATGTAAGTATTTCTACTTATCAACGCTCCCATTCCCAGGAATTTATTTAATAACTTTACGACCGTGCTATTTATATTAATATTTAGTTACACAAATGAAAAATAGCTCTCGTATTAATATTGCGTTACGAGTCGCTCGCTTTTATCTCTATCTTTTCAGCTTCGTATATCAACGCTGTTCCATTGATAATAAAATACAAAAATAGCCGTTGGTATACGAAAAGACGCTTGCGAAAAATTTTGTGAAACGACCGTTGCAAAAGTATATTTGGTTTAGTCGCGAGTTTCGTACAACCGTGAAACAAACAGCTTTCTAACATCGTGCATCGAAAGCGTCGGGTTATAAATTTTCATAAATAACGAAAGACAGAGGGATTTTTATTTATCGTCGAAATCTATTTCAAACGTATTCGCGCAAGATTAATCCATAAAAATGTAAGCGACGCGAAGATTCGAACGATCGCGAACCATCGGACCCACGACGCGCGTATTTTTCCCACGTTCGGCCACGATCTAACATCGCATCAGATTCGAATATAACCCGAGTTATCTTTTCAGTTTATAAAGCTCGCATACTAATGGCTATCTTTTTCCTTTCACCTCTCTCTCTCTCTCTCTTTCTCTCTCCAGCTCTCTATTTCACCAACGTCCTCATCCGTTCGTCTCGGTGGCGTTTTCTCCCCACTGAAATGGAGCGTATACATCGAGCGTCGATCGGCACGCATAATCTCCGAACTCATTATTACTTGGTTTGCGAGGGGACGCGCTCGAATTCGTGTACGCGCGTGCGTGTGCGTAACGCGTATGCGGCGCGCGTTCATTATGGACGACGGTACGAAGCATTGTTTGCACAATGAGAGGGTGAACGCGCGACGCGACGCGTGTCTGCTTTGGCCACACACGCTCGCGGTTACGTGCGTGTGCGTGCGTAGCCGTAGACGAAGAGAGGCGGAGATAAAGAGTGCGCGCGTGAGGGAGAGATGGAGAGAGATGGAGACTTAATACGATACCTCTCTTTCCTGTCGCCTCGCTCTCGGTTCGTGACTACGTGTACCTCGTCTACCCTCTGACGAGTTTCGGAGTCTCTCTTGTCTCTCTCTCCCTCTCTTCCTCTCTCGTTTTACTCTGTTTCGTCGAGCTTCATCCCATCCTCGGCTCTCCGAGCGTTGCTCTGCGGCGACACGCGCACGGCTAAGCTACTTATCCGGGCGGTGTAAGCGCTCCGGATAATCGTCCGCGAACGAACTCGTCCTCCGCCTCCTCGCAACGCTCGGGAATCGCCTGAATTACGACGACGTGGACGGCCTCGGAGACGACGAGGTGCAATCTCGCTTGTCCAGCGCTCGAACGAGCGTATTTACATCGAAATGCGTAGCCAACGCGAGGGACAACTTCTGGGCACGCTCACCTGGGTTGGGGGAGATCGCGAGAATGAGATTCGGAACGTAATATTTTTTTTAACGCGAGCTCTTTCTCGGCCTAACATTTTGTCCGCGCCCGATGGAAAAAAGTCCGGAATTACAATGCGATAAATTAAGTAGATCTTACACTTGATTTATTCCGCGATTACCAAATACATCGTTCTAGCGACATTTTCGCACGTGGACGTTTTCGGATATTCGGTTTGCAATCGGTATTTATGGATCCGAATGTATTTAGCTCCTGTCTACTGTTTAGAAACGAGACTTACGACACGAATTCGCGTTGCGGAACTTAGCGATATACTCGAATATAATAAAGTACGAGTATCTATTTTAAGATATCGTTAAATCTTTATAAAATATATTTCGAGCGCGAATATCGATGGATAGAAATTTACGAATAAGCGATAACTTCTTTAAAAATTTCATCATCCGTTAAAATTTATGAACGTTTAGCCGAGGTTAGCCGTACGAGTTCTATTGTGCGAAACTAACGCGTCCGTCCGTTGTATCCTGAAGCGCATGGCCATTTCTATCGTCGAACTTGGTTCGGGATGTCGTCGCGTTCAACGAGCAGATATTATCGTTGTCGAAAATTTTGTTCCACATTTCTATTAATTATACATAGCCGAGACTTACGAAAGGTTTTTAGAGTCTTCCATTGAAATACGACACCTCGTTACTTCAATTTTGATAAAGCTTTGTTGAACTTGAAATTATTATCCCCGTAAATAATGCTTTCTGATCGTGTCTCGACGAAAAGAAAGATCCGTATCTGCCTTGCCGTACTTTGCTGCACAATCGAACGACGCGTGCCTCGTTTCCCTCGGCGATGTTTCGTAACGATAAAAAAGAGATTCGCGGGATATTCGCTCTGCCCCTTTAATGATTTTAATTGACTTGCGATATTTTACTGGACTTCGGATCTCAAAGCTGCGAATTTTTTTATTATTTGTTTGAATTTTGAAAAACAACCTTCCCGGCATCGACGGAAGCTTAATAAAACATCCCCTACCTTCATTCCAACGTCCGTGTTAATTATATATCGAACTAATTTATTCTTCGTCCGCGTATATTACGGTATGTATATCTCTCCGATTATTAACATACGTAATTTCGTCCGCTGCTTTATGTAAATTACGAGCATAAAACTTTGATTCCGAATTTACGTAGAGCGGACTAAATCGGATACGAGTAGCAGTCTTTGCAATTCCCATATCAATTCTTCGGATTTATGTTTCTTCTTTGCGACATGTTTGAAATTCATCGTAAACAGAGCTGCTTTTCTAAGCTAGCCCCAAAAATAAGTCAGCTTTGACTCTAGGACTGTATTTATGTCTCGCGATCGGAATGTCGTTAAAACGTCGAATGAAACTAGTAATTACGAGTTTAATTTATCCGCGAGCGTTTATACGGGGTCGTAAGAGCGGGATTGGATGAAACTACTTTTAGAAATGCGTTGTACGCGCTGTTTCCGTACAGGTATGGATAAACCGCTCGCTCGCGTTACAGCTGCGGTACCGGCCGATGAAAATATGGCATTCATTTCCATGCGTTAGTCGAGCACCGATCGAAGTGATCGCTACACGAGTATGCAATCAAGCACCGCAATTATCAGTGCCTTTGTCCATGAATAATTAAAAAGAATCGCGGAGGGTGGGTTTCTGCCCTCTCCTCCTTGCGATTACGGCCGCAACTACTACCGCCACCACCGCTACTAAAAATGCCGTTGCACTCGTTATTGCGATACGCCTTTCTCTTTCTCGCTATTATCTCCCTCGAGTCTCGTCAGCTTGTGCGCACATATTCGCGATGCGATAAGTACGTTTTATCCTTCGAGTACCTTGCGCTCGACTTAATATAAGTGAAATAACGAACCTTAATCTAATTTTAATGATCTACTATAATAATTTTGTGCGGTTGCTATTGTCTTAATTAAATGAAACTAATCGCTCGTGGAACAAACTTAAAATAACCTTGCTATAAATATATACACGATTTTAAATAATAAATGTCTTTTTGAGTATAGAAATGAGTTACTGTATCATTAGAACTATGAGAAAAATGGTATAGGAAAATTATACCGATTGTTTTTATATATAAAAACGTTTATTTCGTACACGGTACTTTTCTTCGAAATATAATGCAGCGTTATTAGTAACAGAAGCTTTTATTTTCTATCGGTCGTTGAATATTTCACGTATAAAATAATAACTTAAGCTCAGCATCTTACGCGCGATAATAAATTTTGAAAATTGAAAGAAAAAGTTTGTTGTATTTAAATTGAAAATGTAATCATTCGGTAAAAGTAATTCTCTTACTTAAGTTCGCGGAATCGTTCCCCCGATATCGATTTCTATGCTGTCGACGAAATCACCGTTCAAAAATCCATCGAAAAGAATCACGATGAAACGGTCTTCGATGCTAGAAGAACGTAACGAATTTTAAATCGTCGTAGTTCGGGGCGGATTGTAGTTCTATTTACGAACGGTGTCCGACGAGTTTCGAACGGAAATCTCGTCGTTCGCTCTCGAGGCGACGTACCGAATAACGCAACCAAGATTTTATTTAACTTCTAACTTTTCCTCTTTACCGTATTATACGCAATATTTATATTTTTATTTTCAAACGCTTCTTTGCTCGTACGCTCTTATTTTAAATTCACGATCCGTCGGTTGAATTCGAGAATACAGCCACCAAAGGCACCAAAGTCCCCGTTGATCAATGGAACTAAATTTTTCCTCGTATTACTATCCGTTGATTCGATCTTACCCATTGTAACGAACCGGACGCTTTCCTTCAATTTTGAGTAAAACGTGTCCAGAATTTACACTTCAAGGACAAAGTTCAAACGCCGGATGAAAAAGAGGTCTGTAAAAAATGATAGCGATCGCGAAATTATTCACCTCTTTGTCGACAACGGAACTGACTGGCGATTTAAACCCCCTTTCACGCTTAACTTGGTGGAAGGCTCGTAGAAAGGGGCGGCCAAGTTTGATAAATTTCACGCGAAAAGGATGATTGGAGCTACCGTATTGACCTTTAAGGAGACGTTCATGATTTTTATTCGAATAAAAACACGCCTCGTTTCTCGGAAACTTTAGTCGCTGGAAGATGACTCAACGAACTTGGCGTGTTCCCTTTAGTGCATTTTCCGATTGGTATTTTCGAACGATGTACGAAATATTTATACCAGAGACAGCTTCGCACAAACATACCTTAGTTTTCAATAAATTAATTTTAATAAGTGTTTAAGTAGCGGAACCTCAAAGAGCAACTTTATGGAAATGCTTTCGATTCGAGTTACTCTCACCTGGTCGGCGATCTATAGCTCGAGTCTCGGAGATTCCACTCGGAAAGGATCGTTCACGAGAGCACTTTGCTCCAAGACTAAGAACTTTGTTATCGGTCGCTCAATCATCGAGACTATTTCCATTCGAAGATCATTCGTCAGGAATCGTCGAACGTGGATAGGATGTTCGAAGAATGTAACGATTACCACAACTCGAGTTATAAATGACAGCCGGTAAGTCACGAAATAATACCTCTCCCCGTCGTTCGAATCATTACGCACACGTATTCCATCGAAAAAACCCGCGAAGCTCTCTTTCAAGCACGAGCTCAGTAATTAGGTACGGTTCCTATTTTTCTCGTACTTGCATCCATCCTTGTTACTCACGCTCGTCCAAACGTACACCAAGACTCGACTTCGAATTTGTGGTAGCTGCCGCGGACAATAACGAACGACCCGGTTATATCGCAACGCAATCTGTACATACTTAAAGGGAGGAAAATGCATATTCATGCGACTCCGCGAACGGGGACCGCTAGTGTGTAGCCGCCGCGTGGCAACGAGGCGCGAGTGACGCGCATTTTTCCTTCTTCGTTTTTTTTTGCGCCGATGTCGCTCGCTTCTTTCCATTCCGTATGATGCGAGGGACGTTGGCTCCTCCCCGCCTTCCTTTATTGCCGAACGAACGCGACTTGCTGTACTCGTTTTTTGCTGGAGTCGTTCGCGTGTGTTGCAGTCGACTCATTGCGAGGCGCGCGTGCAAGAGACAATTAAGGTGGAATCAATTCGAAAAAGCTTTTTTTACGAAATGCTCGTGACTTAATGTCGCGTAAATGTAAATAATAGACAGGAGTGTGTTCCGTTACTCCCGGAATGCAAACACGTATTCCCTAGGTGAGAAGTAAATGATGCTGGGAGAATAGAAATTTATGTTGGTGCGTTTTTGTCTTTGGTCGTTTGCTTAAATTGTTTATTGAGTAAGCAAAATTGTGAAGCTAATGTCGGGAGTCGTTTAGAGTGTTATCAGATTTGCTTATACTACAATTTTCTTACTCCGACAAAGACGTAATGTTGTAGTTGAACGAGGTTTCTCTTTGTTGTAAAGTAGAAATCGATGTTAATACTTACATTGTACGAAGGAATTACCGCGTTTATCGTAAACGTGAAATGTATGATATTTTCGTTCCACTTATTACATAATAAAGTCAATTTATTTTTTCCTTATTTAAATGCAAACTTTTTATCCAATTTACAAAATAATAGACCCATTTCTCGATCTAAGTTGATAAACTATTATTTTTTCGAACGATACATTTTATTCGTATTTATTTGATCATCGATATCTGTACGCAAATATTTGAGAGAACCAAAATGAAAATGTCAAAATCTTTTATAAAAATGAAACGAGTTTAAAAAGCAATAAAAACCAATTTCTGTTATTGTGAAGTCAACAATTTTTCTTTCATCGATGTTTCTTTATAATACTCATTTAATCTATCGCCCGATAGTTATTTGATACTGCGTTACGCAAATTTGATATACATTCTGCCTGAAAGTTACATATAATAGAAATATTTAATGAAGTTGTGTTCGAGGCACGAGAGTCCATAAGCTATAAAATTCTTATGATTTCCAGAGCTCGCGGGTGAAAGTTGAATAAAATAAACTTTTCGAGCGCTTAATAGCTTGATTTGCTTTTTATAAAGGTATTTAAAAATAGCGAAATAATATATTGTTTCGATGGTAGTTGTATAACAATAGTGTAAGTCGTTGAATTCCATACGAAAATAACCCTTTCAAACTTAATTTGCACACCGATTTGAGTAATCTTTAGCGAGATCAAAACGAAAAAAAAGAATATCGTTAATTTACCGAATAAAAATTATATAAATTTTTAAATTGTTTTAAATATAAAGGAAAATGTAAGTTATGAAACTACTTCTCAAGATACATTCTTTCGATGCACTTGCTTACACCTTAATGCACATCGACATTGAGATAGCTGTTTTCATTTAATATAAAAGCCTGATTTTATTCCGTTCAAGGGAGCAACAAGTTGAAAAAATCGTACTCTGCATCGACGACGACGGTCTGGATGTATAGGTTTAATCGGTCCTTCGAAGGCGCTGGGTAACTGCTTGAAGAAGAAGGGGACGACGGAAATAGTCGTGCAACGAGAAAGAGAGAAAGAGAGAAAGCGAAAGAGAGAAACCGAGCGCAGAAGTTTCGCTTTCTGTGTACGTACCGACTCCGACCCGCGAAACTCGCGAGCTCTTCTCCAGCCCCCGCCGATCCGATGAGAGAACTTCTCTTGTCGCGACCAAGTTCAAGTCGCTTGAATAAGACGTGAACGCGCGCGCACTTTCCTCTAGCGGCTTCTCTTTTCTGTGTACGGCTTCTTCTGGGGCCACGTGCTCCAATCTGGAGTTCCCAATTTTTCACGCATGCGGAATTCGAGACTGTTTCGGCGATATCGATCGTCGAATCGAATAACGGACGGTCGTTCGGCTATTCGACAGCCGCTTACGGAATGGAATCGACGGGCGTTTTCCGATGATTCGCCAAACAAAATGTCGACTGAAAAGAAAATTAACAGTTTAGGCACGGATTTTTAACCGGGTGAGTCTTTGTGGATGGAATATTTATCGGGAGGTATTCGATATAACGAGTAACTCGTGCTTTAATCGAATTCGAAGCTTCGAAATTAGAGAATCAAAAAAATTTCCGTTCGTCGATTCGTTTTTCGTAGGATGAGTTTTCGTTCATGGATGCACGATATTTGTTCGATGCTTAAAATTATCGCTTCGTACCGGTAAAATTATAAATATAATTCTTAGAGAGTTAGCATCGAAAGGTTGGAATTATATTTCATTCCATTATAATTTCCTTTTACAGATTAAATCTTCGTTCATATTTTTATCTTTGTAGACCGAAGTAAAACCTAAACCTTATTACGTATTCAAATTGCGTTACTGGAATTGATCCTACGATACCTTAATTACACCATAAATTTAAAATTGCTTCATCATTTTTTAACGCTCGAGATTCATCAGAGGTAATTATTCGATAGTTTTAATTATTAATCAACGAAAAGACGTTAAAAAATACACAGTCTCGATGCGCGTAATTTTTCAATTTTCAATTTTGATTTTATTCCGGAGGGTCGTCGATTACGTAATGTAAAGACTACAAATGAAACGAGTAATAGGAGCTTTTTCGAAACGAATAATACGCGATAATACAAAGAAGATGTATTTTGTACGATGATCATTAGAGTATAAGTACAGTGTAAGCGATTATGAAAATAATAGAGCCTTCGGTGGGAAATAATCAACGTAAATGAAGGCGTAAAACACGAAGGAATCGTGCACCGACTGTGAACAATTTTATGAATAAATGAGTCACTGCGTCTATGTACTTAGTTCAAAGATACGTATACTGCGTCGATAAATACAATAATTAGGGCGATATCCCCCTCGATAATCGCCGAGTGAAATGCTTCTTATGGATTATCGTCTTCTATTTTCAAAGAGACGGCTGAAACGAAGTACAGTACAGGAACAAAAATGTAGATCGTCAAACGTAGACAAAAAGCCCTGGGATTAAACTAATTTTATAGTTGATTACACAAGAGAAATACAAAACTCGGCATTATTCAAAAGAATCACGTTAATAGAACTTAATTTATATTGCGAAGGCGTAGAACTTCGTGTCTATTGATTTTTGCCGTCCCTTGTAATTATCTACATGCGGAGCACATAAGTGCCCGGACTCGCACACACGGGTTCCAGCGTGCGTTCTGCGCCCATGAACAACGAGAAGCGCGAAGCACGCGTGCGTTAATGCCCCGTCTAGACAAATCCACGCGGGAAACGCGGAGAAAGCGGTCAACGAACGTCGTGTCGTCGTGTCGTCGTGTCGTCGTGTCGTCGCGTCGTCGCGGCTCGTTTAGGCTTGACTCGCAACCGCGGACTCCTCGCGCCTGCGATTCCAAAGTTCCACCCTCGCGACCTCGGAACCTTCCTTCGACGCCGACCCGAGACGACCGAGAACAGAGCGATCCGCGACAGTGTAAACGCACGACTCGCACTTTTCTCGAGATGTTTCTAGGTGGTGTTGTTCGGTTCTCGGAAACCTTCCAAAGAATCGCTCGGTTGTAGCTCGGCTTTATTTTTATATATAGCATTTTTCGCGCTCATCGGACGCGAACCCTTGTTACGGCTCTTTCCGTTGCTTTGGGATCGAGAACGTTTTGGTTGTACAGAGGTCCGATTGTCGAGCGCGATGAAGAATCGATTGTGAGAAGTTCTTGAAGCCAGATGAAGTTTGGAATTGAGAAATTACTGTCGCGAAATATGTTTTGCCGAATTCGAGATTCGCGTTGTAAAAAAAATGGTTTTGAAATCGTCCATCGATTTTTTTTTCTGTACATGAAACTTCGGTCCTTTGTTCCCGTTAAATCTAGCTCGGAAATTTTCACAGTAATAAAATAAACGAGAAAAATTTTTGCGATATTTGCGTTTGAAAAATGCTTCTAAATTCATTTACTTGAACAATGTAAAATCGATACAGTTATTTTAATTTCTAGGATATTTTATTCCGGAAACTAAATTTTATTTCGACGATTGATAACGAAAAATATAATTCTTAAAATACGCGCTTAAAAAAATTAATTCTTTTCCAATATTAATTTACTCGTTCGATCGATTTGATATTAAAAATATTTTCACTTTTCACCCAAGATCTTTTTAATAAGAAATAACCTTGTATGTAAGCTAAAATTGACTTTGGGGCGAGCGCATATTTGCATTGTCGAAACCCAGTCGCCGAATAGCAGAAAAAAGAATCTCTTGTTCTTTTGTTTCGTGAACGAGCATGCATTTCTCTTTTTTTTTGTTCTTTTTTTTAACGAGTGCCAGCGAACGAACGCTGTTCGGAAATCAGTCGTTCGGGGAGGCCGAAAAAAAACTGAAAAAGGGATTTGTCCGTAGAGCGTGTAGAAAACAAAACCGAACGTCCGCGTAAAAAGCTGTGATGCGGCATTATTACGATTATTATTATTATTATTATTATTATTATTATTATTATTATTATTATTATTATTATTATTATTATTATTATTATTGTTCTCGTGGTCAATACGTGATGTTGAGTTATTAAGAGTCGCGTTACTGAATTTTAACGTTGATAATATTATGAATTTGCGCAGATATCAACGTTATTATCAAACGATTCATACAAAATCGTAACTCGTATTATTAAAGTTCGAAAACCTAGTAATAATTTCAAAGTTGTTAACGAGATAAACAAAAAGTCGTTGAGATTGTTTACCAAATCCCTATAAACGTATAAACGCGTATCGAATATTATCGATTTGATTATGTGCAAGTTGAATTTGGAGATTGATTTTTACGAAAGCAAACCGTTTCGCGTTTAAATTATTTTCGGAGATGAAATGGCCGATGAACTAATTTTGGCGGCCAAACTTTTCCATTCTCGATGGAATTCCATTGTTCGACTTTAATTTTGAACGATTCACCCGTAAAAAAGACGAGAATCTTTGAAGGTTGGCCTCAACGTAAAAACTACCGTACAAGTAGCGCGAACCTCGTAAATCCAGTTAAGCGAGTATACGCGGTAATTTGAAATTCGTCGAAGTTGGGCGGGGGGTGTGGAGGATTCGGAGAGGGGAAAGGGGAACATTTCGCTATTTAATCAAATGTCAATTTTCAAGCAAATATAAAAAAAGGAGAGAGAAAAAATCGCTCGACCGGGTTCGCTGAAATAGATTCCAGCGATTGTACGAAGCCAAACAATCCTTTTGTCTAGCTGATTGGAAAAAATCCTCGCTTCTTCGTCCATCCAAAATCCGCGCGTTCCAGCCGCACTCGCGTATACAAGAGTGTGCACATATGTGTGAAGCGATTCCACGGTACCGCTCGCAACCCATCGATGCTGGAATCGTACAAAGTCGCCCATATCTGCGTAAACGCAAGCACAGGGTATTCCGACACTTTCGTATGAGCATGAGTTCGGCGGGAGCGAGAGGAAGCGTACGATGACGTTATTCTAGCGAGCGAGTGTGCCAGAGAGAGAGGGTGCTTGTGGAAAGGTTGAGGGGGGGGGGAGAAAGGACGGCTAACGAAAAGGAAGCGAAACGGGCGAATAGACGAATCGAAACTAACGCTTCGATTTGGTCGTAGCTTGTATAAATCAGCTGTGCTTATCGGCCTTTCATCATGCCGGAGGTGAACTCATTTCACTCTTTCTAAATACGAACTTTTTTCGACGCAAAAACCTATTTCGATTATAATTGCGTTCGACGGCGTTCCACGCTCACGTTCCGCTTGCATTCTGCTGGATTATGAAAGGTTGACCGGTCCACTCGAATTTCTTCTTCCCTCCTCGTCGCGACTCGCAGTCTTGCCAATTCATTTTTCTTTTAATCTCTCCCCCTCTCTCTTTGGGCGCGTTCTCGCTCCAACTTAGCCTCGCCCCGCAATCGCACTTCCGATCGTGTTGTCTTCCTTAGCTTTTTGTTTCTCGCGCTCGGGGATCAATCGCGGGTATTGTTTGGTTCTGTGATATAACTCGGAGCCGCGTACGTAACTCGTTATTCGCGAGTGTCGATGCGCCTTCCTCGCGTTCGCCTTACGCACCGTTTGATTAAATTTTATCTTTCATTTATCATTCGGTTTCGAGGTAAATGAGCGTACGCCTGTTCAGCTGAAACTATCGTTTCGAGTTTTATCGCGTATTTGTTAAAATGAAATTTGTATTTAAGATTTCTTTGTGTAAAGAAAGTGATAAATATTTTATATTCTGAGTTATACTTTTATGTAAATAACTACTCGTCACTCAGTTAAAATTGTTTTAGCGTTTTTCGACTGACTAATTTTAATTCCTTCCATAGGATTAGCTTATCTGTCGTATAATGATACAGTTAAGTAAAGATTTAAGGTATTAAAATTATCGTGCGTTAATTTTTTATTTCTATTATCGCAAAGAATTTATATAATATGTAAATAATTGCCTCGTGTTTGTATTTAAAGAGTTGAAAAGTATATCTTTTACACGGTATAGGTGTATCGTTAAAAGATAGAATTTGCATTATAATTAATGTTTCTTATAAATTATTAATGCAGACAAACGAAAGACATTGATAAAATTCGTTTGAAAATACAACCCAGCTTCTCTACTGGTTAATAGCAACGTGTCTACAAAATTATAGATTACGTATACCAGTGACAGCGATTGATGCTTCTGCCATGCTTCGAATGAACAGAAGAATCCTTTCAGCGTTCGTTGTTTGACTGCGCTTAGAATTCATCATAAATATTCGTTTGCGATTAAAAAAAGAATAATTAGAATTTTATACGATTGCCAAAGGTTTATTTTTATGTAATTGTGCACATATTTTTTTTCGTGTCGTCCTCGACTTTCCTTTTTTTTAACGTTCTTCGAGCAAAATAAAACTGTCGCAAAATATATTCTGGATTCAAAAGTTTGAAATTTTAGCATAGAATATAATTTTTAAAAATGAACCGTAACTTCGTACCTTTTCCGATGAAGCTGCGGATCGAAGTAAATTTTGAACCGTTTTATTTCACGTATTTTAATGATATGATTTCTCGATGGTACAAAGCTGGTATAAATTTTAAGTATAATTAATATCATCGTAATTGTTATATCGTTAAATAAATAACAAGATTACGATAAATTTTTTCCAGAGATTGTTTAAATTTTCACATAAATTATATTTGCACACTGATTTCGTACTTTTATCACAATGAAAACAGTCAAAGCTGCAGTTGAAAACTTGCTCTGCAGTTTTAACTATTCAAAAGTTGACTTTTCAATAGTTTCGATGAGTGCTCTCGATGTAATTTTACGTTAACGCGCTATGAATTATGCGAATGGAGATGGAAATATCTTGAGAAAGATTGGCGAGAGGGAGAGAACGAACGAGAGAGGGTGAGGGAGTAAGAGAGAGAGAGAGAGAGAGAGTCAGCCTGTTATTGCTAACGAATCGACACGACGTTAAGGCTCCGTACAGTATTACTAACGAAATTAGTGTGCATTACTGATCGTACCTGCGCGATTAATTGGCAGTCTCTACGCCCGTCGTTCTCCGGAACAAATGAACTTGTGCCGTCGCTGATTACCAGGGGCATCAATCTCGTCGCATCTCGTATTCGGTCCTCGGAAAAAAGGACGTTTGCTCTAGAGACACGAATATATGTACAAAATTTAGCTCGACGCTCGGTACGTTCGATTTATTATTTTAATCGCTCCCCCTTTTTTTATCGGCATTCGTTAATTTTACTTCTCACCTGGCCATTCAACGTACCTCCTTTCGCGCATACAGACTTATTCGCGTCGGGCTATTTTTTTATTAGCATAAGTATGTTACATTAGCAATTTTCTTAATTAAAAGCAAATGGGAAAATTACGATTGCACAACGTTTCCAATCATCGAAGTTTATGTTTAGCTGTATCTTGCAACGTGCGCGACGAATAAAATAGTCGTAAAACATTTTCAAGTGAGAATTTATTTAAATAAATTTAATAGAACTCGCTTATCTTGAGCAATACTTTTGATATTTCTGCTACGTCACTTTTACGTCAGTATTGAGCGAACACGAAACACGATAAAAAGCATTATTTTTAATGGCAAATGATTACGGAGTTCGATTAAACTAAAAAGACTTACGTGCGGAGCGATAGGGAGAGGAAAAAAGGAATAAAGGGAAGAAAGGGAAGAAAGGGAAGAAAGGGAAGAAAGGGAAGAAAAGGAAGAAAAGGAAGAAAAGGAAGAAAAGCATAAAAGTACGCGCGGGGAATCGCCTTGTAATGCCACCCCCTTCTCTCGGCTCATAGCGCACGATCCCGTGTATTAAAACTCGCGGGCAGGAGAGCCGAGCTCGCGCGCGTCACGCCGAACCAATTTCTCGCGGGAATATCATTATAAAATGCCGAGTCACGAAACCGGCAAGTCCGTCGTCCTATTAAAATATTAAAACACCTCTCTCTCTCTCTCTCTCTCTCTCTCTCTCTATCTCTCCCGCCCCGTTCGTCCGAGGAAACGCGAGACTCCGATCCGTGGCTGCCAGGCTCCGGGGTGTGAAAAAAATAAATCTACCTTGTCATGCACGGCCCCCGCTCCCTTCCCTTCTCTATCGCGCTCGTTGTCTCCCCGCTAGTCGACGGTGGTCGGACAGCCTCTTAGCTCTCGCAACGGAGCGCGAAGTCGCCGATTGGATCGTGTATTTATTTTGCAGGCGGAAGTCAATTTTAAATACAAACGATAAAAACAATGCCGCGTTTGCTTATTGCGGGAAAATAAATTACTCGTGTCTTGGTATCGAATAGCCCTGGTGCGGGGCTTTCCCGTAGCAGCGTTGATTGGCCGATCGTTAGCTTGAAATCATTTGCGTACTTATCAAAGAATATAGCAGTTAATTTTTATAGCAAAATTAAGTGCCCAGCCGCTGACTGATTAAAACATTCGCACCTCTCGATAAACGCTAATGTAATAATAATGAAATAGTCTTTATATGCGGAAATCGGTGTTTAACGACGGCATTTTACGCGTACTCAATTAAAGACAACGGTTTAATGCTTTACTTATGGCTGGCAATTCACGCTATTTAACGCGGAGTGTCAAACGAGCAAATAAGCAGAGATGAGTGGCTCCGAAGGCCGACGTCTGCTCCACTCCTCCGCGAAATTCATAATATAATTTTAATTACATGCCGAACGATAACGTTTTCTACGAATATCCCCGAGTTTTTGCGCACCCCGAATGATCCGCTCGACTTTTTACCGGGCTGAATTCGCGCTTATTCGTATAAAGGAAGAAAAAGAAAAAAAGAAAAGGGAAAGAAAATGAGGGAACGGAAGGTCGTGAGAGGAGAGTGAAGGGAGGAGAGAGGAGGGACGAGAGATGAGAGACGAGAGACGAGCGGCGAGGGAACTACCGATGGTCGAAGCCATCGTCGTCGTTTCTACGCTATTTCGACCTGGCTGGACTTGTCCGGCCGCTCATCAGTCAGAGTCATTACTGGGATAATTAATTACATTTGCCCCTCGTCTCCTCGTTCGCCGACGCGGTCCCTCCGTCTCTCTCACCTCCTACTTTGGCCCCGCGTCGCTCTCCAGTCTCGCAGTCGCGTTGCCGAACGAATCAATGAGAAAATATAGGATTTGCGCGGCGCATCGACTCGAGGGTTCGCGGCTCTGGGACGTCGTAACCCGACGCGTTAAGGACCTCGGCTCCGAGGAACGAGCGAGGGTGGAACTTTGGCGCTCACGGAAATTGTTTCAGCTTGGCGTTTTGGATGATAAGGTCTTCGCAACGCGACTCGTGCGACTTAATTCGGAAAATGAGAAGCGAGGCTTCCTATCTCTGTGCTAAGAACATTTTTAATTAGTTGACGAATTTCTCGCGGTTTTTTTTTCATCTTACGGACCTGTAATTGTCTTTTTTGGGGCGGCGTTTTTAACGGAGTAATTTTTAGAATTATAATCCAAGAGCCAAGGCAATTTTTAAGTGACAAAATTCTTATTAAGTTTGGAAATGAAGAATTAAGGTATTAAAGTTAAGCGTTAGTTAGTTAGATTTGAGAAATTATCTTGGCATCTCTGACGGTATTAAATTAATTATTAACTGCAAATATTGAATTTCTAACTATATTGTAGTCAATCATTCCACGATATATATATATATATATATTTTTTCAATTTAAATAACTTGTACGATAAATACAGCAATAGATTTTTTCCATTGTATTTAAATTTTTAAATTAAAAATATAGATTTTGTTAGTTCTTAATTAAAAACTAACGGTTGTAACATAAATTTTACCGAATGTTTTACAACGATAAGTTATATATAATGTAAACTCGAAAAATGATTGTATTTTATTCTTTTATTTTAGTTTGTATCAAAGAATATAATTACTGAAATAAAGTATGCCTTTGTGGAAAACAATTATACGAGTGAAATTGAATTCTCAAAAAGTCTTATGTGCCTACGCTCATTTCCTTGCTCATTAGGAACAGAGGGAAAAGTAGTAGCAGACATCGTTACTAATTACCGAATGCAAGGTTCCGAGATGAAACCATAACCTCTAAAAAATATTTTCGTCTCTTATTCCAACTCGTTTTACGTTACATTCAACACTTTTTGGCAGATTTGCTTTTAAGGCATCGCGTGATTAAAAAGAATAAATAAATAAAATTCAAAATTAAAACAAATATAAAATGGATTTGCAATATACTATTTCTATACGCTTGCTTAAATAACAAAATATATTTCAAATTAATTAAATTGAAAAATAGTATTTTGTAATCTAACGTTGTATAAAAAATGACTCAATTAATTTAATCTATAAAATATATAATGTATACAATACACCATATTTTTTTCCACCGGATTTGATAATTTTACATTTTTTACCTTTACAAAAAATTAATTGAAATAAATGGAAAAAATTTGTGCTTTAGACCAAATGAAAATTGTAAATTTTTTATCATAAATTTTTTTCTACAAAAAGTGTAGTTATCAATTAGTTTTTTGAAAGCAAAATATATTTTTAATCATGATTCACGATTTTCAAAGGAAACGAATGCCTAATTCACCGCAAACCAGTTAACCGCAACTCATTTTTCTTCTTAATTTTATCACTATAATTGCCTTGTCAATATTTTACAATTCTATTGTAACAGAGAAAGTTAATTTTAAAAATAAAACGGCCTACTCGTTATTGAAATCTAATTTATACGGTGAAAATCGTATTATAAGAAATAGGATATTTAAAATGATCCTATCTTGGTTGGAAATTTGGTACATTCATATAGATCGAATACGGTTTTTCGATAAAACAAATACTTTGTCGTATTTCAAAATTAACTTTCATTGAAATTTCGTTATCCGTCATTTTTATCATCGATTATCAGTGTACGCGTATCATAGATAAATTTTTTAACGATTAGAGGATACAACGAACGTTCATATTTAATTAAATTTTATTTTAATAGATTTTATTCTCAGGCAATATATTTACTTTATGTGATTAAAGTACGTTGCAAGGTATGGAAGCACGCCACAAATTAAGCTTGAAAAAACAAAAGTGATTGATAAAAAAAAGAAAAAGAAGAAAAAGAGTGAAAAAGAGAAACAATACAAAAGCGAAAAAGCGCAAACGCATCTAAAAACCAGGCTATAAAAATAGGGTGAAATCCGTGCGCTTACGGAGTAACATAAATAAGGTTAAAAGGTTTTGCGCGAGTGGCAGACAGGAAAGCATCGGCGGCATCGGCGGCATCGGCGGCATCGGCGGCATCGGCGGCGTTGGCGGCGTCGGCAGTGTCGACGGTTTCGGGAAGAGCACGAGAGCACGAGACTCTCGAAATAAAACAAGAGAAATTATGAAAACAGCGTCAATCTCTTTCGGCCGCGGTGGCGCGACATATATAAAAGCCACGTTCTCGATTCGTCCGAAGCAATTTTCAGCCCCACGCTCCCGCGAAAAACATCGAATTCGTAGGCATGGAGATGCCGGTACGGAACGGACGGTGCACCGTTTCCCGATCGATCGGAGGCGGAGGGACGAGAAAAAAAATCGCGTGGGTTGACGCGCCGATTCTTTTTTTCGGGTATAATTTTTTATCGGCGGTGGCACATTCAGCTATACTTTATGCGCGCTTTGACTCCGGGTTCACCCCTTTTTCTCCTCGATTGTGTATCTCTCCCTCTTCCTCTCCCGCTTTATGCGATATCTCTTCGTTACGTCTCCCGTTTGCTCTTTGCCTCTCGTCGGTCCCTCCAAAACTCGCGCGCATATGCGACTCGCACAAGCGCCAAAACTCGCCGGTAGCGAGTATCAATGCTCGATCATATTTGTGATGCATTTTTTTTCATAAAGCTGAATTATAATTGCATCGCGATTGCGATTTCTCTCTCTCCTGCTTTGTCCCTCTCTCGCACTGAAAAAAACGAAGTTCCGAGGGGCGCGGCGAAAGAGAGGAGAGACACGGAGAAACGGAAACGGAGGGAGAGGAAACGAGCGACGATAGGTGAGAGATGGATAGAGAGACACGGAAAGAGAATAAGAGGAGGGTATGGAAAAACTGATGAGGTTTCGAGTCGCTTGATTGGTAGGTACGTGCCTACTCCATCGCAAATCTCTATTCCTCTCTTTTTTCATCATTTTGCCTTTTTCTCCACTTGCTCTCCCTCCTCTCATTCTCTCTCTCTCCCTCTTTCTCCCTCTCTCCTTCTGTCTCCCTTCTTTCCATCTTTATTTGTCTTTCGTACTTACACATTTTTTCGTCTCTCCTTTATTATTGGTTGTTTATCTTATACGAAATGATTCTGGAAATCCGTTCTGCCAATCAACACACTGGAATAAATGTGAAAAAATGAGAGAATCAAAAACATGTGCATTATAAAATGAAAACATATCGATAGATCGTATTCTCCGGAGGGAGAAGTTTAAATATGCACAAACGGTTAGAAGCATTTTTTAAAACGAATCGCCCGACGAAAAAAAGGGGATTATAATACTCGGGATGAAAGTTAATATTTGTAATGAGTTCTCTCGTAAAAAAATCTATCGAAAAATTCGTTGCATTAAAGTAAATAATAATGCTTTTGTCGGCGGGTTAGACAAAAGAGTGGAAATAAAAACGAGAACGAGTGAGCGGGAGAGAGATGGACCCATAGTTGAAGAGGAAGATGGATAGATAGGGAGAGGGAGAGAGATGCCTTGATTTGTCCTGATGGAATAAAAGTCCAAATTAGAACATTTGACGCGGGAAAATGCACGCATCCGTCCCGTTAATTCGACGTCAATAAAATCGCCCCCGAACAAAAAAGAAATAAATAATTCGTCCGAATTTGAGAAGGCTTCGAAGGCTCAGGGCGTAAGTATAACTTCGGAGCGAAAGTGGCGCCCAAAAATTCGGCAAACCGGTCTTTTCGGCTTAAAATTATCACCACGAGAAAGCGAGAGGGATAAATATGGCGGAACTACGCGAAGCGAGCGCGCGAATGGAAAAACAGGGGAAGCGTTTGGAAGCGAAAAAAAAGCAGGAGTCCACGGGGGTGACCCGGGAGTCGAGGTGGAAAGAAGTATGCGTGCTCGTCCCGAAAAAATCCATACAATCCGATCGCGGCGATGTATTCGAGTGCGAATGCGCGATTGCCTGTGCGCGTTTTTTTTTTCACCCCACGCTCGAGGGGTCGCGGAAGGACGCGCCACACGGGTTGGTCAGATTTCTGCGCATAATAAGTAAAGAGTACAAGAATGTTTCGCTTCTGGTCCTTCATTTGTTTTTACCAGTCGAATGGTGCGTCATCGTCTAAGCTGTGAAGGGGCGAGGGGGAGGGATGAAAAACTCGAATGCATTCGAGTCGAGCTTCGATTCTGCGATTAACTCGGCGCGTCGCGCGGATTAACAACGGAACGATATCGACGACGGTGATGATCCACCGGGGGAGAAGATTCGACGGAGCTTTCTCTTGAAGGCGGCTTCTGTGTCTATTTGCCTTGGGGCGTATATCGTCGGTACAACCTCCGACGCCGCCTCGTAATTGCCGCGTTCTCGATTCGTAACGATTTTGCGTCATTGTCCTTCGCAAAGCATCCGTAGATGTCATTAAACCCCTCAACGTAGAATAATATTGCGATACCTCGTTCATTTTCAGTCTGTCTTTATTTTTCAGTACTTTAGTGGGGTGTAAATTCACCCTCGCCGTGTTTGTTATTATAAAGAAATCTGTCGTACGCTTTTATCGCTTTCTGGTCGGCCAAATCAAAGCCGAGAAAACGTAGTTCTCGATAATGTTGATTTTATCGTGTAATAAAGTTTATACCTGTCTCGTTTATTCCAGAGAGCGATTCCTTTTTCTCGCGAGTGATTTATAATAAAGGTTGATCGAACCGAAATTCATCGCGTAGTCGGATATAAAAAATATTGCTCGTATTTAAAAGTAAATTAATTTTTTCGTTAACTAGAATCGGCTCGTCGAAATTGTCGAATCTTTTTTAAAAGTTTTTTCCTGTAATTAATTCGTACCGGCAACAAAATAATTCATTTATTTTCATCGTGTAAAAAAATGTCATTCGTTATTATTTCTTATAAAAATGAAACTCGAAATAATATTCATGTCTGCAAAATTTATCGATCATCCGTTAAAATCTACGAGCTCGATCGAACTCTATTATTAACGGGACGTTTATATTTTTAGTTTCGCTGGGCAACCGTGATCGTCGCGTTCGATGGATAATGCACCAACGATAAAAAGGCCGAGCCAGCCTTTGATCGTTTCATCTCGTTAAGTAACGGATTTGCCTGAGCAACCCTTTTTTTAGAGCTATACTCGAACCTTTCATCTTTCATTTTTTTAGAAATTTGGAATATAAGCGAGTGCGAAGGAAGACGGGTCCCGTCTGGTTGGCTCGAGCACCGGATAAATAAATAGGGTATTTCGTTATTTGGAGAACCAAACCCCGACGCTGACGTTCGATCCACCCCTCCGATGATTCAATGGAATTCGTAATGTTTCTGCGACGCGAGTGAAAAAACCACCGCCAGTGCGTATTTTTTCTCGCGTGGAAGAACGTCGGGCGCAAAATGGATATCGAGAGGAGGGAGGCAAACAGGGACATTACTCATGCCTCGGCGTTTGCGGCGCAATTTTTACCTCAGAAATAAATCATCATTATTACGGATAGAGGGATGCGCATTATCGGCGAGGGAGAAAGGGGACAAACAGGGAGAAAAAGAGATAAACAGGGCGAAAGAGAGAGACGCCAAGTGCAGGGTAGATTATCGTAGGTAGCGCAACATTGGATAGGAGTCGAATAAGCGTCCGTTCCCTTCCAATATAGCGACGAAACGAACGACGGACAAAGCGACGCACGTTTACGGATCTTCGTTATACGCGTGGGTGTACCGCCATCCTTCCATTGTACGACTTTCCGTGTACATTTGCTGATCCATATTCTTGCATTATCGATGTCAAGTTACGACAAACTCGACTGAGATTAGACTTTGCATTTTGTTAATGAAATTTTATAAATTTTTTATCATCTGGCATTCCGTTAATCCATATTGAAATATACGTAGTTTGATTCTTGCGCGTAAAGTACATCGTTCGTTAAATTTAGATTAATGAATTAAACTTCGTTAACGTCTTTCTTTTTCTTCGATACGCTCGTAAAAGTCTAACGGCAAGTCATTCCTAGCGTACGAAAATTCGTGCTCGCGAAAGCTTTTAATTACGTGCTCAAAACCCTGCCTACCGGCCGAAAGAAGACGAAAAAACGAAAAAGAAAAAAAAACAGAGAAAAAAGAAAAAATTATTCGACGAAAGATATGCCTTTGAATTACACGAAACGCTCCTTATCTAACATATAAATCAATTCTCACTATTAATCTACGTCTGTAATTCGAGTTCTTCGAGTTATATTATCGCCCTGCGTTTCATCATTGTGAAACTCATCCTTATCGTAATACTGATCACTCAAACCGCGGTCGTTACAAGTGACTCGCTTAACCTCCTCGCCGCGCTCTCCCACCTCGTCTTGAATTCCAACGTCCCGCATCCTCGCGCATATAATTAACGTTCATTAATCGACGTATCTTCTTTGTTCCGCCCCTGCCCCCGCGCCGACTTCGAAAAATCATAATTCATGCGAATTCATCGGACCGAGTCGTCGACCGCGTCCTCGTCGTCGTCGCCGCCGCAGCCGACGTCGCCTCAGCCACCGCAGCCACCGCCGCCGGGCGGGGGGCCGAAAAGTCTTTTCCTCCCTCCCTGCACCCCCGGAATTCTTCACGGGCATTTCTTATTAAGAGACAGATAATTAATTACTGGCCGGGACGCGCTGCGCGGTACCACCGCGGCGATACGATCGGCGCCCACGTAGGCGGCCCCGAGAGCGCGGGTGTTGAGTCGATGTTCGCCAGCTGATTGATGATGTTGATGATGTAACGTCGACTCCTCACCCCACACGCGCACGCACGCATCGGGTCTCGGCGAACGGTGCAGCCTTGGCTCTCTCGCGATAATCACGCGCGAATCCCTTCGGCTATCGCGCGAGCGCATCCCGAGTTGCAACCACGGTTCTTCATTCCGCGAGCTTCTATTTCTCGCGCGTCCCGCTCGAGAATTTGCTTCTTCCCTTTGCCTCCTTTCCTTGCCTCCTTTTTTTTCTCAACTACGTTAAACGAGTCTTCTACGAGTCGCGGGGTACTTTGCAAACGAGGTAGAAATAGAGCCGAAAACGACGAGTGTCCGAATGATTTGCGAGGTAATTTACGACGTCACCACTTTCTCCATCTTGTTCGAGCACAGGACGAATCTCGCGAGAATCTCCGACGAGGTTCCGAGCCCTTTGAGCGGACGTTTTTTCCTCGTTACGAGAGAAAACGAAGAGGGGCGAGAAGATGGAAGGGGTACCAATGAGCAGTTCAATCGTACGACGAATCGTACGCGTCTTTTATATTTTATTCGCGGATATGAAATTAATTATATATTCGAGTAAATATAACATGATTCGGTTATTTTGGCACGTAGATACGCGCGAGACTTATCGGTCGTAACGCTAACTTTTTGTGCAAGATCGCTCTCTTAAATCATTCTTTTTCTTTTGTTTGTTTCAGGTAAGTGATGCTAATCGATACGGCGTTGCGCTACTCCGGACTCAGCCGATAGTTTCATAGGTGACGTACTGGCTTTTAGATTCGTTTCGTTTAGGCGCAACGTTACATTGCGCATTAATTTATCGACTAGAATAATAAATCACTCAAATTATTATATCGGATACATCGATTTAGAATAAGACTGTAAAAATTCTCGAAGATATTTATGCCGGAGTCCTTGGTTGTATTAATTATTAATGACTTAAAACTAATTAATTCGAATTAAAGTTTCGCAAAAGATACCGATACGTGATAAATGATCGGCTGAAGAATCGACCGAGGAAATAAGCGCAGAGGCGGCAAAAATTTTTTGAATATCGGTCCTAGCTCGTAGGTCTTACGACGGCATAATCAAGCTTGAAATCGAAAGGCAACGGACGAAGTTAAAAGAGGAAAAAGATTACAAGCCATTATGAACATCGGCACGAGGCTCATCGAACCGTCATAATGAAAGTGGCAATTTAAAGCCTCAGTGCCACAAAAGGAATCGCTTTTTTCCGCGAGAACTCAACGTTCATCCGCACATTGGACATTCGTACGAACTCGATGATTGGAGTTGTACCTTCATTACCGAAGTTAACCAGATTTTCGCCAGCTTCGAAGTAGCGCGAGGTGAGAGCGCGAATCCATCGATAGCTGCTAATTGTTCTACGATCGATCTTGATCGAGATGCTCATTTCCTGCTCGCCGTTCGCGATTACGAGAAGAGAATAAACGCGGGAGGAAGAGCGAAGGAGAGGACGCGATGAACGAGGCAGAGAAAGAGAGAGACTATTGGGGCCGATGCAAATATTAAAGCGCGGGTAATACACGTACCACCGACGATCCTGCGAACACGCGGAAACGGCTCCGACTGGCCGGCGCATCATTAATGTGATTAATGTAGAAGTAAATCAGGTGCTTCCAATAGCCAGCCGATAAGTCCAATAATTGCTGGATAATCATAAGTAAATAGGGATAGTCGTTGATAACGGGGCACTAACGATAGGTGCGGTGCAATGTATGCCACTATCGTCCAATATCCATCCGCATTGCATAAACGGTCGTTACCATTTGACGCGTGGACGTGCGTCGTATTCGTTCCACGATCGGCGATACGCGATCAAAGATGTTTCGAGTGTACAACGGACCTTCCGTCCGTTTCTGAGAGTCCTCGATATTATATTTTATCTCTGTTCTTACATCACTTAATTAGCTTTAATAATTGAGACATTACTGACTCAAGTGTAAAGGAATTACAGTTACGTAAAACTTTTTATAACCTCGCGTGTACGAATAAAGTTTTTAGTAGGATTTTTATTCGCGACAATAAGATATATCATTTAACGATTCCTTCGACCGCGAAACTTCATTTTTATTATATTTCATCTATCTTATCCGTCGGTTCGTAAGGGTCGATATATAAACTGTGCAGCAATTGTACGCGCATAAATATTTTCTTGCATTGTTTTTCGATGCGGAGGCGTATAATGCTTTCAATGGATTTCTTTGTAGTTTTCGGAGCCAAGAAAATGTTCGATACTTTCAATCGGTGTGATAACATAAGAATAGTATGATAAATTGGACTTTAGTTTTACGATTGTAATGAAAATTTATTCGATAAAGCTTACAAATAATTTCTTTCTAATATTGATGGATAATAAATCAATGACATACTTTTATTGCAATCGCTATAAATTCTATTTCTATTCAATATATATATATATATATATATATATATTATACGTATACATATATATTCTTCGATCTAGTTTTTATAATTCTGATTTAATATATAAAGAATAAAACTGCGAAACAGTGTCAATTTTAATACACTTAAAGAGATTATATTTGTAAATAAGTACCGCGTCAAATTGAACGAGTCGCGTACTTTTTTTCCAACGATCCGTGCCGAGCGAGAACGACTAAGATAACAACACCTTCGCGATTAATCCGTTACATACGGATACGAAAAATGGCGACCTAAGTAGCCTCGTTACGGCCTCGCGTCATCCCAGTCGAGATTTACGAATCCGATTTGTAATTTCTTCTCGGCCTCCGAAGACCGAGCGAGAGAAGACCGCGACGAATCAGTGGCGAGAGTTTTGGCGCGCCTTTCATAACACGCCGCGGGATCAGCTCTTGCAGGATCGAATTAATCGGCCTTGGAGGCTGCGCGCGTTTCTCCCGTGCTCGGAAGGACGAGACCCGTAACGCCGGGACGCAATAAACTACCCGTACCCCGGTCAAGGACTTTAATTCGCGTCGCGATAATAACATAGACGAGCCAACGTTAATTACCGACGTTTTCCTTCGACCGCTCTTTTCGTTAATTTGGAAACCCTGTTATTATCAATGCCAAGATGTTATCCGCCCTGGAGTATCGATCGGATGATAAAAATGCTTAGCTTAATTCTAAATTGTTGTTTAAATTTAAAAAAATGAAACGAGGAATTTTTTAAATTTAATTTTCATTCGATTTAGAGACAACGTCTAAATTATGAAACGAAAGGAGCTAAATACATTTGTAATATCGCTATTTGCATTTACAATTGTGGCTTTTGATCACTTGTACGTTTTATTATGAAATTATACTTCGCAAGACGGCGGCGTGGCTCGTTATTTATGCTCGAACCAAACCGTGGATAAACTCGGGGATTCCGAATCGCTTAACAAAGGCGAACCAAACCTTACGTTCGCATCAAGTAAGAACACGAACGATAAATCGAAGGCGAAGTAATCTTCGAAAGGCAATCGAATCATCGTCGACGTCTCGAACCTACGGATCGCGCATCGAACGGTACTTCCCCCTCGCCAGCCTCAATACGCTTCGATAAAACAATTAGGTAGTTTTAATCGAAACGGACATCGACGGATGTAGAAAATGCCGCGAGTACGAGGAACGATCGAGCGCACTCGAGTAACAACGATCGCAACGCTCGCTGCACGCGGGGCTACCCGAGTCGTCGAGGCACCGCGAATAAAAAAAAGATAAAGAAAAAAAAGGCGAACCTCGAATACCAGCGCCAGACCAAAAGATAACGAACGTAATAATCGCGGGACTCGGCCGAGCGACTCACGTGTGCGTAATTGTGGCGTGTCACCAGCCGTGTATTATCCGACGAGTCTCGTGTACTCGTCAACGCGCACAATGGACGGCGAGGGTCAGCGAGTAACCGTGTCGCCCGCGTACGGCTCGGAACAACAACCGGTCGAACAATCGCGCGCCGCGACGCCGACTACATAATAAGCTGCCTCGGTTTCTCGCCCCGCTCGCTCCAAGGCTAAGTGCGGTCCGCGAACGGGCTAATGAAGCCTCGCCGGTTAGGTGTGACGTTAATTAAATGATACGATCATTAGTCATTACGGCGTCATTGTGTCGGGGGCAAGTCCGAGCGATGAAGATGCAATGGAGAGGCGTGGGCTCGGGGAACGGAACGACGATGGGTTTTTATCGTTTTGGGCGGAGGTCGCGCTGCTAACGGCGGTGTCAACGTCGGTGCCAATGCCGGTGCCAACGCCGGTGCCAACTTCGCCTTCTTCGTCCTCGCATCGACCCGCGAGGAGTGATCTTGCTCCGATATCAAGACGTCGCGTTTTATTATAGGCCCGCGTCCGGATTTCGGTGCAACAGGTTAACCTCTCGGTTTCCTTTCTTCTTCCTCGCTTCCTTCCTCGCCGTCTTTCGAGCTGACCCCATAGACTCTCGACCTTCGCATGGAGCGCCTTAGACGAACAACGAATTTATCAAGGATGAAGCGTCGGGAGATATTTTCCTCTCACCGGTGCGCTTTCGTTCGCGACTTACCAAGGAAAATTAAATTCGCGATTTTATTACCAAAATATCGTATTTTCAGCTGCGTTTCCAGCGTATTCGATTATTTTGCGATACGTTGTCAGCATTCAAACGACTTTTTTATCGTGCCTAATTTTTCACGGTTTATAATTCGTCTTTGAGCGACCGGTAATAGCTTTTTTTCTTATTTTTTCATTATTATCGGTGACATTTAAAATTTATATAATTATTAAGCCAGCGTACGAAGGTGCGCTTTGATCAGATACGTAGAAAAATTTATTGCTCGAAAGAGCGATCAAGTTGGTGCGCGGACGGTAAAAATCCGATAGCGCGCTAATTATCTCCATTGAAAAGACTTAAAATTCCAAGAAGGGTTTAAAACAAAGAAAAATAAGTAACGCGGGTCGACGTATCAAGCGATCGTTTCCGTACTCGTAATCACGACCAATTCGAATTCTACTCGCACGAAATAACCGATCGTACGCGTTCGCACGATGAAGCGATACTCGAAATCGGCAACGCAAACCGAGCGAACGTGACTTCTCTCTCACTCACTCTCACTCTCTGTCGGGCACCTCTCCTCCGCTCCAATAACGCCAACGTCTCAAGCTGGACGCACTCGCGCTTCGTATATCGCGTGCTTTACGTTAATAGCCACAATTAGGTGTTTTAATTAGCGCTCGCGCGCTTCGGCAGTGTCAGCTGCTGCTTCCAAATTAGGACTCCACGAAACAATAACTGCCGATTGAAGAACCTAATTAGCGAAAGTGGCGCGCGAACGCAGCGCAGACGCATACGATCCGCGAAGCCGAGCGTAATCCGAGGCTTGGCTCGATGCGCGAGATCCAGCCGACGAGATGAGAAAAAACAAAAGCGGCAAGGGAAGCCCTCTCGAAATAAATTAGTAGTCGGCGACGGTACCCTATCGGGAATATCCTCGCCACGGGACATCGATAATTATATAGGTTCGCTTCGATGCGCGGCGGTCGCTTACCCGTTTCTCCCTCGTTCCGCAATATTGAAATATAAGCGAATCGTGTGGAGATTCGCGCCTCCTCCCTTCCTCGGGTTATGATTAGACCTATGGTGTGATTTCGTGACGGTTACCCGAGGTTCTTTCGATGCCACGATCGTAATGATCGATAGGCGTTTCGCCCGTGAGTGCGTTCGCGCTTTCCTGCTTTTCGCTAGGTTGATCGAGCACCGTCCATTTCGACATTGGACGAATCGAGAATGCGGGGGAAAACTTTTTTCTCCCATTTATCTTGATGTGATCGAGTATCGAGTTTGGCGAGATCTTGCGCTTTGAATTCTCGCATCTTCGACCGATCGTTTATCCGTTTCCACATCGTCGTTCCACGTGGATCGCACCGAACGTAAAAAATTATACCGAAAGTCAAGCATATTTACCGTTGTTGCGACGAAAAGAATAATACCGCGATACATAAATGTAGCAGTCTCGATGTTTTTACGTTCGTTCAAACGTACGCAGTTGCGCAATATAATCTTACAATTCAGAGAAAGGTGAACGATCGTTGCTTAACGTCAAACGCGAATTTCCTTTTTCGACGTAATCTCGCATCCATGGTAAAAAATTGGCACGCGTCCTTGGTATCTCGTTTAAACAATCGGTAATCTCTCGTTACGAGCGCCGAGCCTCGGGATGATTCTTTCTCGGAGCTCGGGGAGAATATCGAGGGATAATCCGCCTTGGACAGAGATATTATTTCGCATAATGCCTGTCGGTCCGACCCGCGTCGGTGGCATCCACCGGGAGACACCGATTCCATGACACAAGCACGCAACGAGGAGACTCGTGTGCACACGTAACGATTCGTATGGTTTCGGGCTTAAAATACGCGCGACTATCCAAGTTGGTAAAATTCCCAATTCGCCTTTTAGTTGACCCGCCGCGCAATTTCCGGTTCTCGACTCGCATATTTTTCCTGTGATCTTGCGGGCTTTCTCCTTTCTCCCCTGGACTAGGAAAAGTCGGCTACGGCGTGTGACTGGACCCGTTCCAAATTAATTTTTGAAAAGACCCAAAGGATAACGCGCCCTCGTATTCTCTTTCGCTTTTAATTCGCTCCTCGCTTCTGTCGCTGCCTTTCTCGCGGAAGAGTTAATTGAAAGTTTTAAGCTCGCTGGCGGCTCTTTTTAATAAGACAGGCCCCAAAGTAAGGTAGAACGGTAAATTATCCAGTCTAGGTTTTCCTCTTGTCTTTTTTTCTTTGAAGGGGGGAGCAAGGAAAGAAGGCTTGTACCGACAAAGCGTTACGGTTGCACGAAATATTTTAATTTTGATTAAATTACGGCTCGAATAAGACGTTTTGTTAGCGCTTTCCCGCTTAGTATTGTCAAAGGGTTATTCATTAGATGTTACAGTGCATCAAAATTTGTTTAAAAATATCTTTGCTTTTCGAGCTAGACGTTTACCGTTTGATCGATTGTTTTGAAAATATTATTGTAACGTTCGATTCGAAGATCGAAAAGTCTCGAATATCGAGCTACGTTATCAAAAATGCGCGACGAACGTTTGCGTTGCGATCGTGCGAATCTCTTTTTAATGGGAAAGTTTATCTGATTTGATCGAGGAATATCGGTTTACTGCTTTGATCGGTGTACCCGAGACCAGCATCGATGGATTACCTGAAAGCGTAAATTCATCGCTGCCCGCATATAATCAAGCATCTGCTCTACGGAAACTCGTAAGGACGTAATCCGCATACGGGTAAAACCGACGCACCGATAAAAGAACGAATGCTTTTTAATTCCATAATCTAATCGGATAAGATTTTCAAAAAAATTTTGCAACAATGGAAAATTTTTAAAATTAGACTTTTTTATAAAAATATTTTTTGTTAAAAATGATTTTTAAAATATAAACTTTCGTTATAATACTAATAATACTAAAAATTATAAGATCGATGTATCTATGTAACATTTTTTATACGCAGAAAGAATTCGATAACTGTTTGATATATATTACACATACACACACGTTTCATATAAATTACTCTGACTGAGTAAATAATTTATGATACGCATTGATATATCAAAATAAATGATCGAAAACTATCGATATTGATTTTATCGAAATCGCGTGTAAGATTAAAAACTCTTGTAATTTGTTAACGCTAACGATAAAATGCAGAACTATTTTCCGATGTTGAAATATACGAACAAATCCTTCTGATTAATTTTAATTAAAACATGGTCTATTTGCTTGGAGAGTAACGACGGTTTACGTTTCTTTTCAACAATTAAGAATAATTTTCTACAACTCCATTGCACATTTCTAAAACGAAGCTAAAGAGAGAATCAAGTTGAGCTGAATGTTGGCTTCCAAGCGTGAATCGCGGCCACAGAGATGTGAATTCCCCAAGTTTCTTTGACAAATAGTAGCGATACATCATCGTAACACCAACGATGAACGAGTTCTCGTCCACGCATAAACGCATCCCATCAACTCGATGAATTACGTGATACTCTTCGTTCACACAAGTTTACTTTTCAGAGGTTCACAACCGCGTAGTTCCTTATGTTTTTTGTCGAACGATCATTCTTTATTTTAGAAAGAATATTTTTGCTAAAAATAATTTGGAAAAAATATTTGATAATTTAAAATGATATATTTAAAAAGAAAAAAAACAACTTCGCTAGAAAATTTTCAGAAAAAAATTTTTATCGTATATGAGCGATTATCCGGTGATCGAATAAAATATACGTTACCTATTTTAATATTCAGAAACGCAAAACAAAAAAAAAAGATGAAAGTAAAAAAATATTACTCGTTGGGATAAATATATTTAACGCGTACGAATACAACAAAAAATTTATATTTTTTAATAAATATAGCGTTTGAATGTAAATAATTTTAACGATTGTTTTTTTTCCAATTACGATATAATTACCACATTTTACAGCTCTGAAACATTATCTTAACGCAAATTATAAAAAAATATCGTAATTTTTATTGAATTCACGCACAATTTGTCAGCCGTTGCAGTTATTACTTTTATACGCTGTATTATTAATTTTACGCGACGTATCTAAAAACGAAGCATCGTTTAAAGCTGACTTAAATTATAATATGAATGGACTTCTCGTTCGATCTAATAATACCGCTATGTACGTTTACTCTCATCGAGAGAATTCGAAGATTCGAAGATAGGAATTATTGACGAAGATAGGAGCAACCCGCGTTGAGCGTCGGGTGCTCGCGGCATTGGGCATCGCGAAGCCCCTTGAGTTCACGCACACGAGCACAGGCTTAAGTACGTCCGGGGGTATATGCCCCAGCGGTAATCGCTAGTTTCATTGTATAAGGTTTCAATAACCTAACGAACCTCAACCCAAAGACCAAACCGACTCCTCCAACAAGATACGTGGCATTGCCGCTGCCGCATTTTCTCGTCCCGCATCGCTACTCTTCGTGCTTACATCCGTTGGGATATCCTTGTTCGGCAAATGGAAGAAACAAATTTTAACGCGGTATTATCGAATGGGGTGGTCGGCGGACGAAGGGAAATTTTAATTGCGCCATTCTTTCTTTTTCAATGTACGTAGCTATCACTGAATTTGAAAAAAAAAGAAAGTTGTAAAGCTCGGATAAGTAATAATCGATACTTATTATCCGGTGATACTCGACTTTCGTCGATACGTTGTATAAAAGAAGAGACGGACGCTCGAACTATTGAAAAACTAAATAAAAATATTCTTTAAAATACATAAGATAATCTCATGAATTTCCCAATGTTGTTTGATGCACATCGACCGAATCGCTCGCAGCGAATAAAGTAGCGGAAAATAAAAAATCGTAGGAACGTCTGGATAATAAACTAGTACAATTCCTCGACGAGCTTCCGTATAAACAAGCGCATAAATCATAGCTCTCGCGAGAAGCTTTCGTCCAATTAAACGAAAAAGATCGATGAAATTTTTTTTTCGGAAACTCTCGGTTGGGCGCGATCGCAGTCTCCGAACATAATCAGATCGGATACTTGACTGGCTGCATAGGATCTCCCCTCGACGGCGAGTCCCTCTATGGCTTGGCGTCACGACGCTCGCTTAATTAAATACAAATTAGCTCGGCGTGGATGGATAGAGAGAGAGAGAGAGAGAGAGCGAGAGCTGGTGGGAGGGTTGGAAAAAACGACTCTGTCCAAGGCTGTCGATCGCTCTCGCCGTCGTCCTTTTCGTCATCGCGCACACGCCGTGACGCAGCTGCGTAATCATCGGCTTCCCCTCGCGCGTATCGAGATAAGTATTCCTCCCCACGCGTCAAGGACAGTGCGAAGCGTCGCGACGAAAGCGCGTACTTGTGTGGCTGGACGCGTACATCGTACGTGAGCCACGGCCGTTTAGAATCAAGGACGGACCCAAGAAGATTGATGCGATTTACATTTCCAAGTGGCGAGTGCGCGAGCGAGCGATCGAGGCGAGTCTCGTGATCTTTGATTTTTCTTTTACTCCGCTCTTGTTTAATGTTATTCGCCCGGTGATATTGTGCCTGGCCTCCTTTGCTTTACATCGCATTCGTTCGCGAACGTAAATTATCGATTTAATACTTATATAACCAAGAAAATTAGTACTGTTTACCGAGCTCCGACGTTCCAAAGGGAAAATACGATCGTTATCTATACTTACCGATCAATGATTTTCCAAAACTAGGAGCCTTTAAATTTTCTCGTTTTAATATTTCGTTAGTTTTTTTATTTAATACGATCGCGGGGATTTCTCCTATTTTTCTTTTCAAAATTGGAAAGACGTTCCGCTTCAAATTTATCGATTGTATTTTTCATTTTATACGGTACGTTCGAACTTATGGTTTTTGCGCTACGCGAACACAAGTTGTCGACTTCTCTACAATTTGTCAAATTTATTTATTTTCTAATTCGTTGGTATAAATAAATATTTCTTCGTATGGAACGTTATTTAATATACCATTTAACGGTATTGATTTCTAGGGTGTCGAGTAAACGATTTGTATCCGTTCCTAGGTTACCGTTCTATTCTCGCACCGGATAAGATCTACCTTTGTTTTCGTTAACTTTATATTTCTGATCGGTTTCTTAATTATTCTTCTTTTTCTTAATTTTAATTTTTTGGACTTTTTTTACCCTTATTTTTTTGTCTCATTTCGGTTGAGAAAATAGTGTATCGTTTACGAAATATAATAAATTAAAAAATGCTTATCGTTGCTAATGCAAACTATCGAGAAAAATATTTCTTTGGCAAACTGATTGCGACTGTCGTAGCCTCTTTTTACATCTTTCGTTCTTATGAAAAATTTATTGAAAAATTTTAGATTTGAATCGTTAATTTATAATGTCTTTTTATTTTATTGATAAATGATTATACACTGTAAATTATTGTATTGTTTATGATTCGTGAATTTAGAATCTTTAAAATTCGTATAATATTTCACTTATTCTATCTATATTTATTAATCTTTAAACAAATATACGATTAAAAAGAATTTTTTTTAGTCGCTACTTTGTTTCCGGATTTCCAATTTGTCTGTATACATTATTATATTTAAAACATTTATATTTAATAATCAAATTCTTAGAGATAAAAAAGTTTATGGCTCAAGTTCATTAAACGTTCGTCTTTTATTTCTTCTTCTTTATCTTTTGTTGGACAATGAATATTTACAAATATGTACCACTGATCCTCTTCGATAAGAAGCGATAGTTTGATAAGAATAAACTTACTTTCTTTAATGGTTGTCATAATTTATCCGATTACCAAGAAATTTCTTCTTAGATTATAACAATCCGATCAATTATCGAATAAAATGTATTTATTCGAATTCGTGGGTACCATAGACTATAAATTCATCCATAAGACTATAAATTATATTAATACAAACATCGTACATTATTTTTCCAATTTTCAAAGAATTTATCGTATTATGAAGTATTACAAACGAGTATTTTAATACATCTTTATTACTACATTAATCTTTTTTTCGTTCAAACTCAGATAATAATATTGTTAATATTTTATCAATTTGTAAACATACCTAAATAATCTAAATAAGTATAGGGAGAGGTTCAAAAGGTAAACTCGAATATAAAATCCGTAAATGATCTCATCCGGAGGTGCAGCTGTTCCAATAAATGCGTAAACGAACAATTCCGAATACAACGTACAATCTGTTGAAAGAAGAGAAATAACTAGTTCAAGAATATCGCTCCACTCGGTAGAATACGAATGTTATTTATTCGTATCGTACTTATACTTTGGCGTACAAGTACATAAAAAGTTTTTAATGATATAAAATAATTTTACTCTTTACATAAAAATAAAACATAAATTAATAATCGAACAATACATTATAAGTTTTTTCAATTACTTTATTCTCCATAATTAATTTCTGATAATTAATTTAGTTGAAATAGTATACGAGTCGTGCTTTATCAGGAAGGCTTACATAAGTCTAATTAACTGTAAATAAATATATGCATTCCGAATAAATAAGAATAAAAGAGAATAATATACTGCGCGTTTCAAAGTAACCAAAGTTGCTCATGTACAAGCTCGAATATTGGCTCTTCTGAATTTCATTTAACAATCAGTGCCGGTACACGGGTTTCGCGCTTAAAAGAGTGCCAGAGAAAGAGAAAGATGGAGAGCGCGTGTCGACGTCTTGCTTCAACCGTTGTCGTGTCGCATAATACTTTCGCGGATTGCTCGATCTGCATGCTTATCTCCTCGGAAATTCGCGTAATTAAACAGGCACTCTCCCTCTCTCTCTCTCTTTCCCTTTCTTTCTCGTTACTCACACCTGCACCTAGCGCGAGAAAAACAAACAAACGGGCGCGAACGAATAAATACACGAGAATGCGAGGGGAGCGTAAAAAAGCGCGAAGATTCCCTCGACCGAAAGAATTATTTATACGCTTGCGCCTCTCCCTCGAACTTATTTATACAGCGATGTGCGCGGGAGGGGCAGTGGATGATAGAAAGAAAAAAACGCAAAAGGGACAGCCGGACGAAAATAAGGGTAAATAGAAGGAAATAAAGTTGCCCGATAATCGCCCATGTGCTCGGATTGGAGCGAATTAAGAGGTATAAGATCCGCGACGATGTACAAGAGGGAACTCCCCCGATTCTCCCTCACCCACGTGCGCGTGTGTTGGTGACCGATGTAAAGGGAGTCATTAGCGTATCCGATTAAATTAAAATATTTGATTAGCGAACGTTGGTTTCATTCTTCCTTAGAGGCGGACGCCTCGAAGGGCTCAACGAGAGCAGCACCGAGTACGCGAATACACGGGGCGTGAATTCACGCAGGACTCACGGAACGACGCCTCGTTTCTCGCACGCCCGAAATTTGAAATGCTAAACAGCAAATACGCCTAATGAACACGTATGCTCGCACTCGTGTCCCCGACTGTGTTTGTATCACACAGCCCGACGCGACATTACTGCCAGCGTATTTACTCCTCTCGGCGTCGTCCCTTTCTCGATCTTTATACTTATCGCCCGTGACTCTCGAGAACCTTCTGCGTCCGCTTCCTTCGGTCTCCCTCTCTCGCTCTCTCCGTTTCTCTAGAGACCGCTTCGTCTCCTCCTCGCTCGAAACTTACGCGCGTGTAACATCCGGTGTCTGCTTCTTTATATCGATATCTACTCGGTCACTTCGATCGAAGATACTTTTTCTGAGTCATTCTCGAAGCGCCGCGTGTTTGTTTAAAAGATCGTCGCGTCACTGAAGGAAGCACATGAAAAAATATTCTGTGATAAACGTGGAAAGTTTAATAGCTATTGCCGATGCTCGGAATAACTCCGTAGGTTTAATAATTAAATTATTAAATTCTGGAGACCTCGAGTAAAATTATAAAATTAATTATATATTATTAAATTAATTACATCGATCAATGTCATTTTAATTTATGGACTTTGAAAAAATTTATTATATTTTCGCGAAACAACCCAAATTGCTCGAAATTTTTTTCCAAATTTTAAATGAATAATCTTCCAATTTTTTTATCCATTTTACGACGATATGCGATGAATTATTTTTGTAGGCTTCGAATACAAGTTAATAGAAAATTCATTATAATACTCGAATATTGAGAAGTTATATTATGAGAATAAAGTTAACGAATATTTAATCGATGCGTCTAAAAATTACAAATTTTATTTGTCGTTTCAACGAAAGCAACAGTCGGTAATAAAATAATAAAACTCGCTGCATTTTAAGATTTTAAAAACTTGTTTTTGTAACAAAATCGTTATACAACTAATTCGCAAACGGCGATGCTTCGAATACTTTTCAATTCTGCCTGTATTAATCATTTACGCGTGCATACTTTTATAATACTTGTAATGCAAAGCGGAAATATCTTTTCAATAAAATTTTTGCAATAAAAACTTCTAAGTATAATAATGATAATTATATTAGCGTATAAAGTTCAGTCTTGTGTATAAAGTCCAACCTTGTACAATAGTGATTACAATTTCTTTAAATATAATTTACACTTAAACTATCAATTAATTAAGCTACAAGTTCAAACAATATATGTTGACGGTAGAATTAAATTCTAGCAATAATTAAATTCAATATTATATTTGTATTGCGTTATGGATGTGCATTCATTCCAACGTAAACACAATAAATAAACAGAAATAAAATCGTTTTACCAATCTACTTCGATAATTCCTGATTCGTAATATCACTCAGCTGCGATCCACCAATCTTCGAAGCATTCGTTTATTTTTCTTATTAGCCTTTGTTTCTGTCCTTCTGCATCAGATCTTTCCTCGCGTTTGGTCACCAGTGACCCTCTCGTTCGCAAGATAATAGATTCATCCTTCACGCCTCTTAATTAGGAGTTAAATTTTATTGGCCTTTAGCATTTTCGCGCTTTTTTCTCTTTGTTTTACATTTACCTCTCTGTTTCTATCTCCTTCCTTCTCTTCCCCCCTCTCGATGATACAGTTGTAGTATGAGCATCGTACTTTATATAACTATGCGACCGAGACCTCGCTCGTCGCCATTACATTCAATTTGAGAAGTTGAGTTATTAGTGGAAAGAGTCTTAAGGGAATTCTAAGGTCCACTGCAAGAAATAAGGGTATAATATAGGAGATTCGTATTTTTTGTAGCTCTGTTCGGGATGTACTAAAATAATTTAAGTTGTTACGTATTCTGAAATGTTTGATTGATATTGGATAGATACAACGTAGAAAAAATTACAAAAGATAATATTGATTTGGTTATTTTATAACTTGCAAAATTATAAATTTTAAATTCGTGTTTCTTTAAACATGTATTATTCTAAAATAACGATTAATTTACATTCATTACGAGCTTTTAGAATATCAAACTTCGCGACATCCCAATTATATAGTAAAAGTTTAAGAATGTATTAAATTTGTTTAAGGTTGTGCTACGGTAAGATTTAGCGCTTACGATTGTTTTAGTAATGTGTGGGATGTCTATGTAAATTATTCTGAGAGACGAAATAAAAAGAAATAAAATTATTATGAAAGGTTATTTTATTTTAAAAGCTAGATAGTTTAAATTTTAAAAAATAATAAAAAAACAAGCAGTTTATTCCTTTCATTAAATTATTTTTCGAATAAAAGTTTTTGAACTCATGTTTCGATAAATAAAAACATTTTAATTATTACGTACGCCTTAACTCCTCGCCGCTCGCGCGCACACATATACTCACACGTACACACAATTTTAATTATAATAGAAAATTATATTATGAGATGGAATAGAATTTTTTAGTAAGGTGTATTTTGATTAAAAACTATGATTAATATTTATGTAATCATAAAATTATTTTAAAAAAGAGGCGTATGTTAATAATGCTTCCTAGAAAATTGTCCGTATGCTAGTATTTTTAATTAAATACAAACTATTGGTAAGATATTAAATATGTTTATACATCGTGTTTCACTAATAAAATGCTCGAAGACACACGATATATACTTGCGCAGAAATTTACTTTCGTTTAAGATTTATGTAGCGTCAGGATGGGAGAGTCGCTAAATTTGCTGCATCTTGATTTTATCAATTCATGCAAAGCTTCATAATCTCCTTTGTATCGTATGTTTCTTTACGACACTGCTTCAAACGGATAGATTAACCAAGTATTTTTTACCCTTTGTTAATGCAAACTTCAACGTTTGCATATTTTATTCAAATTGAAATTAAATATTTTATTTATGTTATAATCTTATCGAATTATCAATTATAAGGTTTCGTGTAATAAACTTAATTTAAACAGCTTTCTCCGACTTTCTCAACGGGTCGAGCGTTAATGTTTAAACAATTGGGATAAATTCGTAGTCGTTGAAGCGTAAAAATAAATTAAAAAAAAATCAATACAAAATGACTCGTACGTTTGTTTGATAAAAAAAAATTTATCTTTACAGAAATAAAATTTGCACGCTTTAAAAAGTTAGAAGCAATTAAAAGTCAGATGAAGAAGGTTTCGTAGCTTGTAAAACGACAAATTTATCGAATATTAGTCACACGGTTTTATAAGAAGAAGATATATTTTTACCGTTTCATAAGTAAAGGGGGATCGATAATTGCGTAATAATAAGGTTACAGAATACGCGTTTGAAAAACGACGCTAATACTTTGATATCGTAGTATAACATTATGTAACGATATCGTGCGAGGAAACAGCTATTGTAAATGATTACACGTCGTATTTCAAGCGACAACTATAGCGCCTTTGCAAAGCCGATATACGAAATGTCGATAGCTTTCGATTGCCGCTTCATTACATATGTACCTTTTCGACTAAGAAAATTACGATAAACTTGCGGCGTTGGAGTAAACTCGTCGATGAATCAACCGTCCCCGAAGTTCGGTTGACCTGAAAAACTCGCGCTACACTAAGAACTCACGCTTCGTTATTATAGATAAATATAATTCGACGCGTCGATGTTTTCAGTGATGAAATACCTGAATAAATAAAGCCGAGTGTCGCGACGAAATGTATATCGCGGAAAAGCTGAATCGATCGGCTCGAACGGAAACAGCGCGGAGAGTCGCGACATTATTAACGAAGCGCGCGGCCGAAACTCCCGATCGAGGAACGAAATCGATCATCGTCAATTTCGGTAACAATGCTGATTCCTAATAAACAATATCGAGTTACGTCTAAGATGAAGGAGCAACGGGTCGCCGAGCGAACCGAGTACGCAACGCGGCGTCGGAAAATTATCCCACGCGCTAAATTACCGGTTTCGCGTTACATGAAACTCCGCGCGCGGGTTGTCGACTCGTCGCTTCGTTTTTTTGCGCCGGGCATGCCTTGGTTCGGTCCTCCTCCCCCTTCCTCCATCTTCCTCCCCCTTCCGCAACCCCTCTCCACTTCCACCTCCCCCTTCCTTCTCTCGGGAAAGCGGTGATTTACCTCCGCTCGATTAATTACGCGCGCTCGAGGGCTGAGTTATCACCAAGCTTCGGTAGCCGCGCGAGGACTAAACCGTCGCCTAGGAGTCGCGCACCGCGCAGTTGCGAAGAGCAGCGGCGCGACTCTGCCCCGGAATATTAAACGTCACTGTTTTCTCCTTCGCTTCTTTATACTCCTCGTACAATTACTTTTCCGTTCAGGTTTCACTTACGCCGCGACACCCGCCTACTCCGTCATTAACGTGCTCTTTTTTGCAATTTTAATTAATTAATGAATTGCGCGCTTGGGCGGCACTTTTTCATTTTTTTCCTTCGCCTTCTCAAAAGCCGTAGCGGTGTAATGTAATTAGAACGGAATGGTCACTGTAATAAAAAGTAGTCTTCCGCGTGCAGCTAGAGTTAATTAAATGTTGTATATCAACATTTAAAATGCACGTATTTTTGATGACATATTTATTATATTTATTTTATGACGTAAGAAAGAGGGAATTAGCGCGCTTTGTTCAATCCTTCGTTGCTTCGTGGACATTTTAGTGGCCTCGTGCATCTCGATCGAACGGACGAATCTCGCAAGGCTCGTTGTTGCTCGATCAGTCGTCACCATATAGCTCATACTTGTAAAAAGCAGTAAATCGCAAAAATGACCGAAGTAGCGGCGTCGGTCGTTGTTCCAGGGACGAAAAACGCGATCCGTCGGTGTCTCGATGCTGATTGTTCGCGAGTCCGCCACCCTCTGGCTCTCACCGCGAACTCCGACGTCCCTCCCGAGGGGTTGCGGTGCGGGCGATACTTTGCATTTCGTTCGCCTCGATCTCGGGCTTTCGTTTTTGCAGGAAGCATCAATATTTATATTGCATAATGTATTCGTAATTGCCGCGTGCGCACTCTATTTGTTCCGATCTTGTAATACCATGAAAATGTATGAAGCCATAGCTATTATTAGGAGCTAGATGCAAACCTGGACGGCACTCCGCACAACGCCGAGGTGAGCGCCACCGAGTGAAATAACCCTTTTCGAGCGCCCCTACGTTCTCGATAATTTACAAAAAAAATAAAGGAGAGGATCTTGATAGCCTTTCTCGCGAAAGTGTAAGACTATATAGTCACGGGCTATTGCATAATAACGTAATTGCCGGGCTGAAACAGCTTTTTAAGTCCTTATATAGATTCTATCTCTCGAATCGTTTCGTGTAGCGTTTTTTTTTAACTTTTAAAATAGTCTATCGATGACAAGGCTCTTTGAATTTTTAAGAAGTTAGCTCGCTTCATAAAATACTTAACGGAGGAGCTAATTTTGACAATGAGTTATGTAATATTCGAGGTTCGATAGGCGAGCTATCAATTTATTTATTCGACCGTAATCCTAGTCTATGTTTTACGAAAAAGATACTTTTTATAGTTATTATCGGTTGATGAATGTTTTTGTTGTTTCGACGTAAAATTTGTGAAATACATTTTCCTTCGCCCGGTGATCACGGAATTCAAAATACGAGCATAAATTCTAAGAAGTAGGTTTAGCGTTGCGAATGGAAGTTAATTCGGATAGTCGGTGAAGCAACGCGATCAGCCATAATAATAATTTTTTCGCGATGCGTATTTTTACCTCGCTGTTGGATCGAGGAAAGAACGAACCTGGATCGCGGTACAGAAACAAACAAATAAAATAAAATACAAAAAAAAAGGCAAAGTATTTCTTTATCACGGTATACATCTTTTTTGAATAATCCAAAACACTAAAAGCTTTCGCCCCTCGAAATCTCTTTCCAATAAAAGGGTAAAAGCTTTATTTACACATCGGACATTAAGCCTTCCGCTGACCGACGTTTCTCGAGACGTCCGTTATTCTTTCGTCCAGCGCAGCGAGGAACGGATGCCAAATGGCGAAGACTATCCATCAGCGTACTTTGGCTAACGCGCTGACCACTTTCTTGACCGCTTTCTTGACCACTCTCTCGACCACTCTCTCGACCACTCTCTCGACCACTCTCTTGACCACTCTCGATCCTTGTGAAGACGGTCGGAGAAAAAAGAGGCGGAAGCGAGGGGCGAGTTTGTGGCGAGTTGGAAAACGTTCATTGCCTTCTTTTATCGACAACCTGTACACGTATGGAATTCTCGACTCATTCGTGCATAAGAAAATATCCCAATGTTCGATTTGTTTACTCGAAGCGAATGGATTTGTATGGTCCATGATAATGGTCGCTAAATATCTTTCTATCCAACGTCTTTCAAATTTATTATTTCTACTCATTTTTCTTTGAGATACATTGTACGTCTCTAAATATGCTCCGTGTAAAATCTATTCGCCATTCTTCATACAATTTTAGAACTGCAATCAATTAGGTTTATGCAATATGACATAAAATCTCTGTTTTGGCTCGCGATATCTATCTTTTACATAGGTATTTACTCGTAGTAGCCACAATTTCATAAATCATGAACTAGAAATCCAAATCTTACATGGTAAATAATACCGGTGTAAATTGTAAATATATTATTTTATTCTTACTTTTCGTATTTAAAATTAATGTACAGGAACAGCTGTAATTACGAACGCGATATATCTTGTGCGCTGAAACAAAGTAACGTTTTTCGACGAGTCGACCGACTCACCAAGAATAATATCTAGTTATAAATAATTGGTACAAATACAAATGATCCTATTACAGTCTCGGATCGAATAATTTAAATCCAGTTACAACTCGGATAAAATCGCGCGGGTTCCCACGGAATCGATAGTTTCGATGAATCGATGATGACTTTTCAAAAAAACAAAATGTCGAGTTGAGAAAAGTCGAATTCACCATCCACCGTGAGTTAATAATACGCGCGGGGACTTACGTACGCAAAGGTTAAATTTGCATTTTGGACGAGTAATGAATATAAATGCGCGAGTCTACTTGAGAAATGACAAAAGTGTTCCATCCTATCGTTGGTAAAACTAACTTTGTGCCCGCTCCCGACCGTCGGAAGCCCCTACCGACCGACTCCCGCTCCCGACTCTCGACTCCCGACTCGCGTATAAAGGACTAATGGGCAGTGCGTCATTCATTTTAAGGAAATGCCTTGCTTGCTCGGGAGGCGCATCCGAGTCGAAGGAGCAGGGCGAACGCTCGGGGTGAAGCAAGAGAACGAGAACGAGGAGGAGAAAGAGAAAAGTGGAAGGAGAGTAAGATGACCGCTTGCTTCTGCTTCGGCGTCTGCTTCTGCTTCTCGAGCTAATATGCGTTCGAGGGCGGGTCCGGAATAAGTTATCTGCAACTAACAACCCTTTGCTAAGTGGACGCTTCTCAATTTCGAGTAAATCGCTCCAGACCGTAATAAATCGCGCACTTGCAAGACAAAACGGACAATCGCTATCTTACGCGGTAATTGTTATCAACTTGAGTCTTTGAACCGCTCGATTGTAAAACGAACTCTGTCCGTTCTTGAATTTTCTTTCTTCCTGACGTTTAATTGCAAGCTCGATGAAACAAGAGATCCGCGTTGATCGAAAAGAGCCTGGTTGATTATCGATCGGTTTCTTTATCGGATACAACGTACGAACCCTTAGTTTTTACGTTCCAAGGGTAAAAGCTCTCGATGAATTTTCTATCGCATCGTTTTAATTAATTTAGAAAATTAAAGATGCCATTTTTCTTTTGCTATTTACATTTTTCATATCATATTATTAGTTTCTGTAAGCTTGTATAAGTTTTTATAGCATTGTACCTCAACGCTACGAACCCTACGATATTACGTTCTTTATTATCATCGATTCGTAAATCGGTTAACTCGTTTTTTATCGATTGCCATCTCCATGATTTTTCTTTATACGTAAAACGAATTTTTATTTTTAGAAAGCAAACAAATAATTTCTGTATTTATTTCAAAATTTAATTTATTTATTGATCATAGATGCAAAATCTCGTTATACCATATAGATTCTCATTTGTACTAAAATATCAACGTCTTGAATTTTTCAGTATCTGCTGTAGTATTTAACATAGTTATGAGAAGATACGTAATTAACATATAACCCTTTACAGCGGGTCAAGAGTCTACGTCCTCATTTATTTTTTAGCCATTATAATTTTTTTTAAATCATTTGCAATTCGTTTTCTTAATTTTGCATACATAATTTTGTACTTAAAATATGAATATATAAAAATATAATCTTTTATGCAATTAGAAAATTTAATATTTGCAGTTAACTCGGTCGCGATTAATTTTTGAATTTTTACATCTTTCATCTTTGTTCTTGCGAACAAAATATATAAATTTTCAGCAAACGAAACGGTATTTATAAGGTAAATTCTTAATTATTAAATTATTAAATATTTTATGAAAAACCAGTACCGAGAATAGCGATTTTCAAGGAGTAAACTATTTAACTATTTTACTAAATTAGACGACGTAGTTACAAATTATGATTAATAAATACGAAAGTACTTAATTATAAAAAACTTGACCTGAAAAATTATAATTTTAAAGTACAAGTTCTTAAATTAAAAATATGCCTGACCTATTCGTCGTTGTCTACTTAAAATAACTTCGGAATATTTAACAACGAGTATACCGTGTTTTAAAAAATATTTTATACAATTTACCACGAAAAAGAAAATATTATAAAAATAATTAGTCGCGTGCGTTTAACATATTCTTATAAATTTGTGAATTATATTATCAATGGAATTTCCCTCGATCACGTTTCTGTGAATATTTCCTCAACGAATTTAACGAGACGGCTTCCGATGTCCGATGACAAGAGCTACGTACGATCGCGTAAGTTGCATCATCTATTTTGAAAGCTCGGTAGGCATCGAGTTAAAGGAATGCGCTTTTTTTAGGTTTGCGAGAATTTGAGGTTTTTTCTCTTCCGTCTCTCGCTTTCTCAAGATCACATTTTCTCGTCTCGAAATTTACGAGATGCGCGTACACGTGCAAAATTCCTATTTTAATTCTAACAAATTAAAAGAAGTCGAGTAGGCTAAATTATTTTTTACATTGATTTTTAACCGATATGGCTAATCGGTATAATATTCGGTATTTCATTACGAACATCGTTTGATGTTAACGCCACCATTACAGTAGTCGATTGCAAGATCGTTGTCATCGTCTTCCTCGTCGTCGTCCTCGTTCTCGCCCTACCGAACCTAATATTTTAGTAATAATTTTACATTAATAATAATAGACGCGAGCACTTGGAGTGTAAAATTATACGGTTGTTCGCTCTGGTGAAATAAAATATCCGTCTATCCGTTTGTCCGCCGGCTCCCCTTTACTCTGCGCACGACCAAAGTAAGGAGCCGGAGCAAAGCAGTCTTGGTATGTGGGAGCGTCGCTGTCGGTGGTAGTGGCAAAGTAACCCTTGTGTCCAGCGCGTCTCGGAGCGCTCACGGGACGAGGGGGTGGCTGCGGCCGGGAGCTTCGGGTGACGTTGGAACGAGCCGAGAGTGAAAAGGAAGGGGCTGTCGCTGCTTTAGCTCCTGTCTACGCGTCTCTCGGACTTGAGAGATCAATAAACGACCCTCCAACCTGGACACTCATTCGCAGCTAGAGGCGCTTATTCCGCGTACGACTGGATGGACGAATCACCTTCGTGCATAAGCACATCATTCGCGTTCTTCGGTTTGGTTTTCTCCGCTATCTCTCGGTGCTTATCCCCAGGATGATGCGCGCGATCCGCTACTCGTCTCACCGTTGACGCACTCGAGGGTCGGTTCGTTACGCTCGCGTATAAATTGCTTTGGTTTTGCTTATTTAGGAAGACTTTTTTTCGTCGTCGTGAATAAATCACTCGAGTTATTTTTTATGATTGGCCTGGATCTCGACCCAAGTCTTTCATTTTTAACGCGTGCGACTCGATTCTTTAAATTTGAGAAATTCTTCGACGTTTCTAAATATATTCGACGCGATTATTTTCAATGCCTATGTACGATAAAGAGTTGTAAAATTTATGTATTCTTAAGAAGGTATTGAATAATTACGGATATTATTTCTTGTAATAACATCCTCGACTTAAAACCTGCGCAAAGCATTGATAAAAATACATTTTAAACTTTTTCTTGAGAAAGTAATTTAAATGCTGTTGAAGCATAATGACCGAGCTCATTATCTATGAGAAAAAGTTTTTTTTAGGAAAAGTTACTTTTTAATCTTTTTTAAAAAGGTTAGGTGTTATTTTTGCTGGTTAGATTAATATTTATGTAATTAGTATTTAAATAGGTGAACAAAGTTCTATATGAAAATATATTTTTAAATTGCGAATGTATTCGAAATATTTTACGAAGCACGAAGCATCGATTCTTCGAGATTATTTTAAAAGAAATAAATTAAATGATAAACGAAGAGTTTTGTATAAAATAGAAAACGTGATTTACGGTTATTTGTTTGTTTACAACGACTGGATTTACGTATGCGTGCCTTTGATTTTATAAATAAATAATGTTAATTTATCAAACTTTAATAGATCGAACTATAAGATTAGGTACGAAGTGATGGTATGCGAGAAATATTAGTTGAGTAATTTAATATTTACGTAGAATGCAATTGATCAAATTTTTTTACCCAAACATCTTTTTATGTGATAAAAAATTAAAAAATAGGCGCACTTAAAATAAATTTGCTTTTTACGATAACTTTTAACTCGAGAAAATACACAAGTTGCGAGAAAATTTTACAAATTGTAAAATTTTTATTCGTACGTATTCTTCGAATTATTATTACATTTTAAAAGGAAATTATATAAAGCTAATTAATTTAACTCCGAGTACCGAGTCATAGATATTTTCATAAATCATATAAATTAATTTCATCATTGCTCGAATAGAATTTACATAAAAACAAATTATTGTTTATATAATTGTTAATTACTCTGAATCACATTTTAATTTGCTGGAGGTTTAAATAAAATTGCTCGTACTCGAAAGCGCAAAAAAGTTCTATTTCATGTTTGAAACAGCATATGTAAGCAAGCGAAAGCTTTAAATTGCCTGACCTTGAACCAGTTAAGAGCCAGGCGATCTCGGCAAGCGCTTTAATTAATAATTCCTGGGCTCTTTTCTAAGCGCCTTTTGTATCTCCAATGAAATCCGATTTGAAAATCGAAGTATGGTTTCAATAACGCTTTCAAAGTATTTTAAAACTATTCTTTTCGCGTTTTACATTATGAAATACAACGCCATTTTATTCACGTATACGCGAATATAATAAAAATTTTATCATTGTATAATTTTTTCCGTACATATATTTAAGTTTCTGTACCGCGTTAATCCCATGTTAATAGTTTAACGTTCGCTTTAAATTAGAATAAGTATTTTTTGTTCGCGATACAGCGAACGCATAAAATATCTTTATAAAAATTATAATAACAAAAGTACAGACTTAATATTTATTTTTCATTTCGAACGGAATTTTTCTAACGTTTATTCGTAACTTTTCGATACAAATATAATTTAAAATAAGAAATATTAAATCTAATCCCTTTATACGAACAACTTTATAAGTAAATTAACTAAATATCGGTATAAAAAAGTTCAAAGTTTTTTATTTATTAGCGTAATACAGTTATTTTATCGCTAAACGATAAAAGCGTTGTTAATGCACACTAAAATATTAACGATCGAATAACTAGTTAACAAAGTCTTGACATACGAGAAAAAAGTTGCGTAATATAAGCGGAAGAAGAATAAGTGGAGATATTAAGAAAAATTTAAGGATTGTACAATGTCACCGCGTGAAATTAAACGCAGAAGAATGGAAATGGCAGCGCAAGCCGAAGTTTAAGTTGCGGAGAACAGTGAGTTTGGGACTTTTACGGGCGTCGTTCTCTCGCGGCGAGTTAGAGAGGGAGAGAGAAAAGAGAGAAAAGAAGAGTTTGTCGGGTTGCCGCTAGGAGCAACTGGTGGTGGAAAAACACCCTCGTTCGCTTTCTCGTTGCGGCGGGTTGCATAGCTCACCCCCGTGCCACTCTCCTATCCGTTATCGGCACCTCTTTTCCTCTCTCTTTATCCTCCACTCGCTCTCTTCTCGACATACTTCTTCCCCATTTACAAGCGCTCCACTGCTGCGTAGTCCGATGTGCACCGGTGGCTCAAAGCGATTGCCGGATACGTACTCGGGGGTTTATCAACGCGTAAACGCCAAGAGGTGCGCGCGTCACCGACTTTTGGGTTAATAAGAGCGAGACGGGAAGAGGTGATGGAGGAGAAGTTTAATATACCGGCGAGTGCCTTTGACGCTCGAGGAAAACGAAATTCGTGGGATCTTCTTTAGACGTAATTCACAGCGTGACCTTTCTATTTGCATCAATTTCGGCGAAGCAGCGACGAACCCGGGGGACGTCTCAAAGCGAAAGACCCAGCTGACACTTTGTGTTCGGCTTTTTCATCGCATTCGAAAAGATGCATTGTATCGCTACCGTCGATAAAATCGACGTTCTTTCATTTTTTATCCGTTTATAAGAGGATTTCTTTCTTCGCTCATTCAATCGATTATCCTCGATTCCGTTATGAGATGCAATATAATATCGTTAATGATTTTATTGATTTAAATCGATCGTGAAAAAAAATATCGTGTATAAATATGAGCTTATCTATTACGTATCGTCCTATATTATTAACGATTGTGTAATTATTTATCATCCCACGATATCGCACATTCGTATCTAATGTATTAAATTTGTTTCGTTTCAGGTAAGTTTTTCCGAAGGACGACGAATTTTTATAAATCCGATGCCCCTACTCGGTGATAAATAGTCGGACTGTAAAAACAAGCTAAGTACAACGATCGTTACCGCTTTTGGATTTGGGACAAAGTTATTTTTCAATTTAATTTTCTCTCATTCTACAGGCATAAGCATACAAATTTGCTACATCTATCAACGCGCACTTGCCGAAGTACATAAAAGAACAAAAATGACCAATACGTTGTATAATTTTTTCGCTTTTTTATTACTATTTCGAGAAAAATGTTCGATTAAAGTTGTTAGCCTTTTGCCGTAAAAATTGTAAATTTAGGTCATAAATATGCAACATTAGTACGTAATAATCGCGGACTCGGGTGTATTTGAAAAGTTTCGCTCATTAAACAATCCTCGGCGCATAATTAAAGTACACCCCGCGCATCGATCGCGTACCGCGTAGATTCTAAAATAAAGCTCAGGCGCGTTCGTATCGCGGGTGATTGCTTTTGAAATTCATGACGAATAAATATACCTCTACTTAGAGAGTGTATGGATTACAGAACGCTCGGCCTCTTATTCGGTTTCCCGGTTGAAAATCCTGACGAGTGGCACCTATAATTCCGATTCCCCAGTCTCGTTCATTACGCCCTCGAAATATTCATGGTTTAATCCTTTAGATCAGTGGGCGGGCACCTAAGCCATCATTAAGACTCGAATAATTCAGGTTAACAGCAAGCGAGCTAATCTCAATTTGCATTTGCGCGCGTTGTGTGTTTGCGTCCGAGCGTCTCTCCTCTCTTTCTCTTCTACTCTCTCCTTCCCCTTTCCTTTCCCTCTCCTTTCACTCTTTCCCCTCTCTCGCCCCACTCCCACCCCTCTCCTTCCACCGACCCGCAAACGCGCTTTCCATCGGTGCCGTGGCTCAAGAATAAACATTCGACTACTGGACATATGCCATATCTATTTCCTTCTCACTCTCGATCGCGGTCTCCGTATTTCCTTGCTCAAGTAGTCGCGCTCGTCTTTGGGCACCGCTCCCAACTCCCCTCGACGTCCGTCAACCGTCCGAGTTGTCGAGACCCTCCTACCCTAAGACTTTTCTTCGTAAACCACCGAAGATTCGAGATAATGATCGTTTTTCTCGCGTAAAAAAAAGATAGTCTTTCGGGCTTTGTCTCTTTGTTTAGGATGGCCACTGAATACGTAATTCTACTTCGATTCATTGTGTAGTTTATTAAAACATCTTTTCTTTTACATAAGGATAAAGAGATAGATACGGTTGATCGGAATTTCAATAGAGTTATGGTTTAGTTAGGCATTGATCGTTACGTTTCTTAACTTTCTTGGAAAAAGTTTTATTCTCATGGTTGGTTATAATTTAATAAAAAATTAAGATATTTTATCGATCGATTTTAAACGAAAAATAGATGCACGCGTAAAAGAAATTAAGTAAATGACTCAAACGTAAATATTTTTGTAGCGGAGCAGACCGTGTATAAATTTAAATACAATTTCTCATTGGAAAGAAGAAACTAAAATAATCGTAAGATATTTAAAAAATATCTACTCTTTTATCGAAAGATATATATCTTTTGCAGAATAATAGATTCGAACGTTTAAATTAGCTATTCGATCAACTAAATTATGATAAGATAAATTCATTTTAATCGCGTATTCATTTATATGCCTTATAAATATTTGAGTCGGACAGTTGCATTTAAAGGAAAATATTACATTGCGAGGCTGAATATCGGCCGTACAGAAATCTCTGAATAGCTACTTTTGTCATAAAAATGAATGCACATGAAGTCACAAATAATCAATTACCATATATATAAATAATTTTCTTTTTACTACAATAAATCTTCTATTCGCTGTTTATTCACGTCTGGCTAATTATACATTTAATACCGCTGAGCGGCAATGAAATACAAAGGTCTGTAATACACATTTTAATGAATTTAAAATAAAGGAGATTTTAATAAAATTTAAAAATAAAAGTCGCGCCGCCGTAATTACCGCGCTTTGATTTGCATTTTTTATGCAGATCTACGTGATTTAATAGGATTCGCGCGAAGGAGACGGTGGCGATAGGCGGAGGATTGTCCGAGGAGGGGAGGTGTGGCGGTGGCGAGGCGGTGGTGAGGCGGAGGTGAAGCGGAGGCGAAGCGCCGAGAAAGGCGAATCGAATCGGTGTTACGCTGCGACGCTCGACCGATTAACTTCTATTCGCTTTTTACCGAATGAGCGACGCTAACTTCGGAGGCCAAGTTTTTGGCCCCGTTGTCTCGTTGCTCTCTCGTCTCTCTCCACCATTCCTCTCTCTTCCCTGGTGGAGGCGCATACGTCAACTTGTCTGTACATCAGCGATAGCCGCGGCAAAAGCGAAAAATACAAAGAGCGTCGGAGGGGAAAGAAAAAAGAAATCGCCAAAATTCATTAGCGTGCGCGCGTTCTCTTTTACACGGGGGTCTGCTCCTGCAGTCGCTGGAAATATACACAAAAAAGTCAGCCAGGCATGTATATGCGCGCGGCCACCCTTTGCCCGTGCGGGGGTAGCTGGGGGTTGTATAATGGAAGCCGTCGACCGTCCGCGTTAATTTCCCGGAGTATCTGTGCGCAACGTTTTCATCGGGTGCCGCCAATGCCGCAGCCGCCGCTTTTCGATTCATCCATACGCTTTGTTAAGTTTGCATATTTTAGCCGTGTATCGAGCGCCTGGGATGCATTCGCAAAAAAATTAATTTTTAAGCGGTGTCAATGCTGAGCTGCGCATTTCGAAAATCCTTTTTTCATCGATAATTTCGGTTTATCACTAGCACCTCCCTCGATCCTCGACCCTCGACCCCCGAGCCCGAGTCCGAGCTTCGTTGCACCCCTCCGCCCCCAACCCCGCCGAAAATATTTGGAATTTATAGCTTCGGCTGTTTGATTTAAGCTAATATTCGTTTAAGGAAATTCAATAACTGAGGTATTAAACTGATAAATCATTTGAATAAATTGTTAAAATTTATATTTAATAGTCGATAATAAAATCCATTTATTATTTCGAGCAAACGTTTTGTAACTATACGCACTGTTTACAAAAATATAGATTGCACGGGAAAAGTATCGCGCATAATCGTGCTTGCAAAATTTATTACGCCATCGTTTCAAGTAACTCAATACCGTTGAATGCGCAAAAATCAGAAGGTATTCTCCTCCAACGATATCGAACGTACCATCGGCTTTAAATTGGACCCTTTTATTCGTCTTATCGTCGCCCTTTCTAAGTTAGTAAAATTAAGAGGACGAGTCAAAGGACGCACAATTTCGAAGAAGCAAGTAAATGGCGCATCGGCGATGGGTGTGGGAGCGGATGAACGGGGACAAGGTAACGTCGCCGAGAGACGAAATGCTCGGACGAGGACGGAGAGCAGGACAAGGACGAGGAAAGAAAATTCGGCTGCCTCCCTTGCGCGAGACGCTTTGATCGCCGGACACTTCCCCGCAAAACGAACTCCCAGTAGTCGTGTATGGACGGCATTTACACACCCTCGTGCGGATCCCACGGACGAGAGCTAAGATCGTCCCTTAATTTACTTCCGGGCTCGTTGAATTGCTTTCTTCGCATTGGCCCCGCGTCACGGCGCGAGTACTCGTATTGGATTTTGATCGTCATCCCTCTTCTGGACGGCGTCTTTGAGGCTGGCCCAAAGCGACACTCGGGGGTCGAAGCGGTAGTAACGGCATCGCCGCTGATGGTAGAAGTAAAGCTTAACTATGCCGTTGGCGGTGGGGCAGGAGATGCCGGTGCGGTGGACGGGCAAATACAGGCTATGCATAACAATCGATCTCGCTCGGGAAACTACGGGAGTGGTTGGTCAGCGGAAGGATAAAGGAGCGACTGGGGCAAGGTGAAGAGACGGGGGTTACCGATGGAGAGGGCAATGCCACGGCCTGGACCGAAGACGAAGGCAAGTCTGAGATAGCTGCAGCTAGCCAACACCCTATCCGCGGTTCGTCTTTCGTTTTCCCTCGTTTTCCCTCCTTTTCCCTCCTTTTCCCTCCTTTTCCCTCCTTTTCCCTCCTCTCTCCCTCTTCTCCCCACCGCACCCCCTTACAACCCTATCCCTCGAACTTTCCTCTCTCTTCGTCGCACTCGCGCTCCCTCCAGTTGTACAACCAGTTTCCCTAGGCGTCTGCCGCTATCCAGCCGCGCGACGTCCGTGTCTATCCTGAGTGTGCAGGCGCTTCGCGTTCGGGAAGAAGAGTGCGGACTTGGTAATCGGGTAGACCGTACACCAAACCGCGATAGCATGTCTTTGCCGGGCGCTTTTATGCCGACCGACGCTCGAGATTCCGACGTACATGGCTGATAAATAAGAAAAGCGCGTACCCGGCAATTTCGTTGGCCCTTTGTGGTTGCGCTCGATTTTCCCATCTTTCGTATTACCCGACGTTATTGCGGTGCTTTACTTTTCAACGAAGTCTTTCCCCCGCTAAACTTATTTAATTGCTCTGTGTATTTATCTAAATTAGCTTAAAATCGTTGGTGCGAATTTAAGAGGGACTGATTCTCTTGCATTTAATATAATTAAATGATCCAGTTATAATGTTTTACATTTACTATATAAATTTTACGATGTAGAACGAACTTTTAGCCAAATTTATATAGCGAATAGTTTTAGATTATCGTACGATCTTAAATTTCAGCTATGTAATTATCTATGTACCAAGTTTTTAGCTTTCCGCACTCATAAAATTATATACGTGTACTAAAATTTCCTTAAAAACTCATAAAATTAATAAAATCGATTTATTTTTAATTTAAAAACGATAAATTTTATAATTATTTATTGATTTATAAAGAATTACAATAGCGAGTATAGAAAAACCTGTTATTCGTATAAATGAAACAATTCAATTATTCTGATAAGGTAATTTAAGAATAATATTGATTAAAAAATGTCTCATGATTGAACAAAGAAAGCCCAACGTAAGAAATTAAATAGAAGTAAAACATTAGCGTTTAAAGAAACAAATAGAGTAATGGTTGAATAAAAAAATCCAAAGAAGGGCGAATTAAACGGAATCTCGTTTAGAATATCGTAAAGACGGATCTATAAGATACTATGAATCTGTAAGAGAAAAACAAACGATCGATACGATCAACGTATATATAGTAACGGAAATAAACTAAAATATGAATTGTAATACTAAAAAGAATTTTTATATATAATGCTATTTAAGAAATACATTAAAATAAAAATTGCATGATTTTATACAAGACATTTATAATTTTAGTTTAATATTCTATACATTTGAAATTTAATTTTTGTAAACTCCAAATGAATTTTGTATGACTAAAAAGTAAGGTATTTTCATTTCTTAAATTAAAATTTTGATTTAAATTTAGATTACGAAAAAGAAAAAGCTAATGTCAAAGAAAGAGAAAATCAGATAATATATTTTCGGTTTTGTGTGCAGTCAAAAACATTTTTTCGCGAAGTTATTAAAAATTAAAATCTGATAAAACTAAAATTTAGATGTAGTAAAAATAAAGGTAGATATTTTACAGCTGAATTATATAGAATATCGGAAAAACGGTAATACACGAATCGTTTTAAAAAAGTTAAATAAGAACTGAAATATTTAGGGAATATTTTAAGTATTACAAAAAAGTAAAGACTAGTTGCATATGCGAAATATATTATAAAACATTGTGTGAATTAAAAACAATAACAGATAAGTAGCCAGAACAAAAACATAAAAAGATACAATGGAATACCTTGAAAGATATAAAATAATAAACATACAAATTGTAGTATTATCGAAATACTTGAAAGCGGATAAAAATTTTTAATGAGGAAAGTTTATAGAATAAATCAAGGCAAATAATCATAGAAAAAAATATTAAAGAAAGTATAAGAAATTATAAGAAATATTTTCGTCTAATTTCCCGAATTTATAAAATAGTTTTTATAAAAAATTATACATTAAATAATTAAATTATAAATTAAAATAAGGAATAGTCAAATAAGATTAATTTTCAGGAGAATATATTAACATATAAAATAGGGATATATAAACAGAATTTAGTATTTTGAAAATAAGGAATACTATTACAATATTTTAATGAAATCTTAGTACCAAAAATCAGAATAATATGAACACATATTTTAAAATGAATTATATTTAGTGAAAGAGGATGAAGAGAAAATGACTAGATTTTATCATTTTTAGGTGTACAAAAATGCATAAAGCTTCTAAAAATACTAACAGCAGTAATTACGATTACTTAGAAATGAAAGATATATTACTTGAAAAGATAAATCTTTAAAAATAAAATAGCTTGTAAAAGATGAATAAATAACAGAAAAAATTAGAAAAATTAGTATTTTTAAATATATTAGATCACTAAACCAAGTAGTTTTGATATTTAAAAATGAAAAGTAATGAAATATACACGATAATGATATATTTATAGAAATTAGAAAATGAAGTTATAAAAGAATTTAGTTATCGATCATAAAATAATCAAATATAGTTTTCTTTACAGAAAAAAAACAAATTCTTAACTAAGATATTATATTAAATGGTACGTGAATAAAGTATGTTAAAATTAGCATTTGAAAAAAACTTGAGAAGTAATATATAAAATATCGAGAACTAACGTAATAGAAAAAAAAAGATTTTTTACAAGAAATTCTTACGTAAGTACGTCTACACATAATTAATAATAATGATTTAATTATTTAATTAATTCAATTTTAGTTATTATACAAAACATAAAGATAACGAATCAAAAAAATATATATGAATGGATGATTCGAAAGTATGAATAAATAATTTATAATTAATTGTATTATGTACACTGATTCTAATAAAATGTAAGAAAAACAGATTATGAAATGTATGTGAAATGTAAATCTCATATATGAAGAAAATTCGTTAAAAAAAGACAAATTTAATGTTCGGTAATTCGATGTTTAAATTTAATATAATGATAGAGAATTATAAAATGTTGTAAAGAAACTTATCTATATACATTAAAAATAAATAGTAATATTTGAAATTCCAATGAAGAATATCATCATTATACATTAAAAATCAATAATAAAAAAAGTATTTTTGTCTGTAATAAGTAAGGCATAAAATAAAAATAAATTAAATATGAATTAAATACACACTAAATATAAGACATCAATAAAACAATATAACGATAATATACAAGTGTAAAAATGTATAAATATATATATATATAAAAGTGAAAAACACTAATAAAGTAAGTTAAGTAAAAAATATCTAAAATATAAATTGATTAAAAAATTTTAATTATATAAAAGACAATATAAAGTAAAATAAAACCAGTATTTTATATAAAAATGAGTAAAAATAAAATTTTTCTAGATAACAATAAAACAATTTTAATAATTATAATAATTATGTTTTATTTTATTGCCGATGAAAATGATTGCAGAAAAAATAAAAATAATTAATAAGAATAAGTTAAAAATAAATTTTATATTACAATGAAAAAAATATTATGAAATAAAATACTACATATTATGATTAAATTTAAATATTAAAAATTGTTTCAAAATATAATCAAATTATCAAAATTCAAATTATGTAAAGGTGTAGGATATAATAAATAGAAAAGAAAGAATGCGTTGCAAGAAATGATTACATATGTGTTAATAGAAATTTTCTAGACTTAGAGATTAATAAAAACAAAATACGTATTAGAGAAAAATTTTTTGTTTTATTTTACTGTGTATCGGTGTAAGCATATTTATTATTCCACACATTCTACCTTATAAATTTGTAATTATTATTAGGTTACTGTTACACTATTATATTTGAAAAAATGTAACATTTTATTAAATAAAAAACCTATTTTAATAATCAGTTATTTATTATATATTTTTTTAGAGCTTCTTTTCTTTTGCATTTTTTAATGCATATAATCATATATAATTTATAAAAGCATTTACATATTTTATAAAATATTCTATTTAATTTCGTAATAAAATTGTATAAAATATACATGGCATTTTCCCCACATATTTTCAATCGAAAAAAATGTTGTTATTATTATAACGATACAGTGTAAATATTAATCATTAGATAAAAAAATATCTTTTTACATAAAGAGAGCATATTTAGTTACATTTAATTAGAAACAATAAATATAATTTGATAATAACAATTATATCTTATAAGGTATAAATCAGTCTATAATAATAACAATAATAATAACAACAACAACAACAACAACAACAACAACAACAACAACAACAACAACAACAATAATAATAATAAAAGAAAGTAGTAATAAAATATCATTGGCTCAAAAGGGAATGAAAATGCTATAAAGATTAATTATTTATTACCGATATCACGAAGAGTTCGAAAAGACTGCACTTTCCTTAATCATTCCTCGGCTTACCAACCCCTGGACCATACAATACCTCTATCGGATCGTGACCCTGAAGCGACGGGAACGGCCTGTACTGCTGTTTCGGAAGGGGAGGAGACTATACATCCGAAATACGGCCTCGGAGTGACACGGTCCGGATGAGCGATGGGTGTTCAGTCCCCCAGGAGTTCGTTCCTACCTCTACGCACTAACTCTGAGCGTTTAGCGATCCACGCGTTGTATTCGTGTAGCGCTTAAATCTTCTCGTACAATAACGAGTCCCAAACTACCATTCCGACTTCTTGGGCATTATCGCTTCTTATCCGGTACGGAACTTCTTCGCTAGTGAGTTAACATGAAACTTATCGTGACTTATTTATTGCAGACTGGCGCACCTTCGCATCTCGAAATCCTCGTTTGTATTTTTTCTTTTCTCCCCTTCGTACTCTTGTCTTTTACGTTATACGTTCTGGAAACTAAAACAGTCGCGACACGGAAATATTTTAAACGGGTAAAAATATGTGCAATGATGAATGGACTACGAAGCCACGACTTTATATTATCAAATAGTATTTTTGTAATGCTTTCGAGATAACGGAGAAGTCGTACGAAAATAAGATCCATCTCGAGATTTTAATACGACATTTTAATTTGTGTATAATTTTGTGTATATGCGTACATATATAGTGAAAGAGAAATCGAGGGAGCCGAGATTGAAAAATAGGATAAACAACAAAAGAAAGGTAAATTAATAATTATACAATACATTCCATAAATAAATATATAAAAAGACTTTATTTATAATTAATACCAGTATAATACTTCAAACACCATAAAATATTTTGTACGTTAACGAATAATAAAACGAATGACAAAGAAATGTTAAAGTTTAAACCTGAACAATAATCCTAGATTAAGTTGTCGTTTATTTTTTCAAATTTTCTCATCGTTATTTTTCATTTGTTTCTATTTATTTCCATTTGGTTGGAAAATAATTTCGTTTTAAATATTCGTTCTTTTGTGATACAGAAATATATACGTAGACGTAAAAAGTAAAATCTATCTATCTTTTGATAATATGCAGTATCGTATGATTTATGATCTCTTAATATAACAATATATATTCACATTTTTATTTATAATCTAAACATAAAATTAGAAGGATCAAAAGAATATGTAGCAGATACGAAAGAATTAATTTTTCGAAGATTCTTTTGATGTTTAATATGTTTAAATACGTAAGGAATATTAGATTATAAATATACTTTGATAGAACGAAACGATATTAATAAAATTCTTTCATTCGTCGAGAATCATAATATAAACGTTAAAAATCAATAAAATTAATTATAATTTAAATAAAACTTTTGCAAACAAAATTTATGAAGATGTTTAACATTTTTTATTTGAAATTTAAATAATTCAGATTTATGATTTAAATATGATTTTATATTTTTATTTTAATCAATATTTTATTAAGTTTATAAATCGCTTAATATTACACACATATTTCGGAACGGTGAATTTACTTTTATTGAATTCTTTAACAAAAAGACGTAGTATAATATGTATTAATTCCATTATTATGATAATTAATTTTATTTCATTATACAATTTCAATAGAAAGATAACATTTTTTATATATATACATATTTAAATATATATAAACATAAATATAATATAGTATATATATAAATGAAAATATTTATATCGACCATTTCATATAGTGATATTACATTTATAAGAATATATATTATAAATATATCATTATTGTATTATATCTTTTATCCTAATGCTACAGATATTAGTTTATTTTCCAATATTAAATATTAAATAATTAATGATATTGGATGTTGGATTCGAAAAAAAATAGATCATCAATAATAAAAAGTATATTTCCCGGTGACTATTTCAAATTTGACTGCTCCCACGGTACATAACACGTCAGAGATAAATAATAGTTCCCGCTAAACTACAATCTAAAGGCTTTATCTTTGTCGTTTGTATATTTAATAAATAGTACAAATAAAAATACAGTTGAAAAAAGTTAGCTAATTAATTACCAAAATTTTCTTTTTTATATTTTAATATAACAAACTTGAAAGTCCTCCGAATCGAAGCTAATTAAACCATCTTTTTCTAAGAAAAGCTCAGGACTCTGAAAAAATATTAATCAATGACTCGATCAAAGTTGGTGGATAACTCAATAATATAAATATTCTTTACGAAGGTAAAAATCTTGCTCTATTATCCGTCAATCAAAATTTAAAAACTTGTTACTATGCTCATAAACACGCGATACGTAGAGGCATTCAAGTTATTGGATTATTAATGATTGGACTCCAATAAAGATTCGTATGTTACGCTAAGTAATATGTTCTCGACAGAGATGAATCCGTACTCTACAACCGATGAATCAACTATCTTTTACTCGCGTTCTTACGTACCGTGGTAAATTATGGAGATCGATTCGTATTTAAAATGTATAATAAAAGAGGAGTCAAGACTCGTAAGAGATAAATTTTTCTCCTACCACCCGAGAAGCATACTTAAGAGTCATCTTTAACCGTGGAATTCATTGCATCGCATAGGCACATGTCACCACGGCGAGAGGAGTTCCTCGAGTACTTTACTATACACGTGGATTTAGCTGCGTTGGTGCTAATGTTCGACTCGAGAGGTACTTCGCGTAAGCCACTCGAGAAAACCATGCAATTTCAATCATATTCGCTTATGACAACACTCGGTGGTATTTCAATGAGCCAACTACTCATTATATGGATGCCAAGTGGAAAACAGTACTGGAAGCGCTGAAATTCTACGTTAGGGAAGAAATTATTGCTCGTATTCGAGACGCGGACAACTTTGATCGTTCGAATAAAGAAGATTCAAAAACCAACGAGTGGCGATTTAAACGATCTTCTCGAACTAAATTCTTTTCGTTTTCTAAACGGTTCTGTATCGAACGGAATACCAAAAATCATCGGTCGGTATAGTCTCGCAACGTCGATCCGTTTAGCAGCGAATACAACTCGTTATCAATACAAATCGTATCCCAACTTGCAGCGGATACAAGCCATTTCCATTTTCACCCTTCCGATAATTATATTCGCAAAACGACGGTTCCGTCCATTCTGATATCCCATAACCAGAGCTATCGAAGCGCTCCTGAGAAAAGACGATCTTACAAAAATTGCTACTATCAATTCGGCTATCACTGGACATGTGATAGCAAATTTTCTTTTATCCATCTTTCGTCCATAGTCTAATCATTTATCATCGTCAAATTATTGCTTACGACGCAGACAAATATTCCGCACCGTATACAACTTCTCGATGACTGTATTAAATGCAACTGCTGCTGCGTTATAGATGAAGGCGGTGATAAAAAAAAAAGTACCCCGTGAGTCGCGATTCGAAGGCGTCGTCGCGGTACATTTTTTACGCGTGTCGGATCTTAAAACGCAATTGATAATTCTATTCTGAGTTTTAAGTACAGAATTGATATTTTGTCGAGTCACCGATTCAGGCTTGTTTGCTGTAACTAACTGTTTAAAATTGGTCAATGCAATCGTTGCCCTTATTCGCTTAAATTATCATTGTCTGTTTATATAGAAATTTTTTCAATTTACATTTTCTAAATAATTAACGATCTAAAAATTTAACTCGTTAATAAAATAAATACCGTGTCATCTTCGTAAATAATGCATTTATAATAAAAGGTTAATAAAGCGATTATTGTTCGATCATCTTTTTTATTGCCCAAATGTTTTATAAGTTACTTCAAGGATAAAGTACAAGAGATAAAATATTGCAAACGCGATTCTATAGTCCAACATCTCGGAGTTCGATGAAATAATCTTGACTTTATATATACGTATTATTCGATCTTAAAGTATAAAACTAATGCTTCGTTATTGATACCCGTTTTATTCATTTCTAAGACCTTTCGTCCGTTTAGTGCAATGGTGCGTAACGTAAAAATGCCAACACCGATATCGAGAAAAAATTTAGCATTTACAAACGAAATTATTACAAGAATAAATTGAATAAGCGTTTTGCAAATTATCGCTCGCATTTAACAATCCCGGTTTTCATTGCAGCGTTTCAAAAGATACTTCTGGTATATCAATGCTCTAATGCATTGAGCAATTTTTAGATCGGAACAAATCGCGCCTCGCTTTCACCGTTATCAAAATTGAAGTCAAACAATTTCCTTCGTTTTAGAAATCTCTGAGTTAGATTTGTTTCGCGCTGATCAATTTCATACGCGATTTTGCGATTTCGCAATTGAGATTTATAAGAGCACAGGGAAAGAAAAGAAGGAGCGAAAAAAAAGAAAGAAAGAAACGGTTGTATAACGAACCTCACTGTCCGCAGAATGGCAGAATGTCGCGATCAACGAATTATTACTCATGCTCGTAACAGCCTTAAAATGCAAGCCCGTGTGTATTCGTGCGATATCATGCCTAAAGATAGCTACACTTTCTACTCTGCCTCTCCATACGTGTATGGATGACACTGTACGATTATCGTTCGACGTGTTTACATAGCGCCGAAGGGACAACGTGGGCCGCACGTTATCTTATCACCGGATAAACAGGCCTACTTTCTAAGCCGAAGTGTTATCGTCATTTATCTCGTTGAGGGGGACATCGACTAAAAAGAATCATCGTTAATAAATTTTACCTATTTCACCATTTAACGTTAATAGAGTACTCGAACGAAGCTTCTAGTGCCGCATGCAATAAAATACTCGGGCGTATCCTTTTGATTATGAAACATCGTATTAATTACTTTTCATTTGGTAAACGTTACCTAAACATTTTAATAAAAAGTATGACGTATTTGTATTTTTTAACGAACGTACAGCGATTTAAATAACTGCAATCGGATTTTTAACGATTAAATTTTTTTGAATAAATTAAGACACGTGAAACCTATGATAACGATGCCAATTATAATTTTTGTACGATAATTCGATGTTTAAAATCGTTCTTTTGTAATTAGTTTTACTATAATTTTAAAATTATGTTATTTCCAAGGTGCGATTTTAACAATTACAAAAATGAAGCAAAGAGACGTTAGCTGGATATTAACGCGTGTAATTAGTAATGCGTGAATTTCACTTTACGCTCTTTTTATTTTGTAACAAATTTGGTGATAACTAAAAGTTGCAATATTTTCTTATTTGCATTAGATAATCAACGTTAAACCACATGAAACCGACTGCATTTACTGAATTGTGAAACGTTGTTATTATACAGTTGGGTGTAATTAAATGAAGTGCATGGACAACCGTTCAATTAATGATCATAATGGCGTTCCGCGTTATTCATGCGATGACGCGATCGCGTCATTATAGTTACGTAGAACGCACTTCATCGATCTTTTTGAATTTTTCTCATCGGCTCGTACGCGACTTGGTAAAATTAACGAACATTTTTTACAATGTAGCTAGGCATATATCTTGCAGTTACGACATAAAAATCTTTGTTCTTTGTACCGTAAATCGCGAAATAATTGCCTGTGTTTTAATGTAAAAATTAAGAGGATCGATCACGGTTGTACCAATGCCACGGTTGGTGATTCAAAAAACGAAAAAAAGCGCAGAGTTTCATTTTAAATAAACCACCGATAAATCGTAAAAAATCGTACGTCTTACCGGTCGACGAAAAATCAAAGTATCGAAAATATTCTCTCGGATGAATAATACGTAAGAAGCATCTTTGTTCTCTCCTTTGTTCGTAGGTATTTTAAGCGCGTATTAAAGCGCGTACCATTTGTAAATTTTCATTGGACGCAACGCTCGTCCCGAGTTTCCCATACATAGCTCCTGAGAATAAAAACGTCGGCATCGTTCCGGTACGGGTGTTCGAAATTATAAAACGGTCCGACAACCTAAGAAATCGAATTAATTAAATTTCCACTTTTCTACGTGTACACGTTCTCGGGAGGAAGCATTTACTTTTCATTTGGCTGGGAGCTTACCATCGGTAATTCGAAGCTCCCCCCGGCTTCCGACCTTCGCCCTAGCGGAAAATAAGTAAGGTCCATCTCTTTCGAGACGAGGCACGTTCAAGAGCTACGTAGAGAAGATCGAGCGACGGACGAAGCCATCGGTCAACCAGCATTACGGAATTTGCATGTTATTTACTCGCGATCCTCCGAGTACATTCGTTTGGATTATCCCTGGAAATAAACCAGCGTCCAATACAGCCGTTGGTCACCGAGCGGAGGAACGATCGCCGTCGTTTCTTATCTCGCTGCCGTGACGGTTCTTCGTTACGCGTGCGGGTCCCCGAACGCGTCATTTTCAGTCCGGTCGTAAGTCACCGTCGCTGCTCCTCCGGGGGGGGAGAGCAAGACGTTTGTGCGATTCCTCTCCCGTTACGCGTTGTTACGCGAGCGACTCGTACGAAGGAGGCGAGCTCGCGGCCACGAGGAGAATAAAAAAACGCGGAGATTGATGGCTCGATTTTTAATGAAATGATTCGGCCGCTCGCAGCGCGCGCAGGCGATATTCAAAGAGTCGCGTAATTAAAGACCATAAAGCCTTTTCAGCGGAGCATTAGCATCGAGAGGATCGATCCTTCGACGCCGCGCGCCGCACAACCTTAACGACATTCGCCCATTTCAATTTCAAATTCGATTTTCTCTCTTCTCGATGCTGCCAGCGAAACAAGGCGCAGCGCTCGTACGGACGGTCCGGGAATGCCGCTCTCGCTACCGCGGATGCGACTTTGCACCGCCGAATGACTGATGCGTACGCGAAACAAGCTTAGAGTGCGCCGAGTTCGCGTCGTTCTCGGTAAGTGGATCGATGCTCTCATGTTTACCGACGACTCATTAAGCCCGATATTACTCGGATAATTTATATTCTACGTTTATTTACGACCACGCCGTACACCCGCGGCCTACACCCCCTCATCCACCGTTCAACCGTTGGAAGGAACCGACCCGCTGCTGCACTCGGTGCGACGCGAGGATGTCGCTCGTTCCAATTACACTCGCGAGTCCTGTAGTTGCGTTGCTCCGTGCCAAGCTACGTACTGGTGAAACGAGCTCGAGATGCTTTTCTTCGGGTGTTATTTCCTAAGAGTTAAATTCCCACGGAATGTATAACCGCCGCTATATTTGTCGGTGCGTGCGTTCTTCGTTGTCGCTCGTGCGCTTCGTTATTGAAATTTATGATTTCGAAGTCTACGCTCGAGTCTACGCTCGCGCCAGGGACTCGCGCAGCTTTCAGCTTTCTAAACTCGCCTCGCTAATAAATCCGAATACGAAAATTGGATTTTACGGACACTTATTTAGCATGGATGTTTTTTAAATCTAATTTATCTTTTTATACTTTAATGAAATCATATTTTAAAGGTTGACGGGTGCAAATTCGTGTTAAATTTGAATTCGAGCAGGGATTTTAAACGTCGTATTCGGTTTTTAGGGGATCGGAGAAGTCTAGCGAGGAATCGCGTACGAGTCAGTGGAGAAATCACGTTTTTCGGCGTTACGAACCGACTCGAATCGAACCGCGAAGAGACGCGACAGATATTTAAATTTGTACCAACAATGTTTTGCGATCGTGTCGATTGAACTTTTAAATTTATTCGTCGGACCGACCCTTTGGCTCTCTCCAAGGAGTCCGGACGATAATTCCCTCGTTGCGTATCGCGAGCGCGTACTGACTTTGATCTGACAAATACGCTTCTTTAGACTATAATATTGCTCGATTTAATCGAGTACGCGCTTTTACCAAATGGAAATTATGTTTATTAAAAACATATCGTAAAAAACTTTGTCGTTTATAGTAATATAAAACAGAACTTTGACGTCGACTGACATGTATTTTTAGATAGTTTAATGACGCAGATAAAAATAATTGTAATTATGATGAATAACAACAGGCTTATTCATATTTATAATTAAGCTGATTATTTCTTGTCATCGTATTTAGTTTATGTACCGAGGGCGATAATGATGAATCGTAATCTTTTCTTATCTTTTACATACAGATAAAGATAAGGCAATTTATGAGTCTGTTTATAAATTACCTGCTTATACATTTCCCTTCTAATAAAATATTCGAAACGTTAAACTTTAATTAAGCCAAGGGTCTATCGAAAACCATAACTTTTCCCCATACGTCTCGACTTAATTACAGGAAGGAAGAGTTTCGCCGATTCCATACATTTTTTCGCCGCGCGTATCGGTAAACTCGTCGAAAACTCCAACGAAATTATTTGCAACCGCGAATTTTTCGTTGGTCGCGCTCGTCGAGTAAGCCCGGAAGCGAATCCCCTTTGAAAATCGTAAGCTCTCACCTATTCCCGATCGCTCACGGGCTCAGAAGAATTCGTGCGCGTTTCGCGACTCGACGAAAAGAGAGAGATGAACGGACCGGTGGCGTCGCGCTTTCGCAAGGGTGATAAAAGCCGTCTCCCCTGGGATATTCGCGGATTCGTAGATTCGCGGCAACTCCGCCGATTGAGCCGACGAGTCTTAGTCATAACATAAATATGTAAGCGGACGACGCGGAGCGCCTCCGCCGCCATATAAAGCTCGGCCTGTCCATCACTGTCTCCTCGCGAGCGCGCGTATCCGCGACGTCCTCGCGGACCCTCGTAAAGCGGCGTCGCTCGACGACGGCTCGCTTATCGTACCGCGAGCGGGGCCGTGTTCCGTATAATGTCTCCTCGCTCCGGTCCGCGTCCCGTCAGAAAAATCCCCGTGGCTGCTCCTTTGTCGAAGAAGCGGAGATGAGATTGAGCAACGGTGACGGATAACTTTTAAGAGGCATTTTTATCGTTTGCCTTTTCCTCGGACTCAGGACGCCGACGATTCCGATGGTTAGCGCGCGCATGCCGTTCCTCTCCCCTCTCCAATCCCCCCTCTTCACCCTCCCTTGCTCGCCCTTCGCAGATATCCATGTATCTTGCTGCATGTTTCGCTCTCCGAACAAACGCAATAAATAAGAATTTGCTCTTGTCTCTGGAATAAAGGATAAAATCATTATACGATGCTGCGGTGTAACGGTGGAGAACGTATAAAATGACTGCTTAAAGGTAATAAACCGAATACGTTTAAATGGAATAAGTCCCGAGGAAAGCGTTACGCTCAACGTCGGTGATAAAATACCATTTAAGTCGTGAAATATTGTACGTCGTTCCTGGAATTTCAGTTCTTAATCGAGAATCGAGGTATTGTTATTTATATTAATTAGTCGAATATTAGATTTCGATATACGGATATCTAGGAATGCTGGAAGGCATCGAGTTCGATAGAAGAAAAAAAACGCAGGCCTCGAAGTTCGTTGTGAAACGCGTGCAATTATTTTGCGAATTCGATGTTTCGATGCACGGACAATGTCAAGAGAGTTCGAAGAGTCGAATTAGTCGTATTAAACGAATGCCGTTACGGTGCTACGTTTTAGTTAAGCTAGAAAAAAGGAGTAAACGAAACTTTTGAAATCGTAAATTCATCGATACTTTTTTATATTACCATTGACTTTAAAACGCAAAATGAAAGAAAGTTTTGAATGGTAAAAAAGTAATAAACTTCAATAATGGTATAATCTAAGTCGTAAATTAAAATCTACGTAGCCTCTCGCGAGGTAAGCCCTTTATTTAAGTTTCGTCCATGACACTTTTACTTCGGAGAGAATTTCTCCGCTTTCCCTTTGCTTCCTTTTTCCTTCCCCTTTCTCGACTCAACGCTTTGCCGAGCTTTGCCAAAACGTAATTAATGTTTAGCATCTACATTATTTGTTTAGTTTCATTTTATTATCTCCGAAGGCGTCGGAGCCACGGATGATTTTATGCAAATGCACCGGGAACTAGGAGAGAAACGAAGTTTTCCGTAACGACAACTCAAACCTTCCTCGGTTCATCATAAAATTTTCTTTATCTCGCGAGCGGAGAGGGAAAATTGAAGTGGAAATTTCATGGACCCTTTAAATTTACTCTGTCGCAAATGTCAAGCGCCGAGAATATTCATATATATATTATTCTCGCTCACTCCACTCGTCAAACGTTGAAAATTATAAATTATTTCCGCGGAAACCCCACTTTTCATTAAAATCTACACTGTGCATTGAAAATGTATCGTGATTCGGGAATTATAAACCTCCCACCTCTCGACCTTAATTTCCAGTCAGTATCCCGAGCATTTTCAATTCGAGAAACGCACGGTATTGACTATTATTTCTCGCGAACGCGAGTCAAACGGCTTTCGATAATTCAAGCACCGATGTCGTTCGTTTTCTAAACGCCGCTTTTCGTAGGGACTTGGGTGTATAGCTTCGGAGTTGCTCGACCGAAGACTCATAAGAGGAGCTTTCGAGACCAAATCTTTTCACCTGCGAATGCATGGATTACGTACGTTAATGAATACGAGAGTTTCAACCCGCGGATGTCGTTCTTTGAGAAACGGAGGATCGGAGGAAAGGCGAAGCAAAGAAAAGGACTTGGATCGGTGAAAAAATCGGTAGACTCGTAGGAGTCAATTTTCCTTTGATCTTCTCTCGGGTCGAATCGGTGGTCGATCGTTTTCGAGTAACCGAGAGAGGGAACGATCGTATTTCCTAAAATCGAGATCGGAGAAAGAAAGGTAAGCAAATCGAAACGTGACGTTGAAACGAGTATAAAAATAATAAGTTATTTACGTTTGTTTGTATTCTCTTACAACTCTTATTTTCCGAATGCATTAACGCGCATTAAGCGTTTGACGCACGAAGCTCGGAGAAAAAAGGGCGAAAAATTATCAAAAGGCGAAATAGAAACAGTGGAAGTGAATAAGGAGAAAAGGCGAAAGCGAGGATGAGAGGGAGGGTGAGAGAGAGAGAGAGTTGGGCAGACGCGAGCAAACTTTTATCATCCGGCTTTAATTTAAACGGCGTTAGCCTCTCTCCGTCATGGGGGACTTTACGTATGAATTAAACGCACCTCCGCGGCGCGTATCCTCTCTCGCTCGCGCCTTTCGATCTCTCCGTCACTCCCGCGCTTTCTCCGGGATACGTATAACAATGCGCGGCGTAATTAAATGTGTGTTTCAACAAACATCGTATCCCAGCGTGTAACGCGCTTGCGCGAGCAACGACTACCGCGTGAAAACGCACGTAAGCGTGTCCCGCGAGCGCGAACTCCTCTTTCTCTCCTGCTCCCTTCATCCTGTTCTCTAGTCTTTTTTCGAGCGTACGCGTATGTGCACGCGAGTTTTTTACACGTTTCCTCGGTTTATTCGTTCTCTCTTTGGCCCGTTCATCTCCTCCATTTTTATTTCTCTCTCTACCCCCCTCTCTCGCTCACTCGCTCTCTCTCTCTCTCTCTCTCTCTCTCTCTCTCTCTCTCTCTCTCTGCCTCAAACGCTTAGAATATTCATTCTCGCGCCGCCTAGGTATATATAGGAGTTACTATTATTATAAACTCCTCCACCTCTCAAGTTTCTCGCATAATACGTTTGTAGAGTTGATGAAGTTCGTTGTTGCCACCACACGCGCGCTTACCGGTCGGGCATTTATATTTGTAGCACGCCTACAGAATGCGAAAAATGATGCAGGATTTTTTAATTTTATACTTTGTTTACTCGTTTTATTTCTCATTTCCCCGCACTCCATTTCCCTCTCACTCTTTCTCTCTTACTTTCTCCCCCTCTCACTCTAATTTCTCTTTGGGCGCTTATCCGTAGCTTTTTTTGCTTCGTGCGAGGGAATTTTAACGATTTTTAATAACATTACAGTTTTACGCGGTCGCCTGTCGATGCTATTTTCGACGCAAAAATTTCAAGTTAAAAATACGCTTTATTTTGGGGCACTTTGCGAATTTAACGGGACATTTGCTTACCCTTGCATTATCTATGTTTCGTTCGTTTCTTTGTGCTTTATTATACATTTAATTATGTGCGAATTTCAGGCGTACGACATTAACGGTAATTAATATCTCGGGTCGTTGTGAAACACGATGATATAATATTAACAATAGCGAGCGAAATCTTTCATCGAGCTCGAACAAATTACTGGCCTGCTTGAGATCATCGAGTGTCCGCTTTAAAGACTCCTTTCGCGAGAAATTCGATACCGTTAAAGTCGATGAATTAGAAAAAGAAGAACCGCCCTTTTCGTGGATGAAAAGTGTTTCTTCCCCCGTCACGCTCGTGAAACGTGAAAATACTCGGTGGCATCTTATTATTTATCATCTTGGAAGGCGTAGTAAACCAGCGTATGCACAGGTGCGAGCACACGCGGTTTATATCGCGCGCTAAACTTTTCGCGAAGCGTCTACGATGCAGTTTAGCTTGGGTTCCTACGATGCACGAGCGTGATCAAGGACGAAACGAGCGGAGGGTCTGCGTTGGGTTATATAACTCTTCTCCGCCAGATACACTGCACGACTTTCGGAATTGCCGACTGAAATTTATCGACCGCAACATGGTTAATTAGTTAGCGTTGATTATTACTAATAATCGTAGTCGTATTTCGGTTGAAACGACTGGCTAGCGTTTATAGATGATTAAAAGAATTGGATCGACTTATTAATTGACAATCTATTAAACGTTAGTTCGTGAATTATATATTTTTTAAAAATAATTTCAAAGAAATCTTTACGGTGAGTATAATTGATTTTTAAGATAAACGAAAATATATTATCACGGAAAGTAAATTAAATTTAAAAAAGTTGATAAAAGTCCGAGCCCTTTTCCATCGAGTTAATTATAACTTCTTTTGTAAAATATCTTGTAAGGGCAACTAGAAATTATTATCTGTAATTCTACTCGTTATTATTAGATTAAAAGTTGAGCGGATTGATGGACATTGAATTAACGATCCTATGAAAGTTAAAAAATAATAGACGTTTATTAATACGTAATATTCAGAAGTATTATTATTTTTAAAATTTGTTTAATCATGTTACTTTTGATTTTAGGTAAGAAAACGAACGGAATACGACACTTCGACTTTTATCTTACCAGCCGCTGCTATGGTAACGTATAATCTGAAATTGTACATTAAATCTTATTTTAATGCGATTACCAATTATATTTTCAAATGAACGATAATTAATATCGAGTATTATGTTACAACAAATGTCAGAATGTAGTATAAATGAAACAGGAGTAAACTTTGACTCTATCCAGAAAAATAATAATATACGTGTAGACGACGTTATTTCATGAGATGAAATAAAAATACATTAAAAGGTATAGTATAGAATTTTATATAGTCTCGTATATACGTACAGTGCTATCGAAGTTTCGTAATAATAGTAAACGCGAGAAAAAATTTTTTAAGCGACGTCTAATAATATTATAGCTTTAAAAGAATCGCGAGAAATAAACAAACGCAAAAAATTCATCGAGGCTTTGAATTTTTTATAAATCTAGTCTCGTGTATGTTTAATATTGTTTTCGTTTTTTTTTTAAAAATATAAAGATTTTACAATTACTTAATTTATAATACTTTTAAAACCTACTCGAATTTATTCATATAGTTAAAAATAAATAAATAAATAAATTCCGTAATAACCGTACATCAAAATTTGATATATCTTCGAATACGAATAGAACAAAGTTTGTTAGTTAGTTTTGAGATTCGCGTTAGACAAGAAAAACAAACTAAAATTCTTTTACGAAAACTTTTGGCAAACTCGGAAACTTTAAATTGTTATCGCAATAATCAAAAGTGATAATTATTATCGGAAGATTAAAAGATCGTTAAAAGCCTAAAATATGTAAACAAAAATATTTCGTTTCGCTACTTAAAGTTTGGTGAAATAAAAGTACAAAGCGAGTCATTGTGGAGGAAAAGAAAAACGGTTTCCAGTTACTCTCGAACGTACTTGCGTACTCGTGCGCGTGAAACGTCGGAAGAATCTACTTAACATCGAAACATTTCAATTCCAAGGTCTTCGCGCGTTATTGAAGTAGGCCGCTTTTTTCGAACGCGTATGAAAAAGCAATTCGCGCGAAGTAAGGGGGCGCCGATTTTTTTCAGGTCAACGAAAGAAGCGGGTAACTTAACTCAGGACTCATAATACGGTTAAACATAAAAATGTATTTTACCAGTGTGTGTCTAAAAGCGACAGCGTCGCCGGTGGTGGCTCTTTCTTTCTCTCCCCAGTTATTCTCAACTTCTCCCGGCTTCTCTCGGCTTCTCCCGTAGTCCGCGAGGCGAAGCGAATAAAGAGCACTTTTTATTACAATGAGCTTTAATTAACGCAGCGGCGATGACTGTTCGGGCGGGGGCGCGAGTACGCTCACTTTCCCAACTTTAATTTACAGCGTCTGTGAGCGCCGGGTTTTTAAGGAGAGCTGCCGTGGAAGCGGCAGGAATGTCCTTAATTTACGTTGCAATTGTATTATACGGTAATTGTAGACAATTGAACCGCATATTAGAGATATATAGATACCGCGAAGCTCATTTTTAGTCGAAAGGATTATTGGTGTCCTTTGTTTTCAAGCGTTCGAAAACCTCTTATCAGGAATTCGAAAATCGCGCTCATCGTGGCTTTGATTGCTTTTTTCTGGAATTTAATTCTCAATCGAATACAAAATTATTTTCTCGTTTGAAGTATAATTTAGAAGACGGCAGTGCCTGAAGAACTCGTTTATTTCCCAGAGAAAATTATTTCGTTCATCAACCTGATACAACGTGTATTAACAAAACAATTAAAATTGCAAAAAGTCTCGATAATGAAATAAATGTCAAAAATAGAGATGCTAGGACTAATATTTTTCTAATGCTTAAAATAATATGCATTAATGCATAATAAAAGATTAATTAATCTACTTTTGCATCGACTTAATAAATTATGAATTGGTTGTAGACTTGCAATAAAATATTTTTAAGATACAGGTCAGAAGTTCAATGACGAAGACAATATAAAATGGTATTATAAATGGTATTTTATTTTTAATTTTGTATCGGAATATTTAAAATGATATTTTAGATTATTCCTTTAAGAATAATAATCCATTCGATAAATTACGCCGGATACAACCATTTGTTAAATTGATAACAAAAAATAGAATCTATAAATACGGTAATTTAAAACAATATATATATATATCGTAACATGGAAGAGAATATAAATATATTTTAATAAGACGTAGATAACATAATTACATCGGAGGTAAACATATTTTAGAAATACCGTGTATGTAGAATGGTATTCGTGTAATTAGATCATCCGATAATATAAATATCGATCATTTTTGTCGACTATATCGCTCAAAAAACAGAATGATATTTTCACGTTGAACTCTTAACAATCATTTTTTGCAAAAAAAAATATTGACAGCGACAACTCATTCTATCATTACAAAATATAACCAACATTCATTACGTCTAAATTGAAATATTACACAAAAATCCATTATAAGTCTGTATACCGTACAACGTTCATGGTTGTCAGGTAATCGATAGGGTGTAAAATTATATTATTTGACAAAATTTTTTACAAACTCTGTTAGTTGCGAAGATTGAAATAAATTATAAAATATTATACGCTTAGGGCATTCCGTAAACAATCGCATTATTATAGGCGCATTATTGTATGGCCTACCAACGATTTTCTCGCGTTCGCTACGGATCAACAAAACAGTAGGATAAACGAACGGGTTTAAATTTTAATTCGCCAATCGTTCGTAGTCGCGACGTAAACAGCTCGAATTAAGATAAATTCGGTTTACCCGCAAAGATTGCGCGGCGCAACCGAAACTCGATAAGCGAAACGCGTCGGTCGTTCGTAAAGAATAGCTTTTGGGGGACAGAACCCCGCGTGAGCGGGCATCGAATCTTGCCGATCAAACGAATCGTCCCTATAATTATTATCGAGGTGGATCGCGGGCGCGCACACAAGTTTATCAGTAGGTAACCGCGCGTACGGCTCGTCGCGTTTCCAAGTAATAAATTGCCGGCGCCGGTCGATGCTTCGCGTGTCAGGTTATGCGCGAAAGTTGAAATTTATGCCCGGTTGTTTATGATCGCCGAGTGATAAGGGATCCGCGGCCCCTCCTAGCCCCGCTTTCCTCCCTGCATGACAAACGATACCGTAATGAAAAGTGAAAGATACCGTGCTCGCGGTGCGCGGAGAGTCTACCCGACTGCATAAATTTCAATGATTTAACGCGTACCGGCCGCGAGTTTTCGTCCTTCGTCGAACCTCAGCTGGACGAAAAGACCTCCGAAAAAGAGAGCCCCGCGATGTTTTTCAGAAATCCGGAGGAGCGCGGCCGAGATGGGAAAAGGTCAGCTTTCGAATATCGATCCTCTCGCGAGCTTCTTCCTCGGAATATATGCATTTCGGTGAATACAATTAACTTGAGAGCTGTTGTTCCCCGACTCTGTAATGCATATTTAACGGGTATTTTTAAACTATCGTTAGTTCGCAATTACAGTAATGAGTCTAGAGTTCCAGCTGCAAGGTTGAATTCATTTAAGAAATCGTCGATAATTGCGTAATCTAACATTTTTAGAAATGCAAAGTAAATAATTAGCCTGCCGAGCGTTTATACGTTTTTGTACGAGCTACGCTATTCGTACTCCAATTTAAGATATCGTACGCGATCGTTACATTTTACATTATCGTTTTTCTTTCTTTCTTTCTTTCTGTTTATTTTTTGTTTCTTTTCTTTTCATAAATAATTAAAACCGTATTGTAAAGCAATTTAGATCCTTTGGAAAAATTCTCACAGATTTGATAGATAAATAGCTCGAGACAAAGAGTATCCGAGTAAATATCGCGAGTCAATAAAATATTGCTTCGATCTACGTTAGCGCTACCTTCAGGAACAATGAGAAACGCTCCAGAGTTAAAAATAAACTTTTCTAATAGACCGATTGATGAAAATGCAACTCACTAGGTATAATCAGAAAACTCCAACGAGGAGAAAAGAACAAAATGATTAACTTTCTAATATCGATGTATTGAATTTCTTATAGTAATTGTAATTATGGAAACAATACTATGTAGGCTAGGTGCATGTAATTTATATCTCGCAATCAATCTACGTAATAATGGTATTTTCAACGATCGGCTTATTAAAATTAAACGATTCGAGAAATTAAGTTTTCGTTTTAAATGCGAATAGGGAACGGACGTCTAACGCAATATCTATAATTTTCGATAAATATAAGCTAATGAATACCATCGAGATCGCAGGAGAAAAATTTGGTTTCTTTTTTACTCGTAAACGTTCCGAAGTTCTGTTTCCATAGCCGAAGATCCAAGAATAAGAAAATAAAAGCTACTTTCAATGAGTGAGATATGAATGGTAAAAAATGCAGTTACCGAAGCGCGGAGAGAAAGTAATTAGTAAGATACAAACTTAACGTCAGCAAATGTAGCAAAAACAAAGTCTCGTTTTCGAAAAGCCGAATTGATGATGAGAGAGCTTAGAGCTGAGAGAGGTAACTAGAGAAGCGCGCGCGCAGCGACGACCGCGAATCGTCGCGTCGGCGAATTTTCCTATTTTAATAAAACTAAGTGTTCGGCCGGCGAGATTGAATGTCGCGATCGCGCATAGATATCTAAATGAAGTTTTTAATCGAGTGAATCGGTCACTTAATATCCAAAGAAAACGTCGTTAAGAGAAGGAGAGAGAAGGAGAGAGAAGGAGAGAGGAGGACAGAGAGAGAAAGAGAGAGAGAGAGAGAGAGAGGATCGATCGCGCCGGCAGCGGCGATATAACCAGTGGAATAACCTGGAAACGGCTGGCTGGCTGTCTGGTGTTAGGTTAGGTAAGGTGCTTAGGTGTTACAATGATTATCCGAGAGGGACAGCGAAAGGTAATTATGCCCGATAGAATTGGCTCGGCGCGGGTGGGCGAGTGAGAGCGAGCTATACTTTACATCGCGGCCGACACGACGACTAGAGGGAGACGGCTACTCTTTCTCCATCTGTCTCTCTCTTTCTATCCGTCTCTAGTCCGCCTACGCGCTTGCTCTCCCTCGCTCTCTCCCTCGCTTCCCTCTCCGAATTCGCTTTCCTTGTTTGCTCGCCGTCCGCTAAAGAAGGACGCCCGATTCTCGTAATTACCTCGAAGTGAGCTGCTTTCGACTTCCAAAGCCGTCGAAACTTCGTAATAAATAGTATTCAGCTGCAATTGGGTTTTCCTAAAGGTGCCGGGCTCTCCCATTCCACCTCGCCTCTCTCTCTCTTTCACCTCTGCCCTCATCCTTATTCGCTCTATCTCTTTCTCTATCTTCCGTCTTTGTTCGAATGGATCGTAAGTGTGTTTTACTCTCGCTCGCTTTATCTATTTCGATGTATGTGTGCGTTGGTATTCGTATGCGCGTTAAACAACGAATATGTCCCGATATCGCGTCAGTTTTAAAGAAAATTTTAGGGTATTCTCCTTGAATTTCATAAATGCACGCGCACCTACTAAAGTTAAATTTTGCTTAAAGTACGAGCTTTTCATCCGCCTATGATTTATAGAAGTAAGCGGAAATATCATTAAATTTCGAAAACAGATTTATCGAAAAAGATCAAATTTTAATGCATAAGTGGAAAGAAAGCACCGATTGTTCGAACTATAATCTCGCAAGAGCTTCGAACTAAGCGCAACGTAATTTACTCGTGTTAAAGCCAAGACTACCAACATCGATATTACAATTCATTTTGTGGCATTAATGAGTGAATACAGATTGTAATTTTATTGTATTATTCGTAACTGGCACATCGGTGCCGGTCGGTGATTTTTCCCAGTCGTTTTTCCCAGTCGTATATCCGACCGAAATTTTTTCACTATTCGTATTAAGAATACCAACAAAGCATACGCCAGGCATTCTCAAATTACCTCTTATTCTTTGTAATTATTCTAAAGTGTCTATAATTGTATTTTTAATACGTTATTATCTTTACCAGATAACATCTGCTCGTTTAACGTTATATAAAATCTATCGAATGTTAAAAAAGTTATAAAAAAGAGAACGAATAAAATTAAAATCATTCGCATAAAAAATATTAATCAAATATTATTATTTTATAAATTAAAATATTGAATAAAATATGTTTGTATATACGTAAGATATTTCACAATATTTATTTTTAACAATAAAAAATAATATTATACAATTAAATATTGCAAAGTCCGGAAATCAATTGTTGGATCGTAAGCTTGATTCGTGATCGTTGATACAACGGTAAATCTATTATAAATAAATAATTAAAGCTAACTTCTAAACGCGTAATCTAATCTTCGTATTTATTAATTAGTATCGAATCATAAGTTTTTGATATTTTAATCTCTAGCGGTTAATATTTTTTTTAAACGTGCAATGTTGTAAGTGTACGAATAAAAGATATTTGTGTTCTCGTGTGAAGTAACTCGTTGAATAGATAAATTACGTTATACAAATGAATAAAAGTATTACGAGAATGAAGAAAAATATTATGATATGATGTATGATAAGATATACAGAACGAAACAAGGATTTCAATTAAAGTGTAACTAATATTCCGTAGTACAACTTATCGAGAATTATGCTACAAATGCGCGATCTCAAAGACAAAAGATATCGCCATTCCTGGAAAATTTATTTGCGTCTCTGCCTGATTACACTTGCCGAGTCTGAGAAGGAAAGAGAAACATCTGTACTCCGTTCCTTTGCAACGAACCTACCAAAACTTGTCACGTTCAACTTAATTAAGCTAAACGTGGTCCTACTTCCAAAATGCCAATCCGTTACGATATTATGTTTTTTTTATTTCAATTTAATTATATATTACTGACCACTCTTGCTCGCTAAATCAAGCTAAAAAGAAAGAATTTGATAAAGTACCTAATATTTTCGTAAATGATCGCAAATAAATAATGCAATTCCGTAATAGCGTCTGAAGAAATTTATTCCATCTTTATAAATAATTTGAATTTATATTTTTATATTTATTGATAAGCAGAGAGTCAAATGTTTAGTGTAATTTGTACATTTTTTTAATATTTAGAAACAAAAGCAATAATATGAAAAGCATAAGTAGTAATGATATAAACGATGTAAACTATAAATGTTTTTTATTATTTTTTTACTCTTTTTCGACGTAAAACAGTTTCTATATACGTTACATTAAGATATTACGTTTCTATGAAATATAATAGCATTGTATTTATAAAATTTTATCCAACACAATCGAAAATTCCATTTATCTTGCAAATATAATACGTAATTTTATTATTTTATGTTTAATTACATTATAAAAATATATTTATTATTAATAAATATGATTTAATATACAAGTTTTAAATAGGATTTTTTTCTTTGTAATTTATATTTTTAGCGATAATTATATTTGAAATTGTTTTTTATTAAGCAATTAGTACAAAATATAAATGAAATTTTATTGGAAGTTCCGTAATATTTATATTTAATTTAAATAAAATTTGTAGAATAAAATATAATTTTAATTATATCATAGTAAAACCCAAAAGTAGAAAAATAAAATTTGCCATCAAAGTAGAAGTTAAACAGCAAAATATTGAATTAATTCTTATGAGTTCAAACAAGAATAGTTCAAAGTAGCTTCAATTGGAATACAGTACTGTTTTAACGTGAAAAAAATAAAAATAGAATCAGAAAAAGTAGGTCACGAGGAAGATAGCATTTACAATAATTCGTTTTAAAGAAATAAATATTCTTTTTTTTTATTCATTTTAACTTAAAAACTAACATGGATAATAAAGAAATGAAATCAAAAGATTTTTTTATAAAATATTATATTGAACTATAGTTTTATTACATAGATACTGAAAAGAAAAATTCGTTATATATCAATACCACAATTACAATAAAAATAGTTTATAGTCCCTTACTAGTGTAAATAAAGCCCATAAATTATGTAACTAATCAATCATAAGAAAAAAAATAATATGCTCATAAAATAAAAAATCTAATGTATTATAACAAGTATTTCATTACGAATTTATAAATAAATATAGGCTTCAAAAAATAATAATAAATAAAAAAACAAGTAGTTGCCAAAGAATTTAAGCTGATTATTAATTAATATAGAATGAAATTTTATATTTCAACATGGTACATAAATATATACATGAAATCTGTACAATCTGAAAATAAAAATTTACGCGTTAACGATATTTTACCACACAATCATATGCCATACTTGATTAGAAAATGTGACGAAAGATTTAATGGTGCATTTGAGCGAAATACTAAGATTTTAGACCATTCTTGTCTTTAAAACGGCACAATTGCTAAGTCTCTTTGAGTAATAATATAAAATGTCAATGTACTGAAATAGCATGGGCAACGAATTAAAACATTTATAGCTCATAAAAATATTAATGTCATGCTTATCTTGGAAACATATTATACCAACAGCTGCTACTTAAGAATTCCCAAGCACGATGTGTACAACATGAAATTTCTAGACAACAAATCTCATAGAAGATTAGTCATTATTAAAAATATAATTAATAATAGTGTACAAGAAAAATACTAAAAGCGATGTTTTTCAGTAACTAGTAAACCTATAAAGATTAAACTGAACTATCTACTTTAATTATCATATTCAGACTATTAAAACATATAATTAAAAAAAAAGTTATTCCACACTAAATTTATGTTTTAGTATTCTTTATTTAAAATTTATTACAAATGAATACTGCAATAACAAAAACTTTCTCAAAATTATTTTTATCTAATTAAGAAAACACAAACTATTATAAACTATAAGGTATATCGTTTAAAGTTTCTTGAAACAAGAGGTCGTATGTATTATAAAATATTCGATCTACTATATATTTGTGAAATCGAGAGTGTATTATAAAAATATTTTACGGAAATATTTTTAACTCACTACTATCCTATAATTATTTGATAATTATAACGATAAATTAAGAGAAAACAAATAGAAGTTATATTCTCTTCTCTTTAATCGTATCTTCTATATAGAACAATTGAAAGATATTCGTTCAAATTAGCGATGCAAACATTTATTTCTGTATATTTTACCAGACAAATAAATATATCCAAATAATGCTTTTACTTTGATATTAAATATTACACAATATAGTTAATAATAACAATAATATAATTACATGATATTTTAACGTTTATTTTTAATATTAATTTTTAATGTTTTATATTTTATGTTTTCCGTCGAGTAAACGCACAATTTTTATTTACTCAATATTAAAAACTTAATGTGAAAATTGAAAAATGATGATTGCAAAATGTAATGAAAACATTAATTTTAAAATATTTTGTAAAAAAAAATTAATTAACTGAAATTTATTAACTGAAATAAATAAGGCTTCGATAGAAAAAATTTATAACTTAAATTATTGAATAAAATTAATTGTAATATAAAAAAAATCTTTTATAAACTTTTATTTTATAACGTAAAAAATTAAAACGAATTTTCAAAAGAAAGGCTTTTGATATTGATTATCGCTATTCAAACAAATTATTTCAACAAATCCAGATTTAGTCAAAGAAAGATATTTAAGCATATTTTGGATTATGTAATTTTTTTTAAACAAAAATGAAAATGTGCGATTTTAATAACAAATTGATTTGGTCGAGATCTATTTTCAAAAACATTTTTTTTAAATATTTTAAAAAAGCATTCAATATTTCATTTTTATGAAATCAATTTTTATCATTTATACGCGAATATTTATATGAAATTTTATATTCAATTTATAAAAATTTAAAAAAACGATCGTGCTTGAACTAATAAACAAAAATAATAACAGCCAATAAAAATTATAATAATAATGCGTAAAAGATAATTATATAGGTACGAATTAACGTTGAAACATTTTTGTTTTTGTTACAATTATTGATTAAAATCAGTATATAATTACTTGGAATAGAACTACGTTATATCTTGTAAATTTTAATTAGTGATAATTCGCCGATCTGTGATTCATTCGTATCAATTTTATTATTTTAAATAAATTCTACTTATAGAGCAAGGATATTCGTTTTAAATTAAAAAAAATGAAAATATAAATTAAATAATACATAAATAAATAACATTGCTTTTCCTATTTTTTTAAATTATAACATATGATAAAATAAAGAAAAGCAATTGATTTAAATCTGTCAAAAAATTTTTAATATTTTTCGATTCGTCTAATTTTATTATGACATGGATAATATTTTTAATTTCGATAAATAACTTTAGTTCTCGTTTACAAATGTTCGAAATCTTTAAAATACTAATGAACAAATAAATTTTTTCCAAAGGAGATATAAAAATGACTATGATAATTATAAATACTCAAATCATTAAAATTATGTATACTCAAACATAATATTGAAATATAATTAATAACCGGAGATAAATGTCTAATTCATATATAATGAAGGAAAAAACCCATTACCAAGATTAGTGTAAATTGTTGACCTCGAAATTACGACATTGTATAAGCTCTCAAAGTTCTTAGAATGCGCATAAAAAGCTAATTTAAAAAATTTACACGTATAGTTTACGAATCTCGCTTTTATACATCGGTTATCAGTTGCGATAAGGGCTTTATAACCAGTATTCAATAATATTCTGTAATACCGGCTCGAGCGGCGAATCTTATCTTTACATGATTAATAGTTGGCGAACGAGGCTTTCATCGTCAGGATCATCGATATTTTTACCAATTCAAATTAACGGAACAAATGCTCGCGCATAATGGATCGGGCATTATTAATCACGTAAAACAGTGTCTCAATCGTGCACCACGTAAACGCAATCTCGACAGCGCGCGGGGAAGTTGGAGTCTGGCTCGGCAGCGCGTGGCGCGCGTTACACAGGTTAACGTCGTGTGGTCATTACGATAGTTACGGTAATTACGCGCTGACGTTTTCCTCGATAAATGCACCGCTACCGTAAGCTCTGACTCCAGCCACCGTGAAGAGTTCCCAGAAGCCGTCAGCAACCTGCGCGCACACACGCTCCCACACGCTCCCACACGCTCACACACGCGCACACACGCGCACACACGCAAACTCAACGTCAAGACCAAACGAGAGATACGTCTACTCTCCGCACGTCCGATGGAAATAAATTATTATTGCGCCATTATAAATCCACTCGGTGTCGTCCCTGTATATTTGCCCGCTCGCTGTTCAGACGGATTTTAATACGGCGAATTATTGCAACCGGTGTACGAGGCGCGTGCGAGTCGTCGCCGTCGTCGTCGCCGTCGTCGTCGCCGTCGTCGACCACTGTCGGAAACTCGATTGTCACTTTTACGAGTGAGCTGAGATGGAAGTCCGAGCTCTCCTCTCCCGCTGACTCGTGTTTTACTCTCGTTCGAGGTTGAGTCGTGTGGCGCTCGGACATGCGAAATCGATGTCTCGATGTGCGCGACACGCGGCTAATTAATTGCTCCGATGACATTTCGTGGCTGCTAAACGCGATCAACATCGTCGATACAGCCGCTCGCTCCTCGTCTTTCGTTACCAGATTCTTCTTTCCTTTGTAACTTTTCTCTGACTCATCGCGGAATTAGCCAGTGTCAACGATCGACGATTCCATCGACCGTTTTCTTACTTTCTTTCTCTTTTCATTCGAGGAGCGGTACTTTGAATATTTTACGTTATTTGTAAAGAAGGAACGAACGACGGACGTCGTATAAAAATAGTTGTAGTTTGTCCGTAAGATCTTGCGATCCGATGCGTCTTTTAAAATATCATTGACGAATTAGTCGAAGGCGACATCTTTTGTCATTTATTCAAACTAGGTAATGTTCAATTATTTTGTAAGTGGAATCGAAACAAATTTTATAATTATACGATAATGTCTTTCTATTTTAGTTTATATTTTCCGAGCGACTACTGTGACGTTCGAGTCGTAAATTAACAGAATTGTGAGTTAGGAAAAAAAAAATAAAAATAAAAAATAAATAATAATAATAATAATAATACCTTGCTTACAAACGTCGAATTAACTCATTTGATGTTTAAGATGTTTTCTTAGTTCGTAAACACGCTACCGATGTATTTATACGGGAAGTCTTCCTATTAATTTACCCATATCCAAGTAGTCCTTGAGTTATAAAATCCTTGGGTCAAGTGAGATAATCAACGAATGCCTCGATGGTAATGAGCGTAATTCCAGATATTATGATAATTTTCGAACATGGTACTTTTTATTAGATGCTACTGTGGTAATAAGCGCTAAATGAGCGCATAGTCTTATAAAAAACATATGAAATCTTGACTAAGTTAAATAATATACATACGGAAATAATAATCTGTAATCGCAAAAAAGATAATTCTCCCTATAGCAGTTTTAATTAGTGAAATAATCTTGACTTTTTAATTAGTAACATTTGTAAATTTATAACTTGCCGTAACGATAATTGTTATTATTGTACCTTTTAATACCATTTCGGTAATTTATTCGTAATAAACGCTGAATAATGTATTAGAATACAAATTTATGTAATCATTAAGAAATTTTGCCCTCGATTTTCTAAAATTTTAATTCAAGTAGATGTTTTTTAATAGAAAAATAATGTAATAGCTTTTATTCTCTTCGAAATGAAGCAAAACTGCATATTTTCATACAAGGATACTTACCGCTTTACTTAATACAATTACGCCGATTAATTATGCGTGATTAAAAAATGAAGAAATTTTGAAACGTTATTCGTGCACATATTTTGAATTTTTCTTCGATAAAATACTTAAAGATTAATTACTAGTACATCATTCTTCTAATTCCAACATAAAAAATACCTTTTATCGTACTCGTTGAAACAAAACTTGGAATTTCATAAGAATTAAATTATAATAAATAATGAACTTTATTTTTATATGATACCGATATAATTTAATGAAATTTAATTGAAAAGTATTTCGCTTGGTTAAAAAGAAGTAAGTTAATAAGTAGATTTAATAATAAAATACTTTTCAATACCTTTGTAACGTGAAAAGCCTTTTGATAAAATATCTGGTAAAAACTAATTATATTTTCTTTCAAATAATATAACAATTGAAAAAGTTTAAATAATCGTTGCGAGATTTAGCATAAATAAATTTATATAAAAATAAAAATTAACAGGAAAGAAAATTATAGAGCAAACAAAAACATAAATAATAAAATTATATCCTTTTATCCTGGGATAAATTTAACTAAAACAGAGCTAACTTTAAATTATTACTTAAGTAAGTTAAATTCGTTGAATAATCTAGAAATTGTTTGCATATTCAGCAGAATGATTCGTACACCGAGTGTAACATGTTATAACTCTATAGATCTCCTATTTCAATAATTTTCACTCGCATAAGCAATCTAAAAATTAGTAAAAGGACGAAGTAACGAGCAGCTGTTATCCAAAATAGAATGTATGCGCACCAAGCGAAAGTAAAATACATGCAAGGATAATTTATCGTTTAATCTAGCGGGCGTTATCGAAAATTCACATTCTAATCTCGTTGAGTGCTAGAATGGCAAGAGGCGTCTCGAGGTGGCATACTCCAACTCCCGGCATCTCCTAGAACAAGAATCACCTTAGCCGTAATTTTCATGCCTTTGATTTTTGACAGCCCGAGACCTCGTCCCGCGCGTCTCGCCAGGAACGCGTCGTTGTCGGAAACAAAGGGCAGAGGCCGACGGGTCCCGAAAAGGAGGTTCGAGCATTCGACTCGATCTTACACCTGCGATTTAATAAAGTTCCTGTCCTCCATAGCGTAGGCTTTTCGCGCGTTCGAACTCTTTGACGCCACCTTTGTAGGGATTTATTTTTCGATTACGACGTTTCTGCAATGCTCGTCACTAGGACTTCAAAGCACGAGGAACCTCTTTCCTCTATAACGTATTAATCTTGGGCAGATCTTTCTTGACAACAGCCGTTCTTGCTCCATTCAATTACTCATGTATTTTCAAGGAATCGTGAATCTAGAACACGGCCGCGCACTTGTACACCGCCGCGAGTGATTCCTGTCAATGATATCACGGTTAATGTTGCGATAATAGCGTTCCCAGAAACTCAACGGAGTACGAACATACATCCTTTATCATTTTATTTACCTTATCTCGTAACCCAAGATAATTTGATCGCATTTTGCTTCGGTACAGTGTACGCGAATTAAGTTTTAACAACAAATTAATTTTGCAACTGGATATACGGGTATCAAAAAAGTGCTCCGATCGAAGTGTACGTTAAATAAATTTAAATTTGAGTGATTCACGAGATATCGCTACCCCATCGTAATCGTAGTACGCGTTAAAAATATTGCAAAACACAATGTTTTCATTTTTAAGAATTAACTTTGTACGACTTTCACGCATGAAATATTTTCAATATCCAAGATTGGCGCAGATTGAAATAATTTTACTTGACTTTTGTCATCGTCGTTCGAATAAGTTAAAATAATATAATCGCTGGAAAAAAATGTTCCTTCGCTAAACTTATAAATATACTTTAATCGCGACCTCCGATACCTTCAGACCTAAATTCTTATTATAATTTAGACTAGATTCTAAAATTACGTCAAGATGAAATAAATTCGAACGATAAAATATTAAAGTCAATAAAATTCGTAAATGTAAATTATAATTTATGTGATCTACTTCGTGTAAACGTAAATATTTAATCGAAATAAAAATGGAATGGACCAATTATAATTAAAATACATATTTTTATGTATTATAATTTATCGTGGCACAGTTTTGAGCATATATACAAAAATGAATAGTTAAATAAAATTTTCTCGATATTATCGACAGGTACGATAAATCAGTACTTTCATCCGATTCTATTTTCTTCGAACGAATTAGCATTTATAATATATCGAGCTTTGATATTTATATTTATACTATTATTCGATGGCTTTCAAAATGGATCGTAGGTGATCTCCAGGGCACTTAAAAATCAATCGAATCGATGATGAAATATAGACCGATCGCGATTACATCCGAGCATTACACCTGTACGATATCGCCGGGACTTGGTACATGTAAACTAGCCTGGATCCTGGGGATTCGCGTATCACTGATCTATGACAGTTCTCCTAACAACGGCATCGCAAATGTGTGAATGGAGAAGTAGCAATAATAATTCTAATCCTCGTAGTCGAATGGAGACGAACGCGCAAGCACGCACGCACGCACGCACGCACGCACGCACGCACGCACGTAGAGGCGCATCGATAGCTGCGCAGGGAAATTGTCGGGAACGACACTCTCGTTAATCCACAATCTCTTCTCACTCGCTTTTCGCCCCTCGCTCCGTCCCTGTCGCTCTCTTCCTCCGTCGGCTTCGCTCTTCGCGCGAGATTCGGGGCGTTGCGTCACCCTATCTCGCAGCTATCGATCATTCGACAGGCCTGATAATTAGCAATTAACTATATCCATTAGACGCTAATATAATTACCAGGCGTTACCATGGGCCACCACCGCCGCCGTTTCTATCTCTGTGCTTGTCTCCTTCCCCTCGTTCCTCGTACCACCTCGCCAACCCTTACGAGGCGCTCCGACATGTACCACTGATTTTGATCCTGGCATCGGGAAAGCTACGTGGGGATAATTAGATGGGCAGCGGCGGGCATCGATTTATTTTCGAACGTAATAAAGTAGACGAACCTTCGATCCTCGCACGCTCGGCGTGTCCTGGGCGCTTGCGCGACTCCGGTTGTTGTGTAGTACTTGGCCAAGGTCGACGTCTTGGCTGCGTTGATCTTTTTGCGTCCCACCGCGATGATCGAACTCCGCGCGCGCGCCTTCCTACGTCGGAGCTCCGGTGGAAGCTCGAGAAGCTCCTAAAGGACGCTTTGCGTTCCTTCTCGCGTTCGTCTAATTCCTCTTATTATTGCTTGGAGGAACGAAGTCGGTGGCTTTCGCGTATCCATAAAGCGTTCGTCTTCCGTGAATTCTCGGAGGAGGGATTAGACACGATTATTTACGTAGTTCGCAGCAAAGGATAAAGTTCGCGACGGGATCGTCGATCCTCCGTAATTTCAATAAACACGGTAAGATCCATTCGGATTTACGAATATATTCGAGCGATCGTAAAGAACCGATAAAAAATATTATCGTTGGCGCGTCGGTTTTTTTGCAATACAAATAAGATATAGCAACGAAGTCTAGAAGATATTCTCGTTGGAATGCCGTACAAAAATAGATATATTAATAGCCGTTTTAATTCTTTTTAAATTTCCTCTCTGCTTATATTTTTAGCTAAATATACGCGGGTGGCGTGTTCATCGGTCTCTTTTTGTTTCAAGATATCGAATAAAATAATAATTCTCGATAGTTTTGAAAACCGTAGGAGACCAGCGAGGTATCTTTATTTTCGCCGTAATTGAATCGAAGGCGACGAAAGAAGGGTAAGGTTGCGGTGTAACGTCCAATACGAAACCGCGAAAAATGTGTTTTGATAATTCGCTCGAACGACGAAATCGCTCGGTGGTAGCCTCGACGCACGACCGATAGATTGCGTTTATCTTTTTTAAATTCGATCTCCGAGTCTGGACATCGCGACCAATTTTCTGATTGGTAGAAAATGCTCCGTTCGTCGAAGAATTCGTCGAAGAGTTCGTCGAAGAGTTCGTCGAAGAGCTCGACGAAGCGGACGACGTGGAGGACGAAGCGGACGACGAAACGCCGGGGGCACGGCGTAAATTATTGTTCATTAACGTACGGCACCGCTAAGATATTATTCTCGTGGTATTCCTAATTAACGTTCGATAAGGCAAAGACCTTTGTCTCGCGTTTCCTAGGCTCGCTGCGCCTCGGCTGCGTTGAGCTCGAAGCCCATCAGCGAATTATGCCCATAACTCATTTTTTCCTTCTCTCGCTCCTCTGCTCTTCCGTTCGATAATTGACAGGCGATTATCGTTGGAATCACTATCGTTAGCATCGGTCATGATCCCGCCCACACCCGCGACCCCTCCATCCTTGTTATCAGCTCAAAGTTTTAGCTCGCTCGCAATCATTCCGCCATCATCGCCCTTTACAATGCTCGAATCCTCTCCACCGGTGCGGAGCTTATACAACCTCAGCGTCAAAGAGCAAACTTTCGCATAATTATTCTCCCGCGGGGATCGGTTATAGCCGTCGATTATGACCATTACGAACTGTCGGGTAAATATAAGAAGCTAGTGCGCCCGGGCTGTAGTTAGGAATCGCGGCCGAGCGCTGGTTTAGCTATGGCCTCCAACCAACTTGCAGATATCGCTGATCACGGAATTAGGATTTATATGGATCCCTGCACGCGAGCCACCCAGCGGTTCTCAATTTTCTTCGACCGCGCCAACTCCCCTTTTACGTAATTCTGCAAAATTAACACAGTGAATCACACGTTTGTTTGGCTTAAAAGTTATCCTAATTGGAAGAGTAACGTTCGTTTATTTTTCTTTTCAACCTTATATTAACTTATGATCCCCCCTCTGTCTCTCTCTCTCTCTATCTTTCTCCCCAGACTCCCCCGTTTTTAATATTACCTAGGATAATTTTCGAATACCATTCTAGTCGTGAGATTCGCTCTTTCACGAATTAATACGTATCGATGGGGTTTTCTTTTATTATTAGTTTCGTTAAAATAACGACGAGGGAAAAATTGCGGCGCCTTCGGTTTTTTTATTCGTTTTGAATCGTTTACTGCGTATAAATCAGTATGAATAACAAATTTTAATCTTTGCTCTTTCAAACTTACCGTCTTGGGAGCCACTGATAATTCGAAAATTATACGGATAGTCCAATTTGAATCTACTAGAGAACATTTTACTTAAAAATGATACCGTCGGATTATACAAATTACTACGTTTAATAAGGTTTGCGAAAACGTTATCATCTTTGCAAGTTTAACTACGTATGAACAAAAAAATGCAAAAAAATAATTAAAAAAACGAAATTCAACGTTCGTAAAATTATAATTTTATTCTTGAATAAAATGAGTAAAGTGTTTCGCGTAATTTCTATTTGCTATCCAAAACTACGAATGCTGTCAAAAACAATTCTTACTGGTGTTCTTAAATATAATACTAAATTAAAATATTATAACGTACACAACGAAAGGCAACATTTTCTTTGAAAATAATTTAATCCGTTATCGATAAAATAATTACGCTGATCGAAAATAATAATAGGAAAATATATTTCTCACTCGTTATTCGAAAAGTGCATTAACTGTAAATGACAAGTTCACGCGCGACATAATTTAACGATCGATATTTACTCACGAGAGTAAAAATGGAGCTTACTAGAGTTATTTAACCGTTGATTACGCTGTAAAAACGCACGTGTGAAAATAAAGTCAATAAAAACCGGACGCGTTCGCCGCGCGCTCGCATAAACTCGACATTTCTCATGGAAATGCAAACGCGTTTCAATTATTCGAACGCGCTAAAGGAAAATAATTATGTAAGGCGCTAAGAGTTGCGGCGGCGCGTAGTTACAATAGAAACATCGCGTGTATTCTCATTAAAAATTATCGCAACGTTAATTGTTCCATTAAAAACGCTTATCCCCGTGGCCGTTTGAAATATCTTGCGGGCGTGTCTGTAATTTTTGGACGGCGCGCGTGGCCGAGAGAACGTCGGTGCCGCGAGGCAATAACTTCTCGTTACAACGAAGCGCTAATTAAATAGGTTAATTCATTTTGCGTGCGTGCGCGTGTGATACGCTCGCAATTAAGCCCGTTTCGATGTCGGGGCTTTAATCGCTAATATTAATATTCGATTTTTCAAGCGCATCCGGCCGCCCGAAATAGAAAGCGCCGCGTCCGTTGATTTAAGCGCTAGTGGAATAGTAGCCGAGCGTCAACGGCGCGGCCTTCGGCGACGATACGTTTTGAACTCAGTTTCGAACGCGTTTCGCATTGGACAATCGAATAAATAAACGTCGAATCGAATTCCCCTGTGCTCGCGCGGTTTTCAATACTTTATCGTAGCGCACTCATCGACGTCGAAGCGATGCGTCCCTTAATTTATTTCATTTCGTTCATCGATTTATTCGTCCGCGCTTCAAATTTTTAACCACCGATGATCGAAAAATCGCTCTTGTTAGACGTTTCTTTTGTCTAGTAGGGTCGCGAATCCTCGGAAATAGAAGGTTGCCGAATCGATGCTATATAAAGATGTTAAAGTACTCGGTAAATTCCCTCGATCGTCGTTCCTTTTCGCGATCGTAAAAACATCCTTGTTAGTGGCGCTATCGAAACTAACGTTCGACGAAGCTCCTCACGATTCACCAAATCCGGAGACGCCTTTGGCAACCGTAACTCGAGTTCGGAGACATGCGTCTTCCGTCCAAGTTTCAGGGTTGTCCTGCACCATAACAAGGCATGCGTTTTCCTTTGCTTTACTCGCGTAACGGGTCGGTCGAGTTCCATCAAAGAAAGACAGCGGACGCTCGTACCCCGTGTAATTATGATAATGGTAGCTCGCGTATACGGACTCGCACGCCTTCGCGTTTGGGAGCCAGCATCGTTGGTACGTAAGCTTGGAAACGAGGAAGACGAGAGAAGAGGAGAGAGGAGAAGAGAGGAGGAGAGGTAAGGAGTGGTAAGGAGAGATGAGGAGAAAGGAGGAGAGAGAAGGGACAAAACTGCGTCCTCGCGTTCCGATATCGTCTGTATTTAAACAGCCAACAGCGCTGCTCGTGCATGGACTCGTAGAACTCCGAAAGTGGGAATGCGCGATGAAGGGATCTGGAGGGGTAAAGGAAACGGCTCCGCGAAGGAGGGACCACGACGGAAAATCTACATAATATAACCAACTATTGTTCAAATAGACGGAGCTCCGCAGATTCAATTACCATTGTGATACAATTATTGCTGGAAATTTCATCAAATTGTGCGAGAGCGAGCGTCGAAGCGAGCTTGCTCCAACGTATGCATAAGTGAGTTTCCCGTGGACGAGGCCGCGAGACGTCGACGCAAACGGGAGAAAAGCGCGGGCACACTGATTTTCGATTTCCAAGGAAATCCGAAGGCAAACCTAAAATGATATTCGACGAATCGTCCTCGCTGGACAATATTGTCGCAGACAAGGGACGTGTCTTTCGTTAATGCTGACGATCCCCACGATTCAATTTCATTAGCATCATTCGATCCTTTTTTCCCTTTTAGATTTGTTATTAGAGTTTAGGTCGTTCCGTGATAATAATTCATTTATATATGTACTCCTCGTACTTTGGAGTCGTTGCTGAGTTTTACTCGAATTCAATTTTTTAAAAGCAGACCAAGAATTAAAATATTCTCCTATAAATTATACGTTTAAGATTAAGTATAAACGCGTTCGACAAATGTGACAGGCATTTTATTGCATTATTAATATTGCAAGAATTTAAATATATATTTTAATTATTTCGAGAATATCGATGTTTTGTTCCTTTTCTATCGGGACCTTTATTACGAAAAACACAATTATATTATCGGTCGATGCTCGAGTGTCATCGATACGATGGCAAGCAAAAATGTGCAGCGAGGAAGAGAGAGGGAGAGAGAGAAAGAGAGAAAGGGAATGAACAAAACGTAAGCGAAGAGAAATCGGTTTGTCCGCGCTTCAATAGCGTTGGCAGATTGACACCTGCGCTAATCGTCCCGAGGCGAGGATATTGGTATATCGCACTCATTCACTGTCCATGTAGTCGTAGGCGGAGGAGAGTCCGGTCGAAGATCGAGCAAGCTCGCGACGGTATCAAGTAAGTGTTAGAGTTGTCGAAGGATTCCCTCGGCGACAACGAAAAGACTACACGCAACGAAACGTACCGATGAACAACATCGTATTGTCCTGGAATTGTTTCATCGTCCTGCAACGGTCCGACTCGCTCCTTCGATTTTTAAAATCATCGAAATTTTTTAAATAAAGTTTCTATTTTTTTAAACGATCCGATCTTCGGTTCGAGCGCATCGGTGAACCATTTTTGCGCTCGACATCCGATACAATCGATCTCTCGTTACGAAAGGGCGCGAGAGATTACGGGCGCACCGATCCCCGTACGAACATCCGACCCGCGAGTATAAATCGGATTCTCGACATAGTCGGACGACGCCGAGGCGGGGGCTACTTTGAAACAAACAAACCAAATACCACTGTTTGCTCGCGGTATCTTCGTCGGCGTCCTTGCGAAACACGGAAACTCGATCAGCGGTGGGACGCATAAAGAAGGATCAGCGAGACGCGTCGGAGCATCGCCTTCTGCCAACGTCCCGGATGCGCGCGTGTACGAAGCCTTCGTGCGCTCGCATACGGGACGAGATCGCTGGAGATGAACTGGGGCGTCGCTTGGCCCCGAAGTCCATGCAGATTTCGGTAATTTCGGCCTCGGAGCCACCGTCCATACCGCGTAATACTCGAAGTTGGGCGCGAGGACTCGCTCCTCCTCTCATTCCCTCGCTCTCTCGCTCTCTCGCTCTCTCGGGCCGAGTAGACCAGTAGTCGAGACGTACATAGGTGCGGTTCCTCGTTCGGTCTACTGCGGACTTTGCTCGGTCGAGGCGATGGTCGCTCCTCCTTCCTCTCGCGCCGAGCTTGTCTCGCTTTAGTCGCCGTCGTCGCTGAGTTGGTAGCCCTGTCGGAGCACAGCACAGCCCAGCCTGCCTGCCACCACCTCATTTGAATTTCTAATTAGGAAACCTCCATGCAATTATTGGATTAATGTAAATTACGAGAGCTGGCTCGGTCTCCGCGCTACCACCGCACAAGGCTGGAACTCCCTCTCTTGCTCTCTTTCTTTCGCTCTCTCACTTCCCCCTCACCGTCTCTCACTATCTCGCAGTTCGAAGCTCCCTTCCTGTGTTCTCTGCGGGGGGTTGGGGATAATTAAAATCCGTTGATTAATATGTAAATTTAATAAGATTACTGTTCTAGGAATGCTCGATGCAGACGAGAGCTGGAGAGAGCGTTACGATAGGATTTTGGGGGTGGCTAGGACATACAATGCGCGCGAACGCCATTCATGCATCCACCACCCGCACCCCTTTACTACCAACTTTCTTTTATTCCCGACGTGCGTGCCCGCGTCCGCGTCGACTACCGTAACCGCTCTTTATCCGATTCTCCGCGCTCGCTCGTTCATAAATTAATATTGTTTTTACAAATTCGTTGATACGCGTTTTTAATTATACTTAGCATTACTCGCGTTGCTGAACTCTTATGGCGCATTTTATATTCTCTTTTTACATTAATTCGATAATAAATTTGACGAGCCTCTCAATTGCGACTAGAAGAGTTACAACCCAAGTTCATCGAGATAATTGCGAATCCTATGAACGACGATTAATAAAGTAGCGCTCCTTGTATAAGATTTTTCGTTGTAAACGTAGGCCGTTGTCGCGAGATAAAAGTCTCGCGAGTTTACGATACCGACTCGATAGCGTAACGGCGCGAAATGGATTTTATTAATTACCCCGAGACTCCTCGTACTTCAAAAGCAACGCCTTCAAGGAGGAATGTTCCAATAGAGCGTCGTTAACGAACCTATAAGTCCTGCAAAGTCCTTCGCTCGCGAAATAATGCATTTATATCCACCGTCGTTACGTTCGCAACCGCGAAAGAGATTCGCGCCGAGATAAATATTGAGCTGCGTAAGAAGCTTACGACGGGAATGGACTCCAGCGGTCGGTCGGACTCGCCGATCGGAACGACGATCAAGGGGGAGAAGGAGGGTGTCTAAAAATATGCGCATTCAACGCGAGTAGCTGCGCGAAGCATCAAAAGCACCGCTGAACTCGCGAGCACTGTGTAGAGAGAAGAGAAAAAACACGCGACTCTCGCGGATTTTTTTTTGTTATTGAAAGAAGGGGCGGGGCGTGCTTTAAAAAAATATGACCAAGGGAGGACGAAAAGGGACACCGTGAGCACGCGAATATTCGCTCGGTAAAGCGTCTCCTCTTCCTCCTCCTCGCAACGATGTGATTCCGCCGCGCGTTAAAAGTCGTAGAAATACAATTTGAAAAATCCAACAATACATTGGATCCGCGGGAAAAATGCAGGACACCCACGGCAGGAGTTGCATCGTCGAGCGCATTGTTCCCCATCGAAAACACAATGCCTCCGATTGGCAGGCCCGGATTTTTACGAGGCTGCGAGGACTTCCAATCTCTCTCTTTCTACCGATCAACGAAAAAAAAATTTTGGTTTTTCGTCGCTCTCGTCGTTTTGCGAACGCCCTCGTATAATCGCTGACGCGTTATCCCGTTACCCGCGATTTGCATACCGCGGACTACGCGAAGAGCTCGCACGCATGCGGGGGAGGTGAAAAGGGCTGGAAGTGTAACGACTGATTTTACTGTCGCGATCGCTTTTTTTACCTTCCCTTTTATCTTTTTCTCTTTTTTCTGCCCCGACTCTGCGCCCGCGTTTTTCCTATTTGTGCGCGTGTCCGCAATGTACGGTCGTTTTCGTTCGCTCTTCCGCTCTCCCGAAAAAAGTATCGGACCCGTCCTATCGGAGCAGTGCGCGCTTTTTCTCCCTCTGCTCTTCTCTCGTGCATCGCCACAGAAAAGAATCGATTTTACAGCTCTACGGTCGTTTGGCGTGTGAGCAGTTTACGCGCACCCTGTACAGATGCAGCGGTGGCGGTCGAGACGCGCAGGCTGTTTGTTTCTGGCTATGTACGCCTCCGCTCGGGCTTTACATTTTTTACCATTTATTTCCTCCCTGTGTGTATGCGCGCGCGTATGCCTGTCGCATACGAAACACTACTGGAAAAAGGTGCGGCTTTGGTTTGGTTATCGAAGAAGGGAAAACAAAAATTTATCTTTTTATTTTCTAGAGCGAGCTTTACGTATTCTTGCGATATGCATCGTTTACATTCCAAATCATCTGCAGGAGTACAATTACGAAAGCTTTTACATTGTACTATGTGTATTTCAACATTAACGCTTTATGTAGATAAGTAATAAATTCTTTTCGTTCCTACCAAATGAAATTTTAATTTTTTACATTTTATATTTGTTATAACGTATAATTGTTTTCTAATGTTATATAAATATGAATTTTTTTGATATAATTAAAATAGAACATATTTATAAGATTTCATGTAATTTCAAGATGAAATTTTATGTAACATTTATGGACGTTAATTTGAAATACCTCTAACATTATTTTAAAACGTAAAGTTTTTTTTTTACATATGTACGTAGTTATCTTTTCTAAATTATTATATTACGAGTATTTTATATTTAATATTTCGTTACCAATTAATAAATTGTTTTATGAAAATCATATTTTATAAAATTTATACTTTTTTTTAAATACCGATAAATACGTAGTTTTCACAACGATAAAAATTACCGTTTGCGTAGAAAAACAATTTGAATTATGAACAATTTTATAAAGTTGTATATATTTTATTTTAAGTAATATAAATTTGTACTATTCGCGGATTAATTTAAAAGTTTTTTACAATATCTGATGACGTTTCGATAGAGAAAAACTATTTATTCCGTGTTTCGTTACCTTTATCGCTGTATAAAAATCAATTTAGAAAGCAAATTTTTAACAATGATACGTTTCCGCCGAAAAATAATTTATCAACATTGTTTAAAACTATAATAATTACTTTATAATAACTCAACGTATAATGTAATTAGTTACGTTCAACAGTAAATGTAAATGTCATCTGTAAAATATTGAAACGACGTTGACAGAAACTTAATTAATAAATTTAATTTGTTTTACTAGAGCTTACTATCGATATCCCATTAACGCGCAACGCGTACGATTCGCGCAAAAAGTATAGCCACGAATCCACAATTGAAAAGAAATTAAATAATAAGAAAGAGATAAAACAAGTAGAATTAATCGTCGCGCGTACAACGCATTTGCGCGATTGATTCGACGAGGGGCATTAATATAAGATGAATTCAGGTTCACGCTTGTCGCATTCTTTCCTCGGTGACGAGTATATTCAAAGAGCACCGAATTCGATCGATCCACTCTCGGGGGATGCATCATCGTCGTCTCTTTCTTCCTTTCCCGAAGCGCGTAACAAGGTAACTCGTTCTTCGTCCTTCTCTCGGTGGTACGGCCCCTCCGAAAACGCGTATACGTATGTAAATGGGGCTAGGATGAGGGGGGAGGTTAAAACATCGGAGTGTGTGCCAGAGGAGGGATTTCGAAACGCGTAAACACACGCGTTCGCGCACACGTAACTTGGGCTGCTAATAAACTCAATAAAAATAATGCACTTCCACGCGCGCATTTGCAAATGAACGTCGTCGTTTCATTTGAAGCCTGAGCCGCTATTCGCGCAGGGTCGACTTCACAAAGAGCAAAAAAGCGAAAGAGCGAAAGAGCAAAAGAGCAAAAGAGCGAAAGAGCGAGAGGAGGGCAGATGGACTGAGTAAGGTCGGTAATACGATAGAATTGGCAGCAGTGGTGGATACTCCGCTCGCGATAATAATTATGGATATTGAGAATAGCTATAATTGAAGTTTCGTGTTAATGCACGACAGCGCCGTTCTCGCGCGGTCGGAGTTAAATAAATTTACTCCCATCGGTTCTCTGCGATACGGCCTAGAGACGCGCGCAGCTTTTTGCCAAAATTTTTCCCTCGAGTTCGAGCGAGGGTTCGTTTCACCGTCGCGTCAATTATCCTGGCTCGTCGGAGGGAATACACCCGGAGCCAAGGGTCATCGAAACGAAAGGCAATTTCGATCCCGATCTCTCGACATCGATGGGAATGACGATTCCCTTCTGGAGGAGTCGCGCTTGCTTATAAACGTAAATTTTTACGGCTGGAGTAAGGGTTCGCTCGTATTTATTAGATGCTGTCGTTAGTGCTAGATTCCTAGGAATGCCGCACTACTTACGAGTGACCGGCGAGCTCTGCTCGATTTTACTGGTGGTTATTTCGCGAATACTCGGAGGATTTACAGGCTCATGGTCTATACTATACCGTCCGATGGAAATATTTAACATTGCTCGAGAGTAATGAATAAGTTATTAAATCGAGAGATGCGTCGATTGCATTTTTTATGAAACCTTTTTTATCTCGTTGTTATAAAAAATTTGTTCGTATACAAATTTTAATTAAGTTATTTTAAATATTTCGTCGACGTTTTTATCGATTGGGTTAATATTTTACCTTGTTTCGCAAAGATTATCCCATTCTACTGGAAATTTATATTTTGTATTTATATCATTTAGTATTAAATTATGCAGATAAAAAATACGTTATCTCTATTTTACGAGAGTGCGTAGGATTCGGGAAGTATCTTAAAACGCAAACTTATCCAACCTGAAAGTAATAAATTATGATAATTTTTATTGAAATCGCCTCTTCCTATGAATATTTACCAAGGAATAAATAAGCTTTGTATCGTTTGTCGGATAGCTTTTATTACAATATAAACCCAGAAATTTGTACATTATCAAATTTCGAAGGTACTTTATTTTTCGGAGAAAAATAGGAAGAAATTCGACTGCTGAAATCGTCGCGGTTTCAACGAGAAGAAAGTAGGTTTCATCGATTAGCGCTCGTTATTATTTTAACGAGTTTTCTTCGACAATGCTGCCGAAAGTAGGTGCGAAATAATCGATCGTATAAATATTTAATAACCGGTCATTTATCGTTCGTTCTCTTTCGCATTGTCCTCGACGATAGCGCAACAACGACTCGAAACGATCGTAAGCCAATCTGATTTTCGTTTGCCATCACCTCGTCGAGGAATCAAACCAAAATTTCAAATTCTGTTGATCGCAGCCGCGTGACTGCCGATCACTGCGGCGGATGTTTGCTAATAGAAATATCAAAATCTAATTAAGTTTAAAATTACGCGTGAAAAGTTCGAATCGCGACAAAGTGCGCAACGGCGAGTCGCCGACGTGTATTCTTTACATACGTATCGCTACCGCGTATAATGACGTTTGAAAGTAGCACCTAGAAGTGCGCGCGTTGCACCGTTGCATAATGCTCTGGACCTCGAATCTCTCTCTTTCTCTCTCTCTCGCTTCCCCCCTCTGGCCCGGTGTCCCTCCGCACTCAGCGATATAATAACATTAAGCTTTATTTAGGTGAACTTTAACTTTAAAACACGACTCGCGGTAATTATGCGAGGAGTGAAACAATGCCCGCGGCTCTCCGCGTACTCGTCGTGATATATTTGCTCGCGACTTTTTTGCAAGACAAAGGCGACTTGTATCGCGCTTTTCGCCTACACCTCTCTCGAGTCCGGCTACGGCGCCTCTCCCCTTCCTTCACCCTCGTTGCCCCTCGCGTTTTCTACTTTTGTTAACACTCGCGGTTTTTTCTTTTTCTTTCCTTTACCCTTTTTCAACAAAAAGAAGCTTCGGATGACTTTGTTCTTTCTGACGTAGAGTTATTCGGTGGAGCGTTGAAATTATTTTAGATATCGCGACTGTCGATGGTCGGAGAGCGATAATAATGTAAGTGTACTAAGCTTCGAATACTTCGATCGTAGCATGAATGAAAAAAAAGGTTAAAAATGTTTTTTTTAAACGATATTGGAAAGAAGTAAGAGTAATACACTGTGATACAAATATTTCTATACCGGTATATTTTTATGAAAGCTTATAGCTAAAATATAAATCGAAATTTAAAAATATCTGTAAAGTACACTTCGGGTGTCACACAGGCTTGCGTTATGGAATCGGTGTTGACAGTCTTTACAGTGATAAATTTTTAATCGGTATTGCTTTTTCTCGTATTAAAATAGTAGTCATAAAAATTTCAAGATATCTACTCACACGTATGTGACTAGTACCCCAACATCGTTTGTACATCGAATTTTGTAACTTTAGATTCGTATTATTTTTGGTCGTACTAAAAGGTACGAAAAATTAAGTAAACATCGGGTCGATTTATCGTTGTTACTCTCGTAATACAATTTTTTTTATCTTATTTTAGCATTTAATATGAATACAGATAGGAGCGAAATCCGATGATATTATCAAATAATGTATATAATTTCATAAAAATAATTTCAAATATAATAAAAAATATCCATTTAAAAATTAGATGCAATAAATTGTTCACTGCTACGCGCAATATTTATGCTAATTATTTTTGTTAGATAATTTCACATATATTTTATTCTAATTTTTTGCAATTTTAATTTATTTTTATTCTTTATGATAATCATACTAATTTAGATGCTAGATTCTTCAAACAAAAATGTGAAGGTGAATGTATTTGGTATTTAAAATAAATATAAACGCTTAAATGATATCATCCAGTTAACAAAACTCACTTAATGAAATTAAATCTTTCAATTATTTACCGGGAGTTTAATAAATATTCCATGTAAATAAAGTTTCAAAATATGCGCGTTTACGAAAAATCAAACTTGTTTAACTAATAAACCGATATTTATTTATACAATATTGTAATCGATCAGAAATGTAATTTTTACCATATATGTTTCTAAATATACCTTTCATTAATTGAAAATATTGTATTTTTTTGTATTTACATTACGCACATTAAATTGGAATTAAAGTCTATATAAATTATCAGTATATTCCTTGAATCATGAGTCTTTTACAGAGAAAAACATTATCGTAATTTTATATTCGTCACGGTTGAAAAAATGCTGAAAAAAAATACGAATACGTCAAAATTATAATTCAAAAATTGATTATTTAAAAATGTTAGGAATATTTTGTTCACTTAATAATTGTTTTATCTTCGTAAATTTATGTGAAAAAATTTACATAAGTATAAATGTGAATAGTACGTAACATTTGCATGAAGGTGAAAGAAGAATGAAACTAAACCAGAAACTTTTTTAAAAATCTTTATTTTGATTTATTTTTAATTTTATTTCACTTTCTTGCCACGAAAATAATGATAGCGATAAACACGGTCATTTATAAAAAAACATAATATACAATGGGTTAATACAATTATCTTTATTTTTAATATAAAAATTTATTTAAAAATATTTACTTTTTTTCAAGTTTTATGCGGCATTTTCAACCGTTATCAAAATATTAATCGTTATAGCGGACGCAAGAAATGCATTCGTTATCTAGAATTATAAATCTAACGATACACGAATTTAAACCATTAATATTAAAAAATATTTCCTGTTTCAGGTGAGTTATCCGAACGGGCCGCATTCATCCGATTCGTTACTAAATGGAAAAGACTCACTGGTAAAGTACCACTTTATTTTATTCTAGATTATATAGTACATTAAAAATAATTATCATCGACGAAACAAATAGATAATTACGTAAATTGTTCCATATTAGTTTTACAGATTCATTAAACTCTCTTTTCGCGTTCGCAACATTACCTTCCGTACCATCGCGCATTAACGTATACACAAAGTCCATGAAAAAAGTGCGCATCGAGCATTACCAGCAGCAGCAGCAGCAGCAGCAGCAGCAGCATTAAAATCTTATGGTATCAGTTTACGTTCGGTGCACGCCAAGCGTGAATCGTTGTTCGCGTCGCTTGCACCAGGGGCATTTATTAAAATGATAATTTCGTGCACGCGCCGAAAAAAAATCAAGTGAGCCGAGAGGGGCAAAATAAAGCCTGAAAAAAAGAGGGCCGGGATGACAATGCGATGCGTGTGTAGGTGTGTATGTGGGTGGGTGTGGGTGCGTGTCTCTCTCACTCCCGATCTCTCCCGCTCTCTATCTTCCTCTCTTTCCGTCTGTTTCACCCACGCGAGTGTACGCGTGTGTGTCGGCGTGTGTCGGCGTGTGTCCGCGTGTGTCCGCGTGGTTACGTATGCGTATAGGGGCATGTTCAGGCTAGCCAAGGGATAGCCGTCCAAAGCTTTCGTATCTGTCGGTTACGTGTCGCTGCCCATGGATTCCCGTATGCGAGCACACGTACGTCCGCCACTGGATTTTAATAAACTCGATGTTACATCGTCGCTCCACTCGCACGAACCCCTTTGCGCGCGCGCGTGTCTCGTAGGTGGCTCATTGCTTCTCGCTCTTTGTAAGTATAGTTTCCAGGAGACCGCGCCGATTTTAAAATATACCGCCGTACGTTTGGACAGCAACGAGTACGTGCACAGGCGCACCGTCACCAAGTCGAGGATCGAAGCAAGGACGGAGAAGAGGGAAAGGGTTAGCGAGCGAGAGAGAGAGAGAGAGAGAGAATCAAAGCTTGAGGCAGCGGGCAAAAGCTTTGGCTGGTCGATACACGTAAAAGGAAGCGAAGCTCTCGCCATCCGTGGAATCTTTTGTTATTTAGCGAATTTTTTGATCGTAGCTACTCGCGTCTATAATAGTCCGGATACTCGTCTCTCGCTCGTCCACGCGTACGTGGGATATTTGCCTCCGCTGCCTCGTGCGAGGTCGAGCGGTATACGCGGGACGCGGGAGGTGTCGAGTGCATTCGAATTTGGTGCGGGGCGCGTTCCTGGCCCCGCCGACAATTTCCCTCCGTCTCTTTTTCCCCCGCACTCTTCTCCCCTTCTCGCCCCTTCTATCTTCTTTTAACGCGGGCACGTATACGGCAAAAGCGGCCTCTTCCCCTTCGTCCTGCCCTTCCGTGCACGTGAATATCGCTCGGCGGCCAGTGAAACGGAAGCGGCGGTGCTTACGGGCGCCGTGGAAAAAAATACGTCGGAATAGAAACCGGGGGAGAAGCCACCCGAGTAAAATGGAGAACAAAGAGATGAAGCGCGAGTACCCAACGAACGCCCGAACCGCCCGGGCTCCAGTTCGGTGGTGCACGATACACGTACGCGCGCTCGGGTTCGTCTATATAAGTTTATCTATTCTCTCTCATCGGTTGAATAAAAAAAAAGGCTTAGGCCGCGATCGGTTGCTCTCATTTTATTTTGTTCGCTTCCTCGTTAATCGATGTTTCGTTTTCGATAAATTCTGCTTTTTTACGATTATGCCTTTTTCCCTCGAAAAAGAATCGCCAGCGTTTCGATAAGCTTCGATAAATTCAACTTTATCAAATTCGTGTGAATCGGGATACGCGAACGCGCGCGACTCTTTTAATTGTTAATTCTTTCTTAGCACCGGTGCTTCTCCTCGCGTCGGCTGCTAATAGACGGGAATCGTGCCACCCAAAAATAAGAATCCTATAAATCATTATTATTTATCACTGTTGATTCGGAGCGGACAAACGAGTTTTGGAAAAAAAACAAAAAAACAAAAAAAAAAGAAATAAGGAACGAAAGAGAAAATACTTTCGTCTCGAATTGAGAGATAGAGAGAGAAAGAACGAAATTTTTTAATTTCGAGCACCAACGCGATCGTTATCTTCGTAGAAATCTAATAAAAATACAAAAATACAGCCTAGATCTTCTCTCGCACGCGTTCATCTTTACGCATAAAACAAAATTTTCGCTCGTTCGCGCCGTGGTGGAAGAAGTTCTATTTATAATCGTTTGAGAAAAATTTTGCAGGACCGTTTGCCCTTGCGCGTCTCCGATCGCAACACGCGTAAGTAATGAAACGTGTTCCCGACATCTTTCTCTTTCTCTCTCTCTTTCTCTCTCGATCTTTCGCGTTTTTATTGGAAATAAAATTAGACGTCGCCGGAGGTGCGAGAAGAGCGCTCGCCGTTTTAATTGGCTCTCGAAGGCCACATATCGCGAAACGCGATTAACGTTTCTACCCTTCCTCCCGCGTTCGCGCGTAGATAATTGCACGTACGCGTCGTCGTCCTCGTTCTTCTTTTCCTGCTCCTCCGCGTCCCGACGCCGCGCGTTACACTTTGTCATTAAAACAAATTAGACTTTTCGCGCGGGGTGCGTAAGTCCGTCCGTAAGCGCGGGCTCCCCTGGCCGTATACGAGGGGATAAATTTAGGGAATGCCGCGCGCATGCCGAAACGAGGAACAACAACGATGAAAAAAAAAAGAGGAGAGTGAAAGATACTCTTCGGAGGACGGTGGCGTGGACGCACGGGCGAATGTTTCGAGCGCCGGATGTATAATGGGCCGTTGTATCGCGCGCGCCGGAATATAATGAGATTTCACGGCGCGCTTCGTATAAACCATTGGAAATGGCTGCGTGACGGGGTAAGAGGAGGCGTTCCCCAGAGTCGAGGAAAAACCGCGTCTAAATACATTATTTTGGACGTGCGCATGGATCGGCCACCCACGAGAACTCGTGTATCCGGCTCCGTGGAAACCGTTGCGTCGGACGCGGGATTTTTAAAAATTCCGACGCACCCCGCCGTCGACGGATAATCTGTCGGGCGACGATGTAAATAGCGAACCGGGAAAAAAGGACAGCGTCTAATGTTCGTCGCGTACTCGGAACCCTTTTATCACTTCTATAATTTTTTTCGTCCGCACTTTTTACCCTCGGCTCCAAATAATACTTTCGATTTGAGAAAATGACATCGGTCGTTTTGAATATTTAATCCTCACCTCGTTCAACATCGAATAGCATCGGATGAATTTCCTTTCCACATTTTAAATAGATTTAATTCATTCAATTACAAGGTTATTGATACGATAGCTGCGTTCTATGGTTGATTAATTAATCCTTTGATCTTTGAATAGGTTCGGAATTCATTATAAATTTGAAGACTGTGTTACCAACGTATTGAAATTTGAAAAATAGATTGAAAATAATTCGGAATGAAAATCGTAAACTTAATAAAATTAATACCGATATTATGATCTTGTCCATCCAGAGAAAGATTTATTTAATTTTATCGTATTTTAGTCCTGATCGGCTATATCCTTATAATAAACGTATCCACTGTTTAAATGAATAAGAGAATCGGATTACCGGAAGTCACGGAATTAGGAAGTTAAAATTATAAGAAGCGCAGTATTTCGTACCATCTGTACGTTAATTATAAAAGTTAATAATTGATAAAATGAGAGATTGGACTTTAAAAATGAATATATGTCTTATTTTATAAAACCGAAAAGGTCATTATTTCAAATATCAAATAAATGTTTAACGTTGAAGAACACTGCGTATACACATTATATTAAAAACATGTGTATCGTATCATTGATTTACGTTTTTAGAAACAGTAAAGAAATATAGTTTAGCGATCTTTATCTTTAAATTTTTTTAAGTATACGGTAATTATTCGTAATATTACCGCGTTATACAAATATATTTTAAAGCATTTAAAAATATGTCATTCGCTCAAAAGGTAATTAATAAATTTTTTAAAAAAAGCATTCAAAGTAATTACGGTACTACGATAAAATGGTTATAATATACTTATAAACGTCGGAATAATATATTACGTATAATATTTAATAACACTGTTTAAGTCACTGCATCGCAAACTATTTAATCGGTGTTTGAATGTATTTTTGAAATGAGTTTCAAATTGTGGAAAATCGGTGTGTGCTTAATTAAGGAAACTCAAAAAGCCTAAAATAATGAACGTTAAAGATTTATGTACTAATTAACCTCTCGCAGAATAATCGGCATCTTATAGGCAATTCAATGGTAACCGCCATGTTAAACCATACATAAGCGAAACGTCCGATTCGACAAAGCTACTTAACATACGTAATAGAAAGTCATTCGAGGAGTAAAGTCGAGGAGTTTGCGAGTTACAAGCCACGTTTCTCCTCTCCGTACTATTGACTTTAATGAATAAATTAGCGCATGAGAGACGTCGCTTTCGTCGAGCACCAGAATCCACATTTACAATCTTTGGTATAAGACCGTTTTACGCATAACCGCTCGCTTCATCTTGAAATACACACCACTATTCTTAGATGTTGAAGACGCTGGTGTTCATACGTATGGCAAGAAGATATTAAAACAATGGTGGGTTAAGTTATAGAAAATTTCGTGGGTTCGTTAATTCGAGATCTAAAATTATCGCTAAATATTATTTATGCATCGATCGAAAATGAAAAAAATATCGTTCGGAATAAATTACGATTCGTTAAAATATAGTCTGTGTTTACGATTCGCGGAAGAATTTGACTAAACTATGCGAATCCGATCGAACGAATAAGAAATTAAATTGAATTTTAATAAGACTCTCATCAACTCTTTTTATTACGATCAGTTTATTTTTTCTTCCATTATTCACCAGATTAACGACGAATTACCAGTTACCAGATATATAATATATATCGAACACCATTAAAATGTCTAAATTGACGCCATCGTTCCATCGTTTTCATCGACCGATGATAACGTGGTCAAAGAATAAGCCGATAACGAAAAACGAAGAGAATAAATGAGAGCACTCGATAAGTGATTTGGTCCACGCAACTCGAGGTGAACGTACCAAGATTCGGTTCGTCGAATGTTTTATATTCGCAGTCTCTCTCTCTTTTATGCAGTGCTGGTGTATTACGTATACGTTCAGGAGTTAGCACGGCTCCAGAAGCTACTTGTACATAGTAAAATCCAGTGAGGGCATCTCGAATTCCGGCGACAGACTAACGAGAGCGAAAGAGACGAGGAGAGCGGAGAGAGGCTCAGCTCGTAAAGCACAGGAAGATGCATGCCGGGATATTAAGGCCATTATCGCCGTTGCATATTCATGCTGTATTATAATGAAAATACACTTTATTACCGAAGATTAACAGCTTCTTAAGGGACGACGCACAGTTGCCACGAAGAGCTGCCTACTCGCGATCCTTTCCCTCGTCCTCGTACTCATCCTCGACGCGCTTGTCATTTTACTCGCTATATAACTGCCTCGAATCGTCCTTTTCTCTCTTTCTCTCGCGAACCAGATCTTTCCCGTTATTCGTGAATTTCTCCTAAATTTAACGCTTAATGCTCACTCCTGCCTCCCTACTATTCTTATCAAACTGAGTAATTTCGCTTACAAAAGTATTCGAATAACGATCTCCGCAATTTTAATAATCTACGAACAAAAACCAACGCTGCCCTTTGCCGAGACGAACGACTTTTATCGTGCTCCGACGGTCGAGCTTTATCGAAGTCAACGGCAAATAAAACTGTTTGTTAACTCTTCGTATAACAAGCTAATAATCATCGATATATAAAAATAATTAGTTTTACATTTTTCATTTTCCCATGGATAACGAATCGCTCTTTTCGATCGTTCGTGAATAAATACGTACCGCGTATGATTGTATCGCGGTCAATGCGATAAATGGAACGATTTCGATTGAAAATTTTATTCAATACGAAGGTAAAAAGAAGAACGTTGTATGTATTTTACATTAAAATAAATTATCGAGGTTATAATATAAATAAATTATCGATTATAAAATGAATATTTAGATAGGGAACGGAGTTCTCGCGCAATTTAAATACGAAAGATCCTCGTAATTGGGCCAATAAAATACAACGTAATAAGACATCCGTAATCAAAGCTTAAGCTATTTAATTGGAAATTTTGCCGAAGAACTGCGAGACTACAAATACCCGAGGAGTCTTAAAAGAGCGTATATACACGAGAGAGTTGTAAAATCATTCTTGTTAATCAATATTCTCGTTCTATCGTGTACAAATCACGTGACAAAACTGAAAGTTTACGTGTCGTAAATAAGTGAATAATTCATTCTTCGTACGCTTGTTAACTCTACTCAAGTAGTAGAGAAGAAGAAGCAGAAGAAGCAGAAGAAGCAGAAGAAGAAGAAGAAGAAGAAGAAAGAAAGGCTAGAAAGAGGAGGGGTGAATGAGAGAAGAAAAGAGGCGCGTTTAAAGGAGGAAAAGGAAGACCGCGCGCGCGCGATAAAGATGAAGAGGGGAAACAAAAGCGAAGAAACGGCAGCCACGCGATGGGCGCGAAGGAAGTACCGGGGGCCGATGAAAGCCCGGCGCGAAATCTGCATAATATCGGTAATGCTCAAAATGCCAGTCGCGTAGATACGACTCTGGCCTTTCCCCCGTTCACGGAACGCGCCAACAGCTCGCGAAAGTCTCGCCTCGGCTCCGCGTCAACTGAAACTTAATTATTAATTAATGCGACTGTTAACTCGGCTGGCCGGACAACTATTGGCTGCTCCAAGCGCCGCAGTCTCGGATTCATCCTCCCCTTGTCCCGCGGCTTCTCGATCCAACACCGCGACTGTCTCGTTTCCCGGGTCGAGGCCCACCGGTCTGCGAATCCTTCGCTGCCGATCGGAGTATCGGTGTCCGCTTTTTTCCGCACCGAGACATCCGACATCCGCTATTTTTTCGCGTTTCTCCGGAAAGCGGGGACAGAGACTTTGGCTAGATTTTAATTAGACTCGTTTAATTAGAGAATCATGGATAAATTCTTATCGATGTGATTTACTCTTAAACGGATTATACTTCTTTAGCTTAACGGCTGATAATTTTATTGTTCGCTAGATAAGAACCTGTAGGAATGTAGCTGGTAGCGAGAACCAACTCGGAGGTTTATACGTCAGTGCTACTCGTTTTTGTATTTTACAACGAGATCCTTGTAAAATACAATTCTCGTGTGATTATCCATCGTGTTTTCACGCGTGTATGCGTTATTTCACCCAAACGCGATACGCTTATTATAACGATAATCGATCGAAGCAATTATTCATTACGAAAACTTTTATTGGAGCAATCAATTTATGCAGAGAAAAAATCATTATCGTTATCTTTGGACTATCGGTAAATTCTATGTATTAAAATTATACGCAAAAATTATTGCAGATTTTAATCTTGAGTAAACAATTTCTATGATTTCTAACGTGTTCACTCAACGCACCGATACGCACTTATTATGAAAATTATTTTATCACTCCAAGTACTCCAAGAATATTATTGTTTCGTGATTCCAATAAAATATGATTTACGACACTATTTTAAATCAAAATTTTCTTCGAGCGCGTAACGATAGTTACGACTTTTAAGACTGACAAAAAGTTAAATATTACTTAAAGGACCAATAACATTTTTATCACACATTTATATATTATAATCGTAAAGTTATTATTTATTATGCTTTCTTATTGTAAAATGTATACGTTTAAATTTATATCAGCTTGATAAACAAGAAGCGTATTCATGTACATAAAAAATTTTCTTTGCGAAAATATTACCGCGTTTATTTTTTATTTGAAATTTGTAGTTCGTATTTCGGGAGCGTAAAATATAGCTTTTCTTAAATACGCGGAGTTATAAATGTTCGTAAAAAAATATTTTCTCAATCATATTTTTTTAGCGAACATACCAAATAAATATCGCAGCAATCATGGATGTTATTTTTTTTCTTGGAAATTTAATACAATCCTACTCTCTTAATTAAAAATATGAATTTGCAATTTAAAGCCGTACTTTACGCGTAAATGATAAATTAAACATTTTCTTAATCCCGTGAATACGAAGCTTTAATTTTTATGTTAATTCGAGTAACGGATGTAAAAAGAAAAGAATATTTTGCCAATAAATGTAAAATTAGACCGAATAGCGAACGTTTCGCGATAAAACTTTAATAAGAAGTTTATAATCATAGAATATTGTCCGGCGCGGTTTTGAAAATACATCGCATCAGAAACTATAAATGAAATCAGATGCGGGATAGAGAAGGAATAGATAAGAATAACTTATCGAAAGAAATGATTTTCCCCGTGCTTTACAAAAGTTGCGCTCTCTCGGTTGAAATTAGGAGGGGGTGGCCAGTGGATGTAATATCCACGGTTGTCGTAGCCAGGCGACGAGGAGTCGCGAACGCTGCTAAGTCTACCGCTCGGCGTGCACTGCGTAATTAGAAACCTTTGTGCAAAATGAATACTGTTAATTAACGTACCTAAAAAGACATTAAACCCCTTCTGCACGGAGGGCAGCCTCGGCTGATGCCCGGCTAAGTATGGCCTCCACCGAGCGCATTACCCCTGCATTTATACCGTAAATAAGCGATTTCAGTAGACGGTTTTACTTACGCATACGTACCTTCCGCATACTCACACTTGGTTGTTGGCTCGCACCGGGCTGCTTCAGGTACGCACGCCCCTGCTTTATCCTTTCGTATACACGCTCGTTCGACGGAGCTTTATTTAGTCTCTTTCTCCCCGCCTACTTAAACGGCGAATCATAGCCGACAACGTTGCATACGTATTTTTTATCTTTACCTTAAGCAAATGTCACGCCTTTGACATTTGATCGATGAGCAGTTATAGCCCGTGTTTCCAACGTAGTCATCGTCTTATAGTGACCTACGCGTTTATTCCTTTTCTCCTACGTGGTTTATCGGTGTAAAGTTACTTATTCCGCGCGATACCGCAATTTACTTGAGCAGGGATTTAATTTAATGTTCGTTCGCTCCCGGCGAACTTAAATAATCGTTATCGTAACGTCGTATTCGCGGGGTACGAATAAAGTTACGATGCAAAAATATCGGTTATACGATCAACGGGTGAATGAAAACACGGATTCGGCTTTCTTTAAGGTACGGCTGATCTCCGAGTCTCGAATAGCTGAACGAAATAAGTAACGCTCGAGTTTACGCGGGCTGTTTCATAGAGGTACGCATGAGTTCAGTTTCGACGAAAGCAAAAAATCCTGTTGTATGTCTCCGCGTTTCCTTTTCATCACCGCCGCAAGAGTTTTCGAGAGCGTACGCAAAAGTCGCGCGGTTCCGCGTTTCGTGCGTCTTCGACGAGAGACAAGAGGGAGAAAGAGAAATAGAAGGACCAGAGGAAGAAAACCGAAAGAGAGTCAGAGTTACAGGCGGGTATTAATTGCGTCTTGATTAATTAATTTATTCGCGTTATATAGCGAGGGCAGAGAGCCACGGTACGACAGTGCGCACAGGCGCAGAAGCAAAAGATTGTCTCTGAGCCCTCGAGTGGAGTTCGGTAGGCAATTACAATATGAAAGGCGCATAAATCAGCGGCTTTAATTAACGCGTTATTATTATCATTATTATACCCACGTAAGAACGAATTATAATATTCTGAATGATAAGGCTGTACCTGGAAGAGGAAAGGTGAGCGGGGCGAGGAGAAACCGAGAGGGAAAAAGAAATCACGGTTTTCGAGACGAAAAGTCTTTTCGATTCCGCTCGGCACCGACACTTTCAGCAACCGCGTCTTTTACTTTTTATGCGTTCGCATTGCCGCATACTCGAGATCCCCGAGAACAGAATAGCTTATTTATGATTATTTATATTATTCATCGAATCGCGTTTTTTACATGAGGACCCTCGAGAATATTCCGAGGAAATGACTCTAGATTATTTGCTCGAATTTTCCAAGTTATTCGTACAGTCGTCGAAATCCCAACCACCCTAACGTTCTTTTTATCAAATACTTTAATACTATAAATGCGTAATAACGAATACTTTTGCGAAAAGTTAATACGGTTTTAGTCTTTCTTTTTTATACAATTATCGTTAAAATATGCGCGATTTATTTTTCTCGTTCGGATTTGTAGAAAATTTCGCAAGGAGTAACGAAGAAAGCATCGAATCAAAACACCGTTTACAACGATTTACGGACGTCTCGTAATTTTAAATCGTGCTCTTCGTTGTTCCAGTTAAGGATGAGTAAAGTATCGATTCGGAGGTAAAAGTTCGCGTTCGTACGAGAAACTTCCTCGATTCGATTCGAGCGAAAATTCCGTCGATCGCGAGATCGTCGAACGCGAAGAGGAAAACTTGGGTTTTTGGATAATAGGGTTTCAAAAGTGGCATAAAGTGTGTTTTTCGTTGTTACGTTGGTACAGAGTGCGTGTATACTTGGAGTAATTACATCAACGAGTACAAACTCGCGGTCTCGAGTTTTCCGTTAACGGCAAATATGAGCAGCCCGCGATAATTCATATCATCGATAATTCGCTCGCGCAGGGATCGCGAAATAAAAAACACCGTTTCTATCCACTCGAACCCCGTAATAAAGTAATCGCGGATGCAACTCTGGGATATCGAGATAGATGCAACTAAGCGGGAGGCTGCGCGAATACGAGGAAGGAGAAGAAGTAAGTGAAACGGAGCGAGCGGAGGTTGGGAAGGAGAGTCCGATCGCTAACTTTACCCGCACCGCGCGCAACGGTTAGCTCCCCGAACATCGACTACAGAGATTCTCAAACGCAATATTTACGTTCCCGCGAGCTTGCGCCTATCTCCGACATCGGATGGTTTTCCAATCGCCTGATATCTTTTATTCGTACAAAAAGCCGAGTGCTTTTGTATCGCAAAGCGTCGCTCGACGAGCTCGATCGAGGCAATTAGACAGATGGAAAAGCCCTCGAGGTGGAGAACGAGGGTGACGATAAAAGAGCGATACATGCGAACGGAATGCCGATTCTTAAAAACGAAATTCCTCGAACGAAGCTCGACTCCCCCGCTGGAATTTCGCTAAACGACTCGGCAACCTCTTTCGAACTTTCTCGATCTCCCCGGGAACGGCCGTACGAGTTCACGCGTGCGTCAGCCTTGGAGCGAGGCGCCAGAGGTTCGCGCGCGCGAAAAAAAGAAGAAGAAAAAAACCGGGGACTCGTCGCACGCTCGAGTTGCTTGGAGCTGAGACGCGAAGCAAAACGATGGCCTCGTTCGGAATATCGCGCATGTACGCAAGTGACTGAGCGGCACTGCCGTACATTTTTTAATTAATCGAATTATTGAACTGTATTGCAATTAAATCGAATTAAGTGTCGAAGGTGTACAGGAGCTCGTGGCGCGCGCGATTCTCCGTCATTATTGCGTTCCGTTCACCTTCTTGTTCACAGCCCGCGGATCGTAGCGACCCCTCGTTACTCGCGCTCTTACCTGCTGTTGCCCTTTTCTCCGCGTTTGTTTCGTCTTTTTCTCTTCGGCTCCGGGGAAAAAGAGTCGACTGCGTCGCGAGTCAACGGCTATTTTCCGTTCGATGATTAGAAATATATCCATGCTTTTCTTTCGCACCGATATCGTACCAACGAATTACGTCGATACGAAACAGTTTATTTATTCTTTTCTGATAAAACATGTTCCGATAATTCGTTAATCCTCGTCGATCGATGAATTATTTTTACTAAGAGTCATCAATTTAGATTGGCTATCCCGACGTTCGAAGAATCGAAAATATTTTCCGAGGATTTTCAAATCAACGTATTTTCCAAATTTATTAAAATATTTTCAGAATTTAATAAACGCTAATGTACGATCTAAAAACTCATTCGATAAAAATCGTTGATAAATTCCGATATAAATGCGCGAAGGAACCTTTCTTATTCGGCGATATCTCTTTAATCGCGACCGGCGACGCCGTGATCAATGCCGACTAATTTTTGTCCCCAGATAAGGAAAAGCTACGTAGGGCGATTCTTAACTCTCGGCGCTCGAGTCTAGCCGAAACTAAGACGGGCGTAAAGTCGGTCGGACTTCCATAAACGAAGACGTACGTCGACAGGCGATAAGTCAGCAACGCCTCGAACGATCGTTCAGGCGGTTCGCGACCAAGCGGAAAAATTCCCCTTTGCAAACGTGCGTACACGCGCAGGTGAAGCTCGATGGGAAAGCGGTCCGATCAACCTCGTTACTGGAGTCGATCGAGTCTCGAGTAGACGGTCCGCGATGTGGTAACTCTGTAATGACGCGCGCTCGTCATTTTCTTCGACCCGTCGCGGAGTTTTGCTTGCCTATGTGTCGTATCGATTAACCACGGAGAGGCGGAAGTTCATCGGGGTGAGTCTCGGACGCGATCTTACGGCACCGGATAATCTATTCTGTTCGAACAGCGATTCGCGTTTATTTTTAAGACGAGTCGTAACAGCAGGAGTCCGTCGATAAAATTGTATCGATGGCTATAGATTCCATCGGTGATCAACGGCTCGTCAAAGATGGCGTTGTTCGAGAATTAACGTTAGTTTTGTGGCGCATCGTTCTTAATATGAATCTTTGGTTGCCGTGCTTCGATCGACCGATCGAAGATTAGGGACGAGCTTGCGAATGCAGGAGATACTCGATTCTTCCGTCGCGGGTCACATCGGTAAATATACAAAGCTGTCTTTTAAAGCAGTCGGTACTCATCTTAAGTATCCGGAATTCGAAAATGACTCGCCTTCCAGTGCTCGAATATAGGAAAGAGGTTAAATAACGTATACACGCCACGGTCTTCCCGCAATCCGTAAGACCGATGAGACAACCACGTACACGGAGCCGCGACATTCGGGGTAGAGTGAGAGACCGAAAAGCATGAGAGAGAGAGAGAGAGAGAGAGAGAGAGAGAGAGCGGGAGTGAGAGAAAGAGAACGAGAACGAGAAAGAGAACGAGAAAGAGAACGAGAAAGAGAAAGGGAAGACCGGTGAGCTCGGCGGAGACGGCCATAGAAAACGGTCTAACCAAACTTAATTGAATCCCAGTCCGAATGTATAATATGTAGACTGCTTGCATAATGTCGTAAGCTCTCCATGGCAGCGGCTCTCATCTTTGCATCCTTCGGGTGGTGGAGTCTCCTACGGGAGCGCGGCGGAGAGGACCGCTGCTGGAATTAGATATACAATAATGTAAGCAGAGCTCCGTTGTGGTTTAAGGGTTGGGCGGTTAGGTCATGTATATTCATACATCGGCCGAGTCTCTCTCGCTCTTTCGTGCTCGTCCCCACCCCCGGCATCGCTACCCCGATCCTTTCTGCCTGTCCCCACTTCAGCAACCCTTTGACGACGCCGGCGGTGCGTCGTCCTGCCCTCCTTTCAAACTGCCCCTACCACCGCCACCTCTTTGCCCGTATAGTCCGACGAGTAGGACTAGAGTGGAGACGCAGTCGCGGCTATATAAGCCGGCTCGAAGAGGGTCGGAATAGATTTACGCCGCATTCTCCGAGTTTATGGCTCGTATGCACTGAACGCCTATAAAACTTTTATCGACTGACCCTCCGTGCGTCTCTTCTTCGCTCCTTCTTCGCGCGTTCTGTAAGTCTCTACACATTTACGCGCTCGCACACCCGAGACGACTTTATTAAGAGGAGGAGTACGGGAGACCGAGTGAGAGTAAGAGAGAGTGTGAGAGAGTGTGCGAGACCGGCAGAAGCGAGCGTCTCAATTTGCGGGTTATAGATGAGATGTTTGCGAACTCTGTTTCATTGTCGTCTTTATTGGCGAACGAGATACTATCTCCTGAGGACTGATTTTTTTATTTTAAGGTCTGCTGTAACGCGTTTGGCACGTCATTTTGTTCACTTTCACAGGATGAGTGTAACGCGCATTGTATATGCTCGAAATTCGAGTATCACGGTTGAATAACAGCGACGTTCAAGGTTTAAAATTTGCAATATTTTAGACGGTTAATAGTCGTAACGACCTGTATTTTAATTTAAATTAAATATTATAAATTGACTTCGTTGTGAATCGTAAAAGTTTATTATTTTCATTCGTAACTAGGTTATAATAAATTTAATTTAGTATTATTCGTTCGTAATTTAAAATATAAAAGTGATCGTTATTTCTGTTCGAGTAGCCAAACTTCGTGACGTTTTATATAATAGAATCTCAATAGAATCGAAAAATTTGATAAATTAATTAATATTTTTATTATATCCGTTAATACTAAACGTACGAAGTTGAATCAAATAACAAAAATACCATTGAAAATGTTATCGAATTCTTTTAAAATACGTAAGTAAATTAATAATTTGACTATCCTACCATTGTATTATATATATTTTACTATTATTTTCTATCGTAAACATGATTTAAATTATAAATGGAAATCTATATTTTTAAAATAATAATAACTGCCGAAATTGCAAAATTTACTTGTAAAATATACACATGAAATATAAAATAGGAATATCGAAATATATCGAAAAATGAATTTACAAGTAAAAGTCTCGAGTACTCGACTTCATTACCAGTGATTTTATCGCGAACAACCCGTGCATCGAGCATTCGTAATGAGCGGTGGCCATTAATTTTAATATCCATTAAATGCAAATCCCAGGACGCGGGGCATTCGTTCATATTCGAATTATTTTAGCGAGATTAGTTCCAATCAAGTTTTTTCAAGGATCGTATCGAAGCTAATCGCTGCGATGCTGCATCAATTTTTTATTTATTTATATTTTATTTACGCGACTTGGAAGCAACTTTTGAAACGTTGGAGCTCTTTGAATAGAATTTTATCCGGTTCAACGACGATTCGATCGCGATAATATTACTGCTCGGTTCGAATTTAACGAGGAGTATCGAGTTTCACGCCCTTGCGCTCGTACGCGTCAGCGAAATCGCACCCTCGAAGGACCGGTCGACCTTACCCAAACATAGTCCCAGGAACTACCAAACCAAGCGTACGAAACCCGACTCGTTCGTCATCGAGCATAGCTATACTTTGGCACGCGGCGGTTGGCCATGAATTAGTTCTCGCACGCGCAATACTCCGAAGTCGCGTGATACGCGGTTTTCAAAATAAGTCGCGGCCCCCGCTTCGTTATCCCGGCAGCTTCTCCCCGTCGCGCCATTATGCACTCAGCGATCCACAATCTACCCTTTCTATCGACTCTAATTTATGTCGGGTAAGACCCACCGTGCGAGAAGGACCCGCTAACGCTTCGTACGACGGGGGAGGGATGCGCGACGGGCTGCTCGCGCGTGCCCTCGTAATTTATTTTCCCCCGACGTCGTAATCGATTCGTAACGAGCGGAAGAATCGAGGGTTCGCTCGCGACATCTCGAGAGGACTCGCGTTCGACGAAACAGTCTCGGTTCGGCCAACGAGCCGACGCACTATTTGTTCGAGTCTTCTCAAAGCGGGAAGGTAAAAAAGTTGGCGTCTTCGGCCGATGGTGGGAACGTTTGTTCGACGGATCGAAGCTTTAAGGTCGATTTGATTTCTTAATTGGCTTCTTTTTCCACGGGAGTAGGCATACCTTGTTTTCCATTCGGATATCGGGACCAAGTTCCCTCTTCCAGGAAAAGGACAAACGTTCAGAGGCCGAGGATCTTATCGATTCCATTTACGTAAAAGTAGCAAAATCAAAAAAGTTAAAATACATCAAGGATCTTGGAGACGAACGAAGCCCGTTAAAATGATCGCGAAACGAGTAGTATTTTATTTAATTTCGCTTCGCACACGTTCGTACGAGACAATGCGCGGTAGCAAAAATGTTTAATCGCCAGCTATAATTTTTATCAAAACGAAAAGAGAAGGTATTAAAAAAAACGGCGCACACTCCGACGGAACACAAAGTATTCTCCGGTTATTGCACGAGTCGCGAGACTTGCGTTTTGACTGCCGCGCTTTATCTAAGATGATACGCGGTTAATTAAGTGCATTCGTATAACGAAAACGCTATGCTAAATAAAAGCATCAAAGTGCCGGCATACGTACGCCCCCGCAACGCACGGGCACATACCGAGGGGGAGCAGCGCGTGTGCGCGTAGTTCCGCGACACGCACTGGGAATTCGCTGAAGTAATAAAAGCTTGGATGAAGACGGAAAGGCACAAAGTGCGCGCTGCTCGGCTTTCGGAATCTCGCGTCGCCTCTCCTCGTATAAAGTATTACGCGCTTCGACTCCTCCACAGGAGATTATCTTTGCCGGCTTTTTATTTTTACCACGCTGTTTATCCGTCCGTGCCTTCTTAACCATAGCAGAGACTTTCTTCTTGATGGGCTTTAATCATAATCCGCGCTATTTTTTCGGACGATGCCTTTTAATTCCGAGCTGCTCGATGATGCCGCCTTCACCGAGGAGTTTTCGTTGTTAAACTCGTTCGTTTTCAAGATCCAACATCGGCTTCGCGACGATGACCGCGTACCAAAAGTAGTTGAGTTTGATTTTATCCGCGTTCGGAATCGATTGGATTTTTTAAAACGCGACCGGCTCGCGAGTGTTCGGTCGATCCGAGGCTTTCGACCTTTTTAAAGAGACGAGCTGTTTTGTAGCAGTTCTGGTCTTTATTACGGCATTTAAAATTCTACGATTATCGATCGACGAATTTTAACTACGCTATGAAAAATAGTTTTGCGGTTAGAGTTCTCGAGCCTATAGTCGATCTTCCATTTGAATATTCTTTGTACTTCGTAGATGGTATTAGGAGAGGCAAATTACCGCAGAAGCAACGGTTAAATTAAAATACAACTTTTGGATTATAAAAATTTTAGTCCCGATAAATTGGAAATTTTAATTAATTTGGCGTTAAAATGCGTGTAACGTTCGATCGAAAATTGTAAAAAATATCGTTAACGCGAAGATGGAATAAAATTCGGCTGCCATCTCAAAAATCCGAAAAAATATCCGAAGTAGCTGCGATTGAAAAACGAAATTCTGGGAGAGGATCGCTCGTAAATAAAAGAGAAAAGACGCGAGGCATCGTTAAAGCCCGGTAGTCAATAAATTTAATTTTTGCGCGAACGGAATATGTGGAGCGGCGCGCGATTCAGCTGCGTTCGTATATTCCTATTTTCATTAAATCAAGGCGAAAATCGCGGGAGAGGAGGGAAGGGAGAGCCGAACAAAGAGGTCAAAATCCATCGGCGTCGCGCGTTCCATTTCCATCTCCGCCGCGGAGTGACTCGGAGTCGCCGAGTCTGAACGCTCGTCTCCGCGCTCGAGGCCGGCGCTAATGCCAAGAGTTAGATCGATCCTCGGCTCGGCATAATTTCGATGCGCTCGGAGTAGGGTGGACGTGCGAATGAAACGGCAGTAAGCATATGGGAGGGGGCGGGAACGGGGGCGGCTCACCCTTTCGTAAAAGCTTGCGCGCAGGACGTCGAGTCGCGCCGGGTGGGAGCGCGAACCGACGCTGAACATTAATATCGCGAAATGAAGCTCATTTACATATAAATAAGCTAGAGCGAGAAAAGGAGAGAGAGAGAGAGAGTGTGTGTGTGAAGGAGGGTGAGGGAGGGAGAGGGAGGGAGAGGGTGAGAAACAGAGAAACGAAGACCGACCCGGGCTCGAAAAGCGGTGCTGGCTGTTGCGGGGTGAAGCGAGAAGGCAGTTTTATCGAGGAGAGTTCGCCCTTGTGAGAACGGGCGTAGGATAACCCGTAATTCTCGAAGTCATCGATAACGTTATAATAACGCTACGGCCGTTAATAATCGATGATCGTAAGCTAAGAAGCAGCTTTTCTAATTTAACAGAAAATATCCGGCCGATGAACAATGACCGCGTATAAACTAGAGGACTGGATAAATTACGCGAAAAGCTGTAGTCCGATAGTAGGGGAAGTTCGCTTTAGGGATGAGAGAGCGAGAGAAGGGATTTTATAAAGAGAGATGGATAGCGAGATGAAGGCAGGCGAGTTCCGTTCTCCCCTAGCAGAGAACAGCCCACCCCCAACTAATTACACTTACGGACAAAGCGGACGAAGCCGAGGGTCGGTCAGTTCTCTCTATCTTTCTTTCCAACTCCCTCTTGGCGAGTCTCCGTCGTCGAGTCTGATAACAGCGGTTGGCAATGACCACGCGATAATTGCGAGTCATCCACGCGAAGAGAGTAGACCAGTTCGTAGTATTTCCCGGAGTTCGTGTGCGTACGTTCGTACGTCGCGCGAATATCCTCGTAGCCGGGATTCCGGTCTCCTAGAAATTCATCGTTTCCTACCGCCTCGCCGCGACGCTGCCGCGAGGTATATTACGACGCTACCGGTGCTCGGCTACCCCTCCGTCCCTCCGTCCCTCTGCTCGGACGAATTATAATCGGCCGGATAAGAATGAAGAACGGCAATCCAACATCCTTCTGGTCCAAGGCCGCGTCGAGACTTTTTCCTTGAGGAAAAGAAATAGGATCGATTCGGTCCTACCAAACATTTCCGCGTATCGACTTATGAACTTTCGACGATTTTGGAAATTGCGGAGTCTGCGCGGATCGTTTCAAGGCATCGCTTTAAAAACGCAACGATGCTTTATAATTACTCGTCTTTTTACAGCTTAGTTTTTTCGTTTTTCGCAGGATGACGTAAAGATACACGCGCGTACATAGATTTATACAGGATAAGTGCGTATAGTTGTAAGTAATAAAAAGCTTGGAAGAAATTCACCCTCGTAAAACGAGTTCCACCCGAATCGTTTCGTAAAATTAATACAACGATTTTCCTTAATTAAAGAATAAAGAGGAACGCTCATTCCTACGATTGAACGATGACTCGAGGGGAACAAATTTCTCCCAAGGTCGATCTTCTTAAGGCAATTTTCGTATTCCGGACGAAAGAACGGGGTGAAAACTTTACGCTGCACTCGCGGAACGAGCAAAAGCTCAGCTTTCGGAACCACTTCTTGGGTTACACGGCGTTGCGCCTCCATCGCACTTATTAAATAATACAAAGACTCGTACGCGTTACCCCGTTTGCATCGTACACTGGCGTAAATCCATAATCAATAACGCGCACGATAAACAGACGCGGAAGCGCGGCCGCGTATCAATACCTTTGATGGATGAGAAACGGATCTGCAGTCTACGCGGAGGATTATCGGGAAAAAAATGCGTGTGCGATGCCCCCGTTAATGATTCGGGGAAAATGGCCATTAGTCCAAAGACTGGCTAACGCGTACGCGCACACTCGCTTCGCTTGGATCCAGAGAGCGTTGGCTATACATAGCGGACTCCTCGCTATCGTTTATTAACGCAAACAGATATTAATGTATTTTTACGTGGCCTCGCTTCGAATGCGGCTTCTACGCGGACGCACATCGACGCACCTACGTACACGAACGCGCGTACGGTTTTGGCATCGTCGGAAAGGCGAAGCCAAATCCAATTACTTTTATTCGGACGAAATGAGTGCAGCTAAGTCATTAATACTAATCAATGGCCCACCGGTAGTCGGAGTGGGGGCGGAGGAAGAGAACGCGTTGGACCTCCGAGCCGTACAAGAATTACCCATAACTCCGAGCGACCGTGTAAATGACTTTATTGCAAAAAACTTGCGTTTTTGCGAGCGCGAACGCGATGCTCTCCCACCCTCGAATGGGGAAGCCGTTAAAAATCCGAGTCGATAAGTAATGTTTATTGTTGCATTTCCAGTATTTCTCTCCCTTTTTTTTTCCTCCCACGAACCTCCCCGTATATACTCCGGCCAATTGGCAGTATACCCCCGCGCGTATATTCGCGCGTCCACACTTTTTCGCGCGCCCACGCATCCGGTATTATACCCCTGCGATTTTTTATCGTTACCAACCGCCCGCCCCTTACCGAAGCGATTTTGCGCACCGATTTTTCTCGTTATTAACGAGTAGCCACGCGAAGCCCGGATTGACTTTACTGGTCGCTCTCTCTTTTTTTGCAGATTTATGTGGAGGCTTTAGCATTATAAGAGCTTCGTTATCATGCAAAAAAGGTATTTTTTGTTTAAGGTGCGCACATTATTTTTTGGTGCCCAATAAAGCTACTTCATTGTTCTTGTATTTACTCGTGACGGTCGTTTAAAAAAAATTATTTTTATACACTTTAGTGCTTCTTTATGGGGGTTTTGTTTAAAATATATATTATAAAAGATACGATATTAAACGTTTATTTGGATAAAGAAAGTTGAAGTGCAAATTTTATTATAAAATTTACCACGAGAATGTTTGTAAATAATTTTGTGATTTAAAATTGCGATTGTATGTTATAAGTAAGTCAATTAAAAATGTATTATGAAATACATTTACGTAATATAAGTCGTTAATAAAATTGTATACTTATTGCATAATTTTCAATGTATTAATTGGTAATTTATACGAAATTTTTAAAACAAACTTATAAAATCAACGATAAACGTACAATAGATTTTGCATATCTACATCGCATGTATATTATAATAAATTTTAATAATACCTTCGTCGATCATCGAATATTAATAACAAAATGCTTTTATTAAAATTAACTTTTTTAATTACCGGTTAAAACTATACTACGTTATTGTTCAAAATTGAAAAGTCAAATTTGTCTTTTGTAAAAATATTTATTCTTAAAATGGTACCGAAATTACGATCGAAAGAAAAAGAATTTCATATTCCTTCTCGAGTCACGCCTTGTCAATTTTCTGATTTTAAAATTGAAGACGTTCTAAATCATTTAAAAGAAAACTACGTTCGATTTATCGCGTGATACCAAACAAAAGACTTTCAAATTTCAAAAAAATGTAAATAAATATTTAATAAATGATTGTGATTGGTTCGAATTTTAATCGCTAAGTGCTACTAAAATTCTTGCAATTACATGATTGCTCGATAATCATTTTCAATGCTTATTGTATAGAAGATAAAATGAAATTCTCCAATCAAAAATGTTATTTTTGATCGAGTAGTTATTAAATAAAAAGAGATAGAATAAAATAAACAAAGAAAGAAGCTGCATTCATTTATCAAAGGGTATAGTTCGCTCTCAAATTCAGGTATTTTTTATTCGGTTCGAGTCTGCTGTATGACGGTCTTGTATAATGTATCGTGAGTGCGTAATTTTCGATAAAGCAACCAATTTTCAAAAAGCCTTCGAATAACTAAAATCTAGTATTTTATTCAGATCTCGCTTATTTGTGCGCGGCTGGTCGAAATGAAAGGTGAACAAAAATCGAATGCGTACGCGCTGATTTCGTATATGCATATGCACACATTCATAAAACGATGTAACATATCGTTTTATTTTCTATGAACACCATGGAGTAATGTATCCGTTCATTCTTTTAATAATAATTTTATCATCAATCCATTCAAATATGATTCAATTCAAACGTAAAAACGCTTAATTTAAAAAAAAGATGATAACGTTATCGGTATTAGAAAATGTTTCGCAACGTGTAACGAAAATAAAAAAAATATTTTTTTACTATTATTTTTAACCTTTAACGTAATAATCATTTGATACATAATTTATTTTCATAATCGTAATAATAATAATCTAAATAATTTAGAGACTGCAATAAAAAATAATCTTAATCGATAATTTTCATAATCTAATTATAAGTGCTTTTATACATGATTTATACGTATATCTAACGCAAGTATGGATCCAGTAATTACAAGGACGTGTCGTAAATATCAGAATAATCTTGTAAGAGTGAAATGCTATTTTAACACGTGATTTTGAATCAAGGTTTTTGATTCGAGTAATAGATGTACTCGTGAGAAGAAACGCGTGCGAAGAGAAAGGAACAATAGGAACGAGTCCGTAAAGAATTGCTCGTTTGTCAAAGCTATTCGTCTCGCAAACACTCGAAATTCTCAGTTTGTTTCTTAAATGCAGCGGGCTTTACACTCTGGATGAAATCGCCGGTTACCGGAGGCTCTAAAACTCTTAATCTGTATCCGGCTACGGTGCTACATGTTTCGGCATATTTCCATGTCATTATGTAAAGAGGTCGCGTCGGCAACAGTACCAACTTCCTTTTACCCTCGTCTCGCCCCGTACTGGATAATACGTACTCGGTCGCGACATCGAAACATCGTCTCGATGGAAACTGCGCGTTGCAGAGAAAACGAATATTAATTTATAAATTTAGTTCAAAGAGATCTGTAAATTGCATTGTTTTTCCGGTACTCGAAAACTCGAAGCAACTACGTTTTACGTATGTCGGTTTAATTGCAGTTCTCCGCTTTCGTAAACTTTTTTATTTTTCGACTATCGACTACCAAAGATGTCAATCCATGCTTATTTTAGATTCATTATCTTCGTTTCATGAAATAATTTCTTTCTTCTATACCGCAATATCTTTTTATACATTTCGCATCCATAAGATTTGAGAATAACATTGTATATCGTCGTTGGCAAAGCCGATAATATAAAGGAAGGGAAAAACGTCGAAAGAGGTTCGCTTACGAAAATTAAGAATAAAACGAAAGCTTCGTGCCATTAAAACGTTTTTTTGGTTGTAATAAATATACATGATAGTTCTATATCTTAATCTTAGGGGTCGGTTATATTTTTAGATAACCTCTTTCCCAGTAAAGTAAACCTATCTACATAAGAGACGTATAACATATCGATTTATTATAATTTAGATTGCCTTGGAAAGCCTCACTCGTATTACGCGTGTTTATAAAGCTCTATATATCGTACGTGTGTACGTGCAGGCGCGACGTCCGCTAATTATTCCTCGACTATCGTGCAACCGAACGCGAGCGCGAGCGCGAACGCGAGAGCGAGAGAGGAATTATCTGGCATCGTGATTCCTCTGTCTTTCTTTCCCTCTCTAGAGCCCGAGCGAGATCGTATGGTCGCGATAAGGGCGTCTTTTCGTACTTGAGCGGCCCTCTCGTATCGCCATTAACGGACGGACGATGATAAATGAGCCAATTCACCTAATTAGCGACTCGATTCGCCGCAATGATAAATACACCGAGCCGAAAGACCCCACAAAGCAGAAATCCCGCGGACAATATACGCGTGCACGTGTACGGAGTCGATACCACATTATTTGGCCATATCGCGAGCGTTCGCGCATCTCGCGTGTCATCGCGATGCTCAAAATGAATATTAATCAATTTACCAGGTGCCGCTAAATGTATCGGCCAAGTAAAAAGTAACTGACCGCGTTTGCACATCCAAACGATACAACCATCAACCTGTTTCGCGAAGGTTCGCTTAAATTATGCTCTTTTAAAATGTGATTACGAACGTTGACCGATCATCGATTCGAGTTTCGCTTCTTTGCTTACATTTTTTTTTCGACAATTTGAAATTGTAACCATTCTTTTTTGTTATATTAAAAGGGATGCATTTTTCCCAATAGTTTTTCGGAAATTTTCTTATAAATTTTGAAATTCGAACAAAGCATCGTCATTCGTTCGGAAACGTTGAATCGTTTCGAAACTATTGGCCGTAAATATCTTTCAAATATTTTAATGTGTCCCGTATATTTTTATAATTCATAAAGCTGTGCACAAAACTTCTCGGCGAACGGAGTAAAGTTTATTTAAATTGCGGAGAATTACAAAGCCGTTATTCATTATTGATTCGTACTTCGATATTGTTTTAATTTAAAACAATTATTTGTCACGACAAAGAATTCATAATTCAATTAAGTTTCGTACTTTCTTGAGATTAAAGAAATACTTTTTTACAAAAGATCGTTGAGTTCTTGAAGATTTAACTTTGAATTCTTAGATTTTTTTGCCCCCTCGTAAGTATTGCGACAAGCCACCATAATTATAAAGCGAGTCACGTGCTGAACATCAAAAGATCTCGTTCTACGATTCTTTGCGGCCGGCTCTTATTTCATTGTTATTTCAGACGAAATCAGACAAAATGAATGTAGCTAGTTAGGCGCTTAATGAGCTTCATTCATTATAAATTAATAATTTCTCTTATTCGCGTACAATGATGCGTAATCATCCATAGACTGATAACCATTACAATTCAATGGAAGTATTTTTTCGCCTTAATTTCGTATGTAGCAGGTAATGTTGTTATTTTTGAAATACGAAACACTTGGTACGTTATTAATTAAATATCATACGTATTCATATTATACGATAAAACATCCTATTGAATCGAGCTTTCGATAATAACGAAACTTCATTTAAATAAAAAAATTGAGAAAATATATACATTTATCAAAATTCATTTTACGTTAAAAAGCATGCACACTGTAATGCTCGTATTTAAAATTAAATATTTTACACTTGAAACGACGTCCATCTTATGGAGGAGTAATCGTCCATAAAACTTACGTCGATAATTTTAAAAGCTTTCCGTATCGCCCCTGACTAATGATAGCCAAATTATCGGTGAAGGTTAGTTATACCACGATCTTCTCACGAACGAAGGGGGTAAACGATTCCTATTGCCGTCCAGTCCCCGCGTTAAAAATACATTAGCTATTTTTTTAAACGAGCAAAGGGATACGATAAATTGGGTTTCGTCTTGGTGTTGTTTCAGGACAGCGACAGGAGCAGTACCGGAAGTCCTGAGCCAGCTTCCGGCTCCCTCCACGAGCATCAAATGATAATAGAAGGCATGAGGAATTCTCGGAAGAGGCGGCGCAGTCCATCGCCGAAAAACATCGAGCACGCGAAACGTGCGGCGGTCGCACAGGCACACCTTAATGGCACCAGTCCGTATAAAAATATGAAAAACTAAAGCGATGAACGACGCCGGGAAATGTGACAATGACAACGGCATGCCCGGCCTCGTTTGCCTCCTGTTAACTTTCGATCGGTGCCGTTAACGCGAAGTACGTTTGTCATCCTTTGATTGTGTTGCAGTGGCGGGAATGGTGACGCTCCAGAATCTCCAAAATCTGGCGAATCTACAGAACCTTCCCCAGGTCGCTTCGTTCGCAGCAGGGCTTCAGGGCATATCCAATGAACTCACCAACAATCAGCTCATCAACGCACCTTTAAATCTTACCGTCACTTCACCAGGTTAACACGCTTTTTCATAAATTTATTGTACGTTCGTTGGTTTCACGATACCAGTGATATCGCAGTCATCTATAGCTAACGCGTCGACTTACAGCGATCGTCAACTTACTTTTACGCGATAATATTTTTGCTAAATTCGCAAACTGCACCGTCGTTCCAACGTTACCGTACGCTTCGTGTCTCGGATATCCGGGGGAAGTTCCATCGATATTTTTCACAATTATAGTAGAATAAAACTTGTAAGAACTCTTATCGAAATTATAAGCTAAAAATAAATGATGTGAAACCATCGATCGGCTTGTATCATCAATAGTTTGATAAATCGATGGAATTAAATGAAAGATCCGTGAAACCATAGTATTTCTCTTTACGTGTGGTTAGACGGTCACGCGAGTCGGACTAAAGTTCCCGATATTAACCGCATTAAAATGTAGCATGAACAAGTAAGCGCAATTCCTTATATGCTCTGCGAATGCATAGAATCGATTTCCCGTTGTATTTAATCGGCTCGGTCGATTCGCAGCTGGAACCGTCTCGACGACACCCTCGTGCACCACGGAGCCAATGGCGACGCTCACCCAGCTTCTGTCGCAACCCCAGCCGGTGGCGATGCCGCAGTTCATTATGACCTCCGGTCAGCTCGTGCAGGGCATCCAGGGAGCTCAACTTCTCATACCCACGTCGCAAGGTAAGGGAGACCGAGCGTTGATACTTATGGTGATTAACCTCGCTTAACGATGCCCAACTTTTTTCACGGCTGTTACGCGCGTTTACGCCTGTACGGCTTTTCCTATCTCGATATTTATTCGTTTGAGTTGCGCCCGAGGAAAATGGCTGTCAAAGATAAATTTACGAAGGACGAAAGATTTCGTTTCGTTGCTTTGATCTTTGTATTTTGTTTGCAGTAATGATATAAAAATACAAATGTGAGTTTAAGAGGGGATCTATTTGGAAAGACGCGATATCCTGTAAATTTGTATAATATGTTTTTGAAAGAACGCAAGGTAATAAAATAGTTCACGCAATATATAATTATTGCAAATACAGCGATAAATCACTGTATGCTCCAAGGAGAATAGAAAAAATAGAAAAAGTCTCGTGGATATTTTTGTAAAAAACTTATTACGATATTTTGAATACGAAAGTAGATTTTTATACTTTTATAACTAAATTAATTTTTCGAAAATTAAAAAAAATTAAAATCATTTTATTGTATAAATATTTAATTTCCATTACAGATGATATCGATAAACATCTTTTGTTACTTATATAATATTGATCGGTGGAGAAAATTTTCAATTTAATATTCGTTAATATTATTCGCAATGAAAAAATTAAATTATTTCAACGTGTAAAAAATGAATAAACTCGCTAAATTAATAAAATTTATAATTTAACTTTATTTTTTTTGAGAAATATAATTCGTCGAATGGTATATATATCCACAACAATTTTTATTATATAAAATTTTTCTTTGTACTTCGTAGGCACTAAAACGATAAAAATATAAAAATATTTTTATGATCTACGGTAAAGGTTTATTTATTATTCAGCAAATTAATTAAGTATAATTACCAAATAAATTAAGGTTTATTCGGTAAATATTTGTTCAATTTTATGAAATATGCGTTATTAGCAATAAAGACTTCTTCGATGAGCTTATTTTCTACTCGTAGAAAATGATTTATTATTGTTTTTAATTTTAGATTTATGATATCATAGTTTTATTATTTTAATTTAATTATAAATTTAGTCATCAAAGATGTGGTCAATCTCATCACAATATATACATATATATATTTTTTCGTAATGTTAGATTCTAAATTTCAATATATTTGAATCATATAAATTCGAATATAAAAAAATACAGTAAAAATCTGATTATATTATGGTATTTATTGGAAAGTAATAATATGGGTAAATTAATTTACTTTTATGCAGTTTAAAAATATCTTTCAAATAAATATGCAAATGAACTATCGTTGTTAAAGATGAATTTATTTCTGTAATATAATTTAATGCACAGTATGTAAAGAATTATATAAATCTTTAATAATTTATAAAAAATAAATTGAGTTCATCGATAATAATAAATAGTTTTTTAATGTATAATCAGTATTAAAAATTGTAGATTAAATAAACATAATACAGTAATACCATTTTTGTGTAATAGCGTTAATTTGAAAGAAAGGATATAGTACATGCAAGAGTTTATATTCAACTGCTTATTATTCGAAATGATCTTTGCATACACTGAATGTTTTAGTACTTATTTACGTCGATATATGTAATAAATTATAAGACAGGCGCTTAAAATATAATCCATGGTTAGGTCGAACGGTGGACTGTTACTTTTCATTCTCTGAAAAGGTATTGGGCAGTTAAAAAATCGAAGTAAACTACTATTTGGATTTTTTTTAAGCTTCACTAATTTATGAATGTTTTGACTACGTGACGTTAGTAAAAATATTCGGTAGAGATTTTGATTTTAAATTTAACGAAATTATAGGCGATAACGTAAGCTACCTCTAAATTACATTTTTCAGTAACAACTGTCATTTAAAGCCGGATTGTAGCTTTTAAAATTAATTCGTGATTAAGAAGCAGTTTTATTTTATAATGAAATATAGCTGATAATTTGATTCTTTTTATTTTAGAATACCCTGTTACCGATATGCACACGAAGTCTCGAAAATAATTAAAGTTTTAAGTGACGTTTATATATAAATAAAAAATTTATTTTTAACGTTACACTGAAATATCTATTAGATCGGATCAACTTAAAATTTTGATCGAGTATTTTTGAAATGTTATTGTATACAAAATATAAAAATTCAAATATTGATTTTTCCAAAATCCTTACCGTTCATTTTCTCTCAATGATAAAATGATTAATTTAAATTGCAATAAAATATTTCATTTCTCCGTATCGATAATTTAAAAACATTTAATTCTAATTAAATGCTTTAGCTCTCATTTTATATATTCAAAAAGTTATAAAAATATTTAAAATAATTTTGTTCTAAGTCACGTTTTATAATAAAAATTATAGTCTTGATCGATGTTTTTAAATCAATATTTTTTAATTTTATAAACAATTTCATTTTTCATATTCAATCGATCATCTATAATAAAAGTAAGTACGAGTAACCTGCAATTATTTATAAATCCTATAAAACATATAAAATAATACAGGTCAACGAAGAATAATATAATAAGATGAATTATGGCATCAACTTATCAAGTAATTTATATTCTATCTTTTTATTTTATTTTATCTTTGTACTTTCTCTAAAAACATTTTCATCCAGAGCCGACGTAAGTTCAGATTTCGGTTTTGTATTCGTACGAAGCCTTAATCATACTCCAGCGGCTGCATAATATCATACAATCGAGTTTGTGCCGTTATACTAATATCGGCTATCTCTGGCTAGCCGATGTCTCCCCTTTCTCTTACTCTCTCTCTTTCTTGCTCTCCTCCTCTCTTCTCTCTGCACCGTCGTCCTCGTCCATACATACTTAGCAGGCCATGCAGCGCTGCGTTGGCTAGTCTCCACCCGAACCCAAGCGGAGGGCAAACTCGGCAACTAATTTCAATGTATAATTAACGTCTCACTACCAATCCTGTCTCTTTACTTCTATCTCTCTTGTTAGCCTTATGTATCTCAGTTTCTCTTCCTCCTTTTTACTCTCTCTCTCTCTCTCTCTCTCTCTCTCTCTCTCTCTCTCTCTCTCTCTCTCTCTCTCTCAATCGTTTCTTGCGAGTACGTGCGTCAGACTAACACGAATGTATATTTTGTCTCTCTTTGTCTCGTCATCTATGAACCCTTTAGCGACCTCCATCGGCCTCTATTGCCATTCGATGTCGGACTAAGCCCTCCGTTTCCACTTACTCCTTTGGAACTGCTACAAACAGAGAGATAGGAAAAGGAAAAGCAGGGCGAGGAAAGAGAGAGAAAGAGAATGAGAGTGAGAGGAAACGAGGCAAACATCGAGACGATAGCGCAGATTCGGACACTATTCCTATTGATTGCAGTGCTTTCGGTTTAATTTGGTTCTTGCGAGACCGACGATCGAGTAGTATATATTTTCAATCGATGTACGCGTATACGCGAACGATAACTCGTGCGTGGTTTGCGAGCTAAGTCGGTTCAATTCCACGAAACAGTCCAGCTAAGATGGACACTGATTTCAAGTAGATATTTTATTAGAATCCTCACGGAAGAGGCAGTTATGGATATATCGAATACGATTGGAAGTCACTTGTGTAATCAGTGTCGGTTAACTTGATTCGGCGAATCTCAGCAGCTACGAAGTTCTTCTCTATGGTCCCTTCGATATTGTTCTCGTTTGGGGTGTGGATACACGTCTTTACATCCAAGTTTGCATTGGTTGTCATCGAATCGATCGCAAGTTATGCAAAGTTAACGAATTTCAAAGGATGTTGGTGAAAGCTTATCGATAAATGGATTATTATGTAATACAAATATCACCAATCGCATTACTCTATTATATTTTTTTATATTCAGCCTTCCAATTAAAAACACTTGCGGATATTTTACGTTATTAATTATGTACGAAAAGACCAGATTTTAAATTTACGAAACATTGGTTGATTTCAAGGAATGTTAATATTTCAAGGGAGTTCGAAATACCGCAAAAAATTATTACAAAATTATTTCATCTTAATAATTTTTTGAAATTAAGAAAGTAAATCTTCCTATTTGGCTTGTGTAATTTTCCGAATACTCCAGCAAACTTCCTAGATGAAGTTAGCAATTCTTAAAGGTACTTCATACAGAGATATCAAGAGGTTCAACCTTCTCGAGAGTTCTAACGAAGTTCTTCCGAGTAGCTTTGCGCCTCGAACAATCGCGTTGATAAATTGAAATTTTTTAATCGATAAATACATTTTGCGGTCCATGTGCGCTCGTAAAAAATGATCGAAAAAACTTTGTTCGAATCTATTAAATAAGCAAATATTATAACCCTATTTAAATATATTGTACAAGGAAATATAGCCGGGTCGCGACGTTTGTTGATTCGAGACGATAATATTAAAGTATTTTGTAGAAAGAAAGAAGTATCTCGATCTCATATAAGGTTGGAAGGTTTGAAATTTAAGTGGTCTTAAAAGTTGATCGGATGATTGACCGCTTATCTGGTTATACGCTTAATATTATTGGTAAGTAAAGTTCGCCATCCATAATCTTGAGCGTTAACTCCTAAACTAGAATGTATAGATCAAATTCTAAATTACGCATTAAGTAGAAACTGAAATTAATTAAGATAATATACTACCCCAGTAGTGTCCTCTAACGTTACTATATTACGATGTTTGATTTGTGCGACGCGTAAGTTAGTTTAATATCTTGCGCGGTTAAAATTTCAACCGAAATATATTAGTAAAGAGGCAAGCGAGACCAGAAACTTGCATCAAAGATTTCTCGTAACGGATAATATTAATAACACGCGTAATTATACTGTATTCTCCATACATAACTCATCATCGATCGTCGGCATCCGCCCAGAAGTACGAAATATCGCGAGGTGAATCATTGCGGAATCCACCCGTTCGCAACGCGGATGCGAGCGAGAAAAAGGATTCCGCCTTCCGCCGGTTGAAGTTTTTGTGGAACACCGAGTCAGCCGGTGCACAACAAGTGGTCGAACTTTCCGGTGTCGCGATCGATCCTGCGCGAACGTTGGACACGCGCCTCGGTATGTACGTACCGAAACCGAGAAATTCCAGTATTCGGCTTATCTACGACCACAATGTGCGAAACTTTTATGACTGCGCTCGAATATATAGGATTTGGAGGTGCTCGAGTCTACCGAAACAATGCAGAAGGTTATACAGGCAGCTACTCATGATCAGTAATCATATTAAGAGCGTGTACAAGATAATCATATTAGCTCAGGTTCGGGCTAATCCCGAAATAGTTCTAAATATGATTAGGCGTCCTTCTCGAGCAGCGTCCTCATCTCGCGTTGCGTTGCACCGCTTCGAGATGGAGAGGAGAGTCCAGGTTCAGAACATACACGATACGCTTGCGCTACTACTCGGTATTAAGACGATAATAGTTTGTTAACTAAACCACGCATGGGAGAAATAGAGAGAGAGAGAGAGAGAGAGAGAGAACGTTACCCGCTCTATGGGATGTCTAATAATCCTTCCGTCAAAGTCGAATAACTTTCCTGCACCGAACCGCTTCTACCATTACCCGACCATCATTCTCCCTCTCCCTCCACTCCGTGATTCGTTCCCGATCGAACGCGAAAGAGGAGCAGTAGTCGTTTCCTCCACCCCTGAGTCCACACAAAAACGGTAAGAAGATCTAGCGGACGTTAACGCGCTTTGCGTTATTGCCTACTCGGTAAATTATATTTCAGGACGCAATGCTTTGGTGCTCTTGCGTACACATCCACGTGTTCGCTTGCACTTGTGAATTAGCAGCTCGGAGGGCGTTCGGTACGTAAATTATATGAGTCTGGGGATGATAAGGTTCTACAGCTCGTGTGTTTAACGTCATTGGCAGTATAATACACCTTTGAGGCGTGCAGCCGATAATGTCGCTTGTTCGCTTTATATAACTGACCGCGACAATTGTTTATGCTTATAGATTGGATTTTACTCGAGTAACGACGTACACGTATAAGTGTGTTTGGTTAAACAAGGTTTTCAACTTTTATCATTCCAGTTCGTAATCGTAATGTTTTGTTTTTAATAAATTCACTTTTTGATTATTCTACCCGTGAACGTAAAAATAGTCTTCAAATATCGAGTTGATGAATTTGATCTAAATTATAATAAACTGTACGTAACATCGTTTGCAAAATGCTTCAAATGGTAAAACAATTTGATAAAATACGAAGCAATTTTATAAAACGATGATTTATATAACATAAATTTCTGTTTACACATTAATAAATAGCGATTAAATATTCCAATATATTACACGTTAGTACGTAGATAATGTTACTGTCAACAATTGGTGTATTTCTTTTCGACGTTGCGATATATCTTTTAAGCATTTGATTAGCTATAGTTTAGGTCTCATAAACTTTTTTACAGTTAAAGATATTAAAAATGCTATATAAAATATTAAAATAATGGTCGTTAACAACTATCGATCATGTGCGTAATAATGATGTTGCATTTGAAACATTTTAATAGCCAAACCCTATTTTTCTATTTGACGTATATGATACCGGTATATAAGATTAATTTGGCTAAATGATATTTATTCATTAATAAGTATATATATCGACGGTGCGTAAATCAGAAATACTCATTTTATTCGTGGACTCATATTTTGGAAACGATTTCTTTTCTAATACACGTAATACCGTTCATCGCAGATCATTATTTGAAAAATGATACATCTGCGTTAAGAAAGATTGATTTATTATTTTCACGTAAAGTATAAGCTGTGATTTTAACTATATACGTTATACGTCGCTTAAAACTAAAAAATTGCCATCGATCCTCATAAATAGTATTCTCGTACGATTTCGTTAAATTTAATAAAAATTTTTTGACGCGTAAGTAATGAGTGCATCTTATTCCTATTTAATTACTAATTTGAATCATGGTATGCATTACTCGCGCAGTATACGTAAGTGGATTTATTTTCTGGGTATAATTCATATCTCGAACCGATTTCTTCCGTTATTCGAATACTTCGAACCATGGATGATAAATAAACGCGAATATAAATCTTATTGTATCGCGCGTTCCGTATTATCTAATTAGCATCCGTAAACGTTGAAATTTCCCCCACTTTAAAATTATTAGATTCACAGCAATGGGAAGATCGATGATTTTTTTAACGTAAGAATATCTTTACAGGAATCGCCACGCAAACTATTTTGACCATTCCCGTGAGCCATGTTAGCACCAACAACCAAATAGTAAACTTAGCGCTGAGCAACGGTCAAGTCGTGTCGACGACGCTTGCAAATCTACAGTCGATCGCACAGCCCCAAGGCATGATGAACACTCCTACGAACAACGGTAAACGAATTACAAACGACTGTTGCTTTAAGCAGATCGGCCGCTTGTACAATCGCATCAAAGTAGTATTTTACCTTTTATTTCTGCCCATTACTCTTACAAGAAATGTTTATTCACTCGCTTTATGTGTGAACATTTTTAAACCTACATTTATCTAAAATTATCTATCTTTAAAGAACATGCATTAATGTAAAAATACTAATATCAATGCACTCGGTTGTATTATCGAGACATAAAGTATTTCATTAGTTTTTTATTTTAATAAAAGAATTATTAATGAATAAACCATGTATATCTCTTAAATTACTATTTGTATCTAGATAATCAACGTAGCTTATGCTTTTGTTGCTTATAAGATCATCTTACTTATTTTGTTTCCACATCCGATGTATCTTACTGATGATATTTTAATTTTATACCGTACTCATATTAAAATATTACCAATGCTCAAGCATCGCAAAAAATACTTCGAGTCGATTGGATTCTTCGAATACTGTATAATGTTAATCATTGTAATTGTTACAAAGTGAAACGAAAAATTGAAAAATATTCATTAAAGTAAAAGCTTATAAATCAAATAACATTTTAATACTGCGAAAAAGGTTTATTAAATCTTTATAATTACGTTTCGACTAAATAGAAATCTAAATTAGATATACACTGTTTTAATTATATAAAAATATTGATAACGTTGATAATTTTTATTTATATTATTTTATGTATAAATACACGTACGTTCGATACATTAGATCGTTCTTATTAAACTTGACACATATTTACTCGCGATATAAAAAGATGTATTAAATATATTATCTCGAGCGAGCGAACTAAATTTTTCTCGACTCGTTCGTGTCTCTCAGGAGTGGAAAATTTTTTTAATTAACAAATTCCATACGTTCCTATCGTATAAAAAATACATCTATGCCTTCGGCGTTCTAAGCAATTTCCTTATTAAATTATCTTTCATCATATTTAAATAATAATTGCTTATGACTCGGATAATTACGCGGGTACCTTTTAGCTCGCGAGAGTCTAAACTGGTTAACCCCTCGAGGATTAGCCCGTTCAACACTCGTGACAACGATTGAGCGTTTTTTGTTCTTCCTCTTGCCCCCGAACAGTACCGACGAGTCCGAGCTTAGCCTCGGGTTTAGGCTTAAACCCAGCGGCACTGCCGCATTTACTCGGGAGCAGTTCCGCGAGTCAGCAGTTGCTGAGCGCGATGCAACCCCAGCAATTGCTCCAGGCGGCTCAAGCCGCGCAAGCGGTCCAGGCTCAGGCCGTCCAGGCCGCGGCGGCCCATCAGGCCCAGCAGCAGGCGGCCTCCCAACAGCAGCAGCAGCAACAGCAGCAACAGCAACCGTTGCTCGCGACTTCGCCCCAGCAACACGGACATCGACACGGCTCCCATATCAATCATTACGCGGTGAGTGTTAATTCGTTGCCTCTCTTTTTCTTCTCTTCACGAGCGACCCGACGATCGGATTCTTGCCGCCTCCTTGGCATCCAAGGCGACGAGCATTATTTTACGAACGGGCTTTGCAACGATGCCGTAAGGTTCGGTACACGGATACTGCAGGGAGAAAACTAATCGGGAAAATAGTTGAACGTAGAAAATCGTTGCATCTTATTTGCGAGATTCGTATTTTATATGTAAGTCCGTCGTGGAAACGTAGTTTTTCCGAACGAGTATTTATCGTCTACGTAGATTTATTTTAGTACGTCGTCAAATTAATTTTATTAGAGTTTCATTGTCGGTAAATTAGTTATAGAAATTAGAAATTATATTCAGAATTGCAATTTAATTCATCTATCAAATTTAATATTTAATTTGCATATATAATGAGTTGTGATTAAAGTGTATCTGTTGTCGATCTATCGTACATAATTATTTCGATCGGCGAAATCCATGCTTTTAAATTTTACTTATTCCGCTCTACTGACTTATTTGAAAAATTATTGCATAATTCGTTAACCGCGTCAGTCGTTTAGATATTTCGAAAGTTTTCCTACAAAAATTAAAAAGCAAAGTTTCTCAAAACAAGAATTTATAATCATAAAGAATTAAAAGCGTTAAACTTTATACGCGAAAATATAAAAAAATCTGCAACGTCGCACACATTGAAATAAATTATTTTTTAATATTAGGTTACGAAATATTCATTATCGAAATATATGCCCTTCTAAATTTTATATTCGTATCCTTAGATGTTGTAAAATTTAATTCGTGACTATTTGCAGTATCGTAATAATTATTCGAGTAATAAAAATTTGCATTTTTGCACTTCATTTGTAATACCTTTTTGAAATTTCGAAACGGCTCTGACTCAAATTACTACGTACACAACCGAAACTACTTTCGAACCTGAAATATTCTGAAAAATAAAAATAAACGTCTACATCTGTTTCAAAACCTTCTTTATAACTTATGTGCCGAGTAAGTACACAAAAAATACTGCTTTAAGAGCGTTGAAACAGAAAAAAATTCGCCTCCCCGTAGACGAGTAATCTCGTTAAGAAAGTATTCCCGTCCAACGAATGGCACTTCCGTCACTAATTAGAGCGTCGAATTGCCCTCCGGTCCATGACGCTCTCAGCCTTATTATTACAAGAATACACAATTGAAAGATGTGAGGAACGCTTTGACGCGATAACTGGAAGACACGAGCCTTTCCCCAAAAAAATAATCAAAAAAAAATACACGAGTAATTAATCAGGATTTTATTTAAAAGAAATTAATGCAATTTTTTATTCGAGTTTAAATGCTTAATTCCTGTTATTAAGAATAAAAATAACTACCGCTACTCTCGGTATAATGTATGCGCAACTTAAATTAAAATCTACTTAATTTCCGTGTCCTTGAACCGATAGCAATCAAAATTTTATGTTTCCCAACACGTACGTTTATTTCTGTTTGAATAAAATAGAATTCATTGTTATAAGAAAATATTCTTTGTGGTTCATACTTAGAATTTCAATCATGAATATAATAGATATAATAAACGTAAATTACTTTGATGAAATATTCACATTATCCTAATTTATTTATATATGGATACTAATCGAATCAGAGATACTTATTCATTGTACGCGATGTAAACGCGTTGCATAAATTACTAGATGATATAAATTACCAAAAATTAAAGCCAGGAATCAACGTTACGAAAATAACGATGGAAAATTTTGTACTTTAAGTCATCGACTTAGATAAAAAGTTAATAACGAATCAAATATTATTCATCCGAAGAGTTATAATTTTAAATACAAAACTGCCCATTTAAATATTAAACCTCTGGAGCTACTATTCAATTAATATGCAATTAGTTTTTTAAATAACTCATTCCGCGGGTAATTCGCTCGAAATAAAAAACATTTTTAATAAGCCAGCGGAATAAAGTCAATTAGTAATGAAGCCGCATTAATATTAAGTTACAATTAAATTTCGCGTCCCTCGATCGATACAATGTTTCCCGGCGCTTATCTTAGGCAGACATTCAACAGTCACGATTTCATAAATCGAGGTCTCGGTGTAAAAGTCACGGGAGACTTGGACGTCCTCATCGGACTTATCCGGAAGCTTCCTCCCGAACACCCTGATCGATCATCCCCCTGATGCAATCCCAGTGAGCTCGAGCAGCACGCGTTCTTTTTTTTTGTTTGAATCTAGCAGCAGCAGCAGCAGCAGTCCGACAAGCACCACAGGGAACGAGTGGAGCAATCCTCGCCGTTGAACGGATCCGCGGTCTCCGCAGCCTCGGCCCTCAATCGGCTCGCGGCCAGCAACGGCGAAATTACCATCACGACGACACACGGCCCGACCAGCGCGAATGTCAAGGCCTCGCCAAATAGTGTGCACAGCGTCAAGGATGACGACGACGACCTCCTCAACGATTCCTCGAGTGAGTCTCTTGTCGTAAAGCCTCTGTTCACCCCGAGCTTATTTCGTTCGTTCGTTCGTTCGTTCGTTCGGTTCTTTTCGTCAGCTCTCCTTCTACTTCTTGGTTATTTAACCAAACTCTTTCATCGGTTGAATAGGACGCGCCTTCGATACGCGTAAATCTTAATGAATAACTGAAATTTTAATCGACGAAGTCGCGTACGCGTATCGAAAAGTCGCCAACCGTTTCAAATGCTTAATGATTTAGATTTTGCAGTGTTGAACTAAGACTGGATAACCGTGGAGATACATATTATTGATTAATGAGTTTCTAAGCTATCTTACTTTCTTGTTCAAGAATGTTCGACGATATTTTAATCGAGTTTAAACGTATAACAAACTTATTTTATGTCAATATGATCGTAATAAATATAGAAAGCAGATAAACAGCGATCCAGTTTTTAAAAAAAATGCTGGATCGAAAAGGAAGCGAGACCGATAAATATAATTATGATTAGTAAGTAAATAAACCGTCGAATGGAAAAAAAAGAAATTATTGGAAACTCGAAACTAAAATCGATGTCGTACCGAGTTATTTAACTTGGAGTCATTTTCTCCGCATCCTACATGAATCTTCTCGGTCTACTCATTGGACCGTTAAATTCGCGATGGTTCGTTCGAAACGGTTCTAGGCAATGGCACCCGCACCAGAAAATCCTTAAAATAGATATTATTGATTATCCAGCATCGGGTATTCGTATATCGAATTCACGCCAATTATAATTACCAAAAACACGTTGTTTCATCAAATGTTCCATTTATCTCCTTAATTAAGAAAAAAGATTCAGATGTTCTATTGGTTTGAATTTAAATTCTATCGTAGTTTGGTCGGAAACGGAGAGTAGTTAATCGATACTTTAAATAATTTCGTAAGAAATATCGAAAATTCTCGTGGTGGATAATCAAAATAATTGCGCTGTTTTATTTTAAGTATTATAAAAATGTACTTTCCAAAGTACTCGGCACATTGCACAAACGTCCGGTAATAATCGATTCTCCTTTGAACGACATCGATAATAATTATCTTTAATGTACAGTTGAAAACGAACTTACAGATCAACCTACGATCGATAAAGCTACGAACAACCTTGTCGATGGTGTAAATTTAGATGAAATAAAGGAATTCGCTAAAGCCTTTAAGCAACGTCGAGTATCTTTAGGGCTTACGCAGACGCAAGTCGGCCAGGCTCTCAGTGTCACTGAGGGGCCAGCCTATAGCCAAAGTGCCATTTGCAGGTGAGAAAGACGAATTTTAGCATTTACTTTTGAAAATATGTAATATTTGTCTCTAAGTGTAATAATTAGAAGAGTGTGGGTGTATCAGCTGTGGGCACGCGCGATCGTTTAAAGATCGATTCGGTTTTACGGGCGATCGGTTCCGTTGCTTTATTTAACTCCAAGATTTCATTCGCTCGTGAAATATTACGAGCAAACGAAAGAAAATTAATTATCGATTCTCGGTGCCTGTGGCTGGTATTTATGTGTGCATAATATAATACGACCAACGAAACGAATATAAATAAAAAGATATTACGTTTTACGCGTCGGATCGCTAAAGCTGCCGTAATGGTAAATTAAAGATTCTTTTATTCAGCGCTCGAGCATAATAATCAAAGTTTTCGATAAGACTGAGCAATCGTAATTAGTTTATTACCGTTTATAATTAAATCTCCATTAAAATTGATATCGAATCGGTATTTGAATTTCGCGAGCGAAGGTTCTGATAGACGCGAGCTTTTAAGCATTTAAAACTAATGAAACCGAACAGAGTTTCGATGATATTTCGAATCTGATCAAAAGTAATATTTAACTCGAGAGTAATACACGTATGAATGAATATCCATAGGTTATTGTTTACGAATATATTCTGTAATCAGTTTTCGTCACAGTGGTCCTTGTACTTGATCGATCGATTATGACAATCGAAACACGATTTAGAAAGATTATCGAAATATTATATTGCCCGAGATAAAAATCTCGTTTTACATCTTATTTTTATTTTTGTGTACGAACCACTATGAAAAAAACTGATAATTTTGTCGACGAATGTTAGCTTATTACGTTTCGACTAATTGATGCATTGGTGATTTCCCAGTGCCCTGGCTTTCCAGATGTACGCTCAGCAGCATATGTACGTTCACCCCTCATTCATTATTTAATTTACTTAAATTTCTAAAATCTGCAGTCATATCCAATATCGATGAAAAAGTAGCGATAACGGTCGAGGGAACTCGAACGTTGGTCCCTCGAAGGGAGAGAAATATAGAGCGTCGCTCCTTGACTTCGATCCGTCGAAACTTCGACGGCTTCGCGTATGCATTCTCGACGCTCTTGAAAGAAAATTAAAATAAATCGGTTTTCGGTTTTGTTTCGTTTTGTTTCGTTTGGTTTCGTTTGGTTTCGTTTCGTTTGGTTTCGTTTCGTTTCGTTTCGTTTCGATTCGTTTCGTTTCGTTTCGTTTCGTTTCGTTTTGTTTCATTTTCGTTCTCGTTTCCCGTAAGAATAAATCAACGCGCATTCCGAGGAAAAATTGGGTATCGCTGCAGTTACAGTTTTGCCACTTTCCAAGTTTTATTTGAAAGACAAAAAGTGACATGAATGATCGAGAAAAGAAGAGAGAAAAAATGCATTGGTTAATTTGTAATGGAATTGCAAAAGGAGCACTTTTGTAATTATAAACTTTCTCCGAGCCAGGGCATTGGCAAGCTTGGGCATGATGTCGCCAACGCGTTAGAGGCTCCGATTTGTCATTTATCTTACTCCTCTCTCCGTCGAGCTCTCTAACGATTATCTCGTTAGCTTCCTTTTTTTTCAATTGTTTTTCTCGCGGAGAAATGCTCCCGTAGGACGTTACGACGTCCATGAGACTCTTATTCGTTTGGCAAGAAATCGGACGAACACGTTGGCACATCATAAACCCATGGCATCGCCAAGTCAACGCGCATGAACGCATTGTCAATGTCCTGTTATCGAATAATGCATGCTTCTTTAGTGCTCCTTTAGTCGATAATTACACAGCAATTGCTTTAAGTCGATTTTTTTTGTTTCCCTTCACACGCATTTTTTGGTACTACGTTTTTTTTTCGATTTTTTTATTTTTCTTTAAATGAAGACTCGGCGATAAATAAATAAAATTTTTCGCTCGATAAATTTGTCAACGAAACTGCGATACTCCGTATCTCAAAATAATAAGAAAGATGTTTGTTAAAACGATTTCGAAAAAAGTAAAAGTATTAATTTAACGCGTCGTACGCACGTGATAGTTTTAACGGATAGAAGCCACTTTCTAAGGTGTTTTGTACGTTGAAAAAGACCATAAGTCAGTGAAAACCGGTGCTGCAGCGAAAAACTAAATACATTAATTATTAAGTTTCCATGACTTAGGTGTACGTGTACTTTGTTTCGGGTAGTATAATGTTATTTATATAATTACGCATTTACCGTTTGTACGCGATCTCTTCGTTTATAACGAGAACGAAAAATTTTCTAAATGTAAATTGGTTCTAAATTCGATTAAATTTATTACGGATACGAGTAATTATTGGTCATCGATACGCATTCGAATAAAGAATTTGAGTAAAAACGTTTTGTCGTTTTGTGTTTCAACATACGCTTAAGAAGGATCAAAATTATTTTACCAAAACCAATGCAACGTTTGTACGTGTAAACAGATAAAAACAATCGACTTTGCCTTTGTGAACTTAAAGTAAAATCTCGCTTATTTGGAGAAGATGAAACCTCACTTTTTAATTTCTGCATGCAGCTAACAAAACTTTAAAATCGAAAGCTAACGAAAATGATCGATCCGTAACATACGATTCTCCGTTTTTCCACGTTTAGGTTCGAGAAGCTCGACATAACGCCGAAAAGCGCGGTGAAAATCAAGCCTGTGCTGGAAACGTGGATGAAGGAGGCCGAAGATAGGTGAGTTTCCATAATATTTTCTTTCCCGCGTTGCTTCCGAATTTTTTACTCACGTCTTTACGCGCGACTCGGGACGAGTATCGCTTTCGTTTTCAAAAATAATTCGTGATTCAACCCGGGGAATGATCATTGTGTAACAGAGGGAATTATGAAAGAGAAAGAGAGAAAGGGAGAAAGGGAGAAAGAGAGAATGAGAGAATGAGAGAATGAGAGAAAGAGAGAACAAGAGATCACGCACATTCCGATCCGTTATAAAAGCAGACCAGCTGCTTTCTTCTTCACGGTGGTGGCAAAAAGTACGCGGATCGTTCTTTCTCAATAAGTAGATTTCTCGAGGTTGCGGTAAAAAACAGAAACTGCTCGCCTCGGGCATAATAAATTGATGAATAAGTACTTTTTCTTACCGGATTGGTTCGCGATGCTTATCAACCTGGATTGTCATTTTTCTCGCTCACCTTTTTAAGGTAACGCAAGATCGTTGTAATTCTCCTTAACTCTGTCATAAATTGCTTCTACCCGTTCATTATTACCCAACGTTTTTATCGAATTATTATGTATAAGATTTTTCAATCAGGATATCCCGTGTATGCCGGTGAAAAAGTTTCAACGTTGATAATTTCTGAGAATTATTTGAATACCGTCTAGAACTCATTTAAGGTAACCGCTGTTTTTTCTTCAAAATCATGTTCCTCGCACCAGATTTCAACGATTACCGGAGCCATAGACTATCGCTTCGTGGGAGAGGCACGAGCTTTTTAAAAATGAGCTCATCGCGCGGCGAACGCGAAAAGTTTTTCGAAAACCATTCGCGTTCGCGAGATCCGCGCTCTGGAATTTTTTCAGCAGCGCCAGGAACTAATTTCTCTTCGATCGGCCTTAGAAAACCGAACGAGAGGACTGAGCAAGGAGCGGTGCGGAAGCTCGGCTCCACTCGATGCACGATCCACGAGAGCGAGATCGACTTCCCATTCCTGACGGCCTTCGAGGCGAATCGCCTCGCGTGAAGGCGAACTCGTTAATTTCCAATTCGCTAATTGAATCCGCTCGATCAACCGCGGTTCCGCGGGCATCGTAAATATTCGAAACATTGATTACGAGGGGAGGAAAAAAGATGAGAGCTGTGAGCGAGAGACAAGCGGGAGGGGTGAGATGGTGCCGGAGAATCATCGAGATAAGGTTGAGAAATAGTATGTGTCTTTTCGCGGTTGTGAGAGCTTACGCGATAAATCGAGAACTCCGAGCGAGGCTGCGTCGGCTCCGTGAGTAAGGCGTTTATTTACAAGCTCACTGTGTAAACACTATAATATATGCTTATTCGATTTTAGTAAGCACAAACTCAATTAGGTGTAACAGCGCGAGTCTTTTTTTCCTTTTGTGCGGATAGAAATCAACTCAGCGAAACATAAACAATATTTATAAGCTTTAATTAGCTTTGCTTGTACAACCTTCGGTACGACTCGTAAATTTTGAATCACTTACGAACTTTGCACTCGGGTACGCCGTCGACTTGATCGGAGAGTTACGTAAAGAAGTTGCCGTTTTCTTAATTCGGCCTCTTCTTCCTTCGCGCCGCAGATTCCGTTCTAATAATTTTACAGCGAGTGTATTTAACTTCGAAACGACCGAAATTGAATAGTTTTCCACGAAGTGACAATATGTAATCACGATACATCTCGCTCCGTCTCCATCTCCATCGTCGGGTTTCTTCGAAACTTGGCGTAAGACTCGCAGCCCCGGAAGTTAGAGAGAACGTCGTCCGCGATCGGGACTTGACTGGGGCTCCGATCGAGGCTCGAAATTAATTCTCCCCGTACAGTGCGAGATTTATCGTTCGGTGGAAAAGCCTATCTCTCTTGCTCTCTCCGAGGCGAAGCGCGTGACTGGCGGTAATCGTGGGTTGTGGGCCTTTCCCTCCGAGGGAGAGGTAGAAGACCCGGAGCACGACGCGATGCGAAGCCGCTACTCGTGAAAAAGCGAGCTCGGTTCGTTCGATACGACTAGGGTGCAGAGACGCCGAGACGATATCGTGAAACGCGCCCGTCACGCCTGCCTCGAGGGCCCGCCACTTTATTAGCGGGTTTGCAAACGCACTTCCGAGTGAGCCGACGATGACTCCGAGAAACCCCGAGAAACCCCGAAAGGCCCCGAGAGGCTCCGAGAGGCTCCGAGAGGCCCTCATTCCTTGCCTCGTCTCGCCGATGAGATCAAGTTCCACGTACTCGGCTATCGGCTCACCGCGTCGCTACCACTATAAACGAGAGAGTCGGTCGTTCTCGATATTTCATTCTCTTTTTCTCTGTTGGATCGACTTTCTGCTTTTCCTTTTCCGCTTTCTTCGCAGGATTTTATAGCTTTCGGGGTTATCGTTGCCGATTCGAGATACAGCTTTTCATTCGTATATCATCGGAGCCGAGATGCCGGTAATCGCAATATTACCGAATTTACGTACTCGGTGAAACTTCTTAAAACGATCTTCTCAAACGTATCGGTGTACGACCGTTACGAATATTCGTATTAATCGGTATAAATTCACAGATATTAATCGTTCGATTAAATTACTTATTTACCTTTATTGCACGCATAAATTGTTAGATTAATATGCAAATTTTAGTCGGGACGTTTAATTGAAATTATAATTAGTCTATTTAAATATGGCGTTTTTGTACCTTTTACTTTGTACCGATAAGAGGTTCGGATTGCCTCGTAAGATAAGTCGACCTTTTTTATCGTGCTTTTTTTCATAAGGCGAATATCGTTCGGGTCGAAGCGTAACGCATTGTTGGTATTGCCTAACGATATATTTATTATACAAGACGATTGAAAATTAATCTTGTATAATTTCGCAATGCTTGTATTTGCGAAGAAGTTAAATTTGCGATTATTGCTATTATAATTATATTGGAATTATCGAATCAAAGTTTTGCTAACTTTCGTAATCGCGAATAGCGTCCCATTCGTACCAGATTCCGTTTACCGATTACGAAATTCATTAACTTACGGTCCACTCGGTTATATATTTTACGGGCTTTTAAAATAATAAGATTCGTACAATAAATTCGTTTAAATTCTACGCTCGTCGCTTTCGCTCCAGTCTGTAAACAAAGGAGTTGCTAAATTAACGCGCGCGTACTCGACTCTCCATAAATTTCCGTTTTTTTCCAAACCCAGTCGCGCGCTCACGTGAAATTATCGCGAAACTGCTGCTTCCAAATCATGTTGGGGCTTTCGATTAAAAAGGTCGTATTCCGAAAAAGCAGCGATAAATTATCCACGAGCGAAAGGAAAAGCGATACACTTTGTTTTTCTCCCCGATAAAAAAGAGCCCATCGTCCTTTAATTAATAGCGAACAAATAAATTTGCGAATCTTGGCTTAATTTCCGAGTGTAAAATTCGTTTCGATTGGACGACTCGCGCATGAAAAATATTCACGCGCTCGATATTAGACTTTTTTAAAGAGGAAACCGAATCACTCGTGTCAGGAAACGCGAGGATCGTGCATCCAGCATTCATCGAACAGGATGTTGCGCATTCAGTTAATCCTCTGCCGACTGTGTACCTGTCTTTCAAAAGCAGTGTGGGTGCGGCAACACAGGCGCAGCTGGAACCGTGAGGACGACGACGACGACGACGACGACGACGACGACGACGACGAAATTCTCCGTCCCTTTTCGTCTCGAGAAGTACCGCGTCGCGCCGCGGAAAAATAAAAGCGGCTGGTTTATGCGGTGCACGTGCACGATTTATCTGCTGAGTAATTAAACTGTGGACTAATTAAAATCAGGTTTCTGATGTGCCTCCCCCGCGCCCCGACACCCCGAGCCGTCTCCCACCAACCGGCGCTCCTTCTCCTTCTTCCTTCTTTTTTCCTCTATCCTTTTACCACTGCTTGCCTTCCCTCTCCTCACCCGGAGCGCTCTTCCTTCTTTTGCGGATCTGTGTGCCCACGTGCGTGTGCGTGCGTGCGCGCGCTCGTCCCCTTCCCGCGGCTCGGTCGCGAGAGGCGACACTTATCGTCGCGCACCTTTTGCTTCGCTACTTTTATCCGCTCCGTGGGCACGAGCGTTTATTTTGGAGCACGAGGCAAGGCTCCGAACCATCCCGTTTTACCCGGACTCGTTCAAGGGAGTACCGCAGTGTTTCAAAGCGTAAGAATCTTTAAAGTAGAAATCGATTTTTAACTCGCAACCGTGGAAAAGCGAGATGCGTTTCGATAATTTATTCCTCGGAAGAAGAATTTTTCGCCTCGGGTTAAAGCGACAACGAACGTCGCCCATTTTTTCCCGTTTTCTTTTTTCTTTCTTTTTTTCTTGTTTTCTTTTTATTTCGAATCAAGCCTTGATTATTTTGTATGATACGCGTAACGTACTTTTTCATTACAGCCAACACGTTTCACCGGACGAAAATGAAAACCATTGTACTTTTTCTGGAAAGAATAGAAAGTATTTCGATAAATAAATGAGACAGAGAATGCATTTAATTAAAATATGAGCCTTTCAATATTCTCAAATTAATCGCGCTACTCCATACATCTATTACGCGTCTTTCCGCGTCTCGTCGAGCTTTATCTCGGCACTGTTCTCTTTATCCTCGTGCATCAGTGAGGGTTGCATTTCAGGACGAAAAGCAAACTCGCGCCAGCATATATTGCCGACTTTTTATCCTCGCCCCCCCCCTCTCAACAGTGGCGCGCTCCTCCTCCATTAGCATATTGTTTTCGCGAATACGACGAAATATCGCTAGCCGATGCTAATTTCGCGTCGCGCTTTTTCCCCCGGCGACTCTATCGCGCCATTGTTCCTCGCTCTCCGCCTCCCGACGGCTGGTCATTCGGAGTTAAATTAAAAACATAAATTTCGAGCGGCAAAGTACGAGCTCACCGCCAACCCCGCGACACCCTTGGCCGATTCGACGCGCCGACACGACACTGTCACCGCGCCCTTCAACCCCCGCGGATTACGTCGCGGACGTTTAATATTCCACTCTTACGCCGCGAGCATCCGCACCTCTCGGTGACCGAGAAATCTACATATTTTTGTTATTAAGCGCTCCGAGCGAGCCGAGATATTATCCGCGGCGTTGCTACGCGCGATACTCTCGTTTGCGTCGTCGCGGGTGTTTGGGTTTTTATGATTTGCCCGTTATTGGGATAAATGCCTGAGACGAACCGAGAGAGAGAGTGAGAGAGAGAGAGAGTGATTGTGTGTAACAGAGAGAAAGGTTGGGTGGGCCGATAAAACGTTTCGTCCTGTTCGCTGGCGCGTTTTAACGCAACTTCATTTGGACGAAATAATTTGGAAATATACTTCGCGGATGTTAGCCAATTCGTTTGGCCGTATTCGATTTGATTTGATTCGATTCGATTCGAAAATTCGAGCGACCGCCCTGTGCCAAAAATTTTCACGAGAAAAATCTGAAAAAGTTCTCTTTGTTCGGTACATATTACAAAAATTGCGTTATTTCAATTTTGCTTTAATTCGCTTCGTTTCGTTCGCCCGTTTTATCGACACTCCGTATTCGGTCTTTTATTCGCGATAAGCTCGATAAAATAATTTCTAGGCCTCGATCGGGTCGTCACAGCTAAAACTACGAATATTCTTACTCGTTAACGTTCTTGATATTTATCGTATCGACGGATCGGACGGATCGATAACTTTACGTTTACAAAGACGCGAATCGTCGATGCGATGAATTAATTATCGTCGATCCACGTAAAAAATACGTAGTCGCGACGTTACGCTTTATTGACGCTTTTTTTTTATACGCGAAACATTATTATTAGCCAGCGCAACTCGAAAAAGTAAGCATCTTTCAACTGAGAGTAGTGCGTATGATTACAGGTATAAGAGCGGTGTCAACCACCTGACGGATTTCATCGGTGTAGAACCTAGCAAAAAGCGGAAGCGGCGGACCTCGTTCACACCCCAAGCCCTAGAGCTGCTTAACGCGCATTTCGACAGAAACACACATCCTTCCGGTGAGTCAATTAATCTCAATTATCTTTCACGTTTCTTCACGCCATTTTTGCATTTTTTTTTTATACGGATTTTAAACGCTTTTTACATCGCAAAATTATTCTTATAATCGTGTAATCTTTCGCGTTGTTTCGATCGTTTGTATTTCTTAAAAAGATAAATTAAAATGTCCGACGCGTACTTTTTACGTTTATTTGTCAAAGACTCTTAACTTACAATCACAACTTTTAAATCGTTGATTAGATAGAAAATTAGACGCGTTCAACGTTCAGAATTTTCAAATTCGCGATTCCAAAGCGCGTGCGGAGATTCGATCGAAGAAGGAGATAAAAGTCCGTGAAACCTGGCATTGTCGAACCGCGGGAGCTTCGATGAGGCGTTAACCTACGTTTCTCGTTATTTCAGGTAACGAGATTACAGCGCTTGCACAGCAACTAGGCTACGATCGTGAGGTAATTAGGATCTGGTTCTGCAACAAGAGGCAGGCTCTCAAGAACACCGTGAGAATGATGTCGAAGAGCCTGTCCTAAAATATTGCCGAAGAAATCACGTGGATCCGACCAATGCTCAACGTTCAAGAGTCGAACTACAGCGCGCTTCTAACTGCAGCGGATATTGCATTTCACGGGGGAAGCAAACGTGCGTACGATTTGTCACATACGACACTGTGAGAATATTATAGCTTTAAAGCTTCGTGGCGATCCGTCAAACGGACCGTTGAGATAAAAAATGAAGGGAGAGAGGAAAACATAGATACAGAGAAAGAGAATGAATGCGTATTATAAACGATATAATGAAAGTTTGTGGTCGAAGCGCTGACATTTCCTCGTTTTTTCAGTGTTTTTCTCTTATACTTGTATAGACTACATTTTATTACCGATGTTCCGTTATTTTATATAAGATACATGTGTGCGCGTGTGTGGGTTTATAAACGTATATATGCATAACGTACATAATACATGCACATAACCACGCATAAGAAAGATACAGACGATACGAATAAACCAATACTACTGACGAATGTACACCCGCTCACCTACGTATATACACTCAAGCATGCATACGCACACGCATATACCGCTATTTTTATTATATTATTTACAATGTATTTAGTTTATTACCCTCGCAAGGTATTTTAAGTTTAAGAGGATGTTCGTTCTTTGGAAGTTTGCTACGCGTTTGCAAAAGCTTTTGCAACGAAATACAAAGTTTATTTTTAATGCAAATTTCGTATATAATAAGTAACGAAGAGAGACAGTGTCCATTTTATCGGTGAAGATTTGCGTACTTAAGTGAAACTTTTGTGACAGCAAACATCGAGGAGAAGGAGCCCCTTAATTTATTTTTATGTATAACTATTACACACGGAAAAATACTGAAAAGAGTCTTTGGAATTTATAGCTTCGACCACGATTAAAGGAAACTCATTACTTTGTAAGATATACGCGTAACTACGTTAAACGGACTCACGTTGAAGATGATTTTCTCGAATTTAGTTCTAGCAGTTTTCGTCCAACCTCGTTTGTTGAGGTGAATTCGAACATAATAATAATAATAAAAAAGTATATATATTACGACTGACACAGGTGGTACACAATCGAGCGATTTCTCAGATCCAGGCGGAAACAGGGTAAAGGAGACTGCTCGACTTGCACCACTGAGCATTGTGATCGCAAACGTATACGCGTGTATTATCTGTAAATAATTTTTACGTAAATAAGAGAGTTCCGAGCGAGAGTAATTAAAACGATACGTTCTAAAAGTTTTAGGAAAAATATGTAGTTAAAAATTAATTTATGACGTAATATTATTGGTATTGTCGAATATTATTGTCGAAGTAACCGCGCAAGCATTGCAAATCAAAAAGACGTGAAAATTTTTTATCGCGATAGAACAATACACACGATCGGATCGATGATTTATTTAAAGTACGTATCGAATATTTTGCGCCTAACGTTCGATCTTTTTTTTCTTTGATTCCTGTAAATTTTTTTGTACTACATATTTTTTTCGATACCTACAGTGGCGTAATTCTCGAGCATAAGAAAGCAGTGGTGTCTTTGGTTTGATAAGGCAGGATATCGCTTCGGAAAGAATAACGAGTAGAGAAATCGATTATACATAGGAGATTACGAAAAAAAAGAGCTCGAATTTAGCTGGGCTCTCTATAGTGATTACGCACGAATATTTCTATAAGGAATGTTGACATTATTAAGGTATAAAATCAATCGCAATAACTCGTCTTTGAAAGTATACTTACGTACCAACAGGCTGCTTCAAATTTATCCATAGGAACAAATACCGCAGTATTTATGTAAGTCGTAAAAAAATCTTATATTGGAACGAAAAATAAATTAAATCAGATAATCAATATATATAAAATTATTAATGTGAAATGTCACTGGCGATATTTATCCCTATGGAATTGTATTTAGAAAAATCATAAACTGTAAAATAATTAAAAATTTTTTTCATTTTTCGCTATTCGTGTGTTTGTCTAACGATCGCTAACCGAATAAGACGACCAATAAAATACTAAATTGCAAAAAAGATTCCATCGTCGGAGATATATATATATATATATACATGTATTTCGACTTTAATTTAATTAAACATTTACCACAATATTCAAGAGTATCAACGATAGCTTATTTGCTCAACGTTATCACGCAACATCCCACTGTAAAATTATTCCATAAAAGCATAACAACGTATTTGGCTCGTTAGACAAACAGTGCGTAATGTATTTTATCTCGTTACAGATAAGATTCGCTTAAATTGAAAATATCTTCAAATTTCAGCAATTATCTATACATCATAATCGTTACTTTTCTCAATTAAATTAAACACAATTTTTGGTTTTCATCGATGTATTTAAAGAAGCCAATCAATATAAATTCGTATGCCTTACTCGGTAAGTTTTTCCATTTAAATCTGTTGTTTGTTGACCAACGGAATGAGCTTCTTGTCGTTGAAAAAAAAATAGTTTCAGCCTCCGAGCATAGCCTGTACATAATACTTTAACGAGAATATACATAATTACACGATAATAGGCACTCATAAACGATAAATTAACTCCAAACAATTATCACAGCTATAAAATAGCTAAGAAAGAAAAGCGCGCATAAAAAGAAAATTTACATGGTTAAAGGTTGACTACGAGGAAGGGCGACGATATTTTTAGGAATAACGTAACTAATAAGGAAAAACAATGATCATGAGCAAAGTGGTTCGTTCCTAAAAACTGTATTATAAAACGCGAGAGCGCACTCTGTGAGAGGCGGGTCGAACGGAATATTCAAAATTCAAAATTTATATCTCGATAACGAAGCGTCCACGAGACGCGGTAGTATGTTATGTCCTTTTTGATAAAAGTAAAAAAGTAAGCGAGCGGTCGAAAAAAAGTTTGTACAGAGATATTCCGGTTATTAAATTTTGTTACGTGGTTTGCGAAAGGAAGGGAAAAAGACGAGTACGCTGAACGAGACAGTAAAAAAAAAGAAAAATGAAAAGAGAAACGATCGAAACAAAAGAATCATGTATATTTTCTTCGCGAAAATGTTACATCTGCACAGAACATTGCAAAAATATGAACTCTAATGCTTAGGCTATATTAAGAGGGGGAAAAAGTAACGTGAGTTGTATTCGCGAGTGTCATATTTCTAAGGAAAACGCAGATCCACGGGCTAATGTTTCACAGCAGTTTCTGGCAGAAATGTCAGCGCTCCGCGCAAAAGCAACTTCCTTTCAAGATACCCAAACATCGATGTCGAAGCAACCGCATCATTTTTGGATTGCCATTCAACCATGTAAAAATCTCTGTAGTACAAAGTCAACATTATAAAAGTTTATGGGCAGCAAACTCAAAAAGCTTTCGGCAACGCTTGGAAGGAAACTGCTCTTGAAACATTGTCCGGTGAAACCAAAGTTCCTACTACATTTTATAAAGTTACTCGACTGTAAAACTGGGATTGTAAATAAGGGAGAGACGCAAGTATTAAAATAATAGTATTTACAAATACAATCAGCAATTTCACGATTATTCGAAAGAAAAAAAAATTCACGATCCGTCGATCGACGGTAATTGTAGCAGCGCTCGAGATCACATATTATATGTTGATGAAACTTCCGAAGGAAAACGATTTAATGCGTTAGCGTTGCGCGAATTCCAAAAATCATATGTCTGAATTATCTATTGTTCGTTGATCCACAGCTAATGGATTTTCTCTTTGAAAATGATACATATAATGACGAACTCGTAACCGCGCGTGTATGCGTCGTCGGCTTTTCTATCGCAACTTTACACCCGAAAACACGATAAAGAGACAAAAAGACGAAGAATCGTCGATTGACCGCGGAACTACGGTAAACGTACAACATACACAGTCGGAAATTAAGCACATGAGTATACAACTAGAGACTAAGCGAGGCAGTAGCTTTAGATTGAATGTTAGCGCTTAGGTACGATGTAACATTATAACTACGTATTTAAAGAAAAAATAATAAAAAAAAAATAAAATGAAGGAAGGAAATTTAGACCGTAAGCGAATACTTGTGTAAAATCTAGTAGGTGTCCACAAGAATAAAATAAAAACATATATTGTGGTACAAATCAGAGATGAGCTTCTTTATTTCTCTATATTTATTATTATTTCTGTTTCCTTTTTAATTATTTGCTTAGCAATAAGTTGTGATTTTTTTATTTTAGTTTTTCTATAAAAATATATACATGTACATTTATTATATAAAATCATATTTTTGTAGAATAATTGAAATAGTAATATGAACAAATACAAGTAAAATGTAACATTGATTATACACTTATAAAAAATTCGATTTTTTATTTATTTATTATTATTATTGTTATTATTATCATTATTATTATTATCATTATTATTATCATTATTATTATTATTATGATTATTAGTCGATTACATCGATTCGTAAATTTTCGCTTTTGACTTTGAAATATGTATACACGGTCATACCGTTAAAAAAACTTATTTACGAATATAAAATGTGACATAAAGTAAGTAAAGCTATATATAATATTATATATAATACTAATACTGTCTATCAAGTTAATAAAAATATTTACGTCGTTTCACTTATTCTTTGCTTCTCTAAATATTATACATAAGATCATTTAAAAGGGCTAAGGAAACGTCAACATTTTTCATTCGATGCCACCAATTGAAAATCCGATTTTGGTCGGATCGGAACGGAATTTACTCGACCCGTGATTTCTATAATCAAGTAGCCCGTAATTCCGATGCACAGAATACCCATTAAAATATACAGTTTCACATCTGTACAGATGTAAGGACTGTACGCGTAAGTAATCACGGAACCAGTCGCCTCCCACAGTTTGAAGTTCGAGTAGCCGGATTCCTCTTTGCCCGGGAATAGAAGTCCGCACAATGCTGAAAACAGAAAATTCAATTCCAGTGGCGTTCTCGAATTATCCTATCTGTTTTATCTCTTATAATTAATTGTAAATACAGAAATTCCTATTATTGTTCGAAGCTTGATTCGAGAGAATATACCGACTGAGTCTAGTCGCGCACCGTCGGTAACGTACCTTGGGTGATATTATTATCGACTATCGATATTTTACCATTGAACGTCAACGATATACTTTATCTTGATATTTTATTTCTTTTCGACTCGTTCGATCGAATCGAACGATAAGTTTTTGTTATAAGTTATTGTGGATAAACTGTAAATTTCATTGCGCATAATGGAATGTTTCTCTAATTAAATATTGTTATTGGAATTAAAAACGAGGTTATTATATCTTTCGTAGTTGTAAATATAATTTTTTCTTTAAAATATTTCGAAAATTTATCGTAGACGTTTCTTTAAAGATCGAATAAATATCTAGTATTGCTTTTTTTATTATCTTATATTTTTTTAGCATTTTAACGACCGAAATTTGAATATAAACTAGTAACGTATGTAAATATTAATATAAGATTAGAATATTTTAATAATAAGAATTATTGTATTTATTCAAATACCACTTGAATAAATTATATAAAACATTATCGAAAAATTTTATCAAAAAATATTGGTAAAATAATATTTATATTAATCAATAAACAAACCATAAATATATATAATTTTTGAATTTACTTTTATTTCTACATGTATCCCTTACTGAACGGATAACATAAATTTAATTTTTATTATAATTTAAAGATATATGGAACTATAATTTAATTGAGATTTAGACCATTAATTTTTGAGAGATCGATATTTCTGCACCCAGATATACGATAATTTCAAAATTTTATTATTTTAAATGGTGGAATGAATAATTTTGGTTATTTAACGCAACGTCAAAATTTATGTAATATTAAATATGAATGTACGAAAAGCTTTCGTAATTATATTAATTTTTTTAGTACTTTAAAAACGAAGTGATCTTTTTTGTACTATAATTTATATTATTTATGAATTTTTATACTAAAGCCAAGGCTAACGTGAGTATAAACGATTCTAGAGCGATCAAAATACCTTGAATGAACACTCCTAGGTGCAATATAAAACAATTATTAAATAATGACATCTCATTGTCAAGATCTTCTTAGTACATAGTATTCGCAACGATCGTACTCGTAACTTTAGCCTCAATTACTATCGCGATTTATAATAAATGACTACAACTGATTAATGGATCTGGATTATTTAACGATCGTTACAAAATACTACGAGATTTTTACGCGATAAAATGCGATGAATGATATAATACGTAAGATGTATCGATATGAATTTATCATTTAAATTGCGATTAAAATAACGCGTATCTCCTCGACTCGCATATACCGTTCAACGCATAATTATTAACATCGAAGTTTTAGCTTTCTTTGTTTATCCGCAAATATAATATTTTTGTTAACTTTTTCAGAAAATAATTTTGTAAGTACGAAATGACGATAAATTAAAAAACTGTATTTATTATAAAGTTACATTGTAAGCTTTGCAATTTGTATAAAAGTATAAGTATATTTACTTTCCTAACGATCCAATGAATGTGCTTATCGAGATATAAAAAGATTATAAAAGTTTTCCTTATTTAAAATTATAAACTAATTTTTCGCTATAAAAAATAAATATGGTAATTTAAATTTAATCGAAGTATCGTTATATCGAATGAAATATTGTAAAAATTTTTATTTTGGAAAGTTGGAAAAATTAGGAAGTTGATACGAAAGGTATTTTTATGATTGTTTTACCCGACAGAAAGAACTAAAAATTTTTAGTACCGACTCGGTACGTTACCATTGTTAAATTGACCATCGCGTCACGCATAATGTTTTAAAGTTTCAGGTACTCTTGCAGTTTTGCAGCGTCCTGTATAAATTTCAAGGCATCGATATACTTGTACAGCGCATAACTCCATAGAGACTAAGCCCTCGGCTCTTTCTCTCGCTTCATCAATCCTGTCAAAGTTTGCATTCCCTGCGGTGTAGAATATGCTAGGGATTTATACCAAGCTACACGAATACCAAGTATCGTACCATACGTTACTTTAACAATTAACAGGTGTCATTGAATTATTCGATTGATTTTTAAATAAATGAACGCGTGTAAACAAACGATCCTTAACGATCCTTTTAATAATTTATACCAACGATTCAATAAAGCGCATGGATCTAGATCAAAATTAGCGTTTTCAGCGGTTATCGTAAATATTTTAAATCGATAGTCACGCGGTTTTATCGAATAAGTATCAGAGATTTCTGTTCTCCAAAGAGATTTATTTTAAATTATTTTAAATTACTTTTTGTATCAATAAAAAATTTATACTAATATATTTATGTATATGTTAAAAAAAATATTTTCTTCGTTATCTCTTTATTTTATCGTTTAATCAAATTCGATTCGCAAAAAAAATTATACAAAATATTTAATTATTCCGTTGAACAAATGTATTGATATCGAAAAATTCTTTAATTGAGGTACGAATAATCTCAATTATTTTACAATTACGAATAAATTTTATTTCAGCGTTATACGAATAAGCTTACAAGATAAATCTAGAATTCATATTTTTTTTAGTTTTTCTTTTATCGTGCATGAAAAGTTTGATATAATTTTAATTAATACTAAAATTCTTATGTTTTATATTTTATGAAATATGAAATTATTAAGCGGTATTGTATATTACAACGTATTTAAATAAATTTTTAATCATATCAAAGTAACGTTAAAAATATTTAAATTATAAAATTGTAAGAAAATAAAAAAAAATCAACGTCGCAATTCGTTCATTTTTAAGATTTTACAAAAACGATTTACATAATACAACTATCGATGAAGTAAAAAATATACGCTTGTATTATGTAATTTTCATAGTTTTAGTTATCAAATAAATACTAATAAAATTGACAAATGTAATTTTCAAAGTTAATTACAATCGGTGTTAAGTCTATAGATTTATCGATAATTACCAAATTAGATGCGCGATCGAGGTACAATTATAGTTTTTTATACTATTTAAGACATGACATAAGATAACGATGAAAACGTGAATATTTTCCTAAAGATTTTTCTTCGATATTTTTTTTCACCAAAGACGTTTCGGGTAAAGCGTTTCAAATAAAACATAGTTACACCTCTTCGTTATCTTTATAGGAAAAAAAATATAAGAATCTTTTCGTATTTCTGGTAAAAATCTTATCCATATTCAGGAGATCGATCGTGAACTAAAGAACGGTTTGAAATACCGTAAAAATATGCGCTCGAAGCTTATCGGTCGAGCTTTCGTACGTATATATAAAATCTGCTTACCGTTAACCTGGACCAGCCAAATTGCGTCGCAAATACCCCACAATCCGGAAACGAGGAAAAACATCAAACCTTGTTGGGGCTGAGGTTTCCACCAGAGTAGCGCAATAAGTATTCCCATGTGCAGGAAAAAGGCAAAAAGCATGACCGGGATCCTTCCGGTGAGCTTAACTACCGAACCAGTGGCCGGGGCTGCGATGGCGTTAACAACACCGAAGCAAATCATGACGTAACCGATGTTGCTGATGCCCCAGGCGCACGATACGAATGCCTGTGGCCGACAATTAAGATTACGTATAAGTAATGAAAAACTGATTTGAGTTTTTGTTCGCGGTGCCATTCGAACGCGTAGACAACGCGAGTCTGTAACTTTTTCTTCGTCGAGTAATAATCAATTATTCGGTGGAACGTATTTCATATTTCAAAAGAATGAACAAGAACGTTAATAATGCAAATGCGATCTCGAGTTTCTTTTACGAATTACATTTTATCAACGATCTTAATTCAAAATGATCTACGTTTTTATTTAAAAGACCGGATAAACGTTACATATTTTAAATTACATTTCCACAAAAAGAAAAGTATGCGTAAAACATAAAAAATATTAAATTTGGAATATTATAAATTTTGAAACGAAATTTTGTGTTTTTCCTACATTTTTTTATTTATACGGATTTTAATATTTTACATTGTAACGAAATCTTTGAATTTTATACTTGACTTACAAGATTTTAAAAAGTTGAAGTTATTCGCTTATAATATTGAAGTTATTCGCAAATATTTTGTATTTCTAAAAAGGAATTTGAACTCGAGGAGACGAATTTAAGAATCTTTTCATTCTTTCGATTATCAAACTGTTTAATAGTAATATAATAATAATAAATTGAATTAATATACGGAGAAGGCGATTTTTTAATATTTGAAAAACTTCGATTAAATTGAATTACGTATGATCGAAAGCTCTTTATTTTAATTTAAAGATTCATAAAAATTTCTTCGTATAAATTTTAATTCTTTAAAAAAAATTTTAATCGAAATGAATTATTTTTATCTTTTTTCCATTCGTAAAAATATATTAACAAATTTCATTGATAATTAACAAATTCCATAAAACAAATTTACTAACCGGAATAACTAAATATGATATATCATAGATTAACTATGTCAAACTTAAAAGATATTAAAAATAATGTTGAAAGCCTGAATATTCTTTTATAATAATAAATCATACATTTTTACGATACGTGCGAGTATTCATTTTTAGTACTAATAGAGAATAATAGAATATTATATTTTGAAGTTAATTATTAACCAATGAACTACCGATATTCGATAACGATGAACAACTAGAAATTTATTGAAAATTTGAAATTTATAAAGAAAGTAATAATTTAAAGAAGGAATATATGATTATAAGTATTTATGTATGTGTAAACTAATAAGTGTTTTTTGTCAAAGCAACCGATTAATTAATTTAAAAATAAATGGTTATTAATATAATTGGCTGTATTGAAATTACAATAAAGCTTACTATGGAAATTAATTATTTTATGGAATACTGACTTCGTGGTATTCAATTTGAATGTGCTGCTCATTAAGTTGAAGTGCACTTACAGCATTGTAATCAGCGAATAGAAATGCCTGCTCCGCTCCAATGAAAATGGTTATTGGTAAAATGAGTAGTTGACTTTTTTCTCCTAGCAATTTCAATGTAACAGCTAAAAGTTTGAACCCAGATTTTCCTGCAGCAGATCCTGTACGTCCTCTGTCGTATCTGCAATCAGAAATAAAGTAATCGTGTTCTTTTTATAGGTAAGAATAGTTAAATACATGTAAGGATTTATTATCAACCTAGAAAAATGATTTACAGATTATTTTTATTTGGTAAAAGTCCTTTTATATGACTTCATTTTTGTTTTAATTAGTTTTCAAATTTATGTTTTAGATGATGTCTTATCTTGATCAATTATATTGTTAAAATACAAAACTTAATTAAGTAGTCTCTTTAAATTTTACAAGTCTTGTTTTCGTTCTAAAATGAATTCAGTATAAAATATATTGTAAATAATTATATTTAAATTATATCATTCGATATTTATTACACAGTTTTCACGAGTAAACAAAATTTTTGAGGAATAATAAAGTATTTAAAGTCTATTTATATATTTCAAAAATGAATACTATGTGCAAACTTTGACTTTTTTAGGAAATTATCAAATTTAAATTTGTGATCAAAGTACATATTTTAATTAAATTTCGAGTCCACTATTTTCGTTCCTATGAAAGGTTCTTAGTTTATATTACTTAGTTGACAAGGTAACATTAATAAACGTATATAAAGTAATTTAAAATATATCTAAATCATAAAAAGAGCAAGTAAACTATAAAATTTTATACTTAATTTTTAAGATTCAAAATGTTAAAAAATGTAAATTTACTAAAACATATTATAGTTTAACATAATTTATATATAAGCATATCTTTATAAAAATTATATTTATGTGGATTACATTTATTAGCTTTGAAAATGAATATATATATATAAAGGATAATTATCCATTAATATTAAGTTTCTTCTCTCAGTGCCAAATATTAAGAATATATATATATAGCCATATTTAAATTAATACCAATGAATTATATTACATATAAAGAGAGTTTTATATAAATAAAATAAATAAAATAAACATCAAATTATTACGAGAAATCTAGTATTTTTTAATTTAATTAAAAATATACGTACTTCGAAAAATATTTGGAACATAAGTAATTAAAACATAAGTTTTATTTACGAGATACTTTAGATACTTTACTTAACTTCTAGTTTGGAAATAGAAATCAAATCAGTGAAACTCAATTACGCATAGGGATCTGATTAGTCTTCCAATGTTTTAGCCATCAAGTTCTAATTGTTCCGAAATAAGATACTAGAAGCGACATTTACTTTTTATGAAATATAAAATATTCGTGTTTTTCTAGTATGTTAAAAATAAATTTCATCTTATACCTTTTGTTTTTAGTTCTCCGTAAAAATTCGTTAAAAAATTTCAGCTTTTATTTAAAGAAATAAAAATAATATTCTCGGGAATTTTACTTGTAATTTCATTCTGAATTAATAGGAGCACTAAAAGTTAATGATATTTAATTTTAATTTGTTTATAAGTGATTCTAAAATAAATTTTTGTTTTTTCATAAAAAAATATATACTGTTAAAATTATTTATTTAAATTTATATATATTGAAAGTATTTAATTTGGTTGCATTTAACGAGATTCTTGAATTAATACAATTATTAGATTTTAGATATTTTGAAGACAATTTCTCTGATGTTGAGAAAATCGTAACGTATGTTCCATAATTTAATACAACTTTATTTTAAATAATGGTTTTAATGTAATAATGTAATTCAATTATAATAAAATATAAAAAGTTTTCTACTAAAATATCTTATAAAACTAGTAATAGTTTAAAATATATACTATTAAAGTTAATTTATTATTTTTGTATAATTTCGATAATTTAAACCATTATTATATAAAGTATAAATACTATAATCATATAAATAGTAATTTATTAATTTTAATAAAGATAAATTTAAAAAACATAAATCGTATAAGAAATTATGTAATTGAAAAATACGATTTTAAAGTACTCTTTATTTTATTTTTTGTAAATATCAAAGTAGATAGTTTTAAAAATAAGTATCATTAGAAATTGAAAATTTGAGTCTTGAATTAGATAAAATTATTAATTTCATATTATGCATTTTTAAGTATTACAAATATTATTTATTGCAAAATTATTAGAAAAATAAATTTATTATTAAGAATTCGAGTATAAATTTTAAATATATTAAAATAGTTCGTTAAAATTTTATGTTAAAGATTTTATATTACACTACTGCAATCTGCTAAAGAGAATTTTAAGATATACAATAAGCTCTTGGATTTAAGAATAAAAGATAAAAAATATAAAATAAAAGAATAAAAAGTACATCACCTTTAAAAGAGAAGCTCTTGACAAAATGTTAAAATATGGAGATGGCCTTAATAAAATAAAATATGTCTATGGATAAAATAGGGCTATGTGACAATCATTGATAATAAAACGCATCGTCAATGTTTTACAGGGAGACAAAAATTAAGTATTTTCAAAGAGGCGTAAACAAAATTTAATAGGGAGATTAGACTATTTATATCGAAGAAAAGTTTTAAGCTTTGGGCGTCGAAGAGTATAAGAAACAAAGGAAGCAAATAAAATGAGCCTGCGACGATCGATTTGAATTTCATTTTCGAGAGTTAGAAATTTGACCTGGATTTCGTGTATAAAAACAATGTGGATAAGATATATTTATAAATAAAGAGATGAAGTCTAAGGGTAGATACTAGGATATAAATATGAGGGAAAAGTGAAAGAAAAAATTAATCTTTCAAGTTGACACTTATAAGGTCGACGTTTTGGTTAAAAGCAATGAAGGTAATAACTTTTTCCGATGTACATTACTTATGGTGGACTCATAAGTAAATTCATACAAATTGCAACGTATGAAATTAGTTAATAATGGAAATTATTTAATAATTTTTGCAATAAGTTTGTAAAGTTATACTCGTACATTATTAATTATGATGATCAAAATTCTAAACAAAATGTTTTAATTAAATAATCGATCGGATAAAGGATTTACAAATAATAATATTAAAAAAATGTATATTTATTTTTACTTATACGTTTTTAATATTGTTTGCTTTATTTTATTTATTCTAAACAAAGATAAATTATTTAAAAATTTTTATTTTTTTTATTTGTTTCAATAATTTGATATTTTATTTTTTTTTTAAATTTTTCCACGATCACAATTGTATATACTATTGTAATGAAAAAACATATAATCAGTCAAATAAACAATGTTTATTCAAAGAGATGTATTCCATTTATAAAAGTGGAAATGATTTTTCGATGACGTTTGTTAGTCGGGCTTACGTTCTAGAATACAGGGAAAAATTATAAAAACGACTGGAATAGTTGTATTAAATTTTTCATTAATTTAGGTTTTTTTTTACTCGAATCTGTGAATAAATCACACTTTATTATTAATATTTGCGAAAAGTGAAAGTCTGATAAAATGAAAATTTACTAAGAAAAGATCAAGGTAATTTTTTTATTTTTAGTCGAGTGATTTATTTTCAGAAAATTATTTGAAAATGCCTTTATTTATTCTTTTGAAAAATGTAAATTTAAATAAGATAAGATGTTATTTTGAAAAATCTGAGTACCTGTATCCCTGAAACATAAAATGCGTCAGTTTATATAACTGTCGGAAGGAGGAAAAGGGTGATAATAAAAGTAGAATATAATACCGGGTTGGAAAACTTGTCGCAGCCTCGACACGGGATCAGAACTTTCACGACTCGCCTGTTATCTCGATAGATGTTTCCGATTTGTCTTCGCTCTCGCGAGCTAAAAAGTCTCCCTCGCCTCTCAATAGAGCGCAAATGAATATGGAATTATGGAGTACGGCACAAGGGTGGGGGGTTGTCGGGAGGGTAAGGAGGTGGATGCTTACCTCGCGAGAGAGTCGACACCAAAGGCGACGATCAGACAAGCCAGCAGCATGCAAGCCAGATAAATGCCGGAAATCAGTTGGATTCTTTCGGGTGGGGGTGGCACCAAGTTCGGATTCTCCATCGCCGAGGTGACGCCGCAAAAATTGGCCCCGCACAGCTTCTCGACGAGGCTCGAGTTCGCGGTCACGTTCCAGGACAGTTCCGCACTGACTTCCTGCTCCATACCATACGAGAGAACTGCAATGCACCACCGCATAAATGTACGAATGTGCAAAGGCGAACGTGTCGACCTATCGCAAGGAAGGGGAATTAACTTTTTGTTGATTTAAATGTCGAAGCATCGTTATCGATTGCGTTGTTGTTCTATACGTGTATTCGCGAGAAATGGAAGACGGTTACTGCGAGAAGATTTAAGTTTTTATGACTCGCGTGTTATAAAGGAAAATTCGCACAACTTGCGACTTCTACCAGTAATAAAAGGTTGGGAAATATTACGAGCTCAATGCTATTCTTTTGTAAGCTTGCTTTATATTGTTTTTTACAAGTATTTATACACGTATTTTTAAATTTATTTTCAAGTACCTTTTTATCGTATATATTATTTTACGTTGTATATTTACTCGATTTTGAAAATATCATCCTACAAATTTTCTATTTTACAGCATATAAGAGCATCTTATTATATTTGCAAATAATCTTTGAATATTATTTACGGATATAAACATTTTGTCTATTTGAATATTAATATTTGCATATCGATATTTTTCTAATACACCGGTTGCATATACCACGTACATATATCATTTTTAATACAAAATGGATACAGAGAATTTTCTTAAAAGCAGAAAAATAATTACTCAACAGGGTATAATTAATACAATGAAAAATGGCGCTTTAAAAGTATTTCCCACATTTTCAAAATTACGGCACGTGAATTTTCTCGACGCATAACTTTAATTTAATGTTTTTTTTTTAAGAATTATATCGATAATTTTTTAAACCCAACCAAAAATTATACAATAAGTTACAATGTCCTTAGATTTATAAAGATTTATTTAGCGAAAAGAAATTGATATTTATTTTTGTAACTAAATAAATTTTCAATTTTCTTTACGTATTATAAATAATAAGTGTATTTTATGTTACAGTTAAAGTATTTTTCATCGAATTTCTTTTAGAATTTAATTTAGTATAGTTGCTATTTCGTTATTTTATTAAATTTTTAAGGTCATAAAAAGTTACAGAATTGTGTAATCTATAAAAGTAATTAATTGGTAAAGCGAGAACAGTAAAAATTTGAATCGGATTCGTTAGAATTGTGTAAACCAATTTTACAATACGCATATTTAACTCGTATAAAGTTCATAAATTACTACGTAAATAAAAAGTAAGTTTGTTTCTTTTTTAATATAGTTGAAATTAATAAAATATGAAATTTATTTAAAAATGTAAGTTAAATTGATATTGTAATTGTAATTAAAAAGACGACTTGAAAATTAGAATATATCATTTTTTTATATTATGAGATATTATACATTTTTTCCGTTTAGTATTGTAAAAATTGCATTACACAAAGAAACTACACGAAATCAATTGTTATCGATTATAAATAACGAATAATTATTTACGCGACAATTTAAGACTGTTTTTAATCTTTTTTCTAAACCTTTTTATCCTATAAATTAATTAATAGCGTACAAAAAAATTAAATTAATAGTATTTTTATTGAATTCAAAAATTGAATTCAGAGATTGTATAGAAATATTTATAATTACAAAGAAGATTTTTAAACAAATAATAAATTTTTAAATTGAACACCTTAAGTTCATATTATATGTAAATATTGTACGAACAATACAATAAATTCAAATTTTTAAAAAGAATTAAGATTACCGATATTTTTCTACTACGTATTCATCTACGTACTTATACGATTTACAAGATTTATTTATAGATTTAAAAACTTATTCAAAGATTTGTTTGAAGTAAAAATTCGATTTCTTGGATAGATTCCTTTTATGAGTACAAGTTAGTTAATATTTCCAAAATCTATCAAAATCGTCTGGTTTAGTAACGCTATCCATTCATTTATACAAAATTATATAATTTAATTATCTTTTAGTACTTGATCGATTTTCCTTTCGTTATTTAGCGGTAGAAATTTTTCTATGAAATAAAAACAGGATCCCAACATATAATTAAAGATAGGAAAGTTTACGGTTTAGTAAAAGAGCTTAGAAATCGAAACCCGTTTGAAACGCGTGATCCATTAACCTACGAAACAAATTAGATTATAAATAATTATGAAACAATTTTGGTAAACGGTCGATAAGCCTGGCACAGAGTAGTTGAAAAAGTAATTTTTTTGGAAGAAAAGAAAGGTTGATTGCGTTAAGAAGCATAATTTTTGTTCTAATTCGTTAAGAACTCGGTGAACTCGGTGAACACGTTAACGCGAGGGCAATAAAGTATTTCAATCAACGGCGAAAGTTGGTAGTTTTTCTGGGTCCAGCAGAGCGTTATTTTATAGGATCGAGCCGCTCTTGCACACGACAGAACAAAACATTCCCGTTCCCTCGTCCTCGTCACCCGACCCGTCCATCCTTACGCTCAAACTAGACGAAGCCCACGACTACGTTCGCATCGAGGTTAACATCGAGGTTGACATCGAGGTTGACATCGAGGTTGGCTCCGACGCTGCCTCCCATTCTCACCAATTGCACTCGATGCGGAGAGTCGCTGCACGGCACCGATAGTCCTCTGGATTTTATGGCTCGAGTCGGAATTATACGCAAGCTGGTTTGCGCTGTCGCTCCTACGCACCCATTCGATGCGAAAAAGTCGCGGTGTTCCGCGCCCGATCGAGCACCGCCGTGACATCGACCTTCTTTGCGTAACAAAGGGTGTGTCGAGCGCCTTACGTAAAACTCGGCGATTCGATTCCTGGCTTTTGTCGGAGGATAAGGAGGTTGATTTAATAAATGTGGAAAACGGTGATCCCCGTATTCTTCGGCTGAGAAGGGTAAGCACGAAGGAACGAGTCTGCGAAAACTATGGAATCATAAAAGGGAAAAGCAATCCTCTTATCCGATGGGAGTTCGAGTGGATGTCCAATAATAACGATTACCGTTGGAAATATTAAATAACGTTGCCAAATTAAATAAAGATCATTTTTCAAGGTTTTTTTATTGACCACGTTGGTAAATTTTTTCGTTTAGTTTAAGATTTTTCAACCTATAAATAATCGAATATATATAGATTTCACGGATTACTTCTAAAACTCAAATGATTTATATGCTGAGAACATGCTCAGGAGATTTAGTAGATTTTAATACTGGTCCTGACGTATACTATTTGTTCTACTTATTCAAAGACTTAAATTTTAATAGCACACAAATATATTTTAGTTAACGCGTGAGATTTACCGAGATGTTTGTTTGTATTAGCCGTATTACTTTATCCGATTTTAATTATTCTTAATTTTTTACATCTGATTTATCGTTAAATAATGATACAACATTTATTTAGGTAATCATTATTTCGACGAAAAATTTCAATTTCAACGAGTCTGTTTTTAAAACTCTAAAAACATTTCTCGGAAAAGCATTGATTTATACAAAGTTTCATAAAATATCATTACACTCTAATTCTTCAATATTAAAGCTATAGACTAGTATTACCGTAATTAATTACAGTTGGGTCGACGAAAGCGCGTTATTAAAATTTTTGCCGATAGAAATGTATTTATCAAACGTACATAATATATCATATTTTTTCGAGACATATCGCGAATAAATAAAATTAATACCAAGCCAATAAAATAATTTGTATCTAAATTTGTGCGGAATAATAAACAAAATCGTGAACATTTCAATTAAAATTAATATTATTATTTTTTTTTAATCAAGAAATCCTACTATTGCATCGCGAACTTATCGAAAAAAATATTGCAACGACTACTCGCGGACTCGTTTTACAAATCATTGGATCGGTAAATACAAGACTAATAATATCCCATAATACCGTGCCTCTATATTTTTATCTTTATAAGGATTGCATAGCTGAACACGAGGAAGCAAATTTCTAAGGTAAAATGGATGCGTAGAATAGATTTCACTCTACGTTCTTTTGCTTTTAGAGCATTTACTTTTCTTTAACTACTTTTTTATTACTTTTTTTTAGTGCTCTCTACGATTGCCAAACCATTCTCGATTTCTTTAGAGCTTTGCCGTAAAATTCAATAAATGCTCGTTTCTTCTTTTAGCTTCATTTGCATTAAACAAAAAAGGTGACGACAATGTAACAGCTTCATCATCTCTTAGAAGAAGATTATAAGTTTTAAAACATGCGCGCCTTTTCGATCCACGCGGTATTACATTGCGTACACGTTACTTCTCTTTATGGACATTCTTAATTCTCAAGAAATCGAAAATCGTTATATTGTTTCGTACTTGGATGCAAAATTTGCAAATCTATAATATCAGCGAATAAACGAACAAAGGTTTTTCTCCTCGCGATAGTTGTGCGCTGATAAACTCGAAAAGTTATTAAATACGAGGTAAGTGGAGAGATAATTTTTTTCCATCTATCGTTGCGATCGATCACCGATGATTTCTCTTAAAAAAAAATTGAGAAAATCGGTTGTTCCCGCTCGAACAATTCTTTTTCAGCCGAGCGTTTATCGATTGAGTCGCGTTTTGAGCCTTCAAAATTCCGTATTTACGATTGGGACTGTCATAGTTGTCGGTGAGACTCGATTAATGAACCAGCGTAGTTCGAGCGTTTCTCGTCCAGGTTCTTCTACGTGAAAAAACGGAGTCTCGAAAGTACCACTGACTCCGGGGAGCCATTAAAAATCCAGAGATTTATTGAAAGCGCACGCCAGCCGCACTTTTGAATTCTCGGAGCGATCTTCCCGTGGGAGTTGGTGACGAAAGCCGACTACGGAAAACGAGACAGACGCATGTTCGACTTACCTGCAGACGAGATGAGATTGCCCCAGACTTGCGCCATCTGATAGAACATGAAGAAGAGCCCGAAGAACCTCGTGACGAGGACGTCGGCGCTGAGGTCCGAGATCGTAGCGTACGCCTCGGCGACGACTGTTAGGTAAGTGCACTTGGCGCACCAGAGCGGACCTCCTCCGAGTCCCACCGCCAGGCCCGCGGGTATCATCGTGTAGAAGCGAGGGTAGAACTGGGCGGCGATAAAGGGCATGTAAGCGGCGAATGTCAGGGCGATCGTCCATTTGCAGCCGAGCCAACTGCAACAGTCGTTCGTTACTGGGAGAACGAGAGGAACCTACTTCACCTTTCCCGCACTTCCCCGGTACGCGATAAACGGCCCTCGTATTTATCATTGGGGGTTTCCATGACTTTTTAGGACTGATTTTTCGTTACTCCCGCGCTATTACTTTGTTTGCGGACTATCCATGAGTCGTCGCTTCTTTCCAAAACAGCGGTCGCTTTTCATTGCCGGCGTTGTATATCACGGGTTAATGGCGAGTCGTACCGTAAGTCCTTCGTACAGCAGCTTCTGTTTAGAACGTAATAGTATGAGAATTGAAACTGTGTTTCTAGTTTTAGAGCACTTTTTACTCCTGTGGGCTTTAAAGCACGCGAACAAGAATCAAGCCGAAAAATAATTGCCAAAGCATTGCATCGAGGGAAATAAAACATTCTTGGATTTCTCTTCCGTTTTCCAGCATCTTAACTTTTGCACCTTTTTCGGGACCTCATCCGTCTTTCTGATTGTTAAAATAATAGCGAGTCCACTCGATTTACGATCGTCGATGTATTCAAAGATCTGTGCAAGAGTGCGTTTCATTTGTTTCGAACAAAATTTTCAACACGTATTGCGTTTTTACCTTTATTAGAAAAAATTGTTACCTTTATTATTACCGTTTTTCAAATTAGTTTTTAATTATAAAATTTTCGAGATAGATCAGATTTAGCCATGAATTGTATAATTTTAGATTACGATAAAACAAAGTTGAATGATTCGTTTTCGATCAAATATTTAATACCGTTCGTAAAAAACGTTCTATCGCATACGAAAAAGGATTATTAAACTGATAAATTTAATAATATTTAATCCCTACTAATGAATATTCAAGTTCTTACGTTATATCGATTTTGTATATAAATTAAAAATTTTGTTAAAGTAAAGTTGATACTTCTTAGTAGAAATTGTAATGCTTCTATTAGTAAACGCTAAGAGGACTACAAAGTGAGTAACAAAGGAGAAAAATCCTAGTTAGCTAGAAAAAATATTATATAATTTCTTAAAAGAATATTTTCATATAAAAGAAAAAAATAATTTGAAACGATAAGCTTCGTTGGATAAAAAAAATAACTACGATATTAAGTGCAAATTATATAAAAAATTACAGTTTAATGGTATATCACGAGTAATTATCAAATAAATTAAATATATTTATAGAAATTTTCTTTAATGTATCGCGTACAAGCACTAAATGCATTTAAATATACGTATACATATTTTTTGTTCAAATAAAAATTATTTCTCTAATAGTTGTAAATTTACATTACAGCTAATGTAAAAAATAATTTTATATAAATAATTATTATAATTCTTGTATTAGTTATCCTTGACTGACTTATTTTTATTTTTATGTATTTCTTGAAATGTATCCTGTACGTTAAATATGTACAAAATATATAGGTTATCATTAGCTCAATATGTAGTAAAAATCCATCATTTTTATAGCGATTGCTGTTCATTTTTACTCATAGAAGTACTGTTAATAAAGTACTTTTTAATGATAAAAGTGAAGAATTTCTTAATAACTCATATAAAATATTTTTAATTGCTCATTATTTATGAAAAATTTATTTTAATTAGTAGTAATAATAAATAGTTACGATAAATTTAATATTTTTTATATTTTAAGAAATTTAATTATTATATAATATCAATATTTATCATTAAATTTTATTTTTTCTTAATTCTGAAAATATATGCACTTTTTTCATTAACTAATTTTCAGTTCGTTTTTATAGAATTTGGAACATGTATAAAAATGTATGTAGACTTTAGTAATGAAAATCTAAATATCTCCGTTTTAAAAAACTCGTTAAAGAATTAACTAAAATATAGATTTTGTATAGTTCTATTTACCTTAGTATTTTCGATTCAAGAATTAATTTATAAAAATGAAAATGAAGAATAAGAACATACTGTTGCGTTATATTATAGTTCGCATAACATTTATGTGCTATGTATGAATGCAAATTTTTAAATTAAAGTGTAACTTTATATTACCGGCCTTAATAAATTATTTATTTCTTAATATAATTTATAGAATAATTATTAAAAACAAGCTGAAATATAAAAAATTATTATGTACTTCAGTTTATTGATTGAATACTGATTGAAAATTCTTAATTAGGATTATAAATACAAGAAAATATTAGTATTTTTAGCAAATGGTTTTATAAAAAATAATTAGTAAGAATAAAATGTATTTTATTAGAATTTAAAGATTAAAATAAAAGGTAAAATAATTATGAAAAGTTTTTTCGCTGATCAGGATAATTTCAAAAGATTAATTAATCATCGAATTAAAATAAAATTTAGAAAAGAAACCACATTTTTCATTTCGAATAAAATGTGCTTTAAAGCCAACGCTATAAGCATTTTTATTTATCGAAGAGTATAAATAGTATACAATTTAAGTTTGAACCTTAATTATAATTAAAAATAATTAGATACACATAATTACATATAAGAAGTAAAAAATATTTGAATAAAATTTTAATCAAAGATAATTCTAAATTAAATTTATTTATAATCTATTTTATCAATAATTAATATTTAAGTAGTGATATATTTTCCTACATAAGTGGTAAATTTTTTTATGAAAAAATTATTGAATGTATTATTCGAACATAATTTAGAGTAAATAAATATTTCTTTAATCATGAGAATTTCATAAAATTATAGATTATTTTTAAATTCATAAAGATAATAAGTTACTTTAATTATAATATTTACTCAAAGAAACAATTTTAATTATATTGTAATAAATATTACACTTCGTGTACGGTAATACCTGATTATTAATATCGGCAAAAAAATGTTACTGAAGATTAAACTTCCATATATCGAAGCTAACGTGAATGTTCCCAGTGAATTGTCTGCATTGATAGAACTTTGTAGATTACTGGCACCCATAAAAGCCATAAAATGAATCATGAAGGCGAAGCCAATGATTAGAATATTTTTCATGATCCTCCATCGTTCCGATGGTTGAAAATTAGATGATTTTACCTCCACAAATTTTGGTGATATTTCCATTTTTATTTTAATTCTTTAAGCTTCTTGTAAATCAGCGTTCTGTAAAATTAATTAAGATTTTTTATATTTTATTGATGGAAAATATAATATATAAAAAAATACGTTGTATAAAGAATATGTATTTACAGTAGGTTTCTTATTTGCATTTAAATAATAATGTAATTACTATAAATATAATATTCCATTTTGTATAATCATTAATGTTATACTAAAATATTAAAATAATGATAAAAAAATAATGTAATAATATAAGCCTTTTTGTATCGAATACACATTCACGTTTAAGCACAATTCTGGTAAGTAAATAAAATTAATCATTATATTACATTGCACTAAACCTATGTTAAGATATTAAAGTTTTTTCTTATTTAAAAGTTTTTACTTTTTTATTGACACATTTTAATTTAACATTTTAATTTCTATATTTAATCAATTACATACACAATTTTGAATTTAATTTAAGAATTTTGAAAAAATTAAAAATATTTTATAGATTAAAAGTTTGCAATAAATATGATACGTTTTCTCAGTTATAACATTTAAAGATAATATTTCATATTATTTAATTTAGAAAAATAGATATCTAAAATGAAATCATAGAATTTACTTGATTCAAAATATCTTATATTTTACCATTTATATAAAGACTTTTATCAATTTTAATAAATAAGGTTTTTTATAAGATTTATAAAACTATTTTTATGAAAAGGAAAATTCGAAAAATTGAATATACTAATAAAGTGTTAAATAATACATATTCTGGTATTTATAGTTTTTTATATTTTAAAAACTTTGTACATACATTCGGAATAAATTTTCATGGTACTTAATTTTTTAGGATGTTATTCTTACATTTATAATTATATAATATTTATATCTAATTCTTTTTAGTATATATATAAACATATTTATTTATTTATTTCAATTATTTATTTATTTATTTATGAATTTTGATAATTTAATTCGTATATATGATAAATAGAATGTATACATTTACATCATGAGTATATAATTCAATTAATATTAAAATTGTTATTTGCATTTTCTGTGTATTGCAAGTGAAATGAACTTTGAGACACCAGGGAACACATACATGCATGATTTTAGGAGGCTCGTGTTAATGGTAATAATATTCGTTCAAATAGTTCTTAGATAAATTAAACCTATCAGAGTTTTAGTAATTAATGAAGAGTCAATTTATATATTCTAATAATATTATTCATCAGTAAGTAAAATAACATGTAATTGAAAATAATACTGTATCGAAGTTTGATTACAAATGTAACAAACATCGATTTATTATCAAAACTTTTTCTTAAAAATTCGATTTCGATAGAAAATTTTACGATACTTGTGTTTAATCTGAATAAAAATCATTGATTATACAAACTAATATTTATAATTTTTATAAAATAAAAGATGAATCGAAGAATACTCAATTCATTGAAAAAGCTTTATTAAATTTTATATACACTGCCTCGCTAACTTGTTAAAATAGTTAGTGACCGACATATATAATTCCATAAAAATAACAAAAATGCTCTATTAATTTCTGCGGTGATGATATAATAACAGGATCACCTACGAGAGGAAGGAATACTATCACTAGTGGCGAATGCACTGCAAATGTTCTACAGAATTTTGTATTGTAATTGTTATTCGATAGGCAATTCGACGTTCCATTTTACGGATGGCTTTGGTTTTACTTTGTATCATAGTTCTTATACAATAGATTCATATATTTATCGTCCCAAATTCTAATAATTTAAAATTCACTGCGGATAAATTATACCATATGAATCAATTATTTACTCAAAGCAACGTGTTGCAATTGAAATACAAGTATCGAAAAAACTTAAAAGATAATGAAATTCGGTATTTTTTAACTTTCTTTTATTACAACATAATTGTAATATAAATAAACTGGAAATTCTATTGAATCTGAATATAAATTTCTGAAAGAAGTTTACAATTAGCGATCTAATTGTTATATCTAATTAATAATCTTAGTGAAATCATATTATCATAAATTATGTAAATTATTTAATATTTTGTATAAACTTAAATTTTTATATATTTGAGTCCAATAAGTAATTGAATTTAAAAGATTTTGACACGATTTTATTCAGTACAAAAATAAAAAATTAGCTTTTTATACTTTTATTTACATAAAATAGAAAAGATTTCATTCTGCCAGAATTAATTGAAATATAATAATATTTATTTTATTATAATAATTATAATAAACGAATTTAAAAAAAACTTTAAAATAATATAGAGATTCTATACATTAAAAAAAATTTTAAATTGTAATTTTATTTACCATTGAATATAAATTCTGCGACTCGAATAATTGTAAATTCAGCGATGCTAAAATATTTGAGATTTGATAAACATTCTTAGTATTACTTAATTATGTGTATATATAAAATTAATATAACGATAAAATAGTCTCTGATAGATTTGCTGATTAATTACTCTTGCAAATATTCGAATGAATTTAATATTTCATTGGAATATTTATATTCAAAATATTTTATTGATAATTACTTAATTTTATTTATAATTTTTATTTATAATGATATATATAATTTTATTGATAATTAATTGATATTATTACTTATTGAGTGTTAATATTGTTTTAAATATTTTTAAAAACTTACAATAAAATAATTATCAATATTTTAAGTGAAATGTGAATAATGAAAAGATACAAATTGTTTACACAAATAACTACATAAATAAATTTTATCGTGAATACTTAATGTCTTTCAAAAAACGTTAAAAAAAAATTAAATTATCACTATATGATGATATATGAATTAAATATTTATTATATATAATAAAAAAATTTATCTTAAATCAAGCAAACGTCAAATATTGAATTAAGAAAAAATCTAAATTACTCAAAGGTTTATATTTTTTAATAATCTAGTTGACATATTTATAAAAGAACTATATTTATTTATCGTTAACTGGAAAATGATTTATTTTTAATCTTCACTGTGAAATTATACACGAAAAAGACAAATTTCCGTTATTAATTTTTGGAGATTGGAATTTCACTCTATCATCGTATATAGTAAGTATAATTAAAGTTTCGATTTATTCAATTTAAATGATTTAGTTCATATTTCCGAAGGAAATCTTATATTTATATATACATGTTTTTAAACAAAGATTCAAAGATTTTGTATTGTCTAAATACGACTTCGAAGAATAATAAAGATTCTATGTATCTTTTTGCGATTTTATACTTCCATAAAATGTGATTTTAATGTAAAATAATTAGGAATAATAGATTATCCCTTATTTACCTTTATTATTTACCTTTTATATCTTTATTTTATTGTACATTATTATAGTAATTTTGAAATTATGTATTAAACGATAATATTTACTTAAAAAATTTTGTTTTAAATTAATTTTATACTTCGATATTCCCATTATTAATTTGTCGTATTACAAATTTGAAAATTACTCTCGAATAAGCTACTTCGTTAAAAATGCAATAATATATAAAAGAAATATAATATTGACGAAAGGCAATGAAAGAAACACGATACACATTTCGGGTCAGTGTCGCTTTAGTAACCAAAGCTTGATTTATACCACATACAGACGTTGTTTGTAGAAGCTGTGTTAAAGAGACGTGGTTACTTGTTAATCTAAGGACACCTACAGATTTGTTACGTAGGATATTGCTTCTATTCTTAATCTCGACTGATCGTGGCGCGGTCTGTACCGGTTTCTTTACGTATTAGATGGACATCTATCCTTGGAAAATATCTCTAAACCTTTCACACGAATGCATGCGTGGATTAATCTATGTGGAACGCACTATTGTAAAAAGATTAAGAGATTAATTATAATGAATAATTTATTACAATTTTCCTACACCGATACCTACGTAGGTATACTTTATTTAAATTAAAAATCACTTATGCAATGAGTTTTTTATGATACTGAGTAATACTTTTTTGAATTTGTAATAATAATGTACGATACAATGTTTTTATGTGAGATTACTAGGAAAATTTTGCAACTTTTTTGCTGTTGCCGTAAATTACATATTCATATATCGAAATTTGTAATATAGTTCTGTCACGTGAAAGAGATGGTAAATTAGTAATTAAAACATATGTATATGCATTAAGTAGTTATAGAATAAGTTTCAATTTTTTTAATACCAAATCCGACGATAATATAAAAGAACATGAATTCAACCAGAGAGAATTATGTTTTCGTAGCAATAAAAGTTTGTTGTTATTTTTACAGCTATTGGCGATGAATTTTTTCCATGCATTTATTTTACTTTTATTTTCTTTCACAAATTTCGCTATAAAATACTACCATATATTAATTTTTTATTAGTATTATAAGCGATAATTCAATTTGTATTTATAAAGAAAAAAATCATGAATTAATAAAAATGTTCAGTAATTATACTAAAAGTTCTATTAAAACTTTATCCCAATGTCATTTCCTTTGTAATAAGGTTTCTAATCTCAAGAGACTTATACTATTATACAGAGTTCTAAAGAGGGATAAGGTGAAGATAACCGTATGGTTCGCGTTATTCCAGATTTTTCAAACCCAGCAACAGAATTCAATTCGTTAAATGAATTAACAATTTAATTGAAATTATATTTGCATAGAAAGAGAACGGACTGTAAATCATTGGCAATAAGTATATACGCGAGTAATAAAGTTTCATTGAATTTTTACTAAATTTGATTTCCAAACACTATTTCAATAATACGCTGAATGATCTTTCTAAAAAGAATACAAAAGAATAGAAAAATAGGTCGTGCGTAGGTTAAAACGATGGTTTCATGGTATACAATCGTCGAAGCGTAAATTTTACGTTCGGTAAAATGTCATACAGATAGAAGTGGAAGAAATTAATTTTAAACTTATTACAAGTTTTGATACTACGATCTTATATTCAATAAATAATATTTATGTTATTTTTTGTCAGTGAAGAGAAATTACTATACTTATTGAAAATGTGATGAAATACATTGAAATATTTTTTATCGAATCAATTTTACAACCTTTATATTTACTATAATTTTTAGTATCGATAAATTTGGTTGCTTTAATTTTTAATCTTGAAAAGAATTGTAAGATCGATTTACAATTGATGCTTCTCTAGTATATACTTTATATTTAATATTTAAGTTTCTCTTTACTTATATACCTTAATTGGCTAAACACAATTTTAAATTACATACTAAAATAACATAAAAGTTTTATTGAAGTGTAAAAAATACAAAGTGATATGGTACTGATATTTATTAATAACGGATATTGCACGTTCCGAGAAAATCATATAGTGCTTAAATTCTTTTAATAGATATCATATTTTATTCCTTATGTATTTCAAAGTAATGTTAATAAATAAGATATTTATATTTATAAGAAAATATTTATTAATAGCGAAATGCTACTAAAGTAATTTGCATATTCAATAAAAATCAGCACATTTAAAGATTTAAAATTTTTTTGCTACGGTGTACTTCTGATTATTCAATAAAAAAGATTGTCGTTTCAATTGAATTTAATTATATTATAATACTTAGAATAATAGATTTATTTCAATTTTATAATACATTATAAAATTATTCTTATAATTCAAACGAATGTAACAATGATTTGAAAAAATCAACCAAAAATCAAACATTTTTAAAATTTATTAAATTTTAAATATGAAATATTAATTACTTTATTACTATTTAAACGAGCATTTTTTTATTTAATCAAAAATTAATTCGTGTAATCAACGATACAGCATGAAATTATATGAAATCGTTTACATATTTCCATGAAATATATAACACATTCAAACAACTACTTGAAAAGCAAAATTATGTATATTTTTATCAATGAAGATATAAATTGGAAGTCTGCCTAAATTCGTTACTGTGAAGAATTTAAATAAAGTTTTGTCAGCCTTTTGTACAGAAATTTATTAGATTGTAACAATTCACTCATGCACAATAAATTTCGTATGATTCCAAACTAATTATCAAATTTAACATTCCATTGAAGATGCCTAAGATGCGTATATATACAAACAGCATATAAGGTAAGATATTTATCACAAAATATCAAAATACAAAAATTGCTTCGTATATTTATTTAGGTTTATTTTGGAATTAGTTTTAAATTTTTTACTGATTAAATTTCTTTTATTATTATAACTATTATCGCAATTGATAAAATATTTTTATTAATAAAATGGAAAAAAATATTTACGCGATGGATCGGTAGCTTATATTACTTACGTTTGTTTTTTTATTTTGCACGTTTTCTGAACGGAATATAATTTGAAATTATTAGAGCAAAAACTGTAAAAATAAATCTCTTAGCAGTCAAGTTTGAGTATGAAATATACTCTAGAACCGGCAGGATTAGTACACGTCCCTTTACATAACAGGCAATATACGAGAAAAATCGTTTTATATTTATCATTAAACAACAGTTTAAATATTTACGATTTTATTTTGACAATTTGTAAATAAAAATACCGTACTTAGAAATGCACGAGTTAAGAAGATAACGTTGGTTGATAGTTATTCAGTGAACGTAAGATTAATGTCTTATAAATTGCACTAAGTTTAAATCGATAATTTCATGAATTTTAAGATATAAATAAATCCCTCAAAGAAAATAAACCGTGTTATACGAATATTCGTTATAAACGTTGTATTTCTTTGCAAATTTAGACGTTGTACAAGGAAACGAAAGATAGATTTTAAGATATTTATGAACTTATCAAAGATTCCGATAAAATATATCAATCGTTGTTCACTGGAATAAATACGTTTGAAAAGGACATACGTAAATTTGTGAATTAAATTTAAAAGTAGACAGCTTTTCTATCTATTCTTGACATTTATCGAAATACCGTTTCGACAAATTCAAAATCTTAAAAACTTTTCTGATTTTTTTTACGTTTTTATTCGGTATAATTGAAAAATATTGGATCCGTTCGAACCTTTTCGTACGAGTATATATATATCATCGAATTATTCTGCGAATGATACGAAACAATTGATTGTTTTATAAAAGTATAATAAAAAAAATTGTATTAATTACACTCCGCTCGAAATCTCGTTATTTTCATAATTTTTCATTGTGCCCTGCACGATCAAGTCGTCAATACAATATCGTATTAAAAAGGATAAACGAAGTTTTGAGAATGTTCTTGCTCTAAACGAGTTGAACGGATGCTGCACCGCATACCGATCATCCGTATCGATGCAGAGATCGAGGTAAAATACTTTTATGGTTTATTATAATCGAATTTCTTTGCATAAAAAATAACGTCCTTCTTAAAATATTCGATGAATTATCGTAAAAATTCCAGTAAAGTCGAATATCTCTCTTCGATGATATGAAAAATCAGTTATTCAAGGAAGACCAAGAAAGTTTTTTCAATCTTCGTTTCGAGTCGAACCCGTCACGAAATTAAAGCTGTCTTCGCGAAAACAAATCAATCCCTTTACCATCCACAGATGCAAATACAAAAACCAGCTAATTACGAGCCTTGGTACCACCGCACACTTCCACTTAGCGAATTACCTCGCAAGGGAAAATAAAACGGATACGCGGTATTTCGGGCGAGAACCCGAGACAGTCCGAGACAGCCGAGCTTACCAATTTCCGCAGTCTTCCGGCAAGTAAGCATTATATCGGCGTGCCTGGTCCAAGCGATAACCACGGGATGCTTCCGACGAGGAACGAACCCGCGCACCGACGTCGCCAGGTTCAGACTGACTCGATCACCTGCTCCCGTTTGAATCGAGCGCGCTCCGAACGACCTCCTGCCCGTCGTAAGCCCGCCGTTGTGATATCCGCGTTACGAGCGTTACAAGGTACTTTTACTCGTTAGACCGAGGAGGTCCGAGGAAAAAGGAGGGAAGCGTGCCTCGAGCGAATATTGATTTTACGCTCTTGACTTGTATTTCTTTCGAATATGTTCAAGGTAAATTTTTGTCGCGAGGGGAGCATTTCCTTTTTCGGTTTTGGACCGCCGGGCATTTTTCACGCGATTCAATTTTTTTTATCTCGTCTACTCTACCGTGCTACTTGAAATGTACAATTTTCGTAAGATCGAATACAAAAATAATTACGCGTGGAGATCTTTTAAAGAATTATGCGACCGATGGTTAAACAACGGCGTCCCGCGAGTAATATGTTGTCCATGGTGTTAAAATAACTATATGTTCACTTGCGATTTCAAGATTCTTATCGATCTATCGTCTGGTTTTGGTACTTTATAATTTATTATTATTATGTATTTATAATTTTTTTCCGAGGTATGATTTAATGGCTCCAGGATCAGTGGATGTATAAATTACCGTAAGTACCGTTACTTTTATGAATAGATCGTTCCCTCCAATATGATACGATGCTGAACATGACCTATAAATTTAGTTATAAATAGATAGCGGTTGGTTGGCCAAACGGTTTATACTACTTATGATATCGTTAAAAATGATTTAGCATATGACAAATTTATACCGTCCAATTATTTAATTAAAATATATAATTCTATCGACGCTTAGTGAATATTACTATAGTAATATTTGGTAAGTAATTTATATATTAATCATGAAACGATCCGATTTTTAATTAAACTATCGGGTATGTTAATTTCATTTTAATGTTATAAAATATGATAAGTAATAGAAGTTTTTATTCATCGAAAAAATGAAAATATTTAATATTTATATATTTAACGTAATTTATCAATACAATGTATGACGCATTTTTTTATATTTCAAATACTTAAAATTTCCGAAAACTTCAAATGAAACGGTAAATTTAAATTAATATATGAAATATTGACGATTCTTTTGAATAGAAAATACAAAAAAAATATTTAATCTATTGTACAAATATGATGATACATTTAATATTAATTAATATATTAATAATGGTGTAATATCTTAATGTTCGAAATCTATTGTTTTAATAAATTTATTGAAAATATAACGACGACAAGTTTTTTATGGAAATACTAGCAATGTTAAAATTAATATATTTAATATTCTATAAAAAATATATGATTTTTTTCAAGTGTATCTTATCTGTTTATTCATTAAAATTTTAATTATAAATAATCTGCTAATTTTAGTTTTTATAATGTGTAATGCATAACTAAATGTCGTAAATTATACGGTAATTAGAAATACAAGAATTGTAAAAAAGTTATTCGTATAATGTGGAAATCAGATAGCGAAATTTAATAAACATTTTTAGAATTTGCAATAAGAGATTCATGACAGATTTTTTAAGGGTTTTAAATTTTTCAAAAGTTAAGTTGATTATATTTAATATGCATTTATACAAGTTACGCAACAGATTCTTAGTATTTATAAATACTCAAATTTAAAATTTAAAAGATATTTAAAAGAAATTATGCTATTTAATTTTTTAAATGAATATTTCAATAAATATAATTAATATAAAATATATGAAAAATATAATTTTACTGTAAATGAAAATAAACTCTTGCTGTATAAAATATAATTTTATTATTATTATCTATTATATTTTGATAAAATGCATTAAACATATTTTAAAGTAAATGTCATAAATATAATTCAATTATAAGTTTATTTTAGTAAAAATGTTCATTTTCATAAAAATATTTGAGTTATAGAAATGATTTAAAATACTTAAAAATTATTTAAATTATTTTTAATACTAATAGAAATGATCATAAAGTATTATAAATTAGGGATGTAAATCGAATTCTAGAATAATAAACTATAATTTAAATAAAACTTTAGACTTTTTTTTTTTTTAATAAATGAAATAAGTAATGTGTTATAAAATTTCTCGATTTATAAATAAATATCAGCGTTTGCTTTCTAGCATGATAAGTATCTTTATCAACCTGTAATTGTGTACAAATGTTAATTATCGCAACTTATAATTAACTCAGATTAATTAGAAATAACTTGTTGAAATATTTTTAAATGTTTCCATTATACAACGTAATTGATTTTTTTGTATATAATTATGTAAATGATTTTTCAAAAAAACTGATTTAGTAACATTGATGCATTAGGACTTTTAGCAATAAAAATTTAAAATATTCTATTAACATTCAAATAAGTTATAATTAATAAAATTGTATAATTAATTAATTACTTAATTTATTTTTAATAAAAAATATTATATCCTTAGATTGTATAATTTCATTCATTATTTTTTATTTTATAAACAGCTTCATCAATATTAATAATGTACTTATTTAATAAAAAATGTTTAATAAAATTATTTTTTTATTAATAATTTCATAATCTGAATCTTTTACTATTTTTTCATATTTTTTTATTGTTAAAATTATAATTATTATATAAATATTATGAATCTAATATCATTTAACTCGTTAATAACTAATAAATCATATCATTAATGTGAAATTAGGTTTTAATACAATGAAACAAAATACTTATAAAATTAGATTGCAATTAATAGATCGTTTCAAACCTAAAGCTGGAGAGTGATTAATTAGAAGAAAATTATAACGTCGTTTAAATGTATTAACCAAGCTTATAATTATTTAATTTTTATATAATATTTTTTCAATTTTTTGTTTCTTAAATACTATTGAACTTTAATAATAATTAAAATTAAAATGATATACAAAATTAAATGAAATTGAATATCAAACAATTTATAAATTTAGAATACAAAGTTAAAATATCAAAATTGAGCATCAAACAATTTATAAATTTATATCAATGGTATACACGTAAAGAAAAAAAGATTTAAAAAATGTGGTTCAAGTTAACTATTATAAAATAATTTTATAAACAATGGAATATTAAAGGATATTTAAATTAAAAGATTATTTTTTTATTTCTTATTAAACTTTAAAAGTATGTTTACATATAATAACACTTAAAAAATATAATGTATGTGATTAGTAAGTATACTACTAAAATATTTTCTACAATTGTAAAATATGAAAAAAAATCAAATCTTAGATTTATGAATGATTTTAATGAGAATATATTCATTATTTCACAATAATTATTTATAATTATGAATTTAACTTTAAACGATAATTCTTTTATCTACAGAAAAGAAAAGAATTACAAAAAATTTAAAGTTTCTAATAAGATATATATGTAATAGTTTCAGTATTAATAAAGGAATATCTTTTAGAATTAATAATAATTCAATGAATATAAATGATGAAAAATTCTAAATGACGCATTTCATCTGGATTTTATATAATGTTCAGAAATCAACCATAAATATCGATTTAATTAACGATGGCATTATATTCTAGGTGTTAACTACCTGAATATATAAGTTCATTCGATCTTAATGAACTTAAGCTTTTTAAATTGTCATTTTAAAAATGTATTATCGTAATATATTTTTATAAAATATTAATTTTAGATTATGTATTATTAAAGGTTATATAGAAAATGATTCACATAAACTTTTCAGTTTTTTTAATTCTACATTTAGAAATTATTTTAATATATAAGAGACTGGATTCGTCATTTCAAATATTATACATAATTATATATTCAAATTTATGTTTCGAGTTTAAGGACAACAATGTTTAAATAATTGATTTAAAAAAGAATAAAAGATTAATTATATAAAATATATTTTATTATTAATCGGATAAACTGAAAAATATTGAGACTCTAACTATATCTTTTTATCTAATTTTTTATATAATGATACTTATGAAATTATAAGTCATTAAATTTTAACTGTAAGTAATATTTATTTATGTATTAAATTTTTGTTAAATTAAGCTCTTTAGATTGGTTTCACCTGAAATAATTCATTATCTTATGTATACACAATATTTTAAATATCCAAATTTAAATTTTACGTGATTTTATAAAAAATTTTTAATTTCTTTTTTTAAATTAGTAGAAAGAAATTTATAATAAAAACAGATTTTATAATAAAATAAAAGCAATAATAAAAGATATAAACAATTTCTTATAAAATAATTTTAATTATTTATTAATAATAATAATAATATTTAATTATCTATAAATTTTTTTTAATTTAAATGGTAATTTATAAATATTATATATAAAATACAATTTTTTTAAAAATTTTATGTAGAAAAGATAACCATATTTAAAAAAATATTTGATGAAATATAAATGTATGTTCTATCAAAGCTTGGGAAATTTTGTTTTGTAAATATTTCAGTTTATTATAAAAATAGAATTTAAAACACAAAAGTAATTAAAAAATTTATTTACATGAAATATTATAATTAAGAAAATTTGATCAAACTAGAAATATAATAAAAATAAAAATAGAAAAATAAAATAACATTACAAATAAAAAATTGTATTATTATTTATAAATTAATTTTGTATTCAACCTACATATATTATAAAATCAGGATAGGTTAAAAAATATGCAAACAATTAATAACTAAGTTTCTGTTTAAATAACGTATTTACAAGTTAATATTTTAGTTTATAATGAACAGTTTGTTAGCTTGTTAGTAAACATGTTTACTTTTATAAAGAGTTTACTTTAAATATGTTAATATTTTTATTTCTTCTATATTATTATATGTTTTACACATAATCATAATTTTATTTTTAAAACTTAAAATTATTTTTCTTGAAATATTATTATTAAGTACTTTTAATAAAGAAGATAAAGTGAGAAATAATAATGGAAGAATTAATAACTAAAATTTTGACAGTATAGATTTATTTTACATTTGATGAAGAAAGAGATATAATAAGGTAAAAGGAAAAAGAAATATAGAAAACCAGAATATGCGAGAGAGAGGAGAGAAATTGGAAAAGAGAAAAGAAATGTCATATATTTAATTAAATTTCTAATTAAATCAAACTGAATATTATTAATTTCTTAATATAATAAGTTATTTTAGTATATTCAGTTATAATGAAATGTTGAGTTAAAATGGAGTTGTTTTAACGAAGAAAATTTATGTATTATACGTACTTAACATTTTTTATCAACAATTAATAATGTAGGTCGCAGTTGAGTTCCATTATCATAATTAAATTTTGATACCAAAATTTACAAGAATTTAATATCCTCACTTTAACACAAATTGTATGTGTTATACGTTATTCAAGCAAAAGTAAATTTTAATTGTTTGCAAACAACTGTAATTATTAAGTGGACTATATAAATGATATACATGATTTTACAGAATATAAAATTATGTATTTTATTTTAATGCTTTAAATTATATGTTTATATTGAAGTTAATTAATTGTATACAAGCCTAATGAAGAATTTAAAAAATCCATTACTTTATAATTTATTCATTAAGATATTGCCCATATTTTAATTTCTAATAATATCTATTACAGTTCACAACTAGTATTGAACTTTACAAGACAAAAGTGGTAGACATTGATAAATTACTAGTCCTTCGTTATTCAAATTATTTTGCTTCTTTGTCTTTCCTTTAGTTTGACATAATTTTCAGCTATTCTTCATTGACTTTACCCGTTTTTTGTTCTTTCATATTTAATCTCCGTCGGTACAAGTTTGAATTGCCCTAAGGGAATAAGAAAGTTCAGAGATGTACATTTTTGATCACTACGGTTTAGTAGTCAATAACTACACCATCGGTACGCTACATTTACAAGTGCACAGATTCGCATCGAACCGATTAGTCGCTCTATCTTTCATCGGAGTTTTACCAATATGCGACGGCGTATGCGCCAATAATCGAATAACAGAGAATGCGAGTCCCTATTCGAACGAAATATGTTAGTGAACGCATTTCTTGCGTTCATTGCACACTGACTTACATTGCCGAGGAACAACCGCTGCGAGTCATCGCCTCCGAGGCAATTTTAGGTTGTAATCAACCTCTACTATCGCTATCTACAATTCTTTTCAGACCGACTGAAATATCCGCGGTAGTGCTACAAGTTTGCGCAATGATTAAAGTAAATTATTCCGTAGGCACGAGCAATGCCCATTGTTACAACCTACCGTTGCATATTAATCAAACCATCGAGCTTACGAGCGTATATAAAAATGAATTTTATCCGCGCTTACAAGGGAATTGAAATCGTAAAATATCGTTTTATTGTGACGCGTCATAAATAATTTCACTTCGAGTTAAGATCAAATTGAAATCTTTACGTTTATTTACCGGTAAATTTATAAAATATTTTTAGATTACTCGCTACCGAAAATCATTATAACGATAGATAACTTTGTACCGTGACAAGAAAATTTTCTTTGGTGAAAGATGCATATAATAATTTTAAATAAAATGAAAAAAAATTGTAAGATAAAATCAATCAAGATTGCAATGGTTTTAACGTAATAGTTTTCCGAGTAAAAGAAAAAACTAAGAAATTAAAAATTAATTTATTTTTTGACATGTTTTCAATCCGATACGATGAGATTTTTTTTGTGTCTCTGAAATAAAATTAAAGCTCGGCGTAATTATACAAATTTACGTTATTGATACTGAAAGGTTTAAATATTATTAGAAAATCGGGACGAACTTAAAGGAATTTTATTAAATTCTAAAGAACATAAATTACATGTATATGATATATTTTCGATAATTTCGATGATATATTACATTAAACGGGCAAAATTTAAAACGAGATGATAAGTCGTGTACTTCAACTGCATTAACTCGTTTTCAAGCTAATGCTCTGGAGAAACTCGTGCATCGCAGTATCCATATCCACAAGCTGATGGAAATCTGGACGTGCGGGAGTTCGTTGTATAAAATATCCACCAACGCTTTTAAATATCAAAGTTTAGAATTACACGAAACTGTGTGTATACAAAAACTAAAAGCAGTTGAATACAGTGTATATAATATGGGATACTCTGAAATTTTCACGTTGTTAAAGTATTTTATAGTAATAATTGTAATACTAGCTTGAGTTTTTATTTTTTTTCCATTGTTTCGTTAATGCAAACACGATACAAAGATACGAGCTTGTAGTTTTTATATTTTTTTATCGTATTCGTTAAATCATCGAACGAACAATTTAAGCTATAGCGTTTCAATTATTCAATCGAATTACTTTTAGTTAGCTATTTTCAATAAAAAGCCTTTACCGCGCATATTTTAATTTTCATATATAATGATTTTATAATAGAATTTCCAAATTGTACAATTTAAATTGTTTTTTTTATAAAATTAAATAAAAAAAATGTTTACGGAATCTAATGTTTTTATGAAAGCGGAACGAATTTTGCAAATCGAACTATAACGAAACGAATACAAAGCGACAAATAAAAAATAAATTTGAATTTATTTCTGAATTCGTAGCATCATGCCCATATTACAAAAATTTGTATTTGTGTACGTTTTATGGACACGCGAATGAACAGTTTGTAAATTTTAACGAAAGAAAAAAAAATACATATTGTATCTTTGCTCGTAATTAAATTATTTTTTAATTTCTAGGAATAAGTTGTATTCGATATAATTAAAGTAATCTTTATTTTACTTTATTTTATGAAATTAATTTTCTTTTATGTTTCCATTTAAAATTTTTTTTAACCAAGTTTTACCGTTTACTCGAACTTTCACAGCATTTGATATGTATATTTAAAATTTTTAAGATAAACACTCGATACGTACTTATATATTATTTCGAGTGTTGTTCATCTTCGATGTTGACAAAATACAGTACCCGATAGAGTAGCAATTTTTCATTTAATAAGTAAAGTGACCATAGCCTATAAAAAGCTATTTCTGATTTTTATTTAGCAACGTGATAAATGATTTGCGAGTGTCAAAAAAAATTTAACGCTTTTTCAAACTGTGCATAGAGTGAAATATGATTTAGCGGTCGTTGAAGCTCGGAAAAAGATATTTTCACTTTCATTTACTTTAAAAACACAAGTTAAACTAGATTGATAATAGGTTTTTTTTATATTTAAGTAACAATTTAAAAATACTCCGGTATATACAAAAAGATAGAGAATTCGATATTTTATAAAATAAATCATACTTAATCCTCTTCCGCAGTTATTTATTTTCTTACATGAATTTAATTCGGTATTCTAGAAACTTTATTTTTCGAGTATCGTAATAGAAAACTTTGCCTCTAAAACCTCGACCACACTTTTTCCTCTTAGACAAAAATATTTGATTAGCCAATCGAGCGCCACATTCGTTCGAAGAAGAGTAATTTTTGTTTTCGAGCGAGTCCTGCGTTTCTTCTTCAGCCATTGTGTGCGTATCGTTAAAGCAACGTCAAAGACATTCGGTACCCTTTCACCCGAAGGGCGCGTATTCCGTACGAGTACGTCAATAAACAAAAGAAACGACGAGCATAAGTTCATAAATCCGTTTACGATGCAGCGGCGATTGCGCGGGTAGGCCGCTAATTTTTTTTGGCAGCGATTCAGAAAAACGAGGAATTAAATCGAAAAACTTGAACAATACGATGGAACAATACGAACGGTTACATGGGAACTCGACGATTACGAGTTTCATCGCTCTCTCTCTCTCTCTCTCTCTCTCTCTCTCTCTCTCTCTCTCTCTCTTTCTTTCTTTGTCTCTCTTGTGAAGGGTGATCGGGACTCGAAATGGAAGGAGCGGCGGGAGAAGCCGGAAAAGGAGGAGTAGCGAAAATGAGAGAGAAGAGAGATCGCGTGGGATGCGACTGCTTGCGCCGGCCGAAGAGAGCAAGACGGGGAAAGAACGAAGAGCCGAGAGGGAGCGACAGGGACAGATAGAGAAAGTAGGGGTTCGTTGGATGCCGGTGGCGCGCGCTTGGATCCAGCAGCCGTACCAGACCCTTCAGTTAAAGCGCGCAGCCAGGGACGAGCGGATTCTGTACAGTTCGCTTCCCGACACTTGTCGCTTTCGAATCTCCGCGATTTACGCGTAATTAAGCGAAATTTCGCCACGTGTTCGTGCGCTCCTCTTCCCTTTTACCCTTTTCTTTATTTTTCGAATGCACCTCGGAGAACGCGTCCCTTTTTTCCTATTACGTTGAGCGCGATAATGCCATGCGAGTTGGTTTATGGAGCGTCGCGCTAAACATTTTATGGCCTTGGTTCTCGCTTGTAATAGAATAAACACCGGTCGGCGGTGGAAACTTGCGTTAAAATTTTCCACGCGACGTATTCGCTCCGGAGATCGAGACACATTTTCCCATCCGAGGCCCGAAGCTAAAATGTGAGCTGACACGCGACTTGATGTACGATGCGAGGCTCTGAAACTTTATGCCCGCGCAACCAAGGATTTTAGTAAAAGTAAGTTCGTAGCTGTGAATTTCAGTGTGCGATCGCTTTGACGATATCAATTCGAAGCGAGTACTCGAGCTTTCTTATTTATAAATACCTTCGCTACGGAAGGCGAATGTAATTTGTTTTTTTCGAAACACCTATAGTACAAGTATATTTTCTAGTTGACATCTTATTCTTTTATCCCTCGAGTTTTTAAACGTGAATTTATTTTCTCGTCCTATCTTTACTCTTCCGTATAGTTATCGCTATTGGCGGTAACGTACGCTTTTTAATTTCGTTAAAATACCATTTTATCGTTGAGAATTTTGCTTTGTTTTCTAAATATTTTACGCTTGAATATAAGAATCAAATTTTTAAGACATTCGTTATAAATTGTTATCTATAAAACCGTTCGATACCTAATAAATAGCTTATTCAAATGCATTCGCAAAAATTTGAGATTTAATTTATAGCTAGTGTATCAACCGTAACAAAGAAATTTCCATGAAAGTCGATATTTCTCTGATCATTAAATTTAAATAAATTAACCATATTTACAATGCACGATTTAAATATATTTAAACTTGAATTTATATAAAGTCAATCGAAATTAATCTTAAATATTACTAAAATTTTATTTAAGATTACATAAATCTGATTTAAAGGGTATATTTTATTTCATAAAACTATTAAAATAGTCTAAATTTTATAAATTACATCGAGCTGAGGAAATATTCGTGTTCAATTCAATATCGTTAATGAATAATTCGATTTGATCGATGTAAAAAAAATACCACAAAAGCTTAAGTAAATATTTTTCTAATAAGCAATACGCGTATATATACAATCTTTTATATTAAGACTCGATTTACCGAATAAATAAATAATTTAAAGTAGTTTGAATAAAAAATATTTATAAAATATTTTTTAGTCCATAATTAAATAAAATTTCTTTAATAATATTTAAAAGTACTTAAATGACATATTTTATAATATATCAAAAATTAAAAATTAATGATTTTATACTTTATCATTTATTTTTTTATTCCGTTTACTTTTTATTTTTTTTATTACAGTAATCGTGTCTGCTAAATATATTAAAACGCGTTAGGATTAAAAAGTATAGTTTCTTTATAAAGAATTTTTATTCAACTTTTTATTTGATAAATTTTTGCGTAAAGAATTTGTCGAAGAAGAGTGCCGTTACTTTTATACGTGTTTTATTAATTTAATCGCCACATTTTCACACATAGATAACATTTCTTTGCGACTTCCGTGCAACCGTATGTCCGGAAAAACTTTACCAAAGCCGCCTCAGATTTAAAATCCTTAATAAAGTTATCCAACGGAAACCAAGTCTTACCTTTTTTTACGAGATCAGTAATTTATACCTTTCTGGGAAATTATTCGGATTTCTCGTCAAAGCTGTGTATAATCAATTTATATATTTTGCATATTACAGGAATCATCGTTTCCTCGAGTCTGGGTATCTTCGTGCACGAAAATGATCCATTTTATATGTAATAAATATCTCAAATTTATTTACAAAAATATGTAAATTTCACGAGGCTAAATTTCATTATATTAATAATTTCTTTTATTCATTTTTATAGATTTTTTATTTTTTTTCCTTTTCTTTCTGTTTAATATTAAATAAAAGTATTTTTTATTCTACTAAATGTTTTTTTTAGATTTATTTTATTTTTTTTTGATTTTATTATTAATATTTTATATTAATTATTAGATTAATTTATGTTTATGCTTGTCATAGACAAGTTTTACGATTTGGCGTACGTTAGATTTATAATATTTCTAAGTATTAAAGTAATCGATATAATTCTAATCTATTAGTTATAGTACCAAAATTATAAATTATGCATTATAGCAACCAGAAATTCTATTATTTATATAAATTAATTTAAGTTAACAAAATTGCTTAGAATATATACGAGAATGTAATTCTTCGTATCATGCCATAACTGTTTTATAATTCGATTCAGAAAATATTTTACCGCGTTCGACTATGATTTCGATTTATCATTTATTATATAACAATAATTTATATTATTTATCATTTAAAACAAAGAACAGACTTTGATATATTTCCTTACCTTCCTTTATTCAATTAGGTAATCGTTGAATTTGATTTATTTGATCTATTTTATATATAGTTCAGAATCCTTTCAAACGTCTTATTATAAAAATATAAACGTCTAGTTATTGTTATATTAATTTAAATTTTTCTAATATATTTATCATATGAATATTCTAATAAATTAATAAACGTACAGTTTTTTATTTCAAAATATATTTTCTATGGAATTATCTTTTTATTTTAATAGTTATATATTGTATCTCTGTTCTTTTATTATATAGTCAAGTCACTGGTAAATCATTAAAAAATTGATAAATTTATTATGTTTTAATATTTAGTACTACATTTAATATATATTGTGATATTTACGTATAAAATTTACTTAAATTAATATATATTCAATCGTAAACATTATAAAATGTTTTATAGTAGGATTTATCTGTGTATTAACTAGATTTATTATTATTTATTTAATTACTCATTTTATATTTAAGATATATTTTATATTTGATACTACCAGTTATTAAATTATTTTTTATTTTTAAAATATAAAAAATAACTATGCATAAAAATATACAATATAAATATTAAATAAAAAAATAATTGAAAAAATATTTAATTAAAAAAAATCGATGAATAGATAATAGAAATGAGAATTATATATAATAAAAAGAAGCAAAGTCAATAAGAACATTAATCATATCGTCGAAGAATTACTTTTAAAATTTAGGAATTACTAAAATAATAGATAGTAAACTGTACAAAAAAATTTCATATTTTATGAGAATAATATATCAAATTATAAATACTGAATTTTGTGTTTACAATAATTTTTTTTTTTAAATACTGAGCTAAATAAATTCAGATGAATTTTATTTAAAATTTTGAAATCTGTTATTTTTACAATATACAAAAAATTATATTTGATCGATTTCGATGTTTTAAAATATCTTAGAATTATTATATAAATATACAATGATGGCCTATATAAGAAATAATATTTTAGATATGAAGCTTATCAGTCATTGTTCATATCCGTTAAATTTTTTAATTTTCTATCTTTAATTGGCAAAATACGTAATAATATATCATTATGATAGTTAAATGTAATCCATATCAGATTAATTTTCGAATAAATGAAGCTGGAATTTTCACTTCTTTGATTTATAGCGATATTAATTTACGGCGTTTCGATCCTTATATTCACTTAAACTTATTTATATTACTCGTTATTTTTATTTTTATTCATGACTTTCTATTGAAGTAAATTTATTTATATTGAGTTTTTATCACCTTTTTTTAAAAATATTGTATTATAAAAGAAAAATGTTTAAAATGTTCAAAGAAATTAGTTTTCACACTATCGTATCAATGCATATATATTTAGATTTTTAAAATATTAGTTTATTAATATTCTTGTTCAATTTTTAGTAATTAACTTACTTTAAGTGTGCTGTTATATATGTATTAAATTTGATGTAAATATAAATATAAAACTTGGATTATTAGGATATTTTTTAAAAATAAGTTACAATAAATTATAATAGAATATTTTTGCATAACAGCTATTTATTCATTGTCAGTGTGCGCTAAAATCTGATATAAGCTTGCATTTTTATTTTGGTTGGAGATATAAGAATATTTGATGCAGTTTTTCAGATGTGCCTAACAATAAGATCTCTTTTATATTCTTGACTGTATGTAGAATAAAGATGCAGTTAAAGATGCAGATGAAAAGATGTATAAATAACAGATTAGAATTGGAAAATAAAACTTATGTAAATAGAAAAGAATATAGAATATAATAAAATCAAGGAAACATAGTTAGTGGAATTTTGAAAATTATACATTGTACAAAATTGTACGCATATACAATATTAATGATATCATTCGATGGTTATCCTAGATTTTTTCAACAAAGTTAATTTTTATATTGTATCTTTGTACCGTTTGATCGTTATTAATATTTAAATTAATAATTCTCAGTTTATAATTTGTATTTATATTTGGATAATTTGAGATATCAATATTCTTCTTTTTTCTATATTTTAATATTTTTCATTTGTTTGCTCAGAATTTATGATATTATTAAAAACATTTTCTATTATAGCTATCCAAATGTATACAATGTAAAAATGTTTTTTAGATTACAGTACTAAGACTTCAGAACATCCATGGTTTTTCAATTCTATGTCAACATACACTATTGAAAATTATTCCCCTTTTTTACTTTTTTATAGGAACCATTAATTATGTTTAAGTAATTTTGTTAAATATATGAATATAAAAATATTTGCATAATTTATGCAATATTTTACTTTTGTTATTTAGAAAAATACATTTATATAATAAAAAAATTTGTAAATCGAATGTCATATATATATATATATCCTTTGGAAAATTTAGTTAGAAAAATCCAAAATGATCTAAAAAATTCAAAATACATAAAAATTCATTTTTTCATAACGATGCAAAAGTTGTATAAGTTATCATCAAGAATTAATTATAAGTCAAAGCGTCGCTTCTTTCGGTAAAAATTGCAGAACTCTACTGTTACATCATAACCAGGAAAAATTATTGCAGAGAACAATTGATACATTCGGCCGATAGTTTTCGAATGGATCGATGATTTTGAACAATTGTATTTGTATCACTATGCAAAATTACTAATAAAAATATCGTTCATAAAAATTACAATTTATATTATATTAGTACGCAAAGTATCTCCATAACAATAGAGTCTCCGTAAATTGTTTCCATTAAAATTATAAAACGTTTGTCTAAATTTATTTTATAAAAAATATCATATTTATTTTAGTTATTTATCATGTATTATATATAAATTACAAATTCTAATTCATATGCGATTTGAATTTTTTTTGAATTTACAAATTATATTATTAGAAAATGTATTATTAGATCTTAATATTTTTAATTAATAAAAATACATTATATATTATAAGTCTACAGAAAAAATGTTGTGTATTTAATTTATATTTCTGAAATTCAAATTTAAATTCAAAAATTAAAACCTTGTTCTATGAATAGGTGTTATTGTAAATTTTAGCTATTCAATTAGTAATAATAGGACGTCGACATTATTTCACAAACAAAATTCTGTTCGTTCAATTACCAAAAACTAAGAAATAATAAGGTTTACATGTATAGTAAACATAATTAATCCAAAAAACTGACAGTATATTCGAGATCATTGATTTGTAGAACTTTTATGCGCATTGTGAAGTATAAGTGATTGCTAAAAGGCCTAACCAAATTATGTAACCTAATAAAAACCATGATGATCGATTTAAATTGTAATAATATATAGATGAAGTTTTTCTACCTACAATCACTCTGGATATATTTTCAGGATAAGTTACAGTGAATAAAATTATAGTACTTTAAGCCTTTTTAAATCTTAAACGAATTTATTGAATTAAATTTGTATAGAATTTTAACGCAGCTAATAAGAACTTAATTAATTTTTAAAGATAGTTTAGATTTAGTTTTTAAAAGATAATTTAAATGCAGAAATTAATTAATATTGAAAAAGGAAATTATTATAATGAATTTAATCATACATACGTATACCAAATGACTATTTTCTCGTTTGATATTTTCTTGTTTCAGCTATATTAAGATCTTGATGATTGTTTACAGTAAAATCATATTTTAGTGATAAGAGCGTATTTGTACGTAATCTGATTATGAGAAAGTTATCCAAAATGGTTTTCCGATATCTTTTCATTGATATCGTAGTGCATTTACTTTCTATTTCTTACTGTTACTTTGTTATTATGGTCTCAATGCTGGGATCACTTATAAATCACTGAATGTGATTTGAACTTTATCAATGCATTATAAATATCTATTCCATACACCTAATAACATTAATAATTTTTGTTTATTATATATTAGTTTTTATCGATGCTATTTTTTTATATTATTGTAATTTTATGAGTCATGAAAAACACGGTACTAAATTATTTTATTCTTTTACGTGCCTTCAATAGAGCAGTTGATCTTTACCGACTCATTAATTATTTTGTATCGATTGTGTTTATACCTATATATTTTGTAATTTAAAGTGTCTAATAAATCATAAAATAAATTTACAAAATAAATGCGTTTATTTTTATACTTTTCAGTACGCATATTACTTTTATCTAATTCTATTTATAATTATACATACGAAAAAAATTGTTTTTTATTGATCTTTGTAATTAAGAGTAAGGTTTTTTCTTTTTTTATATATTTAAAAATAGAAAAGAGTTATAATTTATTATTTTTGAGCATACTAATAATAAAATGATATAAATTATCGAATCAAAAATTAGAATCAAAATTTAATAAAATATACACAATATTTAAAAGTATATATTATATTTTAATTTAGAAAATGGAAATTTAATATTTTTCGTTTCAAGAGGGTTTATTAAGGTACTTTATCAAGGTTTTCTGGATAGAAGTCTAACCGACCTATATAAATTTGAAATTAAAATAATTTAAGTATATGTGAGAGATTATGTTAAGTAAACTAAGGAGTTGAAAAATCTATTTTTATTTATATTATCAAAAAGTAAAACTCTTTTTGAATGTTAAATAGCTGAAGTTTACGACCTAATTCTCAAAATTGTTAATTTACATCCGAAAATATCAAACAGCGCGTAAATTTAACATTACTTAATTATAAATAGTATATATGATACTTTAGATAGAATTTTTGATCACGATAAAAGTATTTATAATGAACCTCTAATTTATATTACATATTACGCAAATTCTATTTTTCAATGGTTTCTGAATTTAAAAAGGTTTAGAATTTTTTACAGATTAAAGAAATAGTATTTATTTTGAAAAAAAATTTTAATTTAAATTTCGTTATTTGTCATTTTTGAATATTAAATAATATATTAATTCATGATTCAAATAAATATTATCGTGTGGTAACTTTTAATACCAACAAAGATATAAAAAAAAGGAAATGTGATAAAAACTACGATTTATCATAAATACTCAATCAACGATAACCAAAAGCACGATTATTACCTCAAAAGAGTTGATAATTAGTATGTGTAGTAACAGATAAATACGGATAATAAATTAAAAACGTATAAATATAAATTTATAAAGTTTTTGATTTATTACATTTTAAATCAAAATAAATTATTTAAAATGATAGAATAATAAATTAAAATCTGTATTGTAATTTTTAAAAGGAGGATGTCTAACGGTAATGTCTAATGTCTACTGTTTTGGGTTTAACTGTGAACACCAGTAATCAAAGAAACTAATATCATTGCATTTTATCGTTGATGCTTGTTATTTTGATTTGCTTGTCGCAATATTTTATATATGGGTATAATATGCTATACTTTCAAGATCGCGTTCTGGTTTCTTTTATTTGAAGAATTCAGTTTGGATACTTGACCTCTCAAAATAATGGATATATTATTTAAAGTGGTTTCTGGATTTCTGAAGCAATGACGAAATTTTGTAAAGACAAATAATATCTATTTTATCATTTTATGTTGTCATTTTTTATTAAAAATTTTTATAATTGCTTCTTTTACATTTTAATTGTTTAAATAATTTTTGATGAATGATTCTTATAAAACTAATTATACACTCGAACATAAATTTCAAGAATTAATTAATTTTATAAAATTTGTAAGATTACCTTTATTTAAAATCAATTAGTGGCACAATGAATATTTTAAAATTAAAATAACTTCTAATATTAACAAATCTAAGGCCAGAAACGAAAAACATGAATAAAATTTTAAAATTACTATAAGTCTAATTTAGTCATTTTAAGTTTACAAGAATTTTTTTTTTCAACTTTGATTAGAAAATATATCTTGGAATTATTGCATTATTTTTAAGCAACTTATCGATATGTGTCAAAACTTTTTATTTTTGAATTTCAAGTTATGCGTACACGTACGGGCGGGATTTGCATCATGAGTTGGAGAAGATCGACTTCATTCAATTACTTGTTTAAACTTGGGCTGGTGGTTCTAATGTCACCTTCCTGGACATATATGTACCCAATCTGATGAAAATTTCTCGAATATATAAATATACCTTTTATACTTTTACTATTTACAGAATATCTGAGAATAATATTTTACAGTTTCTTTTGATACTTTAATAACATGATTGAAAAATTGAATTTTATGAAAATGTTTTCATATAAATTTATCTACTTTATATAAAATAACGTAGCCAATCTGAAGTCTAGTGTATAATATTAAATTTTATATTCAGAATTCTGTATAAACATGTAAAAAAGTATGAAAAGAAAATATTCAAAAAATTTATATATGAAAATGTTAAAAATTTAAAAGCTATTTCATGCTTTGATAAATAACGACTTAGAAGTATAAGTATAAACTGCTACATACAATATTAGCACTATTTTAGATTGCTGGTACAACAAGTAAGTGTTAAGCCCTTGGCCATCAGCCAATATGTCTCTGCAGTCAACCAAATCCCATGTCTTCATATAGTATTTTTTAAGTGTTAGTAATTTGTCAATTATTCCTATAAAATTTAAATGAAGACTTTTTAAAAATACTTTAAAATATTAAAAGTAAGTATTTTAAATTTATTGTCTAAATAGTTCAATGAATTTCCAGTACATTTCTATAAATGTTTTTTTAGTTGTTATATCAATATAATAATAGAGACGTTTCGAAGTTTATATTTAAAAAAAAATTTTTAATTTCTAATATAAGTGAAAAGAATTCTAATTTAAAAATGATTTAGAAAATCTTACTCTTTTTTAGAGAAAAATCTTTTCCTTTTACGATTTATAGATCATCTGTCTTATAGTATAATTTATCATAAATGAATTTTCCGAATATAAAGCGAGATTATTTCTAGAAAATAATTACTATTATTAATCTGAAATATAAAACTTAATTTATGACGGTTTATATATAAAACTTTAAAATGTTATAGACAAAAAGTTTGTATTTATATTAAAATTTATAGGATAAATATTATTTTTAAATTAAAAATGAAAGTATTAATTACTTAAATAATTACAGACAAAACTATTATTATTATCAATATATAAACATATTTATAATATTTAAAATAAATTTAGAATCTTAATTAATAATAATAGTATAATAGAAAATTATAAGTTTATATATTTGATAATAAATATTATTATATTTTTTAAATAGAATTTTTAATAATATTTATGAGTCAATAAAAATCAAATATAAATGTGTAAGAATGATAAAGTTTAACCATATAATTATAAGTATTAATCATGAAAATTAATATAAATTTTTGTAATACTATTTCTAAAATTATAAAAATAATTTTATAATATCATTTAAGCTAATCGATAGAAATTATACACTATGAAATAGAAAGATATATTAAAAAATTAACTGCAGATATATCGAATATTTCTTGTGATACATTATCTTCTTATGTTGTACAAAGTAACCTTTATATATAGTTAAGTATATATTTTCTAAAGTAACATATATTTTTCAGTTTAAAACTTTTTAAATGACTTTTTATAGTATTCATAAATGATGTTCTAGATAAAAAACAGAAAAAAATATCTTTTAATAATTTTAATAAATATTTAATACATTTTTAACAGGTACCAAGAGAATAATTTTAGATGATTTTGATGCAAATGTTGGAAAAAAGTTTCTTTTAGAACAAATTTTAAAGAAAGTTACATGGTATAATAAATACAAGAAACTTTTTATTATCATTATAAATTAATTACGAAGAACGTATGCTTTTAATATAAAACTTTTATGAATTTGTATAGACATTCTAAGATACCTATCATATGTGAATAGATAATTGTTGAGTAGAATAAATAAAAAAATGAACGTAAAATATAATATTTTCTCATATATAAATCGATTTATTATCTTTATATTAATTAATTATCTTTAGTTCGAATCAAACATCTTTTAGTATAAATATAAATTGAATAAAAGTCCATATATCAAAAGATATTTTATGGGAAAAATTTAGATTCTTGGGTAATAATAATTTTAATGCGTAAAATTAATAAAAGAATAATCATTAAAAAGATGAATTAGTCATAATACAAATTAATGTTAGAGATAGATAGATGGAGATCGTATAAGTTTACGTAAGTAATTATACAGAAAAGAATTTTGAAAACTACGATTTGATGAAAAATATCAGAAATGAAATATGTAATTATAAAAAACTAAGTTCGTACATTTAAAATCTTTAACAACTTTATGAAAACGCCAAAAATTTATTCAATAATATTCTATAAATATTGAGAATATAAATGTAAATAGAATTTTAATTCCGATATATACAATTACTATCGAAATTAGAAAAGGTTTCAAAATTAGATAATAAATAAATAAAAAGCTTAAAAAAGACCTTGTCATTATTTTAATGATCATTAAAATAATAATAAAGAAATAATAAACTTTAATACATTTAAATTGATTACTACATTAAAAACTATAAAAATTAACTAAACATCGGTTATTTACAATTAAGAATTAAGTATCAACGTAAGAGTTTATCTGCTAATTACATTATAAAGTTATTGTATATTGTATTCAAAATATTTTACAAAAAATACATACGAATAATTTTTATTTTTTAATTATAATTTTAATTATATTGTAATATTATAAAATTTTAAAAAGTAATTCATTAAAATTATTATTGCATATTAAATAGTTATTAAGAAAATTTGATATTTAAGAAGATACCAAATAAGTAGATTATTTCAAGCTTAAAATATAATTAATTATGTCAGCATTAGAAGTATTAAGCATCTTGTTTGAATAAAAATATATTAAAAAATATTAATATTTTGTATGAATATTTCTTCTTGATTAAACAAAAATACCAAACTGTGTATGTATATCAAAATAAGGTTGAAATTGGTACATGTGTTATTTACTCATTTCAAAGTATTAATTTTGCTATTGTTCAAAGTTTTAACTAAATATTGAAAAATATATTAAAATATTTTTAAGTTTCAATTTAATTGAAATTTTTTTATATTTCATAAATAAATTAAAATTCATCGTAAACGCGCAATTTATGTTTTATACAAATTAATTTAAAATTATTTTTAAATATCACTTCAAAACAATTCATTTAATTTATATTGTAGATACATGAAAGTATATTCAAAATTAGAGACAGTTATTTTCAAATCTTAGTCTATATAATACTTCCACAATGAATTACTTTCCATAGCTTTTTTATACTTGTAAAGTACAAGTAGAAAATGATCAAAACAACTGCATTACGGCAAATAAATCTACAATACGCCTCTTTTAAAGTTAGCTTTCAAGTTGAAGTTTAAATATTCTGGTTTATGTACAAATAAAGAAAAACTATTACTGACATTTACTATTATATGATATACGAAGAATCAATTATATACTTATATCGATATAGCAAAAATTTTTTTAATAAGCTTCTAACTTTGTATTAATAATAAATTCAAGAATTTCGCTTCATTTCTGAATAAATATTTTTTTATTTATCTACGTACTAGTTATTAAATAAAAACAGATAAATTTAAGTTAAGTGATTAATAATGTTAAATATATATTAATAATTCTAATGTATTTAAGAAAATGCTAAAATGTTTATAAATAAACGTAACATATGTTATAAAATTAAGTTTTTTAATTGAAAGACTGGATACCAATATTAAATGAAATTCTTATTTCAGTCAGTTTCTCAGAATATCAAACGTAAATATTTGTAGAGACGTTTTTACATAGAAAAAAATAAAAATATCACTATTAAAATGAAATAAAATTTCAACTACAGGACATCCTTGTAAAGAAACTCTTACATAATTTCAGATCTGTTAACGATATTTCATACGTACACTACATAAATAATTCTTTTAAACAAACCTATATATATTTTGTTCCTTTTATTCCTTGAAAAAATTACTTTTCTTATTATCGCACGATTAGACATAATCTTTTAAAACGTTATTAATTAAAACTTTTAATTATTAAAATAATATTACTATTTTAAGTCGACTATCTCATATTTATTTAAGAAATTTTTTTAAACATTTTTTCGTTAATAAAATAAGATAGCAATGATATTTTTACAACATTTATATTAGTGTTTATATTTTTTAGATACTGCATATTATTTATCCTTTATATTATATCATGAGTACACAGTATTTATTTTAAATTACATAGTGATATTTTAGTTTTTATTCGTTTGAATTTATCACAATACTCTTTCATTCAAATACGATAAATAGATATTGAAAGTAGGGACATTAAATAGTTAAGAACGAAAGAAGTATTGTGTGAAATAATTTCAAATTTTACTAATCTTTAAATAAATATTAATTAATTTATTCTAAACAATTAAAAATGTATAAACATAGGAAATATATAATGGTCAATATAAATATTTTTTAAAGTAATTATTAGGTTTTTAGGATGAACAGTCTTGGTATTTCAAATAAATTAACTTTTTTCTAATAAAATAGAGTTTCTTTAAAAAAAAATTTTTAACTTTTCTATTCATCCAAAAAGTAAAAAATTATTCATATTTAATTAAAAATTATCGTTTTTTCATTTAATTTTCTTTTTAGTTTAAAATACAAGTAATTACTGATGCAATGATATTCTATCTCTTGTTTAATTATTTTATTAGTTCAACGAGCCGAATTAATATATTTATCTGAATGATAAAATATTTTTGTATAGATTCTTTTTTGAAGAACCGAATACTCAATTCTATCCGTATACATAACATATCTATTTTTTACTATAGTTGAAACTGTAATCCAAGGGTTTTACAAACTTGTTAGTTATACATAAACTTTTTCTATAAAATTTTAAGAGATGAATTTTATATCAAATTTTGAACTAATAAATTTATACATATTAATTTTTTTATTACAAAAGTTGTATTTTAAAAAATGAAGAATTTTATAAATAATTTTTTGATGAAATAATGAATAACGCGTTCATTTTAAAGAGTTAAATAAGATTTATACAAAATTAGAATTATCTTTCATAAAATGATGATAATATCAATATAGAATCAATAAATTTAGTCGCACATATAAACTTTTAAATTAATTACAGTTATATTAAATTAAGCAAGTATTAATTATATTAATTATTAAAATATTAAAAAGTTTTCTATAATTATTAATTATCGGAATTAATAAAAAATTATGAATGGACTCAAAGATGCTTTAATACTTGAAAAATTTTATTAGGTACGTTTTTTCATGTTACATATTAGTTTGTTTCATTTAAATTAAATAAGTTTAAATAGAATTTAATATATTTAAAATGCTTTGATATTTTTCTCTCAAGGAATTACAATCAGAATACATTTAATTTCATTTTTACATAAAATTTTATCGATGTTCACGCAGAAAGCAAATATCAAATAAACTAAGCTAAAATATATGTAGAACTTTATGAATCAAAGCGCAATAATTTTAGTAAATTTACGTAGGCGGTTGTAGTTATCCGTGAAAATGCATTTACTCTGCAATGTCTGTCTAGCGAAATCATAAAGTCTTAGCGAGGAACATGTTACGTGATAATGTAGTAAATAGAATAGTAGAGTAATTGAAATGTTTAATTTTTATTACAAGGTAATAAAAGACTTATATTTAATAGATAAACTTATTCGTATAAGTGCGTGAAGTGAATATCGGAGAACATATATGTTAGAGGCAAACTCGAGACCTGATTGGATCGCAATACTTGTAGGATGTACAAGAACGTTCGGTAGTACTTTTCTCGTCACGGTAAAATAAAAGCGAGTTTTCTCGTTCATGTTTTATGATCTGGGTGAATGGGCAATAATGTTTAACGCAACAATAGCAAGGGAGTACGATTCCTCGCATGTGCGTACTCTCTTTGAGTGAGAGGTTCAAACAAGGTGAGGAGAAAGTGTTGGCAATTAAGCTCAGGTGTTCGAACGGCTTCCGTTTGAAATATATACTCTAATCGGTTAAAATTTCGTTTACAAATGTATCGCCGAGATTTAGTAAAAGAGTCGTGAATTCTATTCATCGAATATTTTTTATACGTATTTTGAAGAATTATTAGGTTTTAAATTTAGATTAAAGGTATAAATTAAAATTCTGAAAATGTACAAAGTGTTGTCGTAACGAATGTTCTAATCAAATCTGATTCGCTTATGGGTATGATAGTAAGAATTTTGCAATCACATACATGCATTCATACATACATATATACATATATATATATAATTATAAGATAAGAATTTGAATAGCTTTAAATTTACTGGAATTTCAGCGTTAATACTTATATAGTGTAACTTTTGTAATAAAATTTGTTTTAATAAATTGTATGATTAATTCAAGTAAAAAGGAAGTTTGGTATAAAAATCATTTCAATTTCACGAATACTTCAATTTTTTAAAAATACAATCGCATTAAGAAACTGATGTTATTAATTTTCAAAACTTACTTTGTTATCAATTTCTGAAATATTTATTCGTAATTATTTCAAGAACATGTTTTTATATATTAAAAAATACTAATTTTTAATACTTATTATAAATATATGATATAAATATACAATAATTATTATTATTTACTTTCTTCAAAATTTTATACGAAGATTCTGATTTTTTATAAATTTTTATATTACGGTCGTATATTCATATTATCTTATTCATATCATGTAATAAATTTCTTTGTTTCATTTATTTTATAAATGGTATATATTATTTATCTTATGATTTAATAATATTTTGTAATATATTTTAATAATGTTTTATATGATTTAATAATGTCTAATAATAATATTTACAACAATATTTATTATAATTTTTTTAACTTACGTACGTAAGAATTCCCACTTCAACGTATACCGATACATAAGAGAGATTGGAGTGAAAAGTAAAATATAACGAAAATCGTGTTGGAAAACTATTCAAATATTCAAATATAAACAAAATACTAGAGAAATATGATATGAATTAGTTAAAATTTGTAAAGTTCAAACATAATAATAAATTAAGATATTTATAGTAAATGCTTTATAGTTTTTTTTAAACACGAAAAATTATATATAAATATTTTCCATTTATTTCACGACGCATTAGCTCAAAATTTTAGGTGTAATAAATTCATATATTCGAATTTTATATTTTTCATGTAAATTTGGTACATAACTATATAGTAATACATATTACTATTTACATTTTTAAAGTATCATATTAGATTTTATATAAATATACAAATAATAAATTGATAGTTATACCTTACATGATTTATTTTATATATTAATACCTTATATTTTAATTATAATAAATTTTAATCCTTATTATAATATTCAGCATAGCTCGAGTGTTAATTTATGCATTAAGCATTACATTTTAATAATATAAAAATATTATAAATATGTGTAAAAATATTTTTGTACTTTATGAATTGAAAAATCTATCAGAATATGATTAATAAACTTTAGATCACATAGATTTGAAATAATTTTATATTTAAATCGGATACCGTTTCATCGATTGATAGACATGTATAACATTTTATTAATTAATATCAATTGTTTAAATCTGAAACACTTTAATTTATAATTTTAATAATACTATTATTGATTTCTCAATATATTTGAAATTTCGAGCATTCTCGGTGATGTTCCAAAGTAGGAAGCACGCGATAATCCAAAGAAACTGGTGATAAGCCATGCGGGAGACTTTCCCATGCGAAGAAACATATGACTCCCTTGATTGCTTTTGCCATACGTGGTCCATACATTTAGATTATCTGAGCAGTTCCGCGGACAATGGATGATCTTTTCAATCTGATTTTCTTTCTCAGATGTTCACTAGATGTCGATAACTTTATACTGTATTTGGACAAATCATACTGAAATGTTCATTACGCTTGATTTGTTTCATGAAATCTAGAGTAACGGGTTTTGAACATTTAGTTGATTTCTAAACATGATTTTATTCTTATGAATATTCAGTTTAAATTTAATATTAAAATAATTAAGTCTGTTAATTAGCAATAAAATATTATTAAAACAAACAGTTTATTTTTAAGGTTTTTTTTCATTCATTTCTTTTTAATCATGAAACCGTATTTTATTAAAATATGCTATAATAAAATTCTATGCTTTCTAATGTTGACAGTAGCAATATTATTATGATTCAGCAACTCTTTTTGTTTTATTTTTGCATTGAGCTCATATTGAATTTAACTATAGACCGATAAATTTATATTAATTTATATATTCTATTAAAAATTATATGTAATGCAATATTAAGGCTATCGATAAATCGACGTTGCATCTTACATAATAATTTCGAACTTTAAATTTTTTAAAGGGCGTTCCTAACGTTTTTTAATCAGAATAATAATTTTCATTTCGAACTTTTTTCTACCCTTTTCTTGTACGTAATTAGAAGTGATATTAGTCTTCAACGTACAAAATTTATTTTTACAGTCTTTAATAATAAGTTCAAATTAAAAGACAAAATTATTATGAAATATTATATTTTTACTATTTTTAGAGATTATTTTGTTAGCAACATTTATGTTATTCTTTTATTACGTAGGTTGATTATTAAGAATCTTAACATTGTTATTAAATATAGATTTAGAATAAAATTATAATTCATTAAATAGAAGAATCATATAAAGTACTTCATATTTAAAAAATTTAAAGGTTTTTGAATATTAACATTTTTGAGAAATTAAATTTTTATCATTATCTACTTCAATTGTGAGGAAAAAAATGACCTTTCAAAGAAATTTGATATGTTATTATAGCCAAATCCTAGACAATAATTACTTCTAATATCTTATATAAGATAATAAAGATTAATCTTGAAATAAAATTTTATGATAATGTTAAAATATAATTTATTATAATAAAGAATACGTACTATAATATGTAGATATCTATTAATTACTTTAAATTTTTTTCTTTACAGACTTTATTTTATGTAAAAATCATTTTATATTTATCTTTTTAAAAATACGTTTTATTATTTTCCTATAAATCATACAAATAATTTATCATACGAAAATTAATATAAAACTTTAGTATGTGAAATTTTGTGAATTATGGAAGATTATAAATTACGAATATGATAATTAAATCTATTCAGTACGATTTTGATAAAAATTGCTACATAAGTTTTAATATAACTTCAAAAGCTTAAAACAAATTTAAATACTTGAAGTTATGAAATAGATAATATTATTTGAGACTGTATGGTGTCTCTAGTAGACAATAATCTAACTGTTCGTACTTTTGGAATACTGCAGTGAATAATTAAGTATCAAACTTTCTAAAAGGTTAATATATAGTTCAAAATTATAATGAATCCATTAAATGAAAATAAAGTTATTTTATTATTTAATGCTTTATTATATGCATTTAATTTTGAATTATAATTGCCAATATAAAGCTAATATCTTATTAGTTTCTATAAGTACATATTACTTTTACATTTTAACAACTGCAAAGAATACGGATGAATTAATATACTAAAATTAAATTCACTTAACAAAGAAAAGATTTTAAAGAATTTTCAAGTTATTTATTATAACTTCTTAATTCAGTATATAATAAGAGTTGTAAAAATACGAGTTAGTAAATATAACTACGGGAATAATATTTTAAAAACCTTTTTTATATTAAATAAAATATCTTTACAGAAATTTTGTATTATTGTAAAGCACTGAATAATTATCTTCAATAAGCCAAGCGTGGTTGGATGAAAAATTAAATTTGTCTGCAAAATTAATATATCTTGATAGTATCAATTAAATAATAACCCAAAATTAAAATATGAAATATTTCGATTATATAAATTAAAAATCTAATAGAATCGCTTGGTTAGATATATAACTGTTTAACGATTAGATTTAATAATACAGTTTATAGAATTTTAAAAGTATATAAAAATATGTTTCTAGTGCATTTACTCGTAAGTAATGGTACTTAGTAATTTATATACATGTATATTATAAATTAATATTATAGACGTGTTTAGATTAAAATGGATTGATTAATAGAGGTATTTCTTTCTTAATTTATAGTTTATAAGAAGATATAATTATTATTAATTTTTATGATTCGTTATATATGGTATCTACTCATTATTGTATCTGTTGATCTAACAAAGACGTGTCAATAAAAAGTTATAAGCTAGAGTAATATTGTTTCAAGAATAAAAAAACTTTGAAATCGTAACACTGTGGAACTATAATACTAGATCATAAAAATAACATTTTTTTTATAGCGGGAATGATCAGCTTCCTTTTATATATTTTAATTTGTACGATTTTTGCATTTCCTTAAAATTGAAAAAACGTGAAATAGTTGAAAATTATGAAGGTTTAATTGTTGATTACAAACTTTCAGAATTTTAATTTAATAAAGCATATATATATATATTTATATTTATTCATCTATGTATTTGTTTGTTCATATACTCATATTGATACGAGGTCAATTTGATGGGTATACAAATACATATACGTTATATCTATTCGTAGGTACATATCACAATCTTAAATTATTCTGTGTGTAACTCTTCAATTCCACGTGATCTTTACTTACGGCTATTACTTTCGGTTTTAGTACATTGGAAAAGATGTAAAAAAGTTAATCTTATTTCTAATAAACGAAACCTTTTTTTGTATATCAATATAATTATAATTAATATAGAAATAAAAAATTTTTTAAATTAAAAGAATTTTTAAATTAAATTGATATTTTATTATTTAGTAAATTAACAATTTTTAATATATTTTAAAGAAATGTATTACTTTCTGGAGATATAGTATGTTATAATAAGTATAATTTCATAATTATTAAAAGATGAAGTTTTTTAAATTTTAGATAAATATTTTAAAGTTTTTTTTATACTTTAAGAAATTACATAATTTCAAAAGATAAAAAACGAATAATTATTTTGGAAAAAATATATTTCCAAAATGTATTAAAATATTTGTGAAATAATGTATAATTTTTAAATACATAATTTATAAATAGAAAGTTTTATATTTTATATTTTTGTTTGTAATATAATACAAAAGGTATAAACCAAGCAATCAAAAATAATATATCCTTCGGTTAACAGCTTTTCTTTAAACTTTGAAGCTGTTTTTTTACTACTTAAGGATAAGTTTCTTTTTTAAAATTTTATCTAATAAAGCCTTCTGTATATAAAAATTTTATTTAAAATGTAAAGTAAAACACATTTTTTAAATTAGATTTAATAAGTCAATATCATACCATATACTTTCATGAAATTATATTCAGTAATGTAATCTATATGTTTTTTTTGAAAACAGAATATTTATGAAGTAAAAATTTTATTCATATAAATAAAGAAATAATTATGTAAAATTATTAATTTCTTCAACTATAATTATAAAAAATACAAGACATTGGAAGAAAATTATTAAATTTAATAACAAGTATATTTTGTCTGCAATTAAAATATTATTATCGGTATTAAAAAATTTTTTGATATTTAGTTGATCATTAATTAACATCATTAAATTTTTTTTAAATGACCGCTATTCTTTTTAATTATTATATGTTGTTAATTATTAATATAACTACTTATATATTATAAATTGTTTTTTTAAAGACTCACTATTCTTCTAAAAATTAGAAAATATACTCAACTCTAATTTATGATTAAATATGAATTCCTGATTAATATTTTAAAATCTTAATTTAACGTTTTATAAGTACTTTTCCAGTGTGTAAGAAATAAAATATGTTTCAGTCGTGTAATAAAAAGATTATATAATCAATAACTTTATGTAATATTTTTTATCACGTTAGAAATTCTAGAATCCCTTAAGTAATTAATTAATGATGTATAGTAGGGTAAATGCATTGAATAACTTACACTCCTCGATCTTCATTTATGTAGCATCTTTAGATTCTATTGTGTCTAAGGAGAGATTATTTAGGAGTTTCTCTCTTAAGTATCGTTAACTTTCTCTGTATAATATGTAATTCAATTAAATACGTGAATTAAATATAAAGACCGGTATATCAGTTGTGTATCTTTAATTTTAATTTGTACGGTTATGCACGTAATCATATACTAAAACTACGCTTTAAAATAAATAAGCGTTGATTTCTAGTAAATTATTCTTTCTTTTTGTCACAGATGTGAAGAACCATTTAATATTGCGATCGTAATAAATTCAAAAATATTTTTAGGGAACATACTTAAAAATTGCATTAAAATTTAAAAATTATCCTTTTAGAATATTTTTATAGGACTATTCATAGATTCTATTCTTGAAATTATAAACACAATTATTACTTTATCAAAAGTTTTTAAGTTTTAAATTATTATCAGCTCTTCGTAACTTCATAATTTTTATTTTTTTTGAATTTTCTCTTAAGTATCAAATTTTTAATGTATTATAAAACTCTTAAAATTGTAAACTTGATTATCCTATAGTTTTTTATTAATTTTTAATTTAATTATTCGTAAGAATTATAAACATTATTTTTTTAGTTAATTTTTAGATAGATTTGTGGATGTATATGTATATATATTATACTTAATATATAGAAAATAAAATATTTTTAAATGTAAATATTTTTAAGGATATAAAATTTTAATACTTAACTATAAATTAACTAAAAAATTAAACAGAATAAATATGGAATGTTGTGAAATAAATATAACATTACAATTATAAGTATTAAATCAAAAATATCCATGGAAAATTGTTAAGTAGAAATAATTATTAAATATTAAATTTCAGCATATTATATATTAAAGATTTTCAAATAGAAAATTTATGAGAATTAAATAAAAGTTTAAAAAGTAGTAATACTAAAAAATACAAGCTCTGAGTATGAAAAATTGATTTGGATATTATTCCAATTGTATAATATTGATATAATTCTACAGTGATGATTCAATTATTATTTGCAATTTGATCTTTTCAAACTTTTATTATAGAATTAGGTATTAAAAATTTGAATTTTAACGTTTGAAAATTTGTTTTGTTAAAATTTAGAATCACAACTTATTTAATATAATATTTCGTAAATTCAAAATTTTTTTGTTCAGAATTTATCACTCGAATTTTTGCTTGTGGTATTTATATACAATGATTTATTCTTCAGTATTTTCGTTTGTATTTCTATTATATAAAATATATTTATTTTATTTTATAATAAAATAATTATCCTTAAAAAAATATTTTGATGTTTAATATCTATTTAAAGTCTTTAAAAGTAAGTATAATCGAAACTTTAAATTACGATAAAATAAATATAAGAATTTTTATTTTAGATTATGAAATTACTGAACTTTTTAATGGGAACAAAAGAAATAACTAGTCAATATTCAAAATGAGGAAACCAATGAATCTATTTACTTTAATACAACGATATTTTAAGTTGAATTTAGTGTAAAACCAAAACAATATTTATGGCTTCTTGTTAATTTAATTTCTTGATAAGTTGTAGTTTATTAGCTTTGTATAAAATGTATTTTTTAATTTGGAAAGAAATTTTATCGATTAATCGGCGTAAGGTACTTTTACCCATGAGTAAAAAGAACAAATAAATGTGTGCACCATACGTGAAAACATGAAAAAGTACTTTGGAATATCCCGTAGAGACGACACGTGAAACGAATATTCCGTAATGTAATGTATGCGAGATTTATGTATTGAACCGGATGTGCTATTGTCGAGTCCGTGCATCCCAATATTGTTACAATCAATGATAAGAGTATTGAAATTGTATCTAAATCTTCAGGAAATTTTCTTTAGCCGTATAAATTACAACTAAAACCTGTGAAATTAATTACAATTAAAACTATTGATTATAATAAATGAACTTTTGGTATTCCTGATTTTAATTTTAGATTTTAGTTTTATGTAATTTATTAAAGGATATAATATTCATGTGATATAATGTTCAAAAGAGTATAATTTATATGTTATACATATTATTATTTATTTTTCCATTTAATTCATTTAAATAAAATAAGAACGAACTCTAATGACATTAAATAATGATCATTAATGTTTTTCTCCATCGAACGTTTAGAAACATTTTCATGTAATTATTCATAAGATTTAAAATATTTATATAAAAAATATAGTAATAAAAATTCTTGAAATCAAGAATTTTAAATAAAAAATATTATTATTTAATATGGAAACCTTTTCAGAATTTGAATTAAAAAAATTTTTTATAATAAAATATGAATATATTTCAGTTAAAACAATTTTATTATTACAAAAAAGAAATTATGGATATCTTACGAAAGTTACAATAAAAATAATTTCATTTTTATTCAATGATATTTTTAAAAATATATTAATCAATATAGATTAATTATTGAAATATTATTTAGAATAATCCTTATTTTCATAGAATTTTATGTACTAATTTCTCATAAATACTTTAGAGAAAAATTTAAAAAAATTTTTATTAAATTTTATTTACTGTTTTAAAATTTAAATTTACTATTTTAAAAAAAATTCCAGATATAGCAAAGAATACATTTGTCTATTTATTCTTAAATTTAAACTTTCAAATTTTAATATGAAATATTAGTCAATGTATTCAGAATTTTCTTTAAGTGGTTACAATATAGTTTTTTGAGTATATATTCAATTGAAGCTATAATTTAACGAAGATTTTTATAATCGTTTTAAAAGCAATAAGTCAGAAATATTATTCATTAATATTAATATTTTCTATAATATTGAATTTACTATGTTAACATGAAATTTATTATTAATTTTTAGCATTAAAAATTTACTAAAATTCAATATTTTTTTAAAAATTTATTTTAATGTGATATTGATTTCTATTAATTAAGAATGATTTAGAAAAAAATATAAAATTACATGTTAGCTATAAACAAGTAATAAATATTTTTGAAATTAAAGAGTAAAAGAGCCAGAATCTGCTATAAAAATATATAGCTTTTAAAATATATTGCGTTAGTAATTATTTAATACTTATTAAATTAATTGGTGGTTTACATTTTAAAACTTCCGGGTTTTATGAAATATGTTTGAATAGCTAGCAATCAATACTTTGTATGCGTATACTACGCGTATGTAGGTGGCCGTAGTGTGATAGGAAGACAAAACTTCACAACCGGCTGACAGTGCTCAAGGGATACAAGGTAATTTTTACCAAAGAAACAAAAGAACTTGGAAGTTCCTTTGGGAAATGTAATTTTTTCTTCTTCGTTTATGCTTTAGTGGATTTTTTGAATGCGAATGGTTTACGGATGAACGAAGCGTCAAACTATTTATTTAGTAATACGATTAAGATTGTAATGAAAATTAAGAAAGGTAAAAGAAGTAATTGTATTTTTATATATCTATTCAACGAGTATCGATCTTAATTGTATTATTCTAACGCGGATACTACTTAGAAGCATTAATTAACACAGATAACGAAGATGTAAAATGTAGCTTTCGCTTTTTGGAATTGCTATAGAACAAACGCTACAGATCCTAAAGAGATTCTCATATTAAACGCCAATGAATGCTCCGCCTTTTCGATGCTCGTGCTTCTCACCGCGAATTACATTTTTACAATAGCTGTGTTGTTAGAAATACTGATTTGATTAAAAAATATGCCTATATATAGCAATGCTATTGTACTTATGATAACGAAATAATAACGTATGTATTTTAAATAATTCGTCGGCTAATTTAAATAAAAGTGTTACATTAGTTAAAAGAATACATTTTTTAAAAAAGTAACGATATATTACACCCTTGATTATAAAATTATGAAACAATAATAGTATTTAATATTATGTGAAAGAAATCTTATTAACTATAATTCTTTTTTTTTTTAATTTTTTTAATGTGTGTTTCATCAAGTATAAAAGAAGGTATAAAATTTATTGACCGTTACAAAACATATATAACTATATTTATTTACTTTTAAGTTTATTATAAAACCTATAAAACTAATTTCTGATTTAATAATACTTAAGAAAGAAAATATCATCCAAAACTTGTATACAACAGTTGTAATATCAAAGGAAATAGAAATTAAAATAAACCTGACGGTTATTAATCGAATACATAAAATTTATTTATTTAAATACAATAAAAATATTCGATCGTACTTTAATTAGTATATTTTAATTTTAGTAAATTATTTACTAAAGCTCAACATTATAAAAGAAAAAACTTTAATTATTTATTATTTATACGAAAACACAAATTTTTAGACAATTGAAGGTTTCAGTTATTTTATTTTTATTTAAAATATTATACGCCAATTTCGAAAGTATATTAAAATTTTTCGTACGTGAGAATCTACGTAAACGATGACGCATATACATTGCTCGTTGTAAATTTGTACGACTTTTTAATTATGTGTTGAACTCTCATCTAATGTTTATTAAAGCATCCTGTGGTTGGCGCCATGAAAAGACCGAGAACGCAATAAAAGCGAACCGACGCGTATGCTCTTTTTATTTTCTTCTGACGTGATACTAGCTTCGTCTTCTGTCCGTTCTATGAATTACATAAAAAGTCCTTGACTGACTTTTATACATTTCTATCTCAAGTAACTGGGACCATCGGTCCCTTAACGATGAATTACGAACGAATTTCGAGCCCTGCGTACGAAAAATATGATTATTCTCCAACATCTAAGGAAGTTGTAATTCCGATGTGCTAATGGATTCGGTTAATAATGAGTTCACGGAGAAAAATAATTCGGTACAAAAACAAATGATGTTGTTGTAGCATCGAATATTTCAGTGAGTACTGGAGAATTTATTTTTACCGATCGATATTTAATAATACTAACTACCTTTTCCAACGATGAGTTATACAAAAGAAAAGTTTGATCAGTGAACTATTCGCAGACGCGTTACGATTTTAAATACCAAAAGAAATTATGAGAGTACTATTTTTACTGAGTAATTGATTTTGATATTAAATGTATAGATCATAAAAAATTGTACGTGTCGTATAATATAAACGTATATAAATTTACGCGTTGAAGGGTTTTTATCAAAACAATGAAATTAATTGCTGCTGTGGCACGAGCAAAAAATTCATTGATCAAACATTAATGTATAAATTATATTTTATGTTTCCCAATCAATTAAATTGTTTGAAAAATACAAATATCTATTGCAATTTCATCGTCATCTTAAATTGGAAAATGCCATGTACAGTTTCATCTCGGGGTGCTAATATCACACCTTTATTGCCGAACTGTTTTACAGACTGAAAGGAAATATAAAACTTATTTTTATTCCGTTTCAAGCAGTTTTATAGAAAGTATTAAAGTTTTTATTTCAGATAATTCACAATAGGTAGATTATTATTATACGACTGGTAAGTGGTCTTTTATTTTACAAACATCATAGTATCTTTTATTAGAAGCAATCATTCAAATATTCAAACAATAAAAGAAGGTAGTTGAAAAGTTTGTAGCCCTTCGTTTAATATAATACATAGGTTTTTATTTATTATAGGTAAATATTTTTCTTTATTATTTATTTATTATAATTTTTTCATAAGTATAGAAATGAAACTGGATAATTCAATTAAATTTCTTAATTGTATTCCATGTAGAAGATAATGTTTGTCATAGCTAAGATAAAGAGACAATTGATGCTATGAATCATCGAAAAATTTCTGATATTAAATTATCTTCGAACGAAATAAAAATATAATCTTTCTCCGTTTTTACTCATTCTAGTATTTTTATCGATTTTAAAGTAAATTCAGAATATATCTATCTATAAAAAAGTACGCGTACATATACATGGATAAAAAATTTTAAATATCAATTATAGAACATTTGCATTTATTTAACGTTTTTAATTAAAATTTCTTTTTTAATATATGATTAATATCACGTAAAAATTTTTAGTTTAAAATTTCTAGAAATATAATAAAAAAATTTATTAGTAAAAAAAATTTAGTTGTATTATAAGAAACCGTATTTTTGTTTAATTAAAATTATTTTTTAAATAGATGTACTATGATAATATTATGGTTAATTAAATTAATAGAATTTATAGAATTTTCATATTAATTTATGGAATTTTATTTATTAAAATAATTATAAATAATGCTTATTTTACAATTTTAATCAAAAATTTCAAATACTCTATTAGTTATATTATTGATATAATGTCAATCATATCCTGTCATTCACGTTGTATATTTGAAATATGATTTCAAACTAAAATAAAAAAAGTCATGCACTTATTTTTCGTATAATTAATTGTAAATTCTAAATTTTATATTTTTTAAATTTAAAAATTTAAGTATGTTAAAAGTAGTTTCTTTAAAATATAATTGTATGAGCATAATAAAATAATATGAAAAATGTTGATGATACGATCTAAATATATTTACATCAAATTAAATTTTCGTACATTAAAAATCATTTACTTTTAGAGCACTAAATTTTAATTCGGTTCGCTATATTCTATTACGTACAGTGGACAAATTTTAATGAATACTTGCCGTGGTTTTCCTCCTGACACAGTTGCAACATCTGGAACAAAACGCGCATGTTTCTAATCAAGTTGAACACAGTCGTGTGTAAACTAATGTAAAATAAATTTTTGAATCTCGTATCAAGCAGTTAAAAAATAAAATAAAAACATAAAATATACTTTCTATAATATATAAATTATTGAAATATCTTACGTAGGTTAATTAAATTTTTATCGATGTAAGGAATACGTTACAAATTTTTACACAATTATTACATATTTTTCCGTTGTATTTGTAGACGATCCACTAAAAATTAATTTTTTAAACAAATAAATTAAATTAAAAAAATATGATAAATTTAATAAAAAATTTTTATTATAATTACACATTCAAACTTAGTTATCGCACTCGTTTAAGAAACAGAATTACCTTAAATCATAGGCAGAGATTGGGTATAATAAATAAATTTGCAGATTTACATAATTCATGACCATAATGTTCCAACTCTTCACGTGAGAAAGACGAAGTCGAAAAGAAAGTGCGTGTCGTTTTACGATTCAATCCTTTGTACTGTGATATACTTCTAGTCTCTTAGTTTTGTTTGCTCGGTGTGGTCAAGTAGTCCGCTCTTCTTACCCGCCTCGATGATGGTGAGTCAGGTATCCGATGGATCTCCCAAAGTCTCGGATGAGCCTCTTAGTGCGGTAGTCCATTGAAGAATCCTCGAGTCCGATTTCCTTTCCTAGTTCATAAGTTCAGTTTCGTATACGGAAGATGCGGGTTTACGACTTTTAGTTTTCGCAATGCATTAACTGTTCAATAAACTATCATCTATCTCGCCGTTTTCACCAAGTTAATTGTTCACGAGTCATTTTGTAATAAATTACGTTTTGGATATTTATCAAATTTTTGTAATTCTATACCTCTGTCCGATGCTTGTGACGACAATATTCAATATTAACGTAAGGTAAATTTCTTATGAATTCGAAATAATGCATCCGGTCTATTCGTAGCGTTGGATATTCGTAAATCCAAGCGTTTCGCATCAAACTTAACGTGTTATCATTGTAACATAATATATAAATGTAAAAGATTAAGTATTGATCAATTAGAAAAAGATATCGAGTAAAAACAGGATAATCGCATAAATAAATGTGCGTTAGAGTTTTTTTTAATAATTTCATTATGCTAATTAAACTATATAAAATATTTATAATTATTAATATTTAATGAATAACTATTTTATTTCATTTTATGCAACGATATGTAACATAGATTTCATATAAAATCACTCAAAATTATATATTCAATTTTTGATTAATTTGATTGTAAGTTTCGCTTTTACAACTGCTAAAACTATCAGTTTTCAGATGCAATCAACGAATAACTTTTAAAGTTTTTTAAAAAATATAAATTTATACCCAGTATTGCTAAATAAACTATTAATCATTTTTTAAACTGAATTTATACATTTTATTAAAAATTAGTTATTGTTTGTAAATAAAAAATGTACTCATGTTTTATTAGTCAGATTAATGTTATATATATTCGCAAATATTTATTTTATAAAATATTAAATGTAATCAATTAATAGAAAATAATAGTTTTCAGTTAAATTAAAAAAAATTAAATTCTATAGATATATTTTTTAAGTTTATTAAATAATAGAATGATAAGATTTAATATTCTTTCGCGAGAAGTATCACTTCCATTTTGAAAAATAGTGAATAGTTATAATTTTTTTATCGTTTAGAGGGAGAAGACTTTAATCTAGGTTTTACAACGCATCTTGTACCTTTTCATAAATACTTTAGTTTATGATAAAAAATAGTCATTTCATTTTTAAAATATAATTTCTAAAATTAAAATTAATCATTGGATTTATTTCTTAAATAAAGAATATTTTATAAAATAGATTTAACAAGGCATTTTATTACGTTCAAAAATAAAATAATTTAACGAAATAATCTAAAATTTAAATTTTATCAACAAATTCAATATGTTTTACAAAAATTTAGTCAGTATTTTATGAATGAATGGATTTCTCTCAAGAATATAATCGCAAAATGTATTTTCTACAGGTAATACGCGTTCGATGAAAACTATTGGAATTTATTTTATTTAATTAGTATTTATTTCGAAATATTAATTATACTAATTAACGCAGTATCAAGAATTTTTTTTTAAATATACGTAACGATTTTTATAATTGAAGAATACCGAGGTAAAGTTTAGCACGTAAATAGTTTCCATCGAGAAATTTTTTACTCGGGATACGATGTAAGAAATAATAAGAATTATATTTATTATTTTGATAATAAATTACAGCCAGCATAAATAAAATAATAAATAAAATGCACCTACCTTAATTCACACAAGGACGTATCCGTACCTAAAGAATATCATAAATACTTTTCATGCTTAAACTTCATTTTCGAGCAGCGTAAGGATAATGTCACGGCCACTAGGCGTAAGATTTTTACATATGGTTGAAACTAGGTCACTGGTTCCATTCCTCTCATTTCTTCTTTCAAGAGAGGGTACTACAAAAATAGTACTCTCGAGCTCCAGGCATAAAAGATCGTTCTTCCTCTTTACGCTTTCAGACTTGAATTTCTTTGTATGCTTTTTACCGGCTTTGAACCGAGAAGAAAGCATATTTTGTCTATTTTGCGAGAAGGATCAACGTTTCCTTTTTGCGCGCAGTTCTTTAAAGTCTTACCGCTTGCGAATTAAGTTGAGTCCTGTGGCGCACGCAGAACTTTGCGATGAAACGTAGCGATGCGGCGCCAGCGATGCATTGTGTAACAAGCCGACACCTCGGAGAACAGCGGCTACCCCCCGAGAGAAAATCAAAACAATGAAAAAGAAGAAAAGTAAAAGAGCTTAGGAAAAAAGCATTAGCTTGTTTAAATTTTAATCGTAATCCCTCTAAGGAAGGCCACACGTATGTATTGAGAGCTTTTGCGTGCAAACTCATTTACGGACGCGAACAGCCCAAAATAGCCGAGAACTTTTTATTGCGACTAAATTTTATCGACATGCTTTATTTCAAGTGATTTCGATCGCAGGAACAAACAATACCTATGTTGTTTTACTTTCGGAAAAGAAACAGATTTTCTCGAGAGAATAAGATTACGACTTCGGCATCATTGCATCAGGTATGACTGCTTTGAACCAAGTAGCACGTTACAAGAAGATTTCTACTTGGAATATTGTATCTTCTGACGTTTAATCTTTGGAATTTATATTATGTTTCAAAGTAATGCCTAACTCTTTGAAAACGTTTCCTTTGTAAATAATTGTTGAAATACATTGCGAAGTGAGTATACGATTTAGCTGCGTTTCATTCGTAGACAAAAGAAATGAATCTAGTTTCCAAGCGCGCTTAATATTGTTTATAATTTGATCGATATTCTCACCTTTGAGGCTAAACTTACTCTCGTTAATAAATTATAAAGGGTACAAAATAAAACTCTTATCCTACTTTTTTGAATAATATTGTATTTACTTCTAAAAGTATGTGTGAAATATACTTCTTTCATTAAAATAATGTCGAATAGACTATATTCACAGATACAATGTGACATTAAATTCCTGTACTTTATTTTTAATTAAAATTGATATTGTTGAATACAAATGTTTCAAAATGATAACGTAAATGTATAGAAATAGAAATAGCTATGAATTATTCAGCATATTTTATTTGTAATAATAATTTTATAATAATAAAATTCATTTTTTATAATTTAAAAGAAATTATCTCTTGAATATGAATATTTTTGATTTTATATTTTAATAAATCCAGATTTGCATTGTAAGCTACGTAAATATAATTGTATTTATAAAAATTTCCTTTTCATTTAAAAACTATATTTTGTATCAACGATAAATATTAGTTATATGTTTATTATTTTTCGAAAAGAAATATTCCAAGTTTATTTATTTTTAATTATCATAGAAAAGGTATTAGATAACATTATTAAAAAATTCAGATTTTCATCATTATTATTTTCGTTTTATAATACAAATATTGATTTCAATATAATACACGGTAATACTCGATGAGAATAGATTATTCTATAGTAACGGGTAATTGTTTATAAATTTTACTTGGTATTTTTTTAAGAAAGTAGATAAAAATACCGGTAAAAAGTTGTTTGTTATATTATTCATCGTTTAAATCATCCAAACAAGGTTTTGTAAAAAAATACGTAAAATAAAGACCGAATTTTATAGAGTGTTGAAGGCGAGTTTTCAAAAAAAAGTGTTAGATAATATATACGATGCTGACTATTCAAATAATTTAAATAAAAAAGTTTAAAAAATTGCTAAAATCTATTCTTATAACATAGTTTATATCAGATTTAGTTGAAACTATAATGAATGATAAGAATGATTGATTTTTTAATGTAAAATATCTATATTTACAATATTATTCTTGAATTTTTGAACTATTAATTTTGTAAAATGAAATATTTTAATACAATTGTAGTAAGCTATAAGTAACCTACATAAATATAAGATATTTTAAATACGTACACGTCTCATTAATATTTTATAAACTAAATCGATCGTTTCATTAGTCTCTGAGATGTCAATATATTTTATACAAGTCATTTAGACTAAAAAATTCTTTTTGAACACATATTTTATACATCATAAACCTTCAAAGAGTGTAAAGAAACTCTGTTTTTTTATCACTTGTTCAAAAATATTGGCTCAAATTGAAACGAAAAACTTGTCAAAGCATATTTTAAAAAATAAAACTATTTTAAATAACTTTAATTTATCAATTCATGACGTTCCTGTAAATTAAAATTTAAATAATTAAATATTTTATAGTGTATTAACGTGTATTAACGTAAAAGAAATAATTTACATTTTTGAAAACGTTGTATTAAAATAAACACGAACCGACGATGATCACATAAATTTAAAAAATCATAAATGTCGAGATAAAAGTACATTTTTGGTTAGCACTGAAAAATTTTTAAGAGTATCTTCGTGTTATTTATTAGATATCGGGAGCTGTAACTGATGCCGTTTAGTAACATCCATCAGAGTGTATAAAGCTTATGCATATATTTCAATCTACATGATTGTAACCGTATCGATGGATATTTTTATAAAGAACATTATAGATGGACATTATTCTATTGTCTAGATAGTGTCTTGATATAGCATCATTATTGAAAGTACTAAATGGTATGAAAACTGACTATAGATGTTCTGGTATTTCCAATGTAAAAACGAATTTCTCCTTGCGATCTTCTATGGGTATCCATAAAAATATTTTTTCTGCAAATTGTTTCATCGAAAATATTTTAAATATTCTTGTTCTGTGTGTTTAATTGGTGCAGAGAGAAACGCTGAGAAATAAAATATACAATTAAACTACGTATTATATTGATCTGTATTCTAAAAGGTTTCTGTAGCATTATGTATATGCTTTTATAATGATTCTGAAAATTTTACAAGACAATTTTAGAAGGTTTTTTTAACTATTGTGTTTCAACAAACAAACAAATATGAACAAATACGTGAAAGTATTTTTATATCTTACATAATAATATAAAATATATAATGAAGATTTTTAGGATACGTAATTTATCGAAGAAAATTTATATCTATTGAACTTTGGTAAATTATTTTAAGAAATTTATAAAATTTAATTGGAAATTTATAAATAACAAATAATTATTATTCTAATGAAAGTAAAAAGGATAAAATTATAACGTATAATCGTTCGTTAATAAATTTAAAGAAATTAATCTTTAAGAATGGATTACGGTACAGACTATATTGCCAATTATAAAAATTAAATTAGTTTATAGATTTTTTCTTACAAATGTCCGACTTTTTCATTTTTAGGTTGAGAAAAAATTTTATAGACTGAAGTATACATAATGTTATTTAATAACTTTATTTTAAATGCATAAATTTTATTTCAATTAATCATTATATATAAATAATCTTTATAAATAAATAAGATATTTCTATGAAGAATATATATAATATTTAATATAATATATTGGTTATTTCTGTTTGTCATTAGTACTTTTAATAAATAAGGAAATTTCTCGGTAGTATTATTTAATACATGTTTCTATCAGTGGTCCTAAAGCCTTTTGTAATCTATATTACACTCATAGTTGGATCGAAGTCGCTGTAATCAAGTAATCCCTATAGTCTACAAATCTTCGTCTCGTGGTCTCGGATTCTTCGATGGCGTATAAGTAATCAGTATGTAAGAATCTTCATAGTCAAAAAGTTCTTCTAGTTTCAGAGCTTTTATAAGAAAACCTTACCAGTTTTTTACTACGTGTCCCTTACACTTTTTTCTCTCTTTACTTCTATTTTTCTTAAATTTTTCAACAAGTTGACACACTAAATTATACCGAACTTCACGAGCTCCTAAAGTTAAACATTAAGCTCATGCTCTTGCAGGAAAATTATCTCTTGTTTGAAATTCCGAAAGAACGCCAACAGTAATGATTTACTGCATATATTTTTTCTTCGAGTAATCTATCAAGGTGAATGATATTAGTTTGATGTAATTTAACTTCCTCGGTTTATACTCGTCGTATTTATGACGATAAATTTCCTTACAGTTAGTATCTATATCGCATAGAACAGAATATTATTCGTGTGCCACGTCAAAATTAAATTTTTTAAAAGAATAGCGAATTAATAAAAGAGTATTATATTACTAGTATTATAGAAATCTCAACGATCGTCGATAAATATCTTTGGATTTTTAGAGTATATCCAAAATAATAAGTTATTAATAATAAAATTAATTTTATTTTTTAACTACATACATATTTTTATATAATCGTAAAGCAGTAAAAATTCGTATAATTTCATAATTAATCACATAAATTTCTTTTCATATTTTTTTTAATATAAGTATTTCAAATATATGAGATATTTATGATATTTGTAAGCGAAGCAATAGTTTATCAATCGTTGTTCATTTTATTGAAAATTCTTGTAAACGTATTTGCTCTATATATTTCATTATGATGATTATTTCTTCATCATATATGCAATAATTTATGCTTTTGAACAAATGAAATGGTTGTTATTATTATGAAAAAAAAATATAATACGAGAGATTGTTAAGAAAGTACTTGATAATTTGGTTGTCTGCAGTCGCTTCGCATTGTTAAACATTATACTTGACTGGGGATTGGACGAATTCCAATTTTTTCATATAATTAGTTGACATTATTTTCGATAATTGATTAACTTTTACAGCTTTCATTTAATAAAATAATAATGTATATATCTCAAATAAAATATCTCTGAATTTTATTGTTTATGAATAGTAAAATACTATTATACTTATAAATAACTTATAAAATTAAATAAACTTTTAAATTGTGATCGTTATTAATTTAAATATATAAATATACAAATACTAAATATATAATTAATTTTTCTTTTTATAATTTTTATTCCATTATTCGTTTTTTTGAAATTTATACTTTCAAAAATTTATCGATTTTAAAATCTTATTATCAACTACTGACGTTGCAAGAGTTGTATTACAGAATCAATATTTTTAATCTATCTTGGATTTCTAAAAGTTTTACTGATTGTCCTAATTCAACAAATTGCTTTATGTACTTTTAATTGTATCATAAGTTGATACATTTTAATTCGACAGATTATAACTTTTCAAAATATGTAAATGATTCTGATATTATTTCGCAGCACTTTCATTTCTTTTGATAATTATCTAACTAAAAATTTGATTGCCCGAGAGTCTATTACGAAGAAATTCGCAAATTATGTTTTCTATATTTACGAGTAGTTATAGGTATATAAATAAAGACGGATTAAAATTAATTTTATTATCAATAAGCGAAATAATTTCGATCTGAGATGGGTACGCGTGTTTTGTAAATCTATATAGCTTTCTCATAAATCACACACTATACTAGCAATCGTTACTTTTGCGAGAGTAATTTTCGTATCCTCCATAATTCTTAGCTTGCCTATTTACTTGATTCATTATAAAGTAATTAAAATATTTTAATTACTAATATTTTAGTTTATTTTATTCGTATATAATTCGCAGTACTTGGTATTATCGCGCGACAAGTCAATTTATGTACATGGAAACCGTCTTATATTCTAGTTATATTGTATAATTTATTAAAATAGACCAATTTATTCAGTGGATTATTGGTATCTACTAAGTTACCATTCTTGTCTTACATTAAATTCGATTGAACTTAGAAATCTTTTCTGATCAAGTTCATATTCTTTATGATACTCCTTGAGTATTATACTTTTTATTGTTCTTTGGTATGACTGAACTTTATTTTCTTTTCTCATTCTCGTTTCTTAACTCAAAAGATTCTAGTAGAACGTTTTCAAATTTTATATTATTTTTCTGAAATTGTATTATTATGAAAGATATTTAAAGTTTTTATTATATTTTTACTCTATCTAAAATGTATATTGTTTTTAAAATATATTGCAGTTTCTAAATAATTTTTATATTTATTAATTGATAATATATTTAATTGATCCGTTTACAAATTATTTCCTAAGTTATCATACATTGAAGATATTATATCAGATATTATCTGTATTGAAGATATATATTGAAGATATATATTATTGAAGATATTATCATTATATTTATTTATGGATTTTCTCTAATATTATACAAATTTTTATATTTTGCTGATAATTTTTAAATAATTTATTTACACCAAATACAATAATATTCTAATTGCTATCTATATATTTTAAAAGAAAATTATATTTTCTAAAGAACCAAGTTATTGTGTGTATACATTACCATTGAAAATATACGTTGATACTAGCTCAGGAATTGGTATTACATAAAATTTTTTATTATTTGCCCATAACACCATTTCTTACTAATCTAAACTCTAATTAAACTCGATATATATTGTTACTACATTTAAATTTATCCTATAGTTCACGTTTTAACTTTAATTTATTATTATCGGAAATACAATAGCAATTTATACATAGAAATTGAGTATTATTAATGTTAAAATATAATATCTTATTTTACACACGCTCAAGAATTATATTTATTTATATTATTTTTTTTATTATTCAAGATTTCTTTGAATTTTTACGAATATTCGGTAAATAATAATTTCTCCGACAACGCGTCATGAAAACAAAACGTTTTTCTTTAGGCGCAAGAGCAGTGCAAACGTTTGAAGAAAGTGTTTGCTTTCTCGTTGACCGAAACGGAATAAGAGGTTAGCAAAGAGGCTACTGTCTAGTTCTGTTATCGGAAAGGCTACTACTTGTTCGAAACCATTCTGACTTGGTTGAGAGGCCTTGACGCGAGCTTAAGGACACTTTAAAGGTGTTGAAGATCATCCAAAACAATAACTAAATTTCACGGTTGTATAATTTTATATGTAGACAACTACTTTAACAGCTTTCCAAATTTATAAAAGACTTTGTTGCAACGTTTGGATTCTCAATGTATTCCTTAAATCTGTTTTTATAAAGAATTTCATGTTTATCATTATTAAGGCTATTTTTCAAAATTTATATCTATTCAATGGTATAGATACCTTCGTTATCCAAATATATTTATTTCTAACGATTTGCTTATATTTTCTTTAATTATAATATTATGATTACGTTTATTTATTAAATTTATATTATTTTGTGTAATTTATTAAATGTATTTTATTTATAATTTCCGTTGTCATGTTTAATTTTATTAAAATTAAGTATTATTCAGAACTATAAATAAACTATTTTAGTCCCGAAATATTTTATGCAAAGACGATTTATGATTATAGTCGTATTATCTAATTTCTAATTGGATAATTCTATTTTATTACTTAAATACTTATCAAAACTAATGTCAGATTAGTAGTTACAATATATGTTACTCTTACACTATATGCATTTAGTAAACCGTAAATTAATTAATTATTCAGTTGTTTATCATATCAAAAGTTATATTTATATATATATATATACACTAGTTATAAATTTTGATAGATTAATACAAAAAATGTTTTGATAATATATTTTAATACGAAAAATATTTTTTTCAGTTATCCTCTGTCTAATTATTTAGTGCAGATTAAGATTTATTACATATTTCGAATATTTTTATAGAATAATAATATAAGTGAAGTTTTCTTTGTTACAAAAGAAAAAATTTTAATTAAATTTTATGTAAGCTCACATAAAAAATTATATTTGTATCTACAATAATAATTTTACTTTATTATATGATAAAATTTGTAGAATTTTAAAATTATTATAATTGAATATTATAATTTTTACTTTGTGCTGTAAAAATGCATTTTAAAAATTATTTTTAATTTAAATTCTTTTGATTAAGATAAGATTATTTAAAATGTGAAACTTAAATTTGTAATTTGAATATACTATATATATATATATACATTATATGGTTATGTTCTTGATAGAAAGAGAGAAAGAAAAATGAATATATAATTTTTTTTAAACTTTTTTCTGACTAATATTTTTAATAGACTTTTCAGAAAATGGTTGCTAATATTTAATTTCTTTAATCTACTTTGCTTATATATATATAAACATTTATATTCCGTCTTTTTAGAAATTTGGAGATATAAGTAGAGAATATGATTAATCCATCTCTTTTCTATATTATATTAGTACTTTTCATACTCTTTGTAATATATTTTACTTTCTTAGTCTTGAATTACTTCAAACAGGAAGAAGATACTTTGTACACTAATATGCCAGAAAGCTCATGCAAAATTAAGTGGTAGTAGAACGAATAAAACCGATAGGACCGTCTAGAATGTTGGTCGAGACACCGACTAGAAACTTATCTATAAGTTTTTCAGCTTGTCTTTTTATTTAAAAAATATACTAATATTAAGTTACATAACATATATACAGATAGAAATAATCGTTAAAAAATATATGAAGGTTAAAAAAAGTATTATTTTAGAAAATTGGTTTTTCAGAAGACCTTTTTTGTTTTCAAATTTTTTTTATAAAAATATAAGTATATTCAAAAATTTGATATTCAGAATTCATATAAATGCATTTCAAAATAATTCGTTTACTTATTTTACTTAGATTTTCTTATAATGTTAGTTTGTTCAAATATAATATTAGTTTTATACATTAAAATAACGACAAAATAATGTGTCAATTAATTAATGATATTTTTTACTCCTACTTAATTTACAGATAAAATTTTCAAGCTTAAGTATTAGAATATAATGTTCAGCGTGTCGCGGATATTCGATATTCAAAAACTAAGTGCTTGAAAAAACGGTGTATCAATATTATTTTAAAAAATTATATACATTATTCCACATTATCATATTATATTAAAATTATTATAATAGTTATTATAAATTATTATAATACTTAAGTAATCAAGAATTTTCTTTAATATTAATATGTAAACCATCAACAATAATTTTAAGAATTAAATATAATAGATAATAAATGAAGAGTAAGCTAGGATGCAGTAAGCGTTTAAGATTAACAAAAAAATAAATTAGTATGTACGAATGAAAGAGTACTGTTTTTGTAGATAAGCTTTCAATAAATTATTGTAAGATAGGGGTGTTTAATTTAACAATAATTAATCTACTGATAAAATATGGAGATCTGCCAATCATTAATAACGTGATTCATCGTCGATGTTTTACATGGAGACAAAAATTAAGTGTTTTCGAAGCGATATAAGCAGAGTTTAATAGGAAAATTAGAATATTTATACTGAAAGAAACTTTTCAAGAATTAGAAATTTGATTATAGAATTATCGATGTTGTACGATCTGAACATTATGAATAAAAACAATATAAAATAAGATGTATTTGTAAATAAAAGAATGAAATTTGGAAATAAACACTAGGTTATAAATATAAGCGAAATGTGGACTCATAAGTAAATTCATATAGATAAAAATGAATGAAATTAGTTAGTAATCAAACTAATTTAACAATCTTTTTATTAATTTTTTTCAAGTAACAACCAGATTATTTCTAAAAATATTATTTGGAATGTAACATAGATATTAAAGTTAGTTTCTTTTCTGAAAAAATTTTTAATAAAACTATAATTAAATGGAAAGAAAATAAGTGTTAATAAGATTTGTCTCGAATATTACAGATAAAGGTATTTGAAAAACTTCTTTCAAGAGTAATAAACTCTTAAGATAATATAGACAGTTGGTTATTATACAATAGATGGTAGTAGAAAATGAAACGTAAGCAAGAGAAAACGATCATTTTCCAAGACAATGCAATGTCTTTTAATTACACACATAAAAAAATGAGATAATTGACACGTAAAAATTTTCTTTCTTCATATTTAATAAAAAATTTATTTTTAATTAAATAAAATAGGAAAATTGTGTATTTTATTCCAAAATCTATATTACAATTTGTTTATACAGTTAGTATTTGAAAACATTATTTGCTTCGGATAGTTACGAAATATACCTAAATAATATATAAATAATTATTCGCAGTAAAGAATTAATAATAGTTATCGTAGTAAAAATAAGATAAAGGGAAATTATATTATTTAAGTAATATAATCTTCTATTTTTTTAATGATTTAGATAAATTTCATTTTATCAAACAGTAAGATCTACTGTAATAAAAAGAATGTGATCAATTAAATTTATTGAATTTTTTATTCCTGATAAGTACTTTCTTTAATCATTTATACTTACTATTTTATCTTAACTTTTAAATTGAAAAATAAGAATAATATAGATATATAAGTAAAAAATTGGTTCAAATACATTTTTAATTAATTTTCTAACAAAAATTTTAAATAATAGTCTATATAACTTTTTCAAATTTATAGGAAAAAGTTATACCAAACTGGTTAGTACAGGATTGCTATATAACATGTGTAAACAATATATTTATTTTAATTAAAAATTTAATCCCAGTTATGGTTGTTTAGTGACATAAATGAATATTCCCAAATTTGAAAAAAATAAACATATTTATGAAGGTGTTTAAGATCATTTTACATATTAAAGAAAAATATTGCGCAAAATTATTATAAGATTACTTTTTGCTTTAAATCTACTGTTTAATTTCTTTTAAAATGATTTATTTACAAATAGTAATGAAAATTTATCTGTGAGAAATAAATGTTTCATAGGTACGTATTAATTTCAACCGATGTGGAGAGTAAACATTGAATTAATTTAAAAAATAGTTTTTAAAATATTTAGTTTTTAAACTCTAGATAAATATGTTGCATTTTTTATGTAATTATAAAGCAATTACAAATTCTCGATACATTATCCTAAATTAGAATTAAGTTTTTATTAGTTATGCTTCGAGAGATAGTAATTTCAATCTCAACAGGTACAAATACTATATCATGTGACGTATTATATTCAGTACATACATTTTGAATTTTCTGTATCTGTTATTATATTATCTTCTAACTATTGTATTAAGCGATTAATCTACATTTTTACTATTATTCAGAATAATTCAACAGAATAACTAATCATGAAAATATTTAAATTATTGGAAAATAGAATAAATATTACAGTAATTCCATAGTATTATTATCCGAGTTTAGTAGAATAAATATTAGATTTAATATCCATCAAAACTGAATATGAATATTTGAATGTATACAATAATGTGTATTAAGTTTTTACAATATTTATCTTCAACAGAAGTTATATTAAAATAGTGTTTATTGCTGATAAACATAACTAAGAAAAATAGTTATTATTTTATAAATTTGATTATATCTACTTGCTAAATTTTTAAAAACAGAAAAAATTATTCTACTTTTAAAACTAGAAAGAGATATAATCATAAACTCTTTAACAACTATTGAAAGTAAATCTTATGGTTAAAGATAAGACTATAAGGGAGAAAAATACAAAAATAAGTGCGAGGAAGAAGAAAAACAAATAAAATTCTAAAATCATCTAAAATCTAAAAATCATCTAAAGTACTCTCTTTTGAAAGTATAGTTGTGTAAGCTCAATTTATATTCGTTTTTATGTATGTGTATATGTGTATGACTTTAAGCCAGGGAACATACGTTCAAGATTTTACGAATTCTTCGGTAGAAGTTTTTAAACATTCAGTAAGTTTGGGATTCTTTCAACAATCAGCAAAATTATAATCCTTTCAGATCAGTATATGCTATTTTTTTTTAATCTGGGCTCAATCTAAATACAGACACAAATTTCGAAATATTTAATATTCAAGAGAGTACGTGTTATACCGCAAAAACAAATGAATACTTGATTAACCGATACAATCTTCTGCTATTTTATCCATTCGTTGCTTCTATTTTTTCTCAATTTTTTTCCTCATCTTGTGGTCTTTTTAGACGTGGCAAGGAGAACGTTGTATTCGCAGTTACGGAAAAGCTTCGAGCAGAAGGGGAGAAGGGAAGCTAACTGGTAGTTAATGAGCTACGTGTTTCGATCGTCGATAGCACCAGAATGCAGTGTCTAAAGAGCAGACTGTATACTGTAAACGATAGCAGTGTCGGACCTTGTATGTTTCTGCGATTACACCATGGTATCGTGAAATTGGCAGCATATGAGATAAACTCGAGGCAAAGTAGTTATATTTTAATGCAGGTAAAAGTCTTTATTAAAGAAATCAATAGACGTTTGTGCACAAAATTATAGTCAAGATGGTTGGAAACGTTATTTTATGCTAATTACGATTTTATTACGTGTAGAAACTTTAAAAATCGTTGTAATATTTGTACCGATAATTTACGGATGTTATCAAATATTAGAAAAAAATACATGTGAATAGTATTGTAAAGTGATTTGAATATAATTATAATAAAATGGCTTTAAAAATATATTAAAAAATTTAGAAATAATTTCTACTATATTAAAAAATATTTTGAAAATATTAAAAACCAGAAATGATAAAAATATATAGTAAAGTAATGGAAAACGTTTTAAATATTTAAAATTTTTTAAAAATATTTTAAGCATTGTAGAAATATTTTAAATGAAATCACTTACAAACGTTTGAAGGACTTTGAAATATCTTGGAAAATGTGTACGTATAACTTAATGTTTCATCCTACAATGAATATCAATAAAATAGTTTAAAATGTATTGGAAAAGTTTCTTAAATGTTTTCAAAACTTCTAGAACGTTGAAGAAATTATGATTTTACTGAAGTATAAGTGCAAATATATCTGTATTTGTAAATTACGTATGTTCATAAATAAAATGAGGATAAAAGTGATTTAAATATCGATTGTAAAAAGATATGATTAGAAACATTTTTTAAAATATTTTCTTATCAATAATCAGATTAGTTAGCTAAATCTCTTTTAGAATAGATATTAAAATGAACATAGATAATATACAAATTTATATAAATGTTTTACGATAGCAAAATTTAAATATAATTTACTTTTATGAATAGTTTTTTCTATTTATATTGAATACTTGATTCAGTAATATAATTTACAATATATATAATAACAGAAAAGTAAAAGACTGTGTAAACTTAGCTTTAAACGTTCATTTTCCAAACTAGTAAATATTTGCAACAAATATTTGATGATGGATTGTACTATTTTTTGATTTTCAATTTAAGATTATGCAAGTATTTACTTAATATTATTATTATCTGAGATTTTTATAAAAATTGTTGTTAGTTTAAAGCTCTTTTTCAATAATGCAAAATCATTATTGTATTAAAACAGAAATTATAGAAAATTAACAATATTTTACTATTATTGTTTACTTTATTATTACTTAATTATTATTGTTTATGACTACTAAAATTTCTTCAAAATATAGTTATTATAGATACGTAATTTATTGTTATGTGTGTTATAGTATACATATTGTATATGTTTAAAATTTCTTACATTCTTTTGGAAAAGTCCTTTGTAATTATATATAATATTTATTAAAATATAAATATTATCGGTCGAACCTATCGAATTTTAAATCTTTTCAGAGTATCGTTCATCTTTAAATTATTTCATGTAATTCTTATACAGAAATGTACTTTTTTGTAATAAACATCAAGAGAATTTAAATTAACACGACATATAATTTATTCCTCTAACTTTTATAAAACCTTTTTAGAAGATTTCAAAATTGATAATTACTTATTTCAAGTTCTATTAATTTTGAAAAATTAGTGAAATAATTTAGGATCTAAATAGTAACGCATATACTTTATATTAATTTTTTTATTTTATAAGTAAATATAATTGACATTTGATATATTTGAAATTTTGCAAAAAGAAATATAAAATAATCAATAATAATTTATTTTATTCATGTTTAAATTTCTTTATTAACCATTAATTAATCATATAGTAAAACTTTCTCATGCATTAAATATAAGATTTTATTAAAATATTATTCAACGGAGTCTTCATCAGTGTTTGTTATTTCTACCTTTATAAAATCAGATTTCTTTTTCAAAAAAGGTATTGTTTGATTTAGAGTTAATGAATATATCTTCTATGGCTATCATTATTGTATGTTTCAACATTATGTAATAGCAACAGGGAATACAAAGAGAAGCTTGTCGATGTATTGTAACGATCCACTTTCAGTACCTTTCCTGATATATTACATCAACTCAAACCTCAGCATTGTATAATATAATAGATTTAGTAATGCATGTAGGTATCTATTGATTTAAAGGTTGTAAGCTTGCGATATTGAATGTAATTATTTTCATTAATATTTTTATTATAATTGACCATTTTCGTAATTTACTTAGAGAAAATAAACGTAGTATTCAATTTTGTATTCTTATATTTATATGTAAATTTAAAATAATAATATTAATAATAATAATAACTATAGTAACAAAAAATCAGCAACAACATTGATAAAAATAATATAGTTAAATATATGTAAAATAATGAAATAACTAATTTATAAAAATACTATTTGAATAATTGACTAGATTTTGTTCCTTTTTACGATATATATTATTTTTATTAAATATTGATGATGTGCAATGGCTATTAGTAATTTTTTTCTCAAATTATTTTTTAGATAAAATGATATTGATACGCACGCATATTTTTACGAACATAATAAATTCTCGTACTTCTTATATTTTATTTGAAAACATTATAATGTTCGTGAGAATAGTTATGAAATAATTAATTCAATTTTAATTTAATTTTTAACTTTTTAATTTTCTAAGATACTAATCAATTATTTTCTGAAAATGTTGTTTTTATTTTGACACATTAATAAGTATGATTATAAATACAATTATTATAATATATTATTTCTAAAATAGTGGTAAATTATATGTTGAACAAGTTTGTGCTCTAACTTTTTATAATAACTGACTTTATGAAAACGTGATATATTTTAAGCAAAAAGTGATTAAAATGTGATGTCTTAATAGTTTCATAATTTTATTTGAAAATATTATAAGTAGAATATCAATAAATAAATTAATAATTAATATATATTATTTGCTGTAATTTGAAAACGAAAAAATTAAAATTTTTTTTATATTTACAAAGATTTCACATTTATATTATATTTTATAAAGCAAATATAATGCTAATATTTTAATAATACATTTAATGTAAAAATAATTAAGAATAAAAATTATATTAGAACAGAATATTAATATATATTTAATTTTAGGAAAGTCAACTATACAAAATTTTTTCATGAGTACTCAAATTTTTTTTTATTTTTTATCCTAGTTGGTGTCTCAGTCATCAGGGATATACAAGTAATCTATAATATTTTTAAAGGGAAATGATTTAAGTCAATATAAAATACAATTTATTTTAAAAAGAATTATGAGTAAATAATATACTTTAAATGAGGAATGTGTCGATTGGAATGCAAAATAAAATTACTTTGGTGAATAATTAAAAAATGTTTATAATAAATAAATTTACATTTCAAATACTTTAATTTTATTCTGACATTGTATTAACTTTACGTTGATAAAGTTTTCATCTATACACTCAACGTTAGAATGCCCAAACTTATTTATATGATGATGACAACAATATAGATATATTTAAAAATATTTAGCCTATAGATATTTTTTTCTTCGTTCTGTTTTAATTTATTTTAGGTTTCTGAAATAGCATATTTTTATATTTATGTAGTTATGTGAGGCCATTTCAATATTAAAAAGAGAATAAAATTTATTGAAAAATTTGATAGTATATAATATATATTTTTAAACATAATTTTTTTTTTTATTTAAAGAATTTATGAAATAATTCACTAAAGAATTAAAAAATGACTATACTTTAAGATAAAATGACGAACTCTTGTCTTTTATAATTAATTTTGTAATTAATTTATGTGAAAATTTTTTCATTATTCATTTGTTCAATAAGTTTATGTAAATAAATTCTTTTATGTTGTTGTATCGATATACACAGCTTAGTTATATCTTTAAAATTATGCTTTAATAATTAACATATTTAGGCTTAATATTTTTGATTAATTTTTAAAAATAATGTGATTTAAATTTTTATGATATGTAAAGTATGTAATTATTTTATCATATTATATTTTATTGTATTAGTTGTTTTGAATAAGATAAGAATATTCATAGATATTAAATTAATCTATAATTTGTATTTCAAAAATAAATTATAAAATCAGTACAAATTTTTAATAATTTGTATACTACTAATTTAAATAAATTTTTATAAATTCTTTAAATATGTTAAACAAATAGATCTCGAATATTTGTTAACTGATTTTTATAAAAAGTATTTAAAAGTAAAAAATGAGCACATGAGTTCTTTGTTTACTTTAAAACAAAAGCTATTCAATATTCTATTTTTCCAATTCTTTTAGTTCCAAAACTTTTAGGGTTTCCATGAAATTTAAAATGAACATTTTAAGAAAAGATTAAATAAATTTATAGACATTAAATTTATTAAAAGATATGAATACTATCCTTGCTGAAAAAATTTTTAAAGTAAACAAATAAGTTTCATAAATTTATAAGGGATAATAAGTAATTATTATTTATATTTAATCGAAATTTAAAATATCTATGCAAAAAGTTAAGTAAACTTTTTTACAAATTCTACATATTTTTGAAAAATTGCACGTCGGTCAAAAATAAAAGAAATATAAAATATCAATATTGATTATTTAAATGCTAAGCAGTTTATATTTCAACATTTTTTGAATAATAAATATTCTTTTTTCTTGTAATTATTCTTCATTTATTACAATGAAATATTATTCTTGACAAAAATTCAATTTATTTTTTACCACCTTTTCAGTTTTTTATTTTGTTACATGAGTATACAATTTCTTTAAAAAAATTTGAATTTAATTGACCCGTCTAAATAATGGCTATTTTAAGTAATTGTATACTTTTTGTTGAAACGTACATTTGTTAGAAAATTCATGAATGTAACTTTTAAATTTTTTGTACTTTTTCATTTGGAAAATTTTTTATCAAAAAAGTTGTATCAATTAAATAAAAAAGTGAAGTGTAATCGCATGCAACCAAAAGTATCATTAGATTGAGATAAAATTAAATAATTTATTTGAGTGAAATTTACAAACTTTTTTAAGATAATAATTTATAACAGAATGTTTTTATGGTATATAGGGATAGATATTTAAAAGCTATATATTCATGTATTAAGATTAAAAAACAATATTACCGAAAGCAACATGTTAATAGGTGTAATAAAATACTACATAAAATTTATTTAATTTTACAAATAATTAAAAAATTTTATAAGAATTAAGAGTAATGTTTAAGAGAATATTTATATTGCAATTTTAAATATATTAGTTATTTCAATAAAATAATTAATTCGTGGATATCATTGATGAATATTGAATATTCATTTTTTAAGATCAAATGTATTATATTGGATAAATAAAATTTATTTTTTTACATTTAATTGTTAGGAAAATTATCTAGAATTTTTTAAAATTTTATAATATCACTTTAAAATAAAAATATTTGAAACATTGTCAATAATATTTTTTTAAAGATTTTATAAATAATACATAAAATTACGTAGATTAGGAAGTATATAGATTTATACGATTGTTCGACTTATCACACGCGTATGAACACATGTATACATGCATTAAAACGATAAATAAATTTATTTAACTACATATAAAATTAATTTATAACAATATTGAAATATAATGTAGAATAATAAAGATAATATTATTATTTTGAAAAACATTATTTGATTGAAAATCTACTTGTAACCAATAAAACATATTTCATGTAATGATACACTTCATTGAATGTACAAATCTTATATATATTTTCTAGATTTTGAAATATCGAAAGGTATCTCGATATTTATTTATTTTTTTGTTATATTATATTTTATCGTTCATTATTTACAAAAAAGAAGTAATACCGAATGTGCATAATATGCAAATCATAAATACGAGAAAAATCTCATGTATGATTAGTAAATCCGTAAAGCTATTTAATTTGATATTCTATATTTATTATATTAAATTATTTCTTTATTAATTGTAAAATAAAAATTACGTTTATTAATTTAGTTAAACATTTTACTAATTTAATTTTATATTTTCAAAGTGATTTTCAATATTATTTTTAACTTTCATCGTTTATGAAAATCTAGTGATATTCTTTCATTAAGTTACTCTATTTGTTTTTAAACTATTGTAAATATATATTATCTATATTTCTTTTAAAAAAATTAAAAATATTTTTTATCGCGTTTTGTTAGCACATTTAATAAAACAATGGATAAAAAATTGAATAAATTTGAAACGCACAATTAAGCTGTACATTTTCAACTGTAATTAAAATCTGTAGAGATGAAATATTTAAATATTGAATTATTTTATAGATATTTTGAACTAATGAAACAGCATATTGTATAAATATCGTATAATTTGATAATTGATATGTTGTCAATAATTTAACTTGTATCATCGAACAGTATAGACTTGGTAAGGTTTTAGATAACGAGTATATACATACACATGTGTATATAAAGATCGATAAAATTTTTTATCATGAAGAGATTGAAACTTGGTTTGTTTACAAAAATATAGATACTCGTATAGCAAAGAAGTAAAGCGGAACAATAAATAATCTATAAGGAAAGTAGAACGATATGAGATGTAAGGTTAAAGCACTACCTTTTGCATTTTTTCAAAAGCATATTTTTTATAGTATATCAGTCTTTTACTATAAATATTCATGAAATTCAATAAAAGAAACTTTTTTGTTTCATATATATATGGTAAATATGTAATTCAGAAAATGTAATTGAAAATATGTCTGAAATAAGTAAAAAAAAGAAAAGAAATGAAAAAATAATTATGAATTTGAAATGCATGATTATTCTAGAAAAATATATAAATTGTTAATATTTATTCTTAAAATGCTGAAAAGCACATAATATCTATAACTATATTGTAAATATAATTAAATTTTATTCTGCAAAACATTTAAAAAATTTTTAAGTAAATACTCAAGGTTTTTGTTATATTTGAAGAACTTATATAGTACAGTATCTTGTTATTTATAAATGAATTTTAAAAAGGTTCTTTTAAAAGTTTCAAGTATAAATATTTACATAAGCAATGATTAAGAATACTTTCATCATAAATTTCCTATATCGAAAAGTTTCTTTACTTTATTTTCGTGAAAAATATTACTTATTATAATTTTAACAATTAAGTTCCTGCATTTATTACTTTTAAGACAAACTTTTCTATATTCATTATTTTCTTTTTCATTAATTTTTTAAAATAAAAAAAATTAAAAAAATTCGGTAATCCATCACTGGAATAAAAATTATAACATTTAAATGCTTAATCGGACACATAAAATAAGTCACGTATATACCCATTTGAACATATGACGTAAGATTTAAATCATAAAACTTTTAGGATTTAATAAAATATTTTTAATCAAAAGACTAATTATTTTTAAAGAATTTGTACAAAATATACAATATTTATGTCAATATTAAAAATGACTAATTCTGTAACAAATTTTTCTGTGTTATTGATTGTATTTTTTTACAACAGACGATTTTATACGAATCCTGTTGCCTAGATTAAAGCTCAACTTTTAATTTTACTTACATGGTAATGTTAAACTTTTAATTTGCAAGTCCTAAATTATTGAAAAAAATTAAAATTTAAAATTTTTCATTATGTATCATAAACTTTTCTTCTCATATTATAACTGATTGTTTGCATGACTGTCTATGTCATCTTCAGAGTAGATTTTTCACTCAGTCAAATAAAATTGAGAATAAATCTCACTGTTAAAACTTTAAAGAGTACTTATCTTTTATTAGAAGACTTATTTTTTATGACTCTTCATTTTTATTTCTTCGCCTTTTCAACTTAGTGCAAATGCTTAGCTAGCCTCTTCTTTAACTACTTTACTTAGATGTATTGACTTATCCGTTCTCTGACTTATTACATGTTTTTTTATAATATGCCAGAGTGATTTTTTCAGTGTCATAAAACATTGATATAGAATAATAAAAAGGAAAGTTGCAGAAAAAATATAATTCTCTAAATCGCATATTTCACATTATAAAAATGTATTTAAACGAAATTTAAAAATATATTAAAAATGTGAACGAAGAATGGATATTCGTAATAAGTTCTTTACATTCCTCAAAAAATTTAAATTTCAACAACAGCTTATACGTAATAAGCTAACATCGATATTGAATACTGTGATAAATATAGTATACGAGCTCTTATAAGTTAATTCAATGCAAAATTTTTCACGAAGCTCGTTCTTTCGAGAAAAAGGAAAAACAGAATAAGCATTATTGTAAGGCAATAGTAAAGCTAAGTTATTAACGTAAATCAAGCGGAGGTCTGTTTTGACATTAGTTGCAAATTGACAAGACCTAAGAAATAAGATTTGATAAATCTGAAGCAAAGTAAATAGATCGTTACAATATTTATTCGAGGTGTAAATATATATTTTTTAATGCTCCACAAGATATGGTTAAGGTCGTTGTCTACGATGCTCATTTCCTGGGCTCTTTCGTTTTCTCTCTTATACCCCATAACTAGAGAACTATTCCTGTTTGCCTTGTACAGTTTACACTTTTGGTATCTATACAAAAAGCACTTAGTCTTCATTAATTAAAATAGTACAAACAGTTTACACCACCAATTAAATTGGTTCAATTTGCTCATTTCGTTGACAGAAATTCCGCAATGAAACGTACGATTAATTTCAAATGATATTCCGATTAAAGTATGCGTTCAGTTTGGATCCTAATGATTTACTCAATGGGTGCTATGGATAAATCATCAAATTTTATGGTTTCTGAAACGAGGCATAAACACTTCTTAATTAGTTATATTAACTTTCAAAATGATTATTTACATGAAAATTATCTTTTTGTGACTGCTTTTAATTATATATATTATACTTTTAATTTTAATTATAATTATATTTATATATTTTATATAATATATATTTATATTTGAGAAATAAAATTATTTTGCATCTATCCGATAAGACTATGTCGTAATAACGTAATTGACTCTACGTAAATGATCCAAGGTTTGTGGAAATATATGTATACGTACTTCGCATATGGATACAGATTAATCAGATTATATCATTAATGAGTCAAGATAATTTTAAGATAAAATAACTAAAATAACGTTATCCTTAATAATATAGAATTTACTTTTATTCGATAGAAAATCTATGTAAATACAAAGTGAAATATTTATATTAAATTAAACTACTTATTTTTTTTTTTTATTTAATTCTTGGTTCTTTTCTGATTAGTAAACAATATAAACTTTTATATACAGAATACGAATATATTTCGTAACGATGGAAATAATCATTACCAAATTACTAAATTGACTCAAACGTGTTAAGCAAGGATAAACAAAACTATAGTAAGATATACACACAATAAGAAGCGCAACGGGAAAAGAAAAACTTAGTTGTCATAGTATTTGTCTTAATTTAAGATTGATTAAAGTTCTCTGTAATTTCTTAATGTTTTTTATTAATTAAAATGGAATGTAAAGATTTAATAATAGAATTAAATTATGATTTATAAAGAATCTTATAAATATATTATGTATTGACATTTTCTTCTGTATACAATACATATTTTCGAAAAATTCAATAATTAGCGTATGAATACACGAAATTCGTGATATAAACCAAGGGTTAACAATTATAGTACTTTTTAAGAAAAAGCTATATTTGAATATTTCACTTTCCTTATCACATCGATAAATATTGTATAATTTAGTAGGTATTTTAATTATACGTTTTTTTGAATAATACGTTTGTTATTGATACTAAATATCGTTAAATTAGTTAGTATCTATTTGACAATTTTAATGATCAAGTATTTTACAATAATAATTTTTTCTATAGTTTAATTTAAGAATAGTTAATATTAATATTTAAGTTTGAATATTATAAATTTTTTTCAGTATTCTATTACGAATAATCATTGTGATTTTTAACAGTGGATAAAATAATGACTAGTTTATTTAACTTATATTTTCGATAAATAAATAAGATTTCAATGAATATTAAAAAAATGTAGTGTTATTTTTAGAAGAATAAAATAATATTTTAATTTAAATAATCTGGTGATGCGAAGTTGTGATAATCTGAATTTGAGTAAGCTAATTATAATAAAAACCGATTTGAGTTTCATAAATAAATGATAAAAATAATTTAAATTAGTTGATTACGTTATGTATAATGAAAGATAATTTAAAATTTATTTGTTTAAATTGTATTACATTTATCAATAAGAATAATGTTATTGTTCGTAAACAATATTCACAATTTTATACTCATCAAAATATTAAGTTCTGAGTATCATTAGTTAATCAAATATTTAATTTTTGTTTTTTGTGTTACGCTAGTTCTAAATGTAATATTATAAGAAGACTTATATCGTAAGTCAAAGTAATATAGACTTTGAAACTAAATTATTTATAATAATAATGGATTGTTAGTAATGTTTCTAATAGCACGAACCGTTAATACTATGTAGTATTCTAAGATTGTCTTTTTATTATCTAGCATCTAAATTAATGATAGTTAATTTTTGAAAATGTATGAATAATAATTCGTGTTTGTAATTGTAGTAAAAAAAACTCATCTATATAATATTACTATACTCTTAAAAGTGGTTTAAAAAAACTAAATTTTTATTACGGCTGTCAAAAAAAAATTAACATACATTTTTTCAAAATATCATTAAAAGAATTAAAGATTACAAACAATCGTCGGACTGTATCGAGTAATTTATGATTTGAACTATACTTTTTTACTTAAAAATTTATATTTTAGATTTTATTTCTAAATACTTTGCAAGACATTAAAAAATTGTATACTTTTATTTAGTAAATATTAAAAGTAAAAAAATATTAATAGTAATAGTATAAAAATTCGATATCATTCAAAAAATTTTACTAACATTTTATGGTTTTCAGATAACGAATATAAGAGTTTACATAATTTAAATGATAATGATTTATTATATCAAGTATAAAATCGTATGTGTGTACCAATTTATTCATAATCATGTATAATTATTTGTAAATTATTGTACATAATATTTCAATACTCAATGTTTAGACTATATGTAAATGCAAACTTACAAATTTATTTATAAATTTATTACATTGTATAAATAATAATAATATAGTAAATAGAATTATTTATAAATCATTTTCAATACAATTATATAATTTGTAACGAATATGAACAAAGTATTACTTTACTTAATTACTTTGATCATGATAGTAAATATACAGTTAATATTTAAAAATTATATTATGAACATAACATATAAAGTAAATAACTTTCAACGAAATTAAAACTTTTATTTTTAATAAAATTATTATATTTTTCAGTTGGAGTGATTATATTAATTTCAATAATGATATTAAATATTTTCATATTTGCATTTTTTTCTACTTACAGGAGTTCAAATAATTGTTCTTTGTATAATCTTTTATACTTTACTATTTTGTTTTATGTCAAACATTTTTTACGATAAATTTTTTTTGTAAAACATTAGTCACTTTCCCATTATTATTACCATATACATTAGTAATACTTTATACGTATAATGTAAATAAAGACTTTTCTCGTTCGTAATCAATCATGAAGTATCATCAGTTTCTAAATTTTTGAATGACGTTGTAATAATTTTCTCTTTGAAAGCTTTATTCACATAATGTTCTTATTTATAATGCTTTATATAAAATATACTATGCATAATTAATAATAATAAATTGAAAATACATAGAAAATTTATAAGCAGATATATTTTGATGAAATACTTATAAAGCTATAATATATCATTGTTGATATTATTCAAAATTAACATGAAAGAAAATTACTCATTTTTTGAAATTTAATTTGTCTGATTAATAATATTTAATATTTATAATGATATTATCTTAGTATTTATATGTTTAATATTTAATGACGAGTTATTTAATATTAGTATAATATTTCTATAGAAAAAACTTTTAAGGATTTTACGAATAATACAATAATATATTAATTTATTTTTCGAATCTTCAATATCTAAATACTCAATATTCCATAAAAAGTAAATTATTATTTTATACACGTAACAGTATAATGCTTTAATAACTATAAAATTTGTTTTCTTCATTCAATCGATTTAAAAATTTTCTTTTCTTGTTTCTATAACGGGCTACTGTATTTAATAAAAACTGCATTTAAATAAACTGTCTGCTTCCTGGATGCTTGAAAATATTCATATTTTAATCTAAATTTATATTTTTGAATACATCAATTATTTTCAGATATTTTGTAATAAACTAGCTTTTTATTGGAAAAAACTAAAACACGTCAATGTAAATATTAAATTTAATTAAAAAATGAAACGCGTTTGTATACAATTTAGAAAAATCCCGAACACAATTGGTATTGTTATTAATGCATTAAAATTAATTAATAAAAAGTTAAAATTTTATTAAATTATTTATCCCGATATTGATTTTATCATTTATTTTATGATATAAATAGTAAATTTTTGAAATGTAAATTTTAACGATTTTTGATTTAATAAATTTATGCAATTCATATAATAATATGTTCAATATGTTACGGATTATACTTATAAACTAAAAATATATAGTAACTAGTTATAAGAATAATGATAGTTTAAAGTAAATCTTTTATTAAAAGTTAGAATTCTGACCTACATCTCTAAGTAATTTGAGATTTGATAGTTTTCGCTTAAGGGGATTTATGGCTGACGAATTAGTGAAATTTGAGCAATGGGTTGATGTGTCAGGCTGAAAAGGTAGTAACGATAAAGAATATTAATGAAGGAAGAACATTGAACTTTTATGAGTTTGTTCAATATATATATATATTTTAATTGTTTTATTTAATTTTAGTTTTATTCTATAAATAAATGGTAAAAGTTTATACGTGATTCAAATATTTTGAAAAAAATATATAATTTACTGAAGGAATATAATTTATTTTGGTTTTATTTGTTTATCAATTGAAAGAAATTGAAATTTACTAATGAAATAAAAGTAAAATTTTGTAGTTTCGGATTCAATTAAGAAAGTTTATTTATTTAGTAAAAAGTTAATCGATTAGTTTGAATTTCTCTTAATCAACATAAGTTTGCACTTTGAGTAATGTATTGTTGGTGTTAAATATACAAAGAAAAATAAAGTGCTTTTAATTAACCTTGAATAATCTTAAATACTAATTCTTGCCTTGATGAATGATTTTAAATCTTAATATCAAAATCCGTTTACATGTAGATATGTATTGGAAACATAGAAAATAGTTCAACAGGTTACAGCGAATATAAAATCTATTAATTAATGTTTTCATATAATAAACTTTCTGTATTTGTTTTTATTTGTGGTGTATCAGATATCATAAAATCAACCAAAAATAAAATTAATTTAAGTTTAAATACTTGAATTATGTGAATTTAATTTAGATGAATATTTAAAACGGTATTTTGAATAAATTTAATTAGCCATAAATTATAATATTTAAAGTAATATTTTAAGTTTTAAAAAATAATGGCAAAATAATGCATTATAATTATAGGTTATGTATAAAATCATTTATATATTTCTTTTTTCGCAGAATTGAAATTATTCTTTTGATGTCATAATATATCTCCATATACATATAATGTGAAAAGTTTGACCAATTAAGTGAATTTACTTAACATACGTTAAAAGTTTCGGTGATTTATAGATTATGTAACTTTTCCCTAAAAATTGCAATTATTTTTATCAACAACTGTTTTAAAACATTTTTTTATATTGTTGTAATAAAATTTTGATTGAAAATACTTTCAAAATTTAATACGACTATAATCATTCATTCGTGTACTTCAATAAATTAAAATTAAAAAATCAAGTAAAAAATTAAAATTTCAAGTGAATAATTCAGAAAATAAAATATCATCCTCTTTTAAAATATTTTTTACTTATTATTTTCAATTTTAATTGCTATAAATAATTAATTTTATTCACAATTTGAAAAGTAAAGCTTAGAATGTTATTTTAAAGTGTAGTTGAGTTGCAGAGATTACAGAATTAAATTATTATTTTTTCATGCATTTGCGCAAAAGAAATTTAATGCATATTGGTAGCTGGTGATGTATTTTATATAAAATTCTTTTTTGAAGTAAAATCTCAATATTGTATTATCTTATATATTTAATATCTTGAATCATATTAAATATGCTGTCCAACATTTTGAACTTAAAAAGGTGCAAACGGAGATACGTGCACTATCCGATTGGTTACTTGACTTATGCATAATTTACATAGGTTAAGTTTGTAGTTGCAAGAAGAAAAGCAAGAGGAAATCTTCTCTCCTAAAATAGATGACTTCTGTTTGAACAACTTTAAATGCGAAGAAATACTTATTCAAATACTATAGATTACGAGAACATACGTTATTTATACATAAAATGCAAATATATCGTATGTAAATTACTATTTAAAAAATTATATATTTATTTTTAAATATATATTGTGAACTAAAGTAATAGAAATTATATCATAAATTTACTTTAATTTATTTTTTTTAAGTATTATAAGTGAATTAATGTAATATACGTATGAAAAATTATAAAGATAATCTGATAATTTGATGAAATTTATTTTAATGTTTGTAGCGATATATGTTTTTTTGAGAATTCGTGAGAATTAAAAGTCCATTTGTCTTTCTTACTTTTAAAGTATATCAAATGAAATAAATATATAAATAAGAACAGATTTGCAGTTCAATTTGTATAAGTGCAAATATGCGCGTATTAAAAGGAAAATCCCTTTGCAATTTTTTAGCAAAAGTATTTTATATCTATTTCATATTACTTAATGTTACTTTTAGTATATTTAAATTTAACGAAACTGTCTTTTTGTTAAATAATTGGTTTATTATAATTTATTAGTTAGCAATAAAGTGTTACTTTATTCTACGCTATGGAAAAGATAATAAATATTTTAGTGTATAATGTATTATAAAATATTAAATATTCATTTATAGATTAAAAAACTTTCTTAATATTGATTTATATATATTAAGAATACTTGATTAACATTTTTAAGATTATTTTAATTTTATAAAAATACGTAGAAATATAGTATAATTAGTAGTTATCGCCATCAAATTGAATAGTTCGATTATTTTCCGAATATATAAATATATTAGGGAAGAAATAAAATATACTCTGTAACTACATATTTTATTTATAAAATGACAGCAGTAATACATTTAATCAAAACTATCCGAGAAAAATTCCACAATTTACTGAATAAGGCAAAAATTTCTGAGGGTATTTTCCTTAATGGAGAAATATTTATTCGAACGTGATTCGACTACAGTTTTTCGCCTGACTTTCACATTTACGATATTACATGTGAGATATAAAAAAGTAACTAAGGCGTAACCATTTCGGCAGAAGGCCAAGAGTTTAAAAGACAGATTACCCGCAAGTACTGTGAATGGTATTACATCAATACAAATACCTCAAGTTTGCCAAGTGACGGCGAGCAAAGTGGAACTCTGATGGAAAGATGCTTGTTCGAAGCATTAGACAAGGTAGCACGCATCACTGGTATTTTGGGAAACTTCTAATACTCCTTTTAATACTATTACCACTTGAATATAACGTAGTTTGGAGCAGCTTTTGTTAATGAATCGTTGTGGCAGCGTAGCGCCGGTATACGAGGCGCATCACTTCACCGGCTACACATTGAGTAACATTTGCGTATTTACTTACATTAGGAAGCTTTATGCGCATTACCTGACTAAACTAACAGACCTTGGGTTAGATTATGTCACCACTGTGGAACTTTAATGCTCACGTAAATATATCCGCAGCTTTTCGGGATGCGTATAAACAAAATTTATACTTTTTTTCAATTAGCATCGTTTTTAAGCGGTTACGTACATTGTATAATCGAAAAGTAAGAGTGGTCAATTTTTTACTCAATGATCATTTTTACTCGTTAAAACTGAAATACAGAGACAAATATTGTTTGGCATTAAAAGTTTTATTTTTTAAATTCTAAATCAATTTAAATCGAAGTAAATTTTACCTTTAATGCAGGTATTACCATGAAATTTAAATAAAAACTTTTGGGAAAATCGTGTTAGAAATCTCATATATTTGTATTCGGTTATTATTTTTTGTATATTCTACAATTTAAAAATATTATTTTGTTATTTTATATTCCACGAAATAATTCAACTTTTATAACTTTTATAATAGAGAAATATTGTAAATTTTGTCTCCGAGAATGTTTTATTAGTATGGAAAAAGAAATATAAAATGACAAGGACATATTAAAATTTGTAAAATAATATAAGATATTTATTAATACAAATTCATGCAATCTTTATTTTCAATTTAAAAGAAAAAGTTCTTTTTTAAAATTTGCAATTATATTACTCAGAGTCTCATTTTATTTAGGTGCATACTCTACTTTTAGTGTTCTGACAAATTACTAGCCATTGCAAATAAAATTCACTATTGCATGTTTTTAATTTAGTCATGAGTAAATAGTACGTATAAAGGGAGTAGAAAGAATTAATTCGGTAACATTACACATTTATATATAAGAGATAGGAGTATAATGATTTTGACTAACCAAATTTTATACCTTTATCATCTGAAAAAAATAGAAAAAACAGTGAGATTATAATTTTTAATTTTTAAATTATATATACATACATATATATATATATATATAAATTTAAAAAAATAAAAATACAGTAATGATTTTCTGTGTCTTTTATGAGATGAATATTAATCATAAATTTATTGATCATAAACTTTTATTTGAATAAAAGTCAATTTTCATATAAGTATCATAGCGCAAATTCTGCATTTCGTATTGTGATCATAATATGAGAACGTTTCTAAGAAAGAAAAGAATTGGTATCGGTAATATATTTGCAAGAGCATTTGCCATGATTATATACGGATGATATTCCAGCGTTCGAATGCGAGTTGAGTAGAGTCACATATCACATTTTTTTCGAGTTTTTTATAACAATATTTCAATAATACAATATGTTTTTTGAAAAGGTAACTACGATGTATATATACATATTTACGAATGTTATTTTATGTCCAAGTCTTTAGTGCAAGGAGTCATATTATAAAAAGTTTGGTCTAATTTCGAAAATACTATACGTATAAAAATATTTCAATTATTTTTATTATTAAATTCTAATAAAACTTATAATAAACATTTATTATTTATATGAATTATTTACAAATAGAAATGATAAAATAATAATTTATATTAAAAAAATTCTATTTTCTTTAATAATTTATTAATATTCTTCAAGTTTTTTAATTGACATTATGAAAATTTATTTTTCAAGCGGTTATGTTCCTATTTTATACTTTAATAACTACAGTATAAAAAATTATATTGTCGAAGTTAAAATATGATAAGATGTATGTTATTGATTTTCATTCGACAAATTACTTCAGTTATGTATTGTAATTTCAATATATATTTTAATATATTCTAAACATCTTATTATAATGGTACTTTAAATTTACTTTTAAATTGATGGTTTCTATTTAATTTTATATTGTAGACGTTATTTTTTATGCGTTCTAATTTTTATATTTTTAACTTTTTATTACACTAATTGAATAATTTATTGTACAAGTTAGTTTTAAGATTCGAATAAGCTATTTTACAATAAAAATTCTATAAATTTATTTCATTAATAAATTTAAAACTTAGCGCTTTAAATAATTTGTCGATGGTATCGTACCTTTTAATTTAGAAATAATTTGATGTGTTGATTCATCTGTTAGTAATGGATACGTTATACTTTTATTTTCAATTATAATTAAATTCTAAGAATTTGTACATTTTTATATTACTGTAAAATATATCAATATACTTGCGTAATTTATATCACAATCATTATATAAAATAATATTATTTTTTAAAAAGAAGGATAGATTTTCATAATTTTCATAATTAAATATTTAGTTTCTTATTGTATATGATTTTTATATTTCATGCTAAGGATTTTAGAAATATTAGAATTTAAACCAAAGTATTTTTTTTATAAACAAAGAATGATCTGGTTTATCCGAATATTTATATATATATATATATATATATAACAATTTTTCAAGCTTAATTGATTGAATTATATAATATTTTATATAATTTATACGATAAATTTTAATTTTGAGATTTAAATTATGAACAAATATTTATTTGTTCAGCTTAAAATATAAATCTGAGTTGCATAGCTGAGTTTTGATATAATTAAAACTTTGTGCATATCAAAAAATTTTCATCTACATTTAAATTTTATATCATATGAATTTTAAAACTGTTAATTCATTCTCATGAAGCTTATAGTATTATTTTCAAAAGATAATCATTTACTCGTAATTATTCTTATGATTTTAATTTATCTTAGTAATATTTTATTGAACTTATCTATTTTATTGTTCATAAAATAGGTTAACACTAAGTAAAGACATTTTATGCATTCCACTTTTAGCATTATTTTCTATGTTATCTTATTGTTCATTTTCATCGGTTGAAATCCGTCTTTCAGAAAATTGAACCCGATTTTTAGTATTTTTCAAGAATATTGTTTTGGTATAAAATTTTTATTACCCGATTTATCCAAACTATCTCATATGCCTTTTCAACGTTGCTAAGATAAAGTGCAGTTGTTTTTAAGGATCGTCGCAAATACATGCTCCTAATGTAACGAACTGGTCAGTTGTTGATTTATTTTGATAAAATCCACTCTACTGATGATAAAATAAAATGTTATTTTGTAAATAAGCTTCTGTTTTTGTTTACAGTTTTTTCTATAAATATGTACATACTACTTTTTAGAAGGGTAAACTAAATTTATGTTTTGAGTTCAGCTTTTTCCACTTCCAGAATTTAAATAATCAGTACTTTCTTTGATTTATCTAGAACTTCTGTCTTAAATATATTCTTTAGAACATTAGAAATATTTTTTATTCTATTTATTTGAACAGTAGTTAATTATTGTTTAATTCTTGTTTTAATACATTAATCAGATATTTAAAATGTTTGAGGTTTCATATATATTTTTAACATTTGTATTAAGTGTAGCAATTCTAAATATTAATAGGCAAGTATAATATTATTTTTAATACTGAAACATTGTTGCGTTTAAATTTATCGTATAGATCTTATCAAGACATTTTGCCAAAATAACAAAATTTCTTAATTTTATTTATTAAACTTAAAATTCCACTAAAATATTTATTTATACTGATTTGTTTTATATTGCTATAAATTTTATTCATACAGATATTTTAGTTTATAGTTTTCATGAATTCGATCTAGTTTTTCTGTGCTTTCTATTAAGTTCTTTTATATATTTTTTTCTTTTTCTATATAAAAATCAATAGACTTTCATAATTTTTCCCTTTTATTTATGAAAAGTATAATTTTAAATTCTTCTCGAAGTTTTCATTTTATTATGACAGTTACATTTAATTTGAAAATCTTGTTATTTTTATTTTATTTTTATTAAATTTTACATTCTTAATTTATTATTACATTAATTCTTAAAAGTTTAAAAATAACTTTTATCATCATATTTAATTTCATGTTGTAATACTGAACACTATTTTTTAGTTCTAGAAAATATATTGAATATTATATTTTGATATATTTTCGTATAATAAAAGAATCATTCGACAATAATTACCGTTAAATACTTTGAAGTTCTCGCAATCTAATCTTTCCAAAAAAGCTTTAGATTATTGTAGTTCTATTATATTTTCCGCTTGGCTATACCAATTAAAATAAGTAGTATTATTCATATTCAATAGTATTCATTTATCACCGTTATTTAATACATTTATAATTTTTTTTCTATTACAAATAATTTGACAATAACTAAAAATCATAAGTATTAAATTAAATATTACTGAATGATTATCTTATTACATAGGTTGTTAGTTATTACATATTATTCTATTTTATTATGTAGTATTCAAATTTTTTTAAATTTTGTATTCAAATTCAGTTAATAAAATTTTAATTTATGTACATCGCATTCTTTTTTTTTTTATAAATTTTACATTTTAAACTCATTCCATTATTTACTATATTTTTTCTTTCGTATAGATTATTGAATTTTCTGTTTATTTAAAAGTTCTATTTCAAAGATTTTCGCAGTCTAAGTTCTTTAAAATTTCATTTTAGATTTGTTTTATCCATTGATTTCCTTACAAAATAAAAATAACTTCGTGGGATTTGCTTAACAAAGTTTCATAAATTTTGCTTTTCTAGTTCTTTTAAATTTGTTTATAAATTTAATTTTTTCTTTTAACGAAATAAGTTAATACATATAAAACGGAATAGAACGAGTATCGAATACTGCATTTCCTAAAAAGTTTAAAAGTAACGAGAAAAGTGTTGCCGCAAAACTCTGAGATCCGCGACGCAAAACATTCTCACCCCCTTGGTAAATTGCGAAGGCGCTTTTTTTTAAACGCGTCAATTCTCGATCGACGATGAAATCCGTCTACTGGACCCAATATCCATCAGCAACGGATGTTCACCTCGAAACTTGGTACGTTGTCCATCGTCAACCAACGCCTCGACAAAATGTTGGTCGAGAGGTTCATCGGGTCATCGCGTTCAATAACTCACAAAGCTAGCAAATGATTTTGATCAAGAAAATAGATGAAAATTACCGATTTTGAGTTGAATTTTGGTATGTTATCGATATCATGGAGAAATATCTATCTATATATTTATCCCATCCGATCAATGCTGCTCCGAGCAAACTAAGGGGAGTCGTGTATCCAACGACGATAGACTTGAAAAAAAGATATTGGTAGGTGTCCTTTGTAAAGAACAGTAAACCTCCAACAAGTTTTAGCATGTCGTACCGCAAATTAATGCAGTTTAAGATAATACTCAGTCGACTCCACTTCATCCCACCGTGTTCCAGTCATTATTCGACAGGTTAATTTCGAATATCACCTGTAGCTGATCGAAGCAAAACTATCTGCAGCCAATTCGGAAGGCAAGAAGTAACGTATTTAGAATAATGTCGGATTATAATACAATATTAAAAGATCGCGAAGATTTTACGGGTTAATATTGTGGCACCTCCCCTTTGTCCCAAATATAGCGACGATAACAGCTCTTCCAACGATTAGCTCCAAAAAAACGAAGGGTGTTATCAAATATTCTGTACCTGACACAATGGTTCATCTTGTGAAAAAGGAGATGAGAATCATTAAAGCACTTTGAGTTATTCCCTCTCTTCTTTACCCTGAGAGAATATCGGATTCTGTTACGGATCGACCGAGAAAACATCCAAAACCATTTCGAGGAAAATACTTAGTGTGTGTTTTTTATAACAAGAATAACGCTGTTATTTCCTCTTATTGATTAATCTTTTATTAAACATTCCGAGACCATTGACTTCTTCGAATAGAAAATTAGATTTATATGAAAGATTCTTCAAGGTCTTCCGATATTTGCGATACAATTTAATAAAATCTACGACCACGCACAACAAGATCCGGATACCTTACAAAAGCCTCGTAACATTATTTTCATTGATCTAATAGTAGAAAATGATATTACTGTATGTTAATTAATATCTCCGCGAGCAGCTCCTGTGCAAACTCTTAGAATGACTCTAACCTGAATACATCGGTCGAAATACAAAATCTTGAAATCAGCTGACACTAGAGTTTTGTTTAGATATGATAAATACAATAATAATTTTGCTGCAATAGCGAACTAAGGAAATGGAATTTATTACTTTATAAAACCAGAATTTTATAAATTAAGTAATTAATATTGTTGTTTTAGTCAATTCTAATGTAATGTTCTAGAGTAACGTTAATTCGAGTTATTAGTTCAAATAATATCTTTGTTATCAAATCACTATCTATCGCTAAATAAGATAAGAATATCCTAACCAATGAAAAATGGCATTTATGAAATTCCATATGTAGCTATAAAAAATTCGGATAATATTAGACTTACTATATTTTTCGTTAGGATTACGCCTATTGAAAAATTCGGCATATTATAATCTTATTCGCTACTTTTTAATCTATCTGATATTTTGGTGCCAGCTGTCTTCAATTCTACATATATCAATAAAACATTCTTCTTTACTGCTTGGAATCGCATTATTATAGAAAATTGTCAGGATCTCGATATTTATTCGATATTTTAGTGATACATTTGTCGATATCTTTACTTATAATAGTTTGTATACGTGGGGTATGATTTTATGTCTCTTACTTATAATCTAGATCAATGTTATTTGTATAGTATTGTCGTACGTTATCTGTAAGATGCTCACCGTAGTAGTGTTATTGGAAGGTAATACTCCCATTTCTATACCCACCGATACTACATTTGCGTGTACAGAATAATTTTATTGTTATTATTATAGATAATAATTTTTTAAACGGATATTCCGTTTATTATTGGTGCTTTTTTTTTATTATGCAACGGATAATTATATATTTCTTAAATATATTGAAAGATTTAAATAAGATATTGGACGAATAATTTTTTTTTTCGTAAAAGACGAATATCTGCAAAGTATCGTGAAATGTCTTGGGATTCCAGGCATTTTCGAGCGTTATCAGAATGACTACCCATGGATCGTGAGTCTAACCACATTTTTCAAAATTGTAATGAAATCTGTTCATCTTTTTCTCACTATATTATCCATAAGCTTTTTGCTGTACTCCCATTCATTGCAAAGAGAAGTTTTTAGAACGATAAATTGCTATAAATCTCCAACCAAGTTATTCTGTACTTTTCTATCTTTCCTAACTAGCTCACTTCATCGGTATCCCGGCAATCGTCGCCTTGAAATATTTTTTTATCTTGTGTTTCGTGTATCCCGCAAAGCCATTATTTTCAAACCATTTTTACTCGATGCATGTGAATTACGTATCCAATAATATACATACGAATTAATTATATTGAACTGTATTTATTTAATTATGAATATTATAAATTTATTCAAACTATTTTGAATCGTGTATATATTTCCAAATTAAAAAATCTAAAATACAAGAAATAAATATGTAAATAATATTATAATGTAAATGATTTGAAAATATTTTGAAGAAATAAGAATAAATAATGAAATAATTTGGCAATTATACACATCGCGACGTTTTATGGTTTTGGTTTTATGTTTGTTGAATAATATTATACCGAAGTATATTTTACATTAAAATATAATTTTGTACAAATAATAACTTACTATTCTCAAATAGAGTAATTTTTTGCAGTGGTTAAATATGAAACATTCTTCAATTTTCATATTAACTGAAAATACTTATAATAGATTAATTGCATAAAATTTTATATTTAAAATTTTTAAATATTAAATAATTAAAGATAGTCTGTTATAATAAATATTTGCTGTGATCAAGCTTATGAACATAATGTAATTACAATACTATTATAAAAAATTCGACATATAATATCAAATATTTCATATATCGATGATAGATTTATAATTAAAATTATAAATTTAAAGTTTACAAGTAATTAATATTCTTTATATTTATCTTAATAATTTTTATGAAAGTTTTACATATAATACGTTTTATTAATTAAACTATTATTAATCTTGAATGATATAAAATTATCGGTTACATTATTAGATGAATTATAAGCTTATTTGAATTGATACTTTTTCAAATTAATAATATTTAAAAATCAAAAATGAATATTTAAATACTTTATTTTTTTTATTATAAATCTATTTAATTTCTAATGTATGTACATATACTTATAAAATTTTACGTTTGCTTCATGAAAACCTTTATATAAAATGAGTTGATTTTATATAATATAAATAATTTATATAATTGAATTTATATTCAATTTAAGTAATGAAAATAATTTTTTATATATTTTAATACGTAAGTGTAATATTAATATTTAAAAAAAGATAAAATAATAGATTATGTAGTCATAATTTATAAATTTTTAATTTTAAAATAAAAAATTATAAATTAAATATACTTATTTTCTAATTATACTAAAAAATTCTGTACTCATAGTAATCTATTATTCATTGCTGAATAAAATATTCATTTATATTATTGAGAAAGTAAAGTCTTAGCTAAGAATTTTCTATCTATAGGAATGAATAATTTGCTTATATCGTAGTAATATAAGGCTAAATTAATAACAAGCTTAAGTATAGAATTAAATCAAAGTCCGGATTACTTGACAGGTACTTTAAATTTTCAAGTAGTTATAAAATGTCTTTATTAATTAGAATAACTAAATCTGAGTCAACTATTTGAATTTGTAGTCATAGATATCAAGTACCTTAAAGTTTCATACTGTGAAACAAATTTTTTTACTTAAGATAAAACATGAAAACATTATGATTAATGTGGAAAGTTCAAACAAGTGGAATTGTATTCAAGAAAAAATATTCTTACATTTTTTATCATAAATATGATTTGAATATAAAATAATAATTTTTAATGAAAGATAAATAAAGTTTTTTAGTAGTTATAAATGTATTTATTTAATTTTATCTGCGGAGTATAAATTCAATATTTATTTAAAAGCAATAATGAGAGATATTTATTCCGTGCACAGTTAAATTAAACATCATTCAATAATATATCCATGTAAGAGATGAGAGTGATGATAAACATCTGTAAACAGCTAATAAAACATTGCTCGAATGAAAATAATTGAGTTTTATTTGTGCAATCAATGACCATTTCAGCTTCTATTATATTTATTCTTATTGCATTATTTTTACATTCGAGTATCAATGATAAAAGAATTAGAAATTGCAGTTATTTGATTTTCAAGTAGCTATTTCCATAAAATTTATATAATAAGTAATATAATTTCATAAGGTCGAATTTATAGTCAATCAATAAAGTTTATAGAGAAATCAATGTAAATATAGGTTTTATAAAATACCCGAGTATTACGTTGATCATAAAGTTTACTTTATGAACATTAATAAAATGGATGTAACCAGACTTTCAAAGTAAGTAAATTTGACCAACTTGTAGCTCAATTTACATTTTACTCAATTTAGTACTTTATACGATTGAACTTCGCGAAATCAAAAATATATATGAAAAATCAAGAATAGTTTTATAATGTAATAACATTTTGAAAAATTTCAAAAATTACGAAAGGTGAATAGATTAATTTCTAGATTAGTATAATGTGTTATAAAAAAAATAAATTTAAAGCAGAATTAATAGCATAAGAAATCGTAATAATAATAATATCAATTTTTACATAAAGTAATTTTGAAAAGTGTCGGAACAATTTTATAATTTTTATAAATAATTAACTTAAAAGTATACACGTAGAACACTTAAAATTTAAATTTAACAAATATCTATATTTTTTTTCTACATTAGTAAAAGAAAATAATAGAAAATTTTTTGTGATTGAAAACAGATAAAGATAGTTTTATAGATAAAATGTAACAGAGATAGGTGATAAAGAAAATAACTAAGTAAGATGAATATTTGAGATATGTAAATAGATAGTGATGAAACTTGTCTATTAATTTAGGCAGATATATGTTTGTGTATTAATACATTACCAGTATTTGAAAACAAATATTTTACTAATCATAGAGTGATATTCTTACATAAGAATATAGGAAAATGATAGAAAAATGATCAATAACCCGAAGAAGAAATATAAAAGGTATCAATTTAAAAGAATGGATGAAGCTATTATGAAATTCTATTAAATTTACCGATATACTTTATTTGGATACAATAAAATATCATTATTCTTATTCGATAGCTTTTTTAAAAAAACTGTGCAAATGGATGATTTATTAACAAAAGAATATTTGTTCATCAAAAGAGATTTTGCAAATAATTTGAAATTATAAAAATATGTGATATTATTTATAAAAAGTCGATAATTTATTTTTAATGATTTAGATTAAATTAATTCTTTATTATTTATTAATCTACACATTAGTAATACTAGGAAAATTAATAAGATTCAAGTGATTGACTGTAGTCACATAATTTTTTTAATTTAAAAAATATGGAACTGAATAACTTATTTCATAATTTTTACATTTGTTTCTATTAAAAATTACTAATAAATTATCGATTTACTTAATATGTACAATTATTGAGAATCCAAATACTAATACATATAGTTTAATAGAAAAAATTTCACTAATTTCAATTTGGAAACAACGTAAACAAAATAAAAAAAGAGGATATTGCTAAGTGTTTCAATTTTTTTTTGTAAATTTATGTTTTTAAATTTATTTTTTTTAAATAGGTCAAATTTTACACATATTTAATCAATTATGTATTGAATAACAGTTTTATATTTTAATAAATTTAAATAAAAACGACATAAATTAAATAAATAAAAAATTTAAATTAAATAAAAAAGAACTATTATATTTATGAAGATATATATATTATTTCTCGATGTTGATTTGATGTCTTACAAGGATAATACAAGAGTGATAATACAAGATACAATTTCTTGATTTTCAAAAGTTTTCAGGAGAAAGCTTTTTTCAACAAGACATTTCCTGTTTCCAAGTTTCTCGATTGCACAACTAAAGTCCCTTTGTAAGAAGGGATTAAACGGTTTAACGTCTAAAAGCGGTCGACAAGGCTTCCCGTGACTTTTCCATCAGTTGAAAATGTACCAAGTACTATCAGAGATGTTACAGGAAAGTTAGATGAATGTGTCGAAGTAATCTCATTGGGTACTGTAAATACAAGTATACTGAAATTTCAAAATCGGTCAAATTCATTAACTGCATTCCGATTTATATCTCTAAGTAATATCTCTATATCTGAAAATAAAATTCTTTACAAAGAGATGAGTTATTTAAAATTAAACCTATTTTTTTAGAGTATATAAAATTTTTTTTCAAATTAATCGAAATACTTGTTACGTCTACCAAGTCTATTAGATTATTATTTTATTAGTGCTCTGAAATAAAAGTTCTTATCTTAGTTTATATATTTTAATATTCAAATAATATCTACAATTAGAATTTAATAATTTTCATTGCAAATATATAAAAGGAAAATTATATAAATTGTTGTAAAATTCTTATTATTTAAATACAGTTACATATTATATACTTCTTTTAGAATTAAACATGTAAATATTAAAATTTGATCATTATGATTGACTTTATTAAGTATAATAAATCTATTTAGATAGATAATGAATTTAATAAACTTTTACTAAACCTAAGTACAATACAAAAATTGATCAAAATTAAAATTTCAGCTTTATACAAAAGATAACATATATATTGAGAAACACTTTTTTAATATAATGTTTATAAATAAAAATTTTATATTTTATATATTTTATTAATTTAAAAGTATAAATAATTATAAAAATAATTATCAAGTATTAGGAATTATCATTTTACATAATCTTGTACACACTTTATAAAAACAATTTGGTATTGTAAGAATATCTATTAAATAAAATGCCGAATACAACTTCTTTCTCATTTTACAGCAAAATAAGACTGATATTCACTAAACATATAAATAAAGATGAAATACAATTTTACTTTGAATATAGTTTTCTTTTACGTATGTTGTTTGAAAAGAGCTTTAAAATCTGACGTGGAAAATAGAGTGAATAAAATAATTAAAGGTACAAAACACTTATTTTTTTACATATCATTATATTTTCCTCATTATTGCATATTTCTGTTGATTTTTTTATTTTTTTATTCTTCTAAGACATAAAAAATTAAAAATTTGATAATCAAAATAGTATATTTTAAATTAACTTTTAAAAAGAACTGTATTAGACTTTAACATTATTTTCCATTTTTTTAAGGAAACAAATAAGTTTAGTTTATAAGATTTATTTATTAACATTTAAAGTGCAGAAAAAAGGTTTAATATTACGAATTCCAAAAATTATCGTATAATTAAATATAAAATTACCATTATAATTCAACTATATTTATTTATTTTATTTATTGATTTCTATATATTATTTTATATTTATTTATAATACAATTGAAAAAATTGAAAATGAAAATGTTTTCTAGATTTTTATTTTTTATGTTCAACTAGCCAAAGGAAGTTTTTAGTTTGAACTCGATACTTAAAACTTTATTTAATTAGATTTCAATTATTTAATTTCACGTTATCGTATTTTGTTCTACTCGTATATCTGTTCTGATTTTTTACACAACAAAAGAATTTAAATGAAATTTCTGAAAACTGACTTAGAAAATTAATAAATAATTCTGTTTAACGATTTAATTCGTTTTATCGATGTTTAGCGACGTACTTACTATAATTACTTATTCTCGTAGTTTACTCAAGGTCTCGGTAAGTTCAAAAGAATGATGAAGGATCAGTCAATGTTCATTGATTAAATATGTGCTCAACCAACGATATTTTATTTTCTTATAGATATATTATAAACTTTGTTACGTACGTACGACGAATAAAAATCCTTCTACTTAAAGATAAAATATTTTTAATCACGAGTAGCTCGTAAATTTAAATGTCCGATACAAAAAAGGTAATTATAAATATACGAGTTAACACTTCGATCGACCAACATTTTACAATCGTGTCTATCTCCTGCTGCTCCGTTCGTGAGAGGGAGATCCTCTCTAAGCCGCCCCTTGGTGGAGGATATCTCTGGGCAATACTGCTAATAGTTTAGGGTAGTAATCTTCGTGGCCACCTCCCGCGTACCTTACGGAGCGCATCCTCTTGTCGCATCGGAGATGCTCAACCCTAGAATCACTGACGCGTCCTTGACGTCACTTAGCTTTATATATATTCGCTTTATTGGCTGGTTGAAATAACCACGAGGTAGCTACGATACGATCTTACGTACGTTTTCGATAATTCGTTACAAAACTTGGGCGCCGTCGGATCCATCGAATCTCACGCTAGTCTTTCATCTCATTGCATCAGCGGATTTGTGGATGTCCTCGAATCCTGATTCTTTATCCTCCTACCAACCGCACATCGCACGCGAAGGAAATGGTTAATGATTTTAATTGATTTCTGTAAACAATTTATTCTTTCAATTTCTCTAGCTCACTTCGGAGAGACCACAGAAATTCGAAAAAAATTTCAACTACTCTAATTAAAATGTAAATTAATAATATTGATGATATCTGTATTATATGGTAATTATTAAGGTTATATCATTTTTGTGAATAGTTGATAAATTTTATGCTGCTTTTATACAATATTTTTTTGTATTTTATACGAAGAAATTTTTTGTTTCATATTTATAAAAGTTTTCATTTTTTCATCTAAAAAAATTGATAATGAAAAAATACACAAAAAATAAAAAAAATATTTAATTGTTCAAAAGTCTTTTATTATATTTGATATAAAGTCGATAAATAAATGAAAAATTATATAAAATAAAAAATGAAACTTTTCATAGAATTACTACTAATTTATTAAATAAAACTTATGTAAAATAAATCATATATAAATAATTGTTTATGATTAATTAAATTAAGCTGTGTCGTTTAGATTCAAAATATAAAAAATTTTTCTATTCAATGAGATACAATGAATTTTAATATATTAGTATATCAAATAAAAGTAGAAATTTATGGGCTTGTTAAGTCAAATGTAATACTCGTACATGACTTCGTCCAATAAAAATAGTTTAATTTAGATTCAAGAATAAAATCTGCAAGGAATAAATTTAAAGTTATACGAAGAACATCTCTTTATAAATTGTTAAAATCTTTTTGTACATCAAATAATGTTTACAAAATAAGAAGATAAATTTTTTTACAAATATGCAAAGTAAAGAATAGATTAATGCTTTTATATAAAATTAGAATGTATATAAAACTTTTATATTATATATTTGTATATTAGTAAATTAATTTTATCGACGTTTCATTTCGTACATATTTTTCATACAATAATATAATAATCTCGAATATATTTTATATTTGAAATAATATAATTTTCAAAATAAAAAATAACGGATTAGAGAACAATAAATTAAAAAATTACAGTAGTAATAGGATTTTATAAAAAATAATTTTTTCAAAGTCTAGGTTCTCTACAATGTTTTATTATAGTATATATTTTTTTCTTATTTTTATACTATACGTATTAGGCATTATTGTATCTGAATTAATAATTATATTAAAAATCGAATACATAATATTTTACAGAGGTATAAATATTTTGTATTCAGTGTACAATAATATAGAATCAGAAAAATCGTTTATACAATCAATTAAAAATTTCATTGGAAATGAAAGAATAAGAATAAAAGATAGAAATATTAATTAAGAAATATCGCACTTATATTTTCTATTATTGTTTGTTCAATTTCACAATAATATTCTTTAAAGAAAGATATCTAGTTCTTGAAAAAGAGAGTCAGAAAGATAGAATGAAAGAGAAAGAGAGAAATATACAAGTAAGGGAGAAAAATTTTGTTATAATAGAAAACTGCCATTTCATATTTTTTGTAACAAAAGATGTTTTACTCATGAAGAACGTCATTTATTCTGACCCGCGAATTCCAACACTGTCTTTATATAGCTATCCCGACTCGAAGCAAACCGGATATTGGGATTTCCGACATCTTACGGATTCTTAGTACGCCTTCGAAGTCTGAAATTGCACATCGTCTCGGAGGTTGCATCCCTAATAGATGGTTGGATCATATTCAGTTGAGCCCTCGGAAGTTTCATATATTTTATAAATTTCTGACCATATCAGAAATATTCAAATGCTTATTTATTCTGAAGAACTAATAACTTGTAAGAAAGTATATAATCAATATAAAGTATTGACAGATATCTAAGACTCTTATAATATATATCTGATATTACAATAAACAATACTTGTGAGAATTTAGATTACACGTTGTGTGTACTTAATTAGTTAGACATTTATTATTCTAATAATGTATAATAACATTCACTAGTAAATTAAAGTACTTTATAATAATCCAATATACATTATTTACTAAAATAAATATGTAAAATTATTAAATTTATTAATGTATCGGATCTTGATAGTATGTAATTATATGTAAAATACTACTGTGACACTCATTCATTATGAACAATTATATGTAGATTTCAAAATTTATCATCGTTAACTCAATTTAATCGATTAAAATTATTATTATCATTATAATTTAAATAATTAAAAAGTTTATGAAATTATATTTCACATTAAAATAATTAAATTAATGTTAATCATATAATATGTCACTTAAAGTTTTAAATTTTTCAACTATCAAAACATAATTTAACAATGAACGATTGCCCCAAGTTATAAAACTTATTTAAAATAATTTAAAATATAAAATATAAAAGAAAATAATTTTTTTGATGAACATTTCAAAAATATTTATTTTATGTGATATATTAAATTTGTGATAGATTTGATTATCGAAGAACATTATTTTTTAATATTGAATATTATATTTTTCAGTCATAATAAAGAATTTTAATTAATTTGATGAAATTATAAAGAAATCTAGTATTAAAAGTATAAAAAATTTTTAAATTATCAAAGCATATGTAGAATGTAAATAGTAAATTACATAGAAGAATATGATTAAATTTCACATGAAATAACTTAATTACATGTCTACTTATCAGCAAAACTGATATCCTCTAAAAGAAGACTTACTGGTTGTATTCTTACTATTAAATTTTTTTAACCCGTATCTTAAGATAATTACTTTGAATGATATATTTATTTACTAAAATGTTAATGCTTGAGTAATATCCAAACATTTTTATCTGGGTTTGATTGCTTTTTCTGTACTAAGTAGAGGATTTCTATAATTTAAGATTATTATCATCTTGGAGAATCTTTTTTTTTCTAGATAACACTATTTTTTGTTACTTTATACGCACTTAAGCATATATAAATAAGATTAATGTATTGAGTTTTATATTTGTTAAGAACACTGATATTAGCATTTTACTACATAATATATAATATCTGTCTATTTCTTTATTATGAATCAATATTTCTATTACGAAAACAAAATTAATAGAATAAATATTTTTTAAAATATTTTCATATAAGTTTATTATAAGTTTATAAAAAATTCTAGAAATATATTCATTCATTATTTATTCTCATGTTGAAAATGTTTAAACCAAATAATTATTCAAATAATTAAAAGAATTAAAACATATACAAATTTTATTATGTTCATTCTAGTTACTTTATTTATTTTTAAAATATTTTAAGTGGTGAAATTGCATTTATAATTATTACAAAATCAATAGTTTTAATCAAACTTTATTATTATACTGAAGAATACTTTTTATTGAAAAAATGCAATTATTTTATTTACAATGAACTATATAAACTTAAATTTTAAGTGAAATTTAAAAATCATAACTTATTTACTGAACAATTAGTAAAATAATTTAATTTAACTGGATTAATGATATATTTATTATCTATTAATTTATTACCTATTCAGAAAAATTTATTCTTAAAAATTTGTTTTAACAAATATAATAATTCAATTATTTTTAAAGATACGATTTCATTCATTTACAAACTTTTTGCTTATTATACGTATTTTTAATTATATAAATATTGAATTTTTTATTTTTAATAAACAGTAATTCAATCAAATATCAGAAAGAAATATAAGTTTAATTATTTTGAAAGGTGTATATAATTATTATCAAACCTATATATTATCGTTTTATATAAATCAAATTAAAACGACTATATGTTTACCATATGAATTAATAGTTTCGTTTTAAGCTTTAAGCTCCATTTAAAATCCTAACATTTACATTAAAGAGTTTAAAATTTTTTTCTTTGAACAAGAAATGCATAGTATGAAAATTAATTCAATAATTAAAATTCCTTAATAAAATTATTTTGACTCGAAATAAGAGAATTAATTTTTATAGAATTTATTTCATATTTAATAATTTGAAATATAATTATTTAGATATTTTATATATTATTTCGTTTTGAATATATTACTTTCCACATATTTTGAAATTAATAATTTGTTCGAATGCATTAAAATGATATCGAGATACATACATACACATATACATATATATAATCAATCTTTAATAAAATAGTAAATGAAAATCATCTTCAAGACATTTTTAATAATAATTTTGTAATTGTTAATAATGGTTTAATTTTATGTAACTGTATGGTTAATATTTATATATAATTTATATTTAATAAATGTTTTGCTATAACTTTTATTACTTACATAAATTCTGATTGTAATATTTAAATTACTACTCTGATAGCTATATTTAAAAATTTCAAGGTTTAAATGTTTAATTTGCCAACAGCAAACATCAAGTTAAAATCTTATGGATGTTGCAAGTACAATAGTTTTCTTCTTTTGATCTACGTTAGGTATTCATTTTAGACTTTTAACATATGAATATATTGCATGAAACAACTGACGTAAGTACATAAAAGCTTTTTGCCTGTAAGCTTCAATTTAGAGCTCAAAATGTAGCAACTGTGTAACAACTGACACTGATTTTACTTGAAAATAATAGATGGATCTCTTTCTGAATAATTTGACTTTATGAACTAACCAAAGCGTTAATTAAAAGTGAAGTTTTTGAACACATTGTATTAAATATAAATTAAAACATTAAATTTTATCGATTAGTAAATTCATTTATTGTTTTAATTTAAAAGAAAAAAGTAGATTTATGTAAACTCGCTAAAAAATGTTAAATTAGTCGTTTTTTATCGATGATATATTTTAATAATTTTTTGCGTAACCTATATTTTAAAGATAATTACATAATAATAGAAAATAAATAAAGTTTAATCGATAAATTTAGTATATTTTTTAATTCTTAAGATACATACATTACATGATACTGTGGTTAAAAGAAGAAACTTTCACTAACATATGATTTTAATTTTATATAATTGCAATCGAAATATATTTCTGTATCTTAAAAATTGATGTAACAATTATTATTCTTAGTAAATTTATATTTAGAATTATATTTAAGAACTATACGTGTTATACAGGTATTTATTTACACATACGTACATTATTTAAGAGTTACATAAAAACATTTAATTGTATGTACAAAGATAAAAATAATAAATGTAATATATTAATATTTAATTTATAAAATTTTATGTTTCTATTTAGAAGTACAAAATCGGTAAATTTATTTAATCTTTTATTTTAATCATAAAATTAAACTTGTTTCTTTCACAGACTAACGAATTTCTAGTAGACACGTAGTAACGTGGAATGAAACCTCAAAGTACCTGTAAGGAAAATGGAAATGGATAGAAGTAATTCCCCGTAGAATAGCCTTTTTTTCGTTTCTTAACCTTTTAACTTTGTTTTATATTTTTTCTTATATAAATTTGATGAACATCATGTATCAATAGATATTTTAATTTATTATATTTCCAAATTTTTTTTATGTCAATGATTTAAATGAATTAAACCAAGTAATTTTAACACAATTTAAGAATAAATTTTTAAAATATATAATACTTCGCAAGTCTTTCAAAATTTTGTTTGGGTATTTTTTTAAAGACATCTCTTTTTCTTACATAAAATGAGTTACTTTATATAACCTTATCTCTAAGGAATTTACGTAAGATGAGAACAGAAAAAAATGTTAAAAATATAAAGGAAAGATAAAAAATGTTTTTTCTATGCGTATGTGGATACGTATATTATAAGTATATGCACGTGTATTTGAAAACATACAACTATGTATTGCACATTTATATAAATATTAAAATAAATGATTTTTTAAACTAATAATTATAAATGGGAATTATTTTTTATTGTACTGTATTATAAAAATTTATTTGGTATTAAGTTTCTTTAGCATGATTAGATCCTGATTCACAGTCTAGGTTTAGTATACAAATTTTTTAACAAATGGGAAGAATTTTAAATATTTAGTTTATAGATAAATAATTATAAAAAATTATCATTATCTAGTCAATTTATCAATTTCAATACTAATTTAAATAAAGTTTAGAGCTAAATATTATTTTTTTAAGCACTATTGATAAATAATTTTTTTCGAATCGTATAAACTTTATATATTTGTTTATTCATTGCTTGTAAAGTACATTTCATATGTATCTATGTTTTCTGTTTATGAATTATACGTTAAATATTTTTAAGAGACAAAAAATTAATTTTTATTTAACTTTATAAGATAGGGAATCTAATATACAAGGTTTTATTTATGAAAAAATTGCCTATACTATTATATTTTTTATTAGAGTGCAAAACAGTGTAACAATTTTCAACGGAATTCGATTTCGACAGAAAAGAAAATTAATGAAAAAAATAAAGAAATCTTAAAGAACATAGAGAAAACAAGATCAAAAGCAGAACGAACAAGTGACAAATGTGCGAATAAATCGGATACGTTTCAAGCTTTTTTCTTTTTTATCTAAGTAGTTTCAAGCTTCAAAGCTTTCACATCTCTTGCTTACCTTATCCTCTACATTTCAAATAGAAAAGCAAAATCGATCATTTTCATTTCTGCTGTATGATACCATACTTGATATAAGGAGCTTCTAAAATAAAAATAACGTACCGTGTCTACATACCTGAGTCATAATGACCTATCCAACAAGTATTATTCGATTATTCAACGTACTTTTAATTTAACTTTCTAAATCAAATATATCCATTCTTTATTATTTTATGGACTAATTAATTTATACTGTATTGTAAAATGTTCTTTCAATAAATATAATATTTAAATAACAAATAATATTTATAATTATTTAAATACTTGACTTTCATGTTGTTTAATAATAATATAATATATGAGCCATCCTTAAAATTTGATTATTGAAAGTATCTACATTAATTAAATCTATTTTCATGTATAATATTTAAATAATACTATATATAATTTTCACTAACTCAATTACATTAATATAGTTCATCTATGTATTTGTCTTAATGTTAATGTTAATAGTCATAAAGACGAATGCTTTAATACTAGTGTAATATAATGAAGTGTACTACCGACTAATAATACTGAAATACTCATAGTCTATTAGAAACTTATTTCCAGTATATCTTTCACCGCAAACTCCGTGTGCAGCTATTGAGAGAAGGAAGTTGCTATTATTCCCTTGCGTCAGTAGAAAAGCCTTAAAACTGGTCAGCCGGCTTACATTATTTATAATCTCCTTCATATATACAATTAATTTTTCATTACAAATTAAACGCTTATTTAAATTCATCTTTTATTTTTATAGATAATAGAATCATAATTTTTATATTTGTCTAATAAATTTTTGGAAATCTTTCTATCGATAAAATTAATGCAAGTTTATTTTTGCGAAGACATTTTAATACCATACGTTACTTGCTAAAAATTATTTTTAAGTAATAAAAACGTTATAAAATTTTTAAAATAAATTTTTTAATTATTTTACTTATTGCTTTCATTTTTCTAATAATATTGAATTTTTAATTGTAATTAAATTCGCTGGTTATTTAAAATAAAGTCTAGTAATTATTATGTCAATAATTCTGAGATGAAGTGCCAAATGACTTTAAAAATCAAATCAGTAAGCGTAAAAGCATCTTATTGTTATATTCTACCTTTCATCGTATATATATATATATATATATATATAGTGTATTTTTATAACAGATATAAAACGTGAGAATTTAAAATATAATTGAATCGTTAACGAACATTTTAAAACCAATTTTTATTTTTTTTAAAATTATTATACAAGTAAATTGATAAGTATTTGGTTAACGTTACTTAATACGAATTAAAACTATGCATGCAATTTGTACAATATCAACAAATATAATTCTGAAAAAATATATCTATCGATCAATTTTTTATTGTTTTATTTATAGATTTAAAAAAATAAAAATTTACCATAATATGATTATTTTGATAATATTTATATATTATAAAATATTAAATTTATGTTTAAAATAATTAACCTAATTCTTTGAATAAAATTATCGATAGTACAGTTATTCAAAATAATCAAATTATAAAAATGTAACAATAAACAACATGTTAAAATCTGAACATTGAATTGTTATTTTCCTAAACCAGCCATACATCGATTGGTAACCAAACATGGAAATTCAGATTGATCGCTTTATATTTCACAGCGTGTCATTCAAATTCGCCGATCATTTTGATACCTTTTGCCACATTTGAAATCAAGCATTCAGCGGTATGGCTGTGCTTTTTTGCTATTGCATTCGTCGAACGATCAAGCTGGACGGCGGCAATCAAACTTTTATGATTCAGAGGAATATCTCGACGAGTAAAACGTCAAGCCCCTGGCGCGTTATGCTTCTGAAGTTCTAGACTCGTTCCCGTGTGAACCGTTTCCCTTCCGTCGATCGTTTCTACTATAGAAAAGAAAGAAAGAATAGGGAACTCATACTTTTCTAGGATTTCAAAATTTTTGTGATTCTCTGGAGCATCTTTCATCCACGAAGACTTTATCGCTCATAGCAATTTTCTCAGCTGTTCATTTAACAGAGATAAATAAAAAGTTTAAAAAATATACGTTTCTTTTCTCATTCAATGACAACGTTAAATATATAAAATAGTAAAAGTAATAGTACGACTAAATCTTATATTTTTCGCTGAATAAAAAATACCCACAGAATGCTTATATCGATAAGTGAAAATATTTGAATAATAAGTAATCGATAGACACTAATATTATGGAATAAGATTACTTTCATAAAAAAGCGATATTTAAAATGAAAGCTTTTAATATTTTTCTTTATTTTTCGTGTTTATTTTTATGCTGATTACATAATAAAGAGTCTTTTGAAAAGTGACCTCCGTTGTTTTCAATACAATTAGAATATAAATTTCAATTTGAAAAAAGTGAAACCATTTCAAATCTTTATAAAAAATCCAATAACATAAAACTATGTTACAGTAAAGTTTTAAATGTTTTCAAATTATTTGCTGAAATTCCTAATGATTACTTCTACGTATAGTCGCGTACAAAGCTATTTAAATTAACTCTCTAATTATACAATTATTTATAATGAAATGCATAGATGTTACGAAATTATAGACAAACATTTTATTAAAATCGTGATTCTAAATACATAGAATATTTAATCACTACTAAAGTTAAATATAAAGGTTTAGAATATTCAATAGGAAAAAGAAGCTAGGAATAATAGCCCGGAGAACGAAGAAAATTAAGATAAAACGTTCCTACAAACAATACGGAGTATAAATAAAAGACAAAGTCTCCTCGTTATCTAGCTGATAAAGATAGAGTCACCTCTATCTCCATTTCTTTCACTTTTATAAAGCTATACAATGCACTCGTAGGCATGCATCAACTCTTACATACCAACACAACCGTATTAGTATATTCTTTGTTTCTTGTGTGCTATCTAAAGAAATTCATTTTCCATTATTAGAGCGATGTTAGTTTTTTAAAGGATTTGCATTCGCTGTAAAAATAAATTAGATTCGGATAACAAATTGTATTTGAAAGAGATCTATAATAGCATCTGACTATTGTCTTCGATTTAAACACATTATACGTATAAAAGAAGAAATTAATTATTCAAAAATATGTAGATAGTAATTTTTTATCTATTCGTTAATATAAAATTAGATTCGTGATTAATAATGAAGATTAATTGCGCTAACATAACTCTTTAGTTAAAAAATAAAAGAATTAATTTCGATGGTAAAATGAATTTTTATAGATTTTTTTGTTCAAATACTATTTTTTCCAAAAAATATTAGATAGTAAATTATTAGTTACTCAATGTCTGTTATCCGTTTCAACAATATTACATTTTCGTATTCGGGTTAAATCGAAAAATCATTACACAGACATGAAAAAGTACTTAAATGTAAAAAATTCCGATTAAGATATTTTGTATGAAAATGAATTTGTTTTAATTTTTGATTATATATAAGCTAATTAAATTAATGCTGACATTTTTATTCGTGATTAAATTCTATCTAAACGCTATATCATTCTTTCAAGATTCATTAACAACGTATGGATACATTCGTTTAGTGATAATGTAATTCTTGTATATCATTAAAATACGATTAAAGTATTTAGCGATACGATGACGTAAAGTGATGATAATTTAATGCAATTTAGATTCATGTAATGGATGACGCTGCGATTAAAAGGATGAATGAGGGGAAGAATTCGGTATATCGCAAGAAACAGTCTTAACTACACGTAACTCATTCTACTACTGCATCTTAATCGTATACATAACGTATAAGTTAAAGTGTATGTATACCCTGTTAATATTCAAAATGTTATTCCTATTGTAGTTCGTGACGCGCTATAAGAATCGGTTTCAGTATATACTGAGTATATATCAAAGTCGTTACATCACCCACTCCGTTTTTTGATTAGAAACAAATGTGATCATGGCTTAAAAATAAAAAAAAATATTGATAGCAGAAGTTAAATTGGAGATTTAGAATTTATAAATATTTCGAGCATCAATGATCTTATACGATGCTTATTTATGTGAACTACAACATTTTTTAAACTAGATATTAGTATGTAAGGAGGAAACTTTTTCAATAAAAAAATTATGTAAAAATAAATAAATTTTTAATTTTATATATATTTAGTTTCATAAATTTTATAAATTTTACATTTCTTTGGAATCTAATAAACTAGGATTTACTGTATTATTTTTTATTTATTGAAGCTGTTTGAAGTTTTTAAAAATATATAATTTCCTTTCTGGATCTTATTGATCGATAATTTAACTAGTCTAATCTATCATAAAGTAGTTAAAAAAGTCTGTTTATATAAATATAATATAACTGTACATTGTATGTAAATAAATTATTTAAACATTTTATAAAATATCTAAAATCGTTTAACGAGGAGAAAGATTTTTCTTATATATACAAAATCATGTTATGATAATTCATAACTTTAATATTTTTAAATAATTTTATAACTTATAAAAATATATGTATAATTATTATCATAAGCAAGGAATGTACATTATCACGTTATCTTTAATACATTAAGATTATTCTTAATATATCGTAAGAAAATATTATATTTAAATTATACATCCATATGTTTGTTTATCATAAACTGAAGCGAATTCGTAATAAATTAAAAAAATTTAATACTTAACGAATGTAGCATATAATAATTTTATTAAGATTATAGAATAAAGTTATCTATTTAAAATGATATAATGTAGATTGAGTGAATAGAATAAATCATTTGATTTATATATATTAGCTGAATCAATGAGTCAATTCAATAAGCTTACGTCGGTGTTAGCTCGAAAAAGATTCTAGAAGTCTAAAAAAATAACTTGCGTCAATGCCAGACTCTAAGTCCTCGAGCTCATTTATTTTTTAAGGACTTCAAGAATTATTTATTCAATTTATTTAAATGATATTAGTGCACTATTTTGAAAAACTGGTGGGTATTTAAATTGTGTTTTGAATTTTTAAAATTTGTAAATATTATCGAATATTTTATAGTAATTAATTTTTAGAAATAGAAACTAGAATAATTTAGAATAATAAATTTTTAAAATAAAAACAAATTTTGTTGCAATATGTATTTTGTATTATGTCTTGTTATCGATTACTCGAGCATTAGATCGAAAAACCAAATCAGACATTGTATTTTGTTAAAATGTTTTAAAACTTTCCAATTACTTTTGCTTGCTTAATTCAAAATTATATATAGCTATGTATTCTAGACATTTTACCTCGCTAACTTGTTGTCCACATTTTTCTCAACTTTCTTATCTCTTATTGGCTTACATATACGTTACATTTTCAACGATTTTCATATACACATGTATATAATAAAAATATGAATAATTTTTAATATTGCATAGTTATAAAAAATTTAGAGAAAACTAAAATTTATTCCTAAATTAAAATACTAATTTTAATAATCTTTTACACATTCAACTTTTAATTACAATTGTAAAATCATGTATTAGTTATATAATAGAAATGAAAAAGATTTTAAAAACAATTAAAATATAGTTTTTAAAAATAGAGACATTCTGAATTCTTTCAGAATTTTAATATAAAAAATATTTTTGAAAATAGTACAACAGTTTTATAAAAGTAAATAAAAAGAAGTCTAATAATCCTAAGATAAAAATGAAAAAACATACTGTGTAGTATTTTCATATATTTTTAATTGTAGTATAATTAAAAATAAGAGTTTTTCTAAATATAAAAATATGAAATTATTTCAAAATAAATATAAATTTTAATGATTTTAATCATTTTATTAATACAAAATTTAATTGATTAAAAATCTAAAATTCTTTAATTTTATATCCATTATTTTTTTTAAATATTTCAGTAGGATAAATATGCAACAATTATTTTATATTTTATACAAATCCACAATTTTAAGTAGAATTTAAAAATTATAATTATTTCTAACACAACAATTATTATAAAGACATTTTTAAAGTGATTACATGTTTTTATTTGCAAATATTTTTATGAATGATGTATTATAGTATTCCAATTAAATTAAATTTAATAATTTTCTAAAAATCTTTACTAAATAATAATAATCTTTAAATCCACTCGCAATTCTGTTTAAACGAATTCTACTACATGAATATAAATTCCATTAATTTATATATCATCACGAAAATTTTTAACATCATCCGAAGTTAAACGTAATTGGATTCAAAGCTGATTTATTTACATCTCTTTTTCCTTGTTCATTTATCCCAAGAAGCTATAAAAGCTACGTAGAGCTAATACCTTCTTCTTTTCAATGTTTACACGTGGTTGCGGATGATTCAATATTAAATCTACGTTTTATGAATATGAAAGAACTTACTAATATCATATTCTAGACACGACAAGTTTTTAATCCAACATAAAAATTTTCTCTGTAGATTATAACGTTAAGAAATAGAGATATTTTCGTTTTCATAGAAAAATAATATGTCGTGCATCGGAAAACTTTGCATAAAAGTTTGTGTTACATCCTATGAACTAATCTGGCAGCGGTTGTGCTTGGGTACATTTCGTATTTAATGGTGAACTCTTTTATATCACGTACAAGATGCGAAAATATATAGATGTATGATTTTCATAATCAAGTAGTAATACATGTATTGATAAAGTTGAAGCATAATAAAAATTAGACGGCGCTCTCGTATATATAGAAATACCGATCGTCGTATGGTCTTTGTTTTTGCTGATATTGCCTGTAATTCTTGAAATAAGTTTTTGCTCTCTGTCATTTTTTGCTCTATCTGGAAATTATAACTTAATTTTAATAAAAATAATTTTTTAACTGTGATACAAATATGTTATAATTCATGTGTGTATATGTATATATCATTAAATTTTGTAGAATTTTATTAAAAAGAGCTTTATTAAACAATACTTGCATAGTGTTTAGAAATTTCATGTTAAAAAATATTTTAAATAAAAATTCTGAAATTCTCTCTCAAGAGAAAAAATTTATGTGTTTGTTTACACGTTCAAATGATATTTTAAAGACTTTTAACTCATAAATATTTATTCATTAAAGCTTCGTGTTATTTATTTATTTTAATCATTCAATTTTTGAATAATTGCATTAACTAAGTAATTGATAAATTCATGATAAATACATGATATTTATGTAATGAAAAATAATTCCAATGTACGATGCTTTGCAGTTTATATTAAAATTGTTGAAATTATTTATTTAGAAGTTAAAAAAATTAAAGAGCTAAAGCATTTCAAAACGTATTAAAAAAATTTTACAGGCGTTATTATTGAAACTTTTTTATTTTTATAGTCTTAGTTTTGAACAGAGGGTGATATTAACTTGAAAAATTTTTAGAATATAAAATATATCGTAAACTCGTGAAACTCGAACATATCTTTAAAATTTTATAAAAAAAATATAAATATAGGTACGTACATATATATATATAGATTTTAATGATTTAAAACATAATTTTATATAATAGTTAACACGTTCACCAAAATTATATAAATACATAACTATTTTTATCATAAGTATAAAAATTGGAATTATAATTTGCTTACATTTTAAATATAATTTATTATTTTGATAATATAAATAATATTTAATGTATATACAGTATTATTGAAATATAATTACGAGTGTAAAAATCACCGTTTCTCCGATATCAATTATATAATAATTTATATTTTAATTATTTAGGTTTTTTTATAATAATTTTATATTTTAGGAGCATATCAAATAATACAAAATAAATCTTAAATTTTTAATTTTATACAACAAAATTTAAGAATATATTTTTCATGTTTCATAAAAAATAAGTTGGCATATTCTCATACTCACATACACATGTTTTACAAATTTTTAAATATGTATTATATCAATAATGTTTAGTTATTTATATTTACGTTTTATTTATTTTAAAGTTTAATTTTAAGAGTCAATATAGGTGGAATTTTTACTATATATTTATTTAAGTATTTTATTAATATTTTAAATACTGTATTATATAAAAAATATATAATTTTTTGTTACACAGATTTATATATATATACATATGTGATTTGAAATATACGAATAAAATATACTAGATTTATCATGTCAGGCAACAAATGTCTTTTCCTTATTTGATAATACTATTGAGAAAATTTCAAATACAATTTGTAGGTAAGCATAATATTTAATAAATGTTACTTCCCTAATATATTTGTAAGTAAAGTTAACTGTGTTACATGAAAATTCTGTTACTGATCCAATATATGCTATCCTGTATTATCTTAAAAATTTATTATATTATTATTCGATATATGAGGGAAATATACCTGAAAATAAAACGTGTTTAAAGTAAAGAAAAATACTTCTTAATATAACTTAAAATTAATAAAATGTACATGTATATATTTTGAAATATAATATTTTATTGGCTATAAATCTATCATTTACTTTTTCTGAATTGTAAGACTTTCTTTCTTGTTTGAATTTTTTTTGACTATTTCTATTCGAGCATTTTTAAATTTTAAAAATTATTCGATAAAAGTTTATGCCATATTTAAATTTATTTTTGATATATATTAATATAGCCGCTTAAATAAGTATCGAATATTCAAAAGAATTAAACGTAGTAAAAAAAATTTTTCTGTGAACATTGATCTCTGATATACTTTTATTTTTGATATGGATAAAATTGATTTATTTCATCCCTATTCTGGCTATATCGCAGATAAGAATAAGTATTTTTTGAAAAATAAAACAAGTTTATAACCGTATAAATAATTTTAGAAACAAAATAATATACATGAAGTAAAAAATATCAAATCTCTGCTTATCACTTATATATGTATCATTTTAATCTAGATTAATAAAACGTAGTAAATTATTCGATATTTAAATCTATTATTGAAAATAATTATGTAATATAATATATTTATATGTATGTATAATAATAAATTTTTTCTCATATAAATTTTTATATATTTTCATAAATGCAATTATAATATCAAACTTCTTGTACTTAGTCATTTTATGTATTATAATCTTTAAAATAACTAGTAAAATAATAAAGTAATTTCTCTCCCGAATAAATTTGCTTTTAAAGAAATAATATCAGTTCTCGATTTAACCGAATATTAAATTTAAAATACTATTTCTTCACGTCGTGTAAAATAATATACACTTATATTTAGATAATACATCCTTAAAGTGGCAGTCAGTTACTATATAAACTTTGTATTTGTTGAAACATTAAAATATTTATAATCTTTACAATCTGAAACATGTAGTATTTTACACACGTAACTCAAACATTAAATAAACCTAAGTATGAAATAAAATAGAAATCCTGAATATTTTATTGTAATTATTAGATATAACTTTTACATCTTTATCAAGTAAATTAAAATGTACGAAATATAAAAGTTTCAAATTAGTTTTTTCAGAATTAGTTTATAATTAAAAAATAAAGTTTTTATTACGGTTCTATAAGTTTCATAAATATTGTAAATTTTTGTGTTATCAATGAAGAGCTGTTTTTATAGAATAATTATGCAACCATCCCTTTTTTTATTACAAGAAATAATGAGTAAATATCATAGTCGATTGATTGAATTCATAGAAGCTATTGCAAAGAGTTATATCTGTGCTTCGATGTGGAATCTTTTCAATATTTGCAGAGCTTACCGGATACTCGATGAATAGTTTGAATAGTCTTCTTGAGTCGGACGGATGTGGTGAACGTTTGTTTCTATGACATTGTGAGAAGGATGGCGATTGTGGACGTTGTCCCAACTTCGCTCCGAGAAGAGTGGCTTGGTGGTCGGATTGACGATTCAGGAAAAACAAAGAATGGAAGAAATTCCAGGTGGAGTAAGGGGTAGTTCTGGTGTGTCTCCCTAGGGGATGTACGTGTGGGGATAGTATAGCCGATATCACAAGCAGCGCAAGGATTCTTACTCTTCTCAATGCTCAAATAATCTCTCGTACGGTGGCCGATATTTTTACCTCATTATATTTTTAATTGAATTCCAATTTTTCATTGTCATTCGCGTATCAAAAAAAGAATTTTTATATAGTTGTATAGATATATTGAATCTCACATCAGTTCTGCGATTACGAGAATAAACGATCGTTTCCGATTGAAAAGAATTATAGAAATGTGAAAAGAAAAAATCATAGAATTAATATTAAAAGGTATTTAATATAAATAGTTTTCGAAATATTTTTATTTATGAAACATATTAATAAAAAACGATTTTGATTAAAATATAAATTGAAAATAATATTAAAAATTAAATTAAAAATAATACTTTAAATAAAAAAAAATTTAGTGTATAAACATAGGTTAAACAAATTTATATTCAGCGATCTAATACTTTTTATTTTCTTAAAAAATATAATAATTAAACTGCATTAAAAAAAGTGTTTTAACTTACTACACAAAGATTAGTCATCGTTATTTCAAACTTAATGCTTTCAAATGATAACAAAATCAGTATAAAATTTTTTTTTATAATTTTCTATTGTAATATTATCGGTTAAAAATAAAATTTTAATATTAGATTATTTAAAATTGAAGTAGTTAACAAAATTTTAAAATTGTTTCAACGAATCAATTCTTTTTGAAAATTATTTAAAAAGTTTGAAAGATATGGCTGATATCCTTTTTTATCCTTATTTTTGTCGGTTCGAGAAAACTAATGTAATGATAATGTTTATTGTTAATTCAAAATCGGTAATAGAATTCATTTTTTATATTAGAAATGTAATTGAAAAATAACCGCTATGCTTAGTAACTACTGCATCTATATAGTACATAGCCTAATCCTTTATAAACATACTTATTTTAGTAGCACATTACGTTAACTATTCAATATTCCAGAAGCTACGTAGACTAAAAGGTTCATTTAACTTGAGGTATATATTTGCTATTTTATCAACTCTCTAAAGACGATTTGTGAGTAAAGTCAATTCTCTTAGAGATGCCTGGGAGCGGCTCTTATAAATTAACTCTTAATAATCTACTACTTCTGTTATTGGCAGGTCTATTAGTTTTTTGTTATTTCCATCAATTACTCATATCTGATGATTTTTTTCAGCTAATCAGAATTACCTTCGAATGCGAAATACTTTTGATTCGAGGAATCACTATACCTATATATAAACAGCTATTTAAAATATGTATTTTAAAAATAAAAGCTTTTCTCATTGATTTTTCTGACTTTTCTTGAAATTATAGTAAGGAAAAATATTTAGTTGTATTTATCGTATTATCGTCTTTTAAACATTGATGTAGACTATTTTTTTCTTTATAAAAATAAACCGATAAACACAAGTATATATATATGCAATTGTACAAAATTATGAGCGGTATTTAGTTTCCAAAGATATATTCAAGTTTATAAAATATGTTTTATAAAAAAATTAGACATAGAAAAAAGGAATAAGATTCAATGTATTTTTTATAAATATTTTATTTTAAGCAGTAATTCAATAAAAATATTTTTAGTTTAAAACGTAAGATTATCTATTACCTGAAATATTTTTCTTTTAATGTAAACCAATATTCCAAATATTATTCTAGATATCAATATTACAAAAATATTGCAAACCATAACATTCTTAATAATTATATATATATATATATATATATTAATGAATATTATATATCAGATTGTATTGAATAAAGCAGTAAACTCCAAGTTGCACTGCAAATATTTTAAAAATACTGTAATAAATACTGTAATATTATCATAATAAACAATAATTTTACTGTTCTTATTTACGTATTCTATTTTAGATGATGATTTATAAACACGATACACTACTTGTCTTGAATAGTAATTCAATTCTGAAACATTATTCGTACATAATTGCTATGAATTTCCTTCCAGTTGAGCTATCGACATCAATGCCTTCCTTTAAAATGAACTCGAATCATGATCGGAGCTGGAAATATAATAGTTACGCCAGTTTCTATAGATAATAGTAATTGTTCTTTTATTATAAATATTATTTAAAATTAGATTAATTATATTTTAATAATATACACACATATATATATTATTATTAAATGAAAAGTAAACCGACTTCTGTTAAAGTTAATAAAATAATCAATAACTAAAATAAACACTTTAAATTTGTAATATAACAATTACATGACAAGTTGTTTTTTAATCGTTTTCTGTTACTATGTTAAAATCAAAATTTGCAGCTATGTTAAAAATACAATTAAAGATAATATACAATCAAAAGGTCGATTTTTTAGTTGCATTTTAAAAAATAACTTTATTTGAGTATAGTACTGTTAAATTTATATGGAAATTTTCAAATTGTTGATTTGATGGTTGATGCAATGAAATAACATGGAGAATTTAAAATCAGCTTTAAAAAATTAAACTACAATTCTTTTATCTTTTAACTTTTGATAAAAACTTTTAACAAATACGTACTAACTGTTATTATCTAGTTATTTTTAATAAATTCTAAAAATATATATTTCTGCATAAAGCCTTATAAATTATTAATTATTAGAGCCATATGTTTAAATTCTTTTCTTCGTAAGAAATTACTTTTTTAGATGCAAATTTTAAAATTATTCTTTATTTTACTATATAATTACATACTCATTACTTACTAATTAATTACATACTGATTATAAATAATTCTCTTAAAACATTAATATCTAATTATAAATTCTTTAAAATCACGTAACCTTATATATATATTTATATATATTTATTTACTTATCTTTTGTAATATTTTTCTTCCGTGAAATGTCAATAAATATTGTGGACTAGAACGTATCTAAATTTATTTTAATTCTTATATAATTATGTTAAAGATATTGTTTTATAAAAATTAATGCTCAATAAGTTGAAATATGATATTATAATTAATAATAGCGTTGAATTTGTATTTATTTTTTTCCTAGTTACATAATATAATCATGGTATAGTTAAAAATAGAATTCTATCTTTATAATAATGATTGGGAATGATTATAAGAAAAATACTAAATAATAAGTATGAAATTTTATAAAAGATTTTAATTCACTTAAAATTGTATGAATTATTGTGTTGAAAATTAAATAATGATAAATTTTGTTTTTTATTTAGATCTAATTGAAGTTTAGAAATGCTAGAAAAAAAATTAATTATAAATTATAATTATTTAATAGTTAAAGTGTTACATATAAAAATAACCAAATTAATTTTGAAGTATAAGATTTTTAGTAAACTAGTTTTAAACATGAAAAAAATGCATTTCAAAGTATGTTAATATAAATATATATTTCCTGTGCAAATATATATGTAAATTGCATTTATTTTGATACAAAATACCTGTTGATATACTAAAAGTATATAAATGTTGTGATAATAATTGTTAAAATTTTTCATGTCAGTTTCTCGGAAAGTTTAAAATTTTAAAATATTAAGGTACAGTATACAAATTTTCTAAAAATATGCATTCACACATAAACAAAATTTTTGTAACAAAATTAAGTAATTAAATCGAAAAAATTATGGCAACATTTTGCGCGAACATATTCGAATTTATTTTATACAGAAAATAAAGTTTGTTATAGACTTCCAGATAAACTTTACATAAATAAGAAACTTGCTTATTTTATAGCTGGTATTTGTGTTAAAATTTGATACTCTGAATAAAAGGTAATTATGCTGAATCCATGAAGTTGGTAAAATACTGAAGATAGCGATAATTTTATAAACAAAATTATGATAAAAGAAAGGAATACGGAAATTAAAATATAATATAATTTAAATTGTATAGATGATTTAATTTAAGAGAAGCTCAATTACAAAAAGGCACGTATGCGCTTGACTACGTGGCATAAACTGTTTGTCTACGTACAAACTATACTATTCTTTCTGTATAAAGTTCTTACTCGTTTTTCCATCCGCATTATTTCTTTCTCCCTCTTATATTACTCACATGTGTGTATATGCTGTAAAGTAAATGTATTTCAAGCTTGTCACACACAAGTTACACATAAAAAGATATAAAATAAATAAAAAATAATGAATAAGCTTTATACAATTATAATAGACAATAAATTACCGCGAACAATTATTTATACATATTTATGAAATTAATTTTATATGTATTCAATAAATCTTTATGATTCTTTAGATATTCATAATTAACTAAAATATAACTAATTCCACACAAGTTAAAATTTTATCAAAATAGATTTCATATTGTGAAGAATGAATTATTATATAAAATTATTGAAATAATATTCAATAAAAAATTTAAAAAGGAAGCGTGAAACATATATATATATATATATATTTTAATGATTTGAAACATAATTTTATAGAATAGTTAACATGTTGACCAAAATTGAATACAAATATAACTATTTTTATCATAAGTATAATAATTGAAATTATACTTTGCTTACATTTTACATGTAAATTATTATTTTGATAATATAAATTATATTTAATGTTATTATTTAATTATATGTTTATATATATATATATGTTATAACTAATGAAATAGTGTATAAAATGTTATTTACATATCTATATTAATTTATAAATTTAAAAAACTATCTTTAAATTTTTTTAAAATCACGAAAGCGAATTTTTTAAAGATTGATTATAATTGTATTTTATGTTTATTTCTTAAAAATGAATTTATGAAATTTTTAATTTAATGAAGTACATAAGAAATATTCATTAGATAATGGTATAAAATATTAGATTATTCATTGTAAATTCCTATTTCTATTATAGATGTTTTAGTAACTGTATCTATACTTTCATTATATATAATTAGAATTATGATTTAGATAGAAAATTACTCAATAATCTTCATAATGTGAAAATATTATTATGAAATTCATCTATTTAATTATAAAATATAGATAAAGCAGTTTATACATAATTTTTTTTATTTATAATGTCAGAAGAATACATCTTATTTAGACACACGATATAAAATTTTAAATATAATAATATTTATATCATATGAAGAATCAAATGTTTTATAAATATTCATTTTATATTTGCTGAACTGTACTAAATCAAATTTTCTTTTGTTTACGTAATCTTAGATTTAAATCAAATTTATTATACATAAGAACTTCAGTTATTTGAAATATCTCATATGTAATATAAAATCATGTACTCATTTTTAATTACGTGAAATTATAGTTTAATTAAAACTTTTGATCGCGTATTTAAAACTTAGTCTACTTGTATTTATCGATATGACTTATTTAAAATTTAACTAAAATCATAATAAAATATTCAAATCATTTTCAGATTTATATGATCTATTTATTTTCGTAATTGATACATACTTATTTAAGAGTCTTCAGGTTTAAACTCAGCTGGTATATTTAAGATTTTCGAAATCTAGCATTGTAAAAATTAGTTATAACTTAAAATTTTAACTCTATATAGAAAATTATATAGTTTAATAATTGTTTCATATCATTTTACTTCTTAAATAAAATTCATTAAAATTATACAGGCATGAATATAATTTTAAATTAAAAATCATGAATTTTAATAAAATTGCATGATATATAACACACATTTTATACATTCATCATTGTCTAACAATTAAACTATTTTTTAAGAATTAATCGTATAGCATCTAGATTTTAATGAAAAATTTTACATGTGTATAAAACATTAAAAAGTACTTTTATAGCAAATATAAATATTTAATAATTTATAAATCACATATTTTTTTAATAGGTACATTATACATTATAAAATATATTTAACTTATATATTTAGAAGTTCAACTCTTCATTATATATATCGTTTAAAATTTTAAAAAATGATGAAATTTATAGATATGAAAATAGAATATTGGATTATATATTACACAATATATTATTTTTAAAAAATTTCACAATGATTTCAATGATATCGTTGAATTATACACATTCTAATATTCTTTACTATATACTATTTTATAAATCTAGCATATTCATCAAAATATAATTTATAAGTAAACGTATATAAATTTAATAAGGCAATTTTTTATGCCGATAAGAATGTATTACTCTTATAATTCAAGCTAATATTTTCAAAGTCTATAATTTTCTGAGTTTATGAATAAATTTTATGAATAAAGTTAATTAAATTTTTATGTTCACATCGTAATTAATACTAATATGAATATTAATAATAAATATAAATATAATTTTCCGTGAAATGTTTAGTTTAAATCAATTGTAATCCCTAAATGTGTAACGTATCTTAAATCTTACACAAATATTAATTTTAAAATTCGATTTCATATTTAAGTGTATAATGAATCGTTTATAACGAATAATAAAAATAATTTAATAATATTTAATAATATAAAAGTACGACTAAAGATTCTAGACCTCTAAAGAAATATTATACATGATATTCTCTATTTTAAATATAAAAATTCATTAAACCTTTAATAAAATATCGAAGGTAGAGAAGCATAAAAGCATTTCAGCTTATATATTAGGTATTTTGTATATACATTTATCTTATTTTGTGCTTCTTTCCATACCTTTTATCCTTATTTTTGCTTAGAGTTATCGTAATGTGCTTATAAATAGCTTTGCAAAATCTAGGAAACTTACATCTAGCAAACATTTATTATGCTTCGTTCTTTAGAATAAAATTCTTGAAAATGAAGAACGAAAATAAATTAAAATTTCATTAAATCCTTATTATATATCGAATAAACTGATTAAGGAAATTTTTTAATTATACAAGAAATTAATATGCGTTATTAGTTTACGTTAGCTTTTTTTTTAAATTAGCTAATAACATAATTTTCTTTTAATCACTTTCAATATTGTTTGCAGTATTTTACTAATCAAGTAAGACGAATTTTAAATGAGAATTGTTTTTTAATTTCATTTTAAAATTTATAAATATTAAAAGCCACTTTGAATTCATTGTTATTTATGCTGTATTTTTTAATAATAAAATTAAAAATATTCGCAGTATATAAAATTATAAAGTAATTTTATAAATTACAAATTAATAATAAATAAGTTTTATATGTTGCATTGAATATCGATTGATATACCATCACTTATTCTAATAACCGTATGATTTTTAATAAGATATATTTCATTGTATCGTAAATTAATTAAAAAGTATTTTAATTGGTTGAACACGACAATTTTAAATATTATGTAGAATCAGATATTTAATCTTATAAATTTTTTTCCTTTGTAATAACTAAACAATTAGCTATTTACTATACATATTTAGCTACATATTAAAAGATGTCTATTAAAAAATATATATATATTTTAATTTATTTTTATACATATCTATAAACCATTTAAATAAACATCAAAATCTTTTTAAAAATTGTGAATAATGGTGATGAATATAATTTTACAATAATATTACTAAATGTAGTTTTGTATTTGTAAATAAACGTATAAATTTAAAAGATTATTAGCTTGAAAATTGAGAATAATTAATTGTAAGAAGTTTGGTTTGACAATCTATAAAAGTTCCTTTAATATGATATGAAGTATTTCAATTAATGAACCTATTGTGTGCATTATAACTATGAACTTGATTGTAATAATAGGCTGATCCTTGTGAGATAGTCTTTCACAATATCAGTAAATTGAATAGCATCGTGTATTTTAAATTATTTTCAAAAAAATTACTAAAAGAAATCTAAAAAATGATTTACATTTATATATGTATGTGTAACGAAAAATTACTATACAGTATATTATAACATTCGAGTTCTCATATACAACACAAACAATACGTTCGTTAGACAGAACACTACTTAGCAAATACACAATAATTATTTTAAAAAAGAAATCAGTAAATAACGATATTTTCGTGATTAACTATTCATATTTCTAAAAAGTTATGATTATAACAAATTTGTTTTGCGTTAAATAAACTATACGTAAATATTTTGATCTATATAGTAACTAATGTAACCTACAGTAAGTTTTAGTAGTGTACTATTATTACAATATGCACACAATTGGAATAATACAAATTAATGGTATGCGTAGTTGAATAAGTATTTGTTATGATGATTTACCAGTACTAATGATTATATTATTTTATTATTTTTAAATTAAATTTTTTTTAGTTTTTATTTTATTTTTAAATTTAATTTAATTTTAATTATTTTATTTTATTTTTATTTTTTATTTGATTATTATTATCCCTTTATTTTCATCTGATTATTATTATTCTTTTATAATTACTAGATAATATCATTCTTTTATATTTATTAGATACTATTTGTTGGGGTTGAAATAGTTTGTATTCCACTTGATGTTGTTAACAATTATTTATTTATTACAATTATTGTTACAAGACATTTTCGGCGTATATTACAATGATATATATATGTAGTTATCGTGTATAATAGTTTCATGACAAAGATATAATTGCGCTCTCTATGATGTTTCTATCTGCATATAAATTATCAGTCTAGTGTCGCTAGATCACATTCTCTTATATATACTTGCTTCCCCCTCTGATTCTCTACGTTCATTTGTTTACCATCTTTAAGTAATCGAATCCTGACAAGGCATAATTTGCTCTATAGGTCGCCTAATTCTCGGTCGCGTAATTTCCCTGACCTGTCTGTGCGTTATGCCGTTGTTTATCCCACTTCTGTGATGCACCCGTTGTGTACGCTCTTTGCTTGCCATTTCATGGAAGGATTCGCGTCTCAACACCTTCACGCCTTTCCTCTTCGGGGCCCCTTTAAGCCACACGTCTTCATCTTCGACGTCTACAATCCGGTGATCCCTCGTTGCCCTCCACTCGTGTTGATTCTTGCTTTGCTGTAAGTATCTTCGAGTCGTTCGCGATTTCCTCAAAATAATTTCTCGCGTAATCATTTTTTCCATTGTCGCATTCATCTAGCGGCGCGTTTCTTCCATGAAAGATATTTCACGGTAGCGTGTGCATTCCTTGAAAGACCCTTTTCGGGGCGAGGGGCAATGCTGGCCTCGTGCGCGTCGTCACGAAGGGTGTTTCAACGAATGCACGCGTCTTCTAATAAAGGATGCAAAGACGAAAGGTATCTTCGAGGAGGTCACGAGGGACTCGATGTCCGAGGAATCATCGGATGTATAGACGGACCAGCCATTACGCTGCAGGGACGGGCGTGACCACGAAGATGAAGGCGTATGGCTTAAGGGGCCCAGAAAAAGAAAGGCGTGAAGGGGTTGTAACGCAGATCCGTCCAAGCATGAGAGCATGAATCCGGGCTACCGAAGAGCCATGACATGGCAGACAACAGAGAGGCAGCGAATCGTAGAAAAATAACGGTACGACGTGCAGAGGGTCCGTGACTTACGCGACATATGAAACAAATGACACATTGTCAAAGCTTGATCCCAGCGAGAGAGTAAAACAAAGTAACGGAGAAGGTTTCCATCTGGAGGAGCTAGAGCGAACTTTGTATGCCATAATGCGACTTAGGAGCATTAGCAATAGAAACAAAGTCAAGAAAAGTTGCTAATATCAACGGCTAGCGAAACATTGTATGCAACAGCGAGACTTGTAACATACTTATACCCGTCTGAATAACTGCTGGTGAACATACATATATCACCAATCAAAAAAAATTGTGATCACAACAACAAGAGTACACATTGTTTCAAAACATACAGATGACATAATAATCGAAAAAATAATTTAAAAAACTGAAAAAAGAAAAAAAAAAGAAAAAAGGAAAAACCGTCGAAGCTCATAATATAAATAAATAAAAGAATAAGAGAGCGCCATTAAAAACAATACAAGAGAACACGCCAAAAGCGGTTAAAACTTAAGAGCTGAAAAACAATAACAAACCACCACAATTAAAAGGATAATAATCATAAAACGAAATAAAAAAGATAATTTGAATCAAATGAAAAAATTATAAAACTTATAAAAATAATAATCAAATAAATAATAAATAAATAAAATGAAAAAAAAAATAATACACAATATAAAAAATAATAAATAAATGTAAATCGAAAAATCAATAATAAACTAATAAATAATAAGAATAATATTTTTTAATAGCTATAAAAGAATAATAATAATAATCAAATGAAAATAAAAGGATAATAATTAAATTCAAATAAAAGGATATAAATAAAAAAAAAGAAAATTATAATAATATTCAAATAAAAATAAAAAGATAATAATTGTTAAGTGAAAAAAGGATAATAATAATAAAATTAAATTAAAACTATAATCATAATCAAATTAAAATAAAAGGATAATAATCAAATGAAAATAAAACTATAAAAACGATTAAATAAAAAAAATATTAATAGCATATCAATAGCAAAATACAAAACTTCTAACAAAAGAACAATAAAACATTTATACGGCAATATTTAAAATAATAAAACAAAAATCAACTAATTAGTTTTTAAAGAATAAGATATAAATAAAAACATATATAAATGACAGAGTAATAATAATCTAATAAATATAAAGAAATAATAGAATCTAAGAAAAAAAGAGAATTATAATTCATGAAATAAAAATGGAAAATAATATAATTTTAAGAAAACATTAAATACATGAAAATGCAAGGATTAAACGAATAAAACAGTTCAAAGCATAATAATCATCCAATAACGAAATAGGTAATAATAATAATAAAAAATGTAAATTAAAATAATAATCATAGAAAATAAAAGGATAATAATAATAAAAATAATATCAAGTAAAACAATAATCATATTAAAATAAAAAAATAACATAAATAACGTGAAAAATTATAGAAATCATTTAATTATGCAAACATTAATCTTTTAACAAAAGATTATTAATTACCAATTATACAGTAATACTTAAATAATTAAATAAAAATTAAAGAAATTAATAAAATAACTAGATTATAAAAATAAGAAATGAAAATAACTAAATAAAAAGGAAAGCGTGATAAGAATGTAACAAATAATGATAAATAATAACTAAAAAATATAAGAGTATATTAATAATAAAGAAAAATAAATGTAAGGTAGTATACTAATTCATATTACACAATAATAATAATCAATTGAAATTAAAAAGATAATAATAATCAAATAAAAATAAAAGGATAATAATAATCAAATAAAAATAAAAGGAAAATAATAATCAAATAAAAATATAATTATAGATAATCAGATGAAAATAAAATGTTAATAGTATTAAAATAAATTTAAAGTATAATAATAATAATCAAATGAATGAATAAATAATAATAACAAAATAAAATTTAAACTAAAATAATAATAATCAAATGAATGAATAAATAATAATGACAAAGTAAAATTTAAACTAAAATAATAATCATATTGGAACGAAATAAGAACATAATTCACATGACAAATACGAAAAATCATATACACATGTAATTATGCATCTTATAACAAATAAATATTAAAATATTTGTACAGAAATACTTATTAATTTAAAAAAATGAATTAATTAGATTTCAATAATAAGATAGAAATAAAAACAAATATAATTGAATAAAAAGAAATATAATGAACAGAAACGGATTATAATAATCAGATGAAAAAAAAGATATAATTAATTACATTAAAATACAAGGATTAAGCAAATAAAATATAATTCAAAGTATAATAATCATCCTACGAAGGACAAGATAGAAATAATAATAATAAAATAAAATTTGAAGTAAAATAATAAACATATTAAAATAAAAGAAAACATAAATCACATGAAAATTTAAAGAAATCATTTAAATATGCAAACAATAATCTTTTAACAAAAGATTATTAAATACCAATAATACAGAAATATTTAAATAATTAAATAAAAATAAATGAGTAAAATAAAAAAAATAGATTATAAAAAATAAAAACAAAAATACTAAATGAAAATGAAAGGGTGATAAAAATGTAACAAATAATGATAAATAATAACTAAAAAATATAAGAGTATATTAATAATAAAAAAAAATAAATTAAGGTAGTAGAGTAATTCATATTACACAATAATAATAATCAATTGAAATTAAGAAGATAATAATAATCAAAAAAATATACAAGGATAATCATAATCAAACGAAATTAAGAAGATAATAATAATCAAATAAATATACAAGGATAATCATAATCAAACGAAATTAAGAAGATAATAATAATCAAATAAATATACAAGGATAATAATAATCAATTGAAATTAAGAAGATAATAATAATAAAATAAATATACAATGATAAGAATAATCAATTGAAATTAAGAAGATAATAATAATCAAATAAATATACAAGGATAATAATAATCAATTGAAACTAAAAAGATAATAATAATCAAATAAATATAAAAGGATAATCTTAATCAAATAAAAATATAGTTATAAATATTCAAATGAAAATAAAATGTTAATAGTATTAAAATAAATTTAAAGTATAATAATATTAATCCAATGAATGAATATGTAATAATAACAAAATAAAATTTAAACTAAAGTAATAATCATATTGGAACGAAAGAAGAACATAATTCACATGACAAATTCAAAAATCATATACGCATGTAATTATGAATCTTATAACAAATAAATATTAAAATATTTGTACAGAAATACTTATTAATTTAAAAAAATGAATTAATTAGATTTCAATAATAAGATAGAAATAAAAACAAATATAATTGAATAAAAACAAATATAATGAAAAGAAACGGATCATAATAATCAGATGAAAAAAAATGATATAATTAATTACATTTAAATACAAGGATCAAGCAAATAAAATATAATTCAAACTATAATAATCATCCTACGAAGGAAAGGATTGAAATTATAATAATAAAATAAAATTTGAAGTAAAATAATAATCATATTAAAATAAAAGAAAACATAAATCACATGAAAATTTAAAGAAATCATTTAAATATGCAAACAATAATCTTTTAACAAAAGATTATTAAATACCAACAATACAGAAATATTTAAATAATTAAATAAAAATAAATGAGTAAAATAAAATAATAGATTCTAAAAAATAAGAACAAAAATACTAAATGAAAATGAAAGGATGATAAAAATGTAATAAATAATGATAAATAATAACATAAAAATATAAGAGTATACTAATAATAAAGAAAAATAAATGTAAGGTAGTATACTAATTCATATTACACAATAATAATAATCAATTGAAATTAAGAAGATAATAATAATCAAATAAATATACAAGGATAATAATAATCAAAAGAAAAAAACAGGCTAATAATAATCAAATAAATATAAAAGGATAATCTTAATCAAATAAAAATATAGTTATAAATAATCAGATGAAAATAAAATGTTAATAGTATTAAAATAAATTTAAAGTATAATAATATTAATGCAATTAATGAATAACTAATAATAACAAAATAAAATTTAAACTAAAATAATAATCATATTGGAACGAAAGAAGAACATAATTCACATGACAAATTCAAAAAACATATACGCATGTAATTATGAATCTTATAACAAATAAATATTAAAATATTCGTACAGAAATACTTATTAATTTAAAAAAATGAATTAATTAGATTTCAACAATAAGATATAAATAAAAACAAATATAATTGAATAAAAACAAATATAATGAAAAGAAACGGATCATAATAATCAGATGAAAAAAAATGATATAATTAATTACATGAAAATACAAGGATCAAGCAAATAAAATATAATTCAAACTATAATAATCATCCTACGAAGGAAAGGATTGAAATTATAATAATAAAATAAAATTTGAAGTAAAATAATAATCATATTAAAATAAAAGAAAACATAAATCACATGAAAATTTAAAGAAATCATTTAAATATGCAAACAATAATCTTTTAACAAAAGATTATTAAATACCAACAATACAGAAATATTTAAATAATTAAATAAAAATAAATGAGTAAAATAAAATAATAGATTCTAAAAAATAAGAACAAAAATACTAAATGAAAATGAAAGGATGATAAAAATGTAATAAATAATGATAAATAATAACATAAAAATATAAGAGTATACTAATAATAAAGAAAAATAAATGTAAGGTAGTAGACTAATTCATATTACACAATAATAATAATCAATTGAAATTAAGAGATAATAATAATCAAATAAATATACAAGGATAAGAATAATCAATGAAATTAAAAGATAATAATAATCACATAAATATACAAGGATAATAATAATCAAATGAAAAAAACAGGCTAATAATAATCAAATAAATATAAAAGGATAATCTTAATCAAATAAAAATATAGTTATAAATAATCAGATGAAAATAAAATGTTAATAGTATTAAAATAAATTTAAAGTATAATAATATTAATGCAATTAATGAATAACTAATAATAACAAAATAAAATTTAAACTAAAATAATAATCATATTGGAACGAAAGAAGAACATAATTCACATGACAAATTCAAAAAACATATACGCATGTAATTATGAATCTTATAACAAATAAATATTAAAATATTCGTACAGAAATACTTATTAATTTAAAAAAATGAATTAATTAGATTTCAACAATAAGATATAAATAAAAACAAATATAATTGAATAAAAACAAATATAATGAAAAGAAACGGATCATAATAATCAGATGAAAAAAAATGATATAATTAATTACATGAAAATACAAGGATCAAGCAAATAAAATATAATTCAAACTATAATAATCATCCTACGAAGGAAAGGATTGAAATTATAATAATAAAATAAAATTTGAAGTAAAATAATAATCATATTAAAATAAAAGAAAACATAAATCACATGAAAATTTAAAGAAATCATTTAAATATGCAAACAATAATCTTTTAACAAAAGATTATTAAATACTAACAATACAGAAATATTTAAATAATTAAATAAAAATAAATGAGTGAAATAAAATAATAGATTCTAAAAAATAAGAACAAAAATACTAAATGAAAATGAAAGGATGATAAAAATGTAATAAATAATGATAAATAATAACATAAAAATATAAGAGTATACTAATAATAAAGAAAAATAAATGTAAGGTAGTAGACTAATTCATATTACACAATAATAATAATCAATTGAAATTAAGAAGATAATAACAATCAAATAAAGATACAAGGATAAGAATAATCAATTGAAATTAAGAAGATAATAATAATCAAATAAATATACAAGGATAATAATAATCAATTGAAACTAAAAAGATAATAATAATCAAATAAATATAAAAGGATAATCTTAATCAAATAAAAATATAGTTATAAATATTCAGATGAAAATAAAATATTAATAGTATTAAAATAAATTTAACGTATAATAATATTAATCCAATGAATGAATATGTAATAATAACAAAATAAAATTCAAACTAAAGTAATAATCATATTGGAACGAAAGAAGAACATAATTCACATGACAAATTCAAAAATCATATACGCATGTAATTATGAATCTTATAACAAATAAATATTAAAATATTAGTACAGAAATACTTATTAATTTAAAAAAATGAATTAATTAGATTTCAACAATAAGATATAAATAAAAACAAATATAATTGAATAAAAACAAATATAATGAAAAGAAACGGATCATAATAATCAGATGAAAAAAAATGATATAATTAATTACATGAAAATACAAGGATCAAGCAAATAAAATATAATTCAAACTATAATAATCATCCTACGAAGGAAAGGATTGAAATTATAATAATAAAATAAAATTTGAAGTAAAATAATAATCATATTAAAATAAAAGAAAACATAAATCACATGAAAATTTAAAGAAATCATTTAAATATGCAAACAATTATCTTTTAACAAAAGATTATTAAATACCAACAATACAGAAATATTTAAATAATTAATAAAAATAAATGAGTGAAAATAAAATAATAGATTCTAAAAATAAGAACAAAAATACTAAAATGAAAATGAAAGGATGATAAAAATGTAATAAATAAATGATAAATAATAACATAAAAATATAAGAGTATACTAATAATAAAGAAAAATAAATGTAAGGTAGTAGACTAATTCATATGACAACAATAATAATAATCAAATTGATATTAAGAAGATTATAATAATCAAATAAAAGATAGTGTATAAATAAGCAGATGCAACTAAAATGTAATCGTATTAAAATACAATTGCAGTCCGCCGCTCATCCCATCCCCATCCCCTCCCGCTCCCCGGCTCCGACACTCCCTCCCCCCGGTGCCCTTTCCGCCCGCTCCTCCTCCTCCCCTCCTCTACCCGGTCAATACGCATCACATGGGGGGCAACCCCACACCCGGCGCCTCCATCAATTACTATCTTAATTCAAATAATATACGGATACTCCCTTCTTAACCAATCTCACTTCAATCACCCACATCTAGTTTTAGAAATAATCCCGATGACACGAACAATGTTCATAGTATTAAAACTCAATTCTTTACCTGTAATCAATTCGATTCCTGATCCCAATGAATGCCTATGGCATTCTTCCCCCATAACCTTTCAAACGTACACGGTAAATAATCATAGGTTGGCCACGACAACGAACGAACGAAGCACATAATTCACATTGCCACACTTCCTCCACACCTCCATATAAACGACGCCGCCTAACGCCCATAGTACTATGAATTTTCTAACAACACCTCCAAATGTTAAAATATTAGTACAGAAATACTTATTAATTTAAAAAAATGAATTAATTAGATTTCAACAATAAGATATAAATAAAAACAAATATAATTGTAATAAAAAGAATATAATGAAAAGAAACGGATCATAATAATCAGATGAAAAAAAATGATATAATTAGATTACATGAAAATACAAGGATCATAAGCAAATAAAATATGATTCAAAGCTATAATAATCATCCTACGAAGGAAAAGGATTGAAATTATAATAATAAAATAAAATTTGAAGTAAAATAATAATCATATTAAAATAAAAGAAAACATAAATCACATGAAAATTTAAAGAAATCATTTAAATATGCAAACAATAATCTTTCAACAAAAGATTATTAAATACTAACAATACAGAAATATTTAAATAATTAAATAAAAATAAATGAGTAAAATAAAATAATAGATTCTAAAAAATAAGAACAAAAATACTAAATGAAAATGAAAGGATGATAAAAATGTAATAAATAATGATAAATAATAACATAAAAATATAAGAGTATACTAATAATAAAGAAAAATAAATGTAAGGTAGTAGACTAATTCATATTACACAATAATAATAATCAATTGAAATTAAGAAGATAATAATAATCAAAAAAATATACAAGGATAATCATAATCAAACGAAATTAAGAAGATAATAATAATCAAATAAATATACAAGGATAATAATAATCAATTGAAATTAAGAAGATACTAATAATAAAATAAATATACAATGATAAGAATAATCAATTGAAATTAAGAAGATAATAATAATCAAATAAATATACAAGGATAATAATAATCAATTGAAACTAAAAAGATAATAATAATCAAATAAATATAAAAGGATAATCTTAATCAAATAAAAATATAGTTATAAATATTCAGATGAAAATAAAATGTTAATAGTATTAAAATAAATTTAACGTATAATAATATTAATCCAATGAATGAATATGTAATAATAACAAAATAAAATTTAAACTAAAGTAATAATCATATTGGAACGAAAGAAGAACATAATTCACATGACAAATTCAAAAATCATATACGCATGTAATTATGAATCTTATAACAAATAAATATTAAAATATTAGTACAGAAATACTTATTAATTTAAAAAAATGAATTAATTAGATTTCAACAATAAGATATAAATAAAACAAATATAATTGAATAAAAACGAAATATAATGAAAAGAAACGGATCATAATAATCAGATGAAAAAAAATGATATAATTAGTTACATGAAAATACAAGCATTAAAGCAAATAAAATATAATTCAAAGTATAATAATCATCCTACGAAGGAAAGGATTGAAATTATAATAATAAATAAAATTTGAAGTAAAATAATAATCATATTAAAATAAAAGAAAACATAAATCACATGAAAATTTAAAGAAATCATTTAAATATGCAAACAATAATCTTTTAACAAAAGATTATTAAATACCAACAATGCAGAAATATTTATATAATTAAATAAAAATAAATGAGTAAAATAAAAAAAATAGATTCTAAAAAATAAGAACAAAAATACTAAATGAAAATGAAAGGATGATAAAAATGTAATAAATAATGATAAATAATAACATAAAAATATAAGAGTATACTAATAATAAAGAAAAATAAATGTAAGGTAGTAGACTAATTCATATTACACAATAATAATAATCAATTGAAATTAAGAGGATAATAATAATCAAATAAATATACGAGGATAATAATAATCAATTGAAATTAAAAAGATAATAATAATCACATAAATAAACAAGGATAATAATAATCAAATGAAAAAAACAGGCTAATAATAATAAATA